>JAMJFZ010001258.1:12755000-14013750 GCA_026225945.1 Cricetomys ansorgei
GAGAGCATAAATCCCTGAGCTAGGGAGCCTGGAGCCCTTCACGCCCAGCTTTATTCCCTACAGAACAGAGATCACCTTGGCATTGAAATTTCGGAATAACCACCTAATGAATAGCTCAGGCTTCAAGTTGGGTAAACCTGGTTGTGATCTTGATTTGATTACTTTGTGGCCCTTGGAAAGTTTCTTGAATCCTCTAAGCATCTGTTTTCTAACCTATAAAACGGAGACAACTGTACCCCCTGCTATAGAGTTAGAACATTCTGATTCAAAAGGGCTCCATGTTCAGGGCAGAGACACAGCAAGGGCCCAATGTATAATAGCACTAGGACTCCAGACTGGGAACTTGAGATGTAGCTTAGCTAGCAGTGTTTTCCTAGCATGCACAAGGCCCTGATTTGACCCCTGGCACCACGTAAACTAAGCATGATGGGAGGTAGAGACAGGAGGATGAGAAGATCAAGGTCATCCTTGGCTACGTAGCCAGTCTGAGGCCAATCTGGACAACATGACAGACTGGTACACCAGTAGCACAGTTTACCTTCCTGGGCCAGAGAGTGAGTTACGCTCAGTGGTTCTAACTCAGCTCTGAGCAGCTATGAGGCGAGAGAGCAACAGAGGGTTTACTGCCCTTGAGGTTGGGGCAGCACCTGCCAAAGCCACCTTCTTTGGTGGTCTTACATGCACAGCTGTCCTTGTCCCTGCCTGTGACAAGAAAGAGGGGTTTGTGACAGAAGCCAGACTCCTATTGGCTACCCGAGAGCAGACACCTCAGACCAGGATGCTTGGTGCAAGGCCCACCTAGGATACCCCCGCGCTGACCATCATGGGTCTGTCACGTGATGTGGAGCTGAAGTATTGACGGGCAAGACTGGGCCTCGTGGTAGGGGACTTTTTTAAAGGAGGAAAGAGTTCTGGCTGAGCCTTAGAAAACGAAGGGGTTCCCGTGAGCAGGGTGGTAGGGCAGAGGCAGCAAAGCAGGGAATAGGCATTCCAAGCAGAAGAAAGGTAGAAGCTGGGCAGCCCTGTGTAAGTTAGCCATAGGCTGCAGTAGGCAGGATGAGGGGACCTTGGCACCCATCTTCCTGGCTCCAGAGGAGGGCAACAGGAGCAGGTGTGGGGAGAAGGGGGCTCCAGGAACAGCTCTTTCCTCGAGCCCCCTGGGCCACAGCCGTCGTCAGGAAGGCATCCAAGAACTTGTCAGCACTGAGCGCTGCCAGCCTCACGCCGGGAACCAGCTGCCAGACAGCAGGGCAGGGCAGGGGGTGCTGGCCTCTCCCTCTGTCTCACCTCCACCTGCTCAGGCTGGACAGGTAGAACAGCCAGTCAGCCTCACCTGGTGCTGCCTCTGTAGTCAGAGGTGACCTGACTCTTCGGTCCACCTTTGCCTGTGAGTGCACAGCCCTGGAGACCCTGCCCGCCTCTCAGTGTACACACGTGCATGTCCATACTGCCTCTGTCCCCAGGGAGAGTGACAGGTCTCACTACTCGCTGAATATAGGGAGAAGCTCTTCCAATATGTGCTGTGCTCTTATATAACGGGCTTTGGCCAAGTGCAGGGTACACATACTTTCTGGGGAGTATAGCTTGTCAGAGCCTCGGGGAACTGGGGTTGAGAAATTGCCCCTTCCTTGTTCTTACCCAGCTTACCCTGCGGCTGCTGGATGTCACAAACTCCAGCACTTGGGTTTTCAGTAATCACTGTGGTGGTAGCCGAGAGTAGCCATGATAACAACCCTCATTTCTATAAGCATCTTTTCTGATTCCATAACCTCATCCTCTGAGCATCCAGAGCTGACCAAGAATCCTAGTCATAAGGTGGGGGACAGTGAGGGTGACCCAGTTAGCTCATGTGTCCTGGAAAGTCTTGTGGGTGCCGGTGTCCCATGGGGTTCCCCGTCTTGGAACCGTCTTCGAATCCCAGAAAATGGAAGGAAGCTTCTGGTTCCTATAGCTCCAGTCTATCTCTTTGTGATTGAAATGTGCGATGTGACACATTGGGTTTCGTGGCCTCAGCCTCAGCTCTCCCTTCTCTTTCTAGCATCTCTCAGGCTCCTGCTAAAAATCATTTCTTTCTCTCAAGCTTTGATTGGACTGGATTGTGGGGAAGTGGCCCAGGAACACCACAGGGGGTAAGAGAAAGCCAAACTGAGAGTCAGTCTGCCAAGTGCTCGCTAGTGGTAAAGCTAGCAACCGTGTCCGGGTCCGAAACTGATCCTTGATAGCCGTGCCTCCCTCTCCAAAGATCTGTCCCATCACTGCTGCCACCGCTGCCGCTGTCGGCTCACCTTTGGTCACGAGACCAAAGTGGCCGGAAGTCTGTGTGTCTGCTCTCTTAGATGCCTGCTGGAGATCATCAGAGAGGTCAAGGCCACCTGGGGAAATGGCTGTTTCTGCCAGCTAGCTGAGGATTTTGGGCTTTCTCCAAGGTGATCTCTTTCTGAATCATTATATTTTAAGTTTCATAGCATAGAAAACCATGCAAATTTTTTTAAACCTTTTGGTAAGAGGCAAGGTGGAGCTTGGTGTTCTAGCTCTCCAAGGAGGAAATTGAAACCCAGCAAAGTGAGGTAACCTGCCCCAAGTTTGCACAGCCAGGAAGGCTTTATGTGCTGTGTCTGTCCAGGTGAGCCTGAGTGTTTGCAGTGTGGATTTTGCTTCTTTGGAACACTAAACCCCAGAGTGGTTTGTGGTGCAAGCTCCCTACACCACCAAGAGCGAGGAAGCAGAGGTCAAGTCCCTGGAGCAAGGAAAGGCCAGGGGCCAGAGAGACTCAGAGGAGAATGGAGAAAGTTCATGAGTTCCCCACCTTGGCGCCCCAGGTCCTTCTGGAGGGGCTGGTTATGTGAGTGGCAAATCCGGAGGGGTTTGGCTGGAACCTGAGCTGCGCCTCCGGGGTATCTCCAATCTCTGTTGCCTTCCTCTGCTTGTTACCAAACAGCCCCAGCCCCATAGCACCTGGAGTACACCCTCATCCTCCACTCTCCCCCCACCCTCTACTCCTGCTTTCAGTACTCAGGGAAATCCTGCTTCTGAAGCAGGCAGGTAGCTTGGTCAACAAGTGTGGAGAGCCTACTGTGTGCCCTGTGGCTCGCATAGGGCTGGGGGAGAAGCTGCTCTTGTCTTACCCTTGCTGATCATGACATTCCTGAGGCTCTCTACCTGTAGCCCAGCTACCAGGAACTGATTCCATTCACCGAAAGCAAGGGGATGCCAACCACAGGAGACTAGGACTCAGGATGGCACGTGGTCCAGTGCTGTGGGTTTTGTGGAAGCATAATACTGGATTGGGCAAAGAGAAGGCTTCTGAAGAAGGCCCGGAGAGACGGGCACCTTGCAAGGATGGAGGAGTCAGGTGTTGCCTGCCAAGTGACTAGGTGCAAGGGACAGGTACCTGGCTGGAAGGAGCTGAGTTCAGCTGCAGTAAGTAGGCTGGAGGGGCCTGTGGTGTGATACCAACTAGGAGGCGTTACTCCCTGCTGGGCAGAGGGAAGGAGGCAGGCTGCCTCATGGCTCTGGGGCTTCAGGACTGAGGGGCCAGCTGGCCTCTAGGCCCCAGAAGTAGTACAACAGGTGTCTGGGACGGGAATAGGCTCTTGGGCCACTCTTCCTGCCAAACACTGCTCCCCAACTGGGCCCTTCAGGCTGTAGCTGAGGTCGGATTTTAGACTCACATCCCCGGCCCTATGTGGCCAGAGACTCATTCCTCTAACATGTCTGCACTCCAGCCTGAAAGCATGGACTTTCTTAGAGGATGTGGTACTGCTCATGGCTGACTGAGTCCCCCCGCAGACCCCAGACTTGGCCCCCCGTCCCCCCCCAGCCTCTTCCTTTCCTCTTTCCTTTCAAGGTCCTGTTACGGTTGGCTAGGTATCCTGTCCTGGACACTGTCTTTCTCGTTTGTTTTCTGTTCCCACAGGACTCCAGCCTGCCCGTGGGCCACTGTGGTCACATATTTGGGTTGTTGGGTGGATCGAGCTGCTTTTATGAGAGGAGACAGGTAGCAAGCGAGTGTGGCGAGAACACAGAGCCTCCGGTCCCTGTGCCAGCCAGCATATACAGCACCAGCCACAGGCTACTGCCATGGCTTGACTGACTAACCTCTCTCTAGCCTGGTGGTGCTTGCTGCCAGCTCCAGACACCCACTTCTTGCCTAAGGCATTGGGTCAAGAGATTGCCACTTGGCGCAGTGCTCAGGGTGTCGTGTTATTGGGCAGAGTGCGGAGCCATTCTAGAAGGAGTGCCAGGCTTTGCATAAGATGATCTTGGTCAATCTGAGCTCTAAGCTCAGCTACCAGTTAATGGGTGACCTCAAGCCACTTCGTCCCTCAGAACACCAGCTGCCCTTGTCTGAAGGCGGGAGGGGTGACAACAATGGCCACAGTTGCTTCTTGGATCTGGAACTCCCCAATTCCCTGCCCACTGTACTCTTATCAGCTGAGCCAGAAGCAGCCTGTTCACCCCCATGGTGTGATACTCCTTAGAGTTATGATGTCTCTGTGCAAACATGCAGCCTGTCTCCACACAGAAGGCCCAAGGGAGGGGAAAGTGACCATGTTGACCAGCCCCAGCAAGCTCCCCTCAGCTGCCAAATGGGTCAGTGGCTACAAGCGTCCCTGAGTTTGTAACAGTGGTCACAGGGATCACGGGCTTCTGGACACCTTTGGGATTGGCTTTGTGAGGCCCGATGCTTTGCAGATTAAATTTCCGGAGAGCGAACAGCTGAGCTTCCCCGAACTACTTCTTACTGTGGCAGCGAAGGGGCTTCCATGTGCGCATGCATTGTTCTCCTGATGAAAGGAAGAGAGCTGGCAGAGGGTGAGGGTGGTCCGGTATCCCCTCCTCCTGCTGATGACATCAGCCACTGGGGCAGCTGGTGCTTCCTGCATTTTCTAGGACCGGCTTGGAACAGAAAGAATTTCATGATTGGGTTTTGGGGTGGCTTTCCCCCCTCTTTAAATAATGTTTTTTAAGAGTTGCCATGGAGAACTGTTGGAAGCGCAGGGGCTGATGAGTGTGTCGTGTCAGATGAGGACGAGATTACCCAAGTGAGGGAGAGCGTCCCTCCCGTCAGCAAGGCTGTGGGGTTCCAGGGCTGCCCTGCCAGAAAGCCAGGGCCATAATCACAAACAGACTGGGATCACTTACAACCAGAAGTATTACTTTAGACTCTTGGCTTTGATGGGGAAGAATGCAGTTTTCCTTGATCCCTCCCCCACCCTCTTAAGTTAAACAAGATCTGTGAAAGCCGTAGCTCTGGTCCTTAAAGAGGCCAGAATTCAAGCCAGGAAGCTTTCTCGTGGGCCCAGCTTTGGAGGGCTCCACTGAGCCCCATCGGTGTTGGGGCTGGGAACTGCCCTGAGCCTTTTGCAGAACTCATTCCTCTCTGAGGTGAACTGGGGAATCCCGCTTCCCCAGAGTCACTCCCGTTGTAACTGGCGCTTGCTCACCTCTTGACATTTTCTGGGGAGAGTTGGCTGTCTCGAAGACTATGTCTCAGCACACTGGGATATTGGGGGTCTAGCCTAGCCCCAGGAGGGGGAGCTGTTTCTCATCTTTCCCCATATCTCAACCGGGGCTTCCCAGGTAAGCCTCAGATGGACTGTCCCAGTCCTAGGCATGGCTTTGTGTGGGGCATCTGTCCAGGCACTGAGCAGACCTTGGGGCAGTGTGGACCTCGGTGCCAACAGAGTGGGATTGTAACCAGCTGTCACTGGAGAAGAGGAAGGGAGTTTAGCTCATCGTCTGGGCCTTATATAACAAAACTTAGCATCCAGGGGTCCTGATTCACTGGCTCTCTTGTAAGTACTTACCCTCTTCTGCTTCCAGGGCCAGCACTTCCCCAGGCTTCATTGCATATGCAAATACAAACTTGCCTTCTCGGATCCAGAGGGCTTCTGCTTACAGTAGGGTCAAAAGCTCTTGGCAGTAACACAGCAACTGTGAACATTTTAAGCCTCAGGCTGATCTGCCCTCAGTGTCCTCATCTCTCAAACCCCATGGGAACATCCCACCACCTTACCTTGTAGATATGGTTCCCAGGTGAGAAACGGGATGAGATCTAAGCCAACCAGGGCACGGTCTGACCCAGAGGCCAAGGCAGGAGGAAGGGAATGGAAATAGCACCTTCCAATTTAAGGGACAGGCTAAGCTGATGACATGGTGTTATCAATACTGCTTTCTTCCTGTGAAATGAAATTGAGGGTTAGGGACTTAGACCAGAGTGTCTTGAGCCTGTCATTGCCAAAACATAGAGAAAAGAGATGCTCATAGCCCCCTCTCTGGCCCCTTCTTTCTGCTGTCAGACTCTAGCTAGGCCTTCTCACTAAAGAATACTTCTAGAATGGAGTTGCTCCTCCAAGAGCCCAGCACTGGTAGGATAACTCTGGTCACTGAGTCTAGGTCAGTTAGTGCCCCAGTGTCTTCCCCCATCTCTGCCTGCAGAGAGGGCATTGATCAACCTTATTCAGAATGGAGAAACCCGGAGCCAAGCAGACGAGCAAGCATGTAGTCAGGAGAGACATTAGATGCTTCCGTGCCTTCACTGACTCATGGACCTCTATCTCTTGCTGTGTGTGCCAAGCATACCGGTGTGTTAGAAAAACCTTCATGAAAGAATTAAAGAAGAAGTTGAGGGTCACCCATCATCGCTCAGCTAAGAGGGCCTTCTGAAGGCCCCTCCTACTATTGATAGCATTGGAGGGCTGTCTCTCTCATTGATGGTCCTATGTGTCTATCATTACTGTCTGGCCAATCATTGTGGAGAGTCTATGGTGAGCTGGGCATGGACTTGGGGAATATCTGGTTTGAGGTGATCTTTCTCTGGAGTAGGAGAAGCATCTACACTGGAGACATTCTCAGGAACCAAGGAAGTGAGTCGGTGCCTACCCGCAGAGACACAGAAGGGAAGGGAAGCAAGAAGTTTGGAGATCCTCTTACTGGGTTACTACAAACCCTTCTGAGGCTTCAAGATAGTCATCTCAGGACAAGGAGATACAGAGAATTTAGAGTAAATACTTTACTGCTTTCTGGATGACTGAGTATGAGAAGCCCATGCTTAAGGCCGGCGAGTGGTCCTAGAATTAACCTTCTCCAGCCGAGCCCCTTCCTGTGGCTGTTATCCCCACAGTCCTGCACAGTGTAACAATAAGACCTCTGTTATACAGATCAGAAGCCACACCCCAGAAACCATGCATGCCACTCGCTGGGTCTTCACATATGCCCTGCAGCATCCTGGTAACTCCTCTGTGGTTCTGTAGGCACTGAGTAGGACACCATGGTGAGGAAGCTGGTTTGGGTGCAGTTGTCCTCAGGGGGGTAAAGGAAGTAGGTCCCTGGGGCAGCCCACTCTGAGCTCCAAGTCATACTCACTAGGGAAGACTTCTTCGTGTGTCCTGGTATGCGAAGCTGTGCACATGGTCCCGGTGGAGGCTGTGGCCAGGCTGCATGGCTTCCTCAGATGAGCACCCCCCTTGAATTCCTCCAGGAGCCTTAACCTGGGAGTGGGCCTGTCCCTGGTGAGTGGCCTCCAGGCCTCCCCGACCTTTGCTTTTCCATTCCTGTGAGGGGAGAGGCTCAAGCAGAAATGGTCCAGTTGGATTTACCAGCAGGTTGCAGGGGCTCTCGGGGACGGAGGTATCTGCCTCCTGCGAGGCCCAGGGCCAGTCAGACAGCCAACGACAACAGTCTCTGTACTTCAGTTCTCTATGGAAGATCTTCCTAGGTGAGGGGGCAGGGTGCTGTCAGTCACTTCCCAGCATTGGGGAACTGGAAGGAAAGAATTGCTCAAGGAATAGCTGTACTCCGTTCTAACAGGACAGAGGCTCTGGGCCAGAGTGATGGGGGTTGAGGAGAACCAGCCCCACAACTGCCCCGCAGCAGCTTACATGGACCCCAGGAGCTGAGCTTAAGAGATCTCGAGCACACACATTGCAGAGAGGACTGGGCTGTCTGCATAGGTCAGAGAAGGAGCCAGTGTCTCAACACAGTGTGTTCTCAACCACTCACTAAGCCCCTTCCTTATCCAAAACACCCAAGGCAGGCTGGGGCCCCATGAGGTGCCGAGCTGAGCAGGCCCGGATGCTGCCCTCAGAGATCTCCACTCTAGCTGGGGACGTGGCCAACTCAAACCTCAGGCCAGGGTGCCAGGGCAGCTGCGGGGAGGAAACCAGAGTGACAGCTGGTAGGGGAGTCACAGAACATCACAGAATGGGTGTCCTGAAGGACAGGACCTGAGCACAGGGACGAATCAGAGAAACCAGCACAAGCAGGGACTCTGAGTCCCACAGGGTCAAAAAGAACAAGATAGAAATTATTTCCCCCAAGGGCCCATGAAACGCTAGCACTCGGATCCCACGCTACTGAGTAGCCAGCCTGTGACCAGCACGCAGCTAGCTGTCTGCTCCAGCCTCCCTATCTATAAAACTGGGATAATATTTGAATCCCATGTAGCTACAGAGAAAGAAAATAACCAAGAGGCAGTTCCCGTCCGTCCTTTGTCTCTGGCAGGCAGGAATACCAATCACTGAGTTCCTGGCAGTATGTGACATGGGCTTGGGGAGGGGGTGTCTATTGGGTTCACGGATTTGCCCTCATTCTTCAACGACTTTCCAAAGCAAGTCTTCCATCTGTTACCTTAAAGCGGCCCTAAGGTTAGGAGGGCCAGTGGATCTGTTCCCATTTGTCAGAAGGAAGTAGTTTGAAGGCCCCCTCAAAGTTTGTTGGCAGCTGTGTGTAGCCAAGGGCCTGCAGAGTGATAGGCCAAGCCACTGAGGTCAGAATTTGCGAAAGAGTGGTTTGTCCACTGCTAGAAATCTGCTAAATAGCTCTTTTTGCTCTTGCTTTATTTTTTCAGTCCGCATTGGGTCATAGAGAAGTGTCCATTGGGGCCCCTCGATGGTCAGTACACTGGCTGGTCACCTTTGTTTAAGAGAAGAATCTGACCTAATTGAGTATCTTGCTAGAACTTGCCTTAGTATCTTGCTGAACTTCAAGGCATTGCTGTATGTATTTCTCCCATTACCTTCTATTTGGGATAGTGATTTTCCATTCAGTGTATGGCACAGGAGAACATCTTTCTGAAAAGCATATTTACAATTTTTTTAAGTTGTCAGCTTAAGCAAACACTAGTGCAGGTGTTGCTCAGATAGCTTGGTGGGCTGTTTGAGGGTTTAGGGGGACTACAGAATTTAAAGGACCCTAAGTGGGACACCTTCTCCTGGGCACCCTCCCTGCCCCACAGTACAGTAAGGTGACGCCAGTGGTTCCCAGTTTCCAACTGGGAAAGGAGCCTGGAAAAGCATGGGCAGTGGTGATAGATGGTCTCCACACCATGCAGAGGAATCCACGTTGTCAGAAAGCCGTTGACGTCAGGCGGTGCAGAATTTTTGCAAGCCCTCTATTTAAAATTCCCCAGAAATTAAATAAGAAGGGTTTGGAGGGAGGAATGCCCTCAACAAATTGTAGAGTGGGTTTGTTTGGTGTATGGAGATGGTCTTTAAAATTGCAATTGCCCCCGTTTTACTTTTGTCCAATTGGAGAGGGCCCGGACTCAGCTGAGAGGAGCTCACAGCTCTTAACAGAAACCTCCTCAGTTCAAGGCCAGGAAACTTCTGTTTTTAGCAAAAAAGAAAAGGGAAGACATACACAAACGCACCCATGTGTCCTCCTTAGGAAGTGTGAAGAACACTCACTGCTCTTCCAGAGGACCCAAGTTCCCTTCCCAGCACTGGCCTAAGGTGGCTCACAACCACTTGTAACTCCAGTTCCAGGGTCTCTGACACCTCTTCTGGCCTCCAAAGGTACCTGCACACATAAGACATACACTCATACAAACACACACTCACAAAATCTTAAAAAACAAAAAACAACACCCCCACCCACCCCACCCCTGCGCGCAAAAAAAAACAAAAAACCCTGAAATTCCCAGAGAGGCTGGAGAACAGATCAGTAGTTGGGATCCTGGGTTCAATTCAAAGCACTGCCCGCCTACCTCTAAAATGAAGAACCACGGGGTAGTCCCGCAGCCTCAGGGTCACACTGCCGAAACAAACCAGGCATGCTGTTAGGCACTTTGCTTTCTCTCCATTTATTTATCTATTTATTTATTTCCCTTTCCCCACAACTCTGGCAGGTCATATGATTTCAGATTCCCTTCCCTGCTCGGGTGCCTCTTCCTTCCGTCTGCCCCTTCCTTCAGTTATGTTGACAAGCAGGTGTCTAATCTGATAAGAGGTGTGTTCCTGAAACCATCATCCACCCTACAGCTCTGTCCTTGTGTGGTCTTGGGCGGTACAGAGAAGCCATATACGAGGCTTCTATTTCAAACAGTGGGCATGGTTGGCCCCTTTCTGTTCTGTTTGATGTTCTACAATGACTGGCTCTCTCTTCACATCTCCCCGATGGAGGTAGGTTTCTTCCTTGAAGTTGGAAATAAAAAGGATGAATTATTTTAAATACAGCCACACAGCTGATAACGCTCAGTTAGCGGTGGATTCCTATGTATTATGGTGACCCATAAGGCTACAGTGGAATGGAAGGATTTCTATCTCCTGGTGATGTCGGAGCTGTTGTAACGTCATGGTGGAAAACACAACTCATATTTGTGGTGATGCTAACGTAAATAAACCTGTGCTGCTCTAATCACCACATTCGGGAGGCAGAGACAGGTGGACCACAAATTCAAAGACATTCGGGGCCACGTACTGAGACTCTGCATTAAAGGAACAAAAACTAGCAATTTTATTAACATATGGATTTATTTTAGACAGGGTCTCACTCTGTAGCCCCACCTGGCCTTGAACTCACAGAGATCTGCCTGCCTCTGCCCTCCCAATACAGGAATTAGAGGTATGTTCCACCATACCTGGCTCAACAATTTAAGCTGCAGTGTCTGCCATATAAAGATACACTACTCATAATTATGCCTGGTATATAGAATGTATCGATGATGAATGACTGTTACTAACATATATTTACTGTAGTTTTTAACATTGTTTTAATATGTACTATTTAAATAGTAACAAAATTTACTCTCATACAGGCTATTATGTTGTGTTGTTTAGTGGTCTCATACTCTTTGCACTCAGGGCATCTCCTGATTATATCACAAGACCCCTTCGGGTGACTGAGCTAGACCACCTAGGTGTATGTTTTGAGTACATTCTACACTGTTCGTACCATAGTGAAGTCCTCATACATTTTTCAGAATTTGTCCCCATTGTTAGGCGGCCCATGTCTCTGTATTATTCAGGCGGCAGAATACATCATTGTAGGATATGGTAAGGGTGTCTGTGGGGATATCCAAGGTTCGAGAGATGCTGAGCCACTGTGACCTGGCAGAACTCTTGGGTGTAGACCTTGTACCAGAAAGCCTCTTTGGTCTGGGTGTCCCTGCCTCACCCCATCACACGGCTCTAGGGAAACGTAACTTGCAGGTGGGGCTGATGGGGTAAAAGCTGCACCTCTGAATATTTTGACCAGGTTGCTTGGAGGCATCAATGGAGTGGAGATGAGTCAGTAAAGGGACTGGTTCCATCGGGGGCACAGTTTAGGGGCTGGTGAGCTGTACCCCCTCGGCAGGTGAAGGCGCTTGCCTCATAAGCCTGGAAACCAGAGTCTGGTCCCTGGAACCCAGGTGGAGGTGGAAGCGTAGTTTGTATCAGTCTCTGTAAAGGAATGAGTGGCCAGAGTGGTTCGGAGGGCAGCAGCATGAGTTGGACCTGGATGCTGGTTCTGCTGCAGCCTGCTCAGCTGTGCACACAAACCTGTCACTCGTTCCTAAGGCAGCCTGGGATCCCAGGTTGGGAGACAGACCTTTCCCTCCTGTGGCCAAGCCTACTTGTTGCCAACACCCTCATTTGTCTGGATATTCCCAATTTCTACCTAAGATTTTATTTTTTTGAGATGGGGCCTTATAGATCCTAGAGTGGCCCCAAACTCTCTTTGTAGCTGAAGATGAGCTTGAACTTCTGATTTCTCTACCTCCAGGTGCTGGGATCACGGGTGCGCTCCTCTATGCCTGCTTTATGCAGTGCTAGGGATTGAACCCGGAGCTTCATGTGCTAGGCAAGCAGTCTACCGATTTAACTATATCCTCGGCCCTTGGTATAACAGAATATTCACTTTCACTGTGTTATAATTATGTGGGTAGGAGTGGTCTGTGTATGGGTATGCGCACTTGTGTGCAGGTTCCAGCAGCTGCCGGAAGCATCAGATCCTCTGGAGCTGGAGTTGCGGACCGTTGTGAGCTATCCAACTCAGGTACTAGGAACTCAGATCCTCTTGGAGAGCGGTGTGTACTCAACTGCTGAGCCACATCTCCAAGCCAGCTTGACATAATTTTAAATAATATCCCTCCATCAAGTCCAAAGAACAAATGGAAAGGCAGTTCTACGGTCCCCGTATTAAGCTGTGGCTCTTCATCTCTCCATTAGATACTTAGCGCCTTGTTAGAGTCTGACCTGTCATTACCATCTGT
The DNA here is from genome assembly GCA_026225945.1 of Cricetomys ansorgei. Classification (NCBI taxonomy): domain Eukaryota; kingdom Metazoa; phylum Chordata; class Mammalia; order Rodentia; family Nesomyidae; genus Cricetomys; species Cricetomys ansorgei. The sequence continues at coordinate 12,767,476 of JAMJFZ010001258.1, forward strand.
TTAGACCCCTCCCCCCTGGCTTCTGGTCCTGGCACAGCCTCTGCTAAATGAGATGGTACCACCAGCACAGTGTGTATGTCCTCACCCTGTGCTGATTAAAACATCCAGCAGGACAAGCTCCTATCCGCCCTCTGAAGACATGCCAACCAGCAGCTGGGGCTCCTGCAGCTCTGCCGCCCCAGGGGCTGGAGGAATCACATAGACTCAAGGGCCCGGGAGTCTGGGCTTTGGCACATTCTGACCAACCAGGTCAGCAGGTCAGTTGGCAGTCAGAACCCCAGACCTTCTGCTACTCCGTCCAGCATGGTTTGGTTAGTGTGTAGAACTCTGTCCTGTGACTAGTACTCATCCCCTGAGGATTCTGTGTGGCCGATTCCATGACCACCACTGAAGTCACCCCTCTCTGGCATTTACCTCCTTCTCGAAAGGAGGGGGCCTTGCACGTTTTATGTCCCCCAGCCTTGCTCCTGTTTCAGTGTATCGGAACTCTTGATGGTGATGGGCAGAACCTCTGCCAGGTGTTCACAGGCCCTTCCTGAAGCAGGCCCTGACAGCATTTGCAGGTGGCTGACAGTGCTGCCTCCTTCTCCTGGGTCCTCTGGTCCTCCACTAGCCAGGGAGCATGTTCAGCTTAGCACCCACTCAACAGCACAAACAAACACACACACACCCACCTAAAATCCTTCTGCCTAGCCCTGAGGTCTTTGTCTTCTCCATGGATTTCACTTAAAAAAATAGGAGGCTAGCTCTTGGCAAATTGTAGAAACCAGGTGTTATTCTGAATCCTTTTATCTAATGTATACTTAGATACTATTATATATTGCATTATTAGAATAAATAATTAGGTGTGTTTCATTCTTATATACACACATTGTGTTATCTAGGGCCACTTTCCAGATGAAGAAATTGCTACATTTTCTTAGTTAGAAGTAGCAGGGCTGGGATTTGATCCCTGACAGTATGTAGTTCGAGAGCCTTTGATTGAGTGGTCTCTATCTGCACTTCTGTCGTGTTCCCCTCTCTGCCTGCAAATGCTTGACAGATGAAGCACCTTCTCAGTACTTCCCCGTGACATTGACCTGCCCAGCTCCATCAGAGCCCCGTGGGCTTGACAGACCCCAGCTGGTTCATCCAGTGAGGTGGGCGGCCCACTTGGAGAGAGGTGGCAGCAGCCCAGCTCCTGTCTCCTTGCCATGGGCTCCACAGAGCCTTCCAAATGGTGATGTAGCTCGTCTGTGCTCATGGTCTTGGAATCCAGGCACCCTGGGAAGGTTCTGGGGCCCTGGGGCCTCCAGGCCCCATATGGGGGAAGGGAGTGGGCCTTGGACAACAGACTAGGGTGAGTGCCAAGGGTAGAACCAGGTGAGTGGGTCAGCAGGGCAGGGACTGTGGGTGAACACAGGAGGGACTGGGGAGCCTTTGACAGGCTCCAAAGCCTCCCTGTTTTCTTTGGATGGTGGAGGCCACATGCTGAGAATTGGAGTGTGTCTTGGCAAGAGGATGCAGTGACAGAGCCTTCTGACCAGGGGAGGCCTGGCCTAGGGAGGCTGGCCTTTCGCTGTTCTTAAAGGCACAGCATGCATGAGTGGGCTACATTTCCTGTTCCTCTGGTCCCTCTAGAGAGATGCCCTGGATCTGTGTGAGGCCATAGGAAGGAAATCAAGCTGAGGCCAGGGCCTTAGGGCCTGGCTGTGGCCAGATGGGGAGTGCTGGTGACGTGTGCCGGACAGTTCTTCCCTCCTCTCCGCACCTCCTGACTCTTGCCATTCGCCATTATGCTCACTGATCCTCGCTCTGCCACCTTCTCCAAGCCTGCAGCAGGTTAGGGTACTGCTTGAAGATTCTGGTAGCGTGGGCTTCTGACCCCACCCAAATCCAAACCATCAAGACCCAACATGTCTGCAACTTCTTCAGCGCCTGGCTCCACAGCATAGCCATTCTTCCCTGGGTATGGAAGCCTTGGGAGGCCTGGGTTAGAGGTAGTGCCACACACGAACTCAGCTCTGAAGCGAGTGGTGTTGGCTCATGTGGGAGAGAGTCGGGATGCTGTATTGGAAGCATGTGGTACAAAAGGAAGGGCTTGAGGCTCACCTGAAGGTTGCTAGGTTTCTCAAATCCCAAAACTGGAGTTGCAGCCTGTCTCAGAATCCTGGTTTGGGACCAAGAGGCTGACTCCAGGGCCAGAGCAAAGAGGACAGGCCGCTCTCTGGCCTCACAGCTGTGCGCCCTGCTTGGCTTGACGGGGAAGGAGAACCTCCAAGTGTGTTCTTGGGGGTGGTGTCTCTTTCACTGGAACAGTGCCCGGCGCATACCAGGTGACTGACAATACTGCGTCCTGAATTGAGGGGACCACCCCCACCCCCCAGATAGTTATTATCCTGGTGTGCCAGCAAGGCTCAGTGAGGGCCAGTGGCCCAGTTAGGAAGTGGGGAAGCCAGGATCCAAACTGGGCCCATTCCCAGGGTAAGCAGAGCCAGAAGAGTGGGGAGAGTCGGGGCCTCAAGGAGGACACATCTCAACATCTGGAAGGATCCGGAGGATTTCAGAAGGAGAGGAAGGAGTAGGGTCTCCCCTCCCCCATCATCTGCTTTTGTCCTAGGCAGAGCGGTTGACCTCAGAGGACTTTATTAACATCCTAATTGTATACAGCTGGCCTCACTCTGGCCCTAATGAGCTCATTATCCTCCCTACTTAAGGAGGCCATTGTGGCCTGGTCACCCTGGGGACAGCAGTGGCCTGGGAGTGCCCATCACTTCCTGCTACCACCCCACCCCACCCCCAGCCAGCAGCCCCCTCCTGGAGTGGCTCAGGCCCCAGCTGCTCTCAAACTGCCCATCTTCCTACACCCCTTTCTTTCCTTCTGGTCTTCTCTGTCTCTCTTTTTCTCTGTCTAGCCCTGCCTCCATGTGCCAACATCGGAAGACTCCGTTAAAATTCAGTCCCAGAAACTGTCCAGGCAGGTAGACTCTTAGCTCACAGGTGAGTGGTCACCAGAGAGTACCTGTGGCCCCAGGTGGAGCATCTGGCTCTGTACCCTGAGCAGCCCCCTTCCTGAGGCAGGACCTTGACTGTGCTTTCTACATCCTCACCCTTAGCTGAACGTGCTGGGCACGCCCTTGGCTCTCTGTCTCTCTCCTTGGCACTTGGACCAGATAAAGGGGGTGGTTCTTGAGGCCTGCGGAGCAGGGCTGCCAGGGAATGGTGGGATGTTGGTGCTCCTGTGGGCTTTGCTTCCTGGGAAGGACCCTGGGGAAGGAGGAAGAACAGGGCGGCTGCGGGAGTTTGCTCTTTTGGATCACTCTCCAGCCTGAGGCTGTGACCCTGCATGTCACATGACTGCAAGGTGCTCTCTCGGGACTCTCTAAAACAAATCCCTCTGCAGCTTTCCATTCAGCTACATAGCACGGGAGCCCCTAACCCACCCCTGTGGGCCCTCTAGGTGGAATAGCTACCCTGCTGTGTGGAGAGCACACTGACCCACCCATTGTAGGGTACTGATGCTTAGTGATCAACAACCACACTGGGATTAACCCAGCCCAGCCAGCGATGTCTTCTCCGATTGTCCTCTTCAACCTTGGGGAATGGGTCACTAGTTACTCTGCTATCAGAAGGAAGGCTGAGACTCAGAAAGGCTCAGTAGCCTGCCAAGGTCACACAGCTAGGATATATTAAGCCAGGATAACATAAGTGCCAGTGTTCAGGGCCCAGTGTGTCAGGGAGTCACCTGTAACCTCGCGTATGAAACAAGCACGCTTCTTCTGTAGTGGCTAAGGCTCTCTCTGGCTGAACTCTGTAGTTCAGCCTTCCTCGTCTCTAAAGTGGGGAACTCCGTGACAGTGAACTTATTTCTCAACGTCAGGAAGAGTAAGTAAAGTGGCCTGTGTCAGGATATGAACATTCTTACTGTGCTTGGCTGTAGTTGTATGATGTATGCAGATGAAGACCTCCCTCCTTTCCCATATGGACATGGACCCACATGGATAGGTACACATGCATAACATGCCACCCCCAAGGTACCCATGTCCATTCACCCATGCACACAGAGACACTGCAGGAAAGATGCGTGCGTTGTGATTGCAGCTGGAAAGCCCGCAGGATGCTGGGCCTCGTACCAGTTGGCCATACGCAGAGGTTTGGGTCCTGTCTGTTCCTCAGGAGAACAGCAGTGACGTTGTTGGTCAGGAGCCTCAGTTATAGAAACTGATGTCTGAGTCGGTGGCATCTAGGTGAGGCCTACCAGCAGCCAGGGGTATGGGAGCAAGCCTAGGGCGTCTTTCCAAGAACCCCAGATGTGCGTCTCGAGCCATGGTCCTCAGGAGCACGGAGCTAGGTGGACACCTCTGCCCACGTTCACCCACACCCACTAGGCAATGTTTCAGCCTGCTCCTCGTGGTTTGGTGGAGGTGCCCACAGCTGAGCCAGTGTTAGGCTTTTCTCTACAGCCGTCATCTCACCTGGCACCAGTGAGACTTGGAAGCTCCCCTGCCCAGTCCTGCGACTGTTGGGGCTGGAGTAGAAGGCTAGGCTAGAGTTCCTAGGCAGTGCTAGCCAGTAGGCTGTAAGGATAATGACAGTCTCCAGCAAGAGAATGAAGTCTTAAGTTGATGTCTAAGGGAGTAGTAGTAGATATGGTCGGGTGTGGTCGGACACTATGGAAATTTCTGGAATGTTGCATTTTAAAGAGGGCACCTAGAGACAGTGTGAGGTACCCAGAAATCTAGTGATGATCTGCCCGCTGGCTACCACTGTCATTCATTTGGCTTCTTAGCAAGTCTTGTCTAGCCCCCATACCTAGTACCAAAGCCTGTGCAGCAGAGGTAGGCCAGAGAGCCAGGCCTGCCCCTGTGCCCAGGAACTTCCTCCATCTATGTTCCTGGCTCCACAGGAAAGGAGGCAGCAAGGAAGAGTGCCCATAAGGGAGATTAGGGGGAGGATATAAGACCTCCAAGGGAGAAGGGCCCTGACTCCTGGGGCCCTTGAGACAAGCAGAAAGGTCCACCAGGAAGTAGAGGGTAGGAACAAGAACTTGGTAGACTGAGGGACCTGCCTCCTGGAAGTTCTGATACAGACTGCATGGGACTGATGAGGACAGTACGCCTAGGAAAGTCTGGGTTCTAGGCCTCGCGTTCAGGAAAGACATCACCCTTGGCATCCCCACAAGCCCTCTGCCTACAGAAGGGGCATGCATCCTTAGCTCCTGCCCAGGCTGACTTTGGAGCCCAGTTCCTGAAGTAAACAGAAGGGTAGAAAGATAAGCACCCAGCGTCCACCAAGTCTTGAGAAAGTTGCTTTGGAGGATGGCGTTGGCAGGAGGGACACCGTGGCACAGGAGAACGTTGGTCATGAAGGGATCTTGACAAATCCTTACCAAGATGCCTGCTTTTAACTGTTTCTTCAAAGTGCATCTCTTGTTGTTCAATGGCAATAAAATCCCTGGCCCCAGTCCAGATCCGTCTCCGAGAAATCCACTCCCAGAAAGAGGGTTCCCACGAAGGCCAGGCTCACACTTTTGTGGCCTGCCGGACATTGACAGCATCGATGAATGGGCCTCTGGGGTCAGCGAGAGAAGGGTCCAGTGAGATGTGAGCACCACCATGGTGCTCTCAGTGTTAGAACCTGGGGCTGGGAATACAGGCGTGAGCTCTGGCTCTCAAGAGCCTCTTTGAAAGTGTCCCCAAGTTGGGTGCTGTGGCAGCTACCCCATGAATCCTGGCAAGCAAGGTTGATACTCAAGCCCCTGTGGTGTTTCACCCACCTGAATTTAGCAGAGGAGGGAGGAAGGATCTCAAGCCTGGGGTCAAGGAGCAGTTGCTAAGCATGCTGTTCATGGCTACCTCCCTGCTCCTCTCCATGAGTGACAGGGTCCTTTGACACCTGCTAGCTTTTTCTGCAGAGAGCAGACAGAGAAACCTCTTTGAACATCAAAATGAAGACAGAGCCTGGCACCTCTTGACCAGGTCGTGGTGCTCAGGGGCCTTCCTGGTTCAAGAGAAGAGCTCTGTGAATGCTCAGTCTTCTCCGGCCACTGACAGCGTGAGCACAAGCCTCGTTCATTGCCCAAATGTCAGAACATTCAAAGTAAAAGCAGAGCATGAGTGGGGACCTCCAGTCTGACCTTGGCCTCAAAGTGAGCATCTGTCTCCCACTGTCACGGGTTCTCAGGGTGCCGAAGGCCCATCCCTGTCCTGTCAGCCACAGGATATGAACCACCTGGAACCAGTCTCTTTCCCCAGAAGCTGAGTCTGGTTGCCTAGTGCCCTGACAGCTACCTCCACCCCCAGAGGCAGGGAATGCTAGTGGGTATTATAGAGGATTACTAGCCTCTGGTCTGCCTGTGTCTAGCACCCCACCCCCACAAGTGGGTACCAATTTACTTCCCCATCCTGAATTGTTCAGTGGCCTCAACTTCTCTCTCATAAGAAGTCAAGCCTCCTTTCTGCCTTAACCCAGAGACCCATCATCGTTCAGATCATTCCCAGCTGCCTTCTCTGGTCCAAGTGATGGTCCTGATTCAGGAGGCCTTCAGGCCTCCGAGAAGAAGGTTTAGATGAGGAGTCCCCTGGAGGTTGCCCGTGTGGCCTGGTCCTGCCGCCACCGCACAGTGCAGAGGGTGGGCCCAATACTCAGGCCATAGTCAAGGCCATGTAGTTGTTCTGTGCCACAGGGAAGGAGCCTCCTGCTGCCCTTTTTCAGCCCTGGAAGAATTGCACACTGTGAGCGATGTCAGGCATCCAGCAAGGGCCCTAGATCGTGGGGTCTGGGCTAGAGAATTTTGCCTGCCCTGTCTGTGGCAGAGGAAGCTGAGACCCCAGAGCTTTAAGCAGAGTATTGTGGAACCTTCTAGAAAAGTGGAGATAGCCCACAGACTCTTGAGAGACCCAGTGACGGCCTAGCTTAAGACCTAGGAAATGACCCTGGCTCTAAGGCCTGCCAACTGTGATGAACTGTTGGTTGTCCTCTCTGTTGTTTTCCTGTCCACCTTCCCAGGCCAAGCCCAGCTCAGGGATGCCTAGGACTACCGCCTCTGTGTCTTCTCAGAGAAACACACAGAGGAACCCTGGAGGCTCTGAACTGGACCCAGAGAGTCTGCCTTGAAAACGGAGACTTGGTGCCAGATTATGTGGAGGGCAAAGGAGAGAAGGGAGGGAGATGGGGACATGGACCCCCAGTAGGGGTATGAAGACAGCCAGGGGTCCCAAGACCTGGGGCTTCCGATGTTTTATCCCGTGACTGACTGCTGAATGAATGGACAAGTGAATGAACAAGAACTATGAATGAGCCTTTGTCGTGTGGCCCCGGGGTTCAGAGGTCACGTGAGGATGCAGTGCCCACTCACTATGATTGCAGTGTCAACATGCTTCAAGGGCAGCTGTGAGTAGCTGAAGCACCATTGACTTGTGCTAGGGACAGAGAAACCGCTGTCGGTCTCTGTGAGGCAGCCATGCCTTTCAAAGCCAGAGGCCGCCCCACTCCAGTGTGCCAGTAGCAAGGCTGATGGGAAGAAAGGTTGGGGGGGGCAGAACATAAACAGAACTCACTTCACCTTTGTGGTGCATTCCACTGGGGGGTGGGGGTGGGGTGTCAGACAGTGGCTGGAGGTCTCTCGGGCCCTCTTCTCCTGAGGAATATTTGTCCTTTCTGCTGTAGTGGCTCAAGGCATTTCCCAGGTACCCAGGTGGTCTGGCTTGGTCAGTGCCTTGCCTCTGGCCACTCCTGCCCTCCATGTCCTGGCCTCAGCCGCCTGCCTTCACCATCCTGAAGGCATTCACAGCCTGTTCTCTCTCGTTCCCTTTGCAGGCTGGTGGTTTGTGAGCACATCTGAAGAGCAAGGTTGGGTCCCTGCCACCTACTTGGAGGCCCAGAATGGCACACGAGATGACTCGGACATCAACACCTCCAAGACCGGGGAAGGTGAGAGTCCGTGGGGCCTAGGAGGGTAGTCAGGAGGGACTGGAGGGTTTTCCAGGGGCCAGCCCCTCCTGGACACAGCTCCCCGACTCTTCTCCCTAAGCCACCTGAATCCCCACGGTGGGTTGGATATTACCCTTCCTTTGGGATTCATTCACTGAAACCAACCCACACAGTCATCTCATACCCTGGCTTGTCTCTGTCAGCCCCCCTGTGGGGCTCAGAACAGTGAAGATTCTCTTGGGTTATGGACCTCACATTTTGGCAGCTTTGACGTAGAGAACAGGCCTAGGGCTGAAAACTGCCAGAAAGTTCTCTCCCAGAAACCCTGGGTTTCTCTCAAACGCCACAGAGACCTGCCTCAACCCCCAACTCCACACTAGGCTTCCTGCCGCTAAGATGACCCCAAATGGTCAGGTGGGTAAGCCCTGCTCTGGACGCTGCCAGCTGCAGTGGTACAGAACCAGGCTGGCGGTGGGCCACCTCAGCTTCCCAGAAACTAGAGTGCTGAGGCTCCCACACAGTCACTCTCTCTGGCTGGCTCTGGTTCTGGCTCCTCCAGAGTCTTCTGGATGTTTCTCCATGCCTTTCACACAGACTGCCTCTACCCTCTGAGCCAGCAGTAGCCCAATAAGCCTGAGCCACCCCAGGTCCCAACTCCCTGCTCCTTCCAAATGCCTTCCAAATCTTCGGTGGCCTGGCAGCAGGAATCCTTTCCCTAACGGTCAGTCAGTAGGAAAGATCCAGATGGCCGTGTCTGAAGGCCGGAGAGCTGTAGGGCTGCCACCCACAGCTCGAGCCTGTTCCTCCCTCCCCCACCTCCCTGCTGCCCAGGCCAAAATAAGCAGCTCCCCAAAGGCCAGATCCTTAATCATCCTTCCCCAAGATGTCGCTTACTCTGGTGGTTGGGGCCCTACCCTTCTGGTATATCAGTCAGTGCCTTTCTTCAGCCCTGCGATTAGAGGAGGGACCGCACTACACGGCCACCCCGTAACAGGGCTCCAATTCGTAGGTCCCCTTGGAATGAGCTGGGAATTCAGACTGAGCTGTGCCCTCCCTGAGTCCTCCAGCCTAAGTCTGACTCTATTCTGGTTCTGTTGTCCCTCTGACAACAGTCAGTCTGCAATCCCCAGACCTCATCGGTGGCCAGCCTAGTAACCTATTCTTCAAGGCCTGCCCAGCTACTCAGTAACAGCAGCTCTCTGGGAGTGACGATAAATGCCTGCAATCCCAACTCTTGAGGGATGGAGGCAGAAGATCAAGAGTTCAAGGCTAGCCTGGGCTACACGAGACCCTGTTTCAAAAGAATAACAATTAAATAATAAATAACAAATAAAACCAGTCAAAAGGCCCCATGCCAGGCCAGGAGCAAACCCTCATTACCCGCCTTGAGAAAGACATATGTCGTATTTCCAATTGCAAGAACAGAAGCTCCAGGGGTATAAGTCACGTGACTGTCCTCATCAGGCTTGGGTGCAGGTGGCCTCACTCCTGCGTCATATGTTCTGTGAAGCATCTGCTCCGTGAGGAAGGAAGGCCTCTCTGGGCTTGTCGGCGAGAGTGACAGAAGAGGCCACGGCAGGAAGGGCAGAGCAGAGACACAGGGTAGCAATCGAGGCCCAGATGGAACCAGCCCAGGGTAGGACAGAGCTCAGCAGGCCTGGTTAGAATAGCGTGGGTACTCTGCATGGAACAAGTGGTAACTGACTGTTCTAGTGACGTTCCTGTCGCAGCGATGAACACCATGACCAATAGCAAGCTGGGAAGCGGAGGGGTTCCTTCTCTTCCGGGTTATAGTCCATCGCTAAAGGGAGCCAAGGCAGGAGCTTGAAGCAGAAACCACAGAGGAAACACTGCTTACTGGTTTCATCCCTAGGCTCTGCTCAGCTAGCTTTCTTAAACAGCCCGGGACTCCCTGCCTAGGGGCACTGCCCACAGTGGGCTGGGCCCTCCTATGTCAATTAACAGCCAAGAAAATACCCCACGATGGCTACTGTCCAATCTGTTAGAAGCAATCTCCTAATTGAGACTCCCTCGGATAACTCTGGGTTGTGTCAAGTTGACAGCTGAAGTTACAGGACAGGTTGTGGAAGACTCTGACGCTGATGGATTAGCAACTAGGGGGCAGCCAGGGCAACACCTGTGTTCACAGGCGTGCATACATGACTGCACCTGCACAGCGAGGCTGCCGCTGCTCTGCGCGCCTCTGGCGGTGTGTGTGTGCCAGCACGCCTCTGGACACATTTTAAGAATCTCTTGCCCAGATCTACAGAGCCTTCTTAGGGCACTGGAGGAACTGTGGGAGGGTCTGGCCTGGAGCCCACACTCTTAGCCTGTTGCCTAGGCCTCTAGGAAGTATTTTGCATGGCTCCAGAGATGCCTCAGTGGTTAGGAACATTAGCTGCTCTTCCAGAAGACCTGGGTTCAATTCCCAGTACCCACATGGCATCTCACAATCATCTCAACTCCAGGTCCAGGGTATCCTACGCCCTCTTCTGATGTCTGTGGGCATGCATTGCATGCACATAAAATAAAAATAAAATCCTTTAAAAAAAAAAAAAAGAAGAGAGAGAAAGAGGGGCTGTGCGGGCAAACATTCCCAGAAGGTTTTACTGGAGTCTGGCCCAGGTGTGTATATGAATACTGTTTCTTTGACTCTCTCTACCAGCCAGCCACTCTCCCCAAGACTAGGCAGTCTGGCAGCTTCCTTTGGTGCTAGGAGGTGAGGCAAGCAGACACCCTGGGGGTGCATAGGAGCTAGTGCTCCCTTGCAGTGGGGAAGGAGGGGCCATGCAAATCAGCCTCGAGCATCAGGAAGCTGGGGAGGTGTGGTCTCTGTCATCAGAGACATAAAAGGGTAGTGTACTAGGACAGGGCTTTGCCTGTAGCATCTGCCCAGGAGCACTTCATTCAGCAAACCCTTCCTGGGCCAATACTTGGCATTGTATAAGGCCCTGGGGACACAGATGTAAGGCAAAGTCATGGCCCTCAACAGATCCCACCTAGTGGGGACAAAGAAGAAAGCATAGCTGTACATCACCCCAGAGTGGGGGGAGCTCTGACCCAGCAAGGAAGGAGCCCCCTGTTTCCCCTGGTCACTCTTCCTTTCCTCACATGGTGCCTGGCCACGGAGACAAGTTGACAGTCATATTTGGTGAGTGGGTAGCAACACTGTCTAGTGCACAGGGGAGCAATTGATCTCTGGGGCTGCAACTGAGGGGCTTCCCATCTCTAAGCGGGCAGGACCCTTCAGTCCACTCCTGGATTTGGGGGTAGAAGCTGAGGAGCTTGGTTCAATGTGCCTCTCCATGCTGACGGTGGTGCCACCTGTGAGGTCATTCCTCATCCGGCTAGGGTGTGCCCCTAGGTTCAGTCTGGTCCGGTCTAAGCAACGGTAACCCAGCAGTGTGGACACCTCCCCCTCTCCTCCCCTCCACCACCCCCTCTCATCCTCATCCTCATCTCCATTCTCTCCACCGGTTTGGTTCGTGTGGGCCGTGGGCTCCATCACCATCTCTCACGCCAGTGTCCAAGAGACGCAAAGCCCACCTGCGGCGCCTGGATCGCCGGTGGACCCTGGGCGGGATGGTCAACAGGCAGCACAGCCGAGGTGACCACGGGCGCCTGCCTCTCCTCCTGCAGCTGCCTGCCTCTCACTAATGCCCTCCTTTGCCTGCTCTGCTCTCTGCCTGTGGTCTCCTGACTCACCCAGATCTGCCCAGGCTTTTTCTCATTCACCGCAGCTCAGACTGGGGACAGGGCCTTGCCTGGGAGTTGGAGTATCACCTAGGGGTGGCTCTGGCTTGCTAGTGCCTTGGGCGTTGGGGTTGTGGGACTTACGATGAGTTTACATGTTCCTTGGAAGGGAAGAGAGGCATGAGGGAAGTCCCTGGGTCTCAAAGGAAGGCCCTCCCTGTCCTGGGTACTGCGAGCTTTCTGTTCCTTCCTGTCTCCTGTCCTTTGTCACTGCCTTCCACTAAGAAAGTCTCCCTCAGCACAGCTCGCCCGTCAGCTGTTCTACCAGCCTGCAGCCCTTCTTCAGCAGCTCTACTTGAGCCTAGAAGGGCACAGAAGCCAAACCCAGCATGGCACCAGGGCATAACCCCAACCAGTGCTGCCGAGGGCCATCGCTCAGCAGGAGCACTGGCCCCTAGGATCTCAGGAGGAGCTCAGTCACACTCTCCAGGGGCGCCTGGGCTGACTGGGGAGCTGACATTTGCTGATTCGGGGCTGTTTGGCCCAGAGCCCTCCTAACATCCAGGAACTTAGGGGAGGGGGGGGACAGGAGAGGTTGCCTCTGGATGCACCCTTAAACATCTGCAGACCCTCAGGCTGGTGGGTGGTCAGTCTCTCCTACCCCACCGGGAGCAGAGCAGAGTGTGGACTCCTTGTGGTGACAGTACTGATGTGGGGGTATCGTGAGCTCAGACCTCTCTGGGAAACAGGGATGCCCCATGACTCAAGTCTCATCCTCAAAGCTTGTTCCCAAATGGCAGTGTATTTCAATGCCTAACCCAAGAATCAGGCTACAGAACACCTGGACTGCAGGGCCACAGCCAATGGCTGACTCAGGGTATTGGCTGTAAAGAACCTAGTTTGTCCTGAGGCAGGGCTTAGTGTGGACCCTGGGGACCGATGCAGGGGACCTGAGTTGGAGAAGCAGCTACAGGCCACATTTAAAACAAAGGCCACCCTAAAGCCAGGAGGGAGGGGCAGCTCTGGCCAAGAGGCTAGGCTGGAGCACAGCCTCCAGGTCTAGTGCTAAAACAGATAGGATGTAGGCCCAGAATCACACAAGGAAGACAAAGGTTTGGCCTGTTCCACATACCAGCGCTTGCTGAGTCTCAGACAAGCCTTTGCCTGCATGGCCACACAGATACATACAGAGACCAGGGACAGGCCCGCACAAAGGCTATGGGTGTGACTAGCACCGTGTCATATCCAGTGGCCACCCCCACTGTGCATCCACATCTTACATACACAGCCACTCCTAGATAGTAATTCCAGGAACGCCACCACACGTACTCTGCTACATGTAGCTGACTTATGTAGTCACAAATGAATTTTGCACACAACTAATGGCTCCGGTCACATCAGCATTTAACACCCACAAGTAACACGTACTCATAACCCCTCATACCATGCACACATGGTATATTCAGACACAACAGAACATGTAGATGTTAATCCCGGAAAATCATAATTCTGCAGTCACCAATACACGAGCAAAGACAAGCCAATACCTGGCGTTCATCATCATACTCTTCCAGCCCTAGCCCTATGAACTGTATTAAATCAGGCAGCCAAGGAGAGCTTGCCGAGGGCCGAGGGCCGGTTGGCGGGCACCACACTGTGAGCCACAGTTGGGGAGGGGAAGCCAGCAGTGGGTCATCAAGTAACTAGATCAGAAAAGCCAGTGCTTCCCAGGGGCCTCCACTCCCCACCCCTCAGCTGGCCAGGCCTTTGGAATCAGAGGCCTCTCTAGTGGAGGGGCCAGGAGGGGAGCAGGGAGACTGCTGACAGAGAGGAAAGTATTTGGAAAGAGGGAGGCTTCTGCGGTTTGGAAACTGCAGGGCTCCCAGCCCCTGCCTCCCCAACTGGGACCGGCTGTCCACCTCCCCCAGCCTACCCACAAGCCAGCCTCCTGGGCAGCCCTCATTCACCAGGCAGGAGTGCCATCATCTCTGCATGGCACAATCAAAGAACCCAGGAGCCCAGACCAGCCATAGCTACCTTAGTCTTCCCTCAACACTGTTCTTAAAGGGACCCCAACCCAACTGCAGACTCAGCTACCAAAGACCGTGTTACATGTCTGAACGTTCTCTTGTCTCGACGTTCCCTTGGCCATGGGGTTTATGGCCAGGTCCTGAGAGGTACCGGTCTCTGCTCATCCTCGGCCCACCTGTAAGATGGATGGCCCAAGGCCCCAGTCACCTCTGTCACCCAGATTATATCTGTCTTCCCAGCCAAACAGAGCTGAAATCCACCTGTCCAAAGAGACAGTCAGGGAGAGGTGGGTCTGACTGCCTCGCCCTGTCAGGAACCAGGGCCGGAACTCTTCCCTGGGGTCCCACACTGACCAGGGTAGAATGAGCCTCTGTGCTTGTCAGAATTTTAACTGGGAGAACATGACATTCCCAGTACCCCCAAACACCGGGTCTTCTGCAGATGCAGCCAGCTTCACTGGCCAGAACCAACATCCCTGGTTCTGCCCCACATGACTGGCCATGGACTCTGTCCACCACACATGGTCAGACTTGGCATCTGAGCGGCTGAACACATGGTCAAGGCCCCATTCTCAGCCCTGGGGCAGGGCAGGGCTCCTCTGATCTTCCCCTAAGAAAGGCTGTCATTTCTCTCTTCAGAAGCAACCTTGCCTAGGAAAACTTTCATGATAGCTTCCTGCTCGAACCACAAGCTTTTAAAAATAGCCCAGCCGAACAAAGGCAAAACGTGGAGCCCAGGCCTTGCCTTGCCTGGACCTCAAGCCCTGGATTCCCAGAGCTGGCATGTCCCGATAGCCACTGCCTAGGCCAGGGTTTACCGTGCCCCACTGAAAAACAGAGCGGGCAGGAGAGCAGAGGTTTGGCCTGGGGCCTGTGGAACTTCTCCAAGGCCAGAGTCAGAATCTGGCTGGGCAGGTTCTCAAGCAGGGTTGGCAACACTCCTGGGCAGGACTGGGGCGGAATCTGGAGGCCCCGAGCAGAGCCCTCCGTAGCAGTGCCGAGAAAGGCCTGTGGTAAGAGAGCCTAATGAAGCCGCGCAGCGCCTGTGGGCGGCATCCACCTTTGGCTTTTTGGCAGCCTTTCCAGTATGGCCTGTGGTCCGTAGTTGCCTCTTACAAGAGGGAAATGCTATCGGCCCAGTGCAGGGCTGCAGACAGCACCCTGATAATCCAGGGGAAAATGAGCAGATGGCCCTCCCTCACAGGGCGTTGGTGTGGCTGCTCTCGTAGCCACCCAGAGGCTGAGGCAGGCTGCCCGATGTGGTCCAGCCAAGGAGTCCAGGGGCCGGTTATCACCGCTGGGAGCCAGGAGTGGCAGGTGGCTCTGAGGCCGGGCTCCTGCTATTTTGAGCTCCCAAGCAAGCCTCCCACTCAGTCCCTGCCATCCCTGCTTTCCTCTTCACCAGAGTCCAGGCCTCTGCTGCAACAGCTCCCACTGTTGTGTGTTGTGGCCTCCAGGGAGCATCCAGCACAGCAGGATTCTGGGCAGTCCTCCTAAGGGCACCTCCAGATAACCACTTCTTCCAGTGGGGGAGGGCGCAGCACGCTCCTCCCTGGACCCCAAGCTGTCCTACAGACAGTTTTATAAGGGATGGGTGGCCTCAGCGAGTCAGTTGCAGGTCCACCAGAGGGCTTCACGAGGACAGGAGTGGACCCCAGCAGACATGGAAGAAACACCTCCCTGAAGCCTGAGCAAAGGGATGCCCAGGGAGATGTCTGCTACCCAGTCTTCCCACCAAGCTCTTTCTAAGATCCCAGTGCCATGGGAAGGAGACGACCCCAAAGAAAGGTTCACAGGGGGAACAGAGCACACGGATCTACAGGTGGGGCTGGTGGTGGGTCCCTTGAGGTCCGTCATCTTCCAGGGCTTGGCGGCTGCACAGTCCCAAGACCTTCACCTTAACAAAACCCGCAGCCACTCCTTGTAGAACACTGTAGAGTCAATGCCGTGTCTGCTGTTAATGGGGCTGAGGTGCTCAGTGAAGGCTCTTAGGAGTTGGATTGAGGGAGGATTTAAGAGGCTTGTGGGGCTGGAAGAGCATTCCCAAGACCTAGTGCTGGTCTCAATTTCTTGATTTAGCCCCTAGGAGGAGCAGATTCCTCCAAACTCTGGGGCCCCGATACTCTTATCTGGGGGAGCTGCTTTCCTGCTGTCTGAGGCTTTTGCTGGGCACCTTGGAATCTTGCCTGGCTTTGGCTTATCCTGGGAACAGCAGTGACCCCTAACCCAGTGACTCCTCCTCTGCTCTCTGAGACTGCTCCTTCCTCTTTTCTGGAAAGGCCAGTGCTGGCCCAGGGCCTGTTAGTAAGTGGCTGAGCAAGACCAGGCCGGGGCAGAGGGGAACGGGAGACAGGATCTGCACCACAGCCTCAAATAACTGCGCTTTCTTACCTGCCCACCCACTCACAGAAGAGAAGTATGTCACCGTGCAGCCCTACACCAGCCAAAGCAAAGACGAGATCGGCTTTGAGAAGGGCGTCACCGTGGAGGTGATCCGAAAGAACTTGGAAGGCTGGTGGTACATCAGGTAGGAGCCTGGCTCCCGGGCGACAGAGGTCAGTGCCAAGTAGCCGATGGCAGGTAGATACTAAAGACAGCTGTGTGCCAGCTCTGCTCAACTTGCTGATTGTGTCCTGGAACAGAGGCTGATCCCCAGCCAGTAGGGCATAGGGGCCCGCTCAGCTCATTGACAGTGGTGTAATCCCTTCCCCTGCACCTGGCAGGAAACTCAGCACATTTGAATTTTGTTTCCTTCATCCACCTTGGATGCTTGGCTTGCTCTTCAGCTGAGACAACATGGAACACCAGCCTCCACAGGCCCTGCTAAGCCCCTGCAGGCTGCCTCTGCTGCTCACAGCTTAACACTCAAGGCTACAGACAGGCTTCCGGCAACCATGTTCCTGAGGGTGTGGGCCATTGCACTCTGCAGGGAGGGCTGTAAGGTGGGACAGAAGTGAACTCTCTTCTCTCACTCTCTCCCAGAGCCTAATCAATCTTCCCAGCTGAGAGGTTCTAAACTCTGTGGGTCTCACTCTGCTGTTACCAACCCTAGACCTGCCTTGAGTGGGTTTGTGTTCAGAAAGTTCTTGTGGAGCTGTGGGGAATTGGCTCAGCTTCTCTGTCTCTCTGTCTCTGTCTCTGTCTCTGTCTCTCTCTCTCTCCTCTGCTTGCAGCCCAGCTAACAGAAACAGTCCCATGTGAGCTGTGGGCACAGCTGCCTCAGTTCACCACCCTCCCCCCAGACTCACCGTGGTCCCCTTCAAAAGGCTAGCGCTGTGCCGTAGCACCGTGTGACCCATGGGTGTGACTTGTGCAACAGTGTCTCAGAACGCAGCCTCAACAGTTAATCTATGCTGTGAGGCAGGCTGTAGGTAGCTGAGCCTTAGTGTGAATGGGACATCACTGTCCATCACCCTGTCCTGGTGCAGTACGTCTGGAGGACTGAGATGTACCTCTCTATCCTGCTGGGTGGCATGGGACTGTGTACTTAGACATGCATTATCCAGAGCAGCCACTCCTGGTCTGTTACGTTCTCTAAGCAATGGCAGCTGGAACCAACCTGCAGATCCATCGGCTACAAGCCTGATATGGGAAGGCCAGCAGATATCCCGGCCTGAGTGTGTTTGCCTGGAATGATCGCCATGGCTGCTTTTTATATTTTGGGTTTTCTGTTTGTTTGTGTTTAAGATAATGAATAGCCGTCACTCTGGGCTATTACTGTCCCTGTAGCTTGGTCCTTTTTAGCCACTGAGGACTTGAATCGAGAAGGACCCTAGTGATCTTGTTCTACCTTAAGAAGGCTGCCAGATGCCCCCTTAAACATGCTGTCTCCCAACACTCCAAGCTGTGTGTTGATCCTCATTTCCTGTCTTTCTTTTCCTCCCTCAGCCTACACACACATACACTTACACTCACACACACACTCACAAACACTCCCTCTGCAGCCTGCATCCCTCTGGAACCAGTACTGCTACAGAGCTGGAACAGCTGTGTGGATGCTGGGCAGACACACGGCCACCCCAGTGTCGAGCATTGCAGACACACAGCCACGCCAGTATCGAGCATCGCAGACACACGGCCACCCCAGTGTTGAGCATCGCAGACACAGCTACCTCAATGCTGTGCATTGCTCTGTGTACTTTATCTTGTAACACAGAGCCTGGAACATAAGTTTATCCATATAGCGTATGGCACACAGAGGGCTGGGAAATGGGACACCCCAGGCCATATCTGACTATCTCCCAGAAGCCCCTGTCCCTAGTCCTCTGCTACTCTGACATAACAAGATACTAGCAAGGTATCTGCAGCTTTTTCTGAGCTTCAAGAACCGCAGGCTCTGGGCCTGGTGTTACACATTCTCCCTCAGGCTCCTCTGCTACCTGCCTTGCCTACTGCGACAGACAGGACAGACATGTTTACTTGCGGTTCCTCTCCACCCCTGACATTCTGTGCTTCCGTTTGTACCTGTCACATCCCCAGGAGCTATCCTTGTTCGGTAATGTCTGCCTTCCAAGCAGCGAGTGAGCTGGGCACAACCTGTGTGTTCCTCCCAGTGACGTGTATGTGAGGGCCCACTCCTGTCCAAGCTTCTGTGTCCCTTTTCTCCTGCCTCACACACTCCCAAGATTGGGGTCACATCAGGAAGGCCGTAAGGGGTTGTCAGACATCTGCTGTGTAAGAGCCAGCTGTGTCCCAGGGAGCAGATGGGGACATTGCACCAGTTAGCGCTGGGCCCGGAAGCAGGCTCCCTGTGGATTTTGGGTAAAGGTTCAACACCGTGTAGGGGAAGGGAGGGGACAACTGTCTTAAAAAGCCAACGAATCACCAAAAATTAAGTCAGACCTGTCATTTGCCTTGCCAGAACCGTGGTTTGAATTTTATGCTGTCATGTGCTTTCATCTGCGTTTATGCTTCCTGTATGTGTAGCCCCAGTTAAAAAGGCTTTTTCAACCCACAAGACTGCATAAACATGACTCTTTTTTCCTTTAACACAAAAGTCTTGTATACAGTCCTGATTGGCCTGGTCCTCCCTATTTAACCGAAGTCGGTCTGACTTAAGGCAGTCCCCGTGCCTCAGCCTCCCGAGTGGTAAGATTATAGACATGAGCTGCCATGCCTGGCTCTGTCTTGTTTTCCCTCTTCTCTGTTAGGTGTCAGATCGCATTTGTTTTTCCTAACTGCCCTCAACTCACCTATTGAATGCTTCGTTTTTGCCCCACAGCACCGAAAGGTTCTATTTGTGAACTTGCTCTGTGAGCTTGATCTTTGGCTGTCCCTCCAGCGGGACGCAACCCCTTCATCAGGTGGCAGTCACCCCCTCTCCCCAACACTCCTCTGTTTGTGTTGTTTTGACACCAGGTCTTTGTATCCAGACTAGCCTGTGTAACTGAGGATAGCCCTAAACTTCTAACCCCCTGCCTCCATCCACCTCCAGAGGCTGGGGTTACAGGTGGTGCCTCCATGCTGCTCACCGAGTGCTAAGGCTTAACCCCTTCCTCTCTCCTTTCCTGAGATAGAGTCTTACTCTTCAGCCCAGGCCAGCCTAGAGTTGAAAATTTTTTAAAAAATTGAATTATCTATTTTTTCAGTCTTTGATACTTTTGTACATGTAAACAGTTTTGACCATATCCACCCAACTCCCCCTTTCTACTCCCCACAAGCACCCAACACTGCCCCTTCCTCCCTTCTTGCCCTCTCCCTTTTGTGTGAATATATGTGCATGTAACCCACCGAGTCCAATTAGTGCTGTCATGTTGATTGGCCTTGACCTCGTACAGGTAACTAGCTACTGTGACGTCATGGGTGCAGTAGAAACCAGAAAATAGCTCTGCCCGGCACTCCTCCCCACCTCCGGCTCTCACATTCTTTCCGCCACCACCAACCCCTTTCGTGGTGTTCTCTGAGAGCCTTCTGTGGAGGGGGTGATGTAGATGTCCCATTTAGGGCAGAACATTCAATAGTCAGTTACCCTTAGTATTAGAATGGTTAAAACCAGTTGTGCATTAACTCTGCGTTAACTGCTGACCACCACAGAGAGAAGCTTCGCTGGCCAAGGTTGAGGGTAGCACTAATTTATGTATATAAAAATAAATACTTAGCTAGGTGGTGGTAGTGCACAACTTTAATCCCAGCACTCAGGAGGCAGAGGCAGGCAGATCACTGTGAGCCCGAGGCCAGCCTGGTCTACAGGGTGAGTTCCAGGACAGCCAGAGTTACAACAGAGAAACCCTGTCTCAAAAAAACCAAAATAGATAAATAAATAAATATTTAGAAGAAAGCTCCAGCCATGTCTATTTAGAAAGACGACAGTAGTAAGTCCCCCCCAGGGGCATATGACCAGGTTTACAGTACTGAGTGGAAACCTGTTGCAGGCCTAAAATCCAATCCCCAAATAGTTTCCCTGATCTGGCCTAGAACCTCTGATCCTCCTGCCTCAGCCTTCCCACTGCTGGGATTTTAGGCACGTGCCACCACACTCGAGAGTCTTTATAGATACCCAGCTTTGGTCTCAAGGCATCTGTCCTTCTGAATCCGCTTTAGCAGCTGCACCCCTCATCTTACGAAAGGAAGTTGAACTCTTAGAGGAACAAGACACACAATGGGGACTGTCACCTGTACTCACCTCTCTCCTCTCTGGTCACACTCTCCTTCCCAAAGGGAATGTGTCCATTCATACTGCACCCACACCTCACTTCCTTTTCTATAATTACCCTCAATTTCTTGAGTCATGTAGTAGCAGGCCATCATGAAGTCTACCTTTGGGGCAGAACAATGTTTAAGAACCCTAATTTTAAGGTCTTGCATTTGCCTGAGAGCGGTAGCTCAATGTCCAGTATCTTTCCCATTGACCCCAGCTCTGGTTTCCTCTGGAGGAGTGGAACTGCCAAGCCGCTGGCAGAGAAGGCTCTGCTAGGCACAGTCAGATGGAGACTGCAGCCTGGGAGTGGAAGGGGGATCCAGATATGAGGACTTTGGTGATGGTGTGGTCCTTCCTCTCACAGATATCTAGGCAAAGAGGGCTGGGCTCCAGCATCCTATCTGAAGAAGGCCAAGGATGACCTGCCAACCCGGAAGAAGAACCTGGCAGGTCCAGTGGAGATCATTGGGAACATCATGGAGATCAGCAACCTGCTCAACAAGAAGGCATCTGGGGATAAGGAGGCTCCAGCCGACGGCGAGGGATCCGAAGCCCCCATCACCAAGAAGGAGATCAGCTTACCCATCCTCTGCAATGCCTCCAATGGCAGCGCCTTGGGTGTCCCCGAGAGGACCACATCTAAGCTGGCTCAGGGCTCCCCAGCCGTGGCCAGGATCGCCCCTCAGAGGGCCCAGATCAGTAAGCACCTGGGACCCCAGTTCCTCCCGAAGAGCTCCTACAGAGTGGGTGGGCATGGGTGCAGGGGTCCAGGAACTAAGCAGGGCCTCCGTGGCATTTTCACCCTGAGCTACAGCCTGGCCTCTAACTGTCAATATGCCCTGTGCCTGTCACAAGCGTGAAGAGGGCCCGGGAGTGTGAATGGCTGTGTGCCTGCAAGCTGCTGCCCTGAGGATGGGTTGTTGGAGGGAGCAGGCTGCTGGCCTCCCTCTCCCTAAGAAAGGCTCAGGGATGGCTTAGCAGAAGAACAGACCCCAAAAGCAAGAAGTGACGTCTTGTCTTTCCAGAAAACGATTTAGAAATCTAGACGATCAGTAAGAGCTGCTTTTAACCCACCCCACACCCACACCCAAGTTTGCAGGCAGCCTCTGTGCAGGCCTGCTTTGTGGGGTGAAAGACGGGGAAGAGGGCTGGCGCAGTGGCTCGGTGTGTAAGGGAGCTTACTGTTCAAGCCTAACAGAGTGTGATACCCGGGACCCATGTGAACGGTGGTAGGCGAGAACTGGCTCCCTGAAGCTGTGGCACATGTGCCCAGCTCCCACCAGCACACACAGTAAATTCCTAAGACCTGTCTGTCCTCACCCCCTACACACACCCCTGGCCCAGCAACACCTTTGGTATTATGGGGGTTGGGGGGAGGATGCAATTTGTTTGTGTCCATCTAGTAACCTGGAGGGAAGCTGTTTTGGTTTTATTCTTTAAATATTTAGCACTTAACTGTATTGTTAGCTCTCTGGTGCTTGGAGAAATCTTTTTCGGGCAAGGCTTTTGTCTGGCCTTGTGCTAGCTACCTTCAGAGGACTTAGGACTAGTGAGCAAACAATAGTTGTGGTTCTTGTTTCTGCTGAAAATGTGATAAATCTATGCAGCCTTTACCTTGAAAACTGCCTGCAGTGTCTGTAGATTGGCATACATATCATTTGAGAGGGGTTGTGGGTCCTTCCGAAGAACAGGCCATGAAGCCTAAAGGCTCTCCATTCCTCTAGTGACTTAGAATGCAGCATCTTTCATAACTGTTGCACCGGAGCATGAAGTTTCAAGGACCCAGAGCGGATCCCAGCCAGGGAAGGCAAGTAGGCACTGTTGTTTATTGGGATTCTTAAAGCTGTGTCTCTTTCAGGTTCCCCAAACCTGAGGACAAGACCACCTCCACGCAGAGAATCCAGCCTGGTATGTAGACCGTCTCTTCGTTCCTTATCTGGGGTAACCTCCTGCACCCTCACTCACTTGATACCTTTGAAGCAGAGCTTGTGGCCCAGGGGTATGTAGGGCCCTGTTGGGGTTCCCATCTTTGCAGGGCTGGGTACAGAGACAGAAGCCTGCAGATCCCAAGCCTCCCTGGAGCATAGCCAGACAGTCTGTAATCTGAAATGCACTGCACTCTAAAGCTAAATAAATCCATCCCAGCCACTGTACTGGCAGACATAAACATTTAGACTGGCCAGCAGGAATGTCCAGTAGGGCATTGCCAGGGGCTAGAAATGGGACTGCTGGCCACAATGGCCCAAAGTCTTACCGCTTTCTCAGGATTGCCCCTCGAGTATGGTGGGCTCCACAGCCTAGAGGGTGAGGCTAGACCAGTACTTGTTCTGCAGGAAGGAGAGTGAATTGCAAGGCCTGGCTCCTGGAGGGCTGCCACTGCCTAGGTCCCTGGTTCTTGAGTGGGCGGAGTTTCCCCGTGACTGCCATCTCAGGCTCAGGGAGGGAGATGTATAACCAGGAGCTTGGGGAATAACAATGTTGGTGACAAGCAGAGAGTCCTGGAACCCAGACCTGTTACGGGATGGGGCAGTAGTGTTGGTGCAGTTGGAAGACGGGGCTCAGTAACAGAGTGATCCCTCATATGTGCCAGGTCTTGGGGGTTCCAAGCACCTCGGGAAGAGGAGATTGGAGCCTGGCATTGATTCCATTTCTGACACAGGAACAAAGAAAGACCCTTAGCACGTCACCTACCCTTCAAAGTCCTCAGTTTCCTTCTCTGAGCATAAGAACAGTACTGGCCACCTCTTAGGTCTGCTGTGAGGATGCGATCCACGGTGCATATTAGGACTGGCAGCCAGGTTTCCCTCTCCTGTGTGGTCTCCTGTGTGGCACTGCCTGGTACTCTACATGGGACAGACCCCTGCATCACACTTGGCTACATGTTACTCCAGGGACATCTGCCCATCCATGGGAGTTGAGGCCCATTTGAAGACATGGCCTCTGGCCATGAGCGTTCTGTGACCTAGCCGTTAGTCCCAATGAGATTTCTCTTTTTTTTCCTGGGTTTTTGCAGCCGAACAGTGAATTCCCCATTTCTCCCTTTCCTTTGAGCCCCAGCTAATTATTTTCAGGCAGACTTGACTTTGGCAAGGACAGAGTCATTCCTTCCACACTTACAAATGCAGGCTTGCTGAGGCAGGGATGCTGGTTCCAGTTAGGCCCAGCAGAATCCCACCCTGCAGGGCATGGGGGGTGGGGGGAGAAGGCTGAAGCTTGGCTGGCTGTGCCCACTTCCATGCGTGGCTGTACATCCAGGCACAGGGGCAGGAAAAATCGACTGATTCACACATACCCCATAAAACATCTTTCTCCCATCCCTCACTCAGAGTGACCCAAGATGGCTCAGCTTAGACTAGAAGACAGAGGTAGCTGAGCCTTGAGGGGTAGAGGAGGAGACAAGGTTCCAGAGGTGCTGACCTCAGCTCTGTTTAGCTGCCCCTCCTCCCTGGAGTGGAAGTTACCTCAGTAACCATCTTAGTTCTAGTTTACAGATGAGGAAACTGAGGCTCAGAGTAGTTGAGTCTTCCAGGTCTTCCTTTCACACCAAAGCTGCCCTCCACTGATGCTAGCCTCTTCAGTTGCTTGGTGTTAACCCCTTAGTATAAGGAAGAAGACACAAAGCCCAGTGTACATCCTGTTGTAGTTAAAGCCCATCAGGCTGTCTGTCTGTCTGTGTGGCTTTATACCACTGCCAGTGCCTCATGGCAGCACCCAATAGGTGCGCCGCAGCAAATGGCTGTTTAAGAAAAAAGAATGGAGTTCACAGATCATGGGCTGGGTGTTCTAAGTGTCCTTGGATACCACTATTGGAAACGCTGTGTGCGGCGTCTACAGGGCATATGGAACTCTGGGGTATTCTGCACACCTGCTGAAACAGGACTCTGCATCCTGTCCAGGCACCAACTGACCCCTCCCAAAGACTCCTCCCGCAGCCAGCGCCCTCAGACTTCTTTACTGTCCCGGAGACAGTTGGCTTTCTTACCCTCCTCTCTCTCCACGCTCACTTGGCTTAGGATCCACCCTTAGACTTATAAGGTGGCTATGTCCTGGCTTTGTTAGAATGATTCTTCTGTCTTTTCTGTTCCGCTTGGGGCCTGCCTATTGAGGCCTTTATTGTGAGCATCCCATTAGCTCAGACTAGCGTTGTATGAACCCCGAGTGCTGCCTCCTGGGGGAGGGGAGGGCCTGAAGCATGAGTGGCAGCTGCCTGCAGAGCCAGCTGCCGTCCAGCTGGCAGTGATGACCACGAGCACCTGGGGAGACAGTGGGCACCCATCCGTGGCCTGCTCTCATTAGCTGGATTTGCTCACCGATTGTTTCTGCTTTAGGGGTTCCAGCTGCCGAAGCCACCAGAGCCCCCTTCTGTTGAGGTGGAATACTACACCATTGCCGAATTCCAGTCTTGCATTTCTGACGGGATCAGCTTCCGGGGTGGGCAGAAGGCAGAGGTGAGCCTCCTTTTGGCCAAGGGCCCATGTTTCATATTTTATAATATGTCTTCTTGGTGAGGTTTCTGAGGGTCGGGCAGGGTGGGTACAGAAATGAGCCTCCTGGCCTGTGAGTACTTGCCTAGTCGGAGCCACAACCAGGGCTAGAGTCCAAGGCTTGGGTTTCTGCCCCTAACTTGCTTACAGTGCTTACCCCATAGTGGCATGTCCCAAAACATGGGACTGAGTGCGAAGAGCCTTGAAATGAAGTTGAGGGTGTGTGGACTTCCAGGATGGAACAGTTTGCTTTGTCGGGAATGTTTTATTTGGGAAGACATACACGGGGGTGGGAGGAGACATCAAAGGGCGATATTTTATATAGTGACCCAAGAAATCTCTTATGCTAGTGAGCTTTTGTTGAGATTTCTAAGGACACTGGGGGTTGTTCTGTGGGGAGGACCTGTCTCAGGCCTGTACCCCTCAGTTTGATTCATTTGTCTTCTTCCCGTTGTCACTTGGGAGCCCTTTCAAGGAATATTGGGCGCGGGTGGAGGACAGGGACATACGGGTCCTTCGCAAGTTGGTTTTCCTAGGAGCTGGGAACAATGTATGTGGTAGACTTGAGGGTGGGTGTCATGGAGGTTTATAGAGGAAGTCTAATCCACACAGACTTGGGGAGCCTCATAACTAGGACCAGAGTTTGAATCCAGCTTGCTACTGACTGGCCTAGGCCTTGGGCCGCTTGTTCAAGCGTTCAGTTGGCTACGTCTATAAAATAGGCTGGGACATTGTAGGGACCCAGAGACCCCTGCAGCTCACTGGCCTGCCTCTCTTCCCCCAGGTCATCGATAAGAACTCAGGCGGCTGGTGGTATGTGCAGATCGGGGAGAAGGAGGGCTGGGCCCCTGCCTCGTACATCGATAAGCGCAAGAAGCCCAACCTGAGCCGCCGCACCAGCACTCTGACCCGGCCCAAGGTGCCCCCGCCTGCGCCCCCCAGCAAGCCTAAGGAGACGGAGGAGGGTCCCGCAGGTGCCTGTGAGAGCCAGGAGTCCCCACTGAAGCCTAAGTATGAGGAGCCTGAGTACGACATCCCCGCCTTTGGCTTTGACTCAGAGCCTGAGCCGAGTGAAGAACCTACAGAGGACAGGGGCTCTGGTGACAGGCGTCCCGCCCAGCCGCGAAGGCCCTCGCCGGCCTCCTCTTTACAGAGGGCCCGCTTCAAGGTGGGCGAATCTTCTGAGGATGTGGCCCTGGAAGAGGAGACGATCTATGAGAACGAGGGCTTCAGGCCGTACGCGGAAGATGCCCTGTCCGCCAGAGGCTCCTCTGGGGATAGCGACTCACCAGGGAGCTCCTCACTGTCTCTTGCCATGAAAAACTCCCCCAAATCTGATTCTCCCAAATCATCATCACTGCTGAAGCTCAAGGCAGAAAAGAATGCCCAGGCGGAACTGGGGAAAAACCAGTCCAACGTCTCCTTCTCCTCCTCCATCACCATCAACACCACCTGTTCTTCCTCCTCCTCCTCTTCCTCCTTGTCCAAGAGCAGTGGTGAGCTGAAGCCACGCTCCGCCTCAGATGCAGGCATCCGTGGCACCCCCAAGGTCGGGACCAAGAAGGATGCTGACGTGAAGGCTGGGCTGTCCTCCTGTGCCCGAGCCAAGCCGTCGGTCCGACCAAAGCCAGTTCTGAACCGAGCCGAGTCTCAAAGCCCGGAGAAGATGGACATTAGCACCTTACGGCGCCAGCTGAGACCCACAGGCCAGCTCCGAGGGGGCCTCAAGGGCTCTAGGAGTGAGGACTCGGAGCTGCCCCCCCAGACGGCCTCTGAGGGGTCTAGGAGAGGCTCTGCTGATGTCATCCCCCTCCTAGCCACCACTCCATGTGTTCCCAAAAAGGAATGGGAAGGCCATGGCACAACCTATGTGACCTGCAGTGCCTATCAGAAGGTCCAGGACTCCGAGATCAGCTTCCCTGCAGGCGCGGAGGTGCACGTGCTGGAAAAGGCGGAGAGCGGGTGGTGGTATGTGAAGTTCGGGGAGCTGGAGGGCTGGGCTCCTTCCCACTATTTGGTGCCTGAGGAAAACCAGCAACCCGACAGCGATGCCGGCAAAGAGCCAGACGCAGTAAAGAGCACACAGAACGAGGGCAAGTCGGACAGTCTGGAAAAGATCGAGAAGCGGGTGCAAGCACTGAACACTGTGAACCAGAGCAAGCGGGCCACCCCCCCCATCCCCTCCAAGCCTCCCGGCGGCTTTGGCAAGACCTCCGGCACCGTAGCAGTGAAGATGAGGAACGGTGTGCGGCAGGTGGCCGTCAGGCCCCAGTCTGTATTTGTGTCCCCACCACCCAAGGACAACAACCTGTCCTGTGCCCTGCGGAGGAACGAGTCACTCACGGCCACAGACAGCCTGAGAGGTGTCCGCAGGAACTCCTCCTTCAGCACTGCGCGGTCAGCAGCCGCTGAGGCCAAGGGCCGTTTGGCAGAACGGGCTGCCAGCCAGGGCTCAGAATCACCCCTGCTGCCTACCCAACGCAATGGCATCCCCGTCTCCCCCGTGCGCCCCAAGCCCATTGAGAAGTCTCAGTTCATCCACAATAACCTCAAAGATGTGTACATCTCTATTGCAGACTATGAGGGGGATGAGGAGACGGCCGGCTTCCAGGAAGGGGTGTCCATGGAGGTGCTGGAGAGGAACCCCAATGGCTGGTGGTACTGCCAGATCCTGGATGAGGTGAAGCCCTTCAAGGGCTGGGTACCCTCCAACTACCTTGAGAAGAAGAACTGACAGCACGAGGTCCTCCCGGACTCGATGTGCTGCTTTGGCTGCCACTGCGTGAGTGGTGGCGCGCAGACAAGGGAAAAGACAAAATGGGAGGGGGGAGGGGATGACAGCGTTGAACCCTGTAGAATACGTGACCCCCAAAGACACCCTCCAGCTGGAAGTGGGGGGTGTGCTGCACACACTTAGTAGGCGAAAGGGAATAGCAGGGTTGTCTCGGGCCCGGGACCCCTGCATGTACACCGGTGACTTTGCTGATGGACCATATGCCATTAGTACAGGCCATGTGGGCAGCCGAATCGTGCCTTTGCTACAGATCCAGAAAAGATGTCATGGGGTGTGTCCGGGGTCCTGTCCTGCTCAGCCACTTCAGTGGCTGGCTTCTTGCCTCTGGAAGTCATCCATGTGTTACCCTAACGGTGTGTTTGAGAATGTTTTGACTTCTAGCAACCACTGGTGGGTGTCCTGGAAGACCACCAGCTCTGGGGCTTGGCGGTGTCTTCCAAGAGCACAGCCCTTTCTGGGGCCAGGCCACAGCCTGTTTGGTAGTTAAGAATTCCCAGATGCTAACAAGGACTGCTTTCCTTTGCTGTGCTGACCTGGCCTTGTGAAGAGAGTCTGCCCTCCTTGGGGCACTCGGAGGACACTGGGAGCTGACCCAGAAGATGGGCGATACCAGGCTCCTCATAATCTAGAGATTGAGGATTTCCGGGTAGGCTGTTCCTTTTTCATGTTTGGGAAAGAGTTATTGGTTTGGAGGTTATATATCAGCGTTTGGTTTGGGGTTTATTTTAGAAGTTGTTTGGGGGCCCGAGGGGCTCAGCCTTATGTAGGAGAGGGGATAGTGGTGGGTGGGGTTTTCTGTTGAATTCCACGGAGGGATGTTTTATTTGGATTTTGTTTTAACATTTTTGCCTTTCCATAAGCCAAGTTGTTTGTTTAGGTTTCCACTGTGTGAACAGTGCCCGAGCAGGGCATCTCACCAGGGGATCTGGGACTGGGTAAGGCCAGGGCCCAGGCTTGTGAGACAAAGTGTTCACGTTCCTGCCCAAGAGGGAAAGGGGCATTGTTAGAAGCCAGGCTTCTGGGTGACTATTCTGCCTGCTTCTGCCCACTTTCTCCAACCTGGGCAGGGCCCAAAGAAAGCCTTGCTGTGGAGAAGTCACCACCAACCCTGGGCAGAAGGAATCCTGGCTGGGTCAGCCTGGAGCAGACACCTCCCACTGTGCCCTTAGCCTGCTTACCAATGCTACCTGTGCCCAAGAGGATGGAGGACTTGGAAGCCAGGAACCAACCCTGTCTTCCCAAGGGGCAGTGCCCCAGGGAACAGAGAAGCAAAAGAATGGAGTTCGAGGCCGCCCTCCGTCCGCTTTGGGTTGTGATTTCATGGTTAACATTTCAGAGGGAACCTTCCGAGGAAAGCCCAAGTGGCTTCTTCCGAGGACTCCCCTCGTGCTGGGAGTGGATTCCACACGTGCCTTTGACTCGGGACAGATCCTGCCTCACAGCCTCCGGCCAAGCTGCCAGTGTCTCTCCAGACCAAGGGCTGCTGGTTCCAACAGACATGGGAGGAAGGGCGTCCCTCACCCTCCTCCCAGGCAGGTCTGCCCTTTAGCTCCCAACCCTAACCTCCTGGATCCCCAAGCCCGTGTCCCTCCCACATGCAGATGCAAACTGCTGGCCTCCTTTGTCAAAAGCCCGTGGTGACATCGTTCTGTTTCCTTTTCTGTGTTCATGAGTTTGTTTAAAATTGAAATTAGTTATTTTCTTCTGCTGGACAGTATTAAATAGAGCGGGATGTTGAGTTCATCTGCTAGATTGCAGTACTAATGGTAGTGGTTTAGTGTCTTCATGATATTGTTTGTACTTATTTGAACAATAATGATAAAGAAGTGGTTCATTATTTCTTAATTAATGCACTTTAAATAAGGTGAAATGGAAAGAACCCGGAGCGCAAAGTGCATTACTTAAAGATGCAGTACATACTCTTCTCACCTTAAAACAGCACGTATTTATTAAAAAAAGAAAAAGTAATTTATGACTATTTAAAATAAGATTTAAAAGTAGAGTGACTGTCAGGTGAAAGGACCTTCCACATAGCCGTCTGCCACGGGGCTGGCCCGAGCCTCACTCCTCACATGTCTGCATTGAGCCAGCTCGATGACTAGCCAGCCAGGCACAGAGCATCTCAGTTGGGCTGGACCGCCGAGATCCCCGGAGCCTGCCTTTCCCACCTTCCCTGCCCTCTGCACTACCCTGCCAGACTCTACACTCGCCTGCACCCCGACGACCCTCTCCCAATTCCCAGTGTCCTGAAATCATAGACTCACTCAAAAGCAGGACTGGAAGGACCGCGGTAGTCATGCCGTTCCATCCCTTCATGTTACTTCAGCCCAAGGACAGGAAGTGACTTTCCCCCAATCGCCCAGTTAGCGGCAGAGTCCCCCACTGTGTTCCTCTCCTGCCCCTTTAGTTTATTGTGTGTGGTCATTGTGTTTACATTGTAACATCCAGCCCCAGGGATGGCTGGGAGTTGCTCAGGCATCTGAGAAAAGTGGGGAATGTTGCCACCTAGTGTCAGTGTGTAGATTTGGGCAACGGATAGGGATAGCCGAGGTCCCTCGCCACCAACCCATTAGGGCACAGCACAAACCCTGCAAGCCCAAAGAATACTTGAAACGAAGGGTGCCTGCCGCGCCTTCTCAGACGTGGCCAGGGGATGCCAGGCCTTGCGCCCCTGGATCCTAGCCCTGCCCAGGCAAGAGGGCCTTTCCCTAGGGCTAAGGAGCTGCTCTGTGATTTGGACAGACTGTGGCAGCAGAGGAGGAGGGAAGGGTCTGGGGCTCTGATCCACTGGAGGAAAATCAGATCGGACTAAAAGGAAAAAAAAGTGGAATCTCAGCAAACCTAGTTTTTTTTTTTTTTTTTTGTCCAAACTAACTTAGTTCTCCATTAGTTATGATTGAAAATGTGAACTGACATTGTATTGCTGTATACTGCAACTTTAATCATAATGAGCCCTTCTGAGGTCATTATTGAGGTTTATATAATGCCCGAAGATGCATCGTTTGGTGCTTTTCAGTTTAAATACCTTTTTCTTACAAGGGGTGGAGGGAAAGTCTTCGAACCTTGTCCTTCGCTAGCAGGCCTGACTACACTGCCTGGCTCCTCTGTGATCTCACAGGGGCAGCAAGAGGGAGCTGGAGGGGGCCTTCCACCGGCAGCAGGTTCCTGTCTGCCCTGGGACTCCCTTCACAGCCGGGTTCTATTTGCAAGGCCTCAAGTCTTACCCGCCCCCAAGCCTGGCCCCAAGGGTTCCCCTCTCTCTCTCCCGAATGGACGAAGGCATTATATAGAATCATTGTAGTCGCTTTGAGATGTTAGAGCGGCATATTTTACTGCATTTATACCCATCGCTTTCCTCAGCAAGGCATGTTACTGCTTTTATCTAAGGGGAAAACAGACAAGGGAATCTCAAACATTATTTTCACATGACTAGTACTTGCAGAGTAGATGTAGAGTTATTTAAGTAGTAGTGTTCTATCTTTAGGAAGGGGGGACCAAGTGAAATCACCCCTACTTTTCCTAGGTTTGACTAATATATTTCTTTAAGGTTACTCACTTCCCTTATTCCCTCCCAATACTTTGCATTCTCAATGGAAAATGAAAACAATCTGAGACAGGAAAAGTGCAATATTACCAAGAGGGATGCCACACAGTGGAGGGAGACCCTGCTGAATCTGTCTGCGGACACGGGAGGGGCAGCTGGGCGGGGCCCACTGTGGAGCGGTGAACTTGATCTCCAGGCAGGCCAGCTCCTCCCCACTTCCCTGGTGTGAAGAAAAGGGGTAGCCATCAGCGGCCAGCCCCACCTTCATTAGTGTTGTCCACCTAGAGGAAAGGGATCTGGGGAGGTGGCCCAGTGCTCTTGACCTCCTGGGCCCGGTCCCCAGAGCAGAATGAGGGACATCCAAGACCCGCTCCCATTTTTCATTCCTGTTATTTTGCAGCCAGCTGCTCAGAGACCCAGAGAAGTGATTCTCAGCAGCCTCTCACCCCAGCGTCCTGATGTGTGGGCTATGATGCTTTGATGTGTGTTTGAGTCTTTCTAAAACTATGGAACCTCAGCTCAGCTTATGGACAGGAATCCTGCCTGTAAGCAAACTTGTTTGGAGGGTGGGTGCTGTAAACCCTTCATACCCAGTGAGACCCAATTCCTACGGGCCTGCAGTAGGCCTGGGGCTGAGTCCTGGCCACCCGTTCATCTCAGTGACTTGGGCAAAAGGCGTGAGCCCTGTCTCTTATAACAGGAATCCCCCTGACAATACATAGTACCCTCCTTTCACATACAGCAAGGAAAGTGGGTAGTTTTTTGGGGGATGGGGGTGGGAAGGGGACAATTCCCAGGGCGCTGCCTCTCAGGATAGCAAGCACAGCCTTTCTGGTATGTCCCTTCTCTGTAGTACTGTAGGCCTGCTGCTCCAACCCACCTTGTGTGAATTCCTATACAGAAAGGGAGAGGGACCAGGCCCCTGCTGGGGTCTCTCCCTTGGAATAGATGCGGCTGCATAGCAGATCATTAGTATATCCATGCAGCTCTCTGGAAAGACAACAGTCCACATCACAACCAATTAAGATTCCCTCGTTTTTTTGAGGGCCGAGAAAGCATGTATGCGCGCATGCGTATGTGTGTGTGATGGTGGTGGTAATTTCCACGTGTGGAAATTACACAAGTGTGTGTGTGTGTGTGTGTGTGTGTGTGAGAGAGAGAGAGAGAGAGAGAGACTGAGACTGGTGGTAATTTCCCACTTGAACTAAATAGCATGGGGTTAGAAAAAATAAATACCAGGCAGGCGGTCTCCATTGAACTAGTCCTTGGCATTGGGCAGGTCCCAAGGGACTCTACAGTTTCTGGCAGCAGGTATGTGTGTCATTCACATGATTCTGGCTGGAGAGTGCAATGTGTCTTTTAAATTTGTTTTTGTAATTATTTTATTATTTAGTTGGAAATTTCACACTGGCATTAACAGATCTAGCAGAAGCAGCCCAGGCAGCACGCTGAAGACATGGCTGGAACTGCTGCGGTGATTAAGTTAAGGCACCCGCCCGCATCCTACATGTGCGTGGTATTCGAATCCCAGGGGATCCAGGAGCTGCTGGGCCTTGGTTTGTTTCTGAGGGAGAGGCAGGCTGGGCCAGGTAAGAAAGGTTCCTGATGTGACAGTAGGGCCTGCGGTGCACCCACCCCCACTGCAGGCCTTATGTGCTTCTTGCTAATGTGGAAGGCTCTGCAGGACCTTCTGAGCTTTTTAGCTAAGTCCCATCTGGGGCAGTCTCATGTCCCTGTGTATCCCAAACTGTATGATCAGAGCCAGTGAGAGGTCAAGGTCAGTGAACTTTGGCCTTAGCACTGCCTTTAACTACTGCTTTGTTCTGTGCATCTGGACCCCACCCCCACCCCCAGGCCTCAAAGTGGGCACACCGGTGCTTGTAGATTGAATGGAAGGATCTCCTTCCAAAGCCTCAACCTGGCTGTAAAGGATTGGCATGTGACAACCCCTCCCCCTATCCTGTCTAAATCTCAAGTGACCCTGATAGTCAGTACCCCTCCCCCATCGAAGTTCTAGGACTTAGTGGCCTTAGAGCAGGGTCCCCCGGTGCTGAAGGTCCCTGCCTTTATTCTAAGTCTCATTCCCGACAATGAGCTGTGTCTTTGGAAGTGTGAGAGAATTGCATTAGTGCAAAAGGATGTATCTAGCATGTTGGAAAGCTAGCGGGAGGCATGTTGGCAAGATGAGTACGCATGTTTGGGCTTACTGAGGCCTGCCATCCCTGCACTGGGAGGAGGCCTCCGGAAGATGTCTTAGGCAGAGAGGGTATGGGAAGGCTGCGAGAGGGCTTGGAGTTGTACTGTCTTCGCTGATGGAAGAAGGAAGGAGTCAGTTTTTAGTGTTTACAGGGATTTTGTTATTCACCAGCCAAGAGTTCAGCCAGAGAAAACGCACTCAATGGGCCACAGCTGGGCTTCCATCAATGATATCAAGATTATCATTGATCTTCTTAGGGAAGAGGCGCTGCAAGCCATCAGCCCGTCTTTGGGTTTGGAGGCCCTTTCCCAGAAGAACTTGTATCCATCTCCCAGTAGTTTTTTGCCCAGTGCATTGTGTCCAGTGCAGAGCTATCTGTACGAATCAGAGACCACTGACTGTAATAGGCCACAACAGTAGGGACCCAACCCCCCCCACCCCCGCCCCAGACACACACACTAGAACTCAAGAGCCAAGGCTCTGCCAGGCCTATTCAGGAGGCAGGTGACCTCGTTAGTTCCACTGACACAGGACATTATTCCCAAGGCTCTAATGGAACCTATGGTTCCAACTGCTGAGCTGGCCTCCTCCTGCCAATCAGGCCAGGTGAAGTGCGCCAACATCCTGCACGTGCTTCGTGTTTCCAGGGGCTTCTACTGAGGAGTACTGCTTTTGAGCTGACTTCAAAGGGCACACGGTTACCATTCTTAAATTTACAACTTGTCCCCTGCAACAGAGGACATGGCTGTGCCTACCTGCAAAGAGGTCCAGAAGGTCACCTTAGAAGGTGACTTCTAAGGCAGATGTGAGTGGCCACTCTTGCGGCATGGTGTGTGGACTGTGTGGTACAGATGAGCAGGTGGAGGTCACTGGGACTCCTGAATCACAGGGACTTCGTCAGTGTCAATCATCCCCAGCCGGCTTCACAGGGTCAGCAGGAACCCTTCCCCCGGGTCCTCCCCTCCCACCTCAGCAGAGAAACAGACATTGGCTGCAGTAGGGGTCTGTGCAAGTGCTGACGTATCTCCAGGATCCTCGGTGGTGCTAAACTATATCCATGTTTATGATCATTCTAATAGTGGGTTTTTATAAGTCTCATCACAAACACGCGGTGTCCTAGGGGGAGGGACCCAGCCCCCTGGACGTGACACTTTCTGGGTGTCTTTTATCATTTTGATGGGACTCTTCAGTCTGTAGAAATGGTCTGTCTTGGCATGCTTCTAGACTTTAAAAATTTGGGTTGTTTTGTTTCATATTTTGTTTATGTTTACATGCATCTTGTATTTCCCTAAAAACTAAATAAAGTTTTTGGCTTTTTTAACCTAACAGAATCGTGATTCTCTCTGGCACCAGAGGACCCTTTCAGTTGATTAGCAAAAGTCCCACAAGCTCCTCCAGCCCCTCCTACCTGCAGGTGGCTTTCTGAGAGTAGCCAAAGCTGGACCTCTGGTCCTTACCTAGTTGTGCTGGTCTCTAGTAAGCAGGAAAAAAATGGACTGCGGTCAGTTCAAAGGCTGGCTAAGACTAGGTGGCCACAGCCTCCTCCCAGGAAAGGGGGTACGCAGGCATCCCATGTCTCTGAGGCCTGGCCCTGCCAAACGTGCAGCTCTAACATTGTGTGGAGACCTTGGGCCCAGTTCACCTACCTCTTCCCCAACCCAGCCA
Source organism: Cricetomys ansorgei (assembly GCA_026225945.1). Taxonomy (NCBI): domain Eukaryota; kingdom Metazoa; phylum Chordata; class Mammalia; order Rodentia; family Nesomyidae; genus Cricetomys; species Cricetomys ansorgei. The sequence continues at coordinate 12,802,431 of JAMJFZ010001258.1, forward strand.
CAGAGTTGGCCTGTCATTCCCCTATTAGTCTCTAGGTGGCAATACTCACCCCACAGGATCTCTGTCCGGGGAGGAAACAGCATAGCATTTCTGTGACTTCCCTTGGCGCCCTACCTGATCCAGTTTCCAGACTAAAAGCCCTAAGGCCACCAGAGGGGCAGGAACTTCTCTCAAAAGGCTTGCCTGGTAATATGGACCCTACTGTCTGAGCCCCATGTCATGTTCTAAAGCCTGACCCCGAGGAGGCTTTCCTGTCACATACCTTCGGGACTCAGGTCTACAGTTACCGCAGGGACAGCCCCTAACCACTGGGGTGTGCGCACACACTGGTCCCCCTCCCAACTCCAGATGCACAGCACAGCCCTCGGGCTGGTAGGAAATCACCTTTATTCACAAACACAGTGACCCAGTTCACAAAGGAGACAGTGCACCTGGACTAGCAGAATGGATGGCTTCTTTTCCCACCTCCAGCCAAACAGCTCTGCACTAGGACTCTTCTCCATCTCCAGGACGAGCCTCCACCTAGATGGGCAACTTACCAGCTCCGGCCTGCTCCCACAGAGGGTCTTCCAGGGCCAGTGAGTGACTGAAGAGGCGAGACCCAGGGCCACACAGATTCCCCAAGTCCCTGCGAGGCCAGTGCAGGCAAAGGGCTACCCTGGCACCCCAGTACATTCTTCCTAAAAGACACCCAGAACTCCTAGGAGCCGCATGGAAAGTGCTCCACCCCCAAACCACTTTATACAGGGGATGCTGGGGTTTGGAGGGTAACCACTGGCCAGGGCCACATGACTGGCCAGTGGCCAGGACAGAGCCCCAGGCCCTGCCTGTCAAGGCAGAAGCCATCTCTGAGGGTATAAAACCAGCCATCTGAGGGCCAAGGACTGAGAGGCTGGGAGAGCCTAGGCTAAGATACCACAGTAATCCAGAAGGGGCAGGTAGGGCTGCAGCCGTAGCCCAAGAGTGACAGACGTACCCTAGCAGGACCAGGAGCCTGGCCTTCAGGGTCTATCCCTTGTTGATTTCTCTATGACAGTCCCACAATCCCCCTCTTCTAAGAAGTCTTCATTCTGATCCCTGGCCCACATGTCGATAACCTCCCCCAGCCTTCCAGAACTTCTGATGTCTTTACAGAGGTGGACTCATAGAGTACTGATGCCCCTGAACCAACCACACTAATGAAGCTTCCACCCAGGGAGAAAGGGACCAGGTAAATGTGGGTGCCCCCCACCCCGAGAGAGGCTCATCCACCACCTCTTGGGAGGCCTCCAGCCTGGAGTTCCATCTCAGGGTTAGCAGAACTGCCCATGAGCCTCGTGTCAGGGCCTAGGGGAAATTCCGAGTGGCTCCTCTCTGCTGCCCCTAACCTGGTGACCCTCCAACAGCAGCATTTTGAGGAGCCTCAGGTTGAAGTACTCATAAACAAAACTCATAATCCGAATAAATAAATAAATAAAAATAAGGAAAAGGGTTGTCCACAGCCCAGAAACCTCCACCCCACTGAGGGCCTGTCCCTCCTGGGCACACGATGGCAGGGTCAGCCCAGAACGAGGCTGGCACTGAGATGAAGGAGGGCAGGCCTTAGGGGGGGGCTGAGGACCTGTGCTTGGAAACCCTGACAACAGAAAGGCCCACCTCAGCGTACGCTGAAGGGCGCCCTAGGCAACGGCACCGGTGAGATGATCGGTGCAAGTATGGCAATGAGAGGTCCTGGAGGTGGTGGGCCAGCACAAGGTCAAGGACCTGGGCCTGGAATCTTCTGCAGCCTGTCTGTTTACCCACTTTGGATAAAGACAAAGAGACAGGGCATGCAGGTTGCAGCTGCCCGGGGCGGGAGGAGTCCACTGCCCTCCTCCCCAGCTGCCCAGGGGAAGCTACATGCTTGCTAACTCTCTCCAAGGTGCCACTCGGGCTACACAACCTAGAAATCTGCCTAGATCTCGAGGGACGGCAACGAGCTGAGACTCGACTTCAGCCGCTCAGCATGCAGAATTCTGGGTAAAGAGGAGGGAAACCGCGGGGTAGTCTTCACCCCTCTTCCCACTCATTACGTACTACTTGTGCCCCCACCTCCCTGCCTCAGACCCTCTGAGCCCAAACCTTCAGGGACCTTGGTTTCCCATGTTTAATGGAAAAGGAGGAAGAGTTTGCAAAACGTAGAAGAGAAAGGGACCCTGTTGGCTTTGCCCTGAGCCCGTGCTGGGCTGAAGTCGGCAGAAGTGGGCGTGCAGGTGGGGCTCTGTGGTGGGCTAGGAGCTTCGGTAGGTCTTGATGATGTCCTTGATGGGGCGGCGGCAGATGGGACAGCAGGCGTGCAGGGCCTTCTTGAGGCGCAAGCCACAGGAGTAGCAGAGGCACATGTGGCCACACGTGTAGATGACCGTGTCCACTGCATGTTCATAGCAAATGGTGCACTCGTCACTCCACTGGCCCAAACCTGGGGTCACTGGCGACTCGGGCAGGCTCACAGGTGAGTTGGGGGCCGTCCCTGAGAGCAGAAGCACTAGTCAACACGGGCTATGACCAGCCCGACACAGGCTGATGAGGAAAGGACCCTGGGCTCTCATCTACCTCCACTATGGAAAACCACCTGTTCACAGTGCCCAAGGAGGAAGCTGAGCTCTGGCAGCCTCACTCTGGCCGCACAGCCCCAGACCAGGATCAGAGTGGCAGTGAGAGGAAGAGAGGAAAGAAAGAGGGCTTCCCAGGTCTAAAAGGCACAAGCCTCCTGCATGACACTTTGGCGTCTCCCGTGTGCTTTTTAAGAAGTCCCCTGGAGGGTCAGACACCCTCTTCTGGGTGCCGTAGGCATTCTACATATCCACAAAACCTGCCACCACCACTACCACACACACACACACACACACACACACACACACACACACACACACACACTTTAGGATAAATCTTAGAAAAGAAAAGAAAAATCCACAGCTGCACACCGAGAGAGGTGTCCACAGTTAAGAGGGCTTGCTGTTCTTCCAGAGGACCTGAGTTCAGTTCCCTGCACCCACGTCAGGAAGCTCACAACTGCCTGTAGCTCGGGCTCCGGTGAATCTAGCACATCTCCTAGCTTCAGCAGGTACTGTGTACAACCATGCATGCATACACATGTGCATACACACCCCAAAAAATAGTTTAAGAATAATTTGTTAAAGAAAACCCCCTGGTGAAAGCTGCCAGCCCCCAGCCTCTTCAGTCCCTGCCCTAACACCGTCCCTGTCTGCAGAATATCCGACCAACCACAGGGCCTTGGTACTCACCGCCAGCAGAGCCACCCAGAGGCCCAGAACTGCAGGTGCTGAGCAGGGGGTCAGAGAGGCGGCTGCCCAGGGCACTGGGAGAGGTGGGAGTGGAGGCAGGTGAACAGGGGAGAGACGGGCCACACCGGTCAGCCATGATGGTGGAGCCTGCGAAAAGGGGGATGGGCCGCACTGCTGTCAGCCTGATGAAAAAAGCTTCCGTCCCCACCTCTACAGAGGGCTCCTGCCCCTGCCTATAGGACAGTCATGGGCTGGGGGTAGGGAGACTCTGGCTCAGTCCCCACCCTGCTCTGTCCTCACCTCGAGTTGGTGGTGGTACCGTGCACTACCTCACCTGTGTTTTCCAAACTGCCTAGTTAGGCAGCACCCTTCCACTCCTGGGTGCCTTTGGCCTTGAGCGAATAAAGTCCCGGTGTCCCTGGCTCTTACCTGAGCCTCCTGTCAGAGTTCTGCCCTTCTACTACAGTGTCCAGGAACCACCCACGTTCTCTACATTGGCAGCCTGGTCCCTATATTCTGGTCCTGCAACCCTCTCCCCCACCCCCAGCCCCACCCCGCTTCTTCCCGGCCTTCCTTCCTTCCACAAGTCCTGCCCAGAGGTTCATTATACACATGTGACCTGGGCATGAACCTTTGCCCTCAAAGATCTGATGGTCTAGGGAGCCCCTTGAGTCTGTCCTCAAGCCTCAGTCTTTGGGCAGCCATGGCTCCCTAATCTACCTCTTAGCCACACCCAGACACATGCCTGAAGTGCTATGTCTTCTTTGCCTGAGAATCCAGCAACCAGGAGCTTGCTGAGAACAAGAAGCCCCACAACCTATGACTTTCCCACAGCCCTAAAAGAATGTTCTGCACACGAGCAAGTGCATTATTAGCTGTAACTCCTTTAATAGTGTTATTATTTCTAAGAATGATCACCTAATGTTCATGAAGTAGGCATCTCTTCTCTCTCCTTTCTCTCCTCTCCCCTCCCCCTCTTGCCCTCCACTCTAGAGACTGGATCAAAGCCTTCACTCACATTAGGAAACAATCACTCGACAATGTCCCAATACCCTTATTTAACTTTTTATTTTAAGATAAGGATCTCACGAAGTAGCTAAGGCTGGCCTTGAACTTGCTCTGCAAACCTTGAACTTCTGTTCCTCCTGCCTCGGCCTCCCAAATAGCTGGGATGACAGGCTCGGCTCACTAATATTTTAAGTCGATTACCATCTTCTTTCAGAAACGCATTACCTATTTCCTTTTCTTACCCTAGTGCACTGGCTAGCATTTTCAGAACAATGTCTATAAAGCAACCCTGCTATAGTTGTCTTTAGTGAAAATAGTTTTGTTTTTCCGGTGAACACAAAGCTGTAGGTTTTATACATATGGATAAAGGAAACAGCCCTCAGCTATCAGCTCAGAGAGGCCTTTCACAAAGCCAGGCGTTCACTGTAAGGGGAACAATGAACCTGCAGATGCTGCTACTGACTAGTTTTCCCTTTAGAGCCAGTCAGGACTCCCCAACACCACTTTGCTGGCTGACATAGCCAGTTCTCCAAACAGCTCAGGAGCAATTAATAGACACTGGGTTCTGGGTGGTATTTCTTGACATCCACCCTGACCCACTTTCCTCTCGGGACAGGGAAAGCCCTGTGCTGTGTTTTGTTTTAATCCCATTTGCTCCAGTCTCCTAAATCTCTTTGGATGACAGAGGCCTTGCTGGAAAGCTACTTAGCCATTACCAGGTGGTGCTGATGCCAGTGCATCTTGCCTTTCGAGTTCCTTTCTCTGAGAAGCAGCGAGTGGAGCCAATAATCTCTGGCCTCAGCTCAGATTTTATTTTATTTTTTTTTTGCCTCTCAATCCAATTTCATTTTATTCCACCCAGAATTCTTACCCTAGACTGATTTTTCTTCCTTCCTGTTTGATTTTGTTTCATCTAACCTGATTTCATCCCTTTCCTTCCTGGTTTATCCTTCTTCGGTTCTAACTCCTTGGTACTCCAGCCTCATTTCTTAGCGTAGCTTTTCGGTTTGCTTCTCAGCATCTAGTCACCTGGTCTCCACAGAGCTGGCATTCTGCACTGATCTTATCTCATTTACAGTCTCAGGAGCACCACATACATAAACACAGCCCTGGGCTGTCAGGGCCCCTCCCAGAAGGCGGAGCTCAGAAGCTGCTGAGACCTGCTCATCTCACACCCCTGCTCATCTCACACCCCTGCTCATGGCACCCCCCTGTTCATCTCACACCCCTGCTCATGGCACCCCTGCTCATGGCACCCCCCTGCTCATCTCACACCCCTGCTCATGGCACCCCCCTGCTCATCTCACACCCCTGCTCATGGCACCCCCCTGCTCATCTCACACCCCTGCTCATGGCACCCCTGCTCATGGCACCCCCCTGCTCATCTCACACCCCTGCTCATCTCACACCCCCGCTCATTTCACACCCCTGCTCATGGCATGGCACACACCTGCTCATCTCACACCCCTGCTCATGGCATGGCACACACATGCTCATCTCACACCCAGGTTCATGGCATGGCACACACCTGCTCATGGCATGGCACACACCTGCTCATTGCACATACTCCCAACACTACCAAGCCTCCTGGGTTGAGCCACGGGGCTGAGAGGCCCAGGGGTCTCCAACCTTGGCTAATAATACTTTAAATAAAATTCAGCTGGGCGTGGTGGCCCATACCTTTAATCCCAACTCTATGGAGGCAGAGACAGTTGGATTCTGTGAGTTCAAGGCCATCTTGGTCTACATAGTGAGTTTCAAGACAGCCAAGGCTATGTAGAGACCCTGTCTTAAAATAATGATGATGATGATGATGATAATAATCAGATATCCAGAATCTATCCTACAGCTACAGAATTAGAATCTCTGGAGGCAGAACTCAAAGATCTGCACTTTACAGTGAGGCTATAGAGAGATGCCCAGCCGGGTACACCCACACTCAGTGAGGATGACCGCATCTGACGAGCTGGCTTTCATTAAGGCTCACAAGAGCCTCGAGGAAACCAAGTCTCAGAAAATGCACTGCTGACGGAAACTCCCTTTCCCCCATTTTTTACCCACCCCCTGAGGGGTACGGATCTGTCCCAGTTTGTGTGTCTGCCGGGATGTGAGTTGAGGGTCCCTTCACCAGCCGTCTATGGGCCAGACGCTTCCGCCCCACCCAGAACTCACCCAGGGCGGCTGCCTAGCAAGACCCGCGTGAACCGGAGGGGGGCGGAGTCAGCACTCACCGAGGATGCGGACCTGCGTGATGGCGCCGTGCAGGCTGAAGAGCATCCAGAGGGGCTGCGAGGCGTCCACGCACAGCTGCATGCCGGCTGCCGCGCCGTTGTGGCTCAGGTGCAGCTCCCCGTCCGCGTTGAGCACCAGGCCCAGGATGTCGCCGCTGTGCAGAGGCCCGGGCACGCGGCACACGGCCCAGAACTCCTTGCGGTCCACCAGGGCCTCGGGGCTGAAGGGCAGGTCGGCGGGCCGCAGCGTGCCGGGGTCGCACGTGGTGACCCCGAAGGCCAGCGCGCCGGCGCGCGCGCCGCCCGAGCGCGTGACCTTGATGAAGACGGTCTCGGCCACGCGCACCGGCCGGCTGGTGAAGACGAGCGCGCGCTCGTCGCGCCCGTGCTCCAGGCGCGCCACCGTCTGCTCGTCCAGGATGCGGACGTGCGCGCCGGCGCGCAGCGCGTGGAAGCGCAGGTCGCCGTCGAGCTGCGCGGGGAGCGCGCGGCTGTGCTGCGAGTTGAGCGAGTTCTGCGGGATCGGGCAGCCGGCGGGCGGCGCGCCGTCGTCGCCGTCCGCTCCCGGCACGTTGAGGTCGCACAGGCTCACCGACAGGCGCGCCTCGTCCGCCTCGCACCGCAGCGACGGCCGCCGCAGCGCGGTGAAGGAGCGCGGCCGCAGGCAGTCGGGCAGCACCAGCTCGCTGTCTGCGGCGGGGAGGGCGAGAGACAGGGCGACCGTCAGCGCCCGGCACTGGAGATGCCGGGGTGTACCCGGGGGTGTACCCGGAGGCCAGCGGCTGGAAGACGCCAACCTCAAGACCGTTTAATTGCTTCTACCCCTGGCTGGCCAAGGCTCTCTCCTTACTGTCTCCAGAAACCCTGCAGAATTTGTAGGGTACCGATACTTATAATGTATTAACAGGGGTGTTTTATTCTCGTGAGAGTCTCGCGTCCCAGGCTAGCCTCGAATTAAGTAGCCAAGGATGACCCTGAACTACTGAGCCTCCAGCTCCCACCCCCACCCCCAACCCCCAGTGCTGGGTTACACGTGTGTGCTACCACACCTAGTGTAACCCCTTGATCTGGGAATGGAACCTAGAGCTTCCCGAATGCAGGCAAGCATTCTACCGGCCTTCCTGTCATTTTGCAACAGCATCCCCCAGCTGGCCTAGAACTCACCTTGAGTGCTGGGATTACAAGTGGATGCCACAGTGCCGGCTAAGATTTACAGTCTTTACAGAGAATTTTGTTGTTAGCAGCAGGTTGATTTCCTCTGCCCCAGATTCTCCACCGAAGAAAATGGTTTCTAAAATTCCAATCCCTAGGACTTCCCTAGGTGTTTAACACCTAGAATGTAGTGGCTCCTGTGTGCACGCACACAAGCCTGGTGAATGCACATCTGGCACTGGATGCATGGCCTGGAACTGGCAAGTAGGCTGGCTGGCTAGAGAGCCGAAGGCATCCTGACTCAACAGCCCCAGCAGTGGGATTATAAACACACCACTACATCTGCCTTTGAAAAGCAACAACAAGAGGCAGAGGCAGGTGGATCTCTGTGAGTTCAAGGCCAGCATGGTCTACAGAGCGAGTTCTAGGACAGCTAGGGTTACAACAGAGAAACCCCGTCTCGAAAAAATAATAATAATAAAACAACAAGGAACTCAGCTTAGTAAGAAGCATGGGGACCTATCTCCCCAGTCCTCAGACTGGCTTTTAGACAAACAAGAACCGTTTGTCATATGCACTGTTGATACCACAACACTCTAGGAAGCCAGAGGAACCCTCCTCCCAGTTTCCTTGTACAAATTATGGCATCTAAAGCCAATACTCACCTTTCAAGGTTATCATTGCCACACAAGGACATTAAGGTGGATGGAAGCTAAATAAATTCATCCAAGAAACAGAGCCCTTTGAGAGCAGCTTCACTGATCTTCAAACCCTGTCTGGGATCCAGACAAGTCATACAACGTGTTCTGAAGACCATACACTCCAAAAAGAAAGCGCTTTTCGTATTTGGATAGTGGCATGACAGATCCTTTCAAATGTATTTTAGGTTTCTGTTAGTGCAAAAAATTGAGTTCTACTATATAAACACCAATAGTGTTTAATCTTTTGTGAGTAATAAGCTATTTTGACCCAGCTCCTCGGAGCACTGTCAACAAGGTCTGTGGGTAACTCCTGGGCATTTGTGGAGTGAGGAGGCCCTCCATGGGATGGGGTTCAGGCTCAGCTCCCTGCTGAACAGCAGTGGTTTTTTTCACTTACTGTGTTCCGAACACCTCCTCTTCATGCCAACAGCTGCTTCCAGCCATATTCTGTTAATGGGTATTCTAGGCCCTGCTCTGTGGACTTGAAGCTTACAGTGGCAGCAGTGACGTACTGTGGATGACCCCTGCACGTTACCCCTAAAGCAGCTGTGGAGGCCATCCCACTGGTGGGTACAGCTCAAGGGTGTTGGGTGACAGCCACCGTGTAAGTGGATTCAGAATTGGAGCGAGGTCTGTCCATCCGCCAATGCCACTCATTTCTGATGGAATCCTTCTGCAGAGTTGGTGTCCCCAAATCTGACTGGCACTACCAGAAGCCATACCATGACCAATGCCTTTCCAGGAACCTCCTGTGCCGAGGTGACTCAGGCACCCAAGTCCTCCAGCAAAGCCCGGGAGACTAAGCCAGCAAGGAGAATAGAGGCCATACCGAGCCTTCCACTGAAGGCGTAGGAATCTCTAAAGCCTCTGTGTTTTGTTCCCCTCTCCCTACCTCTTCCAGAAGCTGCATCATCCTCTGAGTCCCAAGCTGCTCTAAAAGCCTCCTGGGGCCTGGCTGGTTGGGGTTTCCCAGCATTGCGTTGGCAAGGAGGAGGGAGCCAACTGGAAAACTCGATTATTCCAGGGAATTGACTCTGACAACAGATGGTGATGGCTTGGAGGCTGGGGACTGTGCAGAGCAGAGGTGAGGGGAAGCGGGTGGACCGGAAGGAAGAAGAGGTCAAAGGAGGGAGATGATGGTGGGGGAGCCTGGGTCCTGGAGAACCAGATTCTGTTCCCTGGCCCCTCAGGGATTCCAGTGCTGGGCCTTGGGGACTCTAGAGAGTTGGGAAGAGATGAAAGGGGAACATCAAGGAGAAGAGAAATCAGTTGTTCAGAGATGCTCACCCATGGGCTACTCCATGCTCTCAGGACAGTCCTTCAGAGTCCTGGGCTGGGCAGGCTGTGATATAGCCTGCATCACAGTAGCGCAAGCCAAATTTATGGACACTAGCTGCAGAAGTAGTTCAATAAGCAAGGAAAGACTTTGTGCTCTGAGGGGTCGGGTCTCCCTTAAACTGAACTCTTCATCGCTGTGTCTAATGCGCCACACCTCATGAGCTATGAGCCTGTATCGAAGACATCTCGCATCGGCTCTCCCGCCATATTGAAGGTTACAGACACACCCTCTCACTGTGTAGGGTGAAAAGACCCAGGCAGCACTCCAGACATGCCCTGAGAAGCTCAAAAGCACATAGTGACTATCACCCCCAAAGCTACGTACATTCTACTTCAAATAACATAAGCTACGAGTACTTTGGGTATTATTTGGTTGTTCTTTGTAACCAAAATCCATATACTGGTAGATACTGGTAGGCAGTATATTGATAGGAACACAGTTGAGTGTAGTGAATTTGAAGTCATCAGCCTGGGTTCAAATCTTGACTTTGCCGGCCCTTCCTTCCTTCCTTCCTTCCTTCCTTCCTTCCTTCTTTTCTTTCTTCTTTTTCTGTTTTTTTAAGACAGGGTTTCCCTCCATAGTTCTGGCTGTCCTAGAACTCAATTTGTCCACCAGGTTGGGCTTGAACTCACAGAGATCCGCCTGCCTCTCCCTCCCAAATGCTGGGAATTAAAGGCGTGCATCACCACTGCCTGGCAACTTTGACACATGAGCTGCATGACCTTGGATAAGTGACTTAACCTCATGGGCCCTTTTTTCAGCTATGAGAGATGCATCTGATTTATATAAACCCTGTATTCTGTGACTCACCGTGGAAGGATGCTGCAGGGTGTGATGGGATACGGCCCACTACGTATACTGGGTCAACTACCCGGCACCATGGTCATATGTCAGTATGAACCACTGTTTCCACGTCACCATGGACTCTAGGGCACTCCAGACCGGGTATCAAATGTTCTACCTGGCACTCAGCTGGTGGCTTGTGTGTGAGCACTTCCCTGAAGCAGGAGACAGCACACCCAGAGAATGGAGGCAGATGCCTTGACAAGCTCTGGTGGTTGGGGTGGGCAGAGCCCCTGTTGCCCGGATACCGTCAGATACTAGCATTTGGGGGCAGGGGCGTGGCCAGCGAAGCACATGCCTAGCATGCACAAAGTGCTGGTTCAACCCCCAGTACCACACTACCACATAAACAGATTGCTTATGTTGGCTGTAGACAACCTAAGTCACAGTGGGCACCCAGGAGTTATCAGTGTTTGCATGAAACTACTTACTAAAAACCCAGGAGAAACAGCTAATGTGGAGATGAAAGGAGAAGGAATGAGAGAGTGGATGGAGAGAGAGAGAGAGACAGACGGGGCTAGGAAGAGGACTCACTGGAAATGTTGCTGAGCTGAGGCTCAGGAGCAGCTGGAAGCCGCTAGACCCAGCCTAAGAATGTCTTCTCCCTTCCTCTCCAGCACTCTGCAGGAGCAGCTGTGGGCAGCCAGCAGGCTTCAAATAACTGTCCTAACGGAGGGTCAGCTGTGCAAGGCCCCGAAATAGCTGCAACTCGAGACTCAGAGCACCCATCACAGGGCAGAGGCGAAGGACCTCTGAGTGAGCTAACGTGGAGATGGGGCACAGCTGTGTCCAGCCCCCAACTCCAAGAGAACACCTTGAGACTCTCCCAAGACGAGGGTACCCTGGAGCCACAAGCCATGGATGGCCACACATTTGGAAGCAACAGGTTACGTCATCAGTGCTGGAGACAGGCTGCCAGCTTGGGAGGGGGGAGTGATGGAGGCAGGGGTAGCTGAAGGCCTGGAACGAGCTGTTCAGCCATCCTGCTGCACGTCCCTCCAGGTCTTTGGTGCCTGCCAGTTCTGGTGCCCAGCACTGGTTCTGGTCCAGAGCAGGAATCACCAGGCCCTGCAAGGGTAGGGCTGTTAGTACCCTCATGTACTGACCCACAGGCAGAAGGGAAGCCTGGACCTGGGTCCTGGGAATCAGCAGGCAGCTAGTTTAGGCTTAGAGGCAGGCAGAATCCGAATTAGACCCCGTTACAAGAATCTTGGCATCTCAGGTTGGTTAGGACCTCAAAGGAAGTAAGGAGGTAAGAGACTAGGCAACCCATACACTTCTGCCAAGTTCCCACTCAGCCTTGCCTACAATGCCCCTGGGCACAGGAAGCTCACCACCTCAAAAACCTCCTGGCCCCTATGTCTGTATAACTCCAACCGTCAAAAGCAGCTTTCCTTGGGTGGGGCACAGCTCAGTTGGTCCAGTGTTTGCCTAGAATGCACAAAGGCCTAACCAGCCAGGCACGGTGCTGTACTCCCGTAACCCCTGAGCTCCTGGAATGGAGACAGAAGCATCAGAAGTTCAAGACCATCCATCCTGCACTACGTAATGACTCTGAAGTCAGCCTAGGTTACATGAAACCTTGTCTTGCAAAAGAAAAGCTTTCCTGGTTTGGATTCTTGTGTACAGATCATTCCTCAGGGCCCCTTATGAGTCTCTTCTCTGGAATAAATGTCACCTTGAGAATAAGGCTCTCCAACCCACGTTGCAGAAGTTTATTTTTAGTTAGGTTTAAAATGGTTGTTTTGTGCACTTTTGGGGAAAGGGCTGCCTAGATCTTAGCATTTGTATTATCTGCAGTTTGGCTTTATGTAAAAGATGTTTGATTACTCATGATCTGCACATGCTCACTGCTCCCTGGCAGAGCCAGAATCAATAAAACACCTGAGAAGCTTAGGTATCACTAAAAATCCCAAAGATGAGACAAGTGCTCAGGGTTCTACTGTCTAGGATGGTGCTTGCCATGATGGTGGGTCCCTCTGCTGAGGTCTGGCAGGGTTTGCACCTATGAATATGCCTCCTTGTCTTCCTGCTGAGCAACACAATAGGTGTATAACAATAAACCCAGGCTGAGGTGCTCATCCTCTGTTTTGGAGAGGGTCAAGGAAGGACTTGCCTAGGCAGCAGGAGACAGCCGGTGAAAGGCACATGGGGTGTAATCTTGCTGGCAAGTTCACGGCAATCAATCTGAGCCGGGCCATGGGTAACGTGGCCTGGTGACAAGAGCCAAGGGCCAGCTCTCACTCAGAGGCCACCCAGCCCTGCCACACATAACTAGCGGCACAGGGTCACCAAGGCCGGGTCCTGGCACTGGCACAGGGGCTCCTTTTGAAGCTGGGCCACCACGAGCCCAGACTCTTGTTTGTTTGAATTCTCACACCCGCAGGACTGGGTAATCTCTAACCACAGGGCTGCAGCAGCCAGCCCCTGTTTGGAAAGCACTGCCAGCACATTTACTGTCTCCATAAACATCCTCCTGCTGGTTTGCCTCTGACCCAGGCAGGGGAAGGAGCCGTGGAGGCGGCACACAGCTCAGATGGACCAAGGCTTTCTCAACCCTCTGGGCAGTACCCTGAAAACCACACTGGCCTCCACCCTCTCCCTTTAAACTCAACTACGGGCAGCCCAGAAGAAACAAACATGATTTCCGAGGCCACCGAGGGAAGAGTAGAGTGTTCCAGAATACTCCAAGTCAGACTCCTCGGTTGAATTGTGGAGCCAGAAGCTCCTAGAATCATTTGATGTAGTGGCTCTTAAGCTTTTGTTTTGTTTGTTTGTTTTGGTTGTTGGCTTTGGTTTTGTGTTTTTAGTTTTTGAGACAGGATTTTGTATCCTAGGCTAGCCACCACAAGTGTTCGTTTTCAAGGTAGGGGTCTCTTTGTGCCAGTATCACCAGACACTGTGGCTGGCAGATGGGCACCATGTCCCTGTCTCCCACGCCTCTGCATTTTGCTGTCTCAGAGATGTCCGGGGGGCGGGGGGAACAGGGTTCCAGAGAACCCCACCAGAGAACCACAGACCTTATCACAGGAAACTTAAGATTGCATGGTTTTCCTTTACGTTAGAAGACTCGCATGGAGTTTTCTATTTGGTGATGGTGACTGTGGCAGATATGGCAAATTGGGTATTCTTTTTTAACCTAAAGAGGTGAGCACTTCGCACACTGTAAGCATGCTCCTACATCTGTGAGCCTCTGCAGACACTTGCGAGCTAAGTGGGACATGTATAATTATGCCCAAGTAATCCAGAGGCTAAGGCAAGAGATGCAGGGAACTTCCCACAGCTCACAAGCACCTGGGGCAGGTCTTGATTTGGTGGCTCTCTCCTGTTTCCGAAATGAGGGCCTGGTCCCCAGTTCTGCAGGACCAGCTCCTCCCTCCCCTCAGGTCCCACTAATACCTCTCACCCCTGCAGCAGGTCACCCCTAGAACTACATCTGAAGAGACACTGGGTGAAAATGTGGCACTGCATTTTCTGTATGTGACCGACAGTCCAGGTTTGGCAATCTCATAGATGTGATCTCATGCTGCCTGGGTCAGTCTGTTCTGAGACAGGAGAGCCGGACAAAGCCCTTGAGAACTTGTGAAGAACATTAGGCAGTCAGTCTGCCCTCAAAACCGAACCAGATACTCTGGGACCCCGTTACCTCTTTCTCAGACCAACACTGCTGGAGCTCTGGTAACCTCCTCCGCACAACATGAGTGGGTGATCCTATCTGCCTTGAACTCTTACCCACCCTGTTCTGGACACAGCAGGTCCTCCGCGACCACCTGGAGGTGGGCATTCAGACTTAAGAGGAAGCACAGATGGACTCACAGCTAGAGAGGCTGCAAGTTCAAACAAGCCACTACCAGCTGCATGACCTCGGGCGAACTAGACCTCTCTCCAAAATGCATACAATAACACCTTTCCTGTGTAGAGGATGCATGCCACCTTAGAAAGCAGGGCAATGCACCACACAAACCACGTAGACCTGCACACGATCCAGGTGTTCAGGGGAGGTGTGTCGGCCTGCACAAGGGAAGGCAGGAAAGAAGTCCAGATGGAGTTGCAGAGGGTTGGTGCCTGGGCCATGACACGATTGGCAGGACTGGAGGCGCAAAGAAAAAGAAAATGCCTGCAGGAGTCCCTGCAGAAAGACAGTAAGACTTGGGGGTAGATGCATTGGATTTGAAAGAGGGTCTCATGTAGCCCAGGCTGGCTTCAAACTCGACACGATCTGTGTCCGACTTCATCTCCCGCCTCTGCTTCCCATGTGTCTGCACCACCACACCTGGCTGAGTTATTCTTTTTATGTGAAAAGGAAAGGCAAGCTGTCAGGGAAGACGAAACCCCGTTTGAGCAGAGCATTCCCAATGGTCTCCCTTATCCCAAGACTGGTGCAGGCTACTTAATTGCATCTGACCCCTTGAATCCAGCAGCTAAGGCTGAGCATACATATCGGTTAACCGGGGAAGCAGCAACACCACCCAGGTGGCAGCACGGCCCTCAGCTGTGGGTGGCACACACTCAGAACACCTGGCACAGGACGCAGCCCCAGCCCTTGTCTTAGGGGGCTGAGAAAGCTCTCGATGCTGGGCTGCAAAGCTGGACCACTGCCCAGGATAAAAACCCCCTTAGAAGCTGGCCCAAAGCCACCTGAGCCTCCATGAAGAGCCTTCCCACCCCAGCAGACAGGTGAGGCTTTCCACCCAGACCTAGAAGTAAGCTTCAGGGAGAAGGGTAGGGGGGCCCGAACCCTTGCGAGCCCCCACTTCCAACCCTGCCGAGGCTTTGCAGCTACCACTCCGATGTGGCACCAGGTCTGCTCACACTGGCCTCGTGTCCGGATTGGCTGGGGCACCTAAATTCCAGACCTTCCCCACGCCTCCTTGGGCCTGGCACCCTCCGCTATCAGTCACGGTTTCTCCTACTAAATACCCACACAGCACAGGACATTTAACTCAGAGCACCCTCTCCGTGTGCCCGGTTGTGCACAGCCCTCAGTGCCACAGCGGCCCTTGTTCTCGCTCCCTTCCAGGGCAGGAACCCCTGTTGGCACAGAATGGGAGTGAGCCACTTCTCAGCTGTGATATGGCATGTCCCTAGGTGTAAAGCTTCACGGTCAGAGCTGGGTTCCCAATGCTGTTCTCCCTTCTCTGCAGAGAGCCCAGGCCAGGGCAGGCACAGACAGCACGATGTCCAGGAGACCTTGGGACTGGAGTCTGGGCTCCCCAGGCTTTTGCAAGATCATAGCTGCTTTTTCCAACTTTTTTCTTTTGGGGGACACAAAGTCTCAATGTAGTCCAGGCTGGCCTTGAACTCAACAATCCTCCTGCCTCAGCCTCCTAAGTGCTGAGATTACAGGCCTGTGTTCCACACCAAGTTAACATTTCTAAGAGAAGCAAGGAGACCATGAGAAACTAGGATAGGAGTTTATCTGTTCTAGTATTAATCACCCAATAAAACTTGTGTTTATTTGGTTGCTGGCAGGCCCTTCTTCCTGGAGGTAGGAAGCTGTTATTCTTGGAGATAGGTCTGGGCCAGGGCACTCACAGGAAAGAGGGTGAGCTACTGAGCTCCAGCGCATGGGGAAATGGACGGAAGGGCCTGGAGTCGGCCTGCAAACTGTGCCTGGACAATAGTGAAGGAGGGGAAGACCCCAGCCTCTGGATTTCTTCAGGGACACAGCCCATCCATCTGTGGGCTGGCTCTAATACCTACTGTGTGCATACCTCCTACATACACACTCTCCTGCTCTGAAGCAGGCCAGGTAAGGTGGAGGCTTTGGTTCCACACAGAAGCTGGAGGAAACAGGGGTGATTCTGATTCTGGAGGAAGTTCCTAAAGGCCAAATAATCTTTGGGGGAAAATCACCCCATGAAAGACTGGCCCATCTCTAGAGCTACCAAGAAAGGGAACAACTTTCTTTTCTTTCTTTCTTTTTTTTTTTGATTTTTTGAGACAGGGTTTCTCTGTTGTAACTCTCTGGCCGTCCTGGAACCCACTCTGTAGACCAGGCTGGCCTCGAACTCACAGAAATCTGCCTGCCTCTACTTCCTTAGTGCTAGGATTAAAGGCGTGCTCCACCACTGCCCGGCTGAGAACAACTTTCTTAAGAAGAGACATAGCTGCTAGCAGAGGACAACAAAAGATTCAGATGTGCTAGGCATGGTGGCACAGGCCTAGCATTTGGTTACGTAAGGCCAGAGCCACCTTAGAGGCCACTAAGGGATCCATACCTCTGTCCCTACCCTCTCTTTCTTCTCATCCATCTTCCTCCCACCTTTCTCTCTCGCTCTCTCCTCCCCATCTCTCTCCCTTCCCCCTCTGCCTCTCTTGATTTTTGCACACAAACCAATCAATTTAGGAGGAGCAAAGTGAAGAGCTATTTTAATCCGCTAATTGACATTAGGGGCTGTAATCCCTGTTTGAAAATGCCAGGGATCATGGTGATTTATGGCTGGGGACGGCAATCACGGGCCTTATGGAGCATGCAGTGTGGTCTGCAGAGAGATCCAAGGGCAACCAGACTATTCTGAGCAAACCCATGTATAGTCACAGAAAGGGTGTGGGTCAGGCTGGGTTGGGCAGCCTGGGCTTCAGCGCCAGCATGAGGCCCTGCTGATTCATCACCAGCTCCCACCCCTACCTATGCCTGGTACCCTGAAGGCCGGAGCCCCCACATCACTAGGCACAGTCCCCCTCATCCAGTCTCCCTGGGATGTGGAAGGTCCAGCTTGAGCCTCCTCTGTAAGAAGCCTCTCAGGATTCCACCACCTCGGACCTGAGCCTCCTTGGACCTCCTGCCTCCTTTTATGTTTAAGGCTGCCCCAGAGGACCATGGGAAAGGCACTGCTTTATCGTAGAACTCCATGTTCAGACCCAGCTCAGCCACATCCCTACATGGGCAGGCCAGGCCTTCCACAGACCTCAGTCTTCTCCCTGCCAAATGGGGATGAAAAACACTCTTCTCGGTCTGCAGAGAGGTTAAGTGAGCTAATGATGGAAGCGTCCAGGCAGATGAAAGGGATTCCATGACCACAGAGGTTAGCAATTTACTACCCTCTCCAGGTTGTACGTTGATTGAGTCCTGGTGTCTCCTTTGCCTCCCTAACTGTCCAGCGAGCCCGGGCTGGCTGAGGGTAGGGCTGACGGAGACCAGCCCTACCCACCTGTTCCTTTCTGCAGCTAACAAGTCCCAGCCCTCACACCCAGCCAGCCGTCACTCCTCCCTCCCATGCAACCGTGACCCAGCAAGGCTTGCAAGGTTGGATGAGATAGTCCCCTCTAAAGGCAGCTGGTAGCGTAGGGCCCGGGTCCCTTCCTCAAAGGAACTCTTGTCCCGTGGGGAAGCGGACACAAGTACAGACTAAAGCTGTCTGAGACCACAGAGCTCTGGTAGGAACAGGATAGAGAGGAAAATTCTACCCAGAGGCCTCAAGGAAGAGGCAGCCACCAAGCCGGGCCTTCAGGCCAGAGTGGGGACTGTGAGGAAGGACATTATTTGCCAGACCTGGTGGCACAGGCTTGTAATCTCAGCTGCTCAGGCTGAGGCCGGAGAACTGCAAGTTCATAGCCAGCCTGCGCAACACAGTGAGACCCTGTCTCAAAATGGAGAGTACGAAGCTCCCACTCTGTGGTAGAGCACTGGTTCGCTTGCTGGTGGCCCTGGGTCCAGTTCTCAGGGCTGGGGGGAGGGAGGAGTACTCTTCGTTTAGGGAGGACGAAGGATGTTGCTCCTACCTCCTTTACCCTTCATCCCAAAGACGGTGACCTCAGGAGCAAGAAGTCATTCTCTGCCCTCCACCATGTGGCAGGGGCCTGGGTAAGACACGGACCGCACAGACACTTCTCAGAGCATTCGATGAAGGTTGGACTGGATGACTGGGTGGGGCCGCATGAGTGGGCAGGGCTAGATGAGTGGGAGGGGCTCACACTTAAGTTCCAGAATTCTACTGCCTTACAGGGAATTCTACTGCCTTCCAGGGTGAGCCCCAGGGGACACCAGGGCAGCAGGGGGGGCTCCTGTGAACCTGGAGTTAAGCATTGCTCTCCCCAGGATAGGCAAGGATGACTAACAACCACTGGCCACTACTGTGTATCAGCTGATCCCCATCCAGCCATCCTTTGGGACTTCTAAGGAGTCTTCAGAGCAGTTATCACTGTCCACCGTCCAGACGGGTCTGCTACCTGGCGCAGGCACCCTCGCACTGGACCTGGATCCAGCCTGGCTCTCTCTCTCTCTCTCTCTCTCTAGCTCAGGCACATAATTTTTGACAGGGAGAGGCCCTCAGGTACACCCAGTACATGGAGGAAGTGGGGGAGGCCGCCCGGCCAGCCAGGATACCCTTCTTCGGTAGCTGTCACCAGGAACAGCCCGTTTGGGACTCTCAACATGTCAGCATGAATGCAGGAACACTTTTATTGACTCGAAAAACAGAAAGTTCCCAAACTGCTAGTTAATAAAAACAGCCTCCCGATGTTTGGGACTTAACACACAGGCTTCTGGCAATTACTCATGTCTCTGTTTTTGCTTTCACTGTCTTTTATTTATTTATTTTTACTCAAGTGAAAGCGTCCTGAAAACATTCATAATTTCTAGACTCTGAAGTCAGAAAGGAAAAAAAGAAAACCGGTTTTGAAGCCCCTTTGTGGCATTCCTCTCCGAAAAGGAAAGGGAAGATGGGAGACAGAAGTAGCAAGTGTTGGCTACATATATCTTTGATCCCTAGTATACTACTGTCTACTTTACTCAACCTCTTTAGTTCTTCCTATGACCCGTTTTCCAGATGAGGAAGCTGAGGCTTGATCAGGATCTGCCTGTATGTAGACTTCGCATGCCTGCAAGCACACACTTAAACATACATGTAGACATATCAAGCTGGGAGGACGGGCTGGGTTATACTCCTGCCTCCATCACCAGCTCACTGTGTGACCATACACGTCAGATTCTCTGAGGCCCCCGGCAGTCCTGGCAGATGCCATACCCAGGAAACCTGCACCTCGGGGGCTCCAGGTCTAGCCCGTCTTCCGATGTTCCCCTAGTAGCTCCTATTGGCTGTTTGTCCTTTCTCTCCCCCTGCAAGGCTTAATTCAAGATGAGGGGTCTGAGCCCCCCCAGTGTCTCCCTGCTCCCCTCCCCCATCACCTCACCACCCCTGCAGAAAGCTCTAGGGTGCCGAGAGGGCTGTAGGCCAGGCTTCAGGCCCCGTAGTCCTAGGGACACTACCAGGAGCCCCCAAGACTCATGGGAATGAAGGTCAGTCCCAGCATCTGAACTCTGAGGGGTATGTCCCACAACTAATGGCGCAGAGGGGCGACACTCACCTAGCAGCTGGACACCCCGCGTGAGGCCGTAGACATCCACCAGGGCCCAGAGCGGGTCAGCTGTTCGGACCCCGTTGAAGAAAAGCATGGCGGCTGAATCATTGATGCGGTAGAAGACGCGGCCCTTCTTGTCCACCCAGAAGGCGATGATGTTGCCCTCGTTGGCAAACTCCTCAGGCAACGCTTTGGCCCAGAAGCCACTCTGAGACACCAGGTCGGGGCAGGCGTATTTGGGCAGCGAGTCGGGGTGGATGCGGGAAGGGTCCTTGCTGGTGAAGCCGAGTCGCAGGGCGCCACTCCAGCAGCACTGTTTCTTGGTGATCTGGCCACGGGGAGCGGGGAGCCTCAGCCTGGCCACTCCTCCGTGGTCAGACACCCGGGGGGAAGGGCGGGCTCTCTATAGATCACCCTCTGCGACTTGCTGTGCGGCTCGTTCCCACCCACCACCCACCCCAGAGCTTCCTATAGATTGGCAAAGGCCACTCCCACCGAGTCCTGTTACCCAGGAAGGCTGGGAAGGCTAAGATGAGAGAAGGGCAGAAACAAGAAGGAGAGGGGGTCAGGCTGCAGCAAGCCATGGCAGTAAAGAAGTCAGAAGCAGGGGTCGGGGGCGCCCACCTTCAGCCTGACTTGCTCGTAGATGAGCACCGGGCGGTTGCTGAAGGTGATGGCATTGCAGAAACTGGCCTGCCTCTTGACGGCCTTGTGGCTGAGGTCCATGAGGATCTGGGAGCCCTTAGTGTGAGGGTGAAAGAGCAGAGGCGTGGCTGGGAGCCCCCCGCCTGACAGCACAGGCGGGCAGTGCTTCTGCTTGTGGTGGCATCGGTGAGAAGTGACCGGGAAGGAGCCTCCGATGGAGTCTGCAAACGAAAGGCCACAGCGTCAGAGAACTTAATAAGACCAGAGAGGCAGATGAGGGTCTCCCAGGGGCGGGGCAGGGAAGAAACGGGCCACCCACTACCCAGCATGCCCCCCCTTCACCAGCCATCCTTCCAGCCCGCGACAGACAACCTGTCACCCTGTCCAACACCACTCACTATCGTCACCAGCGTGACTTCTTTTAGTCATTGACTTATCTTTTTGTTCATTTGTTTTTTCTGAGACAGGGTTTCTCTGTTGTAGCCCTGGCTATCCTGGAACTCACTCTGCAGACCAGGCTGGCCTCGAACTCACAGAGATCCGCCTGCCTCTGCCTCCCAAGTGCTGGGATTAAAGGCGTGCACCACCACCGCGGGCTTCATTCACTTATTCATGAACATTCATCATCTACTAAATACCAAGTGCTGTCCTTGTCACATGAGACATACATGGCTCCTGTCCTGAAGTCAACGGTCCTTCCCAGGACACAGACATTGATGGAAATCACCGTATTAAATGGCACACAGTGGTCACCACCCAAAGAACCAGCAGGAGGCTCTCCTCTCCAGAGGGCCTCTGGAGGAGGAGAGGACAGACAGGGCAGCACAGGGCAGCCCTGGAACTCAGTCAGTGAGGCGGGGCTCTGGTGGGCTTGTGACCACGGGGGCAATGTCAGCCTCGGTGTCGAGGACATACTGTCCCTTCCTCAAGGCCATCCCCGTGTACCTCAGCCTTCACTCGTGTTTAACATTGCACATGCCAGTAGCATTGAGGGCACCAGACTAAGGCATGGTACTTCCTCCCACAGACACCCTGCTGAAGTGGCACAGAGTCAGGTGCACACAGATATGCACCTAGCAGCCAGGAGACACAGAAACAGGCAAGACTGCAGGGCTTCTCTGTCACTAACTGGTTGGGCGACACTTCCCTCGCTGGGACACCGGTTGGCCTCTGCTTCAGGATCAGCAGCTGGGTGGCATCCTTACCCAGGCTAGGCGCTGGGGCGCCCTTCTTTCCCCGGGTCCCACGCCCCATCAGTCTTACAGAGAGTGTAGCCTGCCCAGTCCATTCGATGAAAATTATCCTTTGAATCTCTGTGGGTTCGGGGACAACCAGGAAAGTTCTGTGACCACTGTCACTGTCACGATAGAGACTGTCTTGTCATCCTAAGGAAAGCGCCTTGGAGAGCAAACGGGGCAGAAGGAGGAGGAAGGACATCTCTCTACCTGGGTCAGGCCTTCTGGGATGTTTCAGATGTTAGGCATCTTGATAATGCAACGAGACATTAGCAGCACAGAACCCTCTACTCTCTCCACAGGGAGGGGAGAGAGATGGGCAACCCTGGAGGCCCGGGAGACCGAGGCTGTCAGGACTTCCCATGTCTGCGCCCTTCTCCTGAGGGCCCCGGACACCAGGCTCCACAGCCTAGCACCAGCTGTGACCCTGGCACACTCCTCTGGGCTTCTCTAGAGTGGATTCTCCGGTGCCCGGCTGGATGGGTGGGGCAGCATGAGAAAGGGCTGCTTTGCTCTCTCCAGGAAGATGTTCTAGAACTGTCCAAAGGTGCTCTGACAGCTGTCAGGCCACAAGGGCTGGAATGTCTCAGGAGTCCCACATAGCTGGGTGGAGCCTCTAGGTAGTGTGGAGGGCAGAGTCCCCCAGGTACAGTAGGACCCTGCCTGGGAAAGGTACCTAGCTGGCCTCAGATACACCGTGAATCTTAGTTTCCTGCTGCCGGGGCTGGAGAGATAGTCCAATGGCTAAGAGTGCGTGCTATGCAAGCATGAGAACCTAAGTTCAAATCCTTAATCACCACATTAAAAGCTATTATGGCCACACTAGTGCCCAGAAGCCCAGAGCTATACAGGACGGAGACAGGACTGCTGGGCTTGCCTGTCTCGGGGAATAAGGCAGAGAGCGACAGACCAGGACACAACATCCTCTGGCCTCCCACTACCCGCAACCTGCACACGCGTGCACAGATATCCCTCCCAGCCACACACAGAGCTCTCAGCCCTGATGCTAGGATGCAACCAGATGGAGGTGAAAACAGGTTGGCAGTCCGTCTGAAGCTGACAGCGTCCACACAGCAGACGGACAACAGAACATACAACATACAGAACATACGACAGCGATGCTTACACTTCAGGGTGTACCCCAAGAGGAGTGAGAACAAGGCTGTGATCTGTACACAGTATAGAGCAGCTTGACTCGTGCGTGGTCCATCCCAGAACCAACCAAGTATGCTGGGGGAGGCGCAAGGGCAGTGATGGAAGAACTCAAAGTCATGCTAAGGGACAAAAGCCAGCACAAAAGGTCACCTACTATATGACTGAGAGAAGAGACTTGGCCACAAAGACACCTGAAGGAAATTCTCATGTCGGACAGAACTATTCTCTATCTTGATAGTGGCAGAGGCCACAGAATTTACACGGTCTTCCCCAAACCCATCTATACTCAAAGGATGATTTTCAGAGACATTAGATTTCAGCAAAGGGCTGAGGCTGGGGGATTGCTCATCTGGTGAGAGTGCTCCCCGCACAAGCATGAGGATTTGAGTTCACAGCACCCACATAGCAAGCAAGGCACAGCTGCGAGTGCTCACAGAGGGAGGGAGGAGCAGATGGGAGGACGGCAGAGCACGCCGGCTGCCAGCCTTCCTCACTCCCCTTGGCAGCAAGAGACCCTGCCTCGGGGAGCAGAACGTCTTATATCCTCCTCTGACCTCTGGGCATGAGCAAAACACAAACTACAGAGTGGAGGAAACCACCGG
This sequence comes from Cricetomys ansorgei, assembly GCA_026225945.1. Taxonomy (NCBI): domain Eukaryota; kingdom Metazoa; phylum Chordata; class Mammalia; order Rodentia; family Nesomyidae; genus Cricetomys; species Cricetomys ansorgei. The sequence goes on from JAMJFZ010001258.1 coordinate 12,825,908, forward strand.
CCAGGTCCTCTGATGGTGGCACCCGCTTAGCCCCAAGAGGGGCTCCTAAGGATTTAGGCCACCACACTGGAGGTTCCCCAAGCCGAGCTGGGTTGACACTGTAACCACAAGTCCCCTGCCAACATAGGAAGTGAAATGGGCGTTACCCCCGTCCCCACAGATGGGGCGCTCTGGCAGCTCCAGTGCTGGGTCCACCTCCCCGGTCCATACTGGGGCTATCAGGACAGCCGTCGAGCTACTCCCAGGCTCCTCTCGAGCCAGCTGTGGGACCAGCACAAGAGCCGCCTCTTGGGTCGCCGGCAATCCTCTCCCCTCCGGACCACCGGCTGCGTGGCGGCCCAAGCTCAACGCTTGACTCACAGCTTCCCCCACCCCTCCCACAGTCTCTGAGGAATCCCTGAGCACCCCACACCCAGGCTATCAATCCCAGCATACACAGCAGCTTCCCTGGACTCAGTCCCCTCCTGATTACCCTGCTGTTGCAGGCCTGATTCAGGACTTATTATTTCTCTGCAGAAAGGGTCAGGCCCACTATGTCAAGGCACCCACAGGCTACACTGTGAAGGGTACCCCAGAAGCGACTAATATGACAGCCTGACAGGAGTAATCGTCACCCGCAAGTCTGTGCTTCTGCTGTCTTCCTACCTGTCACATCTGACACAAAAGCCCACTGAGTGGCAGGGAAAGAAAGCACAATGAGAATTGTTGAATGCGCAGCTCTGGCACCAAGGCGGGGGAGGGGGGGGCAGCAGGAGGCAGGCTCCCTCCTTCCATCACTTTGACGTTCACTATGACACTTAGATCCCCATTCTGTAGGTGAATGAATGAGTCAGCGTCAGACTGACTGTGCTCCTCCGGTGTGTCCAGGGTGCTTTACCCGACTTTGTACCCAATACCCATCTCCCGGCGGCGGGTCCGGATGGCAGGTGAAGAGGGTCAGGTTGTACTGAAGGTCACCTGTCCCGGAGCAGGGGTGTGGCTTCTGGTGGGCCTGAGGACCCAACGGCTGCTCTACACCAGCAGAGGGCTCAAGCAGAGCTTCCATCCTGCCACCAGCTCCAGCAGATGTCCAGGGTGGGGCCCTGTAGTGACACATTTCCACACTTGGGGACCCTCCATGAAGCCCTGGCAATGCCGGTGCTGAGCAAAGACTCCCCCAGGCCCGTCGTCCTTGGACGTGCCAGCTGTCGACACAGGCCTGACCATCAGCAAACTCCATCCCTGCCCCTCACAGGGTCCCAGGGGAGGTGGGTACACACACACACACACACACACACACACACACACGCTCACACATTCTCACACTCACACATACACACTCATACTCACTCACACACACTCACACACATACACACATTCACACATTCTCACACACTCACACTCACAGCCTCTGGAGTGATGACTTCATGGCCCCACTGAGCTCTACTCCTTTACTGTGGAGTCTGATGGCAGAGCCGCCATGGAGCAGGGGGTGTGGCGAGGGGCACCAACCCTGATGCAGGGTCCTGTGCCTCACACTGAGCAGTGTCCTGACTTTTCCTTTGTTGTTGTTGTTGTTTGTTTGTTTGTTTTGTTTTTTGAGACAGGGTTTCTCTGTTGTAACTCTGGCTGTCTTTGAACTCACTCTGTAGACCAGGCTGGCCTTGAACTCACAGAGATCTGCCTGCCTCCCCAGTGCTGGGATTAAAGGCGTGCACCACCACCACCCGGCCCGACTTTTCCTTTAATGCCACCTGACACAACCCTCAGAAGTTAGATTACACTGGTGGTCTCTCAGCCAGAGTGCAGAGAGCCCAGATCTGAGCCCAATACTGGCTGATTCCAAGCCCAGGCACTCCCTTCTATATGGCTACTGTGTGGAGCTTCCGCTTTCCTATCTGTGAAATGGGGTCACCATAGGCCTTCATGGGACTCTTGTGAGGGTCCAACAAGACGACGCAGGGACAACTCAGAAAGTGGTCATTTTTGTATGGTCACAGCAAGGCACACCACCTGTGCCTTCCCCGCTCCGTGACCTCTGTTCCAGCAGGTCTCCCTGCCCACGCCCCTTCTTTCCCAGCAGCACCTGAGCTTCTGCAAATCTCACTGGTCTTTCAAGACTGAGTCCTGTAGTTCTTGAGACTACCTTGTTCTGAACCTCGGCCCTGAATATAAGTGCCAGGGTCTTCCTCATCGCCTATAAAGCCTGAACCACTTCCTGGGGGGTGCGGTGTGGGAGCAGGCAGAGCAAAACCTATAAACACTGGAAGCAGCAGATCTTCAGTTCAAACTCCAGCCAGGCTGCAAAGCTGCTGTGAGACTTGAGGCAACTTGCTGTACAACTCTGGACCTTGAGTTCTTTATAAAAAGAGGCTCCTGGGGCTGGAGAGACGGCTCAGTGGTTGAGAATCGTTACTGTTCTTGCAGAGGGGCCTGGATTCTGTTTCACACACACTTTAGAAGACTCACAACTGCCTATAGTTTGGCCTCAGCAGTCATCTGCATTTGTGTGTGCTTGTACACACACACACACACACACACAAAGAGAGAGACAGAGAGAGAGACAGAGAGAGAGAAGAGAGGAGAGACACAGTTTAAAATAAAATATAAATCTTAAAAAAAAAACCAACAGGAGGTTTATCATTGTGGCTGCCTGGCTCACTTCTCCTGCTCCGTGAGGATCTGGTGAACACGCTGATTCAAAACAGTTTTCCAAATTTTAACACCTGGGTCCAACATACGGTTTGGTTTTGTTTTAAATAAAAGTGACAACCGTGGTAGGAAGTTTTGTTTTGTTTATTTGTTGTTTATCTTATTGTTTTATCTGCAAAAAGCTACAGTCTCCAGCCTTGCTTGCTCCCAGATGCAGCCCTAATCTCAGACTGCACAACACAGGGGCCAGGATAGGCCAGGGTGCGTTCTCCAAACAGGGCTCTCTCTCCAGGAGGTAGGAGAACAGGGTGATGGGCTGTCCAGCTGGGCAGAGGCACAAATGGGTTCCTAGGAAGGTCTCCACCCCTCCCCCACCGCCTCACCTCCAGGCACGGCTCTGCCCATTTCTCGGCTTCGAACCCTTCCTTCCCCTGCCCACCATGGACACGCCCTGCTCATCCTACAGACTTTAACGTCTTTCAGAAGTCCCTCTGGGGCCCTACTATGGACTTCCGGGGACCCCGTCTACCCTCAAGAAGAGTGTCCCTCACCACACAGCACCGTGAACCCAGGTCACGGAGGCACCCGTGTTATGTAGTGCTTTCCCTCTGCAATCCTGCACACAGTGGTTCTGGGCGAATATATCTTTACAAGAGCTGAAAAAAGTCCCCCAGATGATTCTCTGCCTTCTGCAGACCAGTTAGTTTCCTGGCTGGGAAAGGCAGCAGGGTTCTTTGTGTCTGCGCTGTCCCCTGGTGGACTGGGAGGCTCCCAAGGGGAGGGGCTGCCATCTTGCTCGCTGCTATTTTCCAGTACTCAGCTCTGAGCACAGAATAGGTGCTCAACTAAAATGAATAGAACACAGCTGCAGGAGTGCAATGTCACTCCCAAGGGTTGTAGAAGGACCCGACACTTCCATGTTGGTTGTTGCTCTGTCCTCTCTGGAATTATTCCTTCTGGGGAGGCCAGCTGCCATGCTGGTAGTGAGATGTGGGGAGGACCAAGGACTGCCAGTAATTGTGAGTAATCTTGGTGATGGCTCCCCTCCAGGCAAGCCTTCGGATGAGGCTGCAGTCCCAGCCAAATGACTGCCACCTCAGGAGAGAGGAGCAGCCAGGGGCCCCGGCGCCCCAGTGACACCACAGGATTCCGGGGCACAGAAACAGTGAACTGGTAGACACTTGAAGTTTCCGGTCGAGGGGGGCTCGGGGCCCATTTGTTACACAGCAACAGACAAGATGGTATTGACGGTCCGGGTTCAGTTTTCAGAACAGCCCCTGAAAACTGAAGACTTGCCAAGGTCACATAGCTGAGCTCTGAACTCAGACCCATCACACAGCACGAGGGCTCCTTACTTTGCCCCAGCAACCAGCCAGTGGCCTTGGCCTGTCTCCTGCCTTCTGCGCTCCCTGGTCCCATCTTGAGAGCTCTCAGCCCTGTACACTCTTGCTGTTATGACCCAGCATGAGGAGCCATGTTAGTACTCCATTATCCTTCCCCCAGCCCTCACAATGCACATGGCATGTCTGCCACCGTCTGCAGCACAGAGGGATCCAGGATGGTGGGGGGGGGCGGTAGCTGAGGGCGGGCAGAACGGCCACCCCACGGGCAGGGTCATCTCCAAGCTGAGCCTCCTGCCCACTCTCACTCCTCACTCACGGTGACACCCCAATGTGCTGCCCCCCCGCAGTGACACTTCTGATATCACCACCTGGGAGGGGCTGGTCCCTCTCTTCCTCCTTCCCATTACTACCTTAAGCTTCCACAGGGGAATTTCCAAATGACTCAGCCTGCTGTCCCTGTGTTCCCAGGGCTGAGACAAGGGAAGACATGGCTCGCTTCGATCCCTGCCGCACACGGTGTCACCCTCAGCTCCCCTTACACAGATCACACCCACTTTGCACACACACAGATGGTTGCTGGAGAAGAAGAAAGAATTCCGTGAGGGTCTGTACCAGTCCCTGCGCCCCAAATCCTTCACACCCACCTTCTCTCGTGCTCCCACCCTTCGAGGGGGGTGTCTATAGGCAGCACCTCTACCCTGGCCCCAGTAACTCCCATCTACCTCCTAGACTTCATGCCTTTCCTGAGCCCTCCCCCCCTGTGTGGGCTTGACCCAACTATTCACTCCTAGGTAGTTGGTGGGCATGCAAAATGGTGGACAGAACACCAAGGGACCATCATCCTGGGAGCCCTGCAGGACCCAGAGTGGAGAGGCAGCAGTGCATGCCTATGTACATGCTAGCCAGCATGTGTGGACAGAAAGACCCTCCATGGAACCTTCACGGATGCTCATCTGATGGGCCATGTATCAAGATGCTGCCCGCAGAACGCCAGATCAGTCAATTTGATATCCGTGCCCACTCTGACAGACCTTCCCACTCCAACCCAGGGGCCAATCCTACAGCTCTCCTGGCCTCATCACCCAGGCGCCCAGCCTCAGTCATTCTTGGCTCCCTGAAATTTCCATACCCACTTCCGCTCCAAACGAGGCCTGTACTCCACACCCCTCTCTCTGCCTACAGGCCAAACTCTGCCGGTGCCCAGCGAAGGCCGGCACTTACGCTGGAACAGCCTGTTGCTCACCCAGCCCTGGGCTCTGAGAGTCCGAGGTCCCTCCTCCCACAGCTGCTCTGTGTTAATCTCAGGGCCCATAAGGCCATGGGAGGCTGCCGCCCCTACTGCAGATCTCAGGATTAAGGAACCCGAGAAAGGAAAAGAAAGAGTCAGTCTAGTGAGACAGGGCCACATGTCTTGTCTGAGGCACCAACTGTGTGACCTCAGCCAGCCATTTCCCTTTGGGGCGAAGTCCTCTCCCTCTGTGATGAGTGGGGTTCAATCTCTCAGATCACTGAACCCTCACCTCCTCTGACGCTTGGTTAGGTGAAGTCTAGAGACCGAGCTGGAGGTGAGCCACCCGGTTGGCATCGATAGATCACCCCTCAAACAACAGGTCCACTCCCTGACTTGGTGAACACCATTGGAAGATAAAAGAAGAAGTGAGGAGAAGAGGAAAGGACTGGGGGAGGGGCGGCCTCCCCGAGGGACTTGCCACCCTGCCCACCCCAGCAGCCTGCCCTTCAGAGCAAGAGCAGGAGCAGCCTGGGGACCTGCTGAGCGAGAGAGATGAAGCACATAACTGAAGAAACCGTTCCCAATTGGGAATTCATCCTGCCCATTGGTCCCCAGCCAGGCTGCTCCCAGAGGATCCGGATTCCACTTTACCCCCTCCCCCAACACATACACACCTGCCACCATCACAGGGCATACCACAAACATGGCTGTTTACAGTAAGAGCAACACAGCCTCTTTAATATACAAAGCCAACACGGGTGCACAAATAGGGTCTCGGAACACAGCTCGTCCATGTGTGGATACCCACAACATGACGTCATACACACACAGCAGATAAAAACCTAACCCGGAGTGCAGGGTCAGCCCCTGCCTCCCCGCCCTTCACGCACTGTCACCCAGCAAACCAAAATATTCAGGCTTGAAACAAACCAATTGAAAATGTGATCGAGGACCACTGGGCTGTGCCTTTGGGGGCCCACGCGACCCATGAAGAGAAAGAACACCCACAGGAAGCAGCCGGAGTCTGTGCCTTCCCCCAGCCCCTGTTCACCTTCCAAAGGAGGCAGGACCAGAGCCCCAGGGCGGTCAGTGCGGGGACAGGAAGGCACACATGGGTGTGGGCTTGTGAGGACAGATGGGCAGGGTTTGGCGGGATACTGTTAGACGCAGGCACACCCTTCCACACACCCCTACTCATGTGATGGCAGCTGAGGCAGCAGCCAGGGCAAGCTGGGGAGAGAGGCCTGACTTGGCAGGGGTGGTGGTGGGTGCATTGGGAATGGCAAATGAAACACTTGATTAACCACTCAGCAATGGCCACCCAGCCCAGCCCAGACTCCCACCCAATTATGTTCCTGTCCCTTGGGACATGGGACACCTGAAGAACTCTGTCTCTGGATCCAGATGGCTTCTCTGAACTCTCTTGATTTCCTTTGCCTTCTCTGTCCACACCTCGCCAGAGCAGCTTCTTTCGTTAGTCCTCCTGACGAATGAGAGCTCTGAGATGCAGCCGGCCCCACCCTCTCCACAACGATGTTACCTACTCAAGAGCTCAGCAGGTCACACACTTGAGGATCTTCTCCTCCAAGGCAGCCAGAGGACGGTGGCCACATGCTCCAAGGCCTTTCTGTCCTGCTCAGGTCTGACCCCAGTGGAAAATGTCAGTCTGCTCCAGACCCTCTGCCAACAGTGAGTCCCGGCCACAGGCAGGTGGCTGAGGTCAGCCCGTTCCAAGTCTCAGGCCAAAGCCCAGGTCCCTGACATGGTCCCAGCAGGCTCCAGTGTCCCAGGACCTTCCGTATGTCACTTGGCCTTCCAGGCCCGGGACAAAATTCATTTCCTTTTCAGAGATCAATAATCTGCTTTTCCTACATCTTTACCTTTTTTATTTTTAAATTAGAATTACTATCCCAATGTCCAGGGCCTGGAAGAGGGCAGCTACCTGGCCGCCAGCCACCAGCCATGGTTTCTAAGTGGCTCCTACCACCGCTCTTCTTCTGCCTGGGCTTCTCCCAGGCCTCTTGATGCCCAACAGATTCATCAGATGGAGGGTGCACACCTGCCAGGACCCTGCCTTGTAGGGAGGGGCTCAGGGCCTTGAGGTGGGGGCACTGACTCCAGAGAGTCTGTAAAGGGGCCCAGTCTGCTGCCACACTGGCCCTGTTATTTCCAAGACCACAGCCCAAGAGCCGGACAGTCTAGCAGACAGGAGTCCAAGCAAGCAGGAACCCAGCAAATAGGATGCCAACCAGTCTGCTTCCCTCCCCCTTCACCTCCCTGCGGGGGGTCTGTCAGAAATTCATTCACCTCCCTTGGAGAACCAGGTCAGGCTCTGTGGGGGCCGTTACCAGCATACCTGTGTGCTTAGGCAGAAGGCGGCATAGGCACACACCCACAGATAACAACACAAACTCGCAAGCGCAGACACTTGTCTGTACACACAGGGTGCCCACGCAGCCCTCCCAGACCACCTCCGGGAACCACAGACTGTCTCCCCATTTGTCTAAGTGGGGATTTGCCTCAGTTCCTGCAAGAGGTACTCTTGGGACACACAAGACCTCCCATCCCTCTCAGGGGCCGCACCATACTCCGGTAAGAGGACAGGGCCACTCGATGTCTGACCTTCCGGCTCTCCCAACACCTCCTTATTGCTCCAGTCATGGTGCCAATCACCCAAATACCACCCCAGCCCCAGAGCCCACCAAAGAGTGTCAGGGCAGGGACATGACTAAACCCTCTATCCCAGTGCCTCTCCACCTCCCAAAGGGTCCCCAGGCTTGGGGCGGTTGGAGCCCCAGACATCAACTGGGTCCTTACCGTGGAGAGTGTTCCGTGTGATCTGTCCCCCCATCTCAGGCCGCGGGCAGCGTGGCCACCTCTGTTTGGCTGGCCAGCCTCGTCACTGAGCAGCCCTGGCCGCCAGCTGCCCTCCTCCTTCCCCGTCCTCCCCCGCGGCCAGCCGGCATGGCAGGGCCAAGTGGCCCCTTTTGCGCCCCCACGCTCTCTCTCCCTCCTGCATGCACACTCCTGCCCGCCAGCCAGCCGGCCACACACGCACACCCCCTGGTTGTGCTCGCTGCCTCCCAGCTCCCACCCACTGGGAGCCTCCCCCACCTCCGTGCTGGTTCAGGCGAGAGGATCTGTCATGTTTATTTACATAAGGAGGAGGAGACTGGAGGCTTCCTGAAATAGCCAAGCTCCAGAAAGCGCTGGAGATGCCCCAGCAGAGCACACACACACACACACACACACACACACACACACACACACACACACACTGACCCATGGACGTGGAGATGCACACAGCACCTCCCCAGTCACCCAGACTGACAACCAACAGCCATTCAATCTTTGGGGGCCATCATATGCCACTCTAAGCAGATAAGGGGTGAAGCAAGGGTGGGGTAGGAGCGATATTGACTTTGCTCCTGCCCTCAGGGTACCAAAGTCAAGACAGGGGTCCTGGGAGCAAAGAACTCTGAACCATCTCTGCCTTCTTCCAGCCTCTGTTGCAAGCACTTGGAAGCATTAACCTCTCCGTCCCCACGGGCTGGCCTCTGAGGTCAGTACACTACTGTTATCAACACCAGTAGTGCCTCATAAAGGCAGGAAATCTGGAGAAGAGAGCGCTAACCAGAAGACAGCAGGGCTGGGATGAGGACCAGGTAGCATGACGGCCAGAATCCAGGCTTTTACAAACCCCGTGCCAAGCTGTCTTTTTAACCACACACATGCATGCACTTGCACAGTGTGTCTGCATCATGCCTCGTGGCTACAAACACGGGCACACGTACGTGCGTGTGAGCACACACATGTGCGCACACGCTCCTAAGCGCCGTCACGGCTCACTCACCCCTCCCCTGCCCTACAGGCTACATGCATTCTCCCACAGACTTCACACAGCTTCCGGGTCAATCTTGAGGTATGGGATCTGGTGCCCTCCACCTAGGGACAAAGAAGGCACCACGGAGGGGAGCAAGTGAGACTGGGAGGGAAATCCTGGCCCTAGGCAGCAAGCCCAAACTGCCATCAAAGGGGCAAAGCCACGCCCTGAGGACTCACGGAACAATGCAGGAGCTGGGGGGGGAGGGGGTAGAAGCTGCTCTTCAACCCGTTTTACAGAAAAGGAGGTGAGTATTCTAAGAGGCTAAGAACTTGCCTGAGGATCCCAACACGTCACAGTAGAGCCAGGACTCCAGCCTCGGCAGGGCTAGGAAACTCTCTATCTATCACACTCTCCAGGGCACGGGGAGAGGTCCCACCTCCCAGGCCCCGTCCTTAAGAGGATCTATGTTCTCTCAGAGAACGATGTGGGTGGGGAATCAGGGGCTGGAGAAAGAGCGAAGGAAGCTGCCCACGTCCAGCGGGACTAAGTCTGAGGGTTGTGAGGTGCTCAAGACACCACTGTTGTTCATCCAGATTCCGGCAGAAGCACTGAGAGAATAGAATGCAGAAGGATGTTGGGACCAGACTGGGGTCACAACCGGAAAACTGGGCAGGCCCTGGGTGGTTCTCTCTCTGCCAGACACACACACACACACACACACACACACACACACACACACACACACAGAGCCTCTCAACTTCTGGGATGATAGGCAGACACCAAGCTTGCCTAGCTTTTGCGTGGGTTCTGGGAATCCACATTCTGCTCTCATGTTTGGCCGTCCCCAGCTCCAGCCTGCATTCTAACACACCTCGCCGGGCCCTGGTCCACTCACCTCCCCATATGCTAGCCTTGTCTTCTCCTGGCTCAGCCTCCCACATACCAGCCTCCCGCTCCACCGGCTCTTGCTTTCTCCACACTGGAAATGCACCCTTCCCACCTGCCCAGTACTGGGAAAACCTGCTCCAGAAAGCCTCCCCGGGGCTTCGGGAACATGATGAGTCCCCATCCTGGGAGCTCATCTCTCCTCTGAGCTCTGTATCGATGTCTCTCCTAACTTTTGTCTTACTCTGCCCAACACAGAGACAGCCACGGCCTCACCAGGTCCTAGTCAATGTGTCCCAGCTTCTCCTGGGAAGAGAAATGCACCTCAACTCACACTTACCGAGCATCTACTACAGGCCAAACACTAACTCACACAGTGAGGATGAGATGTTATGTACAGCAGGCAGGTCCTAGCTCTCATGACCTGGGAGAAACGCATTCCTCAATTAGCCACCCTGAAGGATATATCATCACTTCTCTAAGAAAGTGTTCTGAAACCAAGGATGAAGGGTCTTGTGAGCTCGAGGCAGGTTTTCCTGAAAAGCCCCCGGAGTAAGGAGAGATTTGCAGGTTCACGTCCATGTGCTGTGGAGGAGGGCCAGGGAGTGGGGCGCTACGGAGAACACACATGCATGTGCAAAGGGCTGTCAGGAGCCCAGCGTGTTCAAGAAGCAAGGCCGATGCGGACAGAGTGGGATCCGTAGGAGGGCCCTAGGGAAATTTGCTGTTGGCAAGACTGAATGGGCCGGGGAAATGACGCAAGGGCCTGGGGGAGCAGAACAAAGACCAGGCTATTTCCCTGAGAGCAACGAGGAACCCTGATAGGCTTCAGTGGGGTGGCAACAAGACCAGACACACAGTTCTAAAAGGTCACTCTGCCATCTGGTGTGGGGCACACGCAGGAAGAGACGAGAGGTGCCAGGGCAGAAAGCAGCCGCAGCGGAAGGAAAGGGCCAGCACCTGGCTTGCCCTCACTCCTCCTTGAGCCTCCCATCATGCCTTGTCAAGAAGTTACTTGGGAAAACAGGTCACTGTAGAAGGGGGCTCACTCACGGGGGAGGGGGGGCAGGACTGAGAAGGAATGCAGCAGAAATGGGCGGGGGGTGGGGGGGCACAAGTCCTTCAGTTGGGCAGTAGAAAAAGTGAAATGGAAGCCAGCCATGATAACATACACCTGCAATTTCAGCACTCAGGAAATGGATGCAGGAGGGTCATGAGCGTGAGGCCAGCCTGGGCTACACAGAGAGAAACTTGTTTTGGGAGAGGGTAGGAAAAACTGAAAATTAGGGGCCACCTAGGTGGCTGCAGGGCCTCCTACCTCGGTCTTGTTGCCCACAGTCCTCTGCCCTGTATTCAGGAGGAAGTGGCAGAACCCTGCACTCTTCCCCAGAGCAGTATAGAGAAGGTGACACCCACTGAGATGATCCTACTAGGTTTTATTCACTGGGGTACCACATAGGCGTCCACTGGAAGGGGTGAGGGGAGCACTGCTCAGTCACTCAGCAAGCTTGCCTGTGCACCACGTAAACTAATGGTAAACTCATACCGCAGAAGCCAACAGGCAGGCGGATCAGGCACTGGAGCCGGAAACAAAGGAAGGGGCTTCTGTGGCTGTAGGTGAACAGTTCAGGGTTTCATTCCACAGCGTCACCGTGCAGGGGCCGTGGAGGGGGTACGGCAAGCTGTGACTGGGGTACAGAATGCCTTCCACGGGCTTGTGTGTTTGAGCATTTGGCCCCGCTCGGGGTGCTGCTTTGGAAGGTTGTAAAACCCTTAAGGAAGTGGGTAACCCGGAGCCTTAGCGTTTTACAGCCCGGTCCCCGCGGACTGAGAAGGCAAATGTGACCTGCTACCTCCTGCTCCTGCAGCCTGCCTTCCCACCGTGACTTTCATCGAACTGTAAGCAAAGATAAATCCTTCCTCCCGTAAATTGCTCTCTGTTAAGTATTTTGTCACAGCAAAGGGAGTAACTAATCCACAGGTCCGCGGGCAAGCCGACAGAGGCGGCTAGCAGTGCTCCCGATGGCTCAGCTCGCGCCCGCACCGCAAACCAGGCAGGGCTGAGGATTTCATATACATAATCTCAGCTAATTCCACAGCATCCCTCTGGGAGTTGGAGCTCACCCTCACTCTGCAGGACATAAAACTGAGGCTCAAAGAGGTTCTACTGAAGACAGAAGTAGTCTTCTCCCTTCCCCGGGGAGTAGCAACTGCCCTCTGGAGATATTTGAGAACGGCAGTCCCCGGGTTCTCTGAGCCCACGTAGCTGTCAAGACCCGCCTCCCTGACAGTCATTTTTCCTCAGGAATGTGTCTGCTAATAAGATGGCCCACCTAGTGGAGAGACCACACCACAACAGTAATTAGACTTAGTGGGTTAGAAAATCAGACAGGAAAGTGGGAGGAGCGTGTGTTAGGGGGTGTTAGGGTGGATACGGTCAAGCGTTATACATCTATGAGAGAATACGTTAAAAATATTCTAGAGGGCTGGAGAGATGGCTCAGCAGTTAAGGGCACTGGCTGCTCTCCTAGGGGACCTGGGTTTAATCCCCAGCACCGACCTGGCAGCTCACAACCACCTGTAACTCCAGTTCCAGGAGACCCTACACTCCCTTTCTGGCCTCTGTGGGCACCCGGCACGCACATGGTGCACAGACACACATGCATGCAAAATACTCACACACATAAAAAATAAGAATAAACACATGAAGACGTTCTAGGGGCGGCGAGACGTCTCGGCAGTTCCGAGTGCTTGCCGTCAAGGCTGACCGGCTGGGTTCCGAGTCCCAGAGCCCACACGGTGGACAAAGAGAACCACACCTCACACGTTATCCTCTGACTTCCGCACATGTGCCGTGGTGTGCCTGTCTGAGCACACAAACATCCAAATGTAAACATAAAAAATTTTTAAATTAAACATATTCTTCATAAATGAGAGGAGAAAAAAAAAAAAGAAAGAAAGAAAAAGAAAAAAAAAAGGAAATGAGACCCTCTGCCCCAAGCTGTGTTCCCCTGCCTGCACCTTGCTGTCCAGTCTCTCCTTCTTCTTGGGCTCCCACAGTGGGCCACCCAGCTCAACGTGGCCTATAGGCAAACGCACAGTGTAGACAGAGCTGACTAAACTGGCTGGAGGAAGGGTAGATGCCAGGGAGACGGGGAGACGGCTGGCTGGCGTGTGGCGAGGTCATGGGGGACAGGGTCTGCTGGGGAGGTGGAAGGCAGCTCCTGATGGCTACAGTGTGTCTGAGGTTTCTGTTTTGTTTTGTTTTCCACCAAGATCAAAGGATGATTTGATTGAGACATGAGTCAACTGGTATTTAGGGCTTAATGCCGACCTGGCGGGGCCATCCCCGTTACCCCGACTGGGCTGGGCTGGACCTGGAGAACGAGGAGCAGGGAAGCCCACCCCCAAACTCCCTCTATATCCAGAACTGAGACAAATACAGGTCTTTGGAGCCTGAAAGAGGATGATGGGGGCCAAGACAAAGAGGCGGAAGCAGGGACAGAGATCACGATAGCCTTGGAGACCAAGTCCTCTGGGGCTGGGACAGGTGCCCTAGGCAGGCACAGCTGCCAGCTGCCCGGGATGATGGGAACACAACAGGTGCAGATGCAGGGGTGGAGACTGAAAGATAATTGGAGCAAACAACCTGGAATAGGGTGCCCTCCCAGCCCCTCCCAGCCCCTCCCAGCTTCAGGCCAGCAGCTTTCTGAGACCCTCCGAGACACAAACACACCTGCTCACACTCCCCAGTTTCAAGCCCTGCAGACCGCCTCACTATCCCGGATTAGACAGAAGGTGCACCATCCACGCCAAGCAGAAAGGACCCAAACAAGGATGTACCCAGATCCCTATTCCCAGGACAGTGTGTGCCAACTAGAACTCACACCCACAGAACCCCCAGCTGTAAGCAAACATTTGCCTGTGATAAGATCTGTGCCACTGGCCAGGAAGTATGGGATGGATGTACCCACCCCAACCAAGTGGAGCCTGGGAGCTCTGGCTCTGCTGTCACACGAGTTGGCTCTGGAGTGACCGGGCAACCCACTGGACTTCTCTGAGGTCCTGTGGTCACGCCTCTCGAGGGGACATGACAGGACAGAGATACTCGTGAGGAGCAGAGGACATAGCATCTGCAAGGCAAGCTGCCTGTCCACTGTCAAGTCAGGAATGCAGGTACAAACTAGAGGACCGTCCCTGCCCCACCCAGGGAAAGGAGTGACTTGGGATGCTGGGTGTGAGCACCGACTGCGTTTCTCCATGCAGGAGACATGGAGGACCCGCTTCAGCAAGCGCCATCTCCTGTCACCTATACTTACTCAGCCCCCACACCCCTCTCCAGGCACAGCTCTAAGTTTTACGTGTGTATTGATACAAGCCCGCTCTACATGCAAATGCCATGTCAGAGGGCTGGCGGGCAGCCAGTTCAGCTAGGAAGGGAGATTAAGCATTGTTCCTCCTCACCTGGCTGGTGCTCTGGTTTTGGTCAGAGTGGAATGAATTTTAAACTGGAAGCCAGCCCTTGTCCCTGTCACAAGTAGTCAATTATCAGCCGGAGCCCGTGAGATTGTCGCTAGGGCACAGCCTTTCTGGGGATGGTACGGAAAGGCGGACAATGAGATGTTCGTGGGGGAGGAGGGGGAGCGAGGACACCAGAGGGACATAGGATGCAGGATGTGTGTGCTGGAACAAACCCAAGCATCTGAGATACAGCGCAGGCTCTGCTGGACTGTAAGAAAAGCTGGCAGCCCATGTCGGGGGGATAAAGACCCCCTCTGTAGGGAGGACCCTCTCCATCCCTCTCCCCACGCACACTTACATGCTCATGCACACGCATACATATACCCCTGGTTTCAGGTCCGGTAGCTCAGCCCAGGCTCCCACCCCTCCTGGTGCCAGGCTTCTCACAGGTGAAACCACCCCAAATCTAGGGGTACCCCTGGGCCTCCTGCAGCTTGTGTGCCTTCTGCCGAGCTGCCTGAGTCTCGTCCTTCTTCCTGTCCCTCCAAGGTCTGGTTTGCAGAGGACAGCAGAGCTCAGAGCCCGCTGAGCCAGCCCTCCACTCGCTCCTGACTCCTGCAGCGTGTTTCTCCAACTTCCTCACTCAGAAAATGGGCATCATCAGGTACAAGAGAGCGACGGCCCCGGGCCCACAGGGGCCCCAACCCTAGGATCAGACACTGGCAGCCAAATGCCAGCAGTCTAGTGACTCAATACTAATTGCTGCTACCTCTTTTGAGTCTGCATGGAGGGCCTCACACAAAAGGTTTGAGATCAGGCCCTTGAGTAGTTCTGACTATCTGGTTCAAACCTCAAGTATCCATTTTCTCTTCTAAATTACATGGCTAAGGACAGTCCTACCTGCGGAGAGACAGGAGGAAGAAACGAGGTCCTCAGTGCAGTGTGTCTAGAAGAGTCTAAGTCCCAGGAAGTGTGGTCTCAATGGAGCCTCAGTCATGAACACTACTTAAAGGCCCCGCCATGTCCCCAACTTACTGATAAGGAAACAGGGACACAGAGTGGGAAATAGCAGGAGTTGGATGTGAACTCACGTCCATCTTCTCAGAGCATTTCCACCAGCTGTCTGAGACACCTTAGCCTTCCACCTCCCCAGTCCCTGGAGGCTTCCCTGAAGGGCCTGTATGTTGCCTAGTACCTTCCCTCATATAAAAATAAAGCAGGAACCAAGACAAGTGAACACCTGTGATGGTTAGCTTTTGTTGTAACTTAATGTGATTTATAGTCACCATGGAAACAAATCTTTGGGCCTGTCTGTGAGGGATTTCCTAGATTAGATCAATTGAGGTGGGAAGACCCATCCTAAGTGCGGTGGGTATCATTCCACAGTGTGGGGTCCCAGATTAATTAAAACTCAGAAAGCAAGCTGAGCACAAACATTTCTCTCTGCTTCCTGACTGTGGGTACAACGTGACCATTCGCTTTCTGCTCCTGCCACCGTAACTACCCCGGCCATGAAAGGCCACATCCCTTGGAACAGTTACAACTTAAGAGTTGTAAGCCAAAGTAAACTGTCCCTTCTTTAGGTTGCTTTTGTCATAGCAATAAGAGAAATGACTAATACACAAACCAACTAAGAAAATTACATCTGCTCCTATCATCTTGGAATACCTGCTCTGGGCTCCAGAAGGAGAGGCCAGCACTGAGAACTTGGCCCCCTCGGTGAGGACACTGATGGGCTTGGGGACACTGAATACTTGGTGCAGGTCACACAGCTACAAAGCAGCTAAGCTAAGATTAAGACACATATCTGAGCTGGGCATGGTGGCACACATCTTTAATCTCAGCAGAGACAGGTGGATCTCTGATTCAAGGCCAGCCTGGTCTACAAAGCAAGTCCCAGAACAGTCAGGGCCACACAGAAAAATCCTGTCTCACAAAACTAAAAAATAAAATAAAAGAAAAGAAAACAAAATAAAATACACATCCGCTGACATCATCGCCCTCTCTATTATGTGGCTTCTGAATAATGACTCGGCTCAGAAGAGCTATGCATCATCTCCTTCCATCTTCCAGCTTCTCTCTAGCTCAACCACCATCGTCATACTGACTGGGACATTTATTGTCACTTTTGCTGCCTCTGTAGGGATGACGGGCTGGTCTTTCTGTCTATCAGAGGTTCTGGTGGTTCCTGAGCACCTCAGGATAAACTTCATCTTTCTGGGAAACATTCAGAACTCTCTGAACTGGCCTCAAGCCATGGATCTGGCCTTGTCTCCCAAGATATCCAACTTCCCATCAAAGTACTCCGTGAACATGGCCATATCTCAAAGGCCTGTGACAAAACACTGCTCCTTTACATCCTTCCCATACCGGTCACTCCAAACCTCCCCCAGTTTACCTTTATCCCACCATTCTGAGGTCATCCCGAAGCTCAAGGCAGAGTTGCCCATCTAAGGCAGGCCAGCCCTGCAGGGACTTGCCCATTTTTGGGGCAACATGGATGCCCAACATCTAACGTGGGGGCGCCCCGTTGTTCCGCCAAGAGTATTTTACACCAGCAGAAAGAAAATCAAAGCAGAGGGGAGGCTGGGATGTGTAGTTCTCTGAGAGCTTCCAGTCTGTAGCCTACAAGTTACCCTCCCCCCTCCAAGCCCACTGTGGCCCCCGTGGGCCCAGAGGGACCCAATAGACAAATACGTGGCCTATTACTTCCTACCCCAGTGGGTAGTCTCCTCATTCCCATGACAGGTTGGCACTAAGTGTGTCCTGTTCTGAATACACAGCCTTATCCAACCACCTTCCCTGTGGGCAGCAGAGGTGCGTGCACCAGCCCCCTCCACCCCTGCAGGACCCCAAGGAAGAGATAATGAATGCTCTACACCTAGGGACTTTCAGGTTCTTCTGACTAAAGTGATGGCAGGAAGAGCACCCCAATCCCCCCAACTCTCTTACACCCCCACCCATCTGCATAAACACTTAAAGCATCTTGTTCAAGCCTACTGTGACTGCCTGTGGCTCCCCAGTCTGCCTCTCCCCTGGCTATTCCTGACAGGAGAGATGATGAATGAAGGACTAAGTAGGCAACCCTCAGGTGTCTGTGGGTACAAAGACCACTAGCTGCCTGGGCTCATTCAGCCTTCACAGGAACTAGAGGAAGGCTAGTCCCATTGGACAGATGAGAAAACTGAGGTTCTAAGAGGTTAGGTGATTTGTTCAAGCCACATTTGTTCAGCAAGACCATCACAGACATGGCGGCTGACCCTCAAGTATCTTTCCTGGTCTGAGATGTCACCGGTGCTCAAGCCTGGCCCCGCAACAGCATCACCTATGGAAGTTAGTGAATGACCAATATCGGCACTCCATCCGGAATCTCTGAGTAAAGGCCCACACGGGGCAGTTTATAATCGTGTCTGTTTGTGTGGGGTTGGGGATTGAACTTAGGATCTAGCATATGTTAGACAAGGACCCCACCACTCATCTATGTCCCTAGTCTTTGGTTTGGGGAGACAGGGTCTCAGTATGTTGACCAGGCTGGCACTGAACCCATAAAATAGTCCAGGATGGCCTTAAACTCAAGGTCCTCCTGTCTCAGCTCGAGCCTCCACCCAGCCTCAGCCCTGCTCCTGAGATGGCTGCTGAGTCTATAAAGAACTCTCGAAATTAAACAATAATAAAAAAAAAAACAATAAAATATAATGGACACAGAGTTAAACAGATTCTTCACCAAAGTACATATTGGATGGCATAAAAAGCATGTGAAAAATGCTCAATATAATTAACGATTAGGGAAATGAAAATTCAACTATAATGAGATGCCCTGCGCGGCCGGAGTTAACAAGTGTCGGTGAAGACAGAGAAATCAGAACTCACACCATCTCAGACACTGCTAGTGAAAATGTAAAATAGTTCAGCTATTTCAGAAAACAAACAAACAAACAAACAAACTTGTTTTTTTGAAATAGGGTCTCTCTGTTGTGAGTCTGGCTGTCCTGGAACTCACTCTGTGGACCAGGCTGGTCTCCGACTCACAGAGATCCACCTGCCTCTGCCTCCCCAAGTGCTGGGATTAAAGGCGTGTGCCACTACCATATGGTGGGACTTTTTGATTTTTTTAAAGCTAAACATAAGCAGGGGTGGCAAGATGGATCAGAGGGTAAAAGCACTTGCCATGATAGTCTGGGACCCAAGTTCAGTCCCCGGGATACACAGTTGAAAGAGGGAACCAACTCCTGGAAGTTGTCTTGACTTCCATACCACATGTGTATCTGCTCACATGTGCTGTTTCTTTTTCTCTGTCTCCCCCCCAACCCCGCACCCCGATTTTCTTTTCAGAAGTTAAACACACTCGGTTTAAGGGCTTGCCTAGCCCGAGACACCCAGGGCTCTATTCCTAGCTCCGCATAAACCAGCCACAATGGTGCATACCTGGAGCCCCAGGATTGCATTAGAATGTGGGAACAGAAGGGTCAGAAGTTAAAGTCTGGGGCCTGGGGGTAAAAGTCCTTGCCGAGCAAACCTGGCCCTAGAACCCACACGGAGGTGGGAGACCAACTCCACAGAGCTGTCCCCTGACATCCACGCACGCCCTCCTTACGCATCACGCACACAAACATGGCGACAATAAATAAAAATTTTAAAGGAAGTTTGAGGTCATTCTCAGCTATGTGACAGGTTGGACGAGGCCAGCCTGGGATATATGAGGCCCTGCCATCAAAACAAAATAATTAAATATGCACATTCCAGGTGTAACTGAAGCATTCCATCACCAAGGAACAGACAAGCCTGTCTACACACAGGCTTGAAAAGCAAATCCTCTCTTAGGGCTTCATATCAGCTCCATGCTGAAAGCAACCCAAATGCCCATCTACTGATGAGCAGGGGTGTTCAGCCACATCCAGCCAGTGAAATGCCACTCAGCAATGAAAGGCACCAGGCTATCAGTATACAGCCCAGCATTCTAGATGAATCCCAAGACAACTGGAAGAAGCCAGAGGGGAGGAGAAAGCACCCCACCAGATTCCACTTATATCTAACTCTAAAAATGCCAACTAAACAGCAAGAGGAAGCAAATCCTTGAGCATGGGGGAGGGGAGCAGGAAGGATAAGATCCAGAACAGACGTAGACGTAGGGAGAGAAACCTCTAAAGGCACAAGGACACTTCTGAGAGCGACAGAGATGTCCCTCGGCTTAATGATGCAGCTACTTCACAGATATCTGTGTGTGTGTGTGTCAAAACACATCAAATTGTACAACATATAATGTACAATTGTACAACATATAATTGTACATTATATGTTGGTTAGACTTCAATAAAACGGTATTAAAAAAAAATCAAAGCATTTGAGTTTGAAAAGATGGGGTAAAGAAAGAAAATTGCTGTTTCTATAAAAACTAAGCTGAATCAGTTCCTCAAAAAAAAAAAAAAAAGTAAAACTAGAGTTATCATTGAGCTAACACTTCCACCTTGGGGGAACAAAAAAACAGACCCCTGCATAGACCAGGGAGGTGGGGTGAACAGACCACTGCTCCAATGAGCATTCCTGACATGAGTACGGCCATGTCAAGGACCCGGAGGCCTCAGGCCCACGAGAATGGCAAGACCTTCTCTGGGTCAGCCTGAACGGTCATGCCCAAATCTGTCTGGATGTTGACAGTGTGTGCGGAGTCAACCATAGCTTCCTCCTCAGGATGACAGCAGCCTGAGACTGCTCTCCCACTGGAGCCCCTGCTGAGATGAGCTAATCCCCCTCCTCATCCAGCTGTCTGTCATAAGCACAGAGTTCCCAGACTGCCGGTGTGCCCCCATCAGAGCAGAGCACACGGCCGGCCCCATCGCAGTGTTTCTGTGGGTCTGTAGTTACTTCATTTCCTGCCCCAGTCAGGCCAATCCCAAAGCCAGACAGGTCACAGCCGCATACGAATGGATAAGCAAGATACGGTGTGTAAACACAATACAGTATCATCCTGCCTTAAAGGGGAAAGAACTGATGTCAGGCAGGGTGATGAATGCATTTAATCCCAAAACTTGGGAAACAGAAGCAGGTGGAACTCTGTGAGTTCAAGGCCAGCCTGGTCTATGTAGTTAGTGAGTTACAGCCATCCAGGGCAGCAGAGTAAGAGCCAGTAATTTAAAAAATTAGAAAAGGAAAAAAGGTTCGGATGTAAACTGGATCACACACGAACGTGGAAGACACTGCGCTAAATGAAACACACCATGTCTAAGGACAAGCACTGGACAATTTCATTTATAAACGACAACCGGAATAATCACGCTCGGAGAGACAAAACGCAGAATGGCGGTCGCAGGGACCGCGGGCCATGAGAACCAGGGAGTGACGACGTGGACTCTCAGACACTGGAGATGGAGGAGGTGATGACATTTACAAAACAGTGCACATATGTGAGACCACTAGACTCTACACCTCAGAAAGTGATTGAGAGGTCGGGGATGGCGGCGCTCGCCTTTAATCCCGGCACTCAGGAGGCAGACGCAGGCGGATCTCTGTGAGAGCCAGGTGAGACCCTATGTAAATAAAATTAATCAAATCAAATTTAATTTAATTTAAAAACCAAACAATGATGGTACATGCCTGCAATTTCAGCCTCAGGGGGAAAAGGCAAGAACGTAAAGAGTTCAAGGTTACCCTCAGCAACATTGTAAGTTTAAGACCAACATGGCTACATGACACCCTGTTACAAAACAACAAAATAATAAGAAGATAACTGAGCAAAAGCACAGAGCTGAGGAAATGGCTGGGTGGCTAAGAGTTTGCACCACAGACCTAAGGCCTGGGCAGAGCCCAGGGTCCCCGGAGAAGCTGAATGCAGTTCATCCTCTGATCCCCACACGCAGGCCATGTACGTGTGCTTCACACACAAGTACACACAGAGAGAGAGAGAAATAAAAACCTAAGTGAATAAAGTACGAAAGAAGCTGGATGTTTCGAGAAGGCTCTGGTCCCTTAGAACGTGCTGTTAAGCACTGGCGAGATGGCTTAGTGGTTAAGAGCACGGACCGCTCTTCCAGAGGACCCAGCACCCACATGATGGCTTACAACCATCTGTAACTCCAGGTCCAAGGGGATCTGACGCCCTCTTCTGGCCTCTGAAGGCACTGCATGCACACGGTACCCAGATAGACAGCAGCCAAAACACCCGTACACATAAAATAAAAATAAATAAATCTAAAAAATAAAAATTAAGTGTTGTTTAAAAGTCAAGTGTAACAGTGTGTAACTACAATCCCAGCACAAGAAGGTAGAAACAGGAGAATCAGAAGTTCAAAGGGAAGGAGGGGTGGCATTAACTATGGACAGGCAAGTGTGTTAGTTAGAATTGACAGTCCACTTGTCAGAACTTAGAATTACCTAGGAGACAAAGCTCTGGACATGCCTGTTTCTAGAATATGTAAACTGAGGTAAGAAGACCTAGCTTAATGTGGGCTGGGGGTTCAGACGAAATAAAAAAGAAGGAAGTGAGCTGAGCATGGACACTCGTCTCTCTGCTTCCGTGACTGCGGGTGCCACGTGACCAGCTGCTTCCAGCTCCTGCCTCCCTGACTTCTCTGCCCTGGTGGACTGCTCAATCAGACGGTGAGCCGGTGAGCCGGAATAAGCTGCTTCTGTCAGGCATCTGTGTCTCCAGTTGCAGGGGACCAGATGCTGTCTCAACGCCAAGAGCTCCAAGCACTCTCGTTGTAGAAAATGCATATTTTCTCTTCAACTCTCTTCTATCTGCCTGTGGGCAGAAAGCGAGGAGAGGCACAACCAAGACCTCTCACCTGATGGCTCTTGGTAATAAGCGTTCCTAATTCGGGCTGTGAAGTCAACTTTTTATGAATCAGAGCATGTAAAATTGCCCTCCACAAAGGAACCAGCCCCCTGACTTAGTCAAGGAGACCTGGCTCCATTGTTGAAGCGCTTGCATGGCACGCACAAAGCCGTGGGCTTGATCCCAGCACC
Source organism: Cricetomys ansorgei (assembly GCA_026225945.1). Classification (NCBI taxonomy): domain Eukaryota; kingdom Metazoa; phylum Chordata; class Mammalia; order Rodentia; family Nesomyidae; genus Cricetomys; species Cricetomys ansorgei. The sequence goes on from JAMJFZ010001258.1 coordinate 12,848,247, forward strand.
GCATACAACCTAGGTGTGGCGACACCGGGTCTAGAACCCTAGCACTTGGGAGATGAAGGCAAGTGGAGCAGAAGTTCAAGGTCAACCTTGGCTACATGAGTGCAAGGCCAGCCTAAGCTATGTGAGACCTCGTCTTACAAGAAGGAAAAGAAAAGAAAAAAAAGGTGAAAAGAGAGACATGTGCTTTGGATGCCAAGACCCTAAGAAGGTATCACTGAGGGGCAGTGGGCTCTCAGCCGTAAAGGCACTTGTTACCAAGCCTACAACTTGAGTTCTAGTCCAGAGATCCACATGGTAGAGAGAACCAACTCCCACAAGTGGGCCTCCCCCAAATAAACAAATGTATTATTTTTAAATTTTTATATGTAAAAAATTAAAAAAGAAAGAAAAAAAGAGTATCACAGAGGCAAACCGTGATGGAGCCAGTCTGCACAGCCCAGCAGACAGCGCCCTGCCCGGCCGGCCTAACTGCGGGCGCTCGCCTGAGGTTAACTGGTCTGGGCAAGGTTAACACCACGTGGGTGTTAGACTCAGCGACCGCTCCAGGCCAGGCACTCAGGACCCGATGTTGGGTTACTTAGAATTTCAGGGGCTGCCTGTTTAAAAAGCAGATCCCAGCCAGGTACAGTGGTGCACTCCTGAACCTAGCACTTGGAAGGTAAAGGCAAGAAGATCAGGAGTTCAAGGTCAGCCTCAGCTACAGAGCAAGTTTGAAGCCAACCTGAGCTATATAAGATTCTGATCCAAGGAGCTGGAGAGGTGACTCAGCAGTTCAGAGTACTACTGCTCTTCCAGAGGACCAGGGTTCAATTCCCAGCACCGACATGGCAGCTCACAACTGTCTGTAACTTCAGTTCCTAAGGGCTCCAACACCCTCACACAGATACACATGCAGGCAAAACACGGATGCACATAAAACAAAAATAATATATCATTTTAAAAAATAAAGATCTTGACTCAAAACTACAAAGCATTGGGTTCCAGGAACCCAACCACCAGCCTGTACTAGTGTGTGAAGATTGGACCAAGGTTCTGCATTTTTCCAATTTTTTTTTTTATTCTGGTAAAATGCACATGACATAATATTTATTATCTTAGCTATATCAGTTTACTATTAAACATCCGGTGTCATCACCGTGCAACCATCACCACCATCCACCTCCATCCACAAAACCAACACTTGGCCCCCGTCAACGCTGACCCCCCACCCCCACCCCTCTCCCCTCCCATCCCCTGGCAGCCACCAGTCATTTTCTGTCTCTATGTATCTGACAACTCTAAGAACCTGGTGTAAGTGGGATGAAACAGAATTTGAGGGGCTGGGGAGTGGCTCAGGGGTAGCACATGCTCGGCCACGAGCGTGATCCCCAGTGTCTGGGTGGCTACGTTGGCTGGTGGTCGCGGGGCATGCGTGTGGCGGATGGTTTCTTTCATCTGGTTATAGTCAAGGCTGTCCTGCACTAGCTTAGATCAGAGGATCTTTCCTTTTTAAACTGGATAGTATTCATTAGAAGCATCATGTGGCTGGAATAAGAACGGCCCCCACAGGCTCCTAGGTTTGAGCCCTTAGTCACCAGGAAGTGGCACTATCAGGAAGGATTAGGAGGTGTGGCCTTGTTGGAGGGAGTGTGTCAATGGGGGTGGGCTTTGATGTTTCAAAAGCCTGTGCCAGGACCAGAATCTCTCTCAGCCGGTGGATCAGGACGTAGCTCTCTCAGCGACTGCTCCAGCACCAAGTCTGCCTGCAGACTGCCACGCTTCCCACCGTGATGATGGACAAAACCTCTGAAGCCATGAGCCAGTCCCAATTAAACGCTTTCTTTTACAAGAGCTGCCGTGTGTGGGGCGTCTCTGCACAGCAACAGAACACCGACTAACACAGCCATTCGCCACACTCCGCTTACACATCCATCTGCTGCTGGACACTTGGGTTCTTCCTGTGTTTTAGCTCTGAGGGCGGCATGGCTGTGGACAGGGCCACGGGTTCTTCAAGTCGCTGCTTTTAGTCCTTTTACATCCCCAGAAATGACATTGCTAATGACATATGGTGGTTCTATTTTTAGTTCTTTAACAAATGGCCAGACTGTTTCATGCAGTGGCTAGGTGCACAAGCCTCAAGATCTGTCTGCAACCTTGCCCACACTTGCTAGTTTCGGTTTTCCTAATCCCAGCAGCTAGAAGGGACATCCCACGCTTTGAGGCTGATTTTCCCGAAGGACTAGCGGTTGCTTCCCACTGCTCGTGTATCGTACCTGATTAGAGGGCACCATGGCCCACTTCACCCATTTAGGCGTAGTTATTTTGTTGTTAGCTTTAGGAGGTCTCTATAAATTCTAGATGGAAGTCCTTTAGCAGACATATGACTTGCAAATACTTTCTCCCATCCGATAATTTGCCTTTTTCCTCTGTTGGTACTGGTTGTTTTGTATTTTGTTTATTTGTTTAGGTTTTTGTTTGTTTGCTTCGCTTTGTCTCCTTTCTTCTTGTTTTGCTCTGCTTTTTTAAAACAGGGTCTTCCTAGGTTGCTCAGGGCTGGTTTCAAACTCGTGGGCACAAGTGATCCCCGTGCCCAGGCCTCTTAAGTGGCTAGGCCTACAGAGGTTTGACACAGCTGTCTGAGGCATGGATTTTAAAGTGTCTGTGAAACCCATGTTCTGCGTTCCCTTTTGTAACATTGCTTTTGGTATAACACCCAAGAAGTTGTCACCAAACTCAACCCCACGGCACTCTCCCCTGGCTTTCTTCCAAACGCCTTATAGTTCTGGGTGTTTCTCCCACAGACATGGGTCCATTTTAAATGTGAAGCCCGTCCTCATGTCTGTGCACATCCAATTGCTCCAGCAGCATTTGTTAAAAGGCCGTCTTTCACCACCCAGTGCTCTTACTCTCCCTGGAAAACACTTGAACACACGCAAGAGGGTTTCCTCCTGGCTCTCCATCCCGTTGTCTCCATCCACAGGCGTTTATGGACCTTCCTTCCATTGTGGCTACCACGTGGTTATAGTGAGTTTTAACACCAGCGAGTGCGAGACCTCTACCTTTGTTCTTTTCAGAATGGTTTTTAGCTGTATGTGGTCCTTTGGAGAGCACGTCGTTTCCCCCGCCCAGCCAACTGAAGACCCTCTAACATCTAAGAGCTGCTGCACTGCGCCAGGCTACACCTCTGCGCTCTCCTCTCAGGTCTCTTCACGACCTCTCCCCTAAGCTTCAAGCTCACACCTGGAAACATTGACCCAGCATCCCCCCAGGATATACTGGGAATCCTCCGATAGATCCCGACCAAAACTCAATCCCCTATTTTCCTTTGTGATTCTCCCCGGCCTGAACTCCGAAGGGAGTTACTCTCCTCCTTGTCATGAAAACCTGGCACCGTCTTGGGTCTTCTCTCCCTCGCCGATCAACGCATTCATTCACCGCGGCTACCAAGCCACCTCCTCGGTCTTTGGATTCATCCCTGAACAACTACATCCCATCTCCCATCTCCTCACTCCTAAATTCATCCTCCACAGGACAGCAAAAGTGACTTCTGAGACGGAATAGAGGAATTCACCCCTCTGGGGTACGGAGAATTAAGCACAGAGCACTAACTACTGTTAGGCACTGCTAATGTTAATACTACACCTTTATTATAAGCACCTCTCTTAATATTTATTTTTCCCTTAAAGAAGGCAAGATGTTGGAGGCCAGGACAACTTGACCCTCTAATTGATAGCTAGTAGGTTCATGTCTGGGCCTCAGACACCGTGGGAAAAGGACTGTCGCCCAAGCAGTTTGCCAGAATGCCGATATGAACTTGTCCACACAACTGCTTGCTGTGGAGCACATCTCCGGGGAGGCTCTGTCCCAGCCACAACTGTCTCCAGCAGCTGGGACCGAGCTCGGCCACAATTTTCTGCAGCCTCTCCGCCCTTTGAGAGAGGGAGCTATTCCTCCCACTGGTGACTCAGCAGGCCAGTGACTGGCTCAAATACTCTCTTTCCTGTACACACATGGGGGTCTGCTGTGATTGGTGCAAGTGTGGCCTTTCATTTGCATGAATGACTGGCTGTGCTGTGATTGGCTGATACAGACAATGTATTTCACTTGCATGAAGACCTGCTCGGGCAGGCACGAGTGGGAAATACTGTCTTACTCCGCCTCCAGTGTTGCACTGTTGCAACATCAGAAGGAAAAGGCTCCTCTCCAGTGTTTGGTTTTCGCTGTTGTTGTTTTGCCTGCTTTGGGCCCTGGTCATTAGTAGAGTGGTCTGGGCTGACAGCACAAAGAAGCCTGAGGTAGCAATGGGGCGGCGGCAGCAACGGCTGTAGTGACCAAGGCAGCTAAAGAGCTCTGGAGAGAGGGGCTGGGGAGGTAGCTCAGTGGGTAAAGTACTTGTCAAGCAAACGCAAGAACGTGAGTTCAAACCCCCAGGAACCTAATAAGGCCAAATGTGTCTGTAATCCCGGTGCTCCTATGGCAAGAGAAAAGAATTCCCATAAGCTCATGGGCCAGCCAGCCTGGTGTACACTATATTGAACGACAAAGAACAGTTCTATCTCAAACAGGATGGAAGGTGAGGACCAACAGCAGGAGCTGTTCCCTGACTTCCACACACAAGCCTTGGCACACACACACACCTGCACTCTCACGCACAAATGGGCATGCACACGTGCACACTAAGAGTTCCCGAGAGTGGTCAGGACGGAAGTGACAGGGAGCAGAGAAGAGGAAGACAATGGTGACCGAAGAGCTGAAGATAAGAGATTAAAGGCCCTGGCCACTGGAAGAGGTTCCAAAGAGCAGCCAAGCCTTAAAAGCCAAAGGCATCAAATACCTTGTGTCCGAGAGCTCTGATACCAGCTACTGTCAAACGCTGGGATCCCACTGCTCTGAGCCAGAGAGCTATAATATTTGTCACTGCATATAGCATTTGAAGGTTCCAGAACTGATACGTATATGGGAGTTCTAAAACTAGGTGTTACTTGCTGCTACTGCTGCCTGCTGCTGCTCCCACTGTTGCTAAAAGCTGAGGATTACAACAGCTGCCAAGTTCCAAGCCCACTAGTGGTTAATGCCCACAGCAATAAACCTCTAACATGAAAACCTAAAGCCATAATCCTCTGGCTTCTAAAGCCCCTAGCTCTCTGGGTTCAGAGTCATAAGTGCCTGGATCTACCAACCCAGCCTTATGATGGGTTAGTTTTAAATGTCAACTTGAAATAACCTAGAATTACCTGGGAAGAGAGTCTCAATTAAGGGGTGTTATCTAGATCAGGTTGGCCTGTGGGCAAGCATCCTTGTTATGACAAAACACCATGAGCAGAAGTAACTTACAAGAGGGGAAAACTGATCTGGGCTCATAATTCCAGAGAGAGGGTCCATGATGGCAGTGGAGGCATGGCAGCAGGCAGCTAGAGCAGGAAGTTGAAAGATCACATCTTTGACAACACACACGAAGCAGAGAGCGAACTGTAAGTGCGGGGATGCTCAAAGCCCACCCACAGTAATGTACAAAAACATCACCGACTGAGGACCAAGAGCCTATGAGGGGACAGTTTTTATTTAAATTACTATAACATGCCTTGTGGGGAAATTGATTATTATTTGACCCAGTCCACTGTGGGCGGCATCATTCCCTAAGCTAATCCCTGAATTGTGAAAGAGTGAAGAAAGCCAGCTGAACAAGCAAGTACACCCAGAGCATTTCTTTCTCTGCTCCTAACTGTTGGTGTGAGACTTGCTGCTTGAGTTCCAGCCTTGACTTCCCCAAAATGATGGTCTATGTCTTGGACTTGTAAGTCAAATAGGCCCTTTCTTCCCCTCTACTGCTTATTATCAGTCTACTTTATCACAGCAATGGAAATAAAACCAGAACAAGTACCTAGGCCTTGGGCACTTCAGGGCTTAGGACCACCAGCACTGCAAGAACTTCTCCTCACCTACCCATAGTTCCTATCAGGGTGGAGCAAAAGGCCCCCCCGCCAACTGATTGGTAACATTTCTAAAAGACAAATATAAGACCTTCATCAGTCCTGCTGCCCAGAGATACCCAGGGAGCTGCTCGCTGCATCATCTCTGGTTGCTTTTCCTGAGTTAAGGACTCACTAGGTGGTGCTTTGTTCTTGGCAACGAGGCAGGCTTTCCTAAACGAGTGTCTCACTGCATAGAAGTGAAAGTTGACTGTAGCTTTATAAACAGCCTTGGATTACAGTACTGCTGTTACTGCAAAGAGCAATGAATGGAATTTTCATAGTAAACAATGCAGTGTCTCCTGCCCTCATTTCCTCACACCAGGGCCCTTAGGTAAGGGTATCTTGGGCCGACACTTTCTGAGATGGCTCTTTTTCTGGTCCTACCCTGGGCAGTTAGCTACAGATCCCTTCCTCGGCTGAGATTCCCTGTGGAAACAGTAAGTGGGGAGACGAGAAGTTCGAAAGACGTGAAGCAGGGTGTGTCTTCTAGAAAGAATATCCGAACGCATGCTTTCTTGCATTCCCAGCTGAGATGAAGCTAAGATACAGGGCAGAAAATAGCTCACACTGCCCTGGGGACCCTGGCTTGGAGGATGGCAGCCATCATGCTGGCCAGTTTCTCCCCTACCTCCCCACCCTAGTCAGGGGGAGCTTGAGGGCTGATATTTTGTGACTCTGAGCTCATCTGTATCATCTCATAAACTCATGTGCTCTGTAGGGCTGAGGATCCCAGCTCTGGCTTTTGAAGTGTCTTCGAGATGCGAAGCCAGGCTCAGCCTCCAAAACCCATGCATGCCCTGGCTCCAGGGCCTGTTGCTGCCATCTCTGCTCCCAGCCCTGCCTTCTCTAGCGGATCTGAGCAGGAAGACTCTCTCCCCTGATAAACTTCCAAATTTAAAGGACTCCAGAGATGCAGGATTCTGGAAGAAGGAGATGCCCAGGAGAAGATGGTCTGAGCCGAGGCAATAGAGGCCAACCTCAGCCAGAAGCAGTCAGCAGAAGACTCAGAGAGCGCCTAACCCTGTTTCTAAGAAACCTAGACATGAGAGGGTTGGTGGCTGCCTAGTAAGCTGACTCACACAGCATGTCACCACTGACACATCCAGGAAGACGCTTGAGAAAATACTGAACCTCTGGAGCAGATCAGGGTCAAATTCAGCCCTCCCAGACTCCCAGACTCATTCCTTCTGGCCTCCTCTTCTCTCTCGTCCCTTCCCCAGCTCCCTGCCCTAGGCCTCCATGATCAGCTTCCCAGAAGCCTGGGAGGATCCCCACACTACAGGCTGCTTCCAGCCAGATTAATCAGCACCCGTACTCCTCACTCATCCAGGACGGAGGTCACTGGCCCAAAGCACAGAAGCCTGAGCACCAGAACACTGGGAACCCTGGCCTCTAGACCTCCACCTACTTCAGCTTGCCCTGTCGGAGCAGGTTGCTTCTCTCCAGGCTCAGTTTCTCCTACTGGAAGGGGTGAGGTTCAACACAAGCCCAGCTGTTCTCATCCCCAAGGCATATCCCAAGTGGATAGCTCCACATTGTGCACTGTCTGCGGACCTGCGGACCTGGGCAGCGGGGTCCCTGGGCCAGTCTGTATGCCACAGACACCTTAGTGATCCTCGAAGGAGGCACGCAAACTACACAGTGGGGTGAGGCCAGTGAGACCTCCTCAAAGTTCCCAGTGCCTTCCAATGTGAAGGGGGGAAAAAAAACAATGAATTTCATTCCAAATAAGGGAACTTACAGCAGAGTTCCCTGCCATGGCCCAGTTCCGGCTGGTTTATGTTAGCTGGATAAGACTAAACAGACCTTCATGTTCCCAGTATTAAGCACTCAAAATGAAAAAGCGCCTGTTTGTCTAGAGCACTGGGACTCAGGAGAAGCTAGCGCACCCCTGAGGCCCCCGGGCAGCTCAGGGACCCGGCGCCTGCTGAGAGCGGCAGGGCTGAAGGTTCACGTCAGCGAACAAGCCTGAGTGGGTGGGTGGGTGGGTGGGTGGAGAGGGGCTGTGGTACCCTTGTGACTGCAGAGGTGGAGTCATGGGGAGGGCCCGACTAGGCAGGGAAGAAAGGCAGCCATGGAAAACCGGAGAAGCTACCCCACCCTGCCCCCACCCTCACCTACCATCCACCACCACCCAACACCACACCACCTCCACCACCACCATCACCACCACCACGCCACCGCCACCACCGCCATCACCGCCGCCACAGCCATCACCGCCGCCGCCACCATTGCCATCACCACTATCGCCGCTGCTGCTGCCACCACCACCACCACCATCACCCACTATTTCATCCCGCAACCCCACCACACCACCAGCACCAGCACCACACACCCCCCACCTGATTTTTCCCAGAGACCATGAGCTGGTGGGGGAGAACTGGACACTTTCAGAAGAGTGTTCACCTAGTTCCCAGCCTCCCGCAGTGTGGACCCAACCTGCCTGAGATCAGCATTTAATTATTTACTAACAGGGAACCCTGAAGGACAACAACTTCCTGCTTTTCCAGCAAGCCAGCCCTCCATACCCACCTGCCAGCCCAGCCACGCCCCACTGGCCTGCCTCCCCACCCCCCACTGGCCTGCCCCCCAACCCCCACTGGCCTGCCCCCCAACCCCCACTGGCCTGCTCCTCCACTCCCCACTGGCCTGTCCCCCACCCCCACTGGCCTGACCCCTACCACCGACTGGCCTGCCCCCCACCCCCATTGGCCTGCCCCCCACCCCTGACTTGCCTGCCCCCCACCCCCACTGGCCTGCCCCCCATCCCCACTGGCCTGCCCCCCACCCCCCACTGGCCTGCCCCCCATCCCCACTGGCCTGCCCCCCATCCCCACTGGCCTGCCCCCCACCCCCACTGGCCTGCCCCCCACCCCCACTGGCCTGCCCCCCACCCCCACTGGCCTGCCCCTCCAGCCTCGAGGCCTTTGCCACTGTCTCACAGCTTGAGTGCAGGCATCGCAGTTTCTAGCTTAGAGATGAATACACACGGGGGAGGGGGGAGATGTGAGCTGCCCAAGGTCACCGGTGTACAGATGGGGAAGCAAGGACCAATGATTCCTCTGATTCAGGCCCCACTCAGGCTAGGCTTGCCTGATCACATCGCACACAGCTCCAGCTCCTCCCTCAGTCCCACCCCACAGCAAAGCCCTCTGTGTCTACCAAACCTCACCATTGTTCAAAACAAATTCTTCATCTGGGCCTATTGGCACACTCCTGCAATATCAGCACTGAGGAGACAGAGGCAGGAGGACCACTGTGAGTTAGAGATCAGCCTGGTCTACAGAGTGAGCTCTAGGCTAGCCCAAAGCTACATAACAAGACTCTCCCACAAGAGCAAACAAGGGGCAGAGAAAACAGCTGGGTTGCCAATAGAGAGCTTCCTAGCAGGCACAGAGCTCTGTTCAGCCTCCGCGCTGCACAAACTCAGCATGGGGACGAGGAGCTGTAACCCAGCACTCAGGAGGTGAAGGCATCCTCGGCTACACAGCAAGAATAAAGCCAGCCTGAGCTACGTGACATAGTCTCAAACAAACAAACCCTGTCCCCTTCTCCAACCTCTGACCTCCAGCCCAGTGATCTGCAGCAACCAGCTCTACGAGGGCAGAGCCATGAGCCCGGTACCCAGAGCCTGGCACACAGTCAGGCATCATAAAGGAATCTGTGCTGTCAGTAAGTAACTCAGTCCCGGGGTCCAGTTTTCAGGAGATGTCATTGCAATAGAGAGGGGACCCAGGGTGCAACTCAGGTGCAGCTCTTGCCCAGCATACGGAGGACCCTAAGTTCCATCCCTAATGAGAAGGAGAAAGAGAAAGAAGAGGAAGAAGGAGAAGAGGAGAGAGGGAGGGAGAGAGGAGGAGAGGAGGAAGGAGACGGGGAAAGGAGGAGGGAGAGGAGGAGGGAGAGAAAGAGAGGAAGAAGGACACAACCACCACACGACACTGGCAGTCCTGAGGTTTGAATTTCCCTAGATCAACCCATTCTTGCATTCATTTCAAAACACGTTAAGCGCCCTTAGTGAGCGCCAGGCACTGGGGTGGTGATCAGCAGTAATCTCCCGGATAGCAAAAGCCACCAGCACCAACTACTAGTGTGATCTTTGCTCCAATGGGGAATTGGGGACACGGGGCATGAGGGAGGACACCAAGGCTATGTGACCTGGCTGGCTGGTCGGGGACACTCCCCAAAGGAACTGATACCTGGGGTGAGCGTCTGAGAATGACCACAGGCAACATACGTTGTGCTTTTATTACTAATCGAGCATCATCTCAGCAAGGAACCAGGACATGGGAGTTAGGCCTCTAGCTAAGGTCCTTCTGAGCCGGTGCCTCTACCACAGCTGCTTCTCACCATCGACTTCTCTTCTAACACCTCTGGTTGGCATGGCCACCAGACCCAGCTCCATCTACCATGTTCTTAGGTAGCTCCAGAGGCCTGCTGGGCCATCCAGAGGTCAGCATCTGGGCTGGATACACAGCCCAGATGCACCCCAGGGCTCCCAGCCTCCTTGGTCAGTCCCTGAGAGTTGAACTAGGTATGGGGTCCCTGTAGACCCAGACAGACTTGTGAGCAGAGACTGCCCTTCTCCTCTGGTCTGAGTCTCCTGGCCACAGGGAAGAGGGAGAAATTCTCCAACAGGAAAGATTCACCACTGAGCTAGAAACTGCCTCCCCCTCAGTGGCCGCTGTCAGCATTGGTAAGAACGAACGAGAGAGGATCTCTAAGACAGGACGGTCTGCAGGAAGCATGGTGAGATCTGGGAGGCAAGAGAGGATTGCTAAGGCAAGGTCTGTCTGCAGGAAGCATGGGTGAGAGCTGGGAGGCAGAGTCAGGGCCCCCAACTCAAAACCCACGTGCAGCAGCCTGGCCCTTGCAAAAGTGGGTACAGGGAGCCCAGAGGGTTTCCAGGAGGCAACCAGGAAACAGCCAAGACCACACCCCGCTCACAGGCATGTCACATGGCAACCCAACATTGTCACTGCGAAGTTCACACTCCGAGAACTGTGCACATGAGTGACAACAAAATAATCTCATAAATTTTGCATAGTTTACAATTTTGTGTTGGGCCATATTCACTACGATCCCAAGAGCCGCATATCAGACCCGCCTGCGGGCATCTTGAGCAAGACCCAGAAAGGAAAAAGCAGCTTCGCAAAGCTGAGAGCTGAGGACACGCGGAACAGAATGTTTTCTCTGCAGCAACTTCAGCTCTCCCAGAGACGGATCCACACCGGAGGTCTTGAGAGAGAAGATGACCCCGAGGCTCTGTGTAGGCACTGCATTTTCTCAGCCAGGTGCCAGGCCAGCCAAGGCAAAAAGCCAAACCTGGCCACTAAGACAGTCAGACCCCTTCCACCGTGGCTTAAGACATTCTTGTCCACAGTCTGGGCAGAGTAAACTAGCTACTCAGAAACAAAGCTACAGGCCCAGCTAGCCTGGCCTGGCTTTGAATGGCCCTCTTGACCCAAGACCCAGGCTTAACGCACCCTGCACACTGAGCACTGCCTCTCCCCAGGGGCCACTCAGCACAAGTTAAGATCCAATCGGCATTAATTGGACCAAGCTGGCAGTGCCCGGGGCAGCGTAAGCGCTGTCACCGTGGATTTGACTCACAGAGCAATGGCGTCCGTGCCGACAGCACACCATTAGTGTCATTTTGGAAGGCTCAAGTGAGTGTGGCTTTGTGAGATGGCCTCCCCACCCGGTCAAAGCTAACACCAGGAGACCTACAGTTGAGTCTTAGCTATGGTCCTAGGTCCAAGCAGAGTGGAGAATGCAGGAACGCCGTCTCAGGAGACTCTACTGGCCCCTTCATCTGCTGAAGACCCCAGGAAGTCTCCCCTGAAGAAGAAATCTCTTCACCCCAAGGCCTGCTAACCAAACCCCAAGCCCAGAAAGGGAGCCTCAACCCAGTGCTAAAATCCTGAGCTCAAATGGATGTCCGGCCATAGAGTTCAAAGGTCGTGACGTCATGAGCCTGGACACTGACAAGAAGAGCTGCCCTCCAGGGCTGGATCCTCACCCAGCGTGGGCCTAGACTCCAAACAGACAACCCAACACCAACCTGGAATCTTCCCTTCACCTCAAAACAACCCTGGACTTCAGGAACCGAACCTGGTTATCGAGAAGCCTCTCCTTTCAGGACAAGCCTGTGCTTTGAGGAGCTAGCCTTTCAACTCCTCGAGATCCAACCTAGCCAATTATTCTTGATTTGTTCCTTTTGGTTTTGTTATATTTTTATTTAGTTTAGGGTTTGGAGTTTTTGCTTTGTTTTTTGAGAGAGATGGAGAATGAATACGATTATGTAGCCCAGGCTAGTCTTATATCCACAACCCTCTCGCATGCTAGATTACAAGCGTGTGCCACTACACCTGACTATATCTTTTTCTTTCTTTTTTCTTCTTTTTTTCTTTTGAGACAGGGTCTCTCTATGTAGCCCCCTCTGTCCTAGAACTTGCTCTGTAGGCCAGGCTACTCTGGAACTCAGAGATCTGCCTGCCTCTGCCTCCCGAGTGCTGGGATTAAAGACATGTACCACCACCACACCTGACTTTGTTTCTTTAACTTGGGGCTCTGATGAAGAAGCCCAAGCTCCCTCAAACAGAATTTTTCTCATTTTTCGGTTAAGGCGACAGGATACTCTTGTGAATGCAGAGTCTTCGTTTGCAGGTGGGCTGCCCTCCGTGAGAGACTTTCATGCAAAAGGCACAGTGGTTGCTTGTGGCTGCCCTGACCATCGCCCTCACCCTCTCGGATCCACACTAGAAGCTGGGTATCTGACTGGTCTCTTTAGCCCCAGTCTCTGCACATCACCAGGGTTTGGCTGGGAAATGTTCTTCACAGGGTCATGCGGTAAAGGCCGGGTCCTCGGCTGGTGCTATCAGTGAGGCAACTGGACCATGAGGGCTCTAACTTTGTCAATGAATCAAGCCACTGATGTTGAATGGGCCCTTAGGAGGTGGATTCTCACGGAAGGAAGTGGGTTCTAGAACCTTCTCATATTCTCTGCTTCCTGCCTGTAGTAACAGGGGAAATGCATTGGTCTGCACCACACACCCCTGCCAGGGTGCCCTGCCCTGCCACCACCGAGCGACTGTGGACCGAAACCTCAGAAACAAGGCTGAAATAAAGCTTTCTCCCATTAAGCCAAGTTTGTTGGGCATTTTGCATAGCAGTGGAAGCCTAATTCAGGACTTGGGGGTGGGGTGGGGGGTGGGTGGGTGCTGGTCCCAGATCTACCTTTGCCCCGGAAGGTGAAAAGATTCCAAGGTACTTAGGGACAGGGAGGGGCCCTGGCTTAGGGCTGGAGAGTTTGGCTCAAGGGTTAAGAGTGCTTGATATAACTGGGTGGTGGCACACACCTTTAATCCCAGCACTCAGGGAGGCAGAGGCAGGCAGATCTCTGTGAGTTCGAGGCCAGCCTGGTCTACAGCGTGAGTTCCAGGACAGCCAGAGTTACAACAGAGAAACCTGGTCTCAAACAACAACAATAAAAGTGCTTGATGCTCTTGAAGAGGACTGGACTTTGGTTCCCAGCACCTACAACTGCCTGGAACACCAGCTCCAAGAAACCTGATGCCCTCCTGCAGCCGCCTCAGATACCTGCATGCAAGATTGCATACGAACACATACACACACACACACACACACACACACACACACACACACACACGTTTCCTCGGGTGAGGCTGTCAGGAGGGTGCACTGAGGCTGACACATGGGGGTTCAGGAAGAACTTAGAACAAAATCTTGGCGTTTGGACACTATGTGCAAACAGCTTCTCCTCTCTGCTTAGAGGTGCTAGGCTGAGAAAGGACGCTAGGTAAAGCAATCTCAGTTGGTTCTGATGACTGAAGTAAGCAGCCCTGGCCTCCTGCCTGCCACTTAGCACACCTGACCACCTGCAGATCTCCCCACGTGCACCACTCACCTCTCCGATCTCTAAGGAGGCGCCACACCTAGCCCAAGACAGTAAAGCTCACTAGGGTCCCCTTACAGCTTCACCCCTCCCTCTGTCACCGGGGTACTGGACATCACTCCCCTCAGACACACTCGAGAACCGCTATCCCCTAGAGAACGAGCAGCCTCCCGTAGGTGCTAGGCAAGCCCTGGCAAGGCTCTCCATTCCCTGTCCTTACTCTGACCTCTGGAGTAGTCAGGACGGCATCTGTGGGCAAAGGGGCTAAAATATTGCCAACCAGGTACATCAACAAGCACCCTTCCCCTTCTCCTCCTGCATCCTGGGAAGCAGCCCCTCTCCTGCCCCTCCTGCACACATCCAGCAAGTCACCTGCAAGGACAGAACAGGCTATGGGATAGCTGAGACAAGGAAGTGGATGTTTAATGATTTTCTATGGAAAGTTCCTTGACCAGGAGCACTGGATGCCTTCAGCCTGACTCAGTTCCTCTACAGTCAGCAGCACTTCCCAGTTTGCCCTGAGCTTGGTCCTCTATTCAGTCCAGGGTACCTGAGTTCTTCCTGGCCCAGGAGCACCTTCCATGGCATCCCTCCACCCCTAGCTCAGTGTTCCCAACTGGATGTAACAATGTCGTCCCAGGCCCAGAGGCTGAGGCAGGAGGAGGCAAGGCCAGCCTGGGAGAGGAGATGGGGCATTCTGCACACCCTAACAGCAGTGTTCTGGTGACTTCCCTCTAAAGAGCACAGTTGGAAGGGAGTTAGCTCTACCTTCTCGATAGGGAGTCTGACAAACCCAGCTTGAGCCAGGCACTCCAAGCCAGTGTCAAGAGTGATGAAACAGTTAATGACTTTAAAGCACGTATAGGAGCTAGCACAAGGGGAAGGTGGGAAATAAGTTGTTTACCCTTAAAGGCATGTCTTGAACAGCCTTGTCATAAAACACCAGATTAGGCCACAGATTGTTGACAAGTTACAATAGGAGCCCAAGGACAAAACCAAGCTAAAAAACCTGTCAGGTAGAGATGACCATGGAAACCACAAAGGGGGAATTGTTCCTGAAGAAAAGACACATCCCGTAAAATCCTCTTTGATAAGTGTGGTAGTTAGTTTTGGTTGACAACTTGATTGGATCTGAAATCAACTAAAAGGCACGCTTCTGGGTAGGTTTCTGAGGACATCTAAAGGAGAGGCTAAGTGGGGGTAGAAAGCCCTCCCCCAGAGTAGGCAGCACCTTCTTGTGTCGATCCCAATAAAAAGAGGTCCTAGCACAAAGAAATGCCTGCCTGTCTGCCTGCCTGTGCGCCTGTCTGTGCCCCTGCTTGTGCGCCTGCCTGTGTGCCTGCCTGTGTACCTGCCTGTGTGCCTGCCTGTGTGCCTCCCTGTGTGCCTGCCTGTGTGCCTGCCTGTGTGCCTGCCTGTGTACCTGCCTGTGTGCCTGCCTGTGTGCCTGCCTGCTGCTGTACCTGCCTGTGCACCTGCCTATGCACCTGCCTGTGTGCCTGCCTGTGTGCCTGCCTGTGTACCTGCCTGTGTGCCTGCCTGTGTGCCTGCCTGCTGCTGTACCTGCCTGTGCACTTGCCTATGCACCTGCCTGTGTACCTGCCTGTGTGCCTACCTGTGCGCCTGTCTGTGTGCCTGCCTGTGCACCTGCCTGTGCGCCTGCCTGTGCGCCTGCCTGTGCGCCTGCCTGTGCGCCTGCCTGTGTACCTGCCTGCTGCTGTACCTGCCTGTGCACCTGCCTGTGTGCCTGCCTGTGCACCTGCCTGTGCACCTGCCTGTGTGACTGCCTGTGTGACTGCCTTCGTACCTGCCTGCTTGCATATCTTACTAGTGAATATGCCTGTCGCACACCGCAGCTGCTGCCTCTATCCTTTGCTAACATCAGAACCCAGCTTCTTTGACCTTCCAAAAGGGACCAAAGGCCATGGACTCTCCAGGAATAGCCCGGACCTTCAGCACCAGGGGTTTTGAAGGTATCCAGCTTCGTGGACTGAGAAGCTACCAGGTTCTCAGCATCTTCAACACATAGGTGGCCACTGTTGGACTCCCCAGCCCAATCCTGCAAGCCAACCATCAAATGTCCTTTACCGTATATATTCCTTCTATCAGTTGTTTTTTTTGGTTTTGTTTTGTTTTGTTTTGTTTGTTTTGTTTTGTTTTGTTTTTACCCTCTAGAGAATTCTGATGGATACAGTAAGGTCCCAGAGTCCCTTCATAACCAGACATACACACACTACCCCCCTCTCTATTTCCCTCTCTCTCTCTCTCTCCTCTCTTCCCCTCTCTCCTTCTCTCCCTTCCTCCCCTCTCCCTCTCTCTTCCTCAAAACAAAACAAAATTTGATTTAAAATTACTTATTGTGGGGGGCTGGAGAGACAGCTCAGAGGTTAAGAACTTATTGCTCTTGCAGAGGACTGAAAGTTGGTTCCCAGCACCAACATCAGACGGCTCACAGCTGCCTGTAACTCCAACTCTAAGGGAGCTAAGTCTCTATTCTAGCCTCTGCCAATACCTGCAACCACTTATGCACGTGCCACACACACACGCGCACACACAAAATAAATTTTTAATTACTGACTTTGAAGGTCATAAAAAACGAGCAATGCATTATAGGGCCTACAAGCTTGGCTGCAAAAAGCGTCCCTGATGTGGGGTATGGTAACAGTTGCCCGGGTTACTTTGTATGACCTGAAGTCCACTTGTGCTGAGACCACTGACTCTTCACTGGAGCCTACATATATCTGGTGAACGAGTAAAATGAGGTGAAGGCTTGTCATGTCTATCTTCATACTCTGTCCCCTCTGCTGTCTTAGGCCTTGTCCAGATTCTACTTGGTTCTGCCTATGGGCACGGTGATCATTTTTAAATGTTTTGTCCAAGATCGTAATTCAGCATTCACTTGGTTTATTGCCAACTGGAATCGGTAGGTTCTTCTTCTACCGAGCCCTTAGGCTTTCTTAGCAACTCCAATAGCTATAGTCCTTCAGTCTCATTAAGACACAAATCACGCTACAAGGACAGATTAGGGGAGACAATGAGAAACTCAGCAGTTCCTGGGTTAAGCCAACCATCCATTAGCCTGGAAACCTCAAGGGAAAATGCTTGTGCGCATGAAGGAAAGAGTCTTTGTAAACCTTGCCCATGACCGATGGACAATCACCAAGCCTAACACTGGCACACCCCAGAACAATCGATAAAAGCCTCTGCTCCCCTTTGGGAAACAACGGTGAGCTCCCTGCCCTGTCCCCCTCTGGTTTCTGCTTTGCTTTGTTTTGCTTTTTTGTGGTGCTAGAGATCAAAGCTAGGTCCTCACAGATGCTCGGCAAGCGTTCTACACTTCGACACACCCTCAGACCCGCTTTCTGACCCGGCCTTGCCCTGTGGTCCCAACCAGTTATGTAAACCATCTGACCTCACATTTGCATGGATCCCTCTTGATCACTGTGTTCCTCGGGCTTGAGCCTGGCTCCTGTTGGTCATAACATCTCTCTTGTCTTGTTCCTACAGTTTCGATGCCATAAGACCCTGCCGCCCAGAGTCAGGAATAACATGGTAAAAATGACACTTTAGCTTTTAGAGTCTTTCTCTCCAAAACCACAGCCACAATCTACTCATGAGGGGAACGTCAAACAAACTGCAATAAGTCTCCATATGCCCGACTAGCATGCGTGCACCTGTGCGTGTGTCAGCCACAAATATAATATGCTACCCTAGATAAGAGTCATGACACCAGGAAAATACATTAGGGTAAACTGAGGAAAATCTAAATAACGGCAGACACTAATAACAGGGTGTAAGACTGCATTAGCACATGTGTTCCGCATTAATGGAAGATGCTAATCACAGAGTAACTGGGAACAGGGGTGTAGCTGAGTGGTACAGCACCTGCCCGGCATGCACAAAGATCCGGATTCAATTACAGCACCATGAGGTAAAGAATCAGGAAAACTATCCAGAGAAGAGGGAATCTCAGCCGAGGAACTGCCTCCATCAGACTGGCCTGTGGGTGCGTTGGGGGAGGGGCATTCTCTTGATTTTTAATCGTGGTTGGAGGTCCAACCCACCTTCAGAAAGGGGTACTATCCCCAGGCAGACTGGCCTGAGCTATATGCAAGAAAGGTGACTGGATGTGAGGCTGGAGAGAAAGCCAGTAATATCATTCCTCTGTGGTTTCTGTTTCAAGTTCCTGCCTTGGCTCCCCTCAAGGCTGGACGTAAGATGAAATAAACCCTTCCCTCTCCAAGTTGCTTTTGGCCTTGATGTTTAGTACAGCCACAGAAAAGCAAACTAGAACAGAATTATTGAAGGTCCCTATACCTTTCCCCAATAATTTTATAAATCTAAAATTGTCCTGAGATGAAAAGATTGTTAAAAAAATTTTGTCTAAAAGACATTTATTATCAAGCTACAAACTGCAAGGCAGTGGATAGGGTAGGGAGCGCCCAGCAGACATGCTGGTGAGTCCGCCCTTTCCGTCCGCGTCCTCTTGACGTGGGTCATTAGGCACTCCTTTGACTGCAGGTAGGAAGAGCCGCCTCAGATTTATGCTTCTCTTTTCATAGCTGTTCATAATTCTTCTGGGCCTCCCTGGGGCTGAGATACTGAGATGCCAAGGATCTACGGGCCTCCTGGAGGTCGAGGCTAGAGAGACCACAGCCACACACAGGCGCCTCCCTGGGCATGAGCAACTGCGTGAGCAAAGACTGCCTTCATCTCTACACCCATCGTGATGATCTGAGCCAGGTACTTGGCCACGATGGCCACACCACCTCAGGGCACCAGGTGGGGCTTTCAACCCATGGGCCAGGCACAAGCCGCTCTGCAGATCGGAAGTCGAGAGTTTTAAAATTTTTTGTTTAAAACATTTTCTTCCATTTTGTTGTGTTTTGTTGGTTGCTTGGTTGCCTTTTAAAAAAATAGGGTCTTGTTATGTAGCCCAGGATCTCCTCAAACCTCAAGATTTTTCTGCCTTAGCCTCCTAAGCCATGGGATCATAGTATACATCACCATTCTGCGCCTAAAGATGTTTTATTATTATTGTTGTTGTTGTTGTTGTTTTGGTTTTTTTGTGTGTGTTTGTTGACATAGGGTCTCATGTACCACAGGTTGGCCTAGGATTCACTCTGTAGCCAAAAATAACCTTGAATTCCTGATACTCCTGCCTCTGCTATCCAGGTGCTTGTATGACAAGCACGCACCAGCACCCTGGGCTTCGCGCACACGAGGCCAGCGCTCTACCGACTGAGTTACACAATTAAAAGTGGTAGCGTTTCAAACACATCTTAGAGTCCTACTCAGCTATGATACCAACCATGTGACCTTTGGCCCATAACCCACCTATGCCTCAGTTTATCTATCTGTTAAAGGGTTAAAAATGGCTCCTCTAGTGTAGTCCATGATCACTCAAAGAGTTACAATAGTGGGCAGGTGAGATGGTTCAGCAGCGAGAGGTACTGGCCAAACTTAACAATTCAAGTCCAGTCCCCAGCTACAGGCAAAGAGCTCTCCCCTAAGAGCTGGAGCCTGAACCCCACACGTGCCTGTGCCCCCCGTGGGTGAGCGCACACTCACGAAATAAAATGTAATACCATTTTTTTAACTCCTGTCGTGCGTTAAGACGAGGGGTGTAAGACGACATGTCGCACAGGCTCCTGGAATGCTCTCGATGACCACATTCCGACTCGTCTTCGTCTGTTCCTTTACCGTCTGGGTTTCTGTCCGCTGCTCACTAGCCCCATGGTGGCCAGCCCCCGTCTGTTTTGAACAGCATCGTGTCCTAATGGTATGTGTTTGTTAAATGCCCCGCCCCCACCAGAGCATCCCAGGAAATCACCTCTGACTGGAGGAGAACTTCAGTGTCCAAGTCCAGAACCCCACCACCCCAAGCTGTGGCTAGAACAAAGTCAGCCGGGCCACCTACCTGCCTCTCAGAGTCGCCTACCCAATCCTTTCTTCTTAGAGCCCCCTGCCTCGCCTCAGGAATTCCCACCTGCGCATTTTCCGAATCAGCAGGATTTGGGTGATGACTTCTGAAGAGGCAGGCCCACAGGACCATAGGGTCTCTGCACCTTGTCTGGCTGAGAATTGGCCAAGAGACAGCCCAGCCCATGCCCAAAGCTTCACCCTCCTCGCATGGTCTGGCCCAGCTCTGCGTGTACCACCAGGTCTGAACGTTGGCTAGTTCATGTCCCTCTGTCCCTGAAGTAGGTTTCCCAGATGTTACCAAGGAGACTTGCATCCTGCCCAGGGTTGCCAAAGCAACCAGCTCAGTGAGAAGCAGCCCCTCAGCCTCTAGCCTCTGGGCATACAGGTCCAGGAATGAGATAATTGCAGATTAACAGGAAACAGGCCCAGCCAGCTGCACACCAGGGTGAAAGGCAATCCTGACATCCGCTATGCGGTGCCCAGTTCCTGGTCCCCTCCCCCCCTTCCTCCATCTGTTCCTGTCTTTGCCTATCTTGCCTCCACCTAGTAAAGCTAATGACTGGTCTCAGTGTGCAAACTGTGAGTCTGTGCCACCTGCTGCGGGCCAGTGGTCTCCTAAGATGGAGTGTGTACGAGAAGGAAGGGCTGGCTGAGGACCCGACAAGAAGGAGGCGTATTTGAGACACGGAGAGGGCTCTGACTCTGGGGTAGACTGCCAGCCTGCAGAAGCGTGAGAGACACGTTGTGCTGTCTAAGCCTTCGGCTGTGGATTCTGCTATGTATTGGTATTGGTTGCCTGGGCAGACTAAGATATGTTCCAGGAACAGGGGAAAGTCCCAGTGAGCAAAAACGCCTCCAAGGCTAGTCTTTTCCCTTGTGACCTTCCATGTCCTGGGATGGAAACGCTGAGAGCAAAAGTCCAGCCTTCCATGTATTGGGAGAGTGAATGAACTCATCTCTATCGAAGGTACCATGAGAAATGGGGCTTCGTCTTTTAAACATTTTTTGTTTTTATTTATGTGTGTCTGAGTATATGCTGCCTGTGAGGGAGAATATTAGAACTCTTGGAGGCGGGGTCACAGGTTGTTGAGCTGCCTGATGCAGCTGCTGGGGACCAAAGTCTCTGGGGAAGTTATGAGCAGCTGGAGCTGGACTAGCGGAGTCATCTTAGACGGCCTTCGGCCAGCCAAGGAGGAGCGGAAGAGCCTGATTACACTTTCCTTTCTCCCTCTGGGCCTTGTCTCCTTCCTACAACTGAAGGGAGAACCAACCCAAGGCAGGATAGTAGCATGGTGGTTTGGATAAGAATGCCCTCCGCAGGCTCATACATTTGAATGTTTAGTCATCATGGTGTGGCACTGTTTGAGAAGTATTAGGAGGTGTGGCCTTGTTGGAGGACCGGGAATGGACATGCCAGGCCCAGCCTCAGTGTTCTCTCCCCTCCCTCTCCTTCCCTCCCCCCCACTCTCTTTCTGCATGCAGATCCAGATGTAGCTACTCTCTCTACTACTCCAGCTTCTGCTCCAGGGCCTGCCTGCATGCCACTATGCTCCCAACCATGGTGTAATGGACTAAGCCTCTGCAATTATAATCAATCCCCCCAGTTAAATGCCTTCTTTTATAAGAGTTGCCTTGGTCATGGAGTTTCTTCATAGCAATAGGACAGTCACTAAGACAAGTAGCAAACTCTAAAAGTCCTAGGATCCTGGGTTTGCATTTCAGCTCCATTCACACACCTCCACCCCAATAGGGGTTCTCATGGCTGGCCTCCTGCTTCTGCCTCCCAAGTGCTGGGATTAAAGGCTTGCATCACTGTACCCATCATCTTTATCTTTATTATCGTTACTACATTTATTTGTCCATGAGAGGGTGTGTCCCAGCCTGGCGTGAGACAGTATACAGCAGTTGGGTCTCTCCTTCCATGATGTGGATTCTGGAGATTGAATTCAAGCCATCAGGCTTGACACCCCATCTGCTGAGCCAACTTGCCTGCCCTTCCACTCATTTCTAATGTGTAGGATAGGTTACCCAACTTCTCTCAGCCCCTCTTCCACATCTATAAAGTGCCTCTGTACACTGTCAGGAGGGTATTGATGGAAAATCTACATAGTCAGTTCTTGGCACACAGTAACCACCTAACACATGACTGCGGCTGTAAATATTACCACGGCAATTAGCAAGCAGGGTTCAAAGGTAAAGCTGAACTGAAAATCCACAGGGAAAGTGGGTGGCTGCTCAGCCCAGCCTCTCTGATATCTGAGGAGCCTCTCTGAGGAGGCTACCAGGCACCCCCGGCCTCTGCGCTGCAGCTGGGGCAGATGAGCTCACATAGTCTGCAAACGTCATGGCAACGAAGGAAGGAGCCCAGACAGAGCCATGGAAATGTCTGAGTTCACCAAAGAATAGAAGCTTTATCTGATTATGGCTGTGGCAGCCCCTGTGATGGGGGAAGGTAGTAACAGAACCGTCACTCTCAGGACAGAGGCAGAAATGAAGACAGCAGCTAAGTCAGCTGTGATGGTGCACGCCCGCAATCCCAGGACTCAAGAGGCCGAGGCAGGAGAATTGTCATGAGTTTGAGGACCACCTAGGCATTATAGTGAATTTCAGACCAACGTGGGATACAAAGTATCACTTAAAACATACAAGGACTGGCAAGATGGCTCAGTAGCCACTTATCACCAGACCTGACCACCTGAGTTGGATCCCCAGGACACACGTGGCAGACTAAAACTGACACTCATTCTGTGTGTGTGTGTGTGAGTGTGTGTGCCCCTTTCTCCCTCTCCCTCCTCCCTCTTACACACAAATAAATATGAAAAAAAAAAAAACAACAGAGCAAAGCAGGAGGTTCAGAAATTCATGGCCAGCCTCAGCTACATAACAAGGAGGAGGTCAGCCTCAGCTACATGAGACCTTGTCTCAAACAAACAAATAAAAAAGCAGTTGTCACAACATCCCACGTGAGAACCCATATCAGGAAATAGAAGCAGAGATATAAGGCATAAAGCTGGCTGGGATCTGGTCCAGGGAAACCAACCTACATCCTAGACCCAGAGGCATGGAGGTAGTTGAAGATCCTCCAGGAAGTTCTTCACTTTGACCCAGAATCAAGACTCCTTAGCTGGGTCTCAGGAGCTTCTCCCCCAGCCACCTGGAGTCTCAGCAATCCAGAAAAGAAACCGAAACCCCAGGTATCTAGCTAGCATTAGAACTTGGGGAAGGGGAGCGTTCTCCCTGCCACTGTCATAACCAGTACTTCGTAAAGTGACCAGTTCAGGAAAAGTATTACATTCTAAAGGCTGGCAGGCCAGTCCATACAGCCCCAAAGAACTGAAAAAAAAAAATTGAAACAAACAAACAAAAAAAAAAACCCTATACTCGGGGGCTGGAGGGATGGCTCAGTGGTTAAGAGCACTTGCTGTTCTTGCAGAGGACCCAGGTTTGGTTTCCAGCACCCATATGGTGGCTTTACAACTGTAACTCTGGTTCTAGGCCATCTCCCATGGCTCCTCAGGCACTTAGCATGCACATGGTGCATACACATGCATGCAGGCTGCACATGGTGCATACACATGCATGCAGGCTGCACATGGTATGCATGCAGGCAAACAGTTATACATATAAAAATAATTAAAAAAATAAATCCTTTTTTTATAATAACCAAATATTGGAAACAACTCACATGTCCACCAACTGATGAATATATGAACAAAATGTGGCTTAATCATGCAATTACTTGATTACCAGAGAGAGACAGAGAGAGACTATATCATGGATGAAGCTTGAAAGTATTATGCCACATCAAAGAAGCCCAACATAAAGGACTAGTTATTGTATGACCCCAATTATATGAACTTTCCATGACAGACAAGTTCACAAACACAGAAAGCAGACTGGTGTTGCCAGAGAGTCAGGGGTAACAAGAGTAGCTACTTAACAGTCACAGAGTTTCCGTTCGAGGCAATGACAATATACTGGAATTGTTTAAAAGTAGCCATTATACAACACTGTAAATGAACTAAATGCCTCTAAATTATATGCATTAAAGTGGTAAATTTCACATCATGCAAATTTTTTGCAATGAATTTTTTAGAAGGTAGGAGGTGGCCCACCCACTCTCCATCCATGGGTGATCACTGGGGTGAGTAACTGCTCCCCAAAGCTTTCTTAATGCTCTGTTCCTCCACAGTCCGCAGGAAACAGGGAAGCACTTCAAAAGAACCAGGCGAGGAGGAAGATCTTAATCCCTGTGTTTTTCCACAAAAAACAAAACAAAACAAAACAAAACATAAATTCCCTCCCCAGTCACCTCTCACTGAGAATATGCAACACGGAATCTCTTTCTCCAGGCCGTGTCCCTCGCCTGCCCACACGCCATAGGATTCCCCTGCACCCCTTGCCGCCTGCCTCCTGCAGTTCCCCACCCCCAGTGTCCAGCCCACTCCTTCCCTACATTCCTCCCATCTCTGACCTTGGCACACAGACCTGGGCTTTCAACAGTCCAACTACGCAGGCGTCTCCCTGCTCCCTCCACCCTGCCTTTCCAGGATCATGAAAGCCTAGGATGCTAGACTAGCATGCTAACTCAACCTCCAAGCCCCACGCATGACCCTCACACACTGTCAGCTGGTCCGAAGCCCAGAGCCACCACACCCGACTTCCCCAGAAGCTCCTAGATCCGTGCTTTTTTCAGACCGAGAGGGGATTATAAGTAGTGTGTTTCCAGGAAAAGACACAAGCCTACCCCTGCAAGCCCACTTCACGTCAGCCTGACAGGCAGAACAATCTGACAACTCCCCCTGATGACAGGTCCCGGCACCTGTTTTAATTAAAGCAGTAAGGAGCCAATAAAACTGCAACAGAAGAGGAAGAAAGGGAGTCGGTTTCTCCACCCCCAGCAAATTCTAGATGGGCATTGCTAAAATCATAGCTGGCTGCTGGCTGACTGCAGAACACTGGGTGGGCAGCTGGAGTCACAGTCCTAGGTCAACACCAGCACAATTAGAATAGAATTCTGACGGCCACCAATCTACCAGAGGGGATGCCCAGGGCAGTGCTGACACGGGTAGAAGGGAACTTGTAGTGAACACTAAGCAATTACAGAATAAATAGGATATTTCTTTTAATTCTGTTGTGTGTGTGTGTGTGTGTGTGTTCACACATGTGGGATTGCCCACTAGGCCAGAAGAGAACATCATATCCTCAGAACTGGAGTTACAAATGCTTGTGAGATGACCAACATGGGTGCTAGGAACCAAACTCTGATCCTCTGAGAGAGTAGCAACCCCTCTTAACCACTGAGCCATCTTTTCAGCTCCCACGGGTGACCGCTTTTTTAGAACAGGAAAGTAGGAACAAGAAGCTGTACCTGACATCGTCAAGGGTGTCTATTCATGGAAGTTCTCATGTCCGTTCCCATTCTTAGCCCCTCCCTCTCCCCCCCCCCTTTTCCTTCTTTTACATCTCACTAGCCCAGGCCTCAAACCCACACCCCTCTGGCCTCAGCCTCCCAAGTGATAAAGGACTTCAGGTGTGTACTACCAGAACTGTGAATGGGCACAGGAAAGCAGGCCCCCTCTCCTGTCCTCTCCTGCCTTCTGACAAAGACACGGAGATCTCACATCCCCCACAAGCCTAAATGTTAGGTAAAAGGGGGTAGAGATCCTGGGGACTCCTTTAGACTTCCATGGAGCCAGGAAAGAACGTCGTTGTAGGGGTCAGGCTGTGAGTTCTGAACAGTGAGGTCAACTTTCCAGCCCCCAGCAAACCCTGCCCGTGAAGGACAGAGCTCAGCCTTGCCCCTCAACTGATCCACTGAGGAATGTGGACCAATCAGCCTGCCTTTCCCTCTTTCTGCTCATTTGTAAAGGAGGAAATTCATCCAAATGATGCCCACAGATTCTGTCTCATTAGCAATCTCTTTCTGGTGCTTAGAAACAGCCTTTCCACATGCTGCCACCAGCCGTCTATTTATTCATGTATTTATTTAGCAGCACTGGCAGTTGAATCCAGGCCTTCAGTCATATTAGGCGAGCCCTCTACCGCTGTTCTAGCCCCAGCCCATAACAGCTCGTTTATAATTATTAAATAATACCACTGTAGGTAAATAGATGTAACTGGAAGAATTGCACTGTGGCAACCCAGCTACAAAAGATAAAGAGTACACATTCTCCTTCATATGTGGGTCATAACTGGATATCTCTAACTTTGTTCAGTTTAGAATTGATGTGGAAGGCAGAAATCTAGAAAGATGCTGTTGGGAGGGGATTCCTTAAGGAAGCATGGATAGAAGGTCTAGTTAATATGAAAGTAGACAGGGGAAATGCCAGGGGTGGAGAGGTTTACGTAGGAAAAGGGTGGGGGGGGATGGAGATGAAGGGGAAAAGCCAGTGGAAATCTACAATCTTATAACCAAGCTGTTTTAAGTTGGAAGGCAGATACCCACATGGCTGAGAAAAGCTCCTTCTTGAAGCTGTAAGTTAAAAAACAAAAGAGGAGCCAAGTGTGGGATAACTCCTTATGAGTTGGTCAGGGAAGCCCAGGGGCCCCCAAAACAACACGAACTCTTGCCATGCCTCTTGGATACCCACCAGAACTAGATGACAACACCC
This sequence comes from Cricetomys ansorgei, assembly GCA_026225945.1. Classification (NCBI taxonomy): domain Eukaryota; kingdom Metazoa; phylum Chordata; class Mammalia; order Rodentia; family Nesomyidae; genus Cricetomys; species Cricetomys ansorgei. Next base: position 12,874,655 of record JAMJFZ010001258.1, read on the forward strand.
TATCGCCAAAGACACCACACACCTTGGCTGCATGAAATAAAGAGATCAAGATGGAATCCTCTTCCCGGATGGCAGGCTTTCACAGTGCTGAAAACGCTAGAGCGAGCAGCTGTGCAAGCTGATGTGGGGAGAAGGGGAATCAATGGTCTTACCCAGCTGCGAATCCTACAAACTAAGGGACCAAACTGCGAGTCGAGATGTGCAGTAGTGGCACAGCTGTTATAGAAGTAACCATCCACTTCCTGCTTGTATCTGAGGCTCACTCCACAGGGGGGAATCCACACTTAGTACTGCTAAACACTCTCTAAAGTCCGCTGTGGGAAGAGTCATAGGACCTAGGGGCCCTGTTGTTTGGCTAAAGTGACATAGTGTCAAACTACCTTCTAAATAGATATGTTTATACTCACAGACAAATGACCATACTCAGCCTTAATCAGGGAAGCCTCTCTTCCCAGTGAACTGTGATGAGGGCAGAGATGCATGGCTTCACGAGGTGCTAAGAATAAATGACAGTAGAATGCTCAGCCCTAAATAAGACATTTGCGTCATTCCCTCCAAGGCTTAAGGAACATTAAAGAAGAAGGGGCAAAAAGACTATGAGAGGCTCAATAAGAAGAACTGTGAAATGCCATTTTCTGGGAAGTGCATAGCCATGGCAATCATGAACTCTCTCAACAACTACAGATGACTGCACCAGGTCTGCACAAGAATCAACAGCCAGCCCAGGACAGAGGAAGGACTCAGAGGGCTCCACTCCTCACCACTTAACTACTTCTAACAGACAGATCCAGGGAAAGGGAGAGTCACTGCCTTCAGCGGTGCATCCACTAGTGACCCCACCAGACCCCAACCCACTAGTTATAAAGATGTCCCTGGACAAAAATGGGGGAGCTGTACAACAACAACAAAAAAGGTACAGGTGGGGGGGGCTCATAAGGATGAGAGCAAAGTAAAAGAGGCTAAGGGGAGAGAGTAAGCAGGATGCATTATATACATGTATGAAACTAACTTGAAAATAATGATGATGTTTACTGCACATATTTTAGAAAAGAAAATATAAGTCAAAGAGAAAGAAAATACCATACGATTCATTACCTAGAGCCTTTAAGAAATGTTCCCTCTGGGCTCTTATTTGTTTTGTGGTTGTTGGTTTTTCCTTTCTTGGCATTTCCTTTCTAAAAGGCACATAACTGCCTTTCTAAAAAAAATGGGGATCACAAAGGGGATGAGGACCTCAAAGTCTTTATAGCTTTGCATGCTGTTCTTACGATGGGAGCACTTCCCCAAGCCATCGGAGTCTTTGGAAATACAATTTTAATGACTGCACATCCTCATCCAAGAAGCCATACCATGCTCCTTAGGCATTTAGCTTGTTCTCCTAGTCTAGCTGATGCTGTCATGAGCATCCCGGCCTAATGTCGTAAGTATCACCCGCATCTCCGTTTCCTCACGTCAGCTCTTCTGTGAGGAATTACAAGGTCAATGAACACGAAGCCCGTGCATGCATCACCATATTAATTTCCATAAATCCACCAAGACCCACTGAGCAGAGTGGAGGTGAAAGTTCTGAAAGACGGAGTTAGAACGAAGGATGGTGATTCATCTACCATCCCTTCCCCACCTCGAAGTTAACTGCCTAGCAAGACAGGAAACAGAGTTCCAAGCCTTTAGGGTCTGAAGCCTAACTCTGTTTCTGACTCTTCCTGGCTCTGGAAACTGAACAAGTTCCCGTCATCTGTAAGGTAGATAGATAACTTCTGCTCTGCTGACTAGCCAGAGAAGCTTCTGCACTCCCTGAAAAGGTGTCTATGAACATTCTTTGTGCTTTGTTCCGTGTTGTGTTTTTTTAATTGTTGTTGTCCTTTGGAAAGCCCTAGGGCTTTCAGCAATCATCGTGCCCCTAGACCTAACGGCAACTGGTTCTGGTAATGATGGAAACCCAGCCTTCCAGAGAGAATTAGCTGGGTTCAAGTGCCTGCCAGAGCCCAGCAGCGTCTTCCAAAGGTCAGAGACATTGGAAGCTGCAAGGCCTGGGGTTGAGCCTAAGGTCTCCTCCAGAGGATGCTGGATGGAGGACTGGGCAAAGATAGCAAACCTTCCTGGTAACGGTCCCTCCATTTCGAAGCTCCCTATCCCTCTTTCTAGGGTTCAGACCAGATATTTTATCGTTGAGTAAACTGAAAACCCAAGCTGATTCAGTCGGTGCAAAAGATCACTCGATGAAGAAGACCCCAGGAGCACGCCATCAGCTCCTGCCCTTTTAGTCCTGGATCGCTAAGACCCTCTGCTTGGAAATGCAACTAGTGCTTCTATCCGGATCTCCTCAGCCCTAGGCAGATTCAGAGAAGACCTGGGTGACTCTCTTGGGAAGCCCAGCTGGAGAACCTGGGTTTCCATCCACTCTGCCCTATCCAGCCGGCAAACCCTTTCCCACCTCTTCGCGCTGCCTAGCGTCCGGTGACGTTGCCAGGGCAGACGGGGAGAACTGCGCAGACCCCCACCGACCGCCATCCTCCCCCGTCCGTATCCATCAGCTGCTACCATAGCCCACCTCCACCGCCAGAAGCGCCTGTCCGGCCGTCCAAATGCACACAACAGGTGGCACCTGCCGGTGCTCCCCAACCGCGCCTCTGCCCACCTCTCCGCCTGCGCCGCAGCCTTGCAGCTGCGCCCCGGCCGGCGAAGCCTACCTTTGAGGTTCTGGGGGTGGCCCCGCGACGCGCGGCTCGGGTTTCCTCGCTGCAGAGAGGAGACGCTGGAGAAGTTGTTACCCATGGCATCGGCCCCCCGCGGGTGCTCGGGCGGGGGTCAGGCGAGGCTGAGCAGGAGCGGAGGAAAGGTGTGCAAGTGTGTGCGCGCGCGGGTGCGCGCCGCCGGGGGAGGGCTCTGGCGGGGCTGCGGCCGGGGGCGGGCGGTTCTCCGGCTCCGGCTCGCCCTGGGCTTGGCGGTCTTCGCTCGGCGGCTCCTGCCCGCCGCGGGGATCCTCGCGCCCCCCGGCTATCGGGCTCCCATGCCCCGCGCCCGGGGCGGCCCGGCCCCTGGGCCCCGGCCCGGGGCGCGCGCCGCTGCGCTCTGCCTGGTGCTGGCGCTCGGGTTCCGGCTGCGGGTGGGCGGCGCAGCGGCGGCGCGCTCCCCGCGGGCCATAGAGTCGGGGCTCGGCGCGCGGCTGCTCAGAGGCCCGGCGGCGGGCTCGGTCCCCGCCCGCGGGGACGGCCGCGGCGTCGTGCGTGGCGCCCTCCCGCCCGCGGGTGAGCTTGCAGCGCCGGGCTCCTGTGGACCGCCCCCCACTCCCGCCGGGTCCCTCCTGCGGCCGCCGCCCCCCCGCCCCCGCCCCGGCGTCGCCAGGACTCCCGGTCCGGTTGTTATGGCGACAGCTGCGCCGGTGAATGAGCGTCTTAGTGACACGAGCGCGCCCGCTCCGCCAGATGTGGCCCCGGGGCGCGCCGCGTGCCCGCTGGCCACAAGTTCTCGAGGACGCGCGCGGGAGGGGGGCAGTGTGCACCGCTCCGGACCTGACATCGGGATCAGATGGGGGCTGCGGAGGTTGAGCGTATCCCTGTCCTGGGACATAGAACTTGAAAACAAGAGGAACAGGACCGCCACAACGCCGGCGCCCCGGTGCGGGGGCCTGGCGAGGTAGCCCGAGCGGAGGTTTCCTAGCACCGGATACAGGGCCAGGCAAAGGTTAAAACGCTCAGCATGAGTGGATGGATGATGGATCAAGGCGATCGAGATAAGGAGAACGGACCCTGTCCCTTCGCTCATCCGGAGATTCCAACCAGAACCTCGGTCAGACCCATTTCCTGACTTGGCATGCTCAAGACCAGAGAACCACGAGACCAGAACCAAGCTGAGCCGGGGCGGTGGTGGCGCACATCTTTAATCCCAGCACTTGGGAGGTAGAGGCAGGTGGGTCTCTGTGAGTTCAAGTCCAGCCTGGTCTACAGCGTGAGTTCCAGGACAGCCAGAGTTACAACAGAGTAACCCTGTCTCGAAAGAAAAAAAAAAAAAGAACAGAACCAAGCTGAGGGGATGGAGCTCAAGTACAAACCGTGAGAATTACCGTTTCCAAGTGATTCATCTGGAAAACTAAGAGGATGGTGAAGGAGGGGTATGACCTATGGTAGACTATGGTAGACTAGGTAGACTTCCTGGAGGAAGGGGGCTTCAGTAAATGCCCTGTTCACGTGATTCTCCCATCAGTTTAGCTCGCCACTGCAACCCGCAGGAGGTAACCAGGAAGCCGTTCTACCACTTGGATCTAGGGCATTTCTTTCTCCCAGTGCGTCAGGGAGAGAAGACAGTCGACCCCACCTCACCTCTCTGCTTCTCTAGGTCATCCTTCACTCTCTAATCTGACTCAGCAACTCTGGTCCAAAGTGGTCCAGCGTGGTCCAGAGCGGCGGCATCCTCCCATACTTCTCTAGAAGTTTCTTGCTACAAGTCTCCGTGGACCTGGCCTCAATATTTAGGCAGGGCTCACGCCCTACTCTTCTCTGACCATACCTACTAAGCATCCCTACTACCCCCTGTCACTTTTCGCAGAACTATCCCGTTCTCTTCGTGGCTTTTATAGGACTTTGCTTAAAAGTAGCCTTTTCTGCTTGTTTAGATTCTGCCGCTCTCACTAGAGAGGAGAGGGGAGAGTTTGTCAGCCACATTCCCCTTGGTGTCCTAGGCCCCAGGACAGGCACATGACGGATTCTCAGAAGTATTTGTACAATGAATGGATCTCCCTGCCTGTCAGCAGTAAAATCCTACTGTGATCCTTGGAAACGCGTCTTCTGAATCACACTATAGTCCCTCTCCTGCCCTCTGCTCCCACCTCATTCCGGACATTATGTCCTTAAATTTCAGAGACTCTGGGCAAGCTAGAAATGCCTGGGAGAAAGTACGTCCTGGTGTTTGAGGAGAAAGACAACCAGACCCTCAACCCAGCCACCAGCCCTTGGAATGCCTGGGATTGTGTGCTGACCAGCTGCAGAATGGTCAGGGATTGGTGTCTTATTTATGGTCAGTGTCTTCCCAACACTTACCCTCAAGTAATGACTCATGCGTCAGAAATCTGTGGACTCTTAGCAGCTACACACATTAACACACACACTTCTACACTACACAAATTAACTTACCATGCAGTATATATTCTATGTACACGGGGGGTGCCTTGCTATATTTCCTGATACTTGGTACAATGAAGTCACTGAGCAGCTGGGGAGATCAGGCGTTTTACAAGTCAGAGTAAATATGTGGGCTTTGAAGAGAGGAGACTAATTCCCCTGGAGTGTGTGTGAAGTGCAGTGTCCTGGCTGGGATTTGCAGACAGTGGCTGGAGAGGCTCTGGGTCCTTCTGAGAATAAACCCACTTCTGTCTCCTGGGAAGCCTGGCTAGGGGGTGGAGGTGGGCCTAAGGCCCCAGAGGAAGATGACAGCCTGACATTACAGGCCCCACACAAGCCTAAACTTGGGCTAGGGGCAAAGCAGAAGAGAAATGAAGGCCAAAGGAGAGGGAGAGAGGGAGGGAGGGAGATAGAGAGGGAGAGAGGGACAGAGGTAAAGGCTTTCAGAAAGTCCAGAGGCAATGGAGGCTCTGCTGCACACAGTACCCTGAGCCCCAAAGGAAAGGGGGGGGAAGAATATTGTTTTTAACTTGGGGGTCACAGCCTGCCTGGATGTGCATATCCTTGGCCCCCTGTTTAAATGTTAATCTCACTTTAGGACCCCAGAAGGTGGATGTGGGGGTTTCGCTGGATCTTTTTATTCCTCTTCCCAGTGTGGCCGCACTAACTGAATCTCATTTTCCTGTTTTCCAGTTCTAATTGGCTTATTGAGGGCCGGTCACCAGGTGAGGATTGGGGCATAGGTTGTGACCCCCTGTTGAGTACAGTATCAGGGAAAAAGTCAGGGAGCTGAGAGCAGTACCAAAACTTCCTCTGACTCAAGAGGTTAAAAAAAAAAATCACGGGAGAATGACAGAGCAAGACTGGGCTGAGGCAAGGAAGTGTGAACGTGGAAAGCCATGGGAGTGAGCCGAGCACCTCTGCACAAGTCGGAGAGGACCCCTGAGTGTCACCCCTTAGGGCCCTCCCTAACCTCAGGTTGGTCTTCCAGGGGAGTTCCGAATTGGGGGATAGGACACCAATGTTAAATGTCAACTGGATGTAGGTCTTTAAACAGGAACCAAGAAAGGGGGTGTGGACCCAGCGAATTGTGACACCCCAAGTTGTCCTAGGCTCCAGAAACCCTTTACTGGCAGGGACTCTGGGTAAGCCCAACTCAAAAAAATCACGGAGCACCAGCAGCCTTCCTTCCTCTGAACACTGGGCAGAACCCCAGACCTTTAAACCTCCCTCCACTGAGATGGCCTGCTGGCGACCAGAAGATAGCTTAACACCATCCTGGAAGGGAGGAGGGAGACTAGGGTTGGATGAAGTCACTGTTTTGGTGGCTTCAATTATGCTATTAATACCACAAGGTGGAGCTGGAGCACCTGTCACCGTGGCAACCCCTCTCCCAGCAGCGGATCCTGAGGGTGCGCGTGCGCACTCATACAGCTAGTAGAACAAGAGAGAAGACCCCAGACAGAGAGAGGAGAGAAGAGATCAGGATTTCATCAATAACAGCTCTGGTAAGCTCCCTCCCCCTCCTCTGCCATTATTCATCCTCTTAGACTCCCTTCTGGTCTCTCCCTCTCCCTCCCCTCCCCTCCCCTCTCTTCCTCTCCCCTCCTCTCCCCCTCTCCCTTTTTCTTCTCTCCTCTCTCCCAGTCTACTTCACTCTCATCCCCTTCTCTCTCTCTCTTCACAGTGCCCACCCAGCTGACTTCAAGGGCTGAAGTCCTTTAGCAATCATGTTGATAAACCAGTAGGATATTTGACCGAGAATCTGCTTTTTTCCTTCCCTGATCCCAGAGATGCTGAGCCCAGAGCTAGCCAAGGGCAGCCCACCAAGCAACTAAGAGTCGGGTTCATCCAAGCCAGGCTAGGCTTCCCCTGAATTTGAGAACATCACACTGCCTTATTCCCAGGGACTGAGCTCACCTACTGCCCACTACCCATTTACTGAACACTTACTAGACCAAGGAGATGGCTCCATCAGTAGTGCTTGCCATGTAAGCATGAGGAACTGAGTTCATGTTTTGTTTTGCTTTGTTTTGTTTTTAAATCTGGGCATGAGGCACATGCCTATAATCCCAGCAGAAACAGGAAGTGTCCTCGGGCTTTACTGGCCTGCTAGCCTAGCCAAATATATTTACTTTATTTTCTAAATTTAAAAATATTTATCATACAATATATTTTATTATATTCCCCCAATTCCTCTCAGATCCCTCCACACCCATACCCACAGAATTCATGTTCTCAAAAAAGAAAATCAATGCAAACAAACTAAAACAAATGAACAAGCAATAAGACAAAAAATACCAAAACAAAACAAAAAGGGAGCACGCACATGCACACACACGCTCAAAACCATGGAGTCCATTTTCCATTGGCCAATGACTCCTGGCCATGACACGCCCTGGAGTGTGGCTGATAAGCCCAGTGATATGCAGTCCCCTCCCGTCAAGGCTCAAGGATTTATGCAGAGGAAGATGCTGAAAAACTTTTAAAGCCAGAGGTGAGGGAGGGATGGCTTCAAGGAAGCAGTATCTTCCAGACTCCACAGGACTGATGCGCACATGAACTCACAGAGTCTGTGACGACACACCCACAACACCTTCACAGGTTCAAACTAGACATGATTCTGGCAAACGGATGGGAAGTGGGTATAAAGTCTGAACCCCTAACCAGAAACTATTTGCAACTGACACTGGCTGGGTAAGGTAGAGTCAGTTTCCCTAAAGGAGAGTCACGGGGTATACGCTACCCAAGAGTTTAAGCCTGAGAGGTTCAGTGAGAAGCTCTGTCCTCTCACACACACGCATATGTGTGTGTGAATACATTGCATTGTGTGAATACAAGTGCACATGCGTGTGTGTATAGGACTTGTACGTATACTTGTATTCATACCAACATGTGACACACACACCAGCTATAATGAACACTGATGTATGCCTGGTCCTGAGCAAGATGCAAGTTCCTTGCAAGCGCCACTGAGGGGTAATATTTCAACACTCCGAACGGTGCTGATATTCGTCCCTTCCCTCTCTTAGAGATCCTGAGTCAGCAGAATATAGCACAGGTCAAGCCCCCTCCCCCTTAGGAATCCCAAGTCAGCAGAATATGGTACAGGTCACTTCCTACCACACCCATGGGTCACATGTTCTGTTGGGGAGGACGCCATTTAAAGTAGACCTGCAGACTTCCCTTGGGACACTGAACCCCACATGGCAAATCAGGCCTAGTGCAGGCTGTCACTTCAGCAGGGCCACCTGGGAAGGAAGGCAGCTGTGCTGGGAAGAGGGACCCTAGCTCCTCCTGGAACTTGCCCTCTGCAGGCAATATTGAATCAAGAATCAATAGTAGGAATATTCATGGGGCTCCATAATCTTATCTTTGGGGCCAACTCCAATGTACAAAATATCCCATTTTTTATGGTATACTTCATGAGAGATGGCTCAGCATGTGGTCAATTGCTGCTCTCTCAGAGCAGAAGAGCTCAGTACCCAGCAGCTGCATCTGGCAGCTCACAACTACCTGTAACTCCAACTCCAAGGGATCCAGCGCCCTCTTCTGGTCTCTGCAGGCACCTGTATGCATATGCACATACAAACACATAGATGCGCACAAGTAAAATAAAATAAATACATCTTTTGAGAGTAAAATATGCCGCACCTCACATGAAAGGTCATTTTGTCACCTTACACATTTTGAAAGGAATTTTACAAAATGGCTTTTTGGATCAAAGCACTGCAGGGAAGTCACTGAATTTATAACTGATTTTATTTTTGTGTTGAATTTCTTGCCAAGTGTGGGGGTGAAATGGCCTTCGAGAATATTTAGGAGTACTACTTTTAGTGATTAATGAAGGGACATAATGTCAAGTTTTGGAAGCACTTACTGCCAGCGTTTCTTAATTTTGATTTTGAAGTTTCCTTTTTATAATTTGGAGTCATCAACTTTTCCCCCAAGTCATAAGCAGACCTTTAAAAGTCCAGCTGGCTTAAATACTGGGTCTAGGGTGCTCGTAGATAAAACCCAGGCCTGAATCCAGGTCCCCCACCGCAGCTGAGTGGACAGGTGGAATCCCCTGCAAGAAGCAGGAAGGAAAACAGATGCCCAGCGCAGGAAACTTGTGGAATGATCTCAAGTCCCATTGGCCCTTCCCAAGCCACTAGCTCACATAATTGTAGCAATTGTATTTTTTTTTCATTAAAAATTTTATGTTTTGCTTACACGTGTGCTTATGTACCACATGCAAACAGTGCCCACAGAGGCCAGAAGAGGGCATCGGAATCCTCTAGGACTGGAGTTACAGAGGGTTGTGGAAATCTAATCCGGGTCTTCTGGAAGATACCAGTGCTCTTAACCACTGAGCCATCTCTCCATCGGAAAGTGGCACTTATGAAGTACTTACTCATCTATGGGTTAAGTCCTGTCCTAAGTACTACAGATAAGTTCACTGGAATCGATCCTGTGAGCTGCATACTGTTGATACTAGTGTTACCATTCTTCCCGTTGAACAAAGGAGAATCCCAAGGCTGAGTTGCTTGCCTAGGAGCTGATAATCGGAGTACTGGGTTACAGCTCTAGGAGGTCTGAGTTCAGGTCCTTGTGAAACTGTGCCCTGGGCTGAACTGGGATCTCTCTACACTTCCAGCCTGAGGGAGACACCTGTTTCAAGAACAATGTCTTCACTGTGCTCAGGAACCAGCCTCTTCCTGCTTGAGAGACCCTCACTCCCAGGCTCTTCAAGCTTGGGAACAGCTGGCTGCTAAGGAACACAAGGCAGAGACAGAGGACTGAAACCAAAGAAAGGTGGGTGCAATGGGTGCCATACTCAGCGTCCTGTTTCTCTCACAGATAATTTAAATGGCCAGTATTTTCCAGGAAAGCCTCCCAGGAATGTTACAAAGACCAAGGACTCATAAAGCATGAGAAATACGACTGCATAAACTATAAACCCTTTCATGGCAAATGTCAAAAGACAGATGGAGTCCTGTGGTGCCTTTCCGGTAAGCCAGCACTGTTAAATCACACCAAGTGCTCTCCATCTTGACACCCAGTGGGAATGAGCTGTGGCCGCAGCAGTTGCTGATGCTCTAGAGGAGGTCCTTACAGGCACCCCCAAAGGCGATTCAAGGGGCCTCCCTTCTCCTTCAAGTTCTCACTGTCCACCACTAGGGGGCAGTAGAGCATCATGTGAATCTCCCTCTTGTCTCAAGCCTACCAAAACACCTTAAGGGCTGTTTACAAGTTCCGGGCTCCTTTCAAACGGCAAAGCCCTTTTTTTTTTCTTATAAAAGAAATGTCATCGAAGAAACTGGCCCTACTGCAGCCACCGAGATGTCATCCTCCTAAATGCTTGCTTCACCAAGGCCTCTTTCTCATCTTTCATCCTGGCAGGATTCCTCCCACTGTGGCAACTGACCAAGGAAGGACAAACCACCTGCAAACACTCCTCAGCCTAAGCAAAGCCAGGGCCCTCTTCAGAGCACCCCCACCCTCACCCCCCACCCCACCCCCACCCCCGACACCCCCCACAGCCTCTCGTCATCCATGGTGGACACCTGTGTGTGCTCAGCATCGGACAGCAGGCTGCCTCTTGACGTGGCTCTCTGAGCAGACTGTTACCCTCAGAGCTGGGACTGTCCTTCTCCGCACAGGAATGCTGACTTCCCTCTGGGCCAGCCCGAGATAGCTGTTATCTCCTGAGTTTGTAAGCATCAGCAAGAGGATAAAAGAAGGTCGGGTGTGGTGGTACATGCCTTTAATCCCAGCACTCAGGAGGCAGAGGTAGTTCAAGGGCCAACTTGGTCTACATAGAGAGTTCCAGGCCAGTCAGGCTACACAGTAAGACCCTGTCTCAAAGAAAAGGGAAGTGGGGTAAAAGAAAACTCCAGGTCACTCAGCTTTGGCGGACTCAGGGAGTAGAAGTGAAAATCCCAGAGTCTATGCTGATCCTCCTCTCTGCAACCCCGTTAGCCCTACCTGTTTTATCCTAGAATCTTGGCATACCCCATGTGTGGCATTCAAAGATCTCAAGTCAGAAAACCAACACCCTTCAAACCAGAGTGACAAGCTTAGTTGTTATAATTCACTTTTATAGCTTGTTATCAAAGCAAAAAGAGAAAAGAAGAGAAAGCAGTTTTATAAAGTTCATGCTTATTTGTTTTTCTTCCTGAAAAGAAAGAGGTTGAGAATGTATAAACCCCGGGACACCGTTCATCGGCAGAGCACCTGCCTGCAGAGCACAAGGCCCTGCATTCAATGCCAAACAATATAATAAAATGTCCCGAATTCTGTGTCCTGTAGACTAGGACCAAGGATTTATATGAGAAAGAATGTTAAGACTGGAATCTACTTCTTTTATTATGTGCCAATCATAACATTTCAATTCTGGTTTGTTCAGAATTATTTTATTTGCATGTGTGTAGGTCTGAGGGTATGTGTACCATGTGCCTGTAGGTACTCACGGAGGCCAGAAGAGGGCGACAGATCCATCAACAAGAGTTACTGACAGTTGTGAGCTGCCTAGTGTGGGTGTGGGAACCAAACCCAGGTCCTCTGCAAAAGCAAGTGCTCTTAACTTCTGAGCCCCGTTTATCCTATCTCTAGCCCCTTTATCTCTAGCCCCTTTTTACCATGTTTTTTTAAAATAACATTTGTAGGAGGCAGGAAGCTCTGCCAGTAAAGGTATTGTGCTGCTTATATTTTGTCAACTTGACCCAAACTAGAGATCCCTAGGAAGATGGGAGCTCAGTGGAGGAACTTTATCAGACTGGCCTGTGATGTGTCTGTGGGGCACATTTTTGGTTGTTAATTGATAGAAGAGGGCCTAGCCCACTGTGGTGCCATCCCTGAGCAGGTGGTCCTGGATTGTACAAGAAAACTTGAGCAAGTCATGGAGAGCAAGCCAGTAAGTATCATTCCTCTTTGGTCTCTGCTCCAGTTCCTGCCTCAGGCTCTTGCCCTGTCTTTCCTTGATATAACAGACACTAACCTGTGAGATACAACAAGCCCTTTCCTCCTCAAGTTGGTTTTGGTTAGTATTTTATCACTGCAACAGAAATCAAACTAGGACAGAAATTGGTACCAGAAGTGGGGTATTGCTGTGATGAACCTGACCATGTTGTTTTTGAAAGTTTAGTGAAAGGATTTTGGAGCTTTGGGGTCAGGAAGGCTGGTGAGTGTGTACTTCTTAATGAGCTGTTATGGGAACCTGGGAGATGGAACTGTTAAGTACAGATAATGGAGGCCTGGCTTGTGGAATTCCGTTGGGGAGTGAAGACTCTATGAGGCTATTCATGTGATATTGAATTAAGAGTCTGCAGAAATGAGACTTCTGCTTCACCAGGGCAGTGGAGGCCGGTTAGTCGGAGCTGTTGTGATCAATAAGAGATCAGCATCACGTAGATGAAATCAGGGATGTAGTTCCTCAGAGTCAGCACACAGAAGCTATGACTTAAGTAGGGGGCCGCGGCTGCACATCTAGCTGGTAGACAGAACTTAACAAATAATATGTAAGATCTCCCACATGGTGCTGTTTTTAAAGGACTGAAGGGGACATGGGAGGAACTGAGGCACAAAACCATGTGGCAGGGTCAGAGTCTCCCTGAAGAAGAGGCCAGGAGGCCATTGGTTAAAGTGCAGTCTCAGTTGCAGTCCAGACTGTTGGATATTGGAGAAGGTAGGCCAGTGGGACAAGTACCACAAATGTAGAAGCTATGGAGTGGAGCCGGCCTGAGCCTTCAAGACAGGATGCGAGCGCTGTGGGTAGGAGAGCAGCAGAAGTGGAGTTGCCCAGGCCTTTCAGAGCCCAGAAATTGTGAGTCCTGGCTATTGGACACTGAGCTACTTTCTGTGTTGGATTTTGGCTTTCCTTACCTGTGATTGTTTTTATGTCCTGGTTCTGCCCTTTTGGAGTAAGAAAGTATTTAGCTTTTTTTTTTTTTTTTTTATAGGAACACAGTTAAAAGGCTGGATATTTTAAAGAGATTTTGAACTTTAAAAAAAAATTATTTATGTATGTACATGAGCGCCCAGTCTGCATGTTTGTCTGCATGCCAGAAGAGGACATCAGATCCCATCACAGATGGTTGTGAGCCGCCACGCGGTTGCTGGGAATTGAACTCAGGACCTCTGGAAGAGCAGCCAGTGCTCTTAATTGCTGAGTTATCTTTCCAGTCTGAGACTTTGAACTTTAAAGACTGAGACTTTTAAAATTATAGTATGTTTTACATTGTGATTTTGAAAAATAATAAAATCATTAAAGGGGCCGGAGAGATGGCTCAACAGTTGAGAACACTGGCTGCTCTTCCAGAGCCCTGGGTTCAACTCCCAGCACCCACATGGCAGCTCACAACTGTCTGTAACTCCACCTCCAGGGGATCTGACACCTTCATACAGACATACATGCAGACAAAACACCGATGCACATAAAGTACAAATAAATCCATCGTGATTTTGACATGAGACCTTATGAATCAACAAGAAAGGAAAGGTTATGGTTTAATAGTGGTACGTTTGTGTGTCAAGCTGACAAGGGTTCAGTTGTGCTAGTTAGTTTTTTGTCAACTTGACACAAAGTCTCCTCAGAAGAGGGAAACTCAATTGAGGAATTGCCCTCCATCGGGTTGGCCTGTCTGCGTGTCTGTGGAGCATTTTCTTGATTTACGATTGGTGTGGGAGTCAGGACACAACTGTGGTTGATGCCACCCTAGGCAGGTGGTCCTGGGTTGTAGAAGAAAGCAAGCTGCCCAGGCCACGGAAAGTAAGTCAGTAGACAGCATTCTCCCATGGTCTCTGCTTCAGTTTCTGCCTCCAGGTTCTTGCTTTGAGTTCCTACTGACAGAGTGTAACCCTGAAAAGAAATCGACCCTTGTCTAAGTTGCTTTTGGTCAAAATGCTTTATCACAGCAACAGAGAAGCAAAGTAATACAGAACTGGCTCTTGCAAATTATCCTCTGCTCTCTGGATGCATGCTAAGGTGTGCACAGGGGTGAACACGTAACACACACCTCTAAATAAATAAATGTTTTAATAACATTCATCTGGTTACATATGAAAACATAGTTAAACATATAAGCCAGGCATACTAATTCATAACTCGTGTCTATAATTCAGCATTCAGGAGGTTGAGGCAGGAGGACTGTGACAAACTGAAGGCCAGCCTTGGTTAAATAAACAAACAAAAATTCCATAGGTACCCCCTCACCCAAATAATCTCTACTAATATTTTCAAAATTAAAGTCACAAGAGCACAGTGTTTAAAAGCCCAACAGGCAAGGTATAAAATAGAAAGTAAGAGTCTCCTCTTCTAATGACAGTGGTGGTACTTGTGCAAAAACAGTATGCAAAATATTAAAGTGTGTGTGTGTGTGTGCACGTGCACTTAGAGGAGATAAGCCTCTGAGTAGTATATGAACAATGTCTTTTGAGCTTATCAGCATCCACTAAAGATTTTCTGATTTGCCTGTGCACAGGTTTGAGTGCTGCTTTCAGTGGCTGCATGGACCCCATTTCACAAATGTGCTGTGTTTCATTTAAACAGTGTCCTGCTGATGAAGCGTAGGATGCTTCCAGTTAGGATGCCACTGAGGTTGTAACGAACATCCCTGTTTGTTCATCCTGGCCACATCTGCACATTTGCACAGCTGCAAACTCGGAGCTAAGTAACTACTGGCTGGAAGGGCACCTATATTTAAGTACACTACCAAACCCCCTCAGCCCTCCATTTATCCTCCAACATTTGTGTATCAAAGTGACTACTTCTGTAACTGTTACCGACATTGGGTAGTATCTAACTACTTGGTAAAGGTTTATGCTGTTGTTTTGTGGTTTTGTTTTGTTTGTTTTTTGTTTTTTTGAAACAGGGTTTCTCTGTTGTAACTCTGACCTGGAACTCACTCTGTAGACCAGGCTGGCCTTGAACTCACATAGTTCTGCCTGCCTCTGCCTCCCGAGTGCTGGGATTAAAAGCGTCTACCACTACCACCTGGGAATTCTTTTCATTTTTTAAGATTTATTGGAGACACTGTGTGACCCAGGTTGTCCCGGAACTGATTCTTCAGCCTGGCTGACCTTGGATGGATAATCCTCCAGCTTCTGTCTCCCAAATGCTGGGATTGCAGGCATTCATCCCCACACCCAGACCCAAGTTTCTAGTTTGCACGAGGTCTACTTTGTCTCTCCCCTCAGCTCCCAAGTGCTGCGTTCTGCTCGCAGGGGCCCTGGCTCGGATGGTTAGTACATTTATCCACACCTTCTTGACTAGTGCCATCATTTCAATTGTATGTTTAGAACTTGGAGACGTGAAGAATGGGGCTTGGGAATGGTGACACAGCCTATCGTCCCAGCCCTCGGGAGGCTGCAGGAGGGGCGCATGGAGTTCAAGGCTGGCCTGGACTACAGAGTGGGACCCTGTAAAGAGAATGAGGTAGGGATTTAGTTCAAGTTGTTCCCAGCCAGCTGGTCATGTGCTCCTGGTTAGATAATCCCTTTCTTAGTCATGCTCTCGTTCTTGGAACCATACGGCTCTGTATAGCCTCTGTCCCCAAGGTAGAATCAGGTCACTTGCAGACACAGAGAACCCTGCTCCTCTGTTAGACACTGGAGGGAACAGTAACCCTCCAGTCCTGAGAGAGAAGTGGGTCGCTCATTCAGTGCCTTTCCTTTGAAAAGAAAGATTGTAGGGAAACCTCCGGAAAGTGTAATCATTATACACCAAGTAGTAGCACAACCACACATGTATTTCTGACACTGTGCACACATGCACACATCACACACGCACACACTGGGTTGTTTTGTCCTAGTTTGGTTTAGCTTCTGGTTGAGACAAGTTCTCAAATGTAAACCCAGTTGGCCTAGAACTTGCCATGCATACCAGACCAATCTCGAAGTTGTGGTTATCCTCCTGCATCTGCTTCCTGAGTGTCAGGATTATAGGAGTTTACCACCACACTTGAGTCAGATGGAGAGAGCCAAGTGTGAGCTCTCCAGGAAAGCAGATGAGACAGAGGGGTGAGTGGACTCTGGGAGTAGTCAGTCACTAAAGGGGAGTTAGGAGAGCCTTGAACACCAAGCTCAGGGGCTAGAGGAGACCTGGTCCCACTTGAGCAGGACAGTGTAGTGGTGGAAGCAGTATTTAGGCAGTCCTGGGCCAGTTGGTAGCCAGACTTGGACTGCAGAAGAATAAAATGGAGATGAAGCTAACCTTGTCAGCCCCTCTGAGTACGCCGTGTGTCCCAGTGAGCTTTTACTGAAAACTTAACACAGCCTACAGCATCTGAGAGTAGGAATCTATTGAGGAACTGTCCAGCCTATGGAACTGAACTAGCCTATGAACACATCTGTGGGAGATGTTTTGTTTTGTTTTGAGACAGGGTTTCTCTGCTGTGCCTCTGGCTGTCCTGGAACTCACTCTGTAGATCAGGATGGCCTCGAACTTTCAGAGATCCTCCTGCCTCTGCCTCCTGAGTGCCGGGGATTAAAGGCATGTACTACCACTGCCCGCCTGGGAGATTGATTTGATTGTTAATTGATATAAGAGAGCCCAGTCCACTGTGGGTGGCACCATTACCTAGGAAGATGGTCCTGGGTTGTATAGGAAAGTTAGTTAAACATAAACCTCTGTGAACCAGGAAGCAGCATTTCTCCATGGTCTCTGCTGAACTCCCTTGGCGGTGAAGTGAGTCCCTTGGTCAGAAGTAATGCTGTGTGGATCGAGCAGGCCTGCCTTCTAGTTCTCCTTTGAACTCCTCCCCTGACATTCTTTCAAGGATGGACTATAACCTGTAAGCTGAAAGAAACCCTGTCCTTTTCCTGGAACTCACTCTGTAGATCAGGCTGGCCTTGAACTCACAGAGATCAACAGCAACTTGAAACAGAAATAAAACTAGAAAACTGTGATACCTCTTGACTTTGCTTATGCCGTACCTCTCTGCTGGAAGACCGTGGCCATCCACAGCCTGTCTCAAAGCTAACACTAAGATGGAACGCCATGTTCTTCATCAGCACCTTCTCGTCTAGGAGGCCTCGGGGGCAGAGCAGGCACTAGTCCGCCTTCCACCCAGCCCAAAGGCACACAGGAACTCTCCCTGAGCCGTGCTATCAGGTTGGGCCCCATCCCTGCTCTGTCTCACCACACCCAGAATTTACCTGTCCCCAGGGAGCCCCACTTCCTGTCCACCTGAGTATACAAACCCTGAAGACAGGTGCATCAGGCTTTGGAGGGAGTCAAAGGAAGGCAGGGCCCATTTGCCTAGAGGTCTTTGGTCTGGCTGGTCCCAGTGACACTCCCCACAGAGGAGAGCCTGGCAATCAATCGCCTGGCAAGAGCTGTCTTTAGAAATCGTCTGCCTCCACCTTTAGTATCTGTTGCACCGTGGAGGCCGGGCTGCGGGCTGCATGAAGCTTTTTCTTTTGTCCACTCTGGGTCTAAGAAAAAGTGCGACCCCCTTCTGCGGACCCCAGGCCTCCGTGAGTGACCAAGCCTCTGTGTCCCACCCATACCTGCGTCCACGCAGCTGTAGTCATGGATAGGTTCCGCATGCTCTTCCAGAACCTTCAGTCCAGCTCGGAGTCAGTGATGAATGGCATCTGCCTCCTGCTGGCTGCAGTCACCGTCAAGTTGTACTCTGCCTTCGACTTCAACTGCCCCTGCCTAGCACGCTACAATGCTCTCTATGGCCTGGGCCTGCTGCTCACCCCGCCTCTGGCCCTCTTCCTCTGTGGTCTCTTGGTCAACAGACACTCCGTGCTGATGGTGGAGGAGTGGCGCCGGCCAGCAGGGCGCCGGAGGAAGGACCTGGGCATCGTCAGGTAGGGTCTACACCGCCTGCTACCCGGGGCCGTTGACACTACAAGGCAGATTCCTCCTTGCCCCAGCTGGTGACCAATGGCTGAAGACGTCTTGCTCTTTTTCCAGTTCCCACCGGGAAACATGTTTGTGTGTGTGTAGGTCAGAGGTCAGTTTTCACAAGTCAGTTCTCTCTTCCCGCCATATGGGTTCTGGGGATTGAACCGAAGTCATCAACCTTAGCGAGCGGCCCTACCTGCTGACCCCAGCTGATAGAGTTTAGCAGTCAGTCCCCGGTGCCCACCGGCTGGCACTGAATAGAGGGCTTCTCAAGTAAGGGATCTGCAAATTCTCTTTCCTCAGGTCTGGGTCTGCTCTTTGGGCAGAACGATGAATCTTTGACACATAGTACATTGAGAGCCTTGGACAGGGGCTGAGCGTGTTGACCGGTTGGTGGAGCGCTTGCCTAGAGTGCAGGACAGCCTGGGCTGGATCCCCAAGCCTTGGCTGCCTGGTGGGGTGGCACACTCCTGTAATCCCAGAGCTCAGGGAGAGGAGGCAGGAAGATTAGGAGCTAAAGGTCATCCTCATCTCCCACACAGAGTTCAGGGCCAAACTGAGGTGTATAAGGCCAAGCTGGGGGATGGGAGGGAGAAAGAGAAGGAGAGAGAGAGAATATGAGAGAGAAAAAATATGAGAGAGAAACCGTAAGCAAGCTCTCACAACTAAGAATGGCCACACTGCAAGTTCAGTTCTCATGGACTCCAGCGGCTGCTGGCTGCCCTTTGAGACCCCCTTTCTTTGCTTTGAGGTACATGTGCTCCTCTGTGCTGCAGCGAGCTCTAGCAGCACCTCTGGTCTGGATCCTGCTGGCCCTCCTAGATGGGAAGTGTTTCGTGTGTGCCTTCAGCAACTCAGTTGACCCCGAGAAGTTTCTGGACTTTGCCAACATGACCCCCAGCCAGGTGCAGCTCTTCCTAGCCAAGGTACCCTGCAAGGAGGACATGCTGGTTAAAGACAGCCCTGCACGCAAGGCTGTGTCCCGATACCTGCGGTGCCTGTCACAGGTAAGTGGGGTCCTGCCCAGGCCTTGGTCCCTCATACATATTGTACTGGCTAGTTTTATGTCAATTTGACACAAGCTAGAGTCATCGGAGAGAAGGGAATCTCCAATAAGAAAATACCTTCATGCCGGGCGGTGGTAGTGCATGCCTTTAATCCCAGCACTCAGGAAGCAGAGGCAGGAGGATCTCTGTGAGCTCGAGGCCAGCCTGGTCTACAGAGTGAGTTCCAGGACAGCCAGAGTTACAACAGAGAAACCCTGTCTTGAAAAACAAACCAAAAAAAAAAAAAAGAAGAAGAAAATACCTTCATAAGATGTGGCTGTAGGCAGGCCTATAGGACATTTTTCTTTATTTATTTTCATTCTGTATTTATGTATTTATGTATGTATGTATATATGTATTTATTTATTTATTTATTGTTTTTTCAAGATAGGGTCTCTCTGTGTGGCCCCACCTGTCCTAGAACTCATTCTGAACACTAGGCTGGCCTTGTGTTCAGAGATCTGCCTGCCTCTGCCTCCTGAGTGCTAGGATTAAAGGGGTGTACCACCAACAACTGGCTTTTTCTTAATTAGCAATTAATGTGGTAGGACACAGCCAATTGTGGTAGGGCCATCCCTGGGCTGGTGGTCCTGAGTTCTATGAGAACACATGCTGAGCAAGCCATGAGGAGCAAGCCAGTAAGCAGCACCCTTCCATGGGCTCTGCATCAGCTCTTTCTTCTAGGTTCCTGTCCTGCTTGAGTTCCTATCCTGACTCCCTTCATTGATGGACTAGAATGTGGAAGTGTAAGCTAAATAAACCCTTTCCTCCCCGAGTTGCTTTGGTCCTGGTGTTTCATCACAGTAACAGTAACCCTAGCGAGGACAGATACCCTGTGTTGTTTTGGGGTTGGTGTTGAGCCAGTCCACACGACTCCCTGAGGATGAGCCTCTCTGCTGGAGCCATAAGCAAGAGCAGGAGGTGTAGGGGGATCGGGACCACCATCCTTGAGAGGTGACCACCAGGCCATTGATACCAACTTACCCAGAACTGGCACCAGGTGCCTGCCCTCCTGAAAGTCACAGGAGCTGATGGCAGAAGAGGGCTCATGTCACCTGCCTCCCACCCAGAGTTGACAATAATACAACTGCCATGATTGAGCTCCTCCACATCAGACGCAGTGTGGGCATCGTGTGGGCATCAGTTTGTTTTAATTCTCAGAACAATCCTTTGAGATGGAGGCAGCAGCTGGCTTCCCACATTTCAGATGAGGTCCCAGAGGCTCAGAGAGTTCACAAGGCCAAAGTCATATAACTTGTAACGGGCAGGGCAAGCATCTGGACACACACGTCCTTGGTCCTTCTAACTATCTCTTTACAAGGCAGGTCCTCACTAGATGCTTGGATTCTTACGGGGTACCCTCTCCACCACACCAGAGCATCCACAGCCCCACCTCCACCCAGGCTCCCTATTCCAGAACCATCACCCAAGCCCATGCTAGCCTGTGTTCGTCACACAGAGCATCTCCAGGACTCCAGAGAGCCCAATTCTCTAGAGTGAAGGGGGAAGTTAGGCTCAGGGGAAACACAGGCTGGACCTGGAAACACAGTGAGGACCAGACACTCAAGATGTGCAGCACGCTCAGCTCTAGGCTCTCCCACATTCTCCCACATTCCATAGAAAATGCACAGAGTTTACAGTCAGACGCGGGTTCACATCCTAAGTTTTAAGTTACCAGTCATGCCTAGCTTATCAAGTTCTTCCGTTTTTCTGATCATAAACTACTCAACTTGTTTGGTGGGGAAGCCTGTGTGTGACCCAATAAGGAAACTGTAAATGATGGAAATCGTGTCAACAAGTGACAAGGATTCTCGTGTTTGTGGGCTTGGAAAAGAAAGCTTGGAAGAGAAAGAGGAGAGGCGATGGGTGGTGCGAGCTCCTGCGTTAGAGAATGGCTTCCAGTTTTCCCTCGCTGCTAGAACACTGACCCTTAGTCTGTATTCCCAGCTTAATGACTCACAAAATATAACATAGTTGTGAGGACGGGTGGGAAATACACGTGAGGATGGGTAAAGAGATAAACCGATTGCTGTGTAGGGGAGCGAATACGGAGGCACGAAAGGATGGGAGGAGGGTGCGTGGCTGCCAGGAAGGACAAGTGAGGGGTGGCTAGACCGGGGAATGATGGACGTACAGTCAGAGGAGAGGCGGGCTGAATGGGTGGAGATGGTTAGACGGAAGAGTCTGGAGCATGGGTGGCAGGATGCTGGCTGAATGGGAAAATGTATCCACGTGACAGAGACAGAGAGAAAGCAAGGGGAGGGCCTTGGCGTCACACGGGTCCAGAGCCCCGTGCCTCTCACTAACGCCTTCCCACCCTCCAGGCCATCGGCTGGAGTATTACCTTGCTGCTGATAGTGCTGGCTTTCCTAGCCCGCTGCCTGAGGCCCTGCTTCGACCAGACAGTCTTCCTACAACGCAGATACTGGAGCAACTACGTGGACCTGGAGCAGAAGCTCTTCGATGAGACCTGCTGTGAGCATGCGCGGGACTTCGCGCACCGCTGCGTGCTGCACTTCTTCGCGAGCATGCAGAACGAGCTGCGGGCTCTGGGGCTACGTCGGGACCCAGCAGGTGAAATCCCAGAGTCGCAGGAGCCCCCAGAGCCCCCCGAGGACCCAGATGGTGGAGGCAGGAAGGCCCACCTGCGTGCGATCTCCAGCCGGGAGCAGGTGGACCACCTCCTAAGTACCTGGTACTCCAGCAAGCCGCCGCTTGACCTGGCGGCGTCCTCCGGGCTCTGGGGGCCTGGCCTCAACCACCGTGCCCCTATGGCTGCTCCAGGCACCAAGCTGTGCCACCAGGTCGATGTGTAGGGATCTCGCTAGGCTCCAACAGCAGCAATTTTCCGCGTGTTGACATGGGTCTGGAAGCCAGCCCACCCCCCATCCCCCTCATGCTGGTCTCCTTCCCCGGTATCTGCTGAGTTTCTGGGTGTGTCCTCCCTCGTAGATACCATTCCTTCTGGGCCCTAATCAAGCTCAGATTCTGAATCGGGGCATCTGAATCTACCCTCCTTCTGTCCCTCCTTCTCTTCCTTCCTTCCTCCTCTCCTCCCCTCCTTCCCTCTTCCCTCCCTTCCTCCCTTCTCTTTTCCTCCGGCCCCCTCATCTTTCTGAGGAAGAGTTACACTTCAGCCATCTAGTTGAAGATGACCTTGAACTCCAGTCCTGGGACGAATGGCTAGCCCCCCCTCCCCAGACTCCCTTAGTGTTAGGATTACAGAAGAGAGCCAACACTCCCTGCGTTCCAGAGTCTCGTCTCTAACAAGCCCCCACACACACACATACACACACACACACACACACACACACACACACACACACACACAATTCTGGTTCTTGAGTAGCCACAGCCTGAATAAATCTGTTGTGGATCTGGGTCAGAGACATTGACTCCAAATTGTAGAAAATTATCATAATAGTGTCATACGCCTGATATTTATTCATTCAGTCTTCATGTAACTCGGTAAAGAGGGTATGATTATTAACACTGTTGTGGGGTATCACCAAAGAAGACTGCTCAGACATGGGTTTAAGCCAACAGAAAGTCTTTATCAGAGGGCTGGCGACTACGCTTGGGTGTTCCGGATCCCAGTGTAGTCCCGAGCCTTCCTCAGGGTGAGCATTTAAGCACAAAAAACATGTTTTGGGTTGACATATTTCGATTAATAAGAAGTTAGCCAGAAGTGGAACAACAGAAGCTAAAAAGCAAGGTTAATATATATAGAGACTGCCCCAGAACTGTATGGACTTTGATGGGTTGGGCCTTTGTTTTAGTCTTGGCAGGTGGCAATGTCTACATTGCTGAGCCTTACAGCCTGAATGTCCCTTCCATCATGGAATCAGTTATGCTAAGGTCTCAGGGCCTACTAAGATCTGGCCCTGATACAACACCCTCCTTTAAATTTACATTTTATTTATTTATATTTATTATGTGTGTGCGCACATACGTGTGCGCCTTGGCATGTGTGTGGAGATCAGAGGACAACTTGTAAGAGCCTGTCCTCTATTGTGTGTCTCAGATACCGAACTCAGGCCGCTGGGCGCGGTAACCAGCGCCTCCCCCTGCTGAGCCAGCTCACTGCCCTTCTCCTTTTTTCATATTTTTATTTGATGTGTAGGGAGGGGGCGGGAGGGGCACACAGCGCTGTGCCCACAGAAGCCAGAGGTGTCGGATCTCCCGGAGCTGGAGTTACTAGCAATTATGAGCTGCCCGGTATGGGTTCCGGGAACCGAACTTGGGTCCTCTGAAAGAACAGTGTGGATTCTTCACCACTGAGCCATCTCTCCAACCCCGCCCACCCCCTGTTAAAGCCTTACTCTGTAGTCTTTGCTGACCTGGAGCTTGCAGTGATCCCCCCTCCCCCACCTGGTTCAGCTTTACGAGTCCTGGGATTACAAGTGTGCCAACACACCCCAGAGATAAAGTTAGCTCCCCCTCCCCTCTCTCTCTCTCTGTGTAGAAACTTAGCTGGCCTCAAATTTTCTGTCTAGCTGAAGGTGACCTTGAACTCCTAACCTTCCTGCCTCCACTTCCTGAGTTCTGGAGTTACAGATTCGCACCACTGTGCCTAGTTTATGCAGAGCTGGGGACAGAACTCAGGCCTCGGTGCACGCTAAGCCAGCACATTGCCAACTAAGGTACATTATCAGACCATTGTTTGGAAAACAAAACTGAACCCAAAAGTTGTCCAAGTTTCCCAAGGTCACTAGTGTAGGCGTTGGCATCAAATCCCAGGACACTTGGGTTCCGTTCTGAGATACGGCATCCGTTTACTCTCTAGGTTTTCTTGATTGCCTTTCAACACCCTTGTTTGCTTTCCTGCTGCTTCTACCAGGATTCACATAGTAGGTTCCAGCAAGCTCTGCTTGGTAAGTTCATCATGAAAGTCCTAGGCCCTGACTCTTTTTTTTTTTCTTTCAATTTTTGGTTTTTTAAGACAGGGTTTCTCTGTTGTAACTCTGGCTGTACTGGAACTCACTCTGTAGACCAGGCTAGCCTCAAACTCACAAAGATCCACCTGCCTCTGCCTCCTGAGTACTGGGATTTAAGGCATGCACCACCACCGCCTGGCTAGGCCCTGACTCTTATTGGCCACTCCAGATAGTTTCTATTTTCCAGACTGGGGATATAGCTCAGTTGGTGGAATGTTTGCCCAGCGTGAGTGAGGGTTCAGTCCTTAGCACTATATGAACTGGACATGGTGTGCACACTGGTATCTGGCACTCAGGAGGTGGAGGCAGGACCATCCGATGTTTGAGGTCATCCTCAGATTCAATGAATTCGAGGCCAGCCTGGGCTACATAAGATTGTCTCAAAAATAAATAAATAGGGCTGGCGAGATAGCTCTAAGAGTAAAGGCATCAGCTGCCAACCCAAAGACCTGGGTTCAATCCCCAGGACCCACGTGATAGAGGCAGAGAACCAACTCTTGCAAATTGTCCCTGACCTCCACAGGTGCTCCACGCGTGCACACACCACGCTCCCAACATTCAATAAATAGCTGTTTTTTTAAATTCTTTTAAAAAAATAGAAAGAAACCTTTCTTAAAAAGTTTATATTTTCCTGTGGTGTATATTTTTCTGTGATGTCATGAAGAGTTGACCCTCACAGCCCCCAGTTCCCATCGGTTCTGTTTGTAGCTGGCCAAAGCTAAGCCTGGTCCAGGCTCTTCCAAGCCCAGCCTTCCACCCTCTGGCTGGCCGGGCTGCCTCCCTCCCCTTTCGGCTGCCTCTTCCCCAGGTAAGTCCTGGTAGCATCCCCAGACAGAGGTTGATAGCCTGGTAAGGATGTCTCCAGAACCAGGTGGGGTCTGATAGGGACAAATCCTATGTGAAATGCCACTGTTACGTCTGCCAGAAAAGTCTCTGGCACCCCAAACAGGAAGAGCTATGGGAAGACCAAGCCCTTGAGTTTCTCCTAGTCTCTGCCTGGCCCTGACTGCTCACTTGTATCCACATGCAAAGTTGCAGTCTCTTCTGCTTCCTCAGGGCCCTGGGCAGTGCAGGTGACCCTGAATGATCCCCCTGGAGCCTGGATTCTTCTATCCAGGCATGTCTAGTCTCCTGAGCTCTTGCTAAGGGACCTGGTGAAACCAGAAAATCTTTGCAGCTCAGCTTCCTCCCACTTCCCGATTGTGGTCCGGCCATGCAAATGTCTGCAGAATCACAGGACGAGGGACATAGTTTAGGCAAATTGTTAGCAGTGACTGTGGGAGAGGGGGGAAGGAGCTTGATGATAGCCCAGCCTTCAAGGATGAGCTCTGACCCTGAGAAAGGAGCCTAGGAGAGGGCTGCTCTGGGCTCTCTGTGGAAGCAGCGTGGAGACTATTACAAAGCCACCGACTGCCCTCTTATACTGAGCATTTATAGAAGACTTCCTGCCTGTGGCGCTGTAACAGGAAATAGGGGAGAGACACTTGATAGGCGACCTCAAGGAGGTCACTGCTTAAGGGGAGGAGATGAGTGCAGAGGTGTTGATGATCTGAAGGGAACAATGCCGCACAACAGAGGCCATGTACCGGAAGCTTCTGGGGGGACTGTGAAGCTCCAGACTGAGGGACAGTGGCGGTGTCATCTGACTGGGTCTTAAAGGACGGGATCGTTTTTCTCATGAGACAGACAGTCATGGGGTTCCTAGGGGGCCCAGAGTGCAAGTGCAAGAGGGACACTGTCCTCTTCCTGGGATTCTGGGCTGGAGTGGGAGGTAGAGACAAGTCGAGCAAACTTGTAACCAAACAGAAGTAAAGGACACTGGCTAGAGCTTGAAAAGTCCACCAAGTGTTGACCCCTGAACCGTGAGCTCAGTGATGCGTTCTCTGGACCCTCCTGTCTTACCATGAGAGGTATCTCTCACCCCCTCCAGGCCCCAGACCCCCCAAACACCTCTGCTATCATCAACCCACAGTACATCTTGTTCGAATCCTTGCAAGGTGAGAAGCCTCACGCTACAGGTGTCACCCCAACTAAGAGTAAGGGACGTGGATAACAGGCTCACCTGGCTCCTAAGAACCCTTCCTCTCAAGGAGAGTAGCGATCTTGGAGGCGAAGACACATTGCTCAGGTCTCAGCCAATCCTGGATTGCAGCCCCCTGAGTCTGTCCTACACACAAGGGAGACGAAGCACCCTAC
This sequence comes from Cricetomys ansorgei, assembly GCA_026225945.1. Taxonomy (NCBI): domain Eukaryota; kingdom Metazoa; phylum Chordata; class Mammalia; order Rodentia; family Nesomyidae; genus Cricetomys; species Cricetomys ansorgei. The sequence goes on from JAMJFZ010001258.1 coordinate 12,900,789, forward strand.
GGAGCAAGGTAGATATGTTCTGAAAGCTTCAGCTGCGTCTTATGCAGCTTGGACACTCAAAGCCCCCACATCTACTCCCAGGAAGGGCAAGGGTGGGCATGTCCAGGGAGTACTTAACACTTTGTACTATGTGCAAGCAATAAAGACTCAAGGCAAGTGCTTAGTGGCAAGGTCGAGGAGATGCTATTTGGGATTCGCCTAGGTGGAGAGTTGCTGAAGGCTGAGAGGCAGCATTTAGGATAAGGAAGAGGATCAGCTAAAGAAAGAAAGGAACAGTTTAGAGGCAGAGAGTACAGAGACAGGCCAGAAAAATCAGGGAGCTTCAAGAGGGGGGCGGGGGGGTAGTTCTGTAGGATTCACACGAATTCCCAGGCAACTGTCCCTTCCAGAATTATAAAGGACAGTTAGAGGCTTGGATCCTGTTCCGGTCTGTGGTACTGATACAGGGATGAGCATTCACATCCTGTGTGTGGGAAGGTTCTGGGGCCGAGGAGCAAAGGGAAGCAGAGGATTCATATCCACACTAAGCACCTCCACTTTGCAGAAGCTTCGCTGTGTACCCAGCACAGTCCCCTTTCCTTCCCTGCTTCGTGGGCTCTTTTGGGACATGTGAGGGTGGGGATTGGAGGAGTGTGTCCCTGATGGTCCAGGGAAAACCAGTGGGAAATGGCCTGGAGTGGCGGGTGGTGGCAGAACAGAGGTGATGCAGAAGTTTATTTCCAGTTATGTTTAAAATGGTTGTTTTGTGCACTGTTGGGGAAAGGGCTGCCTAGAGCTTGGCATTTGTATTGTCTTCAGGTTGGCTTCATGTAAAAGACGTTTGATTGCTCGTGATCCGCACGTGCTCACTGCTCTCTGGCAGAGCCAGTATCAATAGAATACCTGATGCACTTAGGTATCAATAAAAACCCCAGAGAGGAGAGGCTCAGGGTTCCACTGTTCAGTATAGCACTGGCCATGATAGGTGGTTCCCTCTGCTGAGGTCTGGCAGGGTTTGCACTTATGAAAATGCCTCCTTGTCTTCTGTGCTGTGCTGCACAATAGGTGTACAGCTACACAGAGGTGACACTGAGCTGCCTGCCAAGTAGCAGCTCTGAACATTCATCAGGCCCTTATCCCTCCTCTTTTTACAGCCCCTCCCTTTGAAGGGACACCTAGAACCATCTAGGCAAGTCTAGTGTTTGGGTCTGAATTCTTGCCTCCCCTCGAATTCACATCCTTTCCTTGGATCACCCATTCAGTATTCACTCAGCACTTACTAACTGAGCATCTATTAAGTACCAGACACAGTTGTTCTCAGTGAACAGTGTTCGTGCGAACACTGTACAGTACGATGAACAGTGACAGTGTTTACTATGTAGATACAATAGTGAACAAGGGGGCTGGAAGAGCTTTGACTGCTCTTGCTGAGGACCTGGGTTCAATTCCCAGCACCCACATGGCAACTCACAACCGTCTGTAACCCCAATCTCAAGAGATCTGAGGGCCCTAGGTGCACACCTGTGATGCAGAGACACACATGCAGACGAATACTTACATACATTAAACAAATAAATAACCTATTTGTTTTAAAGCAGGAATGTCTGCTAGGAAGAATAGGAGAAGCATTTCTGAAACATGGAAAGACGGAACAGACTCCGAGGTAGGTTGGTTGTCCTGTTTGAGGGGTAAAAGGAGACCGATGCCAAAGTGTAGACCCCAGGGGGAAAGAGGCTGCAGCACCAGCCCTCGGAGTACCTACGAGTGACTGCTGTTTATCAAGACTTTTCAAGTAACATTGCCGGTCGGGTTTGCGGGCAGTACACATGGCTACCACAGATACCTTTCAACAGCCTGGAACTCCTTGACACACCGTTGCTACAAACAGGCAGCTGTGTCCAATACCTGTACACAAGTCAGAGATTCCAGATGATGCTGGGAACCTCTTTTGGTTTCCTGAGCCCCCGGGTCCTCACTACAACCTGGGGTAGGCCACCCTGTCCCTGGCATCCACCTCATTACGGGGTTCTCCTGGCTGGACTAGCAGAGCTCAGGCGTTGGTGAGGTCACTCTTACTTTGAGGGCACAGCTTGACCAATCCTGTGGGTGCAGCCAGGACTGTGTCCCTCCCTTTGGCTCCCTCCCCCCTCCAGCTGCCTGCAGCCTGGCCCGGAGAGCCACAAAGCTGCACCGATGAGGACCAGTGCCAAGCTCTGTAGAGCTGAGTCCTGCATCCTCTGTGCCTACAAGCACGGCTGTAGAAATCAGGGACAGGCACCCCTTTGCTGGATCTCCCTCACGATGCTCTCCTCTGATGGATGTCTACTAGAGGAGTCCCTAACAAGAGTCTTCCAGGGGCCACCAACCTAGGGACTCCAGTTGTCCCTGGGACACTAGCCTTATGGCAGAGGGAAGCAATATTCTCCCTGACATGTCCTAGTTGTGACACAGGAGTCTTTCCCTCATACACAGACTTGATGCAGCCAGAAGACAAGCTAGAACAAAAGCAAATAAACACCTCCCCTGCTCTCCTCCCCCTGCCCTCCTCCCCCATCCTCCTCCTCCCCGCCCTCCCCCCCGCCCTGCTCCCCCTGCCCTCCCACCACAAGTGCTCAAATCCCACTTCTCTGCCCTTGGCCTGGGGGGCCCTAGATAGATTAGTCTTCCTGAGCCTCGGCCTCACTCTGTAAAGTGATACAATCCCACCCCACAGGACTGTACAAGGTTACACAATGCCTGGAAGGTGCACACAGGTCAGCCAAGGTCACGGCAGCTCCTGTCAGAAATGTCATGGTATCAGGCACAAGACCACTAATGTAGTGACATGCACATGTCTGTGCACAGAAGACACACTGAGAGCATCCGTGGTCAGAAACCCAAGGCGATGTCCTTTCTGATGTTCTGCCCCAACCTTCCCATGCATCAGACAAGGAATCCTCTGGCAGGACCCAGATCTGACTCACATGAACGCTGCAGGATCAAAGGGAGGCTTCCCCACAGAGAGGGCTCTGAGCGCGGAACCCTGTCACCTGTGTGTCTAGGGGTGCAGAGATAGAAGGAGCCTGGGAAGGATTTGCCATCCACAACTCGCAAACACAGACACATCCACAGACAGAGGCTGAAACCCTAACTTAGACGTCCGTCCAACCCAACCCCAAAGCCAAAGCCAACTGTGATGGCACAAGCCTGTAACCCCAGCTCCTGCGAGGCACAGACAAGACCACTAGGGATCTGGGGCTTTCTTGGCTTCCTGGTGAGTTGGAGACCTTGTCTCCAAAAAGGAAGGAAGGGAGGGAGGGACAGAGGGAGGGAGAGAGGGAGGGAGAGAGAGAAAGAGAAAAGAAAAAAGAAAACCCTCTAAGTCCACTGTGTGCCACACTCGTCCCGACCCCTGCCACCTCCGCCACCCCTACTATGAGTAATACCCAACTACCGCTTCCTGCCGCAGCCCTACCGCCACCATCATTTCCACGGCACCTTATTATCATTGTCTCAACTGATGGAGAGCTCCCTCGGCTCCTGGCATTGTAGAGAGAACTCAGGAGAAGGCCGTAGCCAGATGACATGCTTCCCCAGAGCCCCGTGGCCTCTCAAACTCCAGCCTGCCTGCACCTCCTCTTCCCTCCCTTGCCCAAAGAAAACTGGTCCTCATCGCTGCAGCTTTGTGGCTCTCTGGGCTGCAGGCAGCTGGAGGGGGGAGGGAGCCAGAGGGAGGCACACAGTCCTGGCTGCACCCACAGGATTGGTCAAGCTGTGCCCTCAAAGCAAGAGTGACCTCACCAACGCCCTGAGCTCTGGTAGCCCAGCCAGGAGAACCCCGTCATGAGGTGGATGCCCAGCGGCAGGGTGGCCTACTGGAGCTGTGTGGGAGGCCACAGTGAGAGGGAAGAGGCTGAGGATTCCAGGGGGCACGATGGACAAGTTTCGGATGATCTTCCAGTTTTTGCAGTCCAACCAGGAGTCCTTCATGAACGGTATCTGTGGCATCATGGCGCTGGCCAGTGCCCAGATGTACTCCGCCTTTGACTTCAACTGCCCCTGCTTGCCAGGCTACAACGTGGCCTACAGCATGGGCATACTGCTGACGCCTCCCTTGGTGCTCTTCCTCCTTGGCCTGGTCATGAACAACAACGTGTCCATGCTAGCCGAGGAGTGGAAGCGCCCCCCGGGCCGCCGGGCCAAGGACCCAGCCGTGCTACGCTACATGTTCTGTTCCATGGCTCAGCGAGCTCTCATCGCCCCTGTCGTCTGGGTGGCTGTCACGCTGCTGGATGGCAAGTGCTTCCTCTGTGCCTTCTGCACAGCTGTGCCGGTGGCCGCGTTAGGCAACGGCAGCCTGGTGCCTGGCTTGCCTGCTCCCGAACTCGCTCGCTTGCTGGCTCGCGTACCCTGCCCCGAGATCTACGATGGGAACTGGCTGCTGGCCCGAGAGGTGGCTGTGAGGTATTTGCGATGCATCTCTCAGGTGAGGGGGCTGGAGCTCCTAGCAGGCCAGAGTCCATATTGGGAAGGTCCCTTCTACAGTGGGGTTTCCCCTCAGATGGCTGTGGGTGGAAGCATGTATTCCCAGCTGAGACTCAAAGCAGAGCCCACGTCTTCTCTCAGGCAGGTCACCTGGAGAGTGTGTATGGCTCTCCACCTCCTCCATCCTGAGCTCAGAGCCCAGAGACAGGGGGAATTTGCATCCATTTCCTCTCCCAGGCCCAGGCAGTGGTGAGGCTGGTGGGTGGCTAAGACATTTGGGTACATTTCCCTGGCAAATGCCCCCAGCTGGTGCCTCCTTGCTCCAGGATGGGAGCTGGGGGGTCTGGGTGTCCTGAAAGGGGGCATGTGAGTGAGGGAGACAGACTGTGGGGATGAGACTCAAAGGACCATCTGGGCATCGAGCCCTGGGGCAGTGAATTGCGATGAAGGAGATGGGCAGGAGGCAGCGTCTACTCCGGAGGGGCTGGAGAAACAAGCATATTCTGCTCTGGCCAGTGCAGACCTCTGACACCCCTGAGAGGGTGACTTCTTTCCAGTCCTGCATGGCCTCTGTCACCACCCAGAAGGCCTCAAGGATCTCCCACTGTGCCATCTAAGCCAACCTCTTTGCCCCCTCATCTGAGAACTCTTGAGCCATCACCCTGGGCCTCAGGCCCTGGAGCGGCTGTCACTCTACTTGACCTTTAAACTGTCACACTATAAAGTGAAAGGACCCCCCACACACACCAGAGACCACAGGCAGCCTGACTTGTAGACAAGTCCCTGTGCCTTGTAGAGACTGAATTCTGAAGTCATTCTAGAATTAATTGGCTTCATTTAGAAACCAGAAAAGGTCAGAGAAAAATCAGATCTCCAGCTTCACCTGGGCCATGAGAAAACCCAAACTCTCTGCAACCACAATGGCTTAGTGAGCAACTGGGAGATAGCTCCCTGACTGAGTAGTGTGTTCTGTATTTTCCCACCCGCCCCCAACACCACACTCACCCCGCCCCCACTCCCTTGACTTTTCCCAGCTCCTCTCTGTGAAGATGGGGGTCCGACCTGAAGCACAGACAGGGAGGGGTGTCCTGCTCTGTGCCATAAGGTGAGCTACTGTCAGAGAACCCATGTCAAGTGTTCCATCCTTTTGAAGACTGACCAGGGTGTCCCTGGAACTCCTTGAGAGTCCAGCTTAGCCCAGAGGAGAAAGAGCTCACTCACGTAGAGCTGGTGTCAGTTCCAGAAGCCAGAGGAAAGACCCAGGGCTTGGAGGAAGAAGGCCACTAGTCCTGGGGAGATCCTTCCTTCTGAAGGAAGAAGCATGGCCCTGTGTGCTTATTGACATCAGTGTCTAACAGAGGGCGCCATTCACAAGCTGTTTCATATCCATGAGTTATTCATTCTCTTATATTCATTTCGTTCTCATAAAAGCGCTATTCAAGGCAAGCGTTCTCAAGGTGAGCGCTATTACTAGTAGCCCCACCTTATAGGTAGAGAACCTGAGACACAGAAAGATCAAGTGGAGACAGGATTCATACCTAGAAGGCCTCACTCCGGGGTGCGGAGTTAACTCCTGTCCATGGAGTGTCCAGCCAAAGCAGCACGTCCTATGTTCTCAGGAGCTGGTTTCTGTGAGGTGGAGTATATGGCCATTTTACATATGGGGAGACAGAGGCCAAGAGGTGGTGCCACTTGGTCCATGGCTGTTCTCTTCTGTAGAGGCCCAGACAGGTAGGTCTACTGACATCTTCTCTCCCCACAGGCACTGGGCTGGTCCTTTGTGCTGCTGACCACATTACTGGCATTCGTGGTGCGCTCTGTGCGGCCCTGCTTCACGCAGGCTGCCTTTCTTAAGAGCAAGTATTGGTCCCACTACATCGACATTGAGCGGAAGCTCTTCGATGAGACATGCACAGAGCATGCCAAGGCCTTTGCTAAGGTATGCATCCAGCAGTTCTTTGAAGCCATGAACCATGACCTGGAACTGGGCCACACCCATGGCGTGTTGGCCACGGCCACGGCCACAAGCACAGAGGCAGCCCAGAGTCCCTCCGACAGGATGGAGGAAGAGAGGGAGAAGCTGCGTGGCATCACTGACCAAGGCACCATGAACAAGCTGCTCACGAGCTGGCACAAGAGCAAACCGCCACTACGGCTGGGCCAGGAGGTGCCTCTGATGGGCAATGGCTGGGCTGGGAGTGAGCCCCGGCCTCCACGCAAGGAAGTGGCCACCTACTTCAGCAAAGTGTGAGCTGTAGCTGACTGCAGAGGCAGGAGAAGAGAGCTGAACCCACTGCCCTCTGCCCCTCGAAGTAGACAGAAAAACAATTCTGAGGCGTAGCCACAAGTCCAGGCATTCACCTGCCGATGTGAAAAAGGAAACTTGGAGCCGAAGGACCTTACTTCCCTGTCTGTGATGCTCTCCTGGGTGGCCTGGAGCAGGTCATCCTGTGCCTTGTCTCTTGCTGTTACAGTGTTATAAGTGTTCAGATCTGGCTTGTGGGAGCCGGATGCACGGCTGGTACCCAAGGCCTCATCAGGATGCTGCTCCTTCCATCCCTGGCTCCCTCATCCTTCATCCCTGGTTTCCACTTAGGCTTCCGAAGCCAATGCCTGTAGCATTTCCTCTTGCTCTAGACTTCTCTTAAGATCAGGCTCAAGGATCTGAGGGGAACCAGCCCTCTCAGGGTCTTTGCCAGTTTCTTGGGTCATACGGACCCAATCATATGGCTGTAGCTGGTGTGACACCCCTGGGTGACACAGGGTAAGATGCTAAGACCTAGGACCACAGGAGAGAGGCCAAGGTGTGGGTCATGGAGCCCATTAGTCAACTGTTGAGGTTACCTCACACCAAATACAAAGTTAACACCCTCAAAAAGCGGACCATCTGTGGGGCTTGAGAGTTAGAGATGGAAGCTGATGACCTCTTATTTTCTCAAAGGCTCCCTGGGGAGCCTGCCCTGAGGTGTTGTGAAGATGAGAGAGTTGCCTAAGAGGGGCAGTAAAGACCACAGAATGGAATAAAACTGGGTTAAATGCTGGTTTTACCATTTGCAAAGTGTGTCCCTGGACCAAGCGTCTTCTTTTCCATGTCTGTTTCCTCATTTGTGTAACAGGGAGAAGGCCATCTGCCTCTTGGGTTCACCCTGAGGAAAAGCACACAGCACATGGTAGACACTTGGGCCAGTGTGCTTAATGAGCTTGCTCATTTCTGAGCTGATAGGCTGCTCTCCCCTCCCCCAGCCCTAATCCCTAATCCCAGCCAAGGGACAGGAGAGGAAAGGAATTCTTGGTTGCTATCTCATCCAAGAAAAGGAAACAGAGGTGCAGACAGGCTTCTTGTCCCTGATCTCATCTTTCAGCCCTTGGCCCTACCCAGCTGGGAGCTCACTTTGACCTTTGCACTTTCACCTCTCCTCATCTGCCCTCCCTCCACTCTCAGGTGGAACCCCTATGCCAGGATGGGAGGGCAGAGGAGGTGGAACCTGACCCCAGCCCTACATGAGGGACTGGGTGTGCATTGGTATGTGGGGGTGCCCACAGGGGACTGTTCCTCCAAGCCAGAGATGCGAGAGAAAGCTTTAGCGAAACCTGGGTTGCAACACCAGAGTGGCGGGAGCTAAGGCAAGTTCCCCAACCTGGAAACCCTCCTGGAAAGGCACGGATAAGCAATACTCACTCCCCTCCATTCTTCCCTACCACATGGACAAGCCAGACTCAGGGGCTTCAGCTTGTCACGCAGCGTGGGCTCCACCATCGCAGCCCTGGAGAGCTGATGGCCTAGCCTAGGAGCCAGTGGGTCACCTTGGTACTCCCTGTTGGCGTTCCTACTCATCACCTTCAGTTTTGCTTGTGAGCTCCCAGAGATAGGAGCTCAGGACCACTCTGGGGACAGGTAGAGCAGCTTAAGAAACCTGCTTCCCTTTAATTTCTACCTGTGCCCAGCCTCCAGCCCAGGAGCTGCAGAGGAACCCCAGATTCCTGGCTTCAGTTGTCAGCCACACAGAGAATGGAGCCAGTGCCAGAAGTTGGGGGAACTATAGCAGAAGAGCCTCTTCTGAGGATGGCTTGCCCAGCCAAGCGGGAGAGAGAAGAGCCAGAAGGGACCGGGAGCTTGACTTTTGTATTCTGGAACATCACCATCAATCCTGAACACCCACCTCTGCCCTGACTCTGCAGGGGACTCCTCCAGCAGCTTCTGCCTGGTGGGTGTCAAGCATGGGAGAGGTTCTTTAAACTGGCCTGGAGGGCAAGCCTGGGCAAGATCTCCTCCTGGAGGGCCCCGACAGGCTCCTGCCTAGACCTTCCCAGATGGCCCCCGGAGGGGTGCACAGGGTAGAGTCGAGGCAGGGCCGGTAGGGCCTGCCAGAGCGGGGCCCAGAGGCTGGCCCGGACAGGACGCAGCCAGCTGCCTGAACCGCTCCTCTCTACTTCCTCTGCCTGTCTCGCGCCGCCCTCAGCAGCCCGCCCTCCTCTGCCTGGGGCCCAGAGGCTGTTTTTTCCATTCGCTGGCGAGGAAGTTCCATGCCACTGTTTCTTTCTCTTTTTCTGGAGTTAAATTTGTCTGCAGATGCCTGCATTTCATCCGTAGACGTCTGGAGTTAAGTTTGTTTGTAACTGGGGCTCAAAGCCCTGCTGCTTTCAAACGCTCGGCCCCTGGTGCAAAAGCAGAGCCAGCGGCGACAGCGAACCCCTGCGAGGCCACTTTGCCTTGCGGCCCGGAGCCTGTCCAGTGTCTGTGGTGCCCATACTGCTGTCACTGTGTGAGCCCAGCCCAGGAAATCAAGACCACAGGTACCTGCAGCTGGTGCCAGGTAAGGAGGGGCCCCTCCCTGAGGTGTGCAAGTATCAGAGGAGCTGGCCAGTTGGTCCCAGGCAGCCTCCAGGGATTATCTGGAGAAGAAAACCCTGGTACAGGCCCCTCGGGCTGGACATGGAAGTGTTGCACCTCAACCCCTCACCCGCACCCCAGCTGCCTGTCTCCTGTCTTTGGGAAGAGGCCCCTGCCGTAATAATCTCAGAAGATGGCCCCTGCTCATTACTCATACCATCAGGCATTCTGTACCAACCCAACATTGGGTGGGTTTAGGAACCGAGGTCCGCCACAAGGAGCTAATTGGGTGCCTAGCAGCCAAAATTGGCGAAAGGGAGAGCTGGGGTTGCCATTCGTCTGTTTAATCCCAGCAACAGGACAAAGTCCCTTCCTCGTGGGAATATTTGGGAGCTCTGGACTCTGGGCTCTGGGCTCCGGGCTCTGGGCTGGTGAGTCAGACTTTCCCTCCTCCTTCTCCTCCTGGAGCCCACACAGCCACATGGCCCTGCCTGGGCCCATCTGTCGTCCTTGGCTGTGGCGGCAACAGGAAAAGAGATGTGATCCTGAAACAGAAAGAGCCCGTACAGTCCCCCCATGCCTCTCTCACCTCTCCCCCCTCTCTAATCCTTCTCCCCACTCCCTAATTCCTCTCCCCATTCCCAGACTTCCTCTGGCCTGGAGAGTTTTGTTTTTAAATTCTCCTGATGGGGGAGGATGCCGGGCCACGCCCTGCCTGTCTCTCTGGGTGAGTGGGTGGAGCCTGGGAAGGGAATTGAAGCTAAACTTCCAAAGAGCCTGGGGCCATGGCCACTTCTGGCAGGCTGCCATCTCTGTGCAGTCCTGACTCAGGGAAGGGCTGATGGGCACAGTGGGCCTGAACCCCAGTAAGGCTGCCTGTGGCTGGCAGGTTCCACCTAAGCTTCTCAGAGCAGAGCTGCTGCAGGCCGCCTTACAGGGGCGGTATGAGGGGAGCTATGGCTGAAGGGGGCTGCGAACTGGGTGGATTAGCTTAGCTCTGACTTTTTGCCCACATCCTAAGTATTCCCAGTTATGGTCAAAAGCCTCTCCCAGCTCCTCCAGATTTGTCTGGCCTTAGGCAAGATGCCTGTCCTCTTTGTGTCTTGATTTTCTTTGCCATCAGGAGAATCATCCTCAGCCTTACCTGACGGGGTGAGAGTTTCAGATGCAGGCCTCATTTATTGTCTCTCTAACATTCCTAGGAAGAACTCGGGCACCAGAATGACTTACCGCTTTCACAGTTGAGTACAGAGGTCTGGAGAAAAGACGTGAAGTGTGTCCAAACCCTGTGGTCTCCAAAACGAAAGGGTTGTGCGCACCCAAGGATGCTGGCATCTTGCGTCAGCCCAGCCGCTGGTCCAGAGGGCCTGGCTGCCTGACAGACCCAGGGCTCCGGTCTGACCTTGTCCGCTAGGATAGACCCTGCAGCTTTGCTACCATATCACATCCTCCAGCTTGCCTCAGATCCTTAGCATATTTGCACACCTGGAATCCAGAAAGAAATCATTCCATGGTACACCACCACCGCCATCCTTTTTGTTTGTCTGTTGTTGTTTTATCAAGACAGGGTTTCTCTGTTGTAACTCTGGCTGTCCTGGAACAGCCATTCTTAATCCTCAGGGTGAGACGTGCATAGTGGCAAAAGGATTTTAAAGTATTCGAAGCAGGCAGTCCTGACTTTGAGTCTGAGGTCTGCCACTTATTTTCATTTACCCTCAGGAAGCCCCATCCTTTTCTGTGCTTGAGGCAGGGGATGCACAAGGATGCGGGAGGGATATCAGGGATACCGGCAGAGACTCATAGGGACGGCAGTGAGCCATTGAGAGCACCTGGCAGGAACTCAGGCAGCCACGGCTACCGCCATTTCCGCGGAGGCCCTAAGCTCGCTCCTCCTTCCACACCTGCTTGACCACAGCAGCGCCCCTCAGCCTGTGCTCAGAGACAAACATTTATCAGCCATCTGTGTTTCACAGGAAGCCCCAGTGCAGCCGCTGTAGGCGGTAAAATGGCATAATCATGCTCGGCTATTGGATGTCCTCCTGCCTGCGCTCTTTGCTAGTCCCGCCAGAAGCCAGCAACTCCCGCCTCTCCTGCCTCCTCTCAAGCATCCCGTCCCTAGCCCGCCGGTCACCATGGCAGCCTTGATCGCAGAGAACTTCCGCTTCCTGTCTCTCTTTTTCAAGAGCAAGGATGTGATGATCTTCAATGGGCTGGTGGCATTGGGCACGGTGGGCAGCCAGGAGCTGTTCTCCGTGGTGGCCTTCCATTGTCCCTGCTCGCCGGCCCGGAACTACCTGTATGGGCTGACAGCCATCGGAGTGCCCGCCCTGGCACTCTTCCTCATCGGAGTCATCCTCAATAACCACACCTGGAACCTGGTGGCTGAATGCCAGTATCGCAGGGCCAAGAACTGCTCAGCCGCCCCCAACTTCCTTCTCCTGAGTTCCATCCTGGGCCGTGCAGCTGTGGCCCCCGTCACCTGGTCTGTCATCTCCCTGCTTCGAGGGGAGGCCTACGTCTGTGCTCTCAGTGAGTTTGTGGACCCCTCGTCGCTCACGGCTGGAGACGAAGGCTTCCCTCCAGCTCACGCCACGGAGATCCTAGCCAGGTTCCCTTGTGGAGAGGGCCCCGCCAACCTGTCGGGTTTCCGAGAGGAGGTCAGCCGCAGGCTCAAGTACGAGTCCCAGGTAAGGAGCTGTGTGAAGGGCAGCCTTCTTCTTTCCCTCCCGGAGCGGTCGCTGGTGGGGTGGCACAGGATGGTCCAGTGCGAAGATGAGCGACCGTCCAGGAAGGCACTAGGTTACCAGCATCAGGCCACGGAGAAGGTTAGCCTATGGCTTAGTGCTCTGTGGAGCAAGGGTCAGTTCATCACAAGTAAGTGTGTCTCTGATTTGCGTTTGGGTGCTAGGGGTTGAACAAGGCCACGTGAATGCTAAGCATCTGCCACTAAGCTCCACTTGCAGCCCTCAGAGACAGTTTTAAGTATTAAAGGAGTACCACCTGGAATCCTAGAGGATGCATCCCACATCCCTTACCACTACTGGGCCACTCCTAATCTTCCTGGGGTGACTATCTTCACCCTAGCTTGATGGGGATGGCCACCTGCAGGCCACCTCAGAAATACCTGCTATGGCTTTGAGTCGATAGCGGAGCCTGGCTGACTCCAGGGATGAACATATTCCTGTCCAAGCAGAGTCAGCCTCTTCGGCCAGGCTGGGAAGAGGCAGGCTACTGCTGCTTGGGCCTAGCTGCAGCCTTCCCTGCATCCTGTTCAGAGGTTGGTCAAGGGGAAAGGGCTCAAACAAATAGTCAGAAGCAGTAATCTGAACTGAGTGTGAACTCAGAAGCAGAGGGTGAGGGAGACAGGAGGAAGTAGAAGATTCCGGGTCTCTTCCCTTGAGAACATAAGAAACCTGAGGTAGGGGCTGAAGAGATGGAACACTGGATGAGAGCACTGTTCTTTCAGAGGACCCGGGTTCAATTCCCAGCACCCACACAACTTACAACCGTCTGTAATTCCAGTTCTAGGGGATTCGATACCCTCTGAGGGTACTAGCCATACACATAGTGTACAGACATATATGCAGGCAAAACACTCATACACAATAAGGAAGGACGGGAGGAGGGAGGTGGGAAGGAAGGAAGGAAAGGAAGGAAGGAAGGAAGGAAAGAAGGAGAAACCTAAGTAGCTGCCTGTGTTGAATCTTGCCTGCCTGAATCCAGTACCAGGAGGAAAAGGTAGGAGGGTCTGGAGTTCAGGGTCATTTTTAGCTACGTAGTAAATTAAGGGCTAGTTTGAACCATTGTCTCAATGAAAAAGAGGAGGGTTGGAGAAATGGCTTAGTAGTTAAGACTGAGAGTATTGCTCTTACAGAGTTCAGTTCCCAGCACCCACGTCAGGCAGCTCCAGGGAATCTGTGCCCTCTTCTGCACTCACGTCTATATACATATCCCAACACAAAACCTAAAAGGATTCCTCAAACAGCAACAACATAAGGGGAAGGGGCGGAGGTATGATACAGCTCAATAGAACACTTGCTAGCACACATCAGGTCCTTTGTTCCCTTGCACCACATAAACTAGGTGTGCCACATGCCTGTAACCCCAGCACTCGGGAGGGGGTGGGCCAAGAGGATCAGAAACTCAAGGCCATCCTCAGCTACATAGTGCTTAAGGCCAGCTTGGGCTACAGGAGACCCTGTCTTGGGGTGGGGGCAGGGAGGAAGCAGAGAAACAGAGAAACGGGGCTAAACTCAGCAGCTGAGACAGAAGGGGATAAATACAGAAATACCAAACAAAGATCGCCTCAAAGGCCCTTGCCCTCAACAGAGTTACATCCCCCTGGTGAGAAGCAAGCACCCAGGCAATCTAAAACTAGGCAGATAGTGATGTTGTGTGGGGTTGAAGCCTCTGATGCCTTCCTGGAGATGGCATCTGAGCCGATGCTCAGCTTGAACTGTTTTTTTTTTGTGGATGGGAGCCTCACGTGCTGAACATGTGCTCTGTCCCCATGCTCCTGAGCTGGGTTTGGGTGGAGTCCCGTGATAGTACACCCTTGGGGCTGAGGAATAGAAAAGGCAGAAGTCACTGTCTAGCACATGTGAGCTAGAGTGAGAAGAGAAAGGAAGTCCCGCTTGCCGGCAGAGAAGAATCTGTTCCTTTTTCCACTGTTGCCTGGGCTGGGCAGGGTCCAGGCAGCTCTCAGGCCCTCCCTGAGCCCTGCCTATCCCCTGGCCAGCTCTTTGGATGGCTGCTCATAGGTGTGGTGGCCATCCTGGTGTTCCTGACCAAGTGCCTCAAGCACTACTGCTCGCCGCTCAGCTACCGCCAGGAAGCCTACTGGGCACAGTACCGCACCAACGAGGACCAGCTCTTCCAGCGCACAGCAGAGGTGCACTCCAGGGTGCTGGCCGCCAACAACGTGAGCCGCTTCTTTGGCTTTGTGGCCCTCAACAAGGATGACGAGGAGCTGGTTGCCAAGTTCCCAGTGGAAGGCACACAGCCGCGACCACAGTGGAACGCTATCACTGGGGTCTATTTGTACCGTGAGAACCAGGGCCTCCCGCTCTACAGCCGCCTGCACAAGTGGGCCCAGGGCCTGACAGGTAACGGCACAGCCCCTGACAACGTGGAGATGGCCCTGCTCACCACCTAAGGGCCTGCTTCTTTGCTCTCTGCAGGTGGCTAGGCTTACTCCCAAACTAACCCCTCTGGCACGCTGACCTCAGCACCAGATTTTTCTGTTAATTGGTGTCTTGGGCACAGACCAAGGGGGCATGAAACTACTAAGAGATTGTAAAGATTGTAAGCCACATGGTGGGTGGGATGGGATGGGGGACTGACTTCCCAGACCTGGAGAAACCATCTCTCCCACGGCCACCAGCGCACTCTGTTCACAGTTACTATAGAAAAAGACTTTCCCGGAGCCGGTCCTTAATTAACTATGACATGGGCGGTCTTTGGTGAGCCCCTAAGCTGAGACGCATCAGCTGGTGACAACACAACTCATGGGATGGACTCGTTATTGTGCAGTTAATTTGTGTCTAATTGCATAGGACGCCCGGCTCCTTGGTGTACCGCTGGGAAGCTGCCTCACTGTGTATCTCTGGCCTCATTTTATATATTTAAATTTTTTGATAAAGCTTTTCTTACTGTAAAGGCCTAGACTGGCGTTTGTGCGATTGAATGGACAAGGGCGTTGAGGAGATGCGCAGGACTAAAGGGGACCACAGGAGCTGCAGCGGGGCAAGGCATGCCTGCATCCAGCCCAAGGGCAGTCTGATTGAGTTGCCTGATGTGATCTGGTCAGAGGCAGCCTGGCCTTCCGCAGAGGGCAGCTCAGTCGAAAACATATCAGGTCCTGTGTGGGCAACACAGACCTAGCGCTAACCTCCAGGAACCTGCAGGCTTCAGCCCGTCCTCTGTCTTGGCCCTGCACTGGCTGGATCCACACTCAAACCTCATTCCCTCCCTTGTCTCTGTCCTGCTTCTTGGCATCCAACCCATCCATCCACTTCCCAGAGAAAACTCCAAGAACATTTTAGACTTTGTCAGAGAAAGCTTTTAAGTCCCTTAGGCCCAAGCCAAAAAAAAAAAGATGCCAACTAGTAGGGTCTGTGCTAGCATCCCAGAATGCTGGGTTGTGCCAGATTTGAGGTGGGACCATGGGGCCACGCATGGTGAGTCTGGGATGAGACCAGGCAGTTTAACCGATGCCTTCAGCTTTCCTTAGTAGCTTTGTTTTCCCAAATTGTCCTGTCTCAGTCTCCCAGTCTCCACAACAGGGCAGAAGGTACAAGCTGAGATAACACCTGGACCCAAGAACACGGGGTCTACCGGCCCTTCCCTACACCCTTGCCTAGGACTAAGAGGGCTCCTGGTCATGAAATCCACGGGCATTCACCCTTCTGTTCTTAGGCTGAGGAAACTCTTCTGGAAGAGGAATACTTGTTTTTTTCTGGAAGCCCAAGAGTCTGATGCCTGAAAACATTAAGATCTAACGTGCTACAGAAAACAAGAGGCACTGGACCTCAAGTGCTCTACGGGTGTAGTTTAGCAATGACACTCGCTCAGCATGTGTTAATCTGTAACTTGGCTTAATCTGTAGCACGCTAAATTTAAAATACACACAGCCGGGCAGTGGTGGCACATGCCTTTAATCCCAGTACTTGGGGAGGCAGAGGTAGGAGGATTTCTGTGAGTTCGAGGCCAGCCTGGTCTACAGAGTGAGTTCCAGGACAGCCAGAGTTACAAGAGAGAAGCTCTGTCTCAAAAAAACAAACAAACAAAACACACACACACACACACTTTTTAAAGAAATAATAGTACATGCCTTTAATCCCAGTACTCAGGGAGCCAGAGGCAGTGGGTTTCTGCGTACCGAGGCTGGCAAGGTCTGCATAGCAGGCTCCAGGCCAGCCCGGACCATAGAGTCCTCAAAAAAGTTTTTGTTTTTTTTCATGTTTTTTTGTTTTTTAAAAAAGGGGAAACCCTCTCAAAATTCTTTATTGACAGGATTGTCCCAGACTCGCTGCAGAAAAGGCAGTGCTTAAGCAGTCCGCAGGCAATGAGCTCCCAAGCGTCCAGGCGCCTGCTACAGGCTGCGATGCCTGCTGCCACTGGTGCCCAGTGCAGCCTGTGGCTACTAGTCGTCCAGCACTGAGCTCCTGGCCTCCACATAGTCCAGGGCCTTCGCCTTGACAGCCTGCACGTCCTTCTCAGTGCCATGCTGCTTCTCATAGTCCAGGTAGCGCTTGAAGAAGAACTTCATCCTCTTGGGGGCCAGGCTCAGGTGAATGACACGCTCAAAGATGTCCCTGAGGAAGAAAAGGGAAGCGGTTCCCTCAGGGTCCTCGCCAGAGTCCTGGCTAGTGCTTCCCAACTTGCTTTCAGGAACTAGGTCCCTAACATCTAGCACCCCATTTCCTATCTTCATCATTAGTATGAACTGTCAGAGACCCAGCCTGCCTAACGATGCACAGTACACGGTTAAAGTGGAGAGGAGCTACTAGGATAGGAATGCAGAAAGACAGAATCCAAATGTCCACCACGGAAGGGTGAGAATGAGACGCTTGCTCGTTCTAGCCCTCCTTGCCCTATAGGGACTGTGGGGGACAAAATGAGAGGCAGGCACAATGTGAATCACGTGGGACCCCAAGACTCCTGGTTCCCAGCCCCCAACCCCTCGCCCCTGGCAGAGGGTTCAAACATAGATCAGAGGCTGGAAAGTAAAATCACGTGGACCTGGGGAACCATGTCAAAGCTGCTGTCAGTATCAAGTCAGACAACTGGGGGCGCAAAACATCAACACAGCCAAAGCCCCCCCTTCCCTACCCTCCATCAGGGATCAAGCCCTGTCTGCTGGCCCCTCACCTGACTTCTCTCTGGGTGCCGTGCTTGATGGTCATGTCGATGTAGACTGACCAGACATCTGTGCGCTTTGGGTAGGTGCTCAGTGTATTTTCAAAGATGGCTTTAGCCCGCTCTGCATCCCCGAGCTGGAACTCCAGCTGGGCAAACTTGGCAATCACGTCCACATCTGTGGAGAAAAGACGGTCAGAGCCAGGGCAAGTCCAAGGACCCTGCGGCACAGCACACTAATACAGGGAAGGGTTAGTTGGATGCGTTGCTCTTGGGTTTGGAGCCAAATACACACACGAGATTTGCAGACACTCCTTATTCTTAGGTCATGGGCAACAGAATAAATGCTAATTGCTTTTTGCTCCTCCATCCTTTGGGGTCCAGCATCAGACACGCAGCATATATCACAGTATTCATGAGCATATACTCAGCTCTCCTGAGCCAGAAGCGACCCCATGCTTACAAGATACCAATTGCCGTTTCCGGGTGTCAGTCCTGGGTGTGTCCAGGAACTAGGGAGGGAGGGCACTCACGCTCCTTAGTAGGCAGGCATTCCAGGGCTCGCTGCAGCACACGGTGACTGGTTCCAGCCTGACTCCTCCCCAAAACAAAGGCACCATACTTGATCCAGACGGCCTTCTCCTGCCGGAAACGTTTCAGCATCCGGCTGTATAGCTCACCAGCTTCCTGTGGGAAAGCCCGGTAAGCTAAGGTAGACTTGGCTCGTGATGCAGTTCCTAATTCTAGGTGAGGTGACAGAGGGAGGATCTTCAGAACAGGGGAGCACTATGCAGGGACACAAATGCCAGGAGCTTCCCTAGTAATCCTCCAAGTAGGAAGGTCCTGGATAGAAGACAGATGCCACAACAGCGAAGGCAAGCCAGAGGGGAACGGTCTCTGAGGCTGGGGTGCGACAGCATGGGGAGCCCAGAAGGCGGGGTTCTCACAGATTGCTGGCCCTGGCCTTTTCAAGAGACTAGCGGCCAGGGCAACTGGGCACTGAGCCTAACATCCTACCTTGAACTTCTCGGACTTGGTGTAGATGTCAGCCAGATGTAGGAAAACCTTGAGAGGCTCGTTGTACTGCACAGCCCGCTCGAAGACCTTAGTCAGGGACTCCTGAGAGCCGTACATGTTTTCTAGGTTCAGCAGTGCCACCCACACGTTCAGCTTTTCCTGCTCCTCTCTGGTGGGGTGGGGAGAGCATGATTCCATCAACTCGGCGTTGGAGCCCATGAAGTATTTCTTTCTCCTAGCAACAACTATGTCCCCAGGTCCCACCTGTAAGTGCAGATACTGAGCCTCTGTCCTCACTGCAGCTCATGAGGGGAACCTCTGCTCCCCTATCTCTTACTGCCAAGTCTGGGGCTCCCGATTTCTCCCTCCATTCCTGGGAAGGAAGCCTCCAGATTATAAACTGGCCTGATGTTCAAGCTGGAACAGGATCTTGGGTCTGATTCTCTCCCAGCGAAGGGAGCGGAGCACAAGACAACATCCCTCCACACCAGGCTCAGAAAGCTACCTCTCTCTGCCCAGTACCACTTTACACCCAAGTGTGGCTGAGTTCTCCCTGCTCTACTCGTTGTAACTGGAAACCGTGTTGGCACACAGACACTAGTAAATGTTGCCATAGTGATTTCATCGATGAGGACCATAAGATATAAATGAGGGATCTGTTTCAGGTGGCTACATTTACGGGACTGAGCCTGAAAGACCATGGGCTGACTTGTAATGAGCCATGGTGACACACTCTGTAAGCCAAACAAAGCAAGAGCCTAAGGCCAGACCTGAATGAGATGGTCTTCAGGGCCCTCTCGGCCACAGCCCGGGCCTTCTCGATCTCGGTGGCCTGCAGGTGGAAAGCCATGTACTGCAGCCACAGGATGGAGCTGTTGGGGGAGCTCAGCACCAGCCGGTCAAAGTCATCCGCAGACTCAGGCTGTCGCCCGGGGTCCATGAGTGCCTCCTCAAGGCGCGACAGTTCCTTCTCTGCCTTCTGCTTCTCCAGCTCCCTCTCCTTCTTGCCCTTCTTCTGTTTCGGAAGGAAGAAAAGTGAGTCACCTGCTCCTTCACTCCCAGGGAGACCCTAGGTTGGAAGCCATGTCCTTCCACGAACCCTACCCAGGAAGACACCTAAGTCAGAAAAGGGCACGGGAGTTGGAGCCCAGGAGTCCCTGCGAGAGAAGCGGAGCCTTGGGAACACACCAACCTTGGCCGGGTGCGGTGTCTCGTCCTCCTCGCTGTCTGAGCTCTCCCCTCGGAGAGGCAGGGCTGGAGTCAGAGAGTCGAGCCCCACATCCCAAAGGAAGCCTGAAGAGAGCTGCAGCCGGGGCACCTCTGCAGGCTTTGTGTCCTTTCTCTGCAGGATCACAGAACACTGAAGGGAGCGCAGGCCAGGCTGTTCCACCCCGCCCCCAGCCACACCAAGGCCCCCCACCAACCTCAGCCTCAGCCTGCAGAGGGGACAACAGTGAATTGAAAGTGCTCTTTCTAAATCAATTACTTAGACAGTGACTTCATAGAATGTAAGTATGTACACATGCACATGAAGTAGTAGATCTGGAACAGAAATACTGGGGTGACAAGGGTTGAGTACCCCAAACCAGAGCCCTGCCACGGCTGTGAGCTTCCCTGCGGTCCTCTCTACTCAAGAACTACTGTTTCCACTTGCTGGGAGCATGGGCTCAAACAGGCCATGCCTTCCTTCATCCGCCCACCTCTTTCACTCAGTCCTTGGTAAACATGTTATTAGTGTTAACAGACCCAGTCCTCAAGGAGCGAGACCGGCTGAGGCAACTCCCCTTCATCGCCCACCATTTCATAGAAAGTGAGGTAATGAGGACGGCGGGGCTGGGACAGCACAGCTCTTGGGAGGAAAGGCAAGTAGCTCCTCCCACAAAGTCTTTCCCTCCATTCAGCAGCGGTCCTTACCTCGGGCAGCACCTTCGGCCCCTCCATCTCGTCCTCGCCTTCCCGGTAATACACTTCCACACCACTGTCGTCCTCCTCTGGCGCCCCAGATCTCTTTGGCCTCTTGTTCACGCTTTCCTGAAGGAGGGGCGTAGGAATAGGAAGTTTCTCCTCACCTCAGCAGAGAGAAGGCCGGCAGCTGCAGCCCACTTCTCAAACCCTCTTCTCGTGGGGGAGGCGAGGCCTGACTCTCCCGGGTCTTACCTGCTCACTCGTGGACTCCAGGCGCTCCCGCTTGCCCTGCCTGCTCCTTTGTGACTTCTGGGGCTCTTTCGTCTCCTGGCTGGACAACCTCGCCTCCTCCTGCCCCTTCTGGCCCTTCCTCTCTTTCCTTCTCTGGTTCTTTTTCTCCTCTCCTTTCAGGTCCCTCTCCTCAGCCCCTCCGTTCCTTTCCTCCTGTGTCAGAAGTGGTTCTGGCGGGGCAGAGAACACATCCGGCTTCCCAGTGTCGCCGGGAAGGAGCGACAGCTCTACCAAGCTCCTCTTGAGGTCCACCCTAATGCAGGAAGAGAAGCGCGGGAAGCAGAGACTGAAGGTGAAGGCGCTGCGGGCTGTGCTGACCTCGCCCCATCTGCAGTCTAGACAGTCAGGGCTGAGCCGTGCCCCAGCTGCCTTGGGATCTGCTGAGTTTTTTCACAAGAGATTTTGTTTCATCTCCTCACTGGAGAAAGTCAGGGAGCATCTCCGATGTGCCTGCTTCCTCACCAGCACGAGAAGCCATGTCTACCCAGAGCTAACACTGGAGCTGAGCTCTAAGAGTTTTCACTCATCTGAGCACACATGCATCACTGCCCACACCTTCATGTTCTGAGTTTACCTCAAAACCCAGGGCTCCCAGAAAAAGGTGTCTGATTCACACCAAAAAGACAGAGGGCAGGGCAAGAGCAGACGCTTACCGTAGGATCTTGACAGTGATGAGCTTTCCCTCAGGGAGGTATCTGGTATAAAGCTCTTTCTGGGGTGGGCTACAGTGAGAGACATGTGGGTACTTGGCCAAACCCACAACTGAAGGCCCAAGGCTGAAAGGAGACAGACAAGAGCCCATGGGTAGAAACACAGTCCCAACCACAGCTAGTGACTCAGGGCCTCAAGCTTTCACAGGATATACCAGACACTGGCTCATGGCACCCAGGAAGAGAAGTTGGTTTTTAAAACATTACCACGTATAAGGAAGCTATGGATTTGGATTTTGTTTGAGGTACTGAGAACCCAACCTGCGCAAGCCAGGCAAGGACTCCATCACTGAGCCATGTAGCTCAGGCTGGCCTGGAACTCATAGAGACCCTCCTGCTTCTGCCTCCGGAGTGCTGTGATTAAAGCTGGGCACCATCACACCCAGCTCTCTGGTACTCCATGTTAGCACCATGATGTCCACATCACAAACTGCTCAACACTCAGAGAAGAGAGGAGACTGGAGAGCAGGGAGTGTGCAGTGCTGGCGCTTAGGAACAGATGTGATAATGTTAAGAACTACGAAGCTGGGCATGGTAGTGCACACCATTAATCCCACCACTCAGAAGGCAGGTGCATGTCCAGCCTGGTCTACACAGTGAGTTACAGGATTACATAGCAAGATCCTGCCCTGGTAAACAAACAAACACAAGAAAGAATCATGACCAAGTTCTAAAATCGGAGGCACCCCAGAATTTGAAACTGAAAATGTCATTATTTTTCTAAAACACCAAACAAGAAATAACTTTAAGCTTAAAAAACAAAAGGCAAGTATTTAAAAACTTTGGGATGGAGAATGGCTCCTCACTTAAGACCACTTGCTGCCCTTCCAAGACCAGGCTTGGCTCCCAGCACCAATATGGTGGCTCTAGCCATCTGCAACCCCAGCTCCATGTGATCTGATGCCTTCCTATCTTCGTGCACCAGAGCACCAGAGCACCAGGTATGTACATGGTACACATATGCAGGCAAAACACTCATATGCACGAGATAAAAGTAAGTATTTAAAACTCAGAATTTTACAAACTGGTAAGAATACCTAAGCTCTCCTCTACATTCTTATCAAAGTAGACTAGGGGAGGCAGCAAGCCCCAGGCCAAGAAGGCAGCCCAGGAAGCACCCGGGTCTCTGGAGCCAAGCCCCAAACCCTCAATGTCCCAAATCACTCACCCGACAAGCACACCATTGGGCTGGACAGACTTCACATAGCCTCTCAGGCGCTGCCCTTGCTTGACATCCTGGATGGAGTTAACCTCTGGATCCTCTATTTTACTTTTTGTCTCTGTGTTCGTCCTAAAGGAACACAAGGCTTATGTATGTACCTTTAACCACTGCTGCTCCCCCCAGCACACTGAAATAACCATGTTATATTCTGAAGGCTCTGCCTCTGCATCGAGGAGACTGTACTCTACAGAGCCCGGCCTGCTCGCTCCTGCAGTCCTGCCAGCTCAGGACTGTGTCTGACAGTTGGTTACGTAGAAACAAGCCAGAGAAAGGCCAAGTTTAAAGCCTGACCTTAGCAACACCCATCTGTAGCCATGGAACAAATGGGATGCTGGCCAATCCCTTCTATCATATCCTCACCCTGTCAGGAACCCTGAACCAGACACCTCCCCTCATGAGTACCATCTTGTTACCCTGGACACCCACATTTAGATAAGTGAACCACTCCCTGTGAGTCTGGGTAGACAGGATTCTTCTAGCACCTATATGCCTGCCTCCCTTTAAAAAAAAAAACTGGTCCAATGTATCAAGTAGATGGGCAGAGAAGGTAGGAAGCTCAGAGTTCTACTGCAGTCAGATGCAACCCACCCCGGGTCTTCCGAGTCGTTTTTAATCCCAACACCAATGCTCACCTGGATGATCGCAATGATAAAGCCAATGTTCGGTGTGCCGTGGACAGGATATAACATCTGAAGAGGCAAAAGAGGAGGACACATTCAACAGTCAACATTTCTGGAGACACTGACACACATAAAATATTATTAAAATAAATCTTTAATAATTCTATTCTTTTGTCAGGTTGGTGGTACGCAGTAGGATGCTCTCACAAAGCTGGGCAGCAGGCTGAGCTCCAGTCAGTCACATGACTACGAGGTGACAGAAAGGATGCTCTCCACTGCACTGAGCTGCTGAGCAGAGTCTGCTAGGTTAGGTGCAGGCAGTGCATTCTCAGCTTCTGGTGTCTTCAACTTGTTAAGTTTACTAGGACAGAATCTGTCGGAAGTTGAGAGATATCTGTACTTAAGAGATGAGACCACCCCACTTTAATCAGTGTGATCTCCAGAGAGACAGCAAAACCACAGAAAAACATGACTGAGAGACAACTGAGTGAAGACGGGAAACAGCAGAGCAGCCAGCAGACCAGCGAGATCTGAGCAGGGACTTGAAGAGGGAAAGCAGGGTGAGTCTCCATGGTTTCCAAAGTAGTTCAGGTAAAATTGTAATTCACAGCCCTGTGTCACCACACAGAAACACAGAGGATCAGCTGCAATACAATGCAAAATGTTCCCACACCAGACCTCTGCTTTTTACAAGCACCAGAGCCCTCGGAGCTGCAAGGAGCCTTCAGGCAGGCGCTACCTGGAGGCAAATGATTTCCTACCCACATCTGACAGATGAAGGGAATCCTAATTGCATGCTACTCACAGGTCTGGCTGTCATAAAAAGTAGTTAAAATGACTATGTTCCTAAAAACTACGCCCTCATTTTGTAAGCGTCAAGAGACAAGCCAGAGATGATCCTTGTGTCTCTAGGACCCACTGAGGATTTTTTTCTTCTGCCAGTCTCTGGGTACTTTTGTGCTGTTTATCTTAGATAAGTAGTGGACAATTTAAGCAGATGTCAGTAGCTGGGACACTCAGACAGGAGTAGGCATGACTGTTTCTAGTCTCTGTCTGCCAACGGTATATACATCTACTAGGAGCCAACTCTGTCTTGGCTTGTGGTAAAATACATGCACTGAAATCTGGCTCTTCAAGGCCAGTTTTCTCAGGCTACAAAAATAGTCTTAAAACTGAGAGTGGGGCTTGTGGTGTGTGTTGTACTCCTAGTACCTAGAAGGCTTTTAAGGAAGATCACAAGTCTGAGGCCAGCCCAGACTACATAGAAAGACTCTGTGCCTCAGCTCAAAACCACCCAGCCAAAGAGAACTCCAATAGGTTTGTGGGCATCTGGAACAGTTTATAAACAAAGCTCCCAACTTGAGGATACTACCCTTTTACAAAAACACATACAGATGATTTTTTAAATTAGAAATATGAATGGAATAGAAATAAAAATGAACAATTAGCTTGGAAAACAAGAGCACAGAAAAAAAAAGCTGTTTTTGCAGAGAACCCAGGTTTGGTTCCTAGCACTCATATGGCAACTCACAACTGTGTGTAACTCCAGTTCCAAATCTTCTTCTGACCTCCACAAGTACTTACATGTACATATTTACATATACACATAAATAAAAAATAAATATTTTTTTAAGTCTACTTAAAAAAAGAAATGTAAATTTAAATGAAAGATCAATTCTTGCTTATCCTAAATTTTTGCTTATGACTAAAATAAAAAATTAAGACTATCTAGTCTGGGCTGGAGAGAAGGCTCAGAGGTTAAGATTGCTGGCTACTCTTTTAGAGAACCCGGGTTCAATTCCTAGCACTTCATGGTGAACTCCAGTTCCAGTGAATCCAAAGTCCTCTTCTGGCTGCCATGGGCACCAGGCATGCGCATGGTACCCATACCTACATGCAGACAAAACACTCATACATGTAAAATAAAACAAACAACAAATCTAGTCTTATAACCAGGAATTGCATGCCTGAATTCTACCACCCAGGAAGCAGAGGGGAATAGTCACACACTGCATGACTGTTCGGACACTGTAAGTGAAAGCAATTTTGCAAAATGTATCCTATCAATTGGTCCACTATATTTACTTCAACAAATGCATTTCAAAGCTGTACTACCATCCAAACATGTACAAAGACAAGCATTTCAGCATTATTGTCTATCAATGAAAATTGGTAAATAATTTAGATAAAAGTAGTGACATACAAACAAATAAATACTAAAAATAAGGTGAAAGAATGGGATATTATCATGAAGAAGAAATACATTATAGACTGCTTTAAAAAAAAAAGAGCAAGTTGCAAATAATAAAGTTCCATTACTAAATGAAGTAAAATTATACCCACATTATGTGTTCAAGTCTGGAGAGATTAGAGGTCAAAGTATAGATGGCAAAATCTACACATGCACAATCTACACATGTGCACACACACACACACAGAAGTGCTCATGAACACACACGTGCCCAAGCACATGCATGAGCGCATGCGCGCACACACACACAGACACGCGCACACATGCTCACACGCACAGGTGCACACACGTGCACATGTACTCACACACACGCTCACATGCACGCCATGGAAGCAGAAGGGATATGGGGGTAAGAGGAGGGCAAGGATAAGAAAGCTGGAGAGATGGCCCAGACCCTTGCAGAGTACTCGGTTCAGGTCCCAGCACCCACGTGGCAGCTCACAACCACCCATAACTCTAGTTACACGGGATCTAATGCCCTCTTCTGGCCTCTGTGGGCACCAGGCACACATGTGGTTCACAGACATACACGCAAGGAAAACATCTATACACATAAGTAAAACGACGACAACAAAGGGACAGAGGGAAGAACAGAAGAGGGTAACGGGGGGCAGAGGAGCTACATATATTTCTTAAATGCAGAATCTAGATTAAACTGCCTCACCACACACACAACACAGAAGCAGAAGCAAGACTATCTGGGGGGAAGAAGCGGACCAGCCAAGGAGGAGAGATGGAGAAGGATAATGGGAAGGATGGATATCAGCAAGGTACAATGATCTTATGTGTGAAAATGTCATGATAGCAGCCAGTATTTTGTATGCTAACAAACAGATATTTAAACTAACCATGTTCTCAAACTAACCACAGCCACTTGCTAATTAGTGCCATTCTAAGCTCTCAGGGGTCCAGCTCAGGGAGAGTGTGGTAAGTAAGGAGGTCTCTGTGTCACGGCTCCTGGAACGCTGACAGCTGGCAAATCACCCACAAGAAACTAGCTACTAAAGGTGCTTGCGAGAGTGCGCCCTCTATCGGCAGAGTGAAGAAGCCACATCATCACAGAAACAGCAGATGTGAAATTAGAATAATTTCTTATTCACAGATTCCACTTCCAGAGTCTGGCAGAAGAAACTGCTCATGACTTCTAAACAGATCTGTGTTCCCAGAGCACAGCTACTGCTGCTCTGAGGAGTCAAGTGAGGCCTCTATAACGGGCCTTTTTAAAGATGGCAACTTGAACACTATCCACACAGAACATGTGATAATCATGTCAAAAGTACCTGGCTAGCACTTTGCATGCATGAAGAACATGCTTAAGAAAATGCTCTGGAAGCCAGAGGTGATTCAGTGGTCTCAGGGTAAAGGTCCTCGTCACCAAGCCTAATGAAATGAGTTCAAGCCCCAAGACCAGATGATGGAAGTGGAGAGCCAACTCCCACAAGCTGTCTTCTGACCTACACACATGTATTGTGGTTTATGGAAACATTTCATTTTCAATTTTGCTTTCCTCTCTCTTTCTGCTATCAGTTATCCTAAGTGTTAGTGGTTTTTCCTGTGGAGTCAAAAGGTACCTAGTATGTGATGCAAGAGAACAGGGGCAGAAGCCAGTATTAGAGCTTCTCCATGTCCATCTGGGTACGGGTTTTAATAAACACAGGGATGTTCTAGCGAAAGGTTTTGGCAGTTCAACTTGGTAACAATTGTAAGTAAACCTGTTATTTTCTGGGAGGAAAAAGGACTAAAATGACACACACGTATATATAGCGTATCAGTTAAAAAAGGTATCCCACCAATTTCACACATGGGCAAAAGAGGAAGAACTCTATGGCTTACCTGACGACCTTCTGGGGAACGAAGTCCTCCAGCGGAGCCTCGGAATAGGAGTCGCTCACATGGAATATACTGACTTTGCCCATCTTCCCAAAGGGGAAGGAGACGGTCAGACCTTTGTTGGGTGTCACCTTTAACACTCGGCCCATGACTACTTCCCCTTGTTCAAGTTTGTGAGGACCTGGTGGGAAGAGGGAGTGACAGGAGAGCAGCTGGCACTCTGGCCTACTACAGCCTGCTAGCCTGGGGACGCGAGGCCATCCAGACTTGGGACCTCCAACTTGAATAGCCTGAAATGATCTGAGGACCCAGCTCATCATAACTTGAATCCGTGAACCCCACACCCATGTGGTAGATAATCCCTTTTTTTCTTCCTCTTTAGCCCACTCCCAGAAAGGTCTCTACGGCTCCCCAACACCGTGGGTCTCCTTTAGTCATGGCGATAAGTGAAGACCCTCCCAAAGCCCCTCTAGCAAGCCCCTGTCCATGCAGAAAACCACTTCTTTCCATACCTATGAGTGACAGACACAAGAAAGCCTTGGGGGAATCTGGGCCGACCACAGTGGCCCTCAGGGCCTGCCCGATCTGGAACTTCTTGTCTGGGTGTTTTAGAACCTGAAAGGATAAAAAACAAATCCCTCCGATGTTCTCCCAAAGGTCTGTCATTTACTCCAAAATATAACATTTACATCTCCACAGCAAGCACCTCCCAAGCCACCACACCCCACATTAGCCCAGGGCTCGGTGTACCCCATGGAAACTCTTCAGTCTTCTCTCCAAAGATTACCCAGACACTGACCTTGAACCTGAGGGAAGTGAGCAACAAGGGAATTCTCCCCCGGATGTCTGGTGCAATGTCCACTTCAAGCCACTTCTTAATCGCATTGTACTGTGTGTGGGAGGGATAGGACTGATGTAAGAGCATCCTTGGCCACTCCCACCACTGAAGGATGGAAAGGTCCAAACCCCACACTTTCCCAAGGGACAGGAAACCATCCTAATGTAACTGTGGTCTTGCCCACCTCTACATCTCATGGGCTTCAACCAGAGTCTAGCTTGGCTAGCCTGGCAGAAAATGAGTCCTTCATAATGTTTCAGCTGAGACAGAAAAAAGATGCTGAAGACATCCTCACACACTGGGACCAACCTCACCAAGTTCTTTACCCTCCTCTACACCTGGCTGTACCCTGACAGTCAACCTTCTCCATCTAGGGGCCAACATTTTATTCCTAAATTAATTTAGATCTTTATTTCTCACTACCATGTCCTGTCTTAAACCCAACTTTCAACTCAATAAAACATTTACCAAGAAGCCACTGTATAAGATGGCATTATAGTGTTAAGTAAAAGCTAAGCCCTGTCTTCAAGGTCACACTCTCAGCAGCAACTTCAATGTGCATGCAAATAACTAGAGCTACAAGCAGCCTGCAGGCATCACAGCATGCTACAGGAATATACTGGCTATCAACAATTGGGGAAGATAACAGACGCTGCCCCTTAAAGGGTACTAGGCAGAAGGAAAACAGGCAAACCAGGTACAGGAACCAGCATGATCCAGATAGGAGGCGGAAAAAAGATGGTTGTCATGGTGACTAGGCTACGAAATATATGAATAGATCCTAAACAACTTTATATGCGACGCTAAGCCACCTGGGATAGGATGTCTACAGGCAGGGGCGACTGGAGGGACACTAGTGACATGCTCAGAGATGATTATGAAAGAAGCCTAGCAACAAAGGCACTTCGTATTAGGTGGTGGCGGTGCACGTCTTTCATCCTGGCACTTGGGAGGCAGAAGCAGGCAGATCTCTATGAGCTTGAGCCCAGCCTGGTCTTCATAGTAGTTCTAGACCAGCCAAGGCTAAACAGTAGGACCCTGTCTTAAAAACAAAACAAAACAAAACAAAACAGAAACCCCCCGCCAAAGAGTGGAGAAAGACTGGATTTTGTTGTTGCTTTGTTCTGTTGTTTTGTTTTTTTGAGACAGAATTTTTCTGTATAGCCCTGGCTGCCCTGGAATTCACTCTGTAGATCAGGCTGGCCTTGAACTCAGAGATCTGCTTGCCTCTGCCTTCTGAGTGCTGGGATTATAGGTGTGCACCACCACCACCTGGCTAAGACTGGATTTTCTTAATGAATCTGGAATGGGCTGAAGTATAGAGCTGAAGTACAATGAAAGTCTCTCAGCATTCAGTGTGTATGTCTAGTATACAGCGTGCGTGTCAAAGGGAAACCTTGGAGTGGTTGTGCCAATCAGACAGTATTAGAGGACAGTCAGTCTATGGGACAGCTCATCCTGCTCAACCAAGGCCACAGCTGTGCCCATGGAGTGGCCTGGCTCTGCAGCAGCTATACACTGAGGTCGAAGCCTGCCGTATGCTGAAGCATCACGTCCACTTGGTTCTGGGCAGTATTGACTCTGGGGCCCCGCATCATGACTTCCACTAGACGCCTGCAGCTGGCCATCTAGCGGCTCAAATGGTGCTTTCATTTGTGCATCCATAAAAGCAGAGAACCCTACATTAACATCACATCCATCCCCTTAACCACACAGGCCATCCACTTGGTCACGTTGCCTACTGTCCCTAAAGACTCTGGTAGCCACCATATCAAGCTGTTCCCTAATTCTCACCCAATTCACTGCTTGGTTCTCACACTGTTTATCTTGACACTTCCATGCTGCCTTTCTGATTGTCTTTTAAATTTGGGTCCTTTCAGCCTTTTACATAATTTTAAAGGATTTATTTTTGTGTGTGAGAGTTTTGCCTGCATGTGTATGTGTACCATGTGCATGCCCTGGTGCCCAGGGAGGTCAGAAGAGGATGTTGGATCCCTGGACACCCAGAACTGGAGTTAGACAGACAGCTGTGAGCCACCATTAGCAGCTGGAAACTGGACCTGGGTCCTCAGGAAGAGCACCAAGTGCTCTTAACTGCTGAGCTACCTCTACCTCTCCAGCCCTCTCTGCACTACATTTTTGGTGCTCTCACTCAGTTCAAACTTCAAGTTGAACAGGTGTTTCTTCAGGGTTGGACAGACAGCTCTTTGGAGCCAGTGGCCAGAGCCAGGACACACAGAAGGGAGACACAGAGGCACATCTGCTCCCTGCCCCCACTAGACACAGATTTTTTTGGCAGAGGCCAAGTATGACCCACAGCCCAGCATGGTAGTAAGGACAGACTCAGAATGCCCAGTATAGAGTCTCTGCCTCCAGTTTCACAGCCTTTGCTCTGACGGAAGGTCAACCCTGCAATGAGGGCACCACCACTCACCTTCTTGAAGAAGCACATCACGGTCTGACCAGCCTGGTATTGCTTAATCCTCTCCATGGGGCTCTCAGAGTGAGTATTAAGGGCACTGCAGCCATTCCTCAATTCACTGTTTGCAGAAAGGCAAAGGAACAAGTAAGCCAACCTCTGGGTAGATTCTAGCTTGAAAGCACCTCCTTCCAATGACCCCAGCGCGTCGGTACGGGACTCCCCTATTCTTACTCTCATGGCCAATCTCTCTGTACAGGAGAGTCTTCTCAGTACTTAACCCAGGGCTCATCTTCTCTTTTCCAAGTCATTCCTCTCTGCATAAACCAGCAGGGAACTAGTCCATGGGTCTTTCATAAACTTAGCAAATAAAATTATTTTTTATTCTTCCCATAGTACTTTAGCTACCGCTTTAGTCTGCAGGACTGTCCTCACAAAATCTTGCTGAACTTGACCACAAGCTCATGTACCAATTAGGCAGTGTAGACAATATAAATTTACTGTCTGCTGCTGAGCCAGGAGCTGAGTCAGGTCAGAGCTTAACTCAAAACCAGGTCTCGGACCTCTGCTAAGCTACCACTATCAACTTATTTTCAGACATGCAAGGACACGTGATCTGAAAGCTGCCATCCACATATCACTAAACAAACAGAAGGAGGAAGAGCTGCTGGCGCCCCTTACCCACTCAGATAATTTCTAAAACAAGACAAGACTCACCCATATGACAGTGCAGTGATGTAGGTAAAAATGTGAAGTATGGTCCTATGTGCTAGTGAACGTAGAAAATTTTCTTATACTAAAAAACTGCAACTGCAGATATATCCTGTGACTCAGCAATGCTGTGACTCACCCGAGAGAAATGCTTACATGTGAGCTCAGAGTTGTTTGTTGTAGCGTTGTAAGAATTTTTCTGTAATTTTTAGCCCAAATGTAAACCATCATTTCGACAACGAGTATGTTTTTGGCATGTTTACAGGATAAATTACTATCATTTAAAATGACCCTGAGTGAGTAATCCCCCCTAAGTTTCTAGAACTCAGTAATTCCTGAAGTAAGCACATGGCCAAGAACACCTATTCTGTCAGCATGTACGACTCAACTGTTTAGTGACAGAAAGCTGATGTAGAAGTTTAGGTCATCCTGTGACACTGAGTGAGAGTCTCTGGGGGAAGGACTGATGGTCCAGGGTATGGAGTCTAGGCCCTTGCACATCGCAGGCCAGCAACAGCCCCATAGCTCAAAAACAGGTTTTTAGAAATGCAACACATTTTATTTAGCCCTGTCAGTTCTGACACAGCACAAAAAGCTCGCAAAGGGTAGGAAGTGCACTAATAAAAGCCAGTCTTTACCTAAAGGAAACCGAAAATATATTGTTGATTCAAAGTATTTTACGCTTGAACAATAAACTGCAGTAACTGATTCTGAGTAGCTACCAGGGAGAGAAAGGGAAAGAAAGGAATGCTTTAAGAGGCTATAGGCCTAGACGTGTTACTGAAGCATGTCTTGTCTCCTCTCCCATAAAACATCTTAACTAATGCAAAAAGGAAGAATGACCAGGGTTCTCAGTGACCTACTGACTTCTACCAGCTGGAGATGAACCTCTTCAAAAGTAAAATTTTAATGAAGAAAAGGAAGTGCCATGCTGGTGAGTAAGTGGATACAGAATCATCCAAATGTTTTTCATGCTGACTTCCAAATATTAATTTTAAAACATAAACATTAGGAGCTGGAGAGACGGCTCAGTGGTTAAGAGCTCTTGCTCCTGCAGAGGGCCCAGGTTCAGGTCGTAATACATGGTGGCTCACAACCATCTATAACTCCAGTTCCAGGGGATCCAACGTCCTCTTCTGACCTCTGAGGACACCAGGTGCACATGTGGTACACATTATATGCAGGCAAAACACTCATACACGTAAAAACAAATAAAAACATAAACATAGAGAAATACCACTATCACACTGATACTATGCTTCTCAGGTCCTTGAGACAGAAATAAGTCACAAAACCACACAGGGACGACGGAGGGTGAGGATGCCCTGGGCGTGCCCACCCGTTTGTCTATTATTATACTATCTAAAGTTAACGGGCTGAATTTGAAATTTCAAAAACATGGTCAGCAAATAGAACTCAAGGTCCAGAAATAATTCCCTCAGACACAAGCCTTTCCAGAGATCCTCTGATCCCTTCCTTCCGGCTGCTGTCCAGATGTTACTCCTTAGAAGCCAGTCTAGAAGTCTTCCCATAACATCCCTTGATGTAAGACTGACAACCTGGTTGGATCCAGTCTGGCCCTGCATGGCATTCTTAGGCCACATGTCTGCAGCATTGTTTACTGATGGTCCATCAGCCCCAAGAGGTCTTTTATGGGGGAAGCAGAATCGACCAGACCTACAGGTCGAAACGCTTGTGATCTGAAAACAGGAGCCACCACTGCACAGACCATCAGTCCTTCCCCCAGAGACTCTTACTCAATGTCACAGGATGACCTAAACTTCTACATCAGCTTTCTGTCACTAAACAGTTGAGTCGTACATGCTGATAGAATAGGTGTTCTTGGCCATGTGCTTACTTCAGGAATTACTGAGTTCTAGAAAAATCTACAAACAGTGCTGACATTCTACTCTTGCTTTGTGAGATAGGGCCTTACTCTACAGCCTAGCCTGGCCTTCAATTTGTGGCAATTCTCCTGCCGCAGCCTCCCAAGCGCTAGGATTTCAGGTATGAGTCCCTATGCCCACTTTAATTTTCATACCCCTAACTAGACGTAGGAGGGTTAAAAAAAAAAGTAACCAGGAGCTGAGGAGCAGCTGTGTGCTAACGTGAGAAACTGGGTGTCACCCTCACCATGCTCAAATACAAACACACAGTCAAGAATATCTGTTCTTTAAAGACAAACAGAGCCTAGTCTTTGCATGTGGCCTCTTGTGACAGGCTGCTGAGCGGGAACTAGGGTGCTCTGATGAGTCTGCAGAGTCTCCCCGAGCAGTCCCATGCAGACACAGACAGAATGTCTGGGTAGAGAAATAAGGAGACTTGAACACAGAGAGGCAAGGAAGTCCTAACACTGGTGGGATCAAGAACTCAGGGTTACCGGCTCCAAGCTCATCACTGTCCATGAGACCACGCTGCTGGGGTTTTCCTCACCTTGGCCGAATGCTCAGCTCCAGGATGGTCTGAACAAATCTGGGGTGACTTACTGGGAGAAACCTAGAGAGAGAGAAAAAAAAATCAAACCACATCTTACTCTGTTAGCACAATGACCCCAGATCAGGAACTCTTTCTGCTCTGCCCTCCCCTACCCACACCACCATATGAGGCCCCAGTGAGGACCATATGAGGCCCCAGTGAGGATCTTTAAGGACTTCTATGTCAGACTTAACTTGCTATATTTCCTGTTTCTTTCTGGAGGTCTAGAGAGGTTGGATGACTTACTGAAGATCCTATGCTTAGTTCTTGAAATTAATATGCCAACCAGAGGCCAGATTTTCAATCCTTCTTTTCTTGTTATAGCAAGAAATTCTACTATGATAACACACAGGATTTAAGGTAAGAGGCCAATAAGATGGCTTGTGTGCAGGCCTGACCACCTTAGGTTAGTAAGATCCCACAAGGTGGCAGGAGAGAATGGACTCCTGAAGATTGTCTTCTAACTCCCATATACAGGCAGGAGTATGTGAAGGCACCCGTGTTCACGCCCTCAGATAACACAGGACACGCCGTGGAGGATGTACTGTGAGAACAGCTGATACACACTGGACAAGAGCTATGAGGCTGCAGTTACTGAGGCGGGCAGCACGCCTTCACTTTTTGAGTTTTCCCAACGGCCTTCCAAGGCAGATATGCTGTTACTCTCGTAGTTATCTGAAACTCAAAGCCAGGTCTAACTTTAAACCTACCCTTTAGATGCTATATTTTGTTTTTAAAAAAACAACATACTAAAGGATTCTGACTGATTGCCTTCTAGCTAACGAAGAGAAAATATTATTTACATGCAACTTTTTAATACCTGCCTATGTTCCCATTCTTCCCCTAACTGCGCACCCCCCTCAAAGCCAGCCCGGCTCCCAAAACCTCACTTAGACGTCTTCACATCACGCCCACCGATCACTCGCGCAGTGACTGTCTGTCCAACTTTGAGTGTGGCTGTGGGGGAGGTGCCCGCTGGAACGTCATCCAGAATGCGGGAGGCGTGGATGCAGCCACTGATGCCATCTTCCAGAGTCACGACAACATGCGTGGCCTTCACAGACTTAACGGTTCCGGTGACTTTGTCCCCAACAGCCAGGCCATGCTTCTTTTTAGACCTCACAGCCAAATCTGGGTCCTCTTCCTCTTCCTCCTCTTTATCATCAGCTGTCTCTGAATCCCTCCGAGCTGGCTTCCTGGTCCTCTTAGAAGCCGGCCCTTCCACAGCCAAAATCAGACCCGTTACTCCTGGCTCTGTGTTCTTGAGGGTGAGGCAGACACCCTGCCCCACCTGCAGCTTCTCAGAGTCGAAGTGGAAGGTGTCGTTGAGGTGAGAGGTCAGGGAGAAAGCTACAAGATGGCCAGTTTCCACCAAGGAGGCCACGGCAAAGGACTTCTCCAGATGCTGCACGATGCCCTGGTGTCGACTGCCTTTCTTCAGCTGGAAGAGTGAAAAGTCACACTCACACTCTCCACGCCGTACATACTAACTCACAGCCCCACATGGCAGGCTGTGAAGAAGCCCCTGCTATCCAGGAGACTGGGGTGTAAGCTTAGCTTTCCCTCCACAGACTCGGCTTGCCTTCCTGAATACTCAGTTCCCAGCATTCTTTGCTTTCAGACAAGACTTTGTTCTGTAGCCCACAGTGGCCAAAAGCTCACAACTGCCCTGCCTCAGCCTCCCAAGTGCTGGGATTATAGAGGCACGGCTACCGTGCCTGGCTTCAGTTTATTTTGAACCTAAATTCCCATGTCCCATCCTAGAACCACTGAACTTGAACTTGGGGACGCACAGCTGGGAGACCGCCGGCAGCCTAGGGCGGGCCTGCCACAGCCCCAGCACTGGTTCCGTCGTTAGAGTCCCTGTGTGCCAAGCACTCCGCTCAGCTTGCCTCAAAATCCCAGCTGTGTTCACGCTCTTCCGTGCCTACGCTTTGCTTGGATGGTAAGATGGTAGGGCCTACTGCACAACAGGGGGAACTCTGGGCACTGGGCACACACCTGCAATGCCAGCACCTGGGGGGCCGAGATGGGACAATCACTAAGAGTTCAAGGCCTCTTACTGATTTCTAGGCCAGCTTGGGCTACCTAGTGAGAAACTGTCTCAGAACAAACAGCCAGCAGCAGAATCCCCATCATCAACAACAACAACAACAAAAAGCTTGGGATAACAATCAAATGCAGACTCTACATACCTAACTGAAAAATCTACAACCCCCAAATCTATGCTTTTGAGTGTTATTAGTATATGAGACTTCAGAAGTTTTACATTTTGGGCATTTCAGGTTTCAGATCTTTTGAATTCAGAATACTCAATCAGTGATGTCTATGTAAATATTCCAAAACTCAAGAGTCTGAAGTTGTCTAACATGGCAGTATACAGCTGCAATCTCAGCACTCGAGAACTGCGAGGCAGCCTGTGGGGAAACTCGGTTCAAATCACAAAAACAAACCCTAAAATTCAGAAACACTTCTGGTCGTATGCATTTCATTTTGAATAAGCAATACGTACTTTACACTCTTATCAGGGAAAATTCCTACAGAGACCCACCTGCCTCTGCCTACCGAGTGCTGGGATTAAAGGAGCATGCCGCCACCACCACCTGGCCACTTTTTTTTGTTTTGCGAGACAGGTTTTCTCTGTGTAGCCCTGGCTGTCCTGGAACTGGCTTTGTAGACTGGGTTGGCCTTGAACTCAGACATCTGCCTGTCTCTGCTGGGATTAAAGGAGCGTGCCACCATGCCTGGTTCTCACATAGTACGAAAGGGTACAGAGGTGTTCAGGAAAGAGTGTGGACATGCTGCCTGAACATCAGAAATGCCAAGACAGGAGTTGTTTGTTTCAGATGACTTTTTAAAAAAAGTTAGTTTACAACATTTTCAACATTTATTGCAAATAAAATCTAAATTCTGCATTCTCTTAAAAATCAAAGGCTCATCTGGGCATGGTGGTACACACCTATGATCCTAACACTTGAAAGGCCAAGGCAGGACTGAGTTCAAAGCCAGCTTGTCTCAAAAACCAAAGAAGTGGGTGGGGGGTTGGAGTAGGGGTGGATGACGACATACAGTTAGCAACACGAGACCCTGATATTCCTCTGATAACAACTGGATGGAACCAAACAGTCTGCCCTATGTGGACGAGACACACACCTGCCTGTCTGTCTGGTTCCTGGCTCCCTAATCTGTATGTCCTACTCACTCATTCACAGCAGCTGATTGGCCCTAAAGATAGAGGAATCATAAGATCTGCCACCCGAACCAGCATGAAATCTGTCTACCAGCTACACCAGGACAGGTTGAAAACAGGAAATGTCCTAGACAGAACCAGACACATTGTCACCCTGACTCCAAGTTCCAAGCAGTGAGAGTAGTGTGGGAGTGGAGACATAAAGCCACAAAGATGGAAACTGGAATAAGCTTACCTTTCTAGCTCTCCTATTCACCAAGTCCTGGCGAAGGGAAACATGGACCTCCAACTTCAACATGTCCACATTTAGGATCACAACCTTCCTCTTCTGCCCAGATTCCACCTCCTGCCCTGCAGTGCAGAACCAAACACAGCACGATGAGCCTTGTGCAATAGGGGAAAGGTGGGTAGCTCTCCTCAGTCCAAAAGGGCAAAGATGGCACATTTACTACATCTACATGGCCCACAGTTAGGGAAACCAAGGTGGTCTGCCACACATAGCTAGGGCTGGGATGAGCCATAATATATACAATTCAGTAACCTAAAATCCCATGTTTCCCCAAATACAATAAAAGCTCTTCTATCTTAGCTTCCTGATGCTGTAGTAAAATATCCTGACAAAAGCAGTTTACGAGAGAAAGGGTTAATTTTGGCTCACAGTTCAAGGTATGGCCCATCATGGCGGGGAAGTCAAGCAAGCAGGAACTTGAAACGCTGATTACCTTGTACCAGTCAAGGACAGCATGCTGCTATTCAGCTCTCTGTCTTTACACAGCCCAGGAGCCCACTCCAGGTTGTCCCAGTGCAATTAACACAGCCAAGATTCCCCTACTCCCTAGGCATGCCCAGAGGCTATCCCAGGTGATTCTAGATCTTGATGCTAATCATCAGAAGCCCATACGCAAACATTTATCATGTTTGATTTTCATTCATACAAGACAATATGCTTCACCTGAATCAACCCTGGAAATTGTGTATCCAGCAGTGGGAGCAGTAAGTACAGGATCTCCCCAGCATGTCATGATGAGCAAACTCACCTGCCCGATGGTATCTGCTGGCTCTCAAGATCAGGTCGGGCACCGGGCCCCCACTGAACACCACCGAACCATCTTTCAACACCTCTTGTACCATGACATCAAGGACCATGCCTGGGGTCATCTCGGCTAGTGTCTGGATCAACACAGAGTCTGCCATAGGCCCAAAGAAAGCAGGGAATTAGTGAAGGATCCTTTTCCTCTGGAAATATGCCAGCACCACAACAGAGGAACACTCAAATCACTGAGAGTGGAGTCACTTCCTGCAAATTGTCTGGTGTCAGACCAGGTGTGGTGGTACATGCATTTAATCCCAGCACTTGGGAAGCAGAGGCAGGCAGGTATCTGTGAATTCCAGGCCAGCCAGGGCTACACAGTGAGACCCTGTCTCAACAAAACAAATCCATCACAAAATCAAAATTATCTAGTGTCAGGCCAGTGAGATGGCTCAGCAGACTCCAGCTGTCAAACCTGAGGATCTGAGTTCAATCCCTGGCATGGTAGAAGGGAAGAACCAGCCCCCATCAGTTTTCTCTGACCACCATATGAGTGCTATGGCGTACTCACATTCTCTCACACGCACACACAAATAAACATAATTTAAAAAGAAAGTAAAGAATGGAAAGTGAAAAGTCGGTGAATCTACACTATAAGCCCGATGCCACAGAATGAAGAGAGATTCTGATCTTGGATTAACTGTGGGGACAAAGGGAAGTTTGGGGGCTGCTTACTTAGAATGACTTTAAAAAACAAAAACAAAAAACCAGGGTCTCAAATATCCCATGATGGCTTAGAACCCAGGCTGGCTTAGATATTCTGAGGATGATCCTGAGTTCCTGACCCTCCTGTCTCCACCTCCTGGGTTCTGGATTATAGGTGTGTGCCACCACACCCAGTTTAGGTGATGCTTGTTAGGCAAATACTCAAAACCACATCCTCAACCTTTTTATGTTTTGGAGGGGGAGAGCATGGTCTCATGTAGCCCAGGCTGGCCTCAAACTTACAATGCAGCCAGGATAACCTTGAACTCCTGATCTCCTGCCTTCCCTTCCCTCCCAAGCACTGGTATGGCAGGCATGTGCCACCACATCCGGCTTATGCGGTACTAGGGATGCAACCCAGGGTTTTGTACACACTAGTCAAGCTTTTGGGCAGATCTTTATCTCAGTCTGGGTAGTAAATAGGTATTCACTTCATGAACACGTAATGATTACTTCACGAACCTCTATTATTTAAAACAGCTTAGATGGAGAGTAGAGCTCAGGAGTAGAGGGCTTGCCTAGCACGCATAAGGTCCTCTGTTGGTTCCATATCTAGCACTGAGTTGCTGAGGTGGCACGCAACCACAATTCCAAGCTACTGGGCAGGCTCAGGCACAAGGATCAGACCCATGACCTAGGGCCAAACTGGCCATACACAGGCTCGATCCCCTCATCAAACTGTCAGGTTTTTAAATTACAGAAAGCCCCCAAACCGTCCTAACGACGGGTACAATGGGAGCACAGGCAGTCCTATTTCGACCCTAGTTTTGCTTCCTGCCTCCACTCAGCATGCCCCCACCTTGGTTGCTCATGAGGCTGCGAACGCCCTGCAGCTCTTCCAGACACTGGCACAGGAGGACGAAGCTGGTGCTGGCCGAATCCCCGAGACTACAGTCCGATAGCCGCAGAGACAGCAGCATCCTTTGCTTCTCCTCGTCCACTTTGGTCACCTTAGCAACGACTGTCTGACCCTCCACGAAGTGGTCACTTGGAGTGGTCACAAACTTGTCACTCATGATCTGAACAGCGAGTAGAAGATGAGGGAAGAGTCAGCCCTGTGCTGTCAGTGTTGACATCCGCTTGCCTATGCCCTCCAGGACGTAGTCTACTCAGCAGGGGTGGGCCGTTCCCCTTAAGGAACTGCTAAAACCTTTTCCCATCTGAAAAGCTTGTAGTTCAATGGCATAGAGGAGAAGACAGTAATTCAAAGGGTATTCTGGGGCCTTCACACCTTAAAAACCACAGAAGGTGGTTTTTACCAAAACTACACTGGGCTATTCAGGAAAATTTAGTCTGAACCTGCTATAAACACAAGTTCAGTCCTTTTTATGATAAAAAAAAAAAAAAAAAATCAATCAAAGCCACTGTCCCTCAATGCTGCTGTGTGAAAGAGACAGAGGTCCCTTTACCAGGAGGCTGCACAGCAGGCAGGAGGACCAGTACACCAGCTGCATCCATCCCTTTCCCAGTGGCCTTCCTGGCATTCACACCTTAGGTGATTTCCCTGACCTCTTCCAGTATTAAAGTCTCCTGCTGCCTCTCAGCTCAGAGGTCTCTGAGCCTGAGGTCTCTCCTCAAAGGCCTTATGTGTAGAATTGAACTTACAGCTTTTGGGGCCAGTCCACTCAGACCCGAGGGGAACTGCACGAACACACCATAGTCCTTGATGCTCTTCACAAAACCAATGAGCAGCATTCCAGGCTGGACCTCTGAGAGGCTCTTGGGGTCCTGGCCACCTTGTACTATGGAGACCAAAGCTGGCTTCCTGCAAAGAAGCTAGTGGGACCTCATTAAGGAATGTTCTGGAAAGACAAATGAAATGCCTAACACTCCCATTTCCCCCTCCTATGCTATGGACTTCGTTATGACTGTGGGTCTCTATGGGTAGAGAACTGAGCAGTAGCAGCACACTAGAACTTGCAAGAGGCCAAGTTCTTAAGCATTACCTGACTGTGGAGGTAGCAGCTCCAGCAGGGCTGTCCTCCAGGAGCTACTGGTGCCCAGTGATGTTGGACCATCTGTTTACTCCCTCCTGCGATCTCCTCTCCAGATTCCTGAGGTCCGCCAACAGGGCACAGCACAGGTCCACAGTCCGACAGCTAGGTGAGCCAGTGCAGTCCTCCACTGACCCCGTCTGGCCACCAAAGAACCCCATCCTACCACCTCTGCTGCCCTAAGGATTTTAGCTTGTTTGTGAAGAAAAGGTAGCGCTTTCCTGAGAAACACCCACATACAGCACCCAAGGGAACAGCTGTGAGCTCGAGACCTCCAACAGGGAGAACTTCTCTGGGCAACTGCCTCAACCCCAGCACGTGGCAGCACTTCCTGGGCCTGTTCCTGCTTCTCAGGCACAGGTTCAGTCACTGATTTGGTATTACGGAAGCATTTGTAAGCTCAAATAGTTGATTCCCCCCTCCCCCCCTTGTCCTGGTCTAGAATTTCCCGTCCAAGTGCCCATGGCCTTCCACTGCCCCCAGACACCAGTCAAGGATACAACATGTTTCTCACCCTGGCTCAGACACAGAACTTGGTGAAGGGTGTCACCTGCTTGGAGCCAGTGATGCAACAGTGGGCCATTGGCAACATGGTCGGACAAATGAGGCGTGGGGAGGAATGCAGGGATGTTGTGGGGCAGGATGGCCACCTCCAGCCCACCTTTGGTCTTCTCCAGAACCTTCACATCCACCAACTGCTCACACAGAAAGGTTAGCTAGCACCTATCCTGAGCACAGCGCTCAGAGGCACCAGATCCCAGTGTCAGAGGCCACCAAGAGGCTAACAGCAAAGGCACTTTCCGCCTGATCCCACACCTTCACCCACACCCCACACAGGGACTCCTCTGGGGTTCCCCTTGCCAGCTTCTCTGCAGATTCCTGCAGGCCGGCCTTAGCGAGGAGGAGGAGACAGGCAAAACCATAATACAACTCTTCTCTCATGCCAGCTTCCGTGTGCTATTGCAGCCAGAATGAGGCCCCGGAATCTCGGAGCCAGCTCTCTCCTCCACGGGCTCTAGAACTTCTCCAGTACCATGGTCACTGCAGGACCATCATGTGTCCAGGTACCTGCCCAGTGTTAACGACCGTTCCTTTCTTCTGACTGTTGGTAACGTCCTCACTCTTCGACTCTGAATCACTCAGCAGTTTGAAGGACAGGAGCATCCTCTCTTTGGAAGGCTCACAGTTCAACACTACCACCTTCACCACCTGGTGAGAAAGCACATGTGTCTGGCCATCTCCTGCAGCAGCAGGCCCTCAGAACCTGGAGCAAAATGCCCTCCATGAGCACTGCAGGGGTCCTGGGAGACCCATCAAGACCTTGGGTCAGAGCCAAAGGCAGGGAAAATACAATACAGAGACTACATTAAAAGTCCCATAAGCTGAGCCAGACGGTGGTGGCACCCGCCTTTATCCCAGCACTCAGCAGGCAGAGGCAGGTGAATCTCTGCGAGTTGGAGGCCAGCCTGGTCTACAGAGTGAGTTCCAGGACAGCCAGAGTTACAGCAGAGAAACAATGTCTCGAAAAACCAAAAAAAAAAAAAAAAAGTCTCATAAGCCAACTTTCCACAACAAAGACATAAGTAGCTTCAAGTTATAAGCCTCAAGTTTTAGTAAGGTCTTTTTCTCAGAGAAACTCGAACCCCCTACCCTTCCAGCACTATTCCTACGGCGACAGTGTCTGATGTGAAGAACGCTGGCTCACTGCAGGTCATAGGAGATCTCTCCTGGATCGTGGGCCTGGGTCCACTGGATCCCAGAGAGTCTGGGTTCTGTCACCCCTCCCCCTTCTAACTGGCTCAGGCTCTCTTTGATTGCGCTCCCTTTCTCTTCCTCTTAAAAGGCAGCCAACTACTTGCTGCTCCTTTAAAGTTATGTTCACGGAGTCACTAAGGATAGAAGACAGAAATCTGTACAGGGCAAGGTTACCTGGCCACTGTAGAAGACTTTCTCTGGGTTGGGGATATACTCAGCGCTGAGCTCATGCTTGGGCACCAGCCCCTGCACACTGTTGTAGAACTTTACAATGCAGCCATACTCCTTGACCCTTATGATAACACCATGTGTCTGCAGGCCAGGCTTGGCATCCTCATAGCAGGTAATGGCAGGTAGTTTGGATGTGACAAGGGTTTTCTTCAGCGTCATTAACAGCTTCTTGGCTTCAGGGTCACAGACCAAAACCTAGGAAAAGATAGAGGCTATCAAGCCATTTGTTACCAAGACATTGTTACCAAGTTACCTGGTCTGCTACTCCATGAATCCAAAGGCCATAGGTCATTCTCCAAGAACCAATTACCTTGTACCTCCTAATACCAGCTGTAGATCTTTGTGTTTCCTGTAGGATGACCATCTAATGCATAGAAATCACTACTTCGAACGTTCTTCCTCTCATGAGCTGCTGTGCTAACAACCCTTTCCCAGACACACAGTATGTTCGTTCTCTCAGAGCAGCACTCAGCCTGGAGTTTTAGAAACTTACAATGGCAAACCTTATGCCTGATGGGCCACCTTGTTATCTTGTTAGTGTTATTTATTAGTTATAATCTAAGACTGAGCAATCCAATTACCTTGAGGGCAGAGAAAGCCAGTTTTATTTTAATTTATTATTATTATTACTATTATTATTACTTTTTTTTTTTTTTTTTGAGACAGGGTTTCTCTTTTGTAACTCTGGCTGTCTTGGAACTTACTCTGTAGACCAGGCTGGCCTTGAACTCACAGAGATCTGCCTGCCTCTGCCTCCCCAGTGCTGGGATTAAAGGCGTGTGCCACCACCGCCCCTGCTGAGAAATCCATTTTTAATCCCTCAACCTCACTATATAAAAATTTGCACCAATGTGTAATTACTGCCCTTAATGCATCAATTATAATAAAATACAGTAACGTGAGAAAACCCAGCTCTAGCCAGTAGTATGTGTAAAGGAAATACCATGCTTAGCACACAGGCAGCATGGGGTTCAACTGTCAGTACTAGGTCAAAACAGAACTAGGAACTTCCACTGCCTGAACATACCAGGCTCTATGCTGGGTTCTTCACATAGTATCACATTTACTCTTTATAATGAGCTTTGTGAAGATTTAAGTGTTTGTTGGAAAGCACTCATGTTTTTGTGGCAGTCTGAGCTGTCATTTTCAAATTACATTTATTATGTGAGGGGGGGAAGAGGGGCATGCACATGCCATGGTATATGTGTGTTTGTATGCGGGGAGTGGGGGCATGCACATGCCATGGTGTATGTGTGTTTGGGGGAAGGCGTGCATGTACCATAGTGCATGTTTACAGAGGTCAGAGGGTGATTCTCTTCCTGCACTATGCAGGACCTGGGAATCCAAACCAGGTTGTCAGGTTGCAGCAAATACCTTTACCCACTGATCTACCTCCCAGGGTCTGGACTATTTTTTTAAATTAGGTTTTGACTACTTGTGTGTTAATTATACATAATAATGAACTTTGCTATGACAATTCATACATGTACATATGTATCTCAGGGCTACTTCTGAGTCTAAGCATATCCTCTGCTTTTCCTCAACCTCACAAACCTTGTCCATCTTTTCTAGTTCAAGATCTACCTTGGTCAGAAGTCCAGAAGGCTTATTATCCTACTGAATTAAA
The DNA here is from genome assembly GCA_026225945.1 of Cricetomys ansorgei. Lineage (NCBI taxonomy): Eukaryota > Metazoa > Chordata > Mammalia > Rodentia > Nesomyidae > Cricetomys > Cricetomys ansorgei. The sequence continues at coordinate 12,944,804 of JAMJFZ010001258.1, forward strand.
CCTGAAAACTGCTGCTCAGATACTTGGCTTTCCTACCCTTTAAATGGCACACTTGAAGAAAAATAAGAACAATATAGAGTGATTTTTTTTCAAGATACGGTTTCTCTGTTGTGACTCTGGCTGTCCTGGAACTTGCTCTGTAGACCAGGCTGGCCTTGAACTCAGAGATCCAGCTGCCTCTGCCTCCTCAGTGCTGGGATTAAAGGCGTGTGCCACCATCCCCCAGCTTATAAAGTGATTTTTACAACACAGGACAGATCATGTGCGGTAGTGGCTATTGATAATATGATTCTGTTGCTGAATGCCACCCCTTCCCTTTCTGAGCTCTGAGCACAGCATATAGCCTGCACCAAACTATGTGGCAAACGTCACACACCTGGCTTGCTCTTTCTTCCTGAATATTTTAACTTAACAACTATACTATACTAGTCAGGGACTCACTTTTCTCTTCCCAGCATTGGGTAAAGTACTGGATACCCTGCAGATCTTATATGTTCATTTCACAGAAAAAGGCAAAAACCTCAGCTGAGAAGCCCTCTCTTCTCATCTAGCCAAAACCCAACAAAGTCTCCTTCAGGGGACTCACCCGGCACTTGACCTCATCCCCTATGTGGTACTTCTTCTCAGGATTCTTCATCATGATGTCAGCTAGGTGCATGGAAGGTACCAGGCCTCTCATTTGCTCACCCACCTTCACCAGTATCCCAAATGGCTTTATGGTCAGCACTGTGCCCTATGGAGTTCAAAGGAAAAGCATCATACTACAACAAGAACACCATTTTCCCTTACTAGAGCTGTCATGTCTGTTCTAGTGCCCAACCTTCCCCATCTCATGTGGGCAAGCCACTCCTGTGCCTCCAATCTAGGCTTAGCCAGGCTTATGTACGAAGCCCTTCAAGCTTTCTGGCTAAGCATTACTTCCTGGAATGCTCCCTACGAGGAGACTATGTCTCTCAAGGAATGAAGTCCACTTAAAAAGGAACTGCTCACTTAGTCCTACACACCAGAGAAGCAGTAACTGGAGACAGTTTCTAACACCATACTAACTTTTGATCTGCTCTAACAGCTACAATTAAACTCCATAGCCCAGGACTGTGATCTATTATCTCTGTGTGGTTGGGTGGTGTAAGACTGTACTTTGATATTTATTATAAGTCACCCAAGGGAAGATACAGAAACTTCAGTTTTTAGACAGTAGGAATATGACTTCACATGTATTAACAAGCATCTAAGGAGCTGACAGTTAACATGTAAAGTGAAGATGCCTGAAGGTGAAGTTCTTATATGTTTTGAGTTCTTACCTTTACCACTGTCCCAATTTTGATGTCATGATATCTAAGAAACTGGGCTGAAATAATTGATCTAGGATGAAAGAAAAATATACGATCACACATTTAAGGAAAAACTTGCCTAAAATCCACCATCATGCGAACAAGAAAGGACACTCTCATCCAGCAGGACCAGGAGAAGGTGACAATGCAGGTACCAGGAGCGCCTTCCCTGTGTGCTGCCGATACTTACTTCCGCAGAGAGAGCAAAGCCAGCTCATCCATTTGGCTGTAGTCAATAATTCTACACTTGTGAGTGCTCCCTGGTTTGAAGGCCTCAGCATTGAGTGTTTTCTTAGAATCAGAGAGATGGCTGAGCTATAGAAGACCAAACGAACGAAGATAAGTCAGAAACAGCTCTGAGGAAATCAGAGTTCAAAGCACACTGCGATGACAACACCTTCATCATCCATCATAAAAATAGTACTTTGTGAGATGAAGAGATGGCTCAGTGGTTAAAAGCTCCGGATGCTCTTTGAGAGGACCCATGTTCAATTCCCAGCATCCACGTGGTGGCTCACAACCACCTGTAACTCTAATCTCAGTGGGTCCATAGACATACATGCAAGCGTAACACCCATACATAAAAAATAAAGTTTAAAAATATTGTTTTAAATAGTACTTTGCTAAAACGATCCTCGCCCTTTACTATGACGGAAGCTCGTGAAGAATAACCCAGATCAGAGTCAATGCACTCAAATGCCAGCACCTACTTTTATAAATGAGAGAGACTTACTGGACCACGGTCAAGCCTGATCGTTATAAACTGTGGCTGCTTCCACACAACACAGCCGAGTCGTGGGAACACAGGTGATACAGCCCGTACGCCTAAAATACTCTCCATCTAGCCCTTTAACAAAAGCTTTGCTGGGATTTGAGGGACTGCTGAGTACTAAAGAGTATGCTCTGCTCTTGCACAAGATATGGCTCAGTTCCCAGCACTCAAGGGGTGGCTTGCAACCTCCTGTAACTCTAGTTCCAGAGGATCTGACATCCTGTTCTGGCCTCCACGGGTACCGTACCCATGTGCACAGATCCACATATATACACATAATTTTAAACTTTTAAATCTTCACAACAACAACAAAAGGCTTCGCTGAGCCTTGGTCTGGATCCTATTTCTTTCCTGTTCTTACCAGTGGCCAGGTGTCCCATATGGCAAGCAGGAGCTAAACATTCTAAATCAACAAACCAGCATTGTTCTGACCCCTGTGGACAGCCTTTCACATTGGAGGCTATCTAAGAACAAGGAATTAATATCAAGGGATGAAGGACGTAGAAAAGGACTCATCTTTCCTAAAGTCCTTACAGTGATGAGATCCTTGACCAGACAAAGCAGGCTCCTTACCCGAGCATAGGCCAGTACCCCATTCTTCAGCCTGAAGGTGGCCCCAGCCTTCTTGAAAAAACCCTGAACGGGAACATTATCCAGCACAGCCCCTAGGTGCTGGTAAGAGATCCGGGTGAGTGGACGCCCGGGCTGCAGGAAGATGGGACGCAGGCTCAGTCGCACAACTCTGGTCCGAGGATGGATGCAGAGGATGCAGGCTTTTACCTGACAAGAAGACAGAAATGAGCAGGAGGCCGCCCACATAATACAGCTGAGAGCAGACCTTCTAAGGGGTCAAGATTGTCCATGCACTAACCAGATAAGTACTAAAATATACAGGAAGAACAAACATCAGCCTGTGTAATCAAACAGTGTGTGGAAAAATCAAATGAAATGTCTCAGAGGGACTGTGTCTGACCAAGTAACCTAATTCATCATATCAATGTCACCCACAGTGAAGATCTGTCTGAAACATCTCAAATACCCATCTGACCAACAAGTTCAACACACGCAGACTGTGTCAACTATTTACAGGAATGTAACTACTGTAAGACAGCACTAGGAAAGAAGCTCACTATGATGTTGGCAGGTCCAGATCAAGAGGAACACCTATTTCTCCTAAAGCGTTTTCCTCTATAAGATACAGATATATTACTAGTTTAAGAGTAAAATAGAATCATGTGAAAGTTTAAAAATTCTAAATAACAGGTTATAAAATACCCTTGTTCATTGTAGAAAATTTTAACCTTTAGGTAACTGAAGAAAACCCACCAGGGTTACTACTAAAATCTGATTATAAAATCAGTGTTTTTAATCAAGTATGCTTTTTATTTTTGTATTTTAGAAATCAGATCTAAGCTGGGCATGGTAGCATTTGCCTATGAGGTCAATACTCTGGATGTAGAAACAGGAGGCTCAGGGGTTCAAGGACAAACTCAGCTACAGTGCAGCTCAAGAGGCCAGCCTGGGCTACAAGAGACTACCCAACAAACAAGCAGGGCCAGCAACACGGCCTAGTGGGTGGCAGTGGGTAAAGACACCTGTACTCAAATCTGACAACCTGAATTTGACTCTTAGGACCCACACGGTGGAAAGAGAGAATTGAGTCCCACCAAGTTGCCCTCTGACCTCTACACATGTGCCATGGCACACTTGATTACCTTCCCACACAAACAAGCAAACAAAACGTAGTAAAATAATTGCCCAAGTGGTGGTGGTGAATCCCAGCACTCGGGAGGCAGAGGTAGGCAGATCGCTGAGTTTGAGACCTGGTCTACAGAGCAAGTTCCAGGACAGTCAAAGCTAAACAGACCTTTTTTTCCCTCAGGGTAGGGAATGGGGAGTATGGAGTGCAGGGTGTTCTGGCTGGCCTGGAACTTGACCAGGCTGACCTCAAACCTGAGGTGATCATCCTGCCTCTGTCTCCTGAGTGCTGCAATACAGGTGTGAGCTACTGTACCTGGCCTCATAAACTGTATTAAACCACATTTTCCTACTTGAACAAACTGTGTTTACCTATACTAACTACTATTCTTTTAAAAGCCAAAAGCTGCCTTCTGTAGCTGTTCCTTCTCTGACCGCAGTCCAGCCACTGGTCATCTCTTGTCTTCCTTCTAAAGCACCTTTCACCACCCCCTTTATCTCAGTGCACACCAAACACATGCAGTACCAGGACCTGCCCCGAAGCGCCAGGACACTGGACAGCTGACTAAGACAGCTAGGAATCGAGAAAAGCTGGCTGAATGTTTCTTACTGTTTGCTTTGAAGAGTATGCTCCAATTTTCTTGGGCTCCAGGTGCATGAAGTCAACCAGGCCCGTGAAGAATGTAAGGAAGTTTAGCCGGAGTCCAAACTCAGCTACCTAGAAGCAAACATAAGTTGTTTTGTTTTGTTTTGGGGGGTTGGCTTCATTTTTTTTCTTTCTTCTCTCATACAGTTTATACAATACATCCCGACCTCCCTCCCCTCCTAACAAGTTATAAAAAAGAATTCTATGGAGGGATCTGGAATGTGAGAGACACTTCATAACAAACAATGGACGCAATAATGCCTACGACTATGCATCTCTCCTCCCATGGCTGGAGCCCTTATCAATATGAATAATTCTAAAATGCAAAAGACATCTTTGAATAAACATTTCTCCAAAGAAGCTACACAGATGGGCAGTCAGTCCATCATGAAGATGGAAGACAATCACTAGTTGTTGGGAAAATGCCAATCAGAATCACAAGATACCACTTCACAACCACTGGGAGGCTGCTTGTCAAAGAGACAAGCAAGCACAGGCACAGGCCACAGTTCAGTCCCCAACACCCAAAAGAGAGAGAGAAAAAAAAATGTTTCAAATTGGTTGATCAAGAGATACCAGGAGAGGCTATTACTATTCGGAGAGATGACATAGTTCTTCATTATAAGCTTGTAAGGCTCATTTGGCATTTTAAAATCAACTTAAGACTTTTGATTACATTTTATTTTGTGTGTGAACGAGCACTCATTGCACAGCCAACAGCACTCAGGAGGGAGTCGCAGGACAGCCTGTAGGAACTGGTTCTCTCCCTATGGGCTGTCCCAGGATGGAATGCTGGCCATCAGATTGGGCAACAAGTGCTTTTACTCACTGAGCCATCTGACCAGCTTAATCAACTCTTTTTCGAGACAGGTTTCACTATGTAGCCCAAACTAGCCTCAAACGCCACCTCAGTCTCTGAAGAGTTGAGATTATAGAAGTTATCACCACGTCTGGCTCCATCTGACTTTCTAGATCAGCAGTGTCCGTCAGAAATACCATGACTTAGCTGGGTGGTGTGCACGCCTTTAATCCCAGCAAGCAGGGATACACAGAGAAACCCTGTTTCAACAAAAGAAAGAAAGGAAGAAAGACAGACAGATCATGACCAGGGCACACCTTTAATCTCAGCACCCTGGAGGCTGAAGCAGGTAGATCTGGAGTTCAAGGCCAGTGAGTTCTACATAGTGAGTCCTAGGATAGTCAGGACTACACAGTGAAACCCTATCTCAAAAACAAAAAAAAAAAAAGAAAGAGAGAAAGAAAGACCATGACTATAAAGCCAACTGTAGAGAAGCTAAGACAGGAGGATTGAGTTTGAGGCCAGCTTGATCTATACAGTGAAACTCTATGTCAAAAATATAAATTATAAACAAGTAACAACATGAGTAATCATATGTAATGACAAGCAGTCACATTAGTCAACCATAACTCTTCTTACAGTCATTTAAAACAAAATTACATGCAGCCAGTGAGCTTAGTGAGAAAGGACGCTTGGTACCGAGCCTGACAACCTAAGTTTGATCCTTGGAAACTACGATTGAAGGAGAGAACTGAATCCCACAAGCTGGGCTCCGACTTCTACATGCAAATCACAGTGTGTGTCCTCACACACACACTCACACACTGTCTCTCCATGTAAGGTTAAAAGGGATTTTTATCTTAGATTAATTTAGTATGAGTGCTCTGACTGCAGTGTATGCCTGGTGCCTGTGGAGGTCAGAAGAGACGGTCATATTCCCCTGAAGCTGGAGTCACAGATGGTTGTGAGGCATCATATGGGTGCTAGGGACTGAACCCAGGTCCTCTGCAATAGCAACAACTGTTCTTAACTGCTAAGTCATCTCTCTAGCCCCATAAATGTAATTTTAAAAGAAAATTTTTATTTAAAAAAATACTACAAAAAAAATCAGATGAAATTTGGTTCAGTAACAGCTAGTCTAGGTTGGACACAATAACACATCTCTTTTATCCCAGCACTTGGGAGAGAGAGGTAGGCATATCTGAGTTTGAAGCCAGCCTGGTGTCTACATAGTAAGTTCCAGACCAGCCAGAACAATCTAGTCTCAAAAAATAAACAAAGTAATAATTTGTCCAAAATACTGTCATATCAACATACAGCACTGGTCACATTCCAAGTGTTCAATGAAGAAAGATCTGCTGGGTACTCTGTCTGACAGCAGTTTTATTAATAATTATTAAAAATTACATTTTACAGGGTCTAAGAGAGCTCTCAGTGGTCAAGAGTGTGCACTGCTCTTCTGAGGACCAGAGTTTGGTTTCCAGAACCTATACCAGGCAGTTCACAGCCACCTGCAACTCGAGCTCCAGGAAAATCCAATAGTTATGGTCTTTACAAGCATGGAACAAACGTGTACATACCCATACCCTCATACACATAATTACAAATAAGTAAATATTTTGTTGTTTTTTGACAAACTCAGATCAACCTGCCTCTGCCTCTTGAATGTTGGGATTAAAAGCATGGCCAGGCAGTGATGGTGCATGCCTTTAATCTCAGCACTTGGTGGGTATAGGCAGGTAGATCTCTGTGGTCTACAGAATGAGTTCCAGGACAGCCAGAGTTACAACAGAGAAACCCTCTCTGGGAAAAAACAAAAAAACAAACAGCAACAAAAAAAAAGTGCGACCAACACCCGGCAAATAAATATTTTTTAAAAAATTACATTTTTCAAAATATTAGTAGCAATGAACAGCTTACCTTCTTCACCTGGGCTTTGACCACCAGCCCTGGTAGCAAGTTATTAAGGTTCCAGCTTTGCTCCTCAGTTGCAAAGGCAGAAGAAATCTCTGAGTGTTCTACAGAGAGACTCACAACTCCTCCGTTGCTTTTCACCTCTTCAACCAGACAGGTCAGGTACTGGCCGACTTTGAGCTTAGAGCCTGTAAGCCCAGCCCCAGGATTCAAAAGGAAAATATACCATTATGAGAAGGGCCCTTACCCACGGGCACAAGCACACCTGGAAAGAGCCATGGCCCACCCACCCAGTGAGCGTCTGATGCACATCAGCCACAAGGAGGGCAGGATGTCAATCTGATAGAATTCAACCATCTCACAATATGAACCAAATAAGCCACTCAAAGGTTCTGGGAGCCCAAGCAGAATGTCTGAGATGAAGAGAGCTGAAGCCGGTCCATCAGACTACAGAGACACCTGTTTCTCTCTGACCCTCCACGCATCTTCTTTCCTATCAGCTGGCATTAATTACTGATTCCCCCAAGGTCAACGAGCCTTCAGGGTGATCATTCTGTCCTGCTACTAATCAAAGTGACATCGAAATGTTAACATTTAAGAATGATCCCATATGCTTGAGCTCTCGTGCCAACCCCCTCTCTGCTTGCCCTCACCTTTGTTCTTCTGTTGAATATATCCCTGGGCTTTCTGCAGGGGCAGAAAAGCTCTGGTCCCACCAACACCAATATCCACTAGGTAGCCATGGTCTTCCAGGCTTGACACTGTGCCTGTCAGCAGCTGGAGGAAGGGAAAGCATTCCCAGAAGTCTTAGGTCAAACAGGACTCTCGTGAATTCCACTATCATACAAACATGATTGTTACAAATATACTCCTCACTAATCGTGACACTCAACCCTGTAATCACAGCTCCCTACCTGAGAACAGAAGACATCAGTTTTCTCATAAGGTTTTAAGGGTTTGTTTCCAGAAAGTGAGGAGTGCTTTACATAGCTACAGCATAAAATGACAGGAGTCTCTTACAGGGATGCAGAGAGCAATGAGTTGCATGGTTCCACAGTCATACCCAGAGCCAGGACTACCCAGAGAATCCAGAATCATGCTTTTATCTTCCATGCATTCTTTTTTAAACTCTTGAGAAAGAATATCTTCACCTCTTGTACATTCCATGAGAAGCGGTGCAGCCTTGCCCTTCACTGGTCTCTGTGAATCTGAGATCTCAGAGCTCTCTGAGATCTCAAGTGTCTCAAAGAGGGGACTATCTACAGCCTCCTACATCTGCTATGAGAAGTGCACGCAGAAGGTGCCTAAAAGAGCACCATTATGGAGTAGGCTCCCGACACTTGCCGACTTGCCGCTACCTGGCTTACTTTTGCTCTCTTTGTACCAAACTAAACCCTATTAAACTTTCCAGGCCTTCCCCAAACCCCTTTCTTCTAGCCAAACCCTTAATCATCAGAATATCTGAGTGCAGCTCCCTGTCATACCTGGCAGATTTAGAGGACCTGAGTTCACCTGTATCTCCAGAGTTGGGCATAAGACAGCTGCCTGCTGCCTGCCCTTCTCTTGCATTCACTGAGTGGCCCTTGACAGTCCACATGGCAGGGGTCCGGAAACTCTAAGAACTGGTGAGTAAGGCACCACAGAGAACTCTTTCACCATCTCCAAGCCTCCCATGAAGGCTCCCCACAGACTGGGGCTGTATCACCAAAAAAACTTAAGACTTTCCTTCCTCCCTAATGAAATTAGGTTCAAGTGTTCAAAGTTCATTAAGTACCTAAGAGACCACAGCTCCAGAAAGACCCATCTCCTGAACAGCCACTAAGCACAAAGGAAAAGAAAACACTGAGGGGAGACAGGGCATGACATCCCCCCCCCTCCCCCTGCCCCCAATGCCAGCCAGGTACGCACCATGCCAGGTCTCAGAGCCTCAGCATTCAGCACTCTGTTGATGTGTTTGGGGTTCACTGAAAGCTTGACACTCTTCTTGCCCCTCTCCGAGATTTCCAGGCTGCTCACCACACATCTCACCAACATTCCAGGTGAGAAAATGTCAGGCAAGCGGAGTAGGTCCTACAGAACAGCAAGGAGAAGACCCTATGAACCGAGAACCCACGGCCCAGCCTCAGCTCAGTGGCTTTGCATGCTCAAACTCTCCAAAGAACCCAAAAGGTAAAAGAAGAGTAACTGCTTAGTCACAAGGAAGGGGTCTGTGCTAAGTTACAATCTTGAGTTTAGGCATACAGCCTTCAAATACTTCCCTATGACAGGGAGATGTCAACGATCCATCAAGAGTTGTCTGTGTAGACTGTCTCTATTCCATCTCCTCTCTAGCTTCCTACAGAATTCTCACTCTCCATCTACCTACCAAGGCAGTAAGCTCCATGACACGGACTCCATTTTGCAGTCCTCCTTTTACATGACATCATTTAGTGGTCCTAGGGCCTGAACCCAAGGCCTCACGCATGCTGAAAGCACATCCCTCAACACTGAGGCTCTCGACCTCGCAGATGAACGTTCTCTCTGGCCCCTCCTGCTGCTTCTGACACCAACTCTCAATCAATTCAGCATTTACTCTAGACTCAGTCATTCAGGCTCTTCCCACTCTAACTTGACCCCCATGAACTTCCCCCCTCTTTCAATAGCTTCATCACCACCTACACAAGCCCCACACATTTGTTTCCAGCCCAGACTTCCTTGGACTCAGCAATCACCTGACCCCTGGCTATCTCGAGTATACCTCAAATCCAACATAGCAGCCAAAGAACCGCCATCTCTCCCATCAGACCACACACAGTGGAGACTTACACCTGGTCCCCAGCACCTCTCTGCCTCACTACCCAGGTCACTCTATCCTCAGGCAATGTTTACCTCCTCAGTAACACTGATAAATATAAGGATATAGATGATAAACATTGATAAATCCTGGTCCTAAGCTACCATCAATCTCAGTGCCTAGGTTAACAGCAGTAGTCTCCTAACTGATCTAGGCAATTGCTCATGCTATTTTATCTGCTCTGCTGTCTACATGTCATCACTCCAGTGAGAATACTTCCAAGGAAACCTTTTGATTATAGTATCTAAAACCAATCTTTAATATGGTCTGTAAAGCCATTACAATCCAGCTTCTACATAGCTGCCCAGTTTCGTCTTATACTGCTCTCCCTCTTGCTCTTCTCTGCTCCAGCCTCACTTGCTTCAACTCCCTTATTTCTCTACCTGGGAAACCTTCATACTTCAGATCTCAGCTCCAATGGTCCTTCCTTATGAAGGTAGTCTAGGTTTCCTAGATTAAGTGAAAAATCACTGTATTGTTTAACACACACACACACACACACACACACCGGGTCAGCAAGATGGTTCAGCAGATAAGGATGCTTGCTGAACAAGTCTGAGGACCTGTGTAACTTCCAAGAACTCACACGGTGGAAGGAGAGATCTGAATCTCACAAGTTGTCCTCTGACCTCCATGTGTGCTGTGTCATGTGTGTATCCACAAAAAACAATGGTTTTTATGGCACCCGTATTTTCCTTTCTTAGGATTTGGCAAGTGGTGAGTCTATGTCTATTGGGTCTGTTTTAATTCCAGGAGCAAGTTTCACCTAGACACCCCTTACCTCCAGAGGCTCCTCCTGTGCCACCTGCTCATTCAGCTTCTGAGTGTAGGCATCACAGATCTCAGTCACCGGCACAAACCCTTGGAGGCCATTGGGAAGACTGATAACCAGTTCCAGCTCATTCACCTCTTTCACACAACCCAAAATCCGCATTCCCTCACACAGGGACTAGAAAGAAAAACATTAACTGTATATAGTAAGGCAGACAACAATGATGGGAGTTGGGGGGGGACTTTGGATTTCTAGTCCCAACTCCGATACTAGAGGAACTTTATAAACGAAATGAAGACTCATGAACGTGTATCATATCAGCTATCCGGCTGAACGCCACGAAAGGTCTCAATCAGAAACTTTGCTACAGTGCTGGACCACTAGAGAAGCCTTTACCTTCTACTATTCTCTAGCACTCCCTATTTAAAACACCCAGAAAATGGCGTGGTGAACGAACAGGCACCGAAGCAATGACAGCTTGGGGTGTGAATGTTCCTTCTAGCTGGTACAACCATGACACAGGTCATTGAGACCACAAACATGGGGAAAATGGGCTTTCTGTTGTCAGCACTTTGAAATTTCATGAGGGGCCAAAATTATATTTTTACATGAGCTCTGTAGTTTTCTAAAGTATCATGAAGTTAAACAAAGTTTGCAAAATATCATATTAGAAAAACAGAATATTTCTACAGTCTGATCATCTGATCTTCACCCTCAGAATAATTTGTCTATTTTTCTATTTTAAAATTAACATATATTGGGGGGTTGGGGTGAGGATAGGATAAAATCTTAAAAACCGTAAAAAACACACAATTTATCTGAGGTCATTTCACTTCTACAAAATAAATAAGTAGAGGCCAAGTATGGTTGGGCACACTTTTAAGCCCAGTAATCAGGAGGCAGATGCAGGAAGATCTCTATTAGTCCAAAGCCAGTCTAGTCTACATAGTGAATACCAGATTAGCCAAGGGCTACATAGTGAGACCCTGTCTCAAAACAACAACAAAAACCGGAATGAGTAGGATTAGAATGACTGCTGAAGTTACTGTCAATCTTAACTTCTATTAAAACACAACCAAAAAGGCACATATTTTTAACCATTTTCATGATTTGTTTTGTTTATTGAAACAGGGTCTTATGTGTATCAGACTGATCTGGAATTCATAGATAAGGATGACCTTAAACTTCTGGTCCTCATAACCCCCACTACTCCAGAGAGCTAGGATTACAGGCATGCACCACCATGTTTGGTTTGTGTGATGCTAAGACTTGAACTTAGGTAGACAGAGAGTGGGGATTTGGGGGACAGAAAGGAGGCAGGTTGGCTATACACAGCAGCACACACCTGCAATCCCTGTATGTGGGAGGTGGAGACCCTTGGCTACCTCGAGAGCCTGGGCAGCATAATACCTTACCTCAGAAAACCCCAAATAGGGAAAAAGACATCAGGCATTGGCTAGCAATCAAAGGAAATAAAGCTCATTTCTCTTAACTGGCATAAATCTCTACAGAACATAGAGAAAACATGGAATGGCACATACGTGTGCATACATGCAACGGATGAAAGAAGAAGGGGGCACATTCAAGGAGTGTGTTAAACAAGGAGTATGTTAAAAAGAAACTCAAATGTTAACGAACCTCAACACAAAGGATTTCAAACGTCTCTTTCACAGATTTGCTGGATTTTTTCTTTTCAATTTTCAATTTTTTTGTTTTCTCTGGCCCTTTCTGGTTCTTTTTCCTTTTAGTGGATTCTTCTTCTGTGGAAATCTAAAGATGGGAAAGGACCAGTAAAGATGCAATGGGATGAGAGGCAGCAATCCTAGCCGTTACTGCAAGTTGGGGTCACCTGCTACCTTGTTCTGCTACTCTTCTCCTCTCCCACCTGCCCTTTTAATCTCTGCTGCAGTCCCCAGCTAGTACCCAGGCACGATGACCCCCCCTGCCCAGGGTCCGAGAAGCCCCCTTCATGCTCTCAATGCCTCTTCTGTCCTGCGTTCCTCCTCTATGGAGCTGGACAGTGGAGTATCCCAGCTTGAGAAGCACATGTCACAGTGCATGAAAATGGAGTCCAGAGGCTCATGTAAAACTCTAAAGCTCTCCCACAACAAGCTGTGTGATTCAACTAAATGTATACCTTCCCCGAACCTCAGTTCCTCAACATGGGACCATGACTTCTACTCTGAAATATACATGGAGAGATTCTGTAATACAGAACCAAGGCCACACATCCAAATGGTGCTCTCCTTCTCTCTAGCATCTAGAGCACAAACTACTCTATGAGGCTGAATTCTAATACAAACTCTGACTATTTACCAAGACTCCTTTTAAATAAATGCACAATGATTAGGACTGGGCCGATAGAGCTCAGGCGTAGAGCACTTGCCTAACATGCACAAGGTCCTAGGTTCAATCCCCACATCACAAACAAAACAACACTCAATATTAAATACCCCTTTCCCATCCTTAATCAATTGGCACAGACTCCCTCAAGACAAGTTACAAAAACACTTCAAAGTCAAATACTAAATGGCATGCTTCAAAACAGATTAGGGTGGCAGAGTTTCTTTAACAAGTTCAGTTTCTAGAAGTGACATCAAAGGGAAACAAACTGGAAAACAACCGCTGCAAAAGAGGCTCAATCTTCCCAAAAACGATGGCGAGTACCAAAACAGCACCACTTACATCAAACAAGTTGTCTTGTTCAACTGCCTGCTGGGAAAATCTCTCTGATTTGTGGCTTTTCTTTGTACCCCCTCGGGGGAAGCTTTCTTCCAGGTTTGCCATGTTTGGGTCTCCTAGAGCTGATGAAAATAACGGTGAGCAGTAGCGTTGGTGACATTTCATAAGGGCTGTGATTACCTGGTAAGAAAACCCAGCAGTGCACTAAACAACAGTCAAGAGTACAACATAAATAGTTGATACGCCAGGTTCTTGTTAATCCATTTTTCGTCTTTCCAACATTGTATGCCTCAAAACCACAAACTATACACTCTGCGCTATCTTCCAAGAAAAGGATTCAATGTACTAAACATTCATTTAGTATCAATCATTGTAATTACATCAGATGTGTAAACCTAAGGCTACACACCTTACCTTTAAACATACACTGTTTAGGAAACAATATGTAAGTAATTTAAAATGCAAATCAAATTATAAAGCATAAACAAAAAAGAAATGACAGGCCTCAGTAAACATGGCAAGCTTCACAAGGAATATGTTTTTGAGCTTCACGTTAAATTAGTGGAAAGCCAGGCCTGGTGGTCCATGCCTTTAACTCTAGCACTTGGCAGGCAGAGGCAGTCCTATCTCTGTTTCAGGCCAGCCAGGGCTTATAAATGAGACCTTGTCTCAAAAGTAACTGATAACAGCAACAACAAGAACAATAATAATAAAATCGAAACACGATAGGTAGAAAAAGTACAAAAACACAGCGATAGGAAAAGCCTGTTTAACAAGTTACACTTCAGAAAACAATTTGGGCTCTTTGTTGGAAGATAATTAGCTTGTGTTTCTTGGTACTTCAGAGACTTGGGGGAAGTGACAGACTTATGAAGAACAGCACTCTTCAGTCTGCAGACTGGACAGGAAAAGAAAGAACAAGATGTACAGCAGGGAAATCATGAGAACCAGGACTAGACACAAATGAAGACGCGAGACAAGCTGGCTGGTCCTGAGATACCTGGGAATAAAAATTCAGCAACAGCGTGAGACTGTGAAAGAGGTGATGACCAAGACGGAATGTAGGATTTGGTCTGAATGGATGCATGCTTCGTAGAAACAGGATAGATCGCTCACGAGGTCTACTTCGCTGGGAATCCAACTCTTAAAATTCTCACTTCAGACCTGAGGCGCCAGAGTCTGGCAATCACGCTCAGAGAAGGCACCTGGTACCTGAGTAGACAGCCTGGCTAACGGGAACAGCCGGCGCAAAGAGGGGCTCGGGTGGACAGACCACACACCCGACCCAAGGGTGCTGAGCAGGAACCCCGGAGACCCGGGCCTGGAAGCCGAGGTAGGAGCCATGCGGTCTCCTCCCTCCTCGCCGCGGCGCCCGGGTCACCAGCCCCACGGCTCCCGCGACTGCCTACCTCACGGACCCGTTCGAAGCAACCGCACGCGCAGAACAAGGAGCCAACAAACTCACGCCGCTCTCCCCAAGCCTTAAGCAAGAGCGATTCTACTTCCGTTATGACGTCAAGTCCTACTCAGGCTGAGATAGGAAGTAGGAGGGCGGGCCTTGGCGTGATAGCCAATCCACGCAGAGCACCGAGTGGCTGCGGCCTGTCGGTCGCGCGCAGGGGGAGGGGGTGTCTTCCGGTCGGACCGAGCTGGTGGCTGGATTCGTTGAAGGACGTCTGCTGCGGGGTTTGTGATCTGGGCGAAGGTGGGTGAGAGGGCTCTCGGCTGCTCCCACCGGTGTCTGGGCTCTGCAGGGCCGACCAGGGTCCGCCCGTCTCCCCCGCCCCGGCGCAGCGCGAGGACTTCGTTCTGCGGGCAGGGGACGGTGGGGAATCGGGAGGCGCTGGAGGAAATGAGGGTCGGGCCCCGAGCGCAGCTGGAAAGCCTCGGCGCCGCGAGGTAGAGGCACCCCAAACCTCTCAGGGTTCGCGGAGGGCCTCACGATCCATTTCCCAGTGTGGATTGGGGGTGAGACCCGTCGGGAGGCGCGCTCCCCAAGGTCATCCAGTCGTGCGGGCTTGGGAGAAAATTCTGCCTTCTGATCTCCTCTTTGGCTCCATAAGTGTGTTTTGGTCTGTATGGCCATAGCGATTTGTTTTCTCTGAGCTGTGATCAGGAAGCCAGGCCTCCTTTAACGGCACAGCAGGCTTTGTGAAAACCAGAGTAAACGTGGCGTGGCCCTTAGGGCTCTTCAGGCCTGGGCGCGATAAACCGGTTCGGTTTTAGTCCGTATTCGATCGGTGGAAGGGCTTCTACAAGAAGCTGTGGGTGTGTTGCTTGTGTTCCCTAGGCACGTGTGAGTCGTCTTTCCTTTTACTTATACCTGGTGGTCTCACTACTCCAGGTAAGTTCCCAATAAGACCAGAGACTAGCTATATCCAGGAACCGATTAAGAAGCAAGGGCAACTGGTCACACTAAGCCTTTAAATGAAATGCCCATTTCACAGGGAGAGAGGCATGGAGAGACTAGCTGTGTTTAATTGTGGTAATTGGCGTATTTAGAAACAACAGAAGCAAAACTTCTCTGCTTAGACTTTCTAACAGGCTGCTGTTTGAACAAGATTAAATGTTTGAAAATATTAAATCACAAATTCACAAGTATCAGTCTTAGGTGGTTTTTTTGTTTTGTTTTTAACTATTAATGTAAGGCTCTAAACTTGCATGTGACTTCAGGGAGAGCAAATTTATTTTTATTTATTTTATTTTATTTATTTATTTATTTATTTATTTATTTTATTTATTATTCATTTATTCTCGTTGCCAGATATATCTCATGCCTTTAGTCCCAACACTGGCAGGCAGAGAGATCTCTCAGTTCAAGGCCATCTGGTTTATATAGTGAGTTCAGGCCATCTGGAGCTACATATTGAGAACCTGTCTTTTAAAAAGTAAAAGAGAAAATAGAGGGCACTGTTAACAAAAAGGTTCTGATCATTGCTGTAAAGCAATCTAATGCAGTTTTTTGCGAAGTGCAGACCTACATGCTTTAAGCCTTAATACTACCATTGTTTGCCCAGCGGTGGTGGTGCATGCCTTTAATCCCAGCAGAGGCTGGCAGATCTCTGAGTTTGAGGCCAGCTCTACCGAGGGAGTTTCAGGCAGGCCAGGGCTACACAGAGAAACCCTGTCTTAAAAAAAGACAGATAGATGGATGGATGGATGATAGATGCCACCATTGTTTGTCTCACCAGCATCATCACTACCACTATCCTTCCTCTAAGCTTCTGACGGGTTCTCCTTGAAGACCCCAGTTCCTATACCAGGCCTTTGTTCTGCAGTCAGAATTAGTTACCTTTGGAGTGCATCATCTTTACCCCAGTGTCCTAAAGCATAAAACCTAAAGCACCCGGACACTGACCAGTTATGCACCACTTCCTCCTCAAGGAAACAGAGGTTATCGGTTAATGAGCGATAAGGTTAATGAATTGACAAAAGTTAAGATTTTGTTCTCTGGGCTGGAGAGATGGCTCAGCAGTTAAAGGCTAGGCTCACAACCAAAAATTACAAGTTTGTTTTCTGTAAGGTTTCTCATGAGAACATACTTCATAACTTAAAAAAAAATGTATCATGAAATGAATGGAGAAGAATGTGCTTTAGTAGGTTTAGTAGAAGGAATCTTGGCAAACTATGAGTGTTTGTTGTTGTTTTAATGGTTATTTTTCTGCCTTGGCTAGATTGGCCAAGGCCTAAGAAAAGGAGGAAGTTTAGATTTCCTTCACTGTTCTAGTAACCATTCTGAAAGTGTTCAAATTTAAGGTCTCAAATTTTGTTGTAAGATCTTTGAGCATGAGTACTTCTGGAGTCCCTCGAATGGTAAACAGAAGGGTGCTAGTTTCCATAGCGCCCATTTCATCTGGAGCCAGCCAGTCTACCAGTCTTGCCTGGACCTTGACCAGGTTGCCACTGAACTCAGTGTGGCTTGGTCCTGGTTGAAACGGTTGTGAATTCTGCTGTGACTTTCTGAATTTGTGTCTGCTAGGTTTTATTTGTTTGTTTGGTATTTGGTTTGGTTTAGTGCTTTTTAAGTTAGCAAACAACATAATAAGTTTCATACCATTTCCATGTATCTTGGTCATTTTACTGTGTTTTTAATCCTTTCCCTCACTGTCTCCTCCACCCACCCACCCCACTCTTTAGGTTCCCAACTTCCAGCCAAGTAGTGTATGACATTGCTCCTTTTCCCTCCCCTAAGAGCTCTTCCTCCTTTGTCAAGGTCCCTTTTCTACTTTCGTGACTTCACACAGACATACACATACATATATGTATATGGTTTGAAATCTAGGGTCTGTGTACAAGAGAAGACATTGGATACTTGTATTTCTGAGTCTGGCTTATTTAACACAGTAATCTCCTGTTGTGTCCATTCTCCTGCCTGCATCATGATTGCATTTTTCTTTATGGCTGGATAAAATCCCACTGTGTACCACATTCTTGATTCACTCATTTGCTGATAAGCATCTAGCCAGGTTGTTTTTTTAGCTATTGTGAATAGTCTAGCAGTAAACATAGATGTGCAAGTGTCTTTGTGGTGGGTTGATTTAGTCTTTCAAGTATATCCGCTGAGTGGAATAACTGGGCCATGTGGTGGTTCTGCTTTTAATTTTTGAGATCCTCCATACTGACTTCCATAGAGGTTGTACCAGTTTACATTCTTCCCTGCAGGGTGTAAGGATTCCTCTTTCCCCACATCTCACCAGTGTTTTTTTTTTTTTTGTTTTGTTTTTTTGTTTTTTCTTATATTAAAAGAAATACATACCTACACATTTTATCCTTAAGAGCTATGATGTTCTGTGAGGGTTTTTCTCTGTGTGTGTATGTGTGCACGCGTGCACGCGCGTGTGTGCACATATTAAAATTACAGAGGCTTTATATGACAGATAACTAGACCAAGGTTTCTAATTCAGTAGGTCTGTGGTAGAGCCTGAGAATCTGCATTTTGTAACAAGTTTCCAATGAGTCTCACACTAGTCTAGGGACCAGACTTTGAGAACCATTGATATACCGTTATACCTGGAAGTAGAATTGATTTTAATATTTGACATCATTTGGCTCCTCCTTCCGTGGTGGTGCACAGATCTGTACACAGTTTTCTTCCATAGCAATTGACATTCATCAGCCCTATGTTGGATTTCTGTCTTTCCACTTTTGTCAACAGTATTCAGTGGTGATTCGTGAACCATGTATTTCTGTACAGTTAAATTCTTGGAGAAAAAACAAACCAAGCTAGATAATGTGATAGACACTCTGTGTATTGTTGTTCTACACTCCACAGTGTTAAACTCCAGTTGTTAACACTGCTGACTGTAACTTCTTGTCTGTGCAAGTTTGAGAGTTAAATATTGGTTTGATTTTACCTTTTTTTTTTTTTTTTTTGAGACAGGGTCTTACTGTTTAGCCCAGCTGGCCTGGAACTTGCCATGTAGACCAGGTTGGCCTAAAACTCATGGAAATCAGCCTACCTCAGCTTCCCTAGTGCTGGCCACACCAGGCTGATTTTACATTTCTTTGTGAGGTTGACTCTCCTTTTTATACTTCCTTTTCTTTATATTTCCCTTTCCAAAGACAAGTAAAATATTTGACTGTTTCCTTCCAAGAGTTTGGGCTCCATTGTTTACACCCAGTTCCTTTATCTGTCTGGGTATTAAGGTATTATAGAGCCCACCACTGACTGGATCAATATCATCAGTAAATGATCTGTCTCCCTTGGAAGCCCTGAGTGATTTTATACTAAGAAAAACTGAGAAAATGTGTTACTCTGTTCAGTTGGTGGTTACAGCTGAGAAAGTTTGAAAAACATTACAAACTCAACTTTCAGCTGGTCTTAAAAGTGATTTAATTCAGTGTTTACTGTAACGCAGTGTGGAGATAGCCACAAAGGAAAACATGAAGCTGTACTGGGTCAGAGGACAGAGTTAATGACAACGCTTTTCTCTTCCTACGCTGAGTGATGTTAACTATTCTGGAGTATTTAGGAAGAGCAATGGGAAAAGGTCACACTAACAGTCCTTACTAGCAAGACTTTCCCCGACTATAGCAATGTCTGTCAGCTGAACCACAGATAAAATGACATAGGTTTTGAAACTGAATTTTATTTTCTTATAAATTGCACCCAAATCAATTTGTTACTTTTTTTTTTTTTTTTTAAGATTGAAGTCATGGCAGGTCCAGAAAGTGATGGCCAATTCCAGTTCACTGGTATTAAAAAGTATTTCAACTCTTACACTCTCACAGGTAGAATGAATGTAAGTATTAATTACATCTTTAAGCAGTTATATTAGAACAATATAGATACGACAACTTGGCTTTACGTTTTTCTTTTTTTCTCAGTGTGTACTGGCCACATACGGAGGCATTGCTCTGTTGGTCTTATACTTCAAGTTAAAGCCTAAAAAGACTCCAGCCGTGAAAGCAACATAAGTGGTAAGAAGTTCCCACTTAAAGTTCTTAATTTAGCCATTTTGATGTTAAGGTTTTTTTTTCCTTGCCTTATAAAAAATAAAGTATTGACACTGTTTGAAACGTACTTCATTCCTGAGAGAAAACATTGGGTATATGTACACCTGTAAGTAAGCCCAGCAGTGGGGGACAGAGGCAGGAGGATTGCAAGTTCAGGGACAGCTTGTGCTACATAGCAAGACTTGGTCTCAAAACAATTCCGAGAAAGAGAAAACGATTCTCATACTGTGATCCCAGCCACACTGAGGAGGGAGAGCGGGAGGATTGCTGCGCGGTTGAGTGTTCTCTGACTAAAACACAAAACAAAAAGACACCAAAAGAGGTATTACAACAAAATGATTTTGCACTTTAAGTGTTGTCTGTGTGTTTTTTGGGCTTAAGTGCCTTCCCAAAGGGTAATGCGACACCTAGCTTTGTGAGATGACTTCTGTTTTATTGTGGGGAGCGTGTGTCCTTGTGCACTCACATGCTGCCACGCTGTGCGTGGGCAACTGTGAGAGTTGGTTCTCTCTCACCTGACTGGGGCAGGGTCTCTCATCTCTGTCATGCTGCAGCTAGCTGGTGTGCACATTTACAGGCTGATTGTCCTATCTCTGCCTGCCATCTCTATGTAAGAGTGCTGGGACTAAAATTTGCCACTACGTCTGCCCTTTTTATTTTTTAAACAAATTCTTGGGATGGAACTCAGGTCTTCATGGTCTGCTCGGCCCAACTCTAAGCTTCTCCTGTAGTTTTATTTTTGGTTAGGTTTTGTTTGTTGGTTGTTTTGAGGTGGTCTTGCTTATAGTCCAAACTGGCCTCACAATTATGGCAAGTCCTCTTCCTCAATTTGCTGAGTTTTGGGTTTACAGTCATGTGCCATGCCTGGGAGGAGATGGGGATTAGCTAGAGCCTGGAGAGATGGCTCAGTGGTTAAGATCAAGTACTATAAGAACAGAGGACCTGAGTTCATATCCCACCCAGCACCTATGTCAGGTGGTTCAAACTGTAACTCCATCTCCAAGGGATCGAACACCCTTTTCTGGACTCACAAATATAATTGAAAATAAAGTCTTTTAAAGAAGGGAATATGGGCCGAACTTGTGGTACTAGGGATCAAACCCAAGGCCTTGGCAAAAGCTAGGCTGTGGCTCTGCTTCTGAGTTATAGCCCCTAATCCTAACCAACCTTTAGTATACAAAGTTGCAAATATCTGCTGGGTTTTGATAGCTTCACGTTTTCATACAATGCTGGATTTCCCCCTGAATAAACCCTGTTAAGATTTTCTTAGTTCCTTCCAAACCCTTTTTTACCTACCCAGAAGTCAGTAAATGTGGTATTAGCAGCAACTGTGCAGAAAGCCAGAAGGCTAGCGTAGATATACTGCTTTCTTCACCCATTTCTGTTCTGCTCTTAAAAGCTTTACCCAGCTTCAATCCATTAAACTTGGAGGACTGTATAGTCCAGTCCACACCTTATTCCTGATCAACAGACAGTACTTTGCCCACCTTTCCGCATAAAGTTACTCCAAACTTTAGGAGGGTGGTAGTATCCCCATAAAAATTATATCTTGAAAACTAAGTACCAGACGTGTATCTTACCAATTTCTGCTATATATATATATACACACACACACACACACACACACACACACTTTGCAACTGGAAAGATGGCTCAGAGGTCGAGAGCACCTGTTCTCTCGTAGAAAACCAATTTAATTCCCAGTACCCACATGGAGGTTCACAACCATCCATAACTCCAGTTCTAGGGGATCTTATACCTTCTTTGACATCCATGGGCACCAAGCATACAAGTGGTACACATACACAAGTGCAGACAAAACAATAATACATAAAATAAGATGAATAAATTGTTTAAGTGTTACTTTGTATACTAGATTTTTCTCCAGTAGTTTGCTTTTAAGACTATACTGAATTGTTGGCTGTCTCAACAATTAGTTAACTAAATTGTTAAAGCTGGAACATACCAACTTGAAGGACACTTTTATATATATATTTGCCTTACTGAGAATCTGGTGAACATACATTCAGTTGTGAGGATTTTGTGGTAATTGCTGATTGTCGTAAAAATAGAGTGGAACACATTTGTGTCAAACTGTTTTTTGTTTTGTTTATAGGATTTTGAAATGTCTGGCCTCATCTGTCAAGCCCCACGCCTGAAGAAGCTGATGTCAACTCATCATGTAATACTCAATTTGTACAATAAATTATGAACCTGGAAAAGCTGGTTGTCTTTATTTACAAGATATCAAAAATATAAAACTGTACAAAATGCAACAAAGGCAAAAACTGGCAGTGACTTGGTCTAAATCTCTTAGTTTTCCAAAGCAAGGCTCAGTACTGGAGGTAAGCAACTGAAATGTCTATCTGACTTCAAGTGTACGAGGTTGTGTGCAGCCATGTTAGCTAAAGGACAGAATCTAGATCACTTCACCTGGCTTGTAGAGTGTTTGATTGCACTCAGAACTTACAATGTAGGAACTGAGCTGTCGGTGGGTAGTTGGTACATCTAGTTCGTAAGAACTGTAGTCTCCTACCCAGCTGCATACATTCCACTAGTCATGGGTGAAAGAAATCATGTTAGTGGGTTGTTTGCCATATAGTAACTTCATTTTACATCAAACACACACATGCTCATAGAACTCTTCAGCTACTCAAGATGGTACTATATTTCTTAATTTGAATCTCGAAGCAGGATGAATTGTTTAAATCAAATTGATTTCCTTTCTAAACATAATAAATTAAAATAGCGTTTGAACAGAAAAATGCATAGTTTCCACACAATCCAAAGCACCATAAATGTCCCACCACGAACAGAATACCTCTTATTCAACTAACGGAAATTAGTTAAATGTGGTTGCTATAGAAACGTGGAACTGTCCTGTTCAGATTTTCCAAGCAGCATACTTCCAGATCCATGAAGACAAAAACATTCTTTGTAGCTTAAATACTAATCACTGAGGTATTTGCTTTTAGTCTCCCTTTTCCAAACAGTAGCTTCCAGAAGGTCTCTAATACCGTTGGTTTATTGCGGACTGTAAGCGCCTGCAGCTAGAACCAAGTTTCTCCGAGTAAAATGTAGGTGTACAACTGGTGTTGATTTGGTCATATATGTGCCCAGTAACAACTCCTGGGAATTCTCAGGTAGATTTATATGCCCAGTGGCTGTAGTAAAGTCATCAGTCTCTAAATCTTCAAATGCTTTGATAGCATCCCATAACCGGACTGTATTATCCATTGAACCTAAGAGGAAACCAAAGAAACCATTAGTATGTATCTGTCCCATCTAGACTCTAACATTTTGCCATGTATACTTGGTGGTTAGAAACCTAAATCTTTACCCCAAAGCAGTAAAACAATTTACCTAAAGCCAGGCTTGGTGGCGTACACCTTTGATCCTAGCACTTGGGAGGCAGAGGCAGGCAAATTTCTGGAGTTTGAGGCCAGCCTGGTGTACAGAGTGAGTTCCAGAGCAGCCAGGGCTATAGAGAAACATTGTCTGGAAAAATCAAACCAAAAGTACTTACCTGATGCCAAAATTTCACCATCTCTACTAAACCTAAGTGAACACACTGTATCAGTGTGGCCTTTTAATTCTCCAACCATCAAGCCATGTCCAATATCCCAAAGGAGTACTCTGCCGTCTGTTGCTCCTGTAGCCAGGAATCTCCCATTGGGAGAAAATGTCAAGGAATGAATTGGTCCCTAGAGAAGATCAAAGTAGGGTTAAGTTTATCTGATAAGGCCAAGGTAGAATTGTAGTGTAATGGCATGAATGTTATCTTTAAAGTATGTATGCTACTGGTTAAACATTGAAAGCATCTTTGTGTGCTAGAATAATGAAGGTGTGAAATACCTTGTGTCCAGTGAAGATCCTTACACAGTTACCATTGAGGACATCCCAGAGCCGCACAGTTCTGTCTGCAGAGCCCGTAGCAACATAATTCGAATTTGGATGAAATCTAGTACAATTTACATCAGCAAGATGGCCAGCAAATATCCTTAAAGGCTGATAGTGATCTGTAGCCCAAAGCCTATTTTTATGTTAATGGAAAATAAGAAATAATAGTAATTAATTTAAATAATACAATTTAAGACAATATAGCTATATCCAAGTGAAAGTCAATTCCAAATGGTTCTTCCTTGCCATCTAACTAAAGAAAAGATAACAGAAAGATTGAGACTAACATTTTCTGGTTTTTGTGAGACAAGGTCTCACATAGTCCAAGCTGGGCCTTGAACTCTTTCTCCTGTCTCCACATCCCACAGTACTGGTAGGTGTGGGTTTGGTTTTGGTTTGTTTTATTTTATTAGTGACATGATATTACTGTGTAGCCTTGGTTGTTCTGGAACTCACTGTGTAGATCAGGCTGGCCTTGAACTCACAGAGATTCCCCTACCTGAGCCTCCAGAGTGCTAGGACTAAAGTTTATGCCACCATGCCCTGTTCAAGAGTGCTGGGATTACAGGCATGTAAATCCTTTAGTTCTTTGTGCACCCAACTTCCTTCCTACTCCTAATCCACAAAAAAAAACATTTTCCTGTAGTTCCAGAAAATTTTCCAGCCTGAATTGCATCACTGGGAACATAAAGATGCTCATATAAGTAGTGGACAAGATACACCTGACGTGTGGGGAACATGCTATAAATTACCTCAAAGCAGGACCCTTACATAGACATAATGGCAGATAGAGACTCTCACATTCATTTTCAAACTACACCTGTGGATGCTTATCTCAAGAAGTTAATCCTGAACAGCAGGAAAATGGCGTTTGCTGGACTTTGTAGTCCCAACATAAAACAGTTATGGTCATGAGTAAACCTCATCATAGTGTTCTTACCGAGCCACTCGGTCATGGCCTCCTGACACAAAATAATATCCATAAGGAGAGAACTGTGTGTCCCATACTGGATAGTTGTGTCCTTTATATCCCACCAAGCAAGTGAACGTCTGAAGGCTCCACAGTCTCACAGTCCCGTCCTCTGACGAGGAGAGCAGATAGTTCCTGAGGAGGAGAGGTGATACGCTTGAGTCCCAGAATCCAAGTGTCTTTTCATTCTTACATTTTAGCAAATGGCATGCACCCGTTATGTCTCAATGTGTGTGTGCTCCTGAGGGCATGTGCACAGTGCCGAGGACTGAGCCGACAGTATTGCTCATGGTAAGCAGGCTTTCTACCACTGAGCTATATACCCTTAGCTCCCTCACCTATGAAGTGTGGTATGCATGGGTATATTCAGGTAAGTCTTCCTGGATCAATCTCTGAGATGAACCCAGAGATTGTCAGCTCTCTCCAGAGATCCTAGCTCCAGCACCGGAATACTGGGGTTACAGGAGAGATGCCATGCCAGCCCAGCATCTGTGGATCTGGGATCCACAGTCTGGTCTTTACATCCGCGTGGCAAGCACTCTGCCCACTGAGCCATCCCATCCCCACCTCTTCTTTTTATACTTAAGAATTCACAGGAGATATACCAAGAGGTAAAAGTTTTAAACTAATGTTAAAATGAAATAATGTCATACTGTATCCTGAACACCTACTGTATAAAGCTAATGATAAACTATAGAGACGGAACTTTATACAGACGGGTCACAGAACTTTAGGAAAGAAAAAAAATATAGTGTGATGGTTCATATGTGTAATCTCAGAACCTGGGAGATTGAGGCAAGAGGCTTGCTGCAAATTCAAGGCCAGTCTGGGCTACAGTG
Organism: Cricetomys ansorgei; assembly: GCA_026225945.1. NCBI lineage: Eukaryota > Metazoa > Chordata > Mammalia > Rodentia > Nesomyidae > Cricetomys > Cricetomys ansorgei. Next base: position 12,970,416 of record JAMJFZ010001258.1, read on the forward strand.
AGACCCTGTTTCGAAAAACTAATATTGAGGATAGTAAATGGTTGCCAAGATGTCTAAGAAATGAGGTGTATCAACTCTGGATATGCTATTTCCTATCTGCATGGCTGCATTAAAAGAAAACAAGTGGGGTGTGGCGGGGGGTAGTGCATGCCTGGCATGTGCTCAAGGCTCTCAGGCAGAATGCTAACTCTCCACCCTTTTCAGGGATAAATACAAAAGCCAGCAGTTTTCACTGGAATCAGATGTTATCCACAAGTAAAATAAATGTACCATCTTAAATCCTATTTTTTTTTTTTTTTTAATTCTCAGGATCTCACAAATACAATGAAAACGCTGGTGGTTGAAAACTACCATCTATCCAAGTAGAGTACAGAGGGTAACGTGATGAAATACAGAAGGCCCTCTCCCATACATTTCTGCAGAAAGTTAGAAATGAAAATCAACAAATACCTGAGCACATATGGTGCTGTTATTTCAAAGCATGGTCTGGCTATGTTGTCCAGCTGACCTTGAACCACAATCCTCTTGCCTTAGCCTCCAGAGTAGCAGGGATTACGGGCACTTAACACCACACCCAACTCTCTTCATTCTTTTCATTACACAAAGACCATGCTTCAAATGATACCTAGTAATACCACTGGTGTAAGGAATTTGTCTTAAATTTTATGAAGTCATAAGAATACTCCAAGAACTCAAGATACTCAACTTCTTCCAGAGAGTAAAAATAAACTACATTTTGAAACCAGTGAGCCCTGAATCGGCATCTTCAATCTGTAAATTCAAGTATAATCTTAGTTGCTATTTTGTGTACCAGTATCCTAAGATAAATTAGCAAATGGTATGGTAAGATTCTAAAAGATACTGAACTACAGGCAACCATGAAGTCTTTCAAAAAGTGTCTAGGCATTTGCATTTATTTCTAGCAGTTAACTTTTGAATTTCAATCTTGTTATCAGTATTTAGTTTTGTTTGTCATTTTACCTATCCGGACTGAAGCTGGCTCCATAGACAGGCCCACTGTGACCATACAAAATCTTCAACTCACTTGCAGTTTTCTCATCCATGATTCTTTCTAAGACATCATCTGATTCTTTGTCTATAAGACTAAGATCTAAAAAGGTCCAGAAATATTATTTTAGGTGCATTAAAACACTTTAAGGCAATCCCGTCATAGTTCAGAATTAACATTTCTTCCTGTGTACCGACAACCACGATGCTAAAGCCTTTTCTAAAGTTGGTGATATATCCCCTTGAACAGAAGAAAATAAGCTTTTGAACAGTTAAAAATCTGCTAGACCACACAGCTACTCAGCATGAGAACTAGGATTGGTTCTTTAGTTTACCCACGATGCTGTTTCATAAAAATGAAGATATAGAAGCCCTAAAACAATTTAAATGTACTCTTTAGGAAAAAGAGCTAACAACGAGTTTTAAAACCCTGACCTCGCCTAGCAGTGGTGGTCCTACGCCTTTGATCCCAGCACTTGGGAAGCAGAGGCAGATGGATATCTGTGAGTTCAAGGCCAGCCTGGTCTACAGAGCCAAGTTCCAGGGTAGCCAAGTCTTCACAGAGAAACCCTGTCTAAAAAAACATAAATAAATAAATAAACAAAATCATCACCTTATTAGAAGTTTGAGCTTGCTTTTTACCTTTTTGTTTTAGTTTTAGTTTTATGAGCATCAGTGTTTTGCCTGCATGTATGTGTAAATGTACACACGCAGGCACCACGTGCTGGATCTCCTGGAACTAGAATGATGGCTCACTGTGAGCCACCATGGTGGTGGGAGTCTAACCCAGGTCCTCTGCAGCAACAGTCAGTACTTCCAACCACTGAGTCATCATCTAGCCAGCTCCTTGTTTCGATTTTTAAGTCTTCACTACGTAGCTCAGGCTGCTTTGAACTTACAGTGATCCTCTTGCCTTAGCACTTGTGTGTATGAATGTGAACTTAAGTATGCATGCCATCACACACATGTGGATGTCAGAGGACAACCTGCAGGGTCAGTTCTCTTCAACCATGTAGGTTGCAGACATTGAATTCAAGTTATCAGGTCTGGTGGCAAGCACTTCCTTTCCCTGCTGAGTTACCCTGCCTGCCCTCTCACAAAAGTTTTCTTAAAATTTATAGGCAAATAATCATCAGATTAATCTCTTTTTTTTTTTTGGTTTTTCCAGACAGGGTTTCTCTGTTGTAAATCTGGCTGTCCTAGAACTCACTCTGGAGACCAGGCTGGCCTCGAACTCACAGAGATCTGCCTGCCTCTGCCTCCCAAGTGTTGGGATTAAAGGTGTGAGCCACCATCGCTCGGCTTCAAAAAGTGTATGGATAAATGTGGGGGCACACATGCCTAGCACATGTTGGCAGGTCAGAGGACAACTTTGGGAGGCAGTTCTCTCTCACATGTGGGTTCCGGGAATCAAACTCAGGTCACCAGGCTTGGCAGCAAATGCCTTAACCTGCTGAGTCATTTCACCGGTCCCGTCCTTGAATTCCCAATCCTCCTGTCTCATCCTCCTGAAGAGTTGTAATGGCAGGCCTGTACTACACGGCACAGCTGGGAACATTACCCTTGAACCCAAGTGAAATCAATTCTGCAAAGATCACAATTTCCTGTCTACATCCCATGGAATCAAGCTGGTATAGACTAATTTCAAGTTTGCACCAATAGGTCAACTCAGTTACCTGATGCTTGTTTGACACTACGAAGCTTTTTAGGTGTCACAGACCACACTCTAACAGTTGAATCTGCAAAACCTCCAGCAATCAGACTGGAATCATCAGTAACATCCACTGCAGTGAGACCCTGACAGCAAAAAAAAAAAAAGTATTAAATTAGTATTGTGGGAGGGGAAAATTACAATCACATCTTAAAGAACTCAGTGGGTACTTTTCCCATATGAAAGATTATTTGATAATACTGAATATGTACATATGAGAAAAGTTACATACTCACATGCATATATAACTACATATGCATATACGTACGTTCGTGTAATAATTAAGAAGAGATCATTACATGGGAGGAGTTGAGAGGGAGGGGCAGGAATGATGTACATACAGTGCTCTTATATGAATTCTCAAAAAAAAAAAAAAGTAAGTATAACTAAAATAAGATTATCTAAGCTACATTCTCCAATAAAACCCACTGTCTGAAGGGACATACGTGAAGAGTATGTTATCCCCTGCTTTTTACCCTCTGTATTTGGAGTGCATAATAGGAAGTAAATATTAATCATTTTTGTACTTTACTAAAGACATCCTCAATAGTCTATTATAAGTCAAGAAAGGCATTTAGAATTAATTTAAAATGCCAATTTTATATTAACACTTAAACCAAGCTCAAGATATGAACCAGATGAGCTTCCTCAAAGGCTGCAGAACTCCAACCAACCAAACAAGGGTCAAGTACAAGCAAGATTCTGACTCCTGCAAATTGCTAAAAGTCTCAGACATCTACCTATTCTGCAGTGTCATTTCTCCTCCTTTTCTTTTTTTTGTTTCTGTTTTTTTTTTTTTTCGTTTTGTTTTTTCTCTGTTGTAACTCTGGCTGTCCTGGAACTCACTCTGGAGACCAGGCTGGTCTCGAACTCACAGAGATCTGCCAGCCTCTGCCTCCCGAGTGTTGGAATTAAAGGCAAAGGCATATAACACCACCTCCAGGCTTTTTTTCTTTTTCTTTTTTTTTTTTTTTTGTTTGGTTTGGTTTTTTTGAGACAAGGTCTCTCTGTTTTATAGCCCTGGCTGTCCTGGAACTCACTGTGTAAACCAGGCTGCCCTCAAACGCAAGTCTCTCTGCCTACAGCGATAGAATTAAAGCCCTGCACCACCACACTGGCTTTTAAGTTAAATCATGCCAAGAGTTTAAAAAATAAAATTTCACTTTCGTTACTTTCTCTCAGTGGTTAATCACCATTTTACCCGACTCTTCTAGAAGAAACTATCCAATTATTTTACTAACCTGGTAAGCATTAAGGAATGTATAAAAACAAATGGAGGGTAAACAGTCTGGCCCTAGGCGCACCCGCTTGGTAGTTTCTTTCATATTCATTATTTTGTCCAGTTTGTCTGAATCTTTCATCTCAGGAAGAGGGATTCTACAAGAGAACAGACGAGGAGTCATGCCTTAAATGTTAGAAAACGCTAACTCTCACCAGAGTGTTAGTGAACACAACCCCCACCACTCTGAATGTTAGTAAACATCAACCCTCACCACTCTGAGTGTTAGTGAACATCAACCCTCACCACTCTGTTGGTGAATGCCAACCCTCAGCACTCTGAGTGTTAGTGAACGCCAACCCTCTGTGACAGCTCGCACACCCACGTGTTTCTTCCCCACCTGTTCTGAGGCGGGGCGTTGGGATCTTGTTTTTTGCTTTTAGATCCAATGCTATCCTTTTTAGGTTTCTTCTTTTTGGGTTTTCCTTCTTCATTTTCTCCTTCCTCATCCTCATCATCCAAAGGCACCTCAATTTCTGGTTCTTTTAATAAACCAAAAAATACCTGCAAGTTAAAAGAATCAAAAATTTTTAAATTAATTTTTTTCAATGTTTGGTTAAATCATTTCTTTTCAGGCTCTCTTGCAGCTACAAATAACCACATAACATAGTTCTAACCAACAGATATACATAAAGTGTACTGCATATTGTTTTAATGAAAAATAAAAAGGCAAACAAACCTACCAGTTGACTGTTTTTTAAAAAGGAAGGAGAGGCTTGGCAGGCCTTTCATTGTGTCCCCTACTCCACCCTGGATTCAGTTGCAATGCTATAGCAGCCATTTGTGAGTGTGTGTGCTCAAAGACAGATGCTTTCTCTCTTCCTCTCTCTCCCTCCCTCCCTCCCTCTCTCTTTCTCCCCCCCCCACTTCTTCCCCTCAGCACCCCCTAAAGATGATGGGCCAGGAACTAGAAGCCAAGGGGTACAGATGGCACTATGGAACTATTATGCCAGTCCCAGAAAAAAATTTGCTTGTCTCAGCCACTGTAGTTACGGTTCTGTTACATGCAGCCATTCCCAAATCCTCACGTACTCATATTAAACGCGGTGTAGCTATAAGAAGTGTATAATTTAACGGAGACCCTACGATTCTCAGTCTACATTATGTAGCTCTTAGGTTGACTCCCATACCTTTGATTTGTTTGCTTCTCTTTTAGCTTCTCCTGCCAAACTTCCCACCATGGCATCTATCTGCTGCTTACTACGAGGCATCCCGTCAAAGATGTCAATGTAGAGGTGCTCCTGCACTATGTTCCATATCTGATTGTTCTGCTTCTCCTGAAGATGTCGCTTCAAGAGTTGGTACGAGTCACGGGAAATGCGAAGAACAAATTTACTCGTTCGAAAGTCCAGCATGGTTTCATTCCCTTTCATATGTTCCTTTTTGGTAAGACTAGATAATACTCGGAGGTCATCCTGGTAATAACATTCCTGATCTCCATGGAACCTGTTTTAGTGATTTTAAAAAGTCATTTTTCAATGTGTCATTGAGGTAATCTGCTTCTCCCTCATACATTAATAAACCATCCCAGAATAATCTATAATTATTATTTAAGTATATCTTCATACTATAAAATAATAAATAAAATATATAAAATAAGTATATAAAAATATAAATAACCCTGACCTAGGCTGTAGGATCACTAGTAATACATTTCAAAATGATTATAATTCAATTTCTAAACTCACTCTTAAAATGACCAATTTCTCTAATGAAATGTATCAAACATTTCAAGAAGTTCTGAAATAAAGCACAGCAAATGAAACATTTGAATGGAACATAAGACCCACCATTAGTATGTATTTCTTTGGAAAACCATCTTTGGTAATACATAAAAATATCAGAACCCTTGATGTACTGAATTTTGCGCTTTCTCAAAACCTCAATCTTTAAAGCTTTTTATTATAGAACATTTCAAACATAGATATAGAAAATAGCATGCCTTCAGTGTAGTTATCACAGTCTCAGAAATAATCAGTACATGGATTCTAATAAGCCTAAACATTTTAATTACTTCCTATGTTAAAACATATTAATTATCAGTATTTTAATATAAACTAAAGAACAAATATTGGTACCAAGCAATGTGCACTTTCACATTTTCACTATTACAAGGGCAACTAAATAAAGCCTTTCGGCCTTGATTAAAACTTGTAAGTTTAAATATACTTTTGTTTTTACAGTCTTAGCTTGTTTTACCCTCATTTGGGCATGGAGTCCTAGCAGATTGTCTGTAATGGGAACAGACAACCTTTTATGACAGCCCAGCTTCCCACATGGGAAGATGACTATCCCAGAGACTGAAAAAGCAGGATTGGTGATAGTGCTGCAGAAGAAATGAGCTTCTAAGAAATTTGTTACCAGCGAGGGGGTAGAGGGGGGAAGAAAATGAGCTACAGAACAGTTTGCTTTCTGTACCTTCAATTAGGAATCTAGTTTAATGAATGAATACAGTAGTTTAAGGGTTCTGCTGTTCCCCTGTCAGCATCATCTGTGTTCCCTGATAATTCCTGACCTCCAAGCTCCACTGTTGCTCTGAAGAGCTCCCCGCCAGTCAATTTAACACTGCCTCCTCAAACACTGCTTTCCCTTGGCATCTGTAACTCAACACCTTCCTAGATGTCTTCCTATTTCTCTACCAGTTCCTTTTCTATATCTGATACTTGGTTGTCAAATGTTGGAAGTCCTCAAGCCAATGTACAGCCCTAGTTCCTCCTCTCCTCTCAGCTTTTGTAGGCAAGAGCAGTTACATTAACAGGAGTTACATTATAGAGGGACATAGGGACTATGAGCTGATCAGTCTTGGAGGTATTGGTTCTTTTTCTTTTGTTTTGTTTTTCAAGACAGGATTTCTTTGTGTAGCCCTGGCTATCCTAGAACTCACTCTGTAGACCAGGCTGGCCATGAACTCAGATCCATCTGCCTCTGTCCCTCAAGTGCCAGGATTAAAGGTGTGTGCCACCATACCAGGCAAGGTTATTGGGTCTTTTTGTTTTGTTTTTCTGGTTTTTCAAGACAGGGCTTCCCTGCTGTAACTCTGCCCGTCCTGGAACTCACTCTGTAGACCAGGCTGGCCTCAAACTCACAGAGATCTGCCTACTGAGTGCTGGGATTAAAGTTGTGCACCACCACTGCCTGGCTAGGTTACTGATTCTTAATGTGTTCTTAAATTAGTCAAAAACACATTTGAATCGGAATTAAAGATGAATCCCCCTACTTGACAAACCATGTCCTCCTTCTAGGAGTTTCTGTCAGTAAAGTCATCCTTATCCAGATGACAGAGCAAGCCCTGGATTATCGATGATTCTTTACCTCCATATCCAACTCAGCAAGTGTCGAATTAATCTACTTTTCACTTTCATCAACAGATTCTTGTTTCTCAACAGGGATGCTACTGATATGTTGGGCAGTACAATTCTCTGCTAAGTAGGACTCTATATATATCCCATAATAATTATCCTTTCCTCCTCCTCTACCAATTACTATGACAAAAATGTCTTGACATATTTACAAATAGTTAAAGGGAAAGAACCACTTAATATGCTGAGTGGTAGAGGCACACACCTTTAACCCCAGCTCTTAGGTGGATCTCTGTGAGTCTGTGGACAGCCTAGTCTACAGAGTGAGTTCCAGGACAGCCAGGGCCACACAGAGAAACCTGGTCTCAAAAAACAAACAAACAAAAAAAATGAACCACTTAATAACGTGGCCCAACCAACAGTCCTGTCCTTCACCACCTGTTTGCATCTCTGCACAAAGGTCCTTTTAAAATGCATTCTCAGGCTGTGGTGGGCTGGACTGTGCCTATAATCCTAGCACTCAGAAGGGAGAAGCAAGAAGATCTCTGCAAGTTTGAGGCCAGCCTGATCTACACAGCAAGTTCCAGGCCAGGCAGGGCTGCATAGTAAGATGTTCTTAAGAAAGAACAGCAATGAAAAATGCAATTAATGAAATGATCCTCAAATGACGTCGATAGAAGAGACGCCTCACTTTCCCAAAATGCCCATTTTTCCTTTCTTCCTCCACAACAAAGCATCTATTAGCTGGAGACAGACACCTAAGGAAAGACCTATCTCCTACGTTTGTCGCTAGGGACGGCCACTGGCTGAATGCATCTTCAGGAGTGTGTGCCCTCCTTCCTGACGAGACACTGTTAGGACTGCTCACTGCTGGACGACCACCTTGTGCCACACAGTGGAAGCTACATGACGAGAATGGTAAACTGAGGAAGCCCACATCCCTGATGATCAAGGCTTCACTTATCAGCCCTAAACTTTCTACCTTTATGAGAAAACCAAACTTTCATTGTAGTTAAGCCCGTTTTTTGGGTTGCCGGTCATTGTCAGTCTAATCCAATACTAACACGGCTTCCTATTGCTCTTAGAATGAAGTTTTATTTATATGGAGTTTTCAGTGACTCTCAATCAAATCCAATCTCCTCCAGTACAAGTCCCTATCACTCCTATGATAGCGATCCGACACAGTCCTAGAACCTGCCTCTTGTTCCAGGCCCCAACCAATTTCCCATCTGAGCCTTCTACCATACCCCCCACCATTCCTGCTTCAGCTGCGGTGAGCTTCTTTCAGCCTCCGTAACTACCACAATCCCTATTCCCACAGACCTTCCAGACGTGCTCTGCTCTTCACCTGGCTACTTCCTAGACCTTCTTCAGACCTCACTTCAAGTCTGGCTTCCTCTGGGAGATCAAGCCCCCTGCCCCCATGTTAGGTTCACATTGTCCAGGGTACCGCTCCTTCACAAAGTACCTTCTGATTTACAATCTTACATTTGTGTGGTTACAGATGTGTGTGTATACATACATATATAGATAAATAAAATGTTAAAATTCACATACTTCTCAAAGAATGATTTTGCTTCACTTTCATGTTGATTATAAACTAGCTCCAAGTACATGTGTACAAACAGAGGATAAAAGAGTTGGGATAATTCTGCTCGATGGCAGTCCAGAGAACATTCAATGAAGTGTTTCAGTCCACTGTAGTATTCTTCATACATTGTAGGGTCTCCTTGCTGGTTGTAGGCCGACAAGACAGCACTGACATCTGGCTGGTCTTCCACAGCTACACTTCCAACTGTTTAAAAAATGAACGACAGCTTTTAAGGAAATGCTAAGGCTCGGAGAAGACAGCTATTTCTCCCGTTGGTCCCCTTCCTCACAACCTCTCTTCCCCAACACAATCACGTATCTTTCATCTTTTTAAATTTTATATTTCATTTGTTGTAATTGTTGCAATTTGTGTGTGTGTGTGTGTGTGACTGTATGGGAAGGGACAAGCCAATGTGCTCATGTGGAGGTCAGAGGGCAAATTAAGGTAGTCAGTTCTCTCCTTGCTCGAGGGAGGTTTCAGGGATCCACCTATTTGTCAGGCTTGGTGGCAAGCACCTTCACCCATTGAGCCATCTTGCTAGCCTACAATCACACAACCTTTTACTGAGGTTCAGCATGTCTTTCAGTTACACAAGCCTAGATCCCTTCAGTTTGATATTTTAAATTTTCATAACAAGAGCAACAACAGTCAGCTTTTTTCTGGAACTGCCTTATTTTAAAGACGAAGTGTGTGTGCCAGGTTGGGAATGTGCTAAGTAGTTAGGACTTGTCTGGCTTGCACAAAGCCCTAGGTTCAACCCCCAACACCACCAAACAAATAAGTAAATTATGTGCAAATCAAACAATTATGCTAATCTTCTCTCAAGGCTCAGTGCAAATGGCATACACCATACTCAAGTACTTTGCTTATCTGTCCTGTAACAGATCTAATCCTGTGATAACTTCATATTCAAACATCAATCACCTCATATAAAATATCAGCATTTCAAGGAAAAGAGGGAACATTTGTAATCCTCCAGAATATAAAGATTACAAGTCAACTGTATATGCTTAAAGCAATTTCTATAACCAATCATTTCAAGGTAGAAAGCCTGAGTATTTATTTGTAATATAGCAATACAAATCAACAATGCCTTTTATCAATCAAATTGGAGCTTGGATGTTGGAAATATTGGTAAACTACAATTACAGTGTTATATACTTTCATGTGGTTCTTAGTGGTTATACATACTCTTTACTGCAAAAATCATAATTAAAGATATAATTTTGTAGTCACTCTCATGGTCTCTTTTCCTCCTTCTTGGTTTCTCAGGTATGATCTAAAAAATAAGTCAAGTTTCTGGACAGATGATAGATATTAGAAAAATAACAATATAATTTATGTTACATTGTATTCACAAAGGACAGCACACTGGAAGACCCTCCTTCTCAGTCACATCGCTAATCTCTTCCCTCTTAACTACACTTAACGTAGGTTGGCTTTGCTCTCACAGTAACTCTCCTGCCTCAGCATTCCCAGTGATGGCATTATAAACACGACACATCTCTAGTTACGGGTGACAGTGCCATGTGTTCAAACTTCGCGTCTGGCAGTGCTCTCAGAGATACAGATTAAGTTGTCTAGAACCACTGAACTGGATAATTCAATTCAATATTTACTGATCTCCTTTGAAATTTATACTAGGTATGAGTTTAGAATTTTTTAATTTGGTGTGTGTGTGGAAGAGACACACCATGTAGCTGGGTCTCTCTCCTTCTACTACCATGTGGGTTCTGTGGATCCAACTCAGGAGGTCAGGGGCAAGCACCTTCAACTGATGAACCACGCTGGAAGAGTGTGTTTTAATGTATGGATTTTGTGACCTCAGTTTCTGGGAGAAAGGTGCAAATGAGTTTTCAGGACTGAATTCAGAAACTAAACTTTTCAGTACTCGGCACTTAACACATTACATCTTAGCCTCATAATAACCTAATAAAATAAATATTAGGGGAAAATGTCTTTAACTGCTATCACACAAGGAAGAGCAAAGGAGACACTAAGGTTTGTCTCACACCTACCCATAAAGTTAGGGTTTCAAAGGTTACTATACATCAGTATTCCTTAGAAGCCCTTATGGCAGATTCCCAGACTCCACCACTAGAGTTTAAGCCTGAAGTGTTGCTCAGGAATTTGCATCCTCCAAAGCACTTAACACCAGTGGTTCTTAGCCCACGCTCTGAGAAATACCGACGACCATCACTCTGGATGTGTGGTCCAGAGCAAGTCTTCTGTTTACTCGTCTCAAAAAGAGAGACGAAAACTAAGAAACTGTGGAAAAAATAAAGCTATGGAAAGTACTCGCAGTACAACAGCACGGAAGTCTAACAGTATTATATTAATGTTCGTGTGAACCTATCCCAGGCTCGAAAGTCCAATTAAGAGTAAAAGCACAGAAACCCCAAGTCCCCCACTTCTGTCATCCCCCGGCTGCCGGCACCTCCCTGGGCTCCGCACAGCTCAGCCTCTGGCTGGAACTGACAGCTCAGAGGAGGGTTTGACTGCGCAGCCGGCGCAGGAGGGAAAGGGGCGGGCATGTGGCCCTAGAGGCGGGCCCAGGAAATTCAAAACAAGCCCGCAGAGGTGCAGGCCTGCCAGCCCTCGCCTTCCAGGCGCGCTCCCCTTCGTGCCGGCGCTCCTTTCCCGGGACCCCGCGACTCACCTTTTCCCGAAACGGCAGGACCTGAGGCTGAACCTGAGAACACTGTGGCCGCCGAAGCGCCGGTTCCCGGAGGGTCAGGGGCCGCAGAGCCGGGGACCGAAGCGGTGACCCGGCTGAGAAGCGCGCTAGCCGCCTCCGCGCCGGCCCCGTCCAACTCTCCCGGAGCTCCGGAGCCCGCCACCGCCTCCTCCAGCAGCCGGGCCTCACGGCGCAGTGCCTCTTCGGCCTCTCGGAGGTTGCTCTGCCGGAGGAACTGCAGCACGGCCAGGAGAGTCTGTCGGTCGTGGGGAGCGCCGGCCTCCGCGGGAGTGGCGGGCGCCGGGGCCGCCCCCGCCGGGGCAGCGGCAGAGACGGCCACCACAGGCTTGGGGGTCCCGCCATCCCCGCCAGCCGCCGCTGCCGCCGCCGCCCCCGCCACCACATTCCCTCCACCGCCGTTGGGGCCGTTGTTGGGAGTGCTACCGCTACCCTCGCCTGCGCCGTCGCCAGCCTGTGGAGGTAGCAGCGTCGGCGGTCCCTCAGGCTCTAGCTTGACCGCCACCTCCGTCTGCTCCTCCGCCAGCGCCGCCATCTTGCGGCTGAGCCACCTCGCGCCGTCAAGCGTGACTGAGTTTTCGCCACATGGAGGGCGGGGTAGAGCGTTTCACGACAGCTGGAGTAGGCCATTTACGGCAGCAGGAGGAGCTAACGAGGAGAAAAGGAATGAAAAAGAGCTACTTTCAAAACTGAGCGAAAGGCAGGCAGGAAGTGAGGGTTGGGTGCAGTCTCATGTATATTTGCCTGATGATTACCGTTTATTGCAGGCAGGCCATGTTCAGGCATTGAGATAGACGTTTTATATTACACGACTTCCTTTAGTTCAACAATTTTAGAGGGTGCTAAGCCTTGGAGTCGGCATAACCAAACCCAAAGAGGTTAAACACCGTGCTAAAACCACACACGAAGGAAGAATGTCAACGCCCAAGTATTTAATTAAAAAACACACACCATTTATCAGAAGGAAGCTTCTGAGTTACTGGCAAGGTTTTCTAATACTGTGAACTGAGTCGTCGTTACTTTTTCCTCCTACTTTTGGGTTTTTCAAGACAGTTTCCCTGTATGTCCCTGTATGTCCCTGGCTGTCCTGGAACTCGCTCTGTAGACCAGGCTGGTTATTTTTTATTTCGTTTTTCATTTCTGTTTAAAAAAAAAAAAAATCTAGCTTTGTGACCTTTACAGTATATGTTATATTGTAATAAAAAGTCTTTAAGCCGGATGTAGTTTTTAAATATAAATTTAAGCTGAAGGCAAGAATATAACGATCGCTCCAGATCGAGGCTCCGTGGTTGAAATAGCAAGCTCTAGATCAGCCAGGGATACACAGGGCTACTTGTCTCCAAAAAAAAAAAAAAAAGCCAGAAACAAACAAAAAAATCAATTATAAATTTAAAGAGATTAAGAATCTCTTTTTATTCCTTGTTACCAAATAAACCATTTCTCTCTTTAAAAAAAATTAAAGAAAAAGTTGTTTTAAGACAGGGTCTTATGCACCCAGGCCAGCCTGGAGCCTACTGTATTGTGAGGACAACCTTGAATTTCTGGTCTTCCTCCCTTCACCTTCCAAGTACTGGGAACTGCAGGTGTGTGCCATCGCTTCCAGCTAAGAAGTTTTAAAGAGTGATTTTTGTGACTGAAATGTGTTGCTGTGTATTAATCCATGACATTAATCCATTGTCATCTTTTCGTTGTTGTTTTTGGGCAGTACGTGGAACTGAACCTCGGCCCCACCTCTTGAATGCTAGGCAAGTGCTCTACTGCTGAGCTATACAGTAGCAGCCATTACTTGGGAGGTCAGAAGTTGGAGATCACGACTCAGGAATTCCAGGACAGCCAGGCTACACAGAGAAACTCTGACTTGGGAAAAAAATCAAAAAGGGAGCTGGAGACGCTCTTCCAGAGCACCTGGGTTCAATTCCCAGCACCCACACGGCAGCTCACAACTGTCTGTATCTCCAATTCCAGAGGACCCGGCACCCTCACACAGACATACATGAAGGCAAAATGCAAATGCATATAAAATTAAAGTAGTTAAAATTTAAATTTAAGGGAAAAAAAAAAGAGAAAAGACTATGGAGTTGTTATGGGGTATCCACTGGAGAAAACTGCTCAGACATGAATTTAAACAAATAGAAAGTCTATTAGCCAGCTAGCTACTAAACTGGGTATTCAGGAGCCCAGTGTAACACAGAGCCTTTCTCAGGGTGAGTATTTAAGCATAAAAAAACATATCCTGGGTTGACATACTTCAGTTACCAAGCAAGAACAATTAGCCAGAAATGGAACTTCAGAAGCCAAAAGGCAAGGATAGGACATTTGGAGCTTTCCCAGAACTGTGGACTTTGATGGGTTAGGTCTTTGTTTTCATTTTCGCAAGTGGTGCTGTCTACATACTGAGTATTATGGCCTAAATGGTATTTTTATCACGAAGTCAGTTGTGCTAAATAGGGGCTTTTATTTACAGGTTATTTTATTTAAATTATTTTTATATCGGATATATTTATTCTGTTGCATCTAGTTCAGATTTTGGCTTCTATTGGAGTTGATTTTCTATCCATATTTCATTATATTTCTCCATGAATTTCAGTTCCTTTACATAATTCTCTGGTGTACCTAGTTGAGTCACATGACCTCAGTTGCCAGTTCCCTATGCACACATAAGCAAACACTCATTTATACTTGTACACCCATTGTGTCGCTCATCAAGGAAGACACGCAGGCATTTTCATAGGTACAAACCCTCCAAACCTCAGCAGAGGGAACCACCATCATGACAAGTGCCACACTGGACAGTGGAGCCCTGAGCATCTCATCTCAGGGGTTTTTATTGATACCTAAGCTCCTCAGGTGTTCTATTGATAGCACATGCAGAGTTATGAGGAATTTACATAAAGCCAACACCTGCAGACAATACAAATGCCAAGGCCTGGGCAGCCCATTTCCCAACAGCACAAAACAACCATTTCAAACATCACTAAAAGTGAACTTCTGCATCACGTAGTCAAACCTGCACACAAATGAAGATGTACACATTCAGAACACCTTCATGTAGTCCGTCTCTAGACACCCTCCCAGACGCTAGAGGGGAGGCAGATATGAGAGGCCTTCCTCAAACACGACACGGCCATCTTGGAACCCCAGCTCTGCCACTTTAAGCCGCTGTCACACACACAGGGTAACACGCAGGACTTGTGCTATTTTTACAACTCTGTCCATTTCTGTTCCCTCTTCAGGTGAGTGTGGGGCAGCCAATCCTTACTGTGCTTACTATCACATGTGTTTCTAGCGACATTGTAACATTGACTGGGCACAGACTCCATTTAAAATCCCCTTCACCTCACTAGTCGGTGACAGCTGGGGACCTGGGTGCAAAGGCTGAGAGAAGTCAGAACAGATACAGGAAGGATGAAACTTTTGAAGCTCCCAGAACGACATGGGCGATTGTTACCCCGATTGGTTACCCACTAGAGATAAAATCCTAACCATACCTGGCATTTTCTGTGGGTGCTGAAGACCAAATTGGGGTATCTGTGCTCATATGACAAGCGTTGTACTGAAGGAACCATCTCCCCCAACCCTCTTTTTAAATTTTGTTAAGATTATTTTTTTGGAGGGCTAAAGAGGTGGCTTAGCAGTTAAGAGCACTTCCCGCCCTTGCAGGGGACCCAGATTCAATTCCCAGCCCCCACGTGATAGCTCCCGACCATCTGTAACTCCAGTTCCAGGACATCAGACACCCTCTTCTGACCTCAGTGGGCATCAGGCATGCAGGCAAAACATTCATATACATAAATAAAATCTAAAACAATTGCTGGGCATAGTGGCACATGCCTTTAATACCTGCACTAAGGAGTCAGAGGTAGGTGGATCTCTGTGAGTTCAAGGCCAGCATGATCTACAAAGTAAGTTCCAGGATAGACAGAGCTACACAGTGAGACCCTGTCTCAAAAAAAAAAAAAAAGATAATAATTTAAAATAAAATCTTATTATTATATTGTGCGTGACACAGAGGTACGACAGGAGTACACACAGCACATGTGAACCAGAGACGACTTTGTGCGGTCAGCTCTCTCCTTCAGCCTCTACAGAGGTTCCAGGAATCGAACTCTGGTCATCAGGCTTGTACGGCAAGTGTCTTCACCCACCGAGTCATCTTGCTAGCCCCTATACCTTTTAGTTTGAGTCAGGATCTAGCTAAAATTTCCAAGCTGGCCCTTGCTGTCTATATCAAGATTGACCTGAGCTTTTGATCCTCCTGCCTCAGCCTCTTGATGGCTAGGATTATAGACCTTTACTACCAGGGCCAATTTCCACAGACCTTCAGTCAAGGATTTCTCTTGGAGTTCTTTTCTGTCTACCGTGGTGGTGCACAGAGTCCAGGCCTTAGCTTGTTTTGAGTCTAGGCCCAGGCATACCAGAGGGGAAACTCAGTAATAGGTAAGTGGGTCAGACACTGGGTTCTGGAGGTAGGCATGGTGGCGCAGTCCTGTGATCTCAGCAGCTGGGAAACAGAAGAAGGAGAATTGGGAGCTCAAGATTATCCTGAGCTAAATAAGGAGGCAAAGGTCATCCTGAGCTATTTGAGACTCTGGCTCAAAACAATAGCAAGAAACAAACAAAAAACTATGAATTCTAGCCAGGTGTGGTGACACATGCTGTCATTCCCAGCACTCTGGAAGCAGATGGGTCTTTGTGAGTTTGAGGCTAGCCTGCTCTACATAGTAAATTCCAGGCCAGGGCTATATGATGAGACGCTGTCTAAAAAATAACACAAAACAAAACTCAAAACAACAAACCCCAAAGAGTTCTAGTTTCCTTTGTCAAGCTGGCTGTTACTATTTACATCCTAGAGACCTCAGAAGTCTTTATGATTCTAGAGGTTTTTATCCAAACTCCACTGTAAAAACAGGATGAAGTGTTTTCCCATTTTGACCACAACTTAGGCTCAGTGTCTTTTTTATTTAAAATGACATTTATTTCCGTGTGCATGTGTGTGTGTGTGTGTGTGTTTGTAAGTACATGGGGCCCACAGCATAGATCTTGAGGTCAGAGGATAGTCTGAGGATGCCATTTCTCTCCCTCTACCATATGGGTCCTGGGGATCAAACCCAAGATGATAAGGATTAACGGCATGTACCTTTCTTACCTGGCAAGCCATTACACCAGCTACTCAGTATCCATTCTAGTTTATAGTTCTCTCGTGGTTAGAGAATTTGAACATCTTCTCATATTTTTGTAGAGATCCTTTTCATATTGCTCTTTTATCCCTAAGTTTTGAGTGATGTCGTCATGATGAGTGTAACTCAGTGGAAGGATGCTTGACTAATGTGCATGGGGCTCTGAGTTGATCTCTAACACTACGTACAAAGTGGCCCCTGTCTATCCAAAAGGACCTGTCAATCTCCTGGACAGAGAGAGAGAGAGACAGACAGACAGACAGACAGAGACCCTGAGGAAAAGCTGCTTGTTTTTAAAGATTTTAAAAGTAGTATACAGTTGGGAGCTAGAGAGATGGCTTTTTGGTAGAAAACATTTATTCAAAGAACTCAAGTTCAGTTCACAAGACCAATGTCAACAAACTCATAATTTCCGGTAACTCTAGCTCCAGGGGATCCAAGGACTCTAGCCCCCTGGGGCACCTGTGCTCACATGCACATATTTGCATGCAGACATACACATACCATTTAAAATAGTAAAACTACATTATCTAAAAAGAAATAGTATAAAGCCTACATGATATGTGCATCTACCCAATGGTCCGTTTGCAATTGGTCTCTTTGGTCCAACAGGGTCCATCTTCGCTCCTTGTATTAACTTGCTTCCTAGTTCTGTGACAAAACACCATGACCAAAAAAAACTTGGGAAGGAAAAGGTTCATTTCATCTTAGAGTTTATAGCCTATCATGGAAGGAAGTCAGGGCAGGAACTCAAAGCAGGAACCTGGAGGCAGGAGCTGATGCAGAGGCCATGGAGGAGTGCTGCTGACTGACTTGCCCCTTATGGCTTGCACAGTCTGCTCTCTTCTACAACTCAGGACCACCTGCTCAGGAGCGGCACAGCCCATAGCGGGTTGGGCCCCCCCCACCAGTCATTAATCAAGAGAGCCCCAACAGACTTGCCTGCAAGCCAACCTAGCAGAGGAGTTTTCTCAACTGAAGTTTCCTCTTCCCAGAAAACCCTGGCTTGCGTCAAGTTAGCAACAACAACAATCTAACCAGGACACCTCTTTAGAGTGTGCTCTGCTCTGCAATAAGCCACCTATATCCTATGCTAAAAATCTAGCTTATAAACTAACAAATTAGAGTTCATCTTATAAGATAAATATGGAGCCAATCGGGAACCGCAGTATGTAATTCTAGCACCTGGGAGGCAGAGGAAGGAGAATTGCTGCAAATTTGTGCCCAGCCTGGTGTATATAGAAAGTTCCAGTCAGCCTGGGCTACACAGTGAGCTCAAGAAACAACAGAACAGGGACTGGTGAGATGGCTCAGGAGGTAGAGACTCTTGTTAATAAACCTGACAACGTGACTCAGTCCCCAGGACTCACATGCTGGGAACACACACAATACAACACACGAGGAAAGTAAGTATAATAGGAATGAAATATACTGCTGTATTTATATAGCAATTAAACTACAGAATTGGCTCTGTATCTCAGATAAATGCCACAGTTTTCTTCATGTGTGCTTTACACGAAGTCATCTTTATCAACATTTTACCATGTCTGGATTTAGAATCAATCATAGGTAGGATGCCTTCCCCCCCCGCCTAATGTACCAGTACTGCCAGAAAAAAAAAATCTAGTCCCCAGTATTTAAGGAGAGACGGCTCAGCAGGTCCAGGTGCTTGCCACCAGATGTTGCAAGCCTGGTGATCTGAGTTTGACCCTTGGAACCCACACGAAGGTGGAAGAGGAGAGCTAACTACAAAATTGTCCACTCACCTTTACATCCTCTGTGGTAAGCGCACCTCCCCACACAATAATAATAATAATAATAGTGAAGTTGAAAAAAAGTATTTCAGAAGTCCTATAGCTTCTGAAAGCCTAGTAATCCTCTGAAAATGCATGCAAGACTCAGTAGCAGGCCAGGGTGGCTGTGGCACATGCTTTTAATCCCAGCATTAGGGAGGCAGAGGCAGGTGGATCTTTGTGAGTTCGAGGCCAGCCTGGTCTATAAAGTGAGTTCAAGAACAGCCAGAGTTACAACAGAAAAACCCTGCCTTGAAAAAAACCACACCAAACAAACAAAGCTCTCCGGCAATGAGACCAGGTACACAGGCATCGTAGCTCCTGCTGTTTGAAAAGCGATGTGACAAACTGGCACAGCGTGGTCCATTGCCCCAGGTATACACGCCGAAACCGTCAATCATTGACAGAGAATAAACGCGAATGACCACAGTTCAGGGTTTGACCAAGGGTCAATCATAGTTCTAGATTTCCTTGAAGATAGAAAAGAATAAGCACCTTCCTCGCTGTTTTCACTTTCCTCGCTGGATGACTAGCCATTTCCCCTCAGCATTTCTCTGAGTATCTGCTTCAGAGGTTCAAGACGCCACTCTTACCTGTCTGTACTCGGAGGTCCCATTCGTGCTCTCGTTTCTTTCTGGATTTTCTCTCCTGTTTCTGGCTTACTCAAACAAAGGAGTATACAGATGCGTGGTAGAAAGGCTTATGGAATGTTCAATGATTAGTAGGGTGTCAGTCCATCGCTGTAGTTTTTCTTTGTGGTGTTTATCAGTACCCTTCAAAGCATAAAAGGTCTATATTTTTATTTTTCCAATATATATACATATATATACTTATATATACACACATACATACATACATATATATTCATATACACTTACACACACACACACACACACACACACACATTTTGTCACTTGATATTTTAGAGAGAGGAGTAGCAAGGCAGTTTATACCTGTAATCCCTGCCCTTGAGCTGCTGAGACAAGAGGATCACCGAGGGTTCAAAGCTATATAGTGAGTCCCAGATCAGCTTGGGCTACAGAGGAAGACTTTGCCTCGGAAAAACAAAGCAGAGGCAAGGTGTGGCTGCATGTGCCTTTAACCCCAGCATTCAGAGGCAAAGGCAAAGGTCTCTTAGTTTGAAGCTATCCTGGTCTACAAAGTTCCAGGATAGCCAGAGCTACACAGAGAAACCCAGCCTCTAAATAAATAAATAAACAAATGCAAAGCAGGGCTAGTGAGATGGCTGGGGAGACAAAGGCACACCCTGCCTAGCCTGGGAGCCTAAGTTCCATCCCTGGGACCCAGATGTGGAACGAGAGAATCCACTCCATCATGTTGGCCTCTACCTTTGTACGTTTGCACCTGTGCACATACACACAGACACAATAAATAAACATCATAAAAACTGAAAAGGAAGGAAAAGACTTATTTCCCTCTTTGAATTATCTTGGCAAACTTGTTGAGCCTCAAATGACTTAAATGTGAGGGTTTGTTTCTGACTTCTCAATTTTATTACAATTGATCTATGTGGCAATTTATATATATACATATATATATATATATATATATATATTTGCTTTATTTATTTATTTGTAAGAAAGGATTTGCTTTGGCTCGTGGCTTCAGAAGATTTCTATTGGGTATGGTGTGTGACATAACTCGTGCCAGTTGAAGCAGGAAGCAGAGAGCTCAGACCAGGACCAGAAGTGAATCTTTCACCCTGCCTCCCGTTACCAACCCACTGCTACTAGCCAGGCCACACGACCCAAAGGTCCCAGAACTCCCAAAACAGGCCCACCAGATGGGAACCAAGGTTCAGACACAGAGGGACAGTCCACATTCAAACATAACAGTCTGCCCCTAGTTCCCATACGTTCTTGGGTTATCTCATAGTGAAAAATATATTTAGTCCAACTTTAGGAAGCCTCAAAATCTTTTAAAAATATTTTATTTAGTTTTATTTTTTATGTGAAGGCATGTTTTGCATGTATGTATGTACACCATATGCATGCCTGGTACCCAGAGAGAACAAAAGGCGGCACCAATTACTCGGGAACTAGCATTACAGTGGTTGTGATCAGTCATGTGGGTGCTGGGAACCCCAAAGCAGGGTCCTCTGCAAGAGCAGCAAAGTGTTCTTAACTATATTTGCAGCCCCAACACCTCCACATCTTAATAGTCCCAATAGTGTTCAAAAATCCAAAGACAGTGGTACCCGCTCTTCAACAGGTAAGGTCTTGAGACAGTCACATCACTTGTTTTCCTTTTGAGACAGGCTTGTTGCAATGCCCTCTAGGCTGGTCTCAAATCCCTAGACTCTAATATTCTGCCTACCTAAGCCTCCTGAATGCTGCAATCAATGGCATGTCACCACAGCTGGCTTATGTAGCTGTTCTTCTCTGTGTAGTCCTGGCTGTCATAGAACTCCCTCTGTATACCAGGCTGGCCTTGAACTCAAGAGATCTGCCTGCCTCTGCCTTCCTGAGTGCTGGGATTAAAGACCTGCACCACCACTGCCCGACATTATGCGACTATTCTTATCAATGCTGTCCTCTTTTTTTCTCATTTTTCAAATTGTTTTTGGCTATTCCTGGTAACGTTTTTCTCTTTCTCTTTCTCTCTCTTTCTTTCTTTCTTTCTTTCTTTCTTTCTCTCTCTTTTTCTCTTTCTCTTTCTTTCTTTCTTTCTTTCTTTCTTTCTTTCTTTCTTTCTTTCTTTCTTTCTTTCTTTCTTTCTTTCTCTCTCTTTCTCTCTGTCTCTCTCTCTCTCTTTTTTTTGTGTGATAGAGATGAACCATAGCATCACACAGGGTAGACAAGCACTCTAGATTTGAGTTATATCTTTGGCCCCAGTGACTTTCTTTTTCATATCCATCCACTGCCTTTAATTGGATTTGGTATGGTTCTTATAAATTCTACAATTGATTTCTTTACTATTATTTATTTTTGTAGTGGTGGTGGGTGCACGTGAGCCTCGGGCACAAGTGGAAGTCACAGAACAACTTTCTGACTTTCTGGAGTCGATTCTCTCCTTTCACGACATGAGTACTGGATATTGGAACTCAGATCGTCACGCTTGGCAGCAAATCCCTTTACCTGCTGAGCCAGCTTAGCTTTTTTAGTTTTTTGAGACGTCTCACTAAATAGATTTAGCTTGGGTGGATGCCATTTGCCAGGGAAGGCAAAACGTAGTTTAGTGGTCAAGATAAAATCATCATCATTCCTAATTCAACACCACATGGCATCTAGAGTCCAGTGCTCTGGGAATAAGCTGATGAAAGTAAAATACTGAAACTGTAGCATTTTAGTTCTTTTGAAAAGTCGGAGACAAGCATAGCCACCAAAGACCAGGAACAGAGTGAACTTCCCGCAAGCTCCGCCCCCACCTGAGCAGCTACGCCTCACCTAGGCAGTCCCTAGGTAAACTACATTTCCCAGCGGCCCCTGCAGAGTGCCTGCGCCTGCGCACTGGGACGAAAGGGGGCTCGTGCTCTACTCGCGCGCTCGCTGCTCCTCGCTTCTCGTCGCCTCGCGCTCCCCCTCTTGTGCTTCCTGACCCCTCGCCATGGAGGAGGCTGACACGGACGCCACGGGAAACTCTCGCGTCGGCGAGGCCGAGCGAGCCTCAGCCATGCCACCGCCGCCTCCTCCCATCTCCCCGCCCGCCCTCACCCCGGCGCCCGTGGCCGGTGAGGAGGGCCCGGCGTCCTTGTCCGAGGCGGGCGCTCCCGGCTGCTCCCGCTCTCGGCCCCCCGAGCTGGAGCCCGAGCGCAGCCTCGGGCGATTGAGAGGCCGCTTCGAGGACTACGACGAGGAGTTAGAAGAGGATGAGGAGATGGAGGAGGAAGAGGAGGAGGAGGAAGAGATGAGCCACTTCTCGCTGCGCCTGGAGTCGGGGCGGCCGGACTCCGAGGATGAGGAAGAGGTACGGACGCCCCTGGCCGACCCGGCTGCGCGCGAGCGGCCTCCGGGACGGTCGCCGTGGTCGCCGGAGCTCCCGGCGCCGGGTTGCTCTCCATCCCCGCCCACCCAAGCGGGGTCTCTCTCCGGCTTGACTTGTGAAGTCCCTGCCGATCACTAGGGCGCTCTGGGTCCCCCTTCATTCTGTAAAGCGAAGGGGCTAGACGTCTAGGGTACCGTGAGCCTACCCCGTCGAGTCTGCCGGTCGGACCCGGACGTAGTTGCAGGGGGTTGAGGAGGTGATAGATTCTTCACAAACAATGGTCAGCGTTTGGGTTTTGTTTGTTTTTGTAACGTGGTAGTGTAGTTTGCCCGTTTTTGTAACTAATGCGTAAAGAAAGGCATCCCGGGGATGGAGTTTATAGCCCAGTTGGTACTGTATTTCCCTAGCCTGCAAGAGGCTCTGAGTTCGATTCTCAGCACTGCTTACACTGGACATGGTAGTGAACTCCTGTAATACTGTTACCCTCAACGATGGGGAAGTGGAGGCTGCAGAATCGTCCTTGGTAATGTGGAGAGTTCAGGCTGGTCCAGGGGCTTTGTGTAAAACAAAACAACAAAACAAAAGAACTGATACTCTTCACTACCAGTGTGCAGTATTTGCCAGAGAATTGGGGTCTCTTAGAAACAGTGCTTTATTTTGGGTATTTTGAAGGGTTGGAGGTACAATTAAATTACATTGCTTATAATTAGATTTTGAGAGTATGGCTTGAACTGTTTTTGAAATGAGGCCTTGCTGTGTTGCACTGGCCTGGGCTTGAACTCCTGGGCTCAAATGACCCTTCTGTCTCTGTTGACTTGAGTAGGCAGGAATATAGGTACAAGACTACCTCACCCAGCTGGTTTATGAATTTGAGAAGGCTTGTATTCTAACATTGTTACTATTGCATTTACAGCGCCTGATTAACCTTGCTGAACTGACCCCATACATCTTGTGTTCCATTTGTAAAGGTTACTTAATTGATGCAACTACCATTACAGAATGTCTTCATACCTGTAAGCATCTAGTTCACATTTCTGAATAATATTTTAAAATTTTGAAATGTCTTTAAAGCATCCTAAATTAAACATTTTCTCGTTCAACAGTTTGTAAAAGCTGCATTGTAAGACATTTTTACTATAGCAACAGATGCCCAAAATGCAACATAGTTGTCCACCAGACTCAGCCTCTTTATAATATAAGGTAAGAATATATACATTTAAAATGTATTCACATTAAAAATAATTATTTTGAGCATTTTTTTTTTCCTGAGATCTTGACATTTTGTAGTTGGGAATAAATTCTTTGAACTCTGTCAAGATTAGAAGAGAGGTAACAACTGCTTTTAAGTTTAAGAAATGTGTGTAGAGCACTAACTATGTACAGGGCTCTGTGACATCTGCTGGAGATTTTAAAAGCAAGCATGGCAGACAGTGGAAGAAAAGGGAAAGAAATGGAACCACGCACAGGGGTTTTGAGTATTTTAACCTTACTATGCACTTCACTGGGGGGGAGGGCAGCTCAGCTGCCCCCTCCCTGCCCCACCCCAAACAAAAGTGCCAGGGCATGGGTCAATGCATCCTGGCAGGTCCAGATCAGAGGACTAAGAGTCAACAAGAGTGAACCAGACTTTCCAGAGAGGTTGTCTGTCAGAGGAGCATATCTCTCATTTATTAAAGTGAAGGTGGTTACATTTATAGGGTACAGGCAGGGGAGGGTTTTTGGTACCCCTGGTTGGGACCCATTGGTTAAGACAAGATACTGGAGTATCCCCATTTGCATGTGGGGCTCAAGTCTAAACATCAGGGTCTTGTAAGGGCACCTTAGGCCTAAGGTGTGGTTCTACAGGGAAAGAGAGGAAGGACCTTATCAGTAAACAGACTCATCCCTATGCTTCCAGTGTGCAGATAAGCACCAACCAAGCTGCATTCTTTAGCTTATGACCAGTGTAGCAAGCAATATTTAATATTTAGCTGGGTTCTGGCCAGGGCTAAAAATGTGAGAAGGAACCGAACTCCTACCATTCTCAGGATGAGAAAATCCGGGGTTCAAGGCCAGCTTCAACTCAGTCTCAGCTCTAGGACAGCCCCACATCACTGTGTGACGTACAGCATTTAGATGGATCCTTCAGAATGCTAAAACAATTAGCCTTACTAGTAAAGCCATCTATTTTAGATCATTATTGTATATTAACCGAGTTTTCATTTCATGCTGTTTCCTTAGAGATGAGGAGGCAGTTCAAGACAAGGTTTCTCTGAGTAATCCTGGCTGTCCTGGAACTTGATTTGTAGACCAGGCTGGCCTTGAACTCAAAGATCTTCCTGCCTCTGCCTCTTGAGTGCTGGTATTAAAGGAGTGCACCACTGTGCCTAGCTACTATGTGTGTATATATATATAGAGGGGGGGGTGAGAGGGAGAGAGGGAGAGGAGATATATATAATTTTTAAAATTTCATGTGTGCCTATGCATCACATGTGTACTTCGGGCCCTCAGAGGTCAAGAGGGCATTGAATCCCTTGGAGAACTAGTCAAGAATCTATCGAGTACTTATAATTACATATGATTCCTTAGTTTTCTGAGATGAAGTGTATTTTAGGCACTGTGAGTACTGCCTCACTCTGATGAATCAAGATGTTTGCTCCTAGCCAGGCATGGTGGTGCATGCCTTTAATTCCAGCACTTGAGGGGCAGAGGCAGGGGTATCTCTGAGTTTGAGACCAGTGTGGTCTACAGAGCAAATTCCAGGACAGACAGGGCTACACAGAGAAACCCTGTCTTGAAAACCCAAAATAAAATAACTTAATTAAAAAAAGATGTCTGCTCCAGATAGAAAATATAGTGAACTTACTTTGTACCAAAATTTATTTTTCTGAATTCTGAGATATTTTCTATCCTTCTCATTAGGTTGGACCGGCAATTACAAGACATAGTATACAAATTAGTGATTAATCTAGAGGAAAGTAAGTTTTTTTTATTACATACTTGTGAATCCCAAAGTTTCTGACTCTGTTAGTTACATTTTAAATGTAATTTAGTCTGTGTTTTATCATTTTTTAGGAGAAAAAAAGCAAATGCATGATTTCTATAAAGAAAGGGGTCTAGAAGTACCTAAACCTGGTAAGTTTGGATATGTACTATAAAGTAGTTTTAGATTAAAGAATAAAACTGCTTCCTCAAGGTGCTGTCCTTGGTCCCTTTCTCTTACATGATAAAATAGACCTGTCAGACGCATCTCAGGGGAGAAGCAGTTTGTGTTGGTTAGCTCACAGTTTGAGGCTGTATCATGTCATCTCAGGGAAATCAAGGCCGTAAGAACTGGGAACTGTTAGTCATGGCATGCTCACACTCAAGAGCAGAGAGAAACTAATGCACGTGTGCCTGCTACTCAGCTCACTTCTTTTTGTACAGTCTGAGACTCTAATACAGGGAATGGCACTGCTCACTTTTAGCCTGGGTCTTCTCAGATAGGCTAACATAATTAAAAATATTCCCCACAGGTATGCTCATAGGCCACCCTGATACAGTCAATCCCTCATTAAGACTCTTCCTAGGTGATTCTAGGTCTTGTCAAGTTGAAAATTAAAACTAACCACAGATGCATTTTGAATATATCTAGTTATACCATCAAAGAGGAATATTCTGAAGGTAATGCTGCAGTACAACCTAACAACACCTTGTAAGAATTAAGGGAAATGGGTGTAGTGGTGCAAGCCTATAATCTCAGCACTCAGGAAACTGAGTCAGAAAGATTGCTGTAAGTTCAGTGCCAGCCTAAGCAACATGATGAGATGCTTTCTTAAAATAAAAAAAGAGGTGTGTGCGTGGGGGCCACGGGCAGACTCAGGAGCTAGATTTTGTGAGTTTGTTCCTAGCATGTAAGTTAGGTGACTTTAGGAAATAATATCAGTACTAGACATCTAGAAAATAAGGATGGATATGATACTTCATTAAACAAATACATTGATTAATACCAGCACTTCCAACCATGCTGAGCACATAGTAACTTTTATGATGTTAATAAAAATGCAGAAGTCAGGTAGATTTGGGTTTAAATCCTGGTTATTCTGTACTTGGTGACCTTAGGAAAATTGTTTAATTTACTAAGGCTCAGTTTCTCTTTTACTTTTTTTTTTGTTTAGTTTTTAAGACAGGGTTTCTCTGTTTTAACTCTGACTGTCCTAGAATTAACTTTGTAGACCAGGCTGGCCTCAAACTCACAGAAATCCACCTGCCTCTGCCTCCCAAGTGCTGGGATTAATGGCATGTGCCACCGCTGCCACCACCACCACCACCAGCAGCACCACCACCACCGGGCTTCTTTTTTACATTTTTTTAAGTGTAGCTGTAGTACATTTATAAGGATTAAATGAGAGTACATGTACTGTGCTAAGCATAAATGTTGTACATGGTATTTGTAAAGTATTATCTGTAAGTGCTGTTACTGTTTTAATGAACTCTGTGGCCCTGATAAATCAGTCATATGTCTACCTTCCATTGTGGACTGGCCCCTGAGAGTGCAGCTAATTTTATTGTTTTTCTGTTTTGTTTTTTCACATTTATGTTTAGATAGAAAACACTCTTGTGTAGTATGTATGCATGTATGTATATGTACGCACACACGTGTTGGCACTTCATGGAGATCCACTTGGAGAAGGCAGTGCTTCCTTACCATGTGGGTCCTGGGATCAGACTCAGGCTTGGCAGCCAGCACCTTTCTTTTCTAGCTAAGCCATTTTCCCACCTTAAAATCATTGATTTTGACAGATTAACTGATGTTATTGAGGAAAACTGTTGTTATTAAAAAGATTTGGTCAGGGCTTTATGATAATTTTCATCAACATAATTGTAATACCTGTATGATTCATCCCTTAAAGATCTCAATTTGTGGAAATTTTAATCCTACATTAGCTTCCTTGTCTTCATCTCAAACAGCTGTTCCACAGCCAGTTCCTTCAAGCAAAGGAAGAACTAAGAAAGTCCTAGAGTCTGTGTTTCGTATTCCACCAGAACTTGATATGTCTCTCTTACTTGAGTTCATTGGGTGAGTAACCTAAAATCTACTATTTGTTGATTTTTGGCTTTTTGAGGCAAAGCTTTACATTGTAGACTAGGCTAGCCTCGAACTCAAGATAATCCTCATATCTCATTCTCTTGTGTTTGGATTGTAGTTTGTAAACCACCATGCAGGGCTTAAAAATTACCTGTAGGGGCTGGAGAGATGGCTCAGTGGTTATAAGAGCATTTGGTGTTCTTGCAGAGGACATGGTTTGGGTCCCAGTCATGTCACATGGCTCACAACTGTCTTCAACTCCAGTTTCAGAGAATCTGACACCGCTTTTTGGCCTTCTCAAGCACCTGCAGACACTCAGGACACACACATTAAATAACTAAGTCTTTTGTTTTTAGATTTATTTTATGTGTTTGAATGTTTTGCTTGCATGTATGTTATGTGCATGTACCATGTAAATGCCTGATGCCCAAGGAGATCAGAGAAGGGTGTTGGATCCCTTGCAACTGGAATTACAATCGGTTGTGAGCTGCTATGTGGGTGCAGGGAGCCAAATCTGGGTCCTCTTCGAGAGCAACTGTACTTTTAACTGCTGAACCATCCCCAGTCCCAAAGCATTTTTTTATTCTTTCAAAAAAGAAAATTGCCTTTTAACTTTAATGTTGTGAATTTCCTTCTTGAGAGGGTTTCCTTATGTAGCCCATAATTGCCTGGAATTCTTTTTGTAGTTCGCTGACCTTAATTTCTAGATCCTCGTGCCTGAGGGCTTCCCAAGTACTGGGGCTATAGACATGTGCCTCTAGGCCCACCTAAAAAAAAAAAAAACGAGCAACAACAACAAAACCCAAATTAAATTAAATTCTAACAGCTGTGAAATAATAAGTTATGGGATATTTAAGATTCAGAAAAATGTTTAAAAGGCAGCACAGTGACCACTTTTACCCTCAGCATACATGATCCCAGCATGAAGGAGGATCACATTCAAGGACCGCCTGAGGTGTAAATAGCCAGACCCTGCTTCCTTTTGCTTCCCCATTCCCCCAAAAGGAAAACCTGATCAAAACCATTGCTAATAGAATATATAGCAGAAGCCTTTATTATATGACTGCATGTTTCCTTCCCTTTTTTTTATTAACTATTCTAGGGGTAGTTACTGATTCTTTTGCAGTTTTTTTTTTTCATTTTTCACCCCAACACCCTCCCCCCCAAAAAAAAGAAAATCCTGGATATGGTAGCAAACATGTATAAACCTCAGCATTCGGGAGGTGGAGGCAGGGGGATCAGACTTTAAGATCAGCCTCAACTACATAATGAGTTCCAGGTCAGCCTGACTTCGTAAACTCCTGTCTCAAATATAGTTTAAAAAAGGAACCGAGTGAGATGGCACAGCAGGGAGAGGACTTCCTGCCAAGCCTGTTTGTCTACCGGAGCAGACTTGGCACTCGTATGAGGGAAGAGAGAGCTGACACCTGCACATTGTCTTTTGGCCTCCACATGGGCAGCACTGTGGCATGAGCATCACCATAAATAAGTAGATGTAAAAGAAGTCTTTTTGCCAGTCATGGTGGCCCTTGAATCCCAGCACAGGAGACAGGCAGGTGGATCTTTGAGTTCGAGGCCAGCCCGGTCTACAGGATAGTGGATAGACAGGGTTACAGAAAAAAACCCTGTCTCAAACAAATTCAAGTTAAATGAATTGCCGCCTATGAAATGTTTATATTGTTATTTTTCTTTTGTTTTATGATTAAGCATATAATTTAAAGTATTAAGCATTGATTAACTTTTCCTTTTCCTTTATTTTTCAGTGCTAACGAAGACACAGGACATTTTAAGGTATTCCATTTTTTGTTTACTTTATAAAAGGATGCTATAGATAAAAACTTTGAATCAGATTAGCAACCAAGTAGAGATTATCTGCAGTTAAAGTATACATGTTTGATACGTAAGTTACTGAAATTCAACAGTAATGCTATATTAGTTTCTTAGGGTAAGAGACATTAAGTAGGGATGTTACTGATTCAGTACAGTGATATAAGAATAAGTAAATAATTTACAAAACCAAAGGCCTTGTTGATTGGTAATTTATTATTCTACTTTTTAGTTTTTTGAGACAGGTCTCATGTAGCCCATGCTGGTCTTGAATTTGTTTTGTAGCCAGGGATGACTTTGAACTCCTGATCTTCCTGCCTCTGTTCCAAGTGCCAGGATTAAACGCGTGTACCACTAGGCCTGACTTTAATGTGGTAATTTTAAAAAATTCTAAGTCAGGTGAGGTGTAAGCTTGTATTCCTACCATTTTGGAAGCTGCAGCAAAGGATCAAAAATTCTAGGTCAGCCTGGGCTATTGTAGTTTAATCCTGTCTCAAAAATAAATAAAGAATTCCGAGGTGTCTTTTGTGTAGTTGGTGCTTAGAATTTATCATGAATTTAAATTTTTATATTTAACATTTTTGGCTGAAGTTAACCTGCCTTAACTTGTCACTTCAAGCATTCACTGAGATTTGAGGTAAGAATAAACTACTTTGTATCATACTTTGTCAGTGTTGAGATAAGATAGCAACACCTAGAGAAGTAAAATATGTATTCCTGTGGTATGGACTCTGTTAATTTTACTGGGGAAAGGTCAGGGTTGTTTTGTTGCACCTGTTACTGGAGTTTTAAGGGAAAACCCATGACTGTAGCAGTCTCATTGTGACGTTAAAGAGATGAGTAGTTGGGGCTGGGGTTTAGTTGCAGTTGATACGCATCAAGCCCTGGGTTAAGTCCCTAGCACTTCATAAACGGAGTGTGGTGCACATACTTAGGATCCCAGCACTTACGAGATACGTATCAAGTTCAAGGCAACTCTGGATTACATAAGACCCTGTCTGAAAAAGAGAGTATTGACGAAAAGCATTAAAAGAGGGGTTAGTCAGTATGCCACATCAGGAAGGGAACAGATCGAGAGGGTCTATTTTCAGGTCACTGGCAGAGCTTTTCGTGGCTGTTGTTGAGTTTGTGGGTTTTCGTTTTTTGTTTTGTTTGGTTTTTTTAGGTTTTTTGAGACAGGGTTTCTCTGTTGTAATGGCCTTGATCTCATGGAAGTCTGTCTGCCTTAGTCTGTCAGTGCCAGGATTATGTATGGGAGCCACCATGCCTGGCAATTTAAGGTTTAAATAGAAAAATTGGGGCAGGAGGCAACAAGTACATACAATTAAGTTTTGGTCAAAATGGAGTCTGGTCTATCGTTGCCTTAGTTCTGGCTCTTCAGGTGGTTCAGAGTTTTTATTGTTTGAGGGAACAGTTCATTTCTCTTGAGATGATTGTTCCTGGCTGAAGATGTTCTCACAATGGGGTGTCTGTCTGTGAGGCTCTGCTGTACCTAGCATCTAAGGTCTGCCCTTTTCCTGGAGACCTTCAGATGCCTTTGGGGAATCTGAATTTTATAAAAGCTGGCAACAAGGGGCAGGAGCGATGGCTCAGCAGTTAAGACCCCATGCGGCACTTGTAGAGGAGCTAGCTAAGTTTGGTTCCCAATACCCACACTGAGTGACTCACAGTTGCCTATAATTCTAGCCACCTGTGTTTAGATTTCTTCTCATTCTAAATTTTAAAAAGAAAAAAAAAATTGTTTTATTTTTTTGAGATAGGCCTGTAGCCTAGGCTGGCCTTGGCTCATGGCAGTTTTCCTGCCTCAGCCTTTAGAATACTGGGATTTAGGTGTGAGCCACCATGCCTTGCTTTATAAAAAAGTTTTCTCACTATGTTGCCCAGGCTGTCTTAGCTCCTCCACTCAAATAAATGCCCTGCCTCTCGAGTACCTGGACCTCCGGCATGACTACCTTGCTGTGCCGTTAATACTCAAGCGGTCCTCTTGTGCCATCTTCCACCAAGTAGTTGGAACTGCAAGCTGGCACTGCATGCCTGCATTATTTGTTTTGTCTTTTGTACGTTTATATATATATAAACAGAATGCAACAAAATGCCAATCACATAGCCAAGGATTGAATTTATAGTCCTCTTGCCTCTACCTCTCAAGTGTTAGAATTTCAGGCATGTACCATTTTACCTGACTTTTTTTGTTTTTGATGAGCTTTTAAAGTAAATTAACAAGCCTTTTTATTAAAAATTCTGCTGCAGAATTTCTGTTTTTTCTTTGGACTACAAATTGACTCAAATTCATAGCAGTTTCTCTTTTAAGAGCCTACTGAATCATCTTTGCTCTAAAAATTGCTTTGAAATTTGAACATTTTATGTATTTATATACTTACATAATCTGAAAAGTCTTATGTTTTTGTAGCCATTGGAAAAGAAGTTTGTGCGTGTTTCAGGAGAAGCAACTATTGGGCATGTAGAAAAATTTCTTAGAAGAAAAATGGGTCTTGATCCAGCATGTCAGGTACAGTACATGTATGTAAAAGGAAAGGTGAAGTTGCAAGGCTACCTTTGACATATTGAAGAAAGAATTGTCTCTAGAGTCATGTAGTAGCTTTCTTATGATATTGTAGATACTGTGACTGTTAATGGAATGTTGATACATGGCGGTTCCCACCTCCAGCTTTAATCACATCTGATTTACTCTCTTGTTTTAGTCATGGTTCTCTAGATGAACAGAACTGATAAGATGGATATACAATATATTTATTAAATATGTGTATAATACATACAGTAGAGGGAGATTTATTAGAATGGCTTACAGGTTGTGGTCCAACTAGTCCAACAATGGCTGTTGCCTGATGCAAAGGCCAAGAACCTAGTAGTTTCAGTCCACGAGCTAAGACAGCTGGTCTTCAGTCTATGTTCCTGGAAAGTAATGTCTCAGTTGCAGGATAGATGAACTTGCCAGCGAGAGTGAGGGCCAGCAGGTAAAAAACAAAAGCTTCTTTCTTCCATGCCC
The DNA here is from genome assembly GCA_026225945.1 of Cricetomys ansorgei. Taxonomy (NCBI): domain Eukaryota; kingdom Metazoa; phylum Chordata; class Mammalia; order Rodentia; family Nesomyidae; genus Cricetomys; species Cricetomys ansorgei. The sequence goes on from JAMJFZ010001258.1 coordinate 13,002,795, forward strand.
TTTTATGGCTGCCACCAGACAATATGGCCCAGAGTTACAGTGGATCTTCTGACCTCAAGTGATCCAATTAAGAAAATTCTTCACATTCATGCCCAGTTGCTTGGGTTTTAGTTGATTCCAGATGTAGTCAAGTTGATAACCAAGATCAACCATCACACCCTCCATTTCTTATAGCCACTGATGACCATCTCTTCATTTCAGGAAAAACTGGAGGTACGGGAAATGCAGAGTTCTGGGGCCTCATTCCCAGCTTCTTTGCAATTGGTAATAGAATAAGAGATTATTAAGTTTACACTTAATCAAAAGACATCCTTGCAAATATAACAAGGAAACTCAAACACCTGGAAAACTGTAATACGTACTATAGACCCTATTAGCTTTTTAACGATTGGAAAATATCTCCTATTTACATAGTATTTTCTTTTAAGTTAGAAGACATCAAACCATGCATTTTACTAAAAATGAAAATGTACCCAAAATTCTAGTTATGTATCAGCTAAAAATGTACCTTTATATAACCACTTTTTTATTCATCAGATTTAACTATTATGCAAACTTTGATAGAATGTGCTGTATATTGACTAAATCATGTATAGATTAAAACAATGACTGAAATTATGCTATTTTTAGTATTAATATAAATATCTACTGGTATATGTGTACCTGCCTATCTAACTATATCCCCAGGCTATCACTGAGACATTTTTTTACATAACAGAATCAACTTAGAAGAGGGAACTATTACACAATATGATGTCTTGATCATATACTATAACCAGGAAGTGATATCCAGGTGGGCCAGTTATCTGCTGCTCCTCTGTGACGAGATATTGATCAGTGTACAACTCCTACTTACTTATTATTTTTGTTTTGGGCCAGGATCTTAGTGTAGCTCAAGCTGTTCTCAAACTCCCCATAGAGCAGAGGTTGTCCTCGAGTTCTGATCCTCCTGCCTCTACCTTCTAAGTGCTAGAATTACGGGCATGTACTGCCATGCTTGACACAATTCCCGTGTATAGACTTCTCCAAAGCTACCGACACTGTGGGTTCTGGGGATCACACCTAGGCTGTCAGGTTTGCTGCTGATTTGTTTTTCCAGCCCAATTATCTATCTATCTATCTATCTATCTATCTATCTATCTATCTATCTATCTATCTATCTATCTATGTTTTTTTAGGACAAAGTTTCTCTGTATAGTCCTGGCTGTCCTGGGACTCATTCTGTAGACCACACTGTCCTCGAACTTGAGATCTACCTGCCTCTCCCTCCCAAGAACTGGGATTAAAGGCATATACCACTATAGCTTGTTTGTTTTTTTGACATCGCTGTGTTTTTTATTTTGATTTTGTTTTTCGAGATAAGGTCTTGATATGTAGCTTAGGCTGGCCTTGAGCTTGTGGCAGTATTTCTGCCTCAACTTCTGTGTTGAGATCACAGGAGTGTGCCATAATGTCCATCTCTTAGCCTTTTTCAAAGTTTTATTTTCATTTATTTAAAAAATTTAGATTTTTAAATCTAAATTTTAAATTTTTTATGTGTATGGATATTTTGCCCACATGGATATATTTGTACCATGTGTGTGCTTAATGCCTATATTGTCTGTGGAGATCAGAAGAAGGCATCGGCTCCCTTGCAACTGGAAAGCTACCATGTGAATGCTCAGAATTAAACCTAGGTACCCTGCAAGACCAAGTGCTCTTAACCACTGAGCCATCTCTCTTGCCCCCCAAATTTTAACTTTAAGACAAGATCTTCTTGCTTAGGCCTCTGAGTGTTATTGGAATGGGTAGTTGGCCAGGGAGTGGATGGGCTATACCTGGGCTTAATAACGACAAAGAAGACACTCTCCATTCTTCAAGCCTGATTTCTCCTTGGTAAAAGGAACAGCTTCTGAACCTCTGGACAGAACCTCAGGTGCCAATTATAGTAGTTAGTCTGTCTCACTTGGGTTGGTAAATAACAAGAGAATTCTCTGAAAGATAAGCTGGAATGATCTAGGCAAAGGGTTGCAGTCTCCCTGGCTGAGCCCTGAACTGAACTGCTGACTGAGCCCCTCAGCCTGATCCCCCAGGTGATTTATTGATTGAAAGCTCTGTCCCCAGATACAAAGTCTTTTGCATCAACAAACAGAATCCTATAATCCACTCCCTCAAATGTAGGCCAGCTGACTAGGTGCTACTAGGTGAAGGTCAAGACCCAGAGACATGGGGGGTTTGCAAATCTCCTGTTCCTCCTGAGGAGGAATTATAGAAATCTCTTTCATTAGCATTAACACAAACACATGAAGATAACAGGACAGGCTAATTCGAGCATCAATTGCTTAGACAATAACTGGTTCCTCAGACTACCATTCTTTATGCTCTCCAAAAAGCTACACTCAGAAAGCTGAATCACATAGGCCATTGAAGGTGATCCTTACTAGAGCAGCCATGCTGCCAGATCAAAGAATCAAAAGATCAAATGTTCTGCATTCCAGAAAGCTGGATCACTCAGGCCATTGAAGGTGATCCTTACTAGAGCAGCCATGCTGTCAGATAAAATATCAAAAGATCAAATGCTCATTCTTCTACAGTGGGGCCCACTGATGTATGCTACCATGCCTGCCTCAAAAACTTTTCTTGAGAATGTTTTATCAAAAGTGTTTACCCAACAAGCAAGAGGGCCCAGATTCAGATCCTCAGTAAAAGCCAGACTATTATAAATAGTTAAATATAGCTGGGCAGTGGTGGCACACACCTTTAATCCCAGCACTCGGAGGCAGAGGCAGGCGGATCTCTGTGAGTTCGAGGCCAGCCTAGTATACAGAGCAAGTTCCAAGACAACCAAGGTTATACAGAGAAACCCTTTTTTGAAAAAACAAACCAAACAAAAAAAAGTTAAATGTTTTGAAGTAATAGTGCTAACCCCCCCCTTTGCATGTTTTGAAGCAGGAAAGTGGTCTGATAACCCACTGTTTTTCCATAGGTAGATATCATCTGCGGTGATCACTTGTTGGAACGGTACCAAACTCTACGTGAAATTCGACGTGCAATAGGTGATGCAGCAATGCAGGTAGGTCTAGGGCTTTATCAGGCCTATGCTGGACAGATAGACTAATGAATGATAAACGTTCTCTGTTGGTAGAGCTGAAGAGATGGCTTCAAGGGTTAAAAAGTACTGGCTGCTCTTGCAGAGGACCTAGTTTGCTATTATGTTTGAGGACCTTGGGTTACATAATAAGACTGTCAAATAAAAACAAAGATTAATGGAACAAAAACCTGTGGGTTTAATTGAGTATGGCAGGAAACTATTGGAGAGTTTTGAGCAAAATGAAAGTGATAATCTGATTTCTTAATCAGGAGTGCTAACGGAGACAACCAAACTTGCTTTATAGCAGCCATGTTTGCTGGGTACGGTGGTACGTACCATCACTTGGAGGTGCACATCTTTAATCCCAGCACTCAGAAGGCAGAGGCAAGAACTCTTTGAGTTCCAGGTCAGCCAGGGATACATAGTGAGACACTGTCTCCAGGGGAAAACAAAAGATAGACACAGGCTATGGCTAGCACATACCTGCAGTCTCTGCACTTGGGAGGTAGAGACAGAAAGTAAAAAGTTCAAGATCATCCTCACCACATAGAGAGTTCTAGGCCAGCCTATGTTACCTTTTTAGGTTTGAGGGTTTTTTTGTTTTTTTAACTTGTGTGCATTTGAGAGAGAGAGAGAGGGAGGGAGGGAGGGAGGGAGGGAGAGAGAGATCGCAAGCACACTCCAGAGTGAGTGAGGGAGAACATGGCTGTATGTGTTTATGTGTACCACATGAGTGCAAGGGGCAAAAGAACATCAGATACCCTGGAGTTGGAGTTAACAAGTGGTTGTGAGCTGCCCTGTGGATGCTGGGAAACCCAACCTGGATCCTCTGCAAGAGCAGTAAACACTCTTAACTGCAAAGCTATCTCTCCGGCTCTAAGAACCTCTCTTTAAAATATCTATCTCCCCAAGGAATAAAAGAACAGGCAGAAAGGAAACAACAACAGTAAAAAGCAAAACAAAACAGAAAACCCATATAAAAACTTGGAAATAGCATCTGAAATATTTAGTGTCAGGTTACTTGGCTACAACTGATAACAGTCTGCAAGGAGGAAGCAAAATAGATAAGATGTAATTTTATTAAATAGGTGAGAGGTAAAAGATTTTATTACAGTAGTAAGCTAGGTATGTAAAATAAAACATTTCTCTCTTTTTTATTTTTTGAGTTTTTTTTTTGAGACAGGGTCTCACTATGTAGCTCTGTAGATCAGTCTGGCCTCAAAACTCACAGAGATCTTCCTGCTTTGGCCTCCCAAGTAATGCTGAGATCAGAGGCATGCACTACCACTCCCTTCTCAACATTTTATTTCTTGAACAATCTGTGGAAATTGAGTCATTTTTAGGTAGACCCAGTATTCACTTGGTCTGTTAAGTAGTCTGGGCAAAGAAAGGTCTTCTTTTAGTTTGGTCATAAATGCCTTGGCTTCATCACATCCAGCTGTGCAGGGTGGATCACCTGCTGTTGAGCTGATCAGGAGACTGGGGCAAAAGAATTGTTTCAGCCCAAGCTGAGCAGCAGAGTAAAACTCCTCTCAGAATGGGACCAAGAGTCTGGAGCGATGACTTAACAGTTAGGAGTATCTCTTGTAGAGAGTTTGATTTATAGCACCCATGTCAGGTAGCTCACAACTTCAGGGATTTGACGTAACTTCTCCAAGAGGTTTTTTTTTTTTTAAATCTATTTTATGTGCATTGGTGTTTGGCCTGCATTTATATCTGTGAGGGTGTCAGATCCCCTAGAGCTGGAGTTACAGGCAGTTGTGAACTGCTGCCATGTGGGTGCTGGGAGTCTAACCTGAGTTCTTTGGAAGAGCAGCCAGTGTCCTTTTTTTTTCTTTCTTTTTTTCAAAACAGGGTTTCTCTGTTGTAGCTCTGGCTGTCTTGGAACTCACTCTGTAGACCAGGCTGGTCTTGAAGAGATCCTCCTGCCTCTGCCTCTGAGTGAGTGTGGGGATTAAAGGCGGTCGCCTGGCAAGGGGCAGCCAATGTTCTTAACCACTGAGCCATCTCTCTACCAACTCTTAAGAAAAAAGGAAATGAGAGGTATGATGGTGCAGGCCTATAATCCTAGCTGTTAGGAGAAGCCCAGCCCGAGCCATATAGCAAGACTCTCTTAAAAAAGAGAAAGAAAAAAAGATACATTGATATGGAGTTTTTGATGATGTCAGTAAATAAGAAGTTATATCTTGTATTCTCATATATATATATATATATATATAAAAGAGTTTCTCATTACTGTTAGATTATAAAAAATAATCTAGTTTTGGTGTGACCGTATATTATATATAACTAGTTTACAAAGAACTATAAAATAGTCCCTTTTTTCTCTTTTCAGGATGGTCTGCTTGTTCTTCATTATGGTCTTGTGGTTTCTCCTTTGAAAATAACTTGAAGATGCAAGGGTATATGAGGAAGGAGACACAGTAAAAAGGCGTCCGCAGGTCTGCATTGCACCAAAGATTCTCATGAATCATGTAACCACCACTTTGTGCTGTTAAGAGCTAGTTTCTGTTCTCAGCACCAGAACCCTAGCATTGTCTGTATAACTTGAAACAATAGATTGTAACTGCTACACTAGAGCCTATGTAAAAAGCACTCAAAACTCAGGGGAAAAAAACTGAAAACACTGAATTTTAAAATTCCTTGTGATTCCAAATACGAGGAAGTTGCTGGTTGCTTCCTATTCTGAGGTAGGTTGGTTTTCGGCAGCTAGTATTCTGCTTCTGCGCTGCATGGGTTGGGCGGGTGTCCTTGCAGAACTGCTTGGCTTTGAATCCTAAGCCAGCCTGTTAAACTGCAGGGTGCACTCAGCACCGAGACCACTGGCCACTTACACGCTTCTGTCCTATTCTGAACTTAAACAACAATAACAAAAAACAAAACAGTAATACTACTAAAGCAATGATTCAGCTCTGAGACAGTGGACTGTCTCCTGTTAGATATGGCCCTTCTTAACACCCCTTAAATATACAAGGTGCTTCTTTGTGATGGCTTATTTGCATATATCAGTGCCACTGGGACAGGTGTCACAGGTTCCCTGGCACTGCTTCTAAAGGTAGCAAAAACTTTCAGGTGAATTACCAGAAGTTTACAGAATCTATATTGTTTCCACAGCCATTCAACTTAACTGATTCCATGTTTAATGTTTGTTTTCTCATTGTCACTGGGATAAAGAATCAAGAGTCTTTGAGAATCTTGCTTTCACGAAGACTTAATTTAAAACATTATTTTGTCTAAACTTAGCATCCTGATGCTTTCTAAAAACAAAAAATATTTTATAAACTCTTGTTTCACAGCAAAATTTCCAAATCTGTATAGAAAGTTACAAAATTGGACTCAGATTGGCAATTGTTTTGTAAAGAACTTATGACTTGTGCATAAATCTCTTCTGACATTTAATAAAAATTTATTTTAGCCAACTTTGAAGTGTGTGTGTGTTTTTTTTTTTCTTTGTTTTTGTGTCTGTTGAGCATGCCATAGTATTGTGGAAGGAAAGCAAGAGAGTCATTTCTGTCCTACTATGTGGGTCCTGGGTTCAAACTCTGGTAGTCAGGCTTGGTGGCAAGCCATCTCAGCAACCCTTGACTGGATTTTAAAAAACAAAACACTTCAGAAGACAGGATGTCTGAATTAAAGTTAAACTGCCATAGATAGTTATTTAATTAGCATTTGCATTCACTGGCACTGTGTTGCACTAAGCTGCTATTACAGTGGACAACTATGGAATTCATTGCCACTTCAGTTTTTCTTTTGTTGATTACTGAGCTAACACCAGCATCTATTTAGTGATTTCCAAGGCCATCCTCAGGTTCAGGGAGTCACTGGAAGGGCTTGCAGGATTTAGAAAGTTTTTGTTCATAGAATTATCAAAGCCAGGGGATGCAAATTAAAATCAGCAAGGGGAATAGGCATACTTTCTGGAGTTGAGGAAAACCAGGCACAAGTTTCTGGTTGTTCTGTTTGACTTGTCATGCACGGGCAGTTTAACTCTCAGAAATTAGTGTGATGATGTTTTGCCAACAAGTTCGTTTATAGTATTCACAGTTTTTGTGGGGAGTCAAGTAGGCACATAGTGCATTTGTGATTTGGATAATCAGCTACTCATACCCCAGAACCTGCCCACAAGTAAGTTACCTTGTTAGCATAAACTTTATGATGTTCCCCAAAATCTTAGGTATACACAAATCAAAGCCTAATGTGTTAACTCTTTATTGTATAATTTATACTAGGAATCTTGATTTGTGGGCAGAGAGATGACTCAGCGGGTCATGTTGACTGCTGCCAAGCCTGATGGAACCCCCATAGTAGAAGGACAAAGCCTTTTTTTTTTTTTCTTAAGACATCTTTCAACTATGACCTCTGATTCACAGATTTGGATAGATGAATGGCCAGCAGACCCCAGAGATCCTCTTGTCTCTGTCTACAGAGCACTGATTTACAAGCACATACCACCACCATGTCTAGGTTTTTATGTGGGTGCTAGGGACAGAACTCAGATCTCATGCTTGCATGGCAAGCACTTTGCTGCCTGATCTCCCTAACCCCTGAGATCTGATTTTAAAATAGAGATAGAAGCCAGGTAGGTCATACGTGCTTATAGTCCTAGTACTCAGGAGACAGAAGCAGGCAGATCTCTGAATTCAAGGCCAGCCTGGACTACAGAGTGAGTTCCAGGACAGCCAGGATTACACAGAGAAACCATTATCTGGAAAGACAAAAACAACAAAATATCACCCCCTCTCCCATTATTTGTGTGTGTCTGTTATGTCTCTGTGTCTGTGTGCTTATTCGTGCATGCAAGTGTATGGACCTGTGCATGCATAGAAGCCAGGTGTTGCATCCTTCGGAGCTGAAGTTACAAGCATTTGCTAGAAGTCTGGATTGTTAAGAGTGCTGGGATCCAAACTCTGGTGCTCAGGATTGCACCCCTCAGCCATCTCTCAAGCCCTCCATTTGTTTTGAGACAGAGTTAGGTGTCATCCCAGGGTACATGATACCCTGTCTCAAAAAAAGAATAAGTTCTTACTTTTTATCATTTGAATGTGGTAGTATACAAACGAATGTGATTGTTGGCTTCTATTCAAAACTAGACGAGGGAAATCTGAATTAATTTCCTACAGAGATTTAATAGTCTTCACAAATGAAATGCCATATTGATCTCCTGAAAGTCTGCCAGGCACCCAGATCCATGCGCAGTACTTTTACTTGAGCTGTTTTTAAAAAGATTCTCACTGTAGCCTAGACTGTACAAGCTCACAGTCCTGCCTCAGTCTCCCAAGTGCTGACAGGTCTGTACTGCAATGCCTAGTGACTCAGTTCCTAATGAACAGGGGATCTATCCATCATGAGATTGACAGAGAATCATTGCTTTTTTCCAACCTACATTTATCACTAAGCAGGTGAGGGATGGAAATACAACTTGACGATTCATCCCAGGCTCTGAGGCTGGATCTCCTGCATTCTGCTTTCACTCTGGTTCTGACCTTGATTCTTGTGTCCCATGAGCAGCTACAGGTGCCAGAGTAGCTCTTTTTTATTGAGCTAAAAATGGATTAGCCCTGAAGGAGTTTGTTTTGAGATGGGTTTCTCTATGTAGCCCTGGCTGACTTGGAACTTACTGTGTAGCTAGGCTGGCCTCAAAGAGATCTATCTACCTCTGCCTCCTGCTTGCTAGGATTAAAGGCATGTACCACCACATCTGGCTAGGAATTCATTTTTTTCGGGGTGTGTGTGTAAGGGGTTGCCAGTAATTCTTTATATTATGTATGAGTTCTTTTGTTGAGAAGTCAAAAATGGGCAGTCCATCTCTCCTTCATTTATTTACATAGCAGGCCTATTTAAGGTATACCTATGTGAGGTAATTTAATATGGACCACTGGTGCTCAACCTGTAGCCCCAGTTACTTGAGCATCTGAAGCAGAAGAATCACAAGACCCTACAAATTGAGGGCCAGCCTGGGCAAAATAGACCTAAACCTGGTGGCGTAGCCCTATAATCCCAGCATGTAGCAGTAGGGCTAAGAAGAGTCTGAGTTTGAGGCTAACCTAGGCTAGATAGTAAATTCCAGGCCAGTTTGGGCTATGGGGTACTGTCTGGAAGAAGAAGGGGAGAAAAGCCCACTGTAGGCTCTTTTTTTAAAAAGATTTATTTTGCCGGATGATGGTGGCACACTCCTTTAATCCCAGCATTTGGGCAGCAGAGGCAGGTGGATTTCTGAGTTCGAGGCCAGCCAGGTCTACAAAGTGAGTTTCAGGACAGCCAGGGCTACACAGAGAAACTTTGTCTTGAAAAATAAAAACAAACAACAACAAAGATTTACTTTATTTTGTAACGATGTGTGTTGGTGTGAGGGTTTAGTGTAAGTGCCCATAGAGGCCTGAAGAGGGCAGCAGATTCCCCAGGAGCTGGGTGGATCTGCATGTTTTTCTTCTGAGTACTGGGAACTGAATTTGTGTCCTGTGTAAGAGCCATATCTTCAGCCCCCAGATAGAGATTCTTAAACAAGCAAACAACAAAAACCACTCCTTTGGGGTTCTCACTGTGCAGTTATATATAACAGACTAGACCTGTTAGTAAGTATATTCCAAATTTCTAGCCTTTATTCCGTGATCTGGGTTATACTCTGCTGGGCACTCTAAAATCCTTGAGAGCCCATTAGAGAGCTGGAATGAAATGTCACAAACATTGAGCAGAGGCCACCTGCTTCATCAGGGAAGAAAGTGGCCATCTGGTAGCTAGAGGGATGAACCAGTGAGGAGGAGAGACGTGAAAGTCCTCCATGATCAATCTTCATTTTCCTTTCCAGAGCTATGAGGAACCATGAGGCCCTACAGAAGCATAAATCTTCAAAAATCTGTAGCATGCATTACTGTTTTAATAAAACCCTACCCTGTGTGTGTGTGTCTTTGTGTGTCTTTTGTAAGAAAGGATTTATAAATCTTAGCTGATTTCCATCCCAACCTAATAAGCTTGTAAGATCTGAGCATAAAATGCAGGAGCAATCAAATTATCTTCTAGGAGATCGATAGAGGAGGAGGAGAGAAGCCCTTTGATCTGTGTAGCAATCGTTCTCTTTGTCTTCCAAGGGAGGCAGTGGAGCATGGTAATGCAATAAAAACAGTCCTTTGTTCAGCTGGGTTCAGGAGCATTTCCCCCATTTAATGGCATATCCACGCGAGATATTTGGAAATTGCAAAATGCATGATGACATCAATCTAATCTGCATATCAAAATCTGCAAAATCTGCAAAATGTTGCAGAGGCAGAATTATAGGCTCTACGAAGAGAATAGTTTACATACGTGCTCTTTTAACAGCTTACGAGGTACACCTGTCAGTTATTTTAATTTTAAATGACTGTATTTGTTTTCAGATGTACAGTCTTATTTGGTTAGAAGGGAAAAAAGTGTAATCTTTCATTTAGATGGTTTCCAGGACCTCAGAGATGTCTGATGATATTATAATGAAAATAACAGCAGAAAGTGGTGTTGGGAGCTCATTAGTAAGCAACATTGCCCGTTATATTTTCTTCTATTACATCCAAGGTGACTTCTGGCTTTTTCTCCAGCCTTTACTTTAAAGTCAATACTCTTATTGCTTATTGGATCTGATTTCTGTTATTCTGAAGGGTTTCCTTTTATGGGGGTGTGCAGGGGAAAGTGGCTGTATGCAATGGTCTCGGCTGGGGCGGAAGGTGCAATAGGCTTCCATGACTTTTTTTTTTCCTGATAATTTCATAAATTCCCTATTGATGGGTTTTTAGAATTGAGTTTTTAGGAATGGGGAGTTGGCTTGATATAGAGTGTTTGCTTCTAACCCCCAAGAACCTAGTGAAAAGCTGGTGGTAGCTTGCTTGCAATCAGCTCATATGAAGCAGAGATGGGATCCTAGAGCCAGCTGGGTAGTTTGGTCAGCCACAGCAGTGAGCTCCAGCTGCAGTGAAGAGTCTCTGGCTCAATATAGTGAGCCATCTCTCAAGTGAGAGCCATTGAAGAAGTCACCTGACATCAAACTCAGGCTACACATACACACCAGACCCTCCACATGTAAAGATAAATAATTTTATTTATTTATTTGAGACAGACCTGGAGCTCACTGTGGGGACCAGATGGCCCTTAGAATCAAAGAGATCTGCCTGCTCTGCCCCTTGAGCACCGGGATTAAAGGCACGCACCACCATGCCTGGTTTAAGTCACTCATTTTAGAGTAAATGATTCAGAAGCTAGATGTGGTACATACCTCTAATTCTAGTACCCAGGAAGTTGGAGCAGGAGGATCCTGAACTTGGGGCTCTTTGCTGTAGATAGGAAAACCCTGTCTTAAGAAACCAAAAGAGAAATTTGGTGTGCTTACAGTGATGTGCAGCTTCCCCTACCCCCTAATTTCAAAACATTTCCCTCCAAAATGAAACCCTGTATTCACAGACTCATCACTCTGCATCATTCCCTCTCTCACTCTGGAAGCTACCAATCTTTTTGTCTTAGGGTTTCCGTTGCTGTTAGAGACGCCATGAGCATTGCAAGTATTATAAAGGAAAACATTTAATTGGGGTTGGCTTACAGACATGGTGCTGGAGAGGTAGCTGAGAGTCTACATCCAGATTTACAGGCAGCAGGAAGGGAGAGTAACACTGGACCTGGCTTGGGCATCTGAAAGCCCACCCCCAGCGACACACTTCCTCCAATAAGGTCACATGTCCTAATTCTTTTAAATAACACCACTCCCTATGAGTCTTTGGGGGCCATTTTCATCCAAACCACCACACTATTCTCTGTTCCATTGTCCCCTTCCTCTCCTTATCCCTCCCTCCCTCCCTCCCTCCCTTCCTTCCTTCCTTCCTTCCTTCCTTCCTTCCTTCCTTCCTTCCTTCCTTTCTTTATGGGCTTCACACTCAGAGCCTTGTACATTCTTGCCATGTATTTTCCCACTGAGCTACATCCTAGCTCTCCAGTGTTTTTTTTTTAAATACATGTTAAAAACTGTTTCATGTTTGCCTTTAAAGCCAGAAGCACTATCTAGTCTTCTGCTTGAGCTCACAGGTAAATTCTAGAACTCTATCCCTGTGACTATTTGTGACTTTAATTCTGGAGCTCATCTGGACTCTGGCTTCTGGATAATTACTTAACTCTTATGCTCTTCTTTGGCCAGTGCAGTACACTAGATTTTAAGCATTCTGGATTTATTACTCCTTAAAGACTTATTTCTTCTGTAATCTTTTCGTCCCAGGCCCTTTGATGGAAAGCCACATCCCTTTTACAAAGCAAGAACTCCTGCTTGTCCCCCTTTATTAGGGAAATAGCACCCAAAGTTATCTGGCATTTTAGTAGGAACAGAAGTGATCCATGACTGACTACACATGTCTGTGTAGCTCCAGCTGGCCTTGGACTTGAAATCATCCTGTCTTAGCCTCTCAAATATGCTGGAATTATAAGTATGTACCACCCATTCGTAGATCAGAGCCCTGGGTTTTATTTGTTTTGGGTTTTTGTTGAGATGGAGACTCATGTAACCCAGGCTGGCCTCAAACTTGCTATGTAGTTCCAGTGGTTTGGCTCTCTTAGGCTTGTAAATTTGAGTTCTTGGTCACTGGGAGTGGAACTATTCGAAAGGATTAGGAGGTGTGGCCTTGTTGGAGGAAGTGTGTCACTGGGGGTGGGCTTTGAGGTTATAAAAGCCCATGCTAAGCCTCTCTCTTTGCCAGCAGATCAGGAAGTAGCTCTCCACTACTTCTCCAGCACCCTGTCTGCCTGTGTGCTGCCATGCTTCCCACCATGATGATAATAGACCAAATCTCTGCAACTGTAAGCCAGCCCCAATTAAAAGCTTTCTTTCGTAAGGGTCGCCTTGGTCGTGGCGTCTCTTCACAGCAGTAGAACACTGACTAAGACAGTAGTCAAGGCTGGTCTCGAACTCTTGATCTTCCTGCCTCTCAGCTGCTGGAATCACAGGCATGTGCTACCATACTGGACCCAGAGTCTGGCTTTGAGCTTCCACTGCTTTGTTGCTGTGTAGGAAGGCAGAAGCTGGGGAAGTCTGCACATGTAGCAGATGTTGGTATTGCCAGAGTTTCTGGGCAGAGAAAGCTTGTGTGAAACCTGGTGAGCAAGAGGAAAAGAAAGCTTAAGATTTCTGTTCTCTTTAGCAACACTGCTGCCGCCTTCTAATTCTGGAGTTATAGACTCGTGCCATCATGCTCAGTGGGAACTTTTGTGTAGAGAACAACATTGGGAAGAGAGGCAAGCATTTTAGAGTCCGCCAGGAAAACCTAAATCCTAGCTCAGCAACTTATTGTGTGACATCCTACAATAGTCCAGGCTGAAATCTGCCCTTGTGAGGTTCTACTAAGTGGTGAGTGGGTGTGAGTAGGTGGTGGGGTTTAAAGAGATAATTCTGTGTTTACTGTCTAGTATAGTATTTGACACTTATTACACTAAGTAGGTATTAACAGGTATATGTCTTGAGATTCAGAGAGGGCTAGAAGAATTGGCTTAGTGGGTAAAGTGCTTGCCATACAAATATGAGGAGCCAAGTTTGGATCCCAGGCACCCAGGTTAAAAAAAAGAGAGAGAGAGAAAAGAAGCTAGGTTTGTGGTTTGAATCTAGCTCCAGTGGTTGGAAGGCAGAGAGCGGGATTGTGGGAGCTTCCTGGCCAGATAGTGTAGCTGAGTCAGTGAGCTCTGGGTTCAGTGAGAGATCATTTTTTTTCTCTCCTTCCTTCCTTCCTTCCTTCCTTCCTTCCTTCCTTCCTTCCTTCCTTCCTTCCTTCCTTTCCTCCCTCCCTCCTCTCTCTCTCTCTTTCTTTTTTTGGTTTTTAGAGACAGGGTTTCCCTGTTGTAACTCTGTCCTGGAACTCACTCTGTAGACCAGGCTGGCCTCAAACTCACAGAGATCCACCTGCCTCTGCCTCCTGAGTGCTGGGATTAAAGGTGTGCCCCACCACCATCCATCGAGAGACCATTTTTCAAAGAATAAGGTGGGAGGAATAGGGGAAGACATCTGGCATAGACCTCTGGCCTCCATATACGCTTGCTTGGATACATATGCCACCTATGTCTTAGGATGTAAGGAACCTTGTTATCTACAGAATCTGGAAGCTTATCTTGAGGATCACTGATCACACTGCCAGCAAACTTTCCCATCATCCCTAGGACTCATTTTGTTGCCTTGTTGTCAGTAGGTTGATGTCTCTTACTCCCATTTCTTCCCTCTGCTTATGTTTCTGAATGTTGTCCATGTTATCTTGTTCTGATTTAATAATTTATCAGATCCATAAGATCTTCTTTTTTTGTTGTTTTTTTTGAGACAGGGTTTCCCTTAATATGGGCTGGCTTTGAACTTGCCTTGTAGCTGAGGACTACTCTGAATGTTGGTATCCTCCTGCCTTCCCCTCCCAAATGTTGGGATTCCAGGCATACACCGCCATTCCTTGATGAAATGATTTAATACAAGGCCTCATGCATGCCAGGCAAGCGGTCCACTAGCTGAGCCACATCTCCATTTTGTGCAAAATGATTTATGTATTTGTGTGCATGTACATCACATAAGTGCATACATGTGTGTAGAGGCCAAAAGGCAACACTGGGTGGTGTTTTTCTGTATCCTTTTTGAGACAGCATCTCTCATTGGCTTGGAGCTCACCAAGTTAGGCTGGCTAGCCAGTGAGCCCCAGGGATCCATCAGACTCAGCCCTCCAAGTCCTGGGGTTACACGTGCACATTACTCTGTCTAGGCATTTTTTAAAAATGGTTGCAATACCTGGTACCATTTATTAGCTTGTCAATCATCCAGGTTTTTTTTTGTTTTTTTTTTTTCTTCCCTGAGACAGGGTTTCTCTGTGTGACCCTGGCTGTCCTGGAACTCACTCTGTAGACCAGGCTGGCCTTCAATTCAGAGATCCACCTGCCTCTGCCTCCCAAGTGCTGGGATTAAAGATGTGTGCCACCAATGCCTGACATATATATATATATATATATATATATATATATATATATATATATATATATGGATTCTGGGATCAAATTTTGGTCCTCATGTTTGCAAGGAAAATACTTTAATCAATCAAGCTATCTCCCTAGCACTCTTTTCTTGTATTTGAGACAGGGTATCATGATGTAGTCTAGGCTGACCTCAAAAATACAATTCTATCTCAGCCTATTGAGTGCTGGGATTACAGGCATTTACTACTATGCCCAGCTTGTAAGATGCAGATAGATAAATGTCCTTTTACTCTGAGTTTGTGTGACCAGTGGGAACTCATCAAAAACAAAAGATAAAGTCAGGGCTAGGCAACCTTTCAAACAAAATGGCACTTTCCTAGGAGAACTGATATAGAAACCACACAACACGAACCACGTTGGTAGGATTAATGACTTTTAATGTCTTATATTACTAATGTCTTACAGTAAGTGGGGGGGGGGTCAAGGGGGGTGGGTCAGGGAAAGGAGAGTGTCTTTTGAGTTCCTTGAACTATTGAAGCACGTGCTAGAATGAGATTTCAGTAGAAGCATTTTGTCCTTATCAGCACAGAACTCGTGATGAAGTTGTGGGTGGGGACAGGACAGACAGTTGTACAGCTCTGGTGGAAGTGAGCAGACAGGGCAAATCCTGCATCAGATTTGGCACCTGTGGCAGACAGTACACATGGATGCCACAGTTGGGTGCAAGAAGAGCTGACTTTGGAGCCTGCCTACTTGATTCCAGGGAGGAGTGTGCATACCCCTCCTAGACTCTGAATGCTTCTGCCTTCCCTTAGGGGAAGGGACACCCACAACTGCAGGAATGCAACACTGTTGGGGAAAGACTCTGAGAAAAGAGATTTTTTTTCCTTCTTTTTTAAAATATCTGCTGGTGGTGTTGATTGACCAGAAGTGTTTGTTTTTATTTTTTCACTTTTGGGCAGTAGCATTGTGTCTGGTGATAAAATATCCTATATGTAGCACTCTTAAAAAGCAAGGCCTCTTGAGGACCTAGACTAATGGGAGGGGCCTATGTGGATTCTAGGGCAAGGGTATGGAAAGCTAATTCTATACCACTACACGGAAACCAACACAGAGGAGACTTGGTCTTTCCCATTCAGAGACATACTCACCTCCTTTACTTACACTACGAAGTCTAAGGTCAGCTTAACCACAGCGTAGGATAACTATCACTGTGCTTCTAAAATTAATGTGAAAGGCTATATCAGTTAGGGTAGGTCCCCCCCCCCCCAATTAAGTGGATTTGGGCAAGCTGAAAGCCTAAAATCTAGAGATCCTTTTTATTTTTTGGGAAAACTCTTAAAATTAATCACTGCCATTATCATTGATCTTTTTCTTCTTTTTAAGCTACATATTTGAAGGAACATGAAACGGGCAGGGATAAGTTATTACGCAAATCACAGAAATAGTCAGCATGCATCTAATTTTACCCACCGAGCAAAGAGAGCTAAAGGGAGTAAGTTCTACATGTGTTTAGAAGGGAATCCCACACTAGCATTTTCCTCTCCTCTTGTGTGGAAGAAAAGGAAATACGGAGTTGAAGAGAGTGTAGAAATGTGCCCGCAAGAGAAACACCTATCATCTGTGACTGGGCTCTATCAGAGTGTGATGGGGGGATGGGGTCTGGACCACTGGCTTGTCCTCGGCAGTGATTTCTTGTTATTAGGCATGTACAGTGAGATTCTATAGCTGGGTGCTGGTGGGGTACAGTGGAGAAACCTAGGTTTTAATTTCAGCTTACAGGGAACTACGACCAGAGTTAGCACCTTCATTTGAACTTCCTCTGCACCCGAGTCACCAATCACTGTGAAGCCTGAGCTGTGGGTGAGTAAGCTGTGTTCTTAGAGAACATCTCTGAGTGCTCCAGGACTGCAGTTTGCTTCCCTCTACGGATGGCTTTACTGGAGAAAGTAAGGATTCAGTACTAAATGGGACGTTGAAGCCTTGGTGACATTCTATAGCGGTGACAGGTGTTGTGGTTCAGGAATAAGCTGTAGAATAAGTTGAATGCATTCCCTCTTAGGCATTAATTTTTTTTTAAGCAATGGAATTATATTTTTTGGCTTGAAATGGTGCTTTCTTCTATATTTGACTTCTCGGTTTTCTTCGTAGATACTACGGTTTCCTCCAATGTTTCTTCAAAACTTTCCGTTATCTTAGATGTTTTCTTAGAGGCTTCCTTAGAAGCCCCTTCCTCCTCTTCCTCCTCCTCCTCTGCCTCCTTCTTAAGTGACAGCCCAGTGGATGACACTTTGGAGGTTGTAGAACTGAGGATTCTAGGAGGGAGCAAATAACTTGGATTGGGAAGTGGATTCAGCCCTGAAATGCTTAATCCACTGGTGCTAAATCGTGTCTCTTCGCCTTCCAGCAGTTTCCTGTAAATTCAACAGAGAAAAGCCTTCAGGAATCAGAATTGCTGATTTGGTTTGAGGAACTTAACTCTCCAGTCCCTTTTCATTTTAGAGACTCCAGGGAACATTATGACTTCTTTATGAGACCAGTAATACTGCACTGAGCTGGGGAATAGAATAGTCTCTCCCCTCCCCATCTTCAATATCAGACTAGTTTGAAGTGTTGTCAAAGGAAACCTATGCCATTCACTAATTGTTTTCCAGTAGGAAAACATACAACCCTCCCTTGGCCACATTAGACACCCATGTTTGGCAATTAGAACCTACAAAGCTCCAGGGAGAAGTAATTTCCCTAATTAACACCTTAGCTGTAAATGGGTAAGGAAGTGAGGCGTCCACAGAGGAGCGAGAAACTAACCGCCTAGTCCAGCCCACATTTGAGATTTGTACCTTTTCCATGTATGAATGTATGAAGGGGATGCATCAGAGTCCCAACGGAGCCCATTAATTGACAAACTTCAGACTCCATCTCTACCTGGCCCAGACTGAACAGCACTGGATCACAGTGGCTCCACTGTCTTGTTTTTCAGAACTCTGATAGGGTTTTTGTTGTTGACTGATTGTTCTTCGGTTTTTGGAGATAGGGTCCCCTATAAGCCAGGCTGGCCTTGGTACGTAGCTGAGGCTGGCCTTTAATTCTTCATGGTCTTACCTCCACCTGAGATTACAGGTGCATACCACCATGTCTGGCTCATAACTGTAATAGTTTTTAATTATCCTTTTTGTAGAAATCAAGTTACTATTAAATACTCTGGGTGCCTTCTTCTGAAGGAAGAGGTACACATAGTGTAAAGGAGAAGAAAATGTGTTGACTTCGGCCACACACATACGAAAACTCGAATGACATAGAGAGAACTAGCGTGGCCGGGCATAAAGACGGCATGCAAATTCCTGAAGTGTTCCATATTTTAAAATTTCCAAACTGATCTGAGGTTGAATCTGAGGGCTGCCACTTCTTAACACCATAACTTTGTAAGTTATGGTCTGTGGTTGACCTGACACCTAGAAAAATTTTACGAAGTTTCTGGCACATTGACACATAGTGGTCATTCATAGAACTGCAACTGAAGTTTGGTTTTTTTTTGAAAGGTAAATGATCACATCAACTGCAGCTTGAAAAGAAATCTAAAGAGAAAACCTCAGTTTGGATCACTTTCTGTTTAACTCATGCTTTTATTTTTTAAAGATTAAGTTTTGGCATCATAAATTATGTGTGTGTGTGTGTGTGTGTGCGCATATGGGTTGCAAATGAGAGCAAATGCCTGGGGAGACCAGAGGCATAAGATCACCCAGGAGCGAGCTACGGGCAGCTGCGAGCACCCGATATGGGCTCTGAGAATTGAACTCAGGTTCTCTGTAAGAGCAGTACCTGCTCTTAACCACTAAGCCATCTCCCCAGCTTCAACCTCTATTTTTAAAATTTAGAGTCTGACAGACTTTCATTTTGACCTCTAGAAGCCTCCATTACTTTTTAAGTGCCCAGCAGAAGTACGTAGAATACTCAGGGACTGAAAGGTAAAGCTAGGATATATTCAAGGAGAGGGCCTGAGGGGTCAAGCTCATCTGGACTCGATAGTGGTACTCTCTCCATTTTCCCTCACTGGCCAGAATCAGACCACATGGACCACTATGTAGTAACACTGCCCCAGGTGAGCACATGCTAGGGTAAACATGCCCTCTTTTGTACCTGTAGGCCGCTATCTCAATGTCAAGGGCCATTTTGACGTTGAGCAAGTCCTGGTATTCCCGAAGGTGGCGTGCCATCTCACTCTTGGTGTTTCTTAGGTCATTCTCCAGCTGCCCAATGCTATCCTGGAAAGTACATATCCAAAACATTTAGACCAAAGTAGCAGAAATTCATTGATGTTTCCACAAGGCAGGGATTTCAACTCTGATTCCACATTAAAACCACATAAAACCTTCTATCTGTAAGGAACAGATAGAATACTCACATAGCAATCTATGTCTAGCTTAGACACTCAGCATTTGCATTTTTCCCCTTAAAGGTCCTTGGGAAATTTAGATGCATCGTTGAGGGTTGGAAACTTCTACCAAGGGACACGTGGTTTCATGGGTCTTTTTTTTCCCTAGTATTTTTAGTTCTGTATATATGTGTGTGTGTCTGTGGATGTATAAGCATATGGACTCTCCAAGTCCAGGAGAGGATGTGTCCCTTGGAGCTGGGGTTACAGAAGGTTGTGAGTTGCCATGTGAGTTCTCCGGAAGAACAAACAGTGCTCTGAACTACTGGTTTTCAGGCTTGGCAGCAAGTGCCTTTACCCGCCAAGCTATCTTTGAAACATCCCTCAAAATGATAATTTTGGATAAAACCACTTTAAGGTGTCGAATACCCCTTATTATCAGGACACTAAACATAATATAATCTTTCTCAGGAATCAGGGGTCATGGGAATGATGTGTTTCTCTAATTTCACGTCTGTTATTGTTTAGATATGTTTGGGGCATTTACCCTAAATGGTTCTAATGAGCAGTGCTTATCTTCATGCTGCAGTTTATTGCTTTTCTTTGTCCTAAATGTGGCCTGACGGGCGCTAGGCATCCGTGACAACACCTACTCCAGTGGTCTCCCATCTTCATCTTTCTACAGGCTTGAGTCAAATAAGGAATCGTTTCTTTTTAGAATCATGTTAAGAAAGGTTAGGCTGAGGCACCAGTGGGTTTAGAGGCAGATGTTTCGTCTCATCCGCAGGTTTATTTGATTGCTTATTAAAAACTACTTTTATTTCACAGCTGTTTTCAGAACAAGAGGCTGCTGGAGGGCTGAGTTCTAGTTGGGTGAGGGTTTCTTGCACTTGTATGTTATACGTTTCACACGGTTACTTTGTGGATCAGAGTCACAAAAAGCATAACCCAGCTCCTTCCAGAAGGAGCTGACTGAACTGCTGGCCACCAATGGCTTACCAAGCTAGGTCTCTTTGTTTGTACATTCCTCCAGCACTGGGCTGTCTTGTTGCCCTTCACAAGGCCTGCCAAAGATGGCCTCCAGAGGGGAATGTGAGCAGAGCGCTGCAGTCTGCCCCCTCCCCCAACCATGCAGCTGCTGCTGGCTTAGCCTGGAGAACAGGAGAGAGGAGGCACTCCCTGCTCCAGCTGGGGTCTCTTCTGCAGCAGCTGAGCATCTGGCCCAGGGCTGGAGGGAGGCAAGAAGACAAAGCATGGCTGCACTAGCATCTGTAGTGAAGAAGGGGAAAAGCAGTGTGCCCATTTCCTTATTGAGGGGGAGACCTCAGCCAGGCAAGCAGGAGCACAGGCCATACAGAACTCCTGCAGTGCACAATCAACTGGACTAGGAGAGAGGATTTTAATGCATAGTCACCCACAGGAATCATGTCCTCATTCTCACTATCTTTGCTTTACCCTTGCCTTCTATCACCCTCCAAAGTCATACTTTAACTGGAAAATGTGGTTTAGGTCAGTACACTCCACAGTCAGTCTGAGAACAAACCGTATAGCACTCATTGAAAATGCACATTGCTAGCAGGGTGTGGTGGGGCATGCCTGTGGAGAGACTTGAAGGGCTAAGGCAGGAGCACTGTAAATTCAGTCTCAGCGTAGGCCACACAGGGAAACCCTATCTCACAAGACAGAATAAAAACCATATTCCTGGTCCTACCTAAGAAATACTGAACCCATTTCTTCAGGAGTGGTCTGACAGTCTCTCTTTTAGAAAGCTCCTCCTTGGTCTTGGTGTGTCACGGACTTTAGACCGCCATTTTAAATTTACCCCCCTGGAAAGAAGCTATTGTGGTGGTCCTGGTGACAGTGATAGGGTGAGATGGGGGAGGGGACCAGATGGAAGAGCTTTAAAGAAGATGACATTTTTTTTTCTATCTCCTTGAATCTTAATTTCAGAAATGGATCTATCAAGCTATAGATTTATACATAGCCACTGCCACCTCTGGTGTCCCAAGGGCTAGACCCTTCCTGCTATTTAATTAGGCTGGGCTCCAATCTCATATTGGAGAAGAGGGCAGACTTGGCGTACCTCCCTGAAGAGCATTAACCAGCAGCGATCTTGACTGCTCAGCAAGGTCTTTCAAGGAAAGCTTTGGCTTTCTAAGATGGTCCACAGCACAGATCTGAAAGCCCAGTGCCCTCTGAGATTGTCTTTGCACAGCTTTAGTAACAACTGGTATTGTTGTTACTGGCAGTGTCCTAGCTTCGTAGGGACCAGAAAGTGTCTTCTGTCAGAAATGAAAAGGAAAGCCTGTGTTTCCATGCAAAGCATGGCTGCCTTTGGCCTGTGAGACAGCAGCCCTAGCTCTTCCCACTGTGCACTTACTGAGTCACCTTGAATCACTCTTTGTCCTTTTGAAAGTCTATTAAGCTTTCTGTCTTCAAATAGGCTATCAGCTCTCTGGGGCAGGGACAAAGACTTAAACAGACACTTTCTCTTGTGGAGGATAAATGTGCCCACCATGAGTCTCTGAACCAGGAGGAGAAGAACACCTCCCATTACTGCAGTGAGAAGGGAGGCTGGGTAAAAACGCAAGAAGACAATGGCTTCAGCGAGGAGGCCTTCCACCTCCGTCAGCATCGCCTGGAAACAATCAGGGCTGGCAGGTCTTGGTGTCTGCAGGTTAAACTGTGAGCCCCACCCAGCATTGGTCTCAAGGGGTAGGAAACAGCTTTGTGTTATGTGGCCTTTCCTCCCTCCGCAGGTCCACTGAGGCTCCCAAGACTAAAGCTGACGGGACAGTGGTGCAGAGCTACAGAGCCTGCAGTTTCTCTTGCCTTTTGTTTCCTGCAGGCTATGTCTGGACAACCCTACTTATTTTCTACCACAGAAAGCCAGCATTAGAGCAAATGAGCCAGACAACACCATCACTACCTCTTAGAATATAAGGAATTAGGCAAGTGAACGGAGGGCACAGCAAAGCCCAATTCAGCTGGCAGCTGGGGGTAAGTCACCCTCTTTCCAGAAATACTGGGCCAGCCCTCAAAAAGACTACCTAATTCAACCTCTGAGGCTTCTGGAAGAGAAGAAGATATCTCAATCAAGTGTGATTAATTCAAACCATCGAGGGCCTAGGACACGTACTGAAAAGTTCAACTTACAGATTTTGCAGCCAAACAGGAATATTTTAGTTGAATAATACTGTAATATCAGACTAACCAAAACAGACATTTCAAAGAGTCCTTTTCCCTTTATGAAAGAGAACCAGTCATAATGGACAGTAAATACCTGCATATCAATAATTCTTTAGCTTCTGAATATAATACTTTTGAAATATTATGCCATTTGTATTATTTTATTGTTTCCCAAACACATTATTTCATCAAATGTAAAACTCAATCCTAGCTAGAATAAATTATTTGAAGTTTCTGAATTACTGACATTCTATTCAAAAGAGTTTTTATTGTTCCTTATAATTAAACCATGTAATTTTGTGTTTTCTCTACAATTTTCATTCACCCTGTCTTATGCTTTGTGCCCTTTGCAGTCACAAGCCCAGAATGTCCACTGTAGTGAAACTGGGGACGCAGTGGCCTTTGTTGGAAAGAGAGAGCCAATCATTACCTTCATAGAGCTTGTAGGACAGGGAAAGAAGAAAAAACAATGTCACCTATAACAAAGAAACCATCTCTGTAATTTGCCACGTGCACTTAAGTTGAAAAAAATGTTAAGGTAATGGGAATTTTCAAGTGGGACTTCACAGCTGTGGAGCAGATTCAAGGTTTTTGTTAAGTGCTAAGCCATCGCTGGAGGTGAAAATTGATGCTGTCCAAGAGATGAACTTTGACTTCAGGTAGTCAAGACTGATTGTGTATTATACAATTAAAAAAAAAAAAAATCAAAGCGGTTAATTGCCTCGAGGCCTAGAGATTCCTAACTGGGACAGCTGGAAACAACGAAGCGGGAGACATTTCTGAGCTGGGAGGAGCTAGAGATCAGCACCGCGGACAGCGCCCCGGCCATTCTCACGCTGAACCTGCCCGAAGCTTTCTTAGAACAGTCAGTAAGTGGACAAGGGAACCGCCTCCCCACCCCCCTCTTTCTCTCTCTGTGTGACGCGGGTTTTCGGGGGGGGGTGGTAAGGGTGGGGCAAAGCAGTTGTCACTAGCTCAAATTATGCCAGCTCCCACTCCTTTTTAGAACAAAACTCAAGAAAATGAGCACAGTTCTCAACCGGAAAGCAGACCATACTCTATAGTTATCAATTCGAAGGCTCAAAAAAGGCCTTTCTAAGCCAATTAAGTAAACCAGATACTTAAGGACAGACCACGCCGAGGCTGTGCCTGGCCCCTCTGGGCTTACTTTGGGTCGGGACTGTTTTGCTCGTGTGTCTTGGTGACAGGAAGGCACGGTTGGATGTTTGGGACTCCTGAAATGATCAAAGACTTCTTTGTTAGAAGAGTTCAGACGAGAGAGTGGGGTTGGGGGTTGTAACTCGGTGTTACAGCACATGCCTAAGCGTATGCACGAAGACTTGGGTTCCATCCCTAAACCCTCCCCACCCCCAAAATGGAGTGTGGAGACATAAAGGGGTTGGAAGAGCTTCCAGGCACGCACGGTTTACATTTGAGGCTGCACGCGTGGGACTTCGTGTTGTTTGCCAAGCCTCCAGTTCGCATTGCCCTCTCGTCCCTTTCCCTCCCGTGGTTTCCTAGGGCCCCGGTTTTCAGGGAGTGCAGCCGTGCGCGGACAAGGACAGGCACGCTTTCCTACGCAGCACCCCAGCCCTTACCTGGTAGCCAGCCACCTCGGCGCTGTGCCGCTCCTCCAGTTCCAGGATCTGCCTCTCCAGGGACTCATTGGCGCCGCGCAGGCCCTCGATCTCAATGGTACGCGCCTGGAGCTGGCGCCGGTACTCGTGGATCTCCTCTCGGCTGGCCCGGATGGCTTCGGTGCTGCGCGCCGCCTGCTCGTTGAGGTTGGCGAACTTGGACTTGTACCACTCCTCGGCTGACTGCAGGTTCTTGGCGGCCAGAGACTCGTACTGAGCGCGGATCTCCCTGAGCGCCGAACTCAGGTCTGGTTTAGCCACAGCCACGTCCACCTCGGCGGCGGCCTGCGAAGACGCCTGCAGCGTGGCCAGGAGCTCGGCCACCTCTTCGTCGTGCACCTGGCGCACGAAGGCCAGCTCGTCCAGCAGCGACTCCACCTTCTTCTCCAGGTCCAGGCGGGCCAGGGTGGCGCCGTCCACGTCGCGCTGCTGCGCCTTCAGGGCGCGCTCAGCGCCCTCGCGCCCGCGGCTCTCCTCCTCGCAGCGCGCCCGCAGCCGCTGCACCTCCTCGGCCAGCCCGTCGCGCTCCAGCAGGGCCTGCGCGCGCGCCGAGCTCGCCTCCTCCAGCTGCGCGCGCAGCTCGCGCAGCTCGCGCTGGAAGAGCTCGCCGACGCGCGACGGCTCGGCGTGGCGCTGGCGCAGCGCGGCCAGCTCGGCCTCGAGCGCGCGGTTCTGCGTCTCCAGCTGGTGCACCTTCTCGATGAACACGGCGAAGCGGTCGTTGAGGCCCTGCAGCTGCTCCTTCTCGTTGGTGCGGATGATCTTGTACTCGTTGGTGCGCGCCGCCGCTTGGCTCAGGTCCAGCCCGTCGGACGCGGGCAGCCGGCGGTAGGCCAGGCCCAGGCCGAGCGACGAGGCCGGGGAGCAGGCGGCCGTGGACGCCACATTGCTGCGGGACAGCGACTGCGAGCGGAAGCTGCCCGAGCCTCCCGGCCCGGACAGGCGAGCGGACAGGCGCGTGCCGTCCCCGAACACCTTGCGGTAGGAGGAGGCGGAGCACAAGTAGTGCTCCGATCCGAAGCTCATGGTGCCGGGGTCGGGGCCGGGCGCGCGGCTGCGGCGGGACCTGGCGAGGACGCGAAGGTGCGGCGAGGCTGGGCGCGGCGGGGCGGCGTGCGGGGCTTTTAAGACGCGGGGTTGGGGCGACGCGCTAGGGGCGGAGCTCCGCCGCCCGATCTAGCGGGGACAGGAAGGGGGGCCGCGGGGGCGGAGGAGCGCGGTGCCACCGCAGCTGCGCGCCGCCAACCGGGGCTTCCTGCGTGGAGCCCCTCCCAGCCCGCAGCGCCTGTGCCCCCGGAATCTGCTTGGGGTGACGTGGGGGGGGGCAAACAACCGGGGCTTCCTGCGTGGAGCCCCTCCCAGCTCGCATCGCCTGTGCACCGAGAGCCTGCTTTGGGGTGACATTGGGGGGTGCCCAAACAACCTGGGCTTCCTGCATAGGGCCCCTCCC
This sequence comes from Cricetomys ansorgei, assembly GCA_026225945.1. Taxonomy (NCBI): domain Eukaryota; kingdom Metazoa; phylum Chordata; class Mammalia; order Rodentia; family Nesomyidae; genus Cricetomys; species Cricetomys ansorgei. Next base: position 13,028,447 of record JAMJFZ010001258.1, read on the forward strand.
AGCCCGCAGCGCCTGTGCCCCCGGAATCTGCTTTGGGATGACGTGTGGGGGGGCGCGCAAACAATCGGGGCTTCCTACATAGAGCCCTTCCCAGCCCGCATCGCCTGTGCCCCGAGAGTCTGCTTTGGGGTGACGTACGGTGTGGGTTGCCCAAACTACCTGGGTTCCTAGCTGGAGAGCACTCGGCTCTGATGGCTTCAGAGCCTTTATCCACCAAGGAGAGGTTGTCCTTTCCTCCGCACCCCAGAGTTCTCAAGGATGAGGCCCTGTCTCCCCCTTACCTCCCCCCCCCGCAGGAAGCGTGGGCACCCCTCCCCCCTTTTATCTCCTGCCTTAGGCGTCTCCCGGTTCTCAGAAGGGGAAGTGGGTTCGCTTCAGGGAGCATCCCTCAGCTTCGGGAGATGGGACATCAGCGAAGAACACCGAGTTTCTTAGGGTGCCAAGCGCTGCAAAGAGAGAAAGGGGTCAGGCTGGGAAAGGACAAAGCGCTGAGAGTTAGCAGGGTTCATCTCTAGGCCTCTAAAGATGGCGCATACCAGGACCGCTGGCTGGTAGAAAGGCTACAGGCTTCGGTTTAAACAAAGAACCACGTTAGATTTTAAAACGTTTCAAAAATGGGTTTTTAGCAAGGAGTTTCCATCTAAAAAGAAACTGGGTTGTTTTGACTTTTTAATGCCCTCTACCCTGCTACCCTCCCTCCTCCGCCACTTTTGAAAATAGGAGTTAGGACAACTGTAGGGGGTGGAAGTGAGGTGCCCTTTGTTTAGGGGAGTTGTTCCCCACAGCCCCCATCACTTTCCAGAGTCACACTTCTTAATTCCGCATTTGAGACTGCATTCTGAATTAGTCAGAAGAGCAGTTTTCTGTGGAGATTCATCTTTGGACCAAAGATTCACTTCCAGGGTGTGAGGCAGGCTGACAGAACTGGCTTCCCTCACCACACACCAAGGGCAGAGAGTGCGAGGCAGAAAGGTGCGGGCCGGTTGTCTGAGTCTGCCTTCCAGCTGATGGCACCACTTAGGGAAGTGAGAAGCCCTTTTGCTTTTCAGTTCAGAATTCCAAACTTAAATTTATTTGTTTTGAGACAGGTTTCTCATTCTGCCCCCTCAGTAGCTCAAATTGGCCTGATACTCACTCTACAGTGGCCTTGAACTCCTGACAATCCTCCTGCCTCTACCTCCCAGGTGGGGCATTTGTCCGCGTGCCTCACCACACTGGCTCTTACTGCCTTTATTGATCTTGGAATTTCTAGAACAAGTTTTGCTTCACTTCATGGGAGGGATGTGTTACTTGGACAGGACTCTAAAAGTAAGAGAAAAGGAATTTTACGGGACTTTGGCGCGTATCCCCTGGCTTGTGCCACAGCTGTCCTGTTTCCTTATCTTTTGCTCACCAAAGACCTGAGCTAAAAACAGTTCTGGGTCTCTGGAGCTCAGAAAGACTCGGGGAAGTGGATGCTGGGAGAGTGTTAACCCTGCTGAAGAACTACTGCTGGCCAATCACTGTGTCGGCCCTTGTGTGTAGCTTTTCTTCCTCTGGCCATTTTTCAAGATGGCTGCCCTTCCTGTCTTATGGATGAGACTCTGAAACTCAGGGACAGCCCTTTGCCCGCCACCAATAAGCAAAGACATACATTCTTTCCTCAGTATGTAATTCCTCTTAGCACAATGAAACTCCTGTCGCCGTCTTACAGCCAGAATGGGGCTAAATGGGCTTCAGGGAATTTGGGCCAATAACAAATTATCAGGTTTATAAAATTTGAAATACACTGGACTCGGAGCCAGAGATGGTGGATTTAAATTGTGAGCCTCTTTTACTTCTGTGTAAGATATCAGCACCTACCTCTCCTGGTTGGTGCAAGGTTGACTTGATGCATGTGGTTGTGCTTTGTAATCTGCTTCTGGATAAGGAGTTCCTTATTGTCAGCATTTAAAAAAAATGTGTGTTTCCTTGTTGTCAGCATTTAAAAAAATGTGTGTGGATATGCATGTGCACCACTTCTGTTCCTGGTACTCCTGGATCTCCTGGAACTGGTGTTACAGACAATTGAGAGCAACCAGGTGGGAACCTGGGTCCTCTGGAAGAGCGGCCAGTGTACTTAACCACCGAGCCATCTCTCCAGCCCCCTCATTACCACTTTTTTTCCAGTGGGATAATGCTTCGCATTCACAACAAAGGGCATGAGTAGGGTTTGCAGATCGCAGTGCTCCTTGGGAGAGAACCCTGACTGCGGTCCCAGCCCGACTCCGTGGCTGCAGCAAGTGGGAACACAGCCTCCTTTGCACTCTAGCTCCAGGCTGGCCTCAGTCGTGCTTCTCGAGACTGCTAGATCATCCAGTGTTCTGGTTGGAATTCTACTCTTTTCCTTTCCATTCTTCAACAAAAGCGGTCCTCCCAAAGACACAGACATACACAGAGCAGAAGGAGAGAGAAGCAGAAGCCTTCAGATCAGCCAGCAGGCAGTGCTCTGGAGACATGCGGGGTGGGCTCCATCTTGCACTTTATTAACAGCTTACCTAAGCATTCCCCCTGGATCTCCTGCCTCCCCTTGCTGGACGTCCCACTCTAGCCCAGGGGTTTGGCTTTAATGATTTCAACACAGGACTATCCTACATCCATAGCTCCTTCCAGCTGGCCAGATTTCCTGAGGGAGCACCCTGACCGTGCCAGGACTGTGCCCTCCTCTTGTCAGCACCCAGGTCTTCGGAGTCCTGGGTCCAACGTCCCCACTCTCTCTCTCACGCCACATCCTGCAGTCTCTGTGGCATTTGGCAGGCTGACTACTCTCCTTGGCTCCCCTCACTGAAGCAGGGTCGTTCTCTCTTATTTCTGCTACAGTGCTGCTTTCATCAGGCTAGTCCACAAGCTTCCCAACAACTCTCCACTTCCCATCTCCCTGTAAGAGAGCTGGGATTACAGGTGTGTGCTGTCACACTGAAGTGTGTGTGTGTCTTTCTGAGATAGACTCTCACCATGTTGTTATGGCTAAACTGGAACTCACTATGTAGACCATGTTGGCCTCAGACTCAGAGAGGTCTTCTTTCTGAGTGCTGGGATTAGAGATGTGTGCATTTTAGCATGGGTCTCAGGAGTTGAAGCTGGGTTTCCAGACTTGAGAGGCTGGCCACTCTACCCACTAAGCCATCTCCCTGGCTGTTCATCATGGCCTTTCAATACATATATGTCATCATACTTGGTTCTTACTCATCCAACTATTGGCATTCTTAAGACTCAAGTGTTACTTCCTCATTGAAGCCTTTCTTGGTTCCTCCTCTGTAAATGCTCCATCCCACCTAGAACTCTCCTCCTCTTCCCCGTCCTCCTCCGTCCATACAGACTTTGCAGCACTCACATGATTCGTGATGACATATCCGCTTCGGCTGTCAGTGTTCTAGTATGAACCCAGGGCTCCTCACCCCCTTCTACACTCCTCTCAGCATCCGCTGTACTCTTAATACACTATTACCTTGTGTAATGAAAAAAAGTACAACTGCTTGTGAAAGTCTTTGGCCTGACACCAAGAATGAGATCCAGAAAGGAAAAAAAAATCAATAAATTTGATTTCATCAAAATTAAACGCCTTTTGCTCTCTATAAAAGGCTCTGTTAGAAAAATGAAAAGACAAGCCATAGATTTGGAGAAAATGCTTACAAATCACAGGAAGAGATTTGTATCTAGGAAATATAAAGAACTCTCTAAACACAGCATTAAGAAAACAGATGTTCCAAATACTAAGTAGGAAAAGTCCTGTTACCAAAGGTAATAGTCAAGTGGCAAACGGAAGTAGGCTCACCCTCACCACCTCTTAGGGAAATGCAAAGTAAAAAAGAGCAGTGTGACATTCCGCACCTACCTCGGAGGCTCAGGTGCAGAACATTCAGAGCAGGTGGATATTGTGGTTCTACTCCAGAGAGGCGCCTTGTTGGTTAGCCTAGAAAAAATGAACCTATGTTCACATAAAAAATATGCCCGTAAGTGTTCACAATAGCTTTATTTATAATAGACTAACACAGAAAGCAGCCTGTGATACAAGGTTTTTACAGATGATTGGATGAACGTGTTCAGTACTGCCACACAGTAGAATATTACTCAGAATTGAAGAGAATGAAGTACTGCTACACACAGCAAACAACCTGGGTGAGCCAGGCACATGCCTGTGATCCTGTCACTCAGGAGACTGAGGAAGATCTTGAGTTCAAGGAGAGTCTTGGCTACCAGGCAAGTGACAGGTTTGTGTAGGATGCATATTGAGACCCTATTTCAGAAACAATCAAACAAAAACTTGAATGAACTACAAGGGCATTTTGCTGAGTGAACAAACCTTCATATATTATTATATATTAAAATATTTATATATTCCCATTACAGTCTGGATGTGTTGATGATGATTGACAGGGGTTAAGGCTCAGACGTATTATTGTATATGTATAAAGGATGTATGTGTGTAAAGGCTGTATGTGTATAGAGTATGTATGCCTGTAAAGGCTGTGTGCGTGTGAAGGCTGTATGTATATACAGTATGTATGCCTGTAAAGGCTGTGTGCGTGTGAAGGCTGTATGTGTATAGAGTATGTATGCCTGTAAAGGCTGTATTGTGTATAAAGGATATACTATTAGGTAATGTGAGAGAGTATTTTCACGTATGATAGGGTAGTCTGTTACTGAATGAACACACATGATAAGAATGAGAGATAAAAAGAGAGAGCAAGATGAACAAACATGGTTAGAATGAGAGAGAGAGAGCTGGTGGTGGTGGGGGAGACAGGGAGAGAGAACACTCTCCAGATAAGGTCTATAGCTGAATTAGTATACTGTCGTTTTCCTGCTCTTGATGGTGTACTGTGGTTATGTAAGTTCTTGTGGGAAGCCTGGTAAGCAGTACATGGGAACTTCCTGTGCTGTTTTTGTAACTTCTTGTGAGCCTTAAACTATTTCCAAGTAAGACATACATAAAAATAGGAAAATGTTCTTATAAGGTACATGTTGGAGAATTTAGGGTTTCAGTCATGAAGTTTGTTACTTTTGAATGTTTGGCAAAATAGTACACAGACCAAATGCTTGTGCATGAGCATGCACACACACACACACACACCCATCCCAGACTGTGTTAAGGTGACAGAAGCTAGCCAGCACAGGCAGTTTCTTGGTGCTTAAACCTATCTGTATCCACACATTTGCTTTCTCCTCTCACCTCCCTCTCTCCCTCTTTCCTCTTTTGAGAAACTTCTTTTCATTTATCTGCTTCTCAGCCCTAGGCTAGGCTGCACCTGAACTTCTGAGCCCAGGATCAAGGGGACAGAGGACTCAGGCACCGTTCAGTTTCTCTTCAGTACCCAGGACAGCTCCAGACCGCCAGCTGTGATTGTCTGCTTCCTCTCTCCTCTCTCCTGTCTCCCAGAACAGCTAAGAAGCCCTATAAAAGAGGCAGTGGCAGTTGGCAGTGACAGTTAGTGGCAAGGAACAGTGGATGGGAAGGCAGCCACCAGGCTGAGACAGAGGAGGGGAGGCAGAAAGGGGACTTTCTCCCATGTAAAGGCCCATACAGGGCTGTATACCACATGACTGGATCCTTTGTGAGTTATTTTCTCAGTCTACTAGCCCACTTATATTCATGAGAATGATTTTATTTTCTTAATATGCTGTCTGTCCCTATTTCTATTTCTAATCATGGGGAAAAGACAGAGGAAAAGCAAGATTACATAAAGTAAAAGGGTCTGCAAGATGGCTCAGAGGGTAAAAGCAATTGCTTTACAACCACAACAGCCTGATTTTAAGCCTAGGAATTCACAGTAGATGGGAACCAGCCCCAGAAAGTTGTCCTCTGACCTGCGTGTGTACACAGGGATGCGCATGTACATGCGTTCAAACACACACATACACACACTAATAATAAATAAGTTTTTAAAAGATTTGGTTTTATTTATGTGTTTATGTTTGTGTACTCGTATGATGTGTGTATTTGGGTGGCTTCAGAGTCCAGAAGAGGGCATTGGATCCCCTGAACTGGAGTTGTAGGTGGTTTTAAGCCACTTAACATGGGTACTGGGAACCAAACTCTGGTCCTCTGGACACCAGCAAGTGCTTTTAGCTGCTGAGCCATCTCTCCAGATCCATATTTTTTTTTAAGAAAGGGGGAAAAAAATAGGGTTGAAGAATGTTATAAAGGGGAAGAGAAAGAACAGGAGATTAGAAAAATAAGAAGAACAAAAGCTAAAGGCATCAATAATGGAAAAAGTTCAAAACTAAAATTAGATAAATGTAAGAGCAAAGCATGAAGAACATACAGACATGAAAACATTTTAAAATGCAAACAGGCCAGGTGTGCTGGTGCACAGCTTTAATCCCAGCACTTGAAAGGCAGAGGCAGATGGATCTCTATGAGTTCCAGCCAGCCTGGTCTACATAGTGAGTTCCAGGCCAGCCAAGGCTACACAGTGAGACTCTGTCTCAGACAAAATGAAACAGAACAGCTAGGTAGTAGTGCCTATCTGTAATCCTCACCCTTGGAAAATAGAGGCAGGTGGGTCAGAGGTAAAATGTCATCTTTAACTACTTTGTAGGTTCAAAGCCAGTCTGAGCTGTAAGAGAGCCTGCTTCAGGAAGAAAAATGAAAGGCTGTTGAGATAGCTTGGTAGGTAAGGGCGCTCGCTGCCAGGACCGACAACCTGAGTTCAGTTTCTCATAGGGCAGAAGGAGAATCTACCGCAGCAAGTCGTCCTCTGACCTCCACACACATTGTAGCACACATACATTAACATGTATGTTAGTACATGTAAATGTATTTACATTTACAGTAAATAAATATAACACATAATTGTTTAACCCTCTCTTTAAAAAGAAGGAAAAGTTGTTTTTTTTTTTTAAACCAACAAAACTTGAGTGTCTATAAAAAACAATGATAATCACATAGCGATTGGACTGGCAAGATGGCTCGGTGGGAAATGGGTCTGCTGCACAAGCCTTAGTACCCAGGTTTGACCCCTGGAACCCTGTGAAGGTAGAAGGAGGGCACCGACTTCATAAGGTTGTCCTCAGCCTCCACATGGTACTCAGGTGCCCTGCTAATAACTGTTTTTAAACCAGAAAAATTTAAAGTAAAAAATACTAACATATTAAAAAAAAAAGGGAGGGGGTGGTAAACACCAGATTTAAAAAAATGCAGGAAGTGTTGGAGCAGATGTTTGTTTGTTTGTTTCCCCCTGAAAGCTGATAGTTCTGAGGCTGAGACTGGCAGCGCTGGGCTCGGGTTGGGAGAGTCGGCTGTACCTCGTCTTTGCAGTCATCCCTGGCGTTGCCGAGTCTGTATTGCACAGGTGTTTGGGGTCCATTAGAGCCGCTCTGCTCTGGTGGTTTCTCTCTTTGCGTACCAGAGGCCTTTTCTGGTCTTACCTAATTCCGCAGTCTGCGAAATAAGCAAATTACCTCACCGTCCTGAGTCTCCTGAGATTGGACCTCCTGGAGTAGCTAATGTTTCGCTGTGGGGGCGGGGTCCCCCAAGTGCACTGGGAGTGTGGGATCCGACCACGGCATGGAGATCTCGCGGGTTCCCGAGTGTCAGCCACCCTGCTGGGAGATGTAGCTGTGAGTATTAAGTACGTTCTTAGGGTGACAGACAGGTGGTTCCAGAGAATTGTGTATCTGATGACCTCAAACCGAGAATGGTCAAACTCCAGGCCTGTTCTCAGGTGGTAAGACTACTCCCAGCTGCTGAGGCTGGGGTATTTCTCCATGCCAGCCAGTCAAGCCTCCTGCCTGCTGTACCCTTCAGCTTGTCAGTGTCTGGTCCTCTTGTTCTGGGGCACTGCCTCCCAGGGTCTTCCTGTGTCCAGGAGCTGTGGCAGGTCACATTGACATTCCTGACTTTCCCCTGTGCTGAGTCTCCAGAGCAGCTCAGATTTAAGAATAAGTTCTATTCCAAGATGGTGCCTGGGCCACTAAGCCACAAAGTGTGACACGGTGGGGTTCTTTCCAACTTCTGACCTGCCTGCCACAGTAAGTCCTGCTCCACCAAGTCTGCAACTGGGTTCGAGGCCCAGGACGGCAGTGTGCTTTCCCTGAGGTCAGGCTGTCTCTCCTTTCATTGGCTTGCACTGAGAGTCACCATCTTACTCAGAAGCCAGGAAACATGCTTTCAAGAGATAATTGTGTGATGTTTTGTGGTTTGTTTTTTTTTATCACAACAAATGAAGAGTTTTATTGTCCTTGGTTTCCCTGTTAATAAACAGTGAGGTTTGTGCCTAGTGTGACACAGCTGGAAAACTGTGGGTCTGGGTCTTAAATTATATCTAACCCCAAGCAGGGTTTCTTTCAAAGCACTGTGTCCCTAGTCGGGACTTATTTTCGTGTGTGGTAAATTTTATAAATTATTTAAGTTTGCCAAGCAATGGCAATGTCGCGCAGTGTTGCATGGCATCACCACTGTTTCTAAATCTTCCCGTCATCCCGGACAGAGACACTTCCCTCTCGCAGGGCACCTCTTCCTTCTCTATGTTCCCGCCCACGGGAAACCTCCACGAGTTGCACTGTTCTGAGTACCTCTTCTACAGTCATGCACAGAGCCGTACAACGTTTGTCTTTCAGTGTTTGGCTCTTTTCACTCACAGTGTCTTCCAGGTCTGTCTTAGTTTCCTTCCTGTTGCTGTGACAAAACACGTGGCCCAGGGAACTTAGAGAAGAAAGCACTTAATTGGGCTTACAGTTTCAGAGTTTAGAGAACAGGCATGTGACAGGAACAACTGAGAGCTCACATCCTGCTCCACAAAGCAGGAGGCAGAGAGAGAACGGGGTAGAGAGAGGCGGGAGCAAGAGAGAGAGAGAGGGAGGGAAAGAGAGAGAGAGAGAGAGCGCACATATTGAGACTGGTGCAAGTCTTGTGAAACCTCAAAGCCTACCCCAGTGACACACCTCCTCCATCAAGGCCACACCTCCTAATCCTTCCCAACAGTCCCACCAATTGGAGAACAGGTATTCAAAGACTATGAGCCTATCGGGGGCCATTCTGAGTTAAACAACCTCAAGCTCCATCCCTGCTGTTGCGTGTGTGAGGACTTCATTTCTCATTGGGACCTAACAGTCTTGTGATTACAAATGAGAGAGATTCCTCCAGGTCACCAGAGGAGAAGGGAATTATTGTAAGCAACCTTTCCAAATGGAGCAATATCATGCCTAGAAGTTCTCTGACAGACATAGCTGAGGACCAAAATATCTCATTGTTCTTTTAGTGCTAATAGGTGGTTGTCTCTGATATTTGACCATTATGTCGGCATGGTGAGATTCTGCTTAGAGGCCACCTTCTATGTGATCTGGTATTTGTAACCAGCAGCTTCATGCCCTGTAAAAAGCAACCTCCAGACTTTTGCTAATTCTGTGTTTCTGCCCTTTCAGTGATAGGGTGTTTTTTCTTTATGCCAATGGACAACCTGTAAGAAAATTTGGTTCTATTTTCTAACTGATCCTTGTTAATATTCGGTCATTTCATGTCACATTCCTCAAAACCTACCTGTTTATGTGGCAGTTAGCTGGCCCTTGGCTCTTCTGGGTGGGACACCACATGCTGTTGAGCCTGGCTACTTGTGGTAAAGTCCTGCCTCTCTGAGGAAAGTTCACAGCAGGCACGTGTACAGACAGGATTGACTTCGTTCTTCCATTCAGCTCCTCGGCGCTGTCATCAGACTGTTTATTGTTCTTTAGCCCTATGGCCCTCGCCTGCTTCTGGGGCTTCACAAATCAGGGAGCAAAGACGTCAGTTCTGAGCTGATACATTTTACAGAGGTGTTTCTGTACATATTGTTAGATTATACAAGTAAATGTCACATGGTCATAGGTAGTTTGGAGTTGCTTTGCTCAGCTTACATCTAGCTGCCTACTGAGTTTCTGAATAAGATTGTTACTCTAATACTGAAAGTATATTTTCAGTTTTCTTGCCAAGTCTGCAGTTACAGGAAGACATTCAGAACACAGAGTACAAGGAGGTATCAGCAAGTCAAATTCAAACATGTGCACATGTACCGTATACACCTGAACATATACCCACATATACACACACAGTATCCACACAAAAGCTACCACTTTGTCCAACAAATATAAAAGAATGCACCATCTCTTAAGTTCTAAACTGACTCATGAAGAAATAGAAAATTAAATATATCTATACTAAGCAATGCCTTTTCTCTTCATAGAGGCTTATTTCCTTTCTCTCTCTCCTCTTCCTTCAGGAGCCTTCAATTAACACTTCAATCTCTATCCTCTGGTAGCTTCTCTGAGTGTACTTTACTGGACTCTGTGAGGTCTGGAGTTTCTTTTTCTTCCCTTGTTGGATTAGCTAGTGTGATGTCATGCCCCATGTTGGTACACATTTGTAGTTGTTAGGGTGCTGTGGCGGCTCACCAAAGAAGACGAGGAGGCATTTTCATAGACTCAAACCCTGCTAGACCTCAGCAGAGGGACCCACCATCATGGCCAGTGCCAGACTGGACAGTGGAACCCCGAGTGTCGGCACTCAGGTGTTTTATTGATTCAGAACTCCTTAGGTGTTCTACTGATACCATGTGCAGATAATAAGCAACTAAACACCCCCCACATAAAGCCAACACCTGCAGACAATACAAAACGCCAAGAACCTAGGCAGACCCTTTATCCAACAGTACACAAAACAATTATTTTAAACATAACTAAAAATACACTTCCACAATACAGTGAAATTCAGAATAGTTTCCTGAGTGTCTTTTTAGACTCTGTGAACCAGACTTTAAAAGGTTTTGCACTACTCCATGAGATGGAACCCATACTGGACACTACTTGAGTGACCAAGAACCAGAGACTTATAGCTAGCCATAGACCAAAATATTACTGGTTTAAAAAAAAAAATAGTAGTGACAAAATGACTCCTAATGACATTCTGCTAGACTCATATATCAGCCTTATTCAGCCAGCATCAGACGCTTCCTCCTGCAGCAGGCAGGAGCAGATGCAGAGACCCACAGCCGGACATTACACACAGAGAGACCTTGGAACACATAGCCTCAAAGGACGTCTCCATTAACTTCCTCCCCTCAGCGCTCAGGGGACACCTTGGAAGGCAGGAGTGTAAATGGCAGAGGGTATGGAGAGTACCCGGAGAGCAAGGCCTCTGAATCAACTGAGCAAGGCTCATGTGAACTCGGGCTGACACGGGGCGACACGGGGCTGACACGGGCCGGACATGGGGCCGCCGCGGGTCTGCACCAGGTCCTCTGCGCATGTAGCTTTCAGATTAGTACTTTTATCTGACTCCTGAGTGTGTGAACACGCGAGTCTCTGGTTCTTGTGTCTGCTCTTGCTCTTTTCCTTCTGTCGGTTTGCCTCGTCCAACCTTGATGTGATGGTTTTTGTTTTATCTTATTATACTCTATCTTGTTATGGTTTGTTGTTATCTCTTAGAAGCCTGTTCCTTTCTAATGAGAGACGGAAAGGGAGTGGATCCAGATGGGCGGAGTAGAGGGAGGGAAACTGATATATTGTATGAGGAAAAATCCATTTTCAATGAAGGAGGGGGGGATTTGTGTAGTTGTGTATAAGCCAGAAAAAAAAAAATCTCGGTCCACATCTTCATGGTGGCACTTGGAAGGTAAAAGCAAGGATGATCAGGATTTCAAGTCCAGCCTTGGCTACATGGTCAGTTTGAGGCCAGCCTGGTCTACACAAGATCCTGTCTCAATAAAAGAAAAGTTGCCTTCTGTTACCTCTGTGACTGGAGGCAAGCCCAGGCGGAAGTTTTCCGTGTGTAGTATTTAGCACGAGTTGCCCCACCCACCCTAGCTACCTGAGGATGAGGCAAGGAGGTTATGAAATAGAATCCTTTTGCAACCTGGTGATGGTCAAATGGGGTAAGAGGTGGGGAAATTTGGGCAAAATAAATGTCGGGGAGTCTTGTAGAGATGAGACATTCCTCACTTCTCTTTTAGAGTCTTTGTCTCCTGAATAATGTGCACTGGCAGGAAAACGACACAGAAAGGAGGAGTTAACACCTGCTGATCCTGCTGGGTGGCGGGAGGTGGCGATGGTGGCAATGGTGATGGTAGTGGTTAGGTAGAGAGTTCCAGCTGAAAATATGCTAAGACAGGAGTCATCACCCCCAGCCCAGAGACAGCATGGAGCATTACAGGAATCCAGAACAGGCCCCTGCAGCAGGGGCCAGCAGGCTTGTGTGGGGGTGGGGGCTTCCTTCCTTCCTTCCTTCCTTCCTTCCTTCCTTCCTTCCTTCCTTCCTTCCTTCCTTCCTTCCTCCCTCCCTCCCTCCCTTCCTCTCTCTCTCTCTTTCTTTCTTTCTTTCTCTTGTTCTCCCTCCTTCCCTCCTTCCTTCCTCTCCCCGTCAGTACCCACAACTCCTCTTGACAGGGTCTTTTTGTTTGTTTGTTTTTTCGAGACAGGGCTTCTTCGTTGTAACTTTGACTGGAACTCACTCTGTAGACCAAGCAGTCCTGGAAGTCACAGAGTTCCACCTGCCTCTGCCTCCCGAGTGCTGGGATTAAAGGCGTGTGCCACCACTGTCCAGCCTGAGTTTTTCTTTAAACGGAGCTGTATCCCTTCCCAGCTGACATGGGTGGGGGATTTGATCCAACTTAAGACACTGCATTCTCTCCTCGCTGCTGCCTCTCATACTTTGTTGGTGGCTGCGCAAATGCTCCATGTTCTGCAATGAATACCTAGTGACTTATATTTTCTATTGCTCACATAAATTCTTTTTTAAATATTTGAGACAAGCTGGCCTTGAAGTGAAGATGTAGCTGAGCCCTTGAGCTCCTGGTCTTCCTGCCTCCGCCTTCTGAACGCTGAGATTACAGGTGTGCCCCATCTGTCTGATGAGCACATACATTTATTTAATTTTTAAAGATCTTATTTTATATGTATGAATGTTTTGCCCCCATGTATGTGTGTGCACCACCACGTGAGTGCCTGATGCTGGGGGAGGTTAGGAGAGGGAGGGGTTCAGGTCTCCTGAAACTGGAGGTAAGGATGGTTGTGAGCCATATGGCTGGTAACCGAACTCAGATCCTCTGTAAGAGCAGCAAGTGCTCCTAACCTCTGAGCCATCTCTCTAACCACACATAAATTCATTTTAAAGAAATTAATTAGAATGTTTATTCCTCCTCTAGGAGTTTGTGGTTAATGACTTGAAACTTTTAAAGCATTTCCTGGAAATGCAGGTAGTCTGGGCCTGATTCAAAAAGCAGCTTATCTTTCAGTTTCTTCGTTAAGAAAAACCTAGTCCTTTGCCCACCAAGCCCAGGGTTTTTTAATTCTTTCCCAGTTCCAGGCAGGCTCTCCAGTGATGAGAACTGGCTTGGGAGATTTGGTTGTCTGTGTACCTGTCACCAGGCACATAGCTGCAGGCCACACTCCCTCTCCTTAGCTGTGTGACCTGGAGCAGGTCGCAGCCTTTTCCAGTCTCTTTTTTTTTTTCAGGTATAAATCGAATATCAAATCTGCAGTAGACTTGCATTAGAATGATCATGAAAATTAATTGAGGGCATGTACGTGCAAGTTCCTAGCCTGTACCTGACCCTTATTAAGCACACAAAAAGTGTGGCTTTTAAGAGTAGCTATAGGTCAGCTCAGACTCTGAAGACGGATTAAATAATTTTTCTAAAACCAGGAAATAATAATAATCTTGCTCACATAAGTTCTTTCTTTTTTTTAAGCATTTGAGACAAGGTTTCATATTATTACTATTATTGTTATTGTTATTGTTATTATTATGTTATTTGAGACAGGGTTTCTCTGTTGTAACTCCGGCTGTCCTGGAACTCACTCTGTAGACCAGGCTGGCCTCGGGCTCACAGAGATCCGCCTGCCTCTGCCTCCTGAGTGCTGGGATTAAAGGCACGTGCTACCACCACCCAGCAAAACCAGGAAATTATATAATAGAAATAACGCATATTATCAGGTAACCCAATGATGGAGACATTAAAGAAAGTTTGGAGAGAGCCTGGCTGGTGAGGTTCAGGTTCTTCTGGAAGGACTGGGATCTGAACAGGTCCTGATAAGAAGTAGAAAGACATAAGCTGCAGTGGTGAGAGAGAGTTAGGAGCACAGAGAGCGGGTTGACTCTTGGCTGGAGTTGAGCCTGGGGTTGTCTGGGATGGGGAATTTAGGGTTTTCTCAGTTATCTCAGAGCCCTGAGAAACACTTTGGTGGCAGGAGTCTCTGTGTAGTTGGTGAGTGCCACTAGGGGGCAGTATGGACCAACAGCTTGTGCCTCACCCAACTTCCTGAGGTTCAGTTTTGAGCCAAAAGCTGCAGTAAGTAGGAACTCAAAAGCCACCACTTTAAACCTTCGTTTGTGGAACACTTTGAATGGAGGCTGCAGTCACAGATTAATAATAACTCCAACCTTGTGTGGTGAGAGTCAGGGTGGTGTCACTGGAGGACCTGGTGCTGAGGAGTTGACGTGTTATTACTCAAGTTTCCTCCCTCCCTCCTTCCCTCCATCCCTTCCTTCCTCCTTCCATGTCTCCTCCTCTCCCTCCCTCCTTCCTTCCTCCCTTCTTTCTTTTTTAATTTTTAAAATTAGTGGGATAGTGGGATCTCACTGTGTAGCACTGATTGGCCTAGAACTTGGTATGTTGATCAGATGGCACTGAACTCACAGTGATCCGCCTGCTTCTGCCTTTTGATTGATGTGTTCGCATGTGTCTCACTGGTGTGTGTGTCTTTGTGTTTGTGAGTGTGGGCGCACACCTGCCATGCTGCACATCAGAGACAACATTGCATGTTGGTCCTTGCCTCCCACCTTGTTTGAAATAAGGTCTCTTGCTCCCTGGTGTATGTATGGCCCATGGGCTTCTGGGAATTCTCCTGTCTCTGTTTCCCGTCTTGCTGTAGGAATGAGTGCTAGAATTACAGGTGTGCACCACTGCATCTGACTTTGCAGTGAGTTCTGGGGATCCAAATCCAGGTCCTTAGGCTTGTGCAGCAAACACTGTACCCAAGCCGACGCCCCATCCTGGAAACTGTCTTTAAAAACACGTATAAACTTATTTCTTTAATATCTCTTTAATTCAATAACCATGGGTTGAGGCAGGCGTTATTCTCATTTAACAAATGATTTTATTACTCGGTCTCTAATTATTCTACCCTTTCATTCAATGACTGTTTTGATCTGTGTTTAGCTGGCTACTGGTTGACACTGAAGAGGAACGGAATGGAAGGGGCTTGGCCTTGGCTCATCATACAGGTCAGCTACTTGACCAGTTGAGTGTAGACAGTTTAGTCTTTCTGAGCCCTGATGCTTCGTTTGTGAAATAAAGAGAACAATTATACTTCCTAGCGATGTCGTGATGAGTAAATAAGATGATGTGTAAATGTGAAATGATATCACAGCTGGGCGCAGTTGTCTGTATCTGTGGTCTCAGCTGCTCGGGAGACTGAGGCAGGAGGCTCAGTTGAGACCAGGACTTGGAGACCAGCCTGGATAACGTACTATTATGTAAACATAGTAGAGTACTCATAAAATAATAAATAAGATGATGTATATATCCTGAGTTCACTTTAAATAGCTCAAGTCCTATAGGGGTGGGATGCTGGTGTTCCCCAGCGGAGTATTCAGCCCAGTTCTGGAAGGACAGGACCGTATAATGTTCTTTGAGTTCACCCCCATCATCTTACAAACAAAAAATAAAAATTAGCTTTGTTTTCTTTTGTCAGTCTACCAGGAAGATATTCTAAGAAGCAGTCTGCTGTGGTGGGAGCCTGCTCACCAGGCCCCAGCAGTGACTGTGCATCCCTTAGCCACCGTTGAAGGCCCTTCCCAGATCAGTGAGTGGCAGGCTGCTATCCAGGACTATTCAGAGCAATGCTCACCTCTAGCCTCTTTCTGCAGGAGCAGCCAAGCAGATCATGGAGCTGGGAGCTCAGCAGTTGGTCCCAGCCTGGGACAGGTGGGAGGGTAGGGCCTGGCACCCTGACACAGTTGCACCTTTAGTTAATATTTGTTCTTCTCCTTCTGCCTGGTTACTCAGGGGAGCCCTGCCACAGACAGTGAGGTACAGTCCGGGGGCTGGGAAAAGCTGTTCCTGTGAGGAATGACTCAGGCAGGCCTTTAACAGGCAGCGCCTACCTGGGGTCTCTGCAGGTCTTCTGTGTGTGGTTAGAGACCACAGAGCTCATCTGCTCAGCAGGGTTGTCTCCCTGGAGACCAGGAGGGTCCAGGCGGACAATAGATGCAGAACCTTGCTGCAGTCTGTCTCTGAACAAGAACTCCCTTGGGAAGACTCCTGAGGTCTCGCCTGGGTGCGGCAACCCTTCTCTTGTTAATCCCATCTCTGAGCTCCGCTTTCTAAAATCCATTTCATTGGTGTTTTCATTCCCAAAGGACGCTTGTAAATCGAGCTCCAGATTCCTCAGCACAATACAGAGCTGTCCAAAATTTCTGCCAACTCACTGTTCCCCTCTCATCATGCACCCTTTCGCCCAGTATGACCTGGGAGCCGCCTTTTTCAGAGTCATTAAGGACATGATTTCTGGACCTCGGATCAGCTGAATTTAAATGTAGGTCCTCAGCGCCAGACCGTAGCTACTGGAGGGCCCTGAGAATCTGAGTTTGCACAGTTGTATGGATTTGTCCAAGCAGGACTGCAGCACTTCCTGGTCCTGTCTGAGCAGTCGCATCCCAGTGGCTTTCCTTACTCAGGCCTTTCTTCATCCTTTCAAGGACAGATTTTACCAGACATTATTTTTACACATGACCCAATTTCTGAGGACCATTTTTTCATATTTTTGTTATATTTTTTAAAGCGGGATCTCGTTCTACAGTCCAGCCTGACCTGTAACTCAGTGTATCCCACCATGGCCCCAAACTCACACCAATCCTTCTGCTTCAGTTTCCTGTGTGTTGAGATTGATGTTAAGCCACCATACCTGGATCATTTTGGAATTCTCGACCATCTAACTGTGATCACATGATCACCTCCTCAGTCAGGCACAGCCTGGACCTTGTCCTGATGCTGTAGCTCAGCCTGTCAGCCTACTGGTTTCTGGCCAGAACTTCCTGCCTTTAGCTTGCTTACTCCTACAGCACCCAAGGTGGCCTGCTCCTGACATGGCTGCCTGTCTTTCTTTATGAAAATGAACGGCCTTGGGCTCTGGGGATGGTTCAGTTGGTAAATGTTTGCACAGGATCTGAGTTCAATCCCCAGAACCTCTTTAAAAATTGGGGTGTGTGATGATGTGTCCTTGTAACCCAATGTTGGAGAGGCAGAGAGAGGAGGATCCCTGGGGCTTTCAAGTCTAACTGATGAGCTCCCAGCCAAGAAGACTCTGTCTCAGAGGAGGTAGGTGGCATTCCCGCGGTGTCATCATCTTCCAGCCTCCACGCGTGTGTGCGAACTTATGCACATGCACCCTCCTACAGAAACGTGCATACACACACGTGTGTAATTTTTTAAAAAGAGGAATACGCGGCCTCCTCCCCCACCCCAGTCTGAGCACGTTTGGGTGCCTTGTTACTTGCACCACCGCCCTCATCACCTCCCTACCCTCGTCTTGCACCACCACCCTCATCACCTCCCTACCCTCGTCTTCCCTTTCTTCTGGCTTTTCCTGACTACTCATGACACAGTCAAGCTTCTCTCATCCCAACAAGGAATTCCCCTGCTGCCATAAGCCAATCTTGTAAGCCAAGCTCTGTCTGCTACTAACTCACCTTGACCCCATTCCTGTCCCCACCAGCTCAGGTGTTCCTAAGGCAGTTTTGAACGGTCTGACGTGGGTGCTGGGATCTGAACTCACACCCTCCGGAAGAGTAGCAAGTTCTCTTAACTGCTGAGCCATCTCTCCAACATTTAAATAGAATTTTAGATTGGGTTACTGGATATTAGGTTTCTGTATGTTTTCATACCTCCTTCACTTTGGTTAACCTCCAACCCCTTTGCCTCCGCATCCTTGCTTAAACTTTTCCATCCCTTCTGCTCTCCTCCCTCTCTCAAGGCATCCTCCTTCCCCCAATGCCTCTTTCTAGTTTTCTGGTACTCCAAATGAACTGCACAAAACTAGAAATGCGAAGCTAGGATCTGCACATGAGGAGGACATGTGGCCTTTGACTTTCTGAGCTTAGATTACTTTAGTCAGTATACTTTTTTCCAGTTTCACCCATTTACCTACCAATGTCATAATTTCATTTTTGTCTACAGCTGAATAAAATCCCATGTGTACATGTACCACATTTCACTATCTGTTCATCAGTGTGTGGACATCCGGACTGATTCCATTTTCTAGCTATTGAGAATAGAGCAGTAATGAACACGGATGAGCAAGTATCTCTGTGGTAGAATATGGAATCTTTTGGGTATTGGCCAAGAGCAGTCACATTATTCCCTTGCTTGTGGTTTGGCTGGAAAGGAGCTACTATTTTCTTCTACCAGATTATCAGGGATGCTTCTTGACTTAGAGGGACTGCTTGGTAGGGATGCATTCCTTCTTGGTCCTCAATCACAAGATTCTCTTTACCACCACCATCACCACCACCACCACCCACCCCAAATGTTCCAACCACTATTTACCCCAACCACTCCAGCCACTCCAGCCACTGCCACCCACCCCAACCATTCCAATCACTCCAACAACTATCTACCCCAACTGCTCCAGCCACTCCAGCCACCACCACCACCACCACCACATACCCCTACTGCTCCAACAGAGCAGCAGACCCAATCTTGGAAAGTCAGATGTTTTTTTCCTCCATATCTTCTTTAAACTGGGAAGGGGTGACTCAGGCCTGGGCAAGGGATCTATGGGGTGCCATAGAAAGAAAACCATCCTTACAGCTGCTTTTGGTCGAAGGTTCCCGTTGGCTGACCCAGAGGGCTTAAGGGAAATGGGACTTCTTTATATTTGTTTGTTTGTTGTTGTTTGTTTGTTTTTTGAGACAGGGTCTCACATAGCCCAGGCTGGACTCATTCTCACTATTTAACTGAAGCTGGTCTTGAATTCTTGATCCTTCTGCCACTACCTCCCAAGTGCATGGCTATAAAGTTTATAATGTGCAAGACTATAAAGTCATGGGTCGCCATGCCCAGCCCAGGAAGTGGGCCGTTTGATAGTAGAGGTTGGCAGCCTTGCTGAGGTAACCATCTGGAGATAGAACTGTTGAACTCTGGTGCAACAGGGAGGTCAAGAGGGCTGGCAAGAAGAGAAGAGGAAGAGGAGCTGTGGAGCTTAGAGAAGTCATTGCTGTGACATGTGACTCTGTCCAGAAGCCACTGTTGCTTGTTGTGCATTGGGAATAGGAATTGGACAGAGGAGAAGGGAAATATTCCCCTCTCCCTTCTACACTAAGTTCTTGGGCCACCCTGTCTCAAGCCTTCAAATCTCCCTCAAGTTGCCTTGACCAGGATCTTTAGATCCCAGGGAAGGAGGATTTTTCCTATTGAGAGGTCTGTGAAAGAGACTGAATCCCTCACCCCTGAAACTGCAGCACTTGTCCACAAGGACAGGGAGTACTTCGGATTGGACTGGAGAGTAGTCTTGTTCAGAGGTTACCATCCCCCATCCTCAAGAGAGTCCTCTGAGGGTGCCGAGGTAGAGAGGAAAGTCTCCAGGGGAGACGGAGTCCTTCACCTCTAAGGGTGGTGGTGAGCACACACTGTAGAGTTGCCCCAGCCACCAACCTTCAGCCACCTCATTTCCTGTACAGCTCACCAAAGGGCTTGAGATTGGAAGAAATGGAAGTGAAGAGTTGGTGTTCCCTATGCCCTGTGCAGAACAACAAAAGGTGGACAGGAATTAACAGGTAGTGAAAGAATTCATCTTCCGGGATAGAGCAGAAAAGATTACTTGGTACACTACCAGAGTGCAGCAGGCAAGGGCAGTAACAGAAGACAACCTACTTTTATTCATTACGGTGTTTACTGTGTGTGTGTGTGCATCTGTGTGTGTGTGTGTGTATGTGTGTGTGCATCTCTCTCCCTGTGTGTGTGTGTGTGTGTGTGCATCTCTCTCCCTGTGTGTGTGTGTGTGTGTGTGCATCTGTGTGTGTGTGTGCGTGCATCTCTCTCCCTGTGTGTGTGTGTGTGCATCTGTGTGTGTGTGTGTGTGTGTGTGCATCTCTCTCCCTGTGTGTGTGTGTGTGTGCATCTGTGTGTGTGTGTGTGTGCATCTCTCTCCCTGTGTGTGTGTGTGTGTGCATCTGTGTGTGTGTGTGTGCATCTGTGTGTGTGTGCGTGCATCTCTCTCCCTGTGTGTGTGTGTGTGTGTGTGCGTGCATCTCTCTCCGTGTGTGTGTGTTATGAGGTATTGAACCTAGAGCCTGAGGCATGCTAGGGATGCCCTCTACCACCAAACTATATATCCTGTCTCTTCCAGCCTTTATTATGGTGAATTTTCCATTTCTCAAGTGAACAGAATTGCATAATGAAGCTCCCAATGATGCATGAGACATAGCCACCACTTTTATTAGAATAAAAACTAAGTGAACTTCTGGCCCCAGAGCTTGCTGCCCTGGTTGGGGTCATGCCACACAGTTTTTGCCAAAAGAAATTGCCTTGCCTGGTTACTTCCACCTTGTTCTTGTGTGACACAGAGAATAGTCCTTTC
This sequence comes from Cricetomys ansorgei, assembly GCA_026225945.1. Taxonomy (NCBI): domain Eukaryota; kingdom Metazoa; phylum Chordata; class Mammalia; order Rodentia; family Nesomyidae; genus Cricetomys; species Cricetomys ansorgei. The sequence goes on from JAMJFZ010001258.1 coordinate 13,049,015, forward strand.
TGGTAGATGTGCATGATGCCTGGAATCTCAGCACTCCAGAGGTAGAGGCAAGAGGATCGGTAGTCTTCTGAGGTCATTCTTGGTTACATTTTAAGGCTGAGGTCAGCTTGGGCTATGTGAAACTGTGCCTCAAAACAAAACAAAACAAAAATCAATCCCCCAAAACCTCTACTATAAAACAAACAGAACTCCCCCCCAAAAAATACTAATGTGTAGGGCATTGAGGTATAGTTAGTTCAGTGTGGTTGTTCTTAGTGTGTGGGGGCCCTAGGTTCCATTCTGGAACACAGCAAGCAGCAGAAAGCCTAACTGACACACAGTCCAAAGGCTGCAGTTTACTTGAGCGAGACAGAGCCTGGGCACAGGTATTTCTTGACTGCTACCTTGGAGGTTCCGATGCTCAGTCAGAATTGAAAACCACTGATCTAAAGTTTCTCCCTGATCCGAGACAGGAGAAATTCTAGCTGCCAAGATGCCATGGAGGCCAGGGAGTGGAATGTCTCCAGACAGTCTGGTGTCACCTGCTGTTGCTTTAGCTGGAAGCACTGCTGGACAGACTCACTAAGCTGGAATCCCAAGAGTATTTGTGGATTTCTGAATGTTTAAATCTAGCAACTGACTTCAACTAGGAAAGACCTGGAGAACCCTGTCTCTGAGAAGGAAAAATCTGGTCCCTCCCTGCCTCTGCTGTTCTGACCTTTGAATCCAGAGTTCCTGGAGTATTGAACCAACCAGAGTTTCAGTCAGGTTGAAGGAAAGGGTCTTTCAAACAAACGAACAGTAGAACAAGGGCTAGTGAGGTGGCTCACTGAGTCAGGGCACTTGTCGCCAAGTCCAATAGTCTGATTTGATCCCCGGGGCCCATGTGGTGGAAAGACAGGACTGACTCCTGAAAGTTGTCCTCTGACCTCTACATGTGTACACCATGGCACACCCTCTCTAAATGAACAAATAGGTAGGTAGATAAATGTAATAAAAATTTGTAAAAAACAATCCAAATACATGAATAGAATGAAGTCTCCAAATTATTAAGAATATTACCAAAAATTATTGTGTATTAGTTGCAGAATCAGTATGTAGGCAAGTAAGCAAAGGACTAACTTAGCAACTGGGACTCCACTTGACTTGAGCTATACATATACTCCTAACAGTGTCCACTCTGAAAAAAATGAGGCATCTCTCTATCCAGTTTTGGGAATAAGGGGGCTGATCCGGCCTAGACTGGTTTGGGCTGCATGCTCAGTAGGGCAAACTTTCCTCTGAATGAACTTTTAGTTAAAAACCTCTGTTTTCTGTCTCGTACCTATGCATAATTGGATGGACATATGAATAAAATCAGATGCACAGTGGGAAGGGTCGTGTGCAGTAGGAAAAAGGCCATGTAACCAAGCCTGTCAGTCAAAACAGAGAACCACTCCCATTTTCCCCCTCAGCAACAAGCTCCTTCTTCCCTTAAACCCCATAAAAGGAAGACCCCCCCAACAGTAACGAGAACTTTCAAGTAGTGTTTTTTTAAGGTTTTAATTTCTTGTGATGGTTTCTGTGTGTGTTGTGATACGTGTGGGCTGGAACCCATGGAGTGGAGGTCAGAGGGCAGCTTTCTTGAGTCAGTTCTCTCCTTGATCCTTACGTGGGTTCAGGGGTCAAACTCACGCCACAGGTTAGCGAGCAGCTGTATCTTCCGAGTCACCTCTGTGGCCCATCTCCACTCTTGACAGCATGGCTGATTTGTATTAACTGCTTTGTGTTCGATCAAAGTCTCCTTGCCACTTTGCAGACAGTGTGGATCTTTATTTTAATTCCTTGACTGTAACACCAAGAACCTAGAAACGTCCAGTCTGGGTACTGACCTCCAGTAACAGAGTCAAAATTCTGCATAGCCAGGCTGCTGACATCTTCCTTGGACTTGGAGTCAAGGTTCTAAAATGGCTCTATTTTATGCTATAGGGAGCAATTCAAATACCTTCTCTCAATTCCATGTGACCACCCACCTCAGAGCACTGTAGCTCTCACTCCCTGGGAGGCTTAACAAGTATCTTCCATTTTGCAAAGTTTGGGATATTCAGTTTGGCTTTGAAGCTTGGTCTTCGGGACATACGTAGTGAAAACCCTCTCTGTGTCCAGGTTCTCAGGGCTTCTGTGGCAGCATCAGCAGGACTGGGAGATGAAGCCCTTCCCTGCTGCCTGTCACAGCCTGATGAGTTCTTCCAGAGACAGGTGAAGCTGGGATGCTTAACCAGGCCACGGAGCAGGATCGCAGGACTAGTCAATGAATCAAGGCTACAGTTTATTGATGAGAAATTTTGCTAGGTGTGGTGGCACGTGCCTATAACCCTAGCACTTGGGAGGCCCAGGCAGGTGAAGATCATCAGACTGAGGCCAGCCTGGGCTACATTGGGAGACCGACCAGAGCAAGAAAGTGGGTCCCCAATTCAAGCTTTGTCCAGAAAGTGTACGAATACAAAAAAAAATTCTCTATTTGCTCCAAACAGCTGAAGAGTGTGCCAGTCAAAATTAGTCTCAGCCCTTACCACAGAGCTATCCTCATTTGCATAGCAGGAAATACCTGATGAGTGTACACAGAGTGGCTCAACCTAACCAAACAAAAACCCTCCAGCCCATGGCCATCCCTGACAAATCCCTTGCTCTGCAGCATCTGTGAGCTGGGTGGCGTTTTCTAGACAATGTTTTATTCTATTCCCCATGGTGCTTTCTGACTCAGTGACAATTCTTCTGCTAAGTGCTGCGATTACAGATGTGAGCTACCACACCTGGATCTTTAGAGTTTCTAAGGACCCCCAGATGAGACCATAGGGTGGTTCCTGAGGTGCACTGTATAAGATTACAGACTAATGAGATAATGCAGGTCGCAGAGGTCAGAGAGTCCTTCCCATGCTAGGTCACAAGAAAGTTCAGATAGGGCCTGGAGAGGCGGCTCGGCAGTTAAGCATACTTGCTGTTTCTGCAGAGGACCCAGGTTCTGTTCCCAGCATACAAGTGGCATCTCACAGCCGTTTGTAACTCCAGTTCCAAAGGATCTGATGACCTCTTCAGGCCTCCGCAGGCATGCATGTGGTGCACATGCAAACATTCATATATACAGGCAAAACACTCATACATATAAGAGAAATAATCTAGTAAAAATGTTAAAATGTATATTGAATGCAAAGAGAATTTATAATTTTGTTTGTGAGGTCTCTCAGAAAACTACAGGTTTACAGCTGAGAAAAGAGTAAGCTTAACCTCAAAGGTCACATGCTCTTGGGCCTAAAGCATGCCTTGTTCCTTTAGAGCCTTATTTTATTTTTTAAATTAATTGAGTTTTTATTTCATGTGTGTTGGTGTTTTTGCCTGAATGTATGTTTATATGTTTATATGATGTTTTCAGGTTCCTTAGAACTGGAGTTGCAAACAGCTCTGAGCTGCCGTGTGGGCGCTGGGAACTGAACCCAAGTCCTCTGGAAGAGCAGCCAGTGCTCTTAGCACTAAGCTATCTCTCCAGCTCCAGCAGCCTTGTTTTAAATAGTGTTGAGTCAAGGAACATTGTCTCTGTAGGCAGTCTTCACAGGAAATTGTGTTGTTGTGCTGGAATTGTTCCCTCTCGGCTGGCAAGCATCTTCAACAAGATTCTGGGATCAGGGGCCCTTTCCCTTTCTCACATACCCTCAATTTCACCTGTCTTAATATCCTGTTTCCAGTGACCTGTAGAATAGCATTGGCCAAATGCAGTGTCACAGACAGGACTTGGCCAGTGACTTCTGCTCCAGGGTTGAGTGTTGTGGAAATTTATTTTTAGTTACGTATAAAATACTTGTTTTGTGCACTGTCGGATGGGGGTTTGCCTAGGCCTTAGTGTTTTGTATTGTCTGCAGGTGTTTGATTGCTAATGATCTGCATGTGCTATCAGTGGAACACCTGAGGCGTTCTACTGAATGAATGAAAATGAATAAAATGAATAAAAAACACCTGCGTTTAGACACTCAGGGAGCCACTGTCCAGTATGGCGCTTGCCTTGATGAGTGATAGTGGTTCCCTCTTCTAAGGTTGGTGAGCTGCCTCAGTAGGTGAACTACCACAGCTGAGTGGGAAAGAAAATGAAGGGCTGCGATCTCACAGCTGGGTTTGTCCTCCATTGTCTTCAGGCTGAACTCAGACATGGACTAGTTCTGTAGTGAAGGAAAGGGGGAACAAAGGAAGGTGGGTGCTGGCTACAGAGAAGGACCGCAGGCCACTCCCAGGTAGAGCAGCCGTGAACAGAGGCATGCATTCCATCTTCTGGAGAGAGCCTGATGTCATACTTTGGGGAGACGTTTGACTATTATGGCTTTTCCAGGAAAGACAGACTGTGAAGGGCACGCAGCCCTTAGCTCTAGGTGTGCCTATATTTGTGCTGCATCTTCTCCCCGAGCAGAGATCTCACCACGTTAACTAATGTCCTCAGTCAGATTCCTGGACAACTTGATGGACACTGGTCTTAACCAGGTTGGCCTCTGCTTCCTGTTCTTTTGTTTTTCAATTAATTTAAACTTATGAATGTTTTTATTTTAATTTAAATGTTTTATTTTAATTTAAATTTATGAATGTTTTGCCTCCATAAATGTATGTACAACATGTTCATGCCCAGTGCCCAGGGAATCGAGAAGAGGTCATCAGGTCCCTCTGGAACTGGAGTTACAGACTTTTGTGAGCCACCATGTGGGTGCTGGGAGTCTAACCTGGCTTCTGTGCACGAGCAGCCAGTGCTGTTGACCTGCTGACTTGTGTCCCCTGGCCCTCTTGTTTTTGCTTGTCTGCTTGCAGTTGCTGCTTCCATTGGGCCTGCTGGTTTCCTGTCTCAGTGTGTGGGTGTGTGCAGACTAAAGTGATCTGTGGAGGTCAGAAGGCAACTTGCATGAGTCATTTCTTTCTGCACGTGGCTCCAAGGGATGAAACTCTGGTCATAGGGCTTGGGGCAGACACCTCACCTCCTGAGTCATCTCTTTTTTTAAAGCTTTGCCTACTACTGGCTCCTGAGCACTAGGATTGAAGGCACAGACACTGTCTTTTTTTAGTCGAACTAAACTCATTATTTACTTATTCATTGCCATGCTAAGGATCAAACCTAGCACTTTGCACATGCTAGGCAAATGCCTCACACTGAGTTACATTCCCCAATTGTAATGTTCAATTAAAGTCCTATTAAAAACTAGGCACAGTGGCTCATACCTGTAATTTCACTACTTTGGAAGTGAAGGCAGGATCATCAAGGAGTTCAAGGCCATTGTTCAGCTTCAAATCAAATTTGGGGCTACCCTGGGCTACATACAGTACATGAGACAGTGTCCCAAAAATAAACGAGGACTGACAAGATGGATCAGTGGGTCAAGGTGTTTGTTTGACAGCTTATGTCCCGGGACCCACATGGTTGAGGAAGAAAACCAACTTCCACTAGTTAACTTGACTTCCACATGCACCCATGGGCACATGCACACACAGGAAAAACCAAGTAGATGTAAACAAACAGTCCTGTTATTCTCAGAGTAGTAGGCACTTTGTTAGAATTGCCTTTTCATGAAAGAATTATGATAGTAGAAGGCAGTTTATTTTGATATTCTGCCTGGCAGAGTTAGAAGATGGCCACCCTATACAAATATCCACCATTGCTCTAAACAGGCTCTGTGTAGCACTGGCTGTCCAGGAACTCATTCTGTAGACCAGACTGGCCTTGAACTCAGAGATTAATGAGATCCACCTGTCTCTGTGTCAGAGTTCTGGGATTAAAGACATGCACCACCACGTCTCAGCCACCCTTGCTTTTTGAATGCTACTAACTCACTTGGAATGGTGGCATGTCTGCCTGTAACCTCAGCACTTGGGTGATAGTGGCAGGAAGATTACTATAAGTTAAAGGTCAGCCTCGGCTACTAGGGAGTTGAAGGCCACTGTGGACTACAGAACCCTACTTGGGAGGCAGGGGCAGGAAGATCATTTCAGTCTAAAAGTCCAAGATCAGCCTAAACAAAGACTCGATCTCAAGCAAACAACAGTTCGTTTTATTTGTTATTTCCATTTTAATGATGAGAAAACTAAGGCCTGAGGACATTAAGAAACTCGGCCAAGGTCGCAGCTAGTTAGCAACAGAGCCAGGAATGGAAGCCAAGAGGGGTTAGCTTTGGAATCCATGCTCTTAATCCCCGTATCAGTATGCAAGATTAAAAAGCAATGTAGACTTTGTAATGTAATGATCTATTTTTAGACTCTGATACCAGAGAGAAAGTGTTTGTGGAATAAGCTGCCTGAACTCCTCTGAGCTGCTGTCTGTGTCAGTGATCTTCTTTGAGGTGTTTCCACAACACTCCTGGGGAAGTCAGAGCAGATGGACAACCGTTTGGCAGAGTCTTACGAGCCAGCAAAAGCAATGAACTTTGCGTAAGGTTAACAACCCCTTGGAGTGTGGAACCCGAGAAGTTATAGCCTGGGCTAGTAGTTTCCAAAAACATTTATTTTATGATAACAATAGACATTTATTTAGAATGAGACATCTACAGACAAATCATCCTTAAATTGTGATTCAGGCTGAACCAGCTTCATAAACACACCTAGACCAGGCATGGCCACAGACCTCAACCACAAGGTCACTTCTGAGCTCATTCTTCTCCCTTTTCTTTCCTGAATGACGTCTTTCAGAGATAGCTCAGGTAGGATTTGTCCTCTGAATATCTCATCCACTGTTCCTTATGCAAGAGCCAGTGCCTCCTGGTCAGATGCAGGGTCTCCTAACCTTCTCGTGGCTTCATTCACATCTTCAGTCTCACGTACTGTATAATGTAGCAGTAGGCTGCTGGGCGGTTCACCAAAGAAGACAGGGAGACATAACCATAGGTGTAAACTCTTTCAGACCTCAGCAGAGGGAACCACCATCATGGCAGGCAACATACTGGACAGTGGAACCCTGAGCATCTGAGCTCAGGTGTTTTTATTGATGCGGAATTCCTCAGGCATTCTACTGATAGCACGTGCAGATCATTAGCAATCAAACATTCCCCACAGAAATCTAACACCTGCAGACAATACGAAACTCCAAGACCTAGGTAGCCCCTCACCCAACAATGCACAAACAATTATTTTATACATAACTAAAAGTAGACTTCCTCAGCAGTATAACCTCACATTAACCCCAGTTTGTTGACTCCTGGAGCATTATAACATTGTCTGATACCATCTAGACACTGGTTTGACCTGAGCCAAAAACTTCTTTTTTTTAAGATTTATTTTTATTTATTTGTATGTGTCTCTCTGTGTATATGCCACATATGTATAGGTCCCTGCAGAGGCCAGAGGAGGTGTCAGATCCCTGGAGCTGGAGTTACATGCAGCTGTGGACCATCTGACTTGAGTGCTGGGAACCAAACTCGGGTTCTCTAAAAAAGCAGGAAGCACTCTTAATTCCTGAGAAATCTCTCTAGCCACAGCAAAAACAATTTTTAAGACAACCAAGCTTTTTTTTTAGACACAAACCCACGTGTAGTTAATTATCTGCATATATACACAAGGTGATACATATGGGTACATATGAACACACAGATTAGCTCAGTTTCATCTGCTGCCTACTTTTCCTTTGCTAGGATTTGTTTTTGGACACTAGAACTCTTGTAGCCCAGGCTGGCCTCAAACCTCTCTGGATGCTGGGTCACAGGTATGCGTCAACATACCATGCCCCTATGCTCTGTAACTGCAACAGAGTCCCAGGTCCTAGGAATTGGCTTACTTCACTTCCCATACCTGCTAAAACAGTGCTTAACTTGTCCTTTTAACATGGCTTTCTTTTAGATGGCTAATATCTGAACTAAAGAATTAATTGGAAGGAAATATTTTGGATTTGGTGAAAGTAAAAGTAATAAATTCAATTATTGGGCCCGCAGAGATGGCTCAGCTGTTAAAAGCATACACTGCTTTTGCAGAGGACCCCAGGTTGGTTCCCAGCACCCATGTCAGATTACTAACGATGGCCTGTAACTTCAGCTCTAGGGGAACCAATACCTGTGACCTCTGTGAGCACCTGCATATACCCTTACTCACATACATACACATATACACATAATTGAAAATAAAATAAGTCTTAAAAAAAACTCAACTACTGACCTCTCATTTGAAATCAGGTTTCTTTACTTTTTGAAAATTTTTATTTTATGCGTATGTGTGTGCCTAAGTGTGTGTGTGTGCACCATGTGTGTGCAGGAGCCTGTGAAGGTCAGAAGAGGACATTGGATCCCCTGGAACTGGAATTATAGGCAGTTGTAAGTCAGCATGAGGGTGCTGGGAACGGAACCTAGGTCCTCTGCAAGAGCAGTAAGCACTCTTAACCCACTGAGCTGTCTGTCCAGCACTCAGATTGGTTTATCTTTAGCTTAGGAGTCAAGCAAGATAGCTGGTTAGGAAATAGAAGGCAATGAGAGAGGAAACTGGTCCCACCTCCTGGTTCTGACGCTAATGCCTCACTGGCTGACATCTGGGAGTTTTCAACACACGTGAGCAGATGCTCTGCACAAGCATCACCAATGAGGTCATTAAAAATGTCTGAGGACATGGCAGGTAGAGGGCTCAGGAGCCCCCGACCGCTAAGGATAGGTGATGGCTGTGGGGAGGAGAGTTAGTTTTCTGAGTTGCCCTGGGTAGCTTGACTACTCTCTGGTGGATGGCCCCACACACGTAGGTATATAGGCAGCACAAATTGGGCTTTGGGTTTTCTTAAAAAACAGGACATATGTAGATAAGGAGGGATGAAAGGCTGGGGAGTAGATCTGGGATAAGTGGGAAGAGAATATGATCAAATTACATCGTATGCGTGTATGCAATTCTCAAAGAATTAATAAAAATGTCCTATTTTAATAAATGGCTGAGCACTATGGTTCAGTCTTGCTGTGCAAGCGTGAAGACCCAAGTTCAGTCTCAACTTACACATAAAAGCCAGGTGTGTTGATGTGCACTTGTGACCCAGTTCTGTAGGCAGAAGCAGGGGGGGTGTCCCCGGAGTGTGCTGGCTGGTAGTCTAGCCAAACTGATGAGCTCCAGGTTCAATAAGAGAACCTGTTTCAAAAGATAAGGTGATCTGCTGGGTGGTGGCGATGTACGCCTTTAATCCCAGCACTTGTGAGACAGAGGCAGGCAGATCTCTGTGAGTTCGAGGCCAGCCTGGTCTACAGAGTGAGTTCCAGGACAGCCAGAGCTACAACAGAAACCCTGTCTTAAAACAAACAAACAAAAAAGGTAAGGTGGAGAGTGACTGAGGAAGACATCAGACATTGAACTCTGGCCTTCATACATGAACACACATGGGCGCATACATATGCACATACAATCACACATGAATACGCACATGCACTGTACATGCACACACACACACACACACACACACAATGGCTAATGAGTTATGCCTTAAGGCATAACTGTGACACAGAGATCCATGTGATCAATGCTTTATCTCTGCCGACACTCCCTTCTCCAGCTGCAGGCCTGCACAATGTACCTAACACGCCCCTCTTCAAGGACAGAATCTGTGGATAAGAAGAAGCACACATTTTGCCAACTATCTGTAGTCAGTTGCTGATTAAGTAGCTTCAAACCCCACCCCCCAATCACATACTTAATAGCTACTACTGTGTACTTTAGTAGCTGTTAACCTCAACTAACGCCTCTACTTGACTCCAAGTGTGTCTTGTCTGTCTGTGTAATAAATTCACCAACCTTGTTCCACTTTGACAGACTCTAGAATTGTCTGTGGCAGTATGTCAAGAACCTAGCTGCACCTTCTTGGAGGCCTTGGGTCTCTGAGGGCACTCCCCGGGCTGCCCAGAGGCACCAGCAAGTTCTAGTTCTTGCCTGCTGCTGATGGCAGAGGTGTTTGTGTGTGTGTTGTTGTTGTTGTGTGTGTTGTTTTGTTTTTGTTTCTAGAGACAGGGTCTCAAGCTTTGAGCTTACTATGTAGCTCAGGCTAGCCTTGAACTTGAGGTGATCCTCCTGCCTCAGTGTTTTACACACACACCCTGAGTGCTGGGTTACAGGAGTGCATTCCTTGTCCAACTAGGAGGACTTGTCACAGCAGGAGTGCTGTGGTGCTGAGTTACTGGGGCCTGGAACCTGCCACCTGTGAAGACAAAAGAGAGGGAGCCTCTCTTTTCAGAGAGGTGCTCTAAAATGAGTGACAGGGCCTTATGATCCCTGGTCCTGCAGCCGTTGTCAGTTGCTCTGGCTTCTTTCTGTACTTTTTACAATACATACTCAGTAGATTGTTGTTCAGAATGTCCTCTTGAGCTTGCAAACAAAGAAGCTCACAGAGTCAGCTGTTGCCTGGACAGCAGGCAGCCTAGAATAGTTCAGATTGGCTGCTACCATGGCAACATTGATTTCAGTCACAAGCAAGCTTTGGGTAGATAATGTTGTCAGAGAACACATGGATGGACCACCTGCCTCAGATCACCTGGGAATTTGTTTATTCTGCTTTGTTATTTAACATAGGGTCTCATGTAGCCCATGCTATCCTTGAGCTCTGAATTTATTCCAGGCTGGCCTTGAACTCCTGATTGCCATTGTGTCTTAAATCTTGAATTCCTAGGACTCAGGCCAGAGATTTTTAACTGTAGAACTGGGAGAGAGCCTAGAACCTACTGCTTAGGAAACTTCTGGGGGTAGGGGCTATGGCTCAGTGAGATGCTGGCTGTGTAAGCGTGAACACGGTCAAATCCACAGCACTCGTGTAAGAAGCCTGGCGTGGTGTGTGCTGGAGAGTGGAGACAGGCAGACTGTGGGCTCACTGGCCAGTCAGTCTGCTGAACTAGCCAGCAACGGGTCCCCGTTGAAGATTTTAACTCCTGGTCTTCACGTGGCATGTGCTCGTGTGCACGTATTTGGTGTAAACCTATTTCAACCGGTTTCTTGTTATGTATGATCAAGTTTCCTAACATCTGTGTGATGAGTTTGCCTTGTACTCTCTGGTTTAAGGAATTTATATGTAAAAATGTAAAAATGTAAAAGCAAAGAGAAGGCTTGAGCTGAGAGTGGATAGTGGGTGAGATAAGATTGTTCACAGGAAGCCTTAACAAGCCCGCCCCATCCTAAGGAGCCAGCCCCGCCCCCATCCTCACACCCTTTCACTCCTCACAAATGTCTGTGTCCAGAAAACAAATTCATTAAGGCTTTTATTTGCATTTCTTGTCTCCAAAATAATTATGTTTGTGTAGCTTCCTGGTAGCCAGCCAGAAGGCTGTTTACTGTCGTTGAATGGAACGCCAAGTCGAGAAATGAAATCATTGAGAAAACGCTTTCACTGACTAATAATAGAGAGCCTAAATTTACCCGTATTTGTCATCAGATTGGCTTCCAAATACATGGGTAAATGCTCTCTCGACTTCTGATGGTAGCATGCCTCAGCTTTTTTCGTTCCAATCTGGGTGCTGATTAACCCAACAAGTACAGTGCCAGGCAGGCTGAAGTGTTCTGCAAGAGGCCTGCTGGTTCTGATTTCACAGTGAAAAGTCCAGCAACTTGTTACTTATTGTCCTAGTTCTGCTGCTGTCTAAGGGTCTTGATCGGCTTGTTTTCCCCACCAACTAGAGAATTAGAAGACAGGGCTGGAGAGATGGCTCAGCGGTTAAGAGCACTGGCTGCTCTTCCAAAGGACCTGGGTTTATTTCCTAACACCTACAGGGCAGCTCACAACAGCATGCAGCTACTGTTCCAGGCCATCCGGAGCCCTCTTAAGGCCTCCAAGAGCACCAGGTAGTGTTTTTGGTGGCCTGGGATGGGTTCCCTTTCCCTAATTTTGGGTTGATCAGCTTAAACAGAGAAAGAAGATTTGAGAAGTCCATAGCTTCAGATAGATACGTGTTTTTGATGGGATGGGGCAGGACCTTTTCCATAATCCAAGGTTGGTCAAGTTAGACAAAGAAAGGGGAGCTGATATGTTTACAGCTTTGAGTACACATGTTCAGGACCGGCCTTGAAAACACCTGACCAGCCTGGAGTGGTCAGTAGGAAACGGGGCCCTGCTGGAAGGAGAAAAAGCCTTTGTCTCAGGTTACGATGAAAGAAGCTGGACGTTTGCCATCTTCATTATCTGTCTGTGGCCTCTTTGCCTGTCTCTCTGTCCGTCAGGGATCCATGTGGCTCTTTGTCCCTCAGTGTGATTTCTGTCGCTGTGACAAAAACACTCTGACCAAAAGCAAATCAGGGGAGGGATGGGTTTACCTCAGCTGTGGGTTACAGTGGATTGCTGGGAGAAGTCACGGCAGGAACATGAAGCAGAAGCCATAGAGGAAGACTGCTCCCTAGATTCCTCACAGACTCATGCTTAGCTAGCTTTCTTAGGCCACCCGGGACCACCTTCTCAGGGAGTGGTGCCGCCCACAACAGGCTGTGCCTCCATATCAGTGAACGATCAGGACAGATGTCCACAGTCATGCCCACAGGTATGATCCAGGCAATCCTTCCATTAAGGATCACTCCCTTTTTCTTTTGAGACAAAGTCTCTCTACATAGCCTTGGCTGTTGTGGAACTCAGTCTGTAGACCAGGCTGGCCTCAGTCTCACAGAGGTCCACCTGCCTCTGCCTCCCAAGTGCTGGAATTAAAGGCGTGCACGACCATGTCCAGCTGAGACTCCCTACTTTATATGACATTAGGCTATGCCAAGTTGACAGTTAAACTAACACAGGGCACTTATTTAAACGGGATATTGAGGGAGGAAGGTCAAAAGGTTGGTGACATGTCAGTTCTAACTGAAAGCAAATTGCACTATATTCATTCAGATTTCTGATCAAGATGGCTGATGACTTCATAGGTTAGAAACAGGAATATAGCAATGAAAGTTGGACTGGAGAGATGGCCTAGTAGTTAAGAGTTCTCACTGCTCTTCCAGAGTTCAGTTTCCAGCACCCACATCAGATAGCTTACAACTGCTTGTAACTTCAGCTCCAGGGAATATGACACCCTATTCTGGCCTCCCTGAGCTCATGCACACAGTCACCCATAGAGACACAGACATATGCATCATTAAAATGATAAATAAATCTTTTAAAAAAAGGATGGAAGACATGATTTGCTTTCTTCTTCCTCAACCCTTAATAATTCCGTGAAATGAAGAACATTAATCTAGTAATGTAGTTCAGTGCATTTGCCTAACATACACAAGACTCCAGGTTTAGTAACTAGAAAGACACACACACACACACACACACACACACACACACACACACACACAGTGTTCAGATTAAAGGCTTATACAACCATGTCCTGCTGAGATTCCCTTTTTATGTGACACTAGGCTATGCCATGTTGAAAAGTAAAACTAACTTAGGGCACTTATTTAAGTGGGTATTTAGGGAGAAAAGATGAAAGAGGTGTGTGTGTGTGTGTGTGTGTGTATACACATTAAAATTTTTTAGATTTATTTACCTTATGTGTATGGTTTGCCTATATGCATGCAAAGTATATGTGTGTGTGTATATATATAAAATCAAAAGGCATTAAAATAAAATCTATTCATAAGCTCTGTATACATGTAGTTATTAATCAATTGATTAGAAGTGTATATGCACATTCAGGAGGTGGGGAAAGATCAGAAGTTCAAGGTCATCCTCAGCTGTATAGTGAGTTTGAGTCCAGGTATATATGAGGCCTTGTCTCAAAAATAAGATGTGCAAGAGAGAGAGATGGCTTAGTGGTAAAGAGCACATGCTGTTCTTGTAGAGAACCCAGGTTTTAATTCCAGGGCCCACAGGGTGGCTCACAATCACCTGGAACCCTGGTTCCAGGAGTTCCAACAGGCACATGTGGTGCACATGCATGCATGCAGGCAAAACATTTATATACACAAGGTAAATACATCTAAAATTGTCTTAATGTGTATATATATACATGCATATACATATATATGTAATCTGATAGACCCTAGGCTAGAAGCTGTATATCTGTCAGTTGACAAGATAAAATGGATATTCTTCCTGTTCTAATTAGAGAGTATTAGAGGGAAGGTGTTAAAGACATATTGTTATATAAATACTTATTTTGTTGTACCTGTGGAAGATACAGGGTGACATGGAAAGGAAGTAGGGGCAGTGGTGCCTCGTGCATTTAATTCCAGTACTCCAGGGCTAAGGCAGAAGGGCTGCTGTGAGTTCGAGACTAACCCAGGCAACATAGTGATTTCCAGGCATCTGAGGCTGTAGAGCAAGACCCTTTCTCAGGAAATAAAACAAAAAGAAAAGAAGTGGAGAGTCGTGTTGGGTTGGACAGGATGTTGGGAAGACCTCTGTGGTACCAGGATGAGTGGGAGCCAAGAATGTGGAAGCTCTTTGTAGAGAGAGAGAGGCGGCTGCTGTGAGCATGGTGGAGATAATTCTAGAGTGGATTGATTTTTTTTTTTTTTGAGAGTTAATTCTTTTTGGTTTTGTGCTTTGAAACTGAGTCTCATATAGCCCAGGCTAGCCTGGAATTCAATACATAGAGAAAGAGACCCTTGAATTCCTTGTAGCTACATGCTTCAGATTTAAACTTAGAAACCTAAAAAGACATACTCAGGAACAGGATGCAGGGAGAGTGGAATCTGAGTGTTTTCACAGTAGCTGCACATGTGATTTTAGGGTGTGTGCTGTTATGTTGCTTCAAACATGTAATTAGCAACTAAGTGTAAAAATTAAATGAAGTCTGGGCCATTGAAATGGCTCAGCATATGTGGGTTTCGGTGGGTGCAGAGTTCTTAAGGGAGTGAGCGGCGCAGAATCATGAACCCAAGAAACAGACTCTGGGGAATGCCTCCATGGTGCGAACCTGTTTATTGTGTAGGGAGGCGGGTTTTTATGGAGAAAGTAGGGCGGTGCAGAAGGTGAGGTCCAATAACATCGGTCTATGCTTACTAGACACTTCAGTTAGCCTATCTAAAGCTTGCTAACCAGAGAAGGATGGGTAAAGGTCAGTAAAGGCCCAATAACCGATATTGGTGAACAAGGTTCCTGTAAAGACAGGAAGTGGGTACTGTTCTGGTGGGCTTTGCAGTTAGTGTACCAAGGATTCACCATTTAAAGGCCACACGTGCATGTGCTATGGGCTGAGCTACTGGCCCAGCACAGCGCCCTCTCTCTCCTGCCATTGTGATCCAGTAGCTACCAACAAGCATATGAAGGTGCTTGCTGCCAAGCTTGACCTGGGTTCAAGCTTCAGGACCAGCTCTTATAATGTCCTCTTAGGGTGCATATGGTCCTGTAAACATAAACACAAAGTAAATAAGTAATCACTCAAATGTAGGTAGCATTGAAAAATTAAGTAAAAATATATGAGATCTTTTACTTATTTTATCTTTTTGTCTTGATTTTTGAGACAGGATTTCACCTTGAACTCGTAGAAGTTCAAGTAGAAGAACATAGTAGAAGCTAGCTTTAAATTTACAGCAATGATCCCTGCCTCTGCTCCCAAGTGCCAGGATCACAGGTGAATGACATCACCTTTAATTTTTTGTAATGTTGAAGAATTTTCTCAGGGTTTTAGATGTAGCTCAGTTGGTAGAGTGTTTGTCCAGCATACACCATGCCCTGATCCATCCTAGAACCAGCATAAACTAGACATGGTGTCGCAAGCCTGTAATCTCAGCTCTGGGGGACTAGAGGCGGGATGACGAGAAGTTCAGGGTCCTCGCTGGCTCCGTAGACAGCGAGTTCAAGGCCAGCCAGGATTCATGAAACCCTGTTTAAAAAAAATATTTATTTTTACTTTATATGTGCGAGTGTTTGCCCGCCTCTGTAGTTGTGTACCGTATGCACGCCTGTTGTTCTTAGAGCCCAGAACTGTTGTCAGGTTCCCTGAAACTGGTGCTGCAGATGGTGAGCAGCAGTGTAGGTACCAGGAATCAAATCCAGGTCCTCCGGAAGTGCATCAAGTGCTCTTACCCGCTGAGCCAACACAGATCCTTTTGTCTCAGAACCAGAACAAAAACAAAACACAATTTTCCTTGTAAATGAAAGTTTTATAAGGCATGTTGCTTAGATTTAGCGAGGAGATGGGAGCACTGATGCAAGTAGCTCAGGGTCTCAAACATCCGGGCCTACGTGTTCATCGTTCACTTGTCACGTCAGACATTTCTGTTAGAGGTGGCTATGAAACAGCCGTCATCTCTGCAGGCAGTTTTGAGTTTAACGGTTGTATTGAAGTTTCTGATGATATCTAGTCATTCTAAAACAAGGTGTGAATGGAAGGTCTTGGAAAGTTCTGGGGTACAGGTCTCTTTCCCATTTTCATGGTCCCTAATTTTCCCTGTCATTTTATCCTGCCTCGATGCAGCATTTATCCTTTGGAGTCTGTGTCTTTCACTCAGTGTGATGTTTTTAGGGCCTGTCAAAACTTACTCTTTGTTTTGTTTTTCTGAGAAGATATGACTGTGTATCACAGGCTGGCCTTGAACCTACACACTCCTCAGCTCCCCAAGAGCTGTAATTGTAAGCATGTGCCAGCATACCTGTCTCCAAATTTGTTCGTTTTAAAAAACTTTTTAAATTTTATTTTACTTTAATTAATTTATTTTTCTTTGATTTTTGGAGACAAGGTTTCTCTATTGTAGCTCTGGCTGTCCTGGAACTCACTCTCTGACCAGGCTGGCCCCAAACTCACAGAGATCTGCCTGCCTCTGCCTCCCGAGTGCTGGGGTTAAATAAAGGTTCGCACTACCACCACCCGACTCTTTTTTATTTTTGCAGACAGTGTCTCTCACGTGCCTCAAGTGTACTGTCTAGCCAAGGATGACTGGTTCTTCTGCTTGTACCTCTTAAGTACCAGGGTTCTAGGTGTCTGACACCACACTCAGTTTTATTATCCACTGTGTAGCATGTTACCAAAACTTATATCTATGGCTGAAA
This sequence comes from Cricetomys ansorgei, assembly GCA_026225945.1. Classification (NCBI taxonomy): domain Eukaryota; kingdom Metazoa; phylum Chordata; class Mammalia; order Rodentia; family Nesomyidae; genus Cricetomys; species Cricetomys ansorgei. Next base: position 13,065,891 of record JAMJFZ010001258.1, read on the forward strand.
AGTTATATTGTATATACATGCCACTTTTTTTCATCCATTCCTGTTAAAGGACACTTTTGTATATCTACCTAGAAGTGGGATTATTGGGTCATACAGAAATTCTGTGTTTAACTAAAACACAAGCAAAACAAAGACCCTGTTGATTCGTTTTGCACTACAATGTGTTACCATTTTACATTCCCAATACTAGTTCATAAGCATAAGTATTCAAATTTATCCACACTTACTAACACTACTGTTGAGGAGGTTTCTTTTTAGTTATATTTAAAATAATTGTTTTTGTGCACTGTTGGAAAAAGGGATGCACAGGCCTTGGCATTTTGTATTGTCTGCAGGTGTTGGGTTTCCTGGGAGCTGCTTGCTTATGATCAGCATGTGGCATCAGTAGAACACCTAAGGCGTTCTGAGTGAATAAAAACACCTGAGCTGAGATACTTGGGGTTCCACTTCCAGTATGGCACTGGCCATGATGGTGGTTCCTTCTGCAGAGGTCTGGCAGGGTTTGAGTCTATGAAAATGCCTCCTTGTTGTCCCTCTTGGTGAGACACCACAGCTGCCCAGTACTACACACTTCTACCTGTTGTTGTCTATAGTACTGGGATGCTGTGGCAGCTCTCTTTCATGTTTGGTTTTTGAGACAGACACTTCCCTATGTAGCCGAAGTTGGCCTTGAACTTTTTGGTGTGTGCCCCTGCCCATAGCTTCCCTTGCCTGTGAAGCAGCCACAGCAGGCCTGCGTGGGGAGCACAGCGTGGGTGGCATGGGTCCTCAGCAGGTAACCGTCTTGTCTTTGATCAGAGCCTGGGGGCTGATGAGAAGAGAAACTCGGGAGGTTGCCTTCAGAGGAGCATTCCCTCTAGTTTAATGCGAGGGTCGGTCAAACATATATGGGGTTGGGGGCGAGGGAGGGTCTTTTGGTATTCAGGGTTAATGCATTGGTTAAAACAGATTGATTAAAACAGGTAAGCAGTTCTGCTAATTGTAGCGTGCCCCCCCTTGAAGGAGGTGGAGGTTTGCAGTGGCTTATGGTGTATCAGCATGGGGGGGCGCGGCAAACTACTCCCAGCTCTTTGGGATGAGCTCTGTAGCAGGTGCCCTTTAGACCCAACTTCATGACTTTACCATGGGGAGAGGGGCACCCCAGAACTCACAGCAGTTCTCTTGCTTCAGCCTCCACAGTGCTAGGACTGTAAGTGTGTGCCACCATGCTGATGATAGTATTTCTATGCAGTTGCTCCTGGTCCTTCCATGTCTTCACGAATCCCTCTGGGTCTGGTGGCACAGCCTGTAGTCCAAGCTACTTGGGAAGCTGAGACAGGAGGATGGCAAGCTCAATGCCAGTGTGGGAAACTTTTCTGAGATTCTGTCTCAAAAAAGGGTGACAGTCCAGGGTATGTTGAGGACATTGGTCAGTGCTAGAGTGCACAAGACCCCCGAGTCAATCCACAGCCCCACAAAAATAAGTGAGTAAAATCTACCTCTCCTAAAATTCTGAAGCATGTTGGGGTCACTAGTCTGGCATAAGCCTAATCTTGAGACCTAATATTGACCTTTCTTCTGGCTTTACTCAAATATCTCATTTCCTAAATAGTTGTGTAGCAACTCTGAGACCAGATATAGGTAGAAGTTAAATCTGAATTTCCTGTGTCTTCTGCTTGGTGAACTCTCAAGAAGAAATAAAGTGGTTTTTCTTAACAGTTGTAGATCGTCTCTCATGTTGTGAAGTTTCCAACAGGTTTTTACCTGATTCAAATGAATTACTTTTCGTAACTCCATGAGGTCATTGGCTAGTGGGTAGCATGTGAACTGTGAATCTGATTGCTGCCACTGTTTTACCCTGTGAGTTCTTCTCCAGTGCACTGAAGGCAGGGCTCCAAGTCATCAATGGAGCACAGATCTGCCTCCTTCTGGGACAGAACCTAGGGACCTCACACATGCTAGATCTGAGCTGAGAATGGCTTTAACTTTTGCCTCCACCTCCTGAGTGCTGGGGTTACAGGTGTTCGCCACCAAGCATACCTAACATTTATTTATATGCACGTGGAGGTCTGATGACAACTTTGTGGAGTTGGTTTTCTCCTTCCATCATGTGAGTCCCAGGAAGTGACCTCAGGCGGTCAGGGTTGGCAGCATTGGTCCTGCCCTGTTTTATTTGGCACCAGGGATCCGTGTATGCTAGCAAGCACTGTACCAACTGAGCTGTATCTTCAGCCCTATTAAAGTTCATCTTCTAGATCATCAACAAATTCTATGAAGGCAGGCACTCACGTCTGTATTGATCAGCGTTAGGCACAAGGTCAGTGCGTAATGCATATTTGTGAAGAAAGTTTCTGCCAAGAAGCAGAAAAACTGCCAAGTGAGCTGGGAATGCTGCTCAGTCTGGATGAATCAAGGCTTATAGTACTTTGTATAAAAAAAAAAGTGTTGATCATTGGTGGTGTGGTTTGAATGAAAATGGCTCCCATGGGCTCATAGGGAGTGGCAATATTTGAATGGCTTAGGTAAGACATGTGGCCTTGTTAAACGAGTAGGTATGGCCTTGTTGGAGGTCCATCACTGAGGGTGGCTTTGAGGTTTCAGAAGTTCAAGCCAGACCCAGTGGCTCACTCTTTATTTCTACTCTTGGGAACCTGGATGTAGAGCTCATAGCTGCCCCTCAGCGCCGTGTCTGTATGTGTGCCACTAACCTTCCTGTCATGACGACAGTGCACCAAACCTGTGAGCTGTAAGCCAGCCCCAATGAAATGTTTTCCTTTATAAGAGTTGCCTTGGTCATGGTGTCTCTTCACAGCGATAGAAACCCTAACTACGACAGATGGATAGATAGGACAGCCACGTGAGTGTTTTAGCAGGAAGTTTAGTGCTGGGCTATCTAAGGCCACAGTGGAATGGCTTCTTAGACCAAACAATGCCTGAGTTTTTCAACTACTATCAGATTAGAGATCCCAGTTAAGCCCCCTGTGATTCCTGGGCTTCCCTAGTCCTGTGTTAGAATCAGCTTAGCTTGGCAGGAGTTCAGTCATCTTTGGCCACATTGAAATTTCAGGCTGGTCTGAGTTATGTGATATCCTCTCTCAACCCACACACACACAGATACACAACCTATGTTAGTACATATAGATCAAAATCACTTTTAAATTCTCTACAGAATACCTTTATATGAATATTCTATGTTTTATTTAATCATGCCCCTTTGGTAGGCATTGAGGCTGATTCCAAATTTATATTTACATTTTATATATTGTAACTTAAAAATTATTTCATTGTTATTTTATGTGTTTGGATGTTTTACCTGCATATATGTCTGTGCACTGCATGTGTGCCTGGTGTCCTAGGAAAATAGGGTAATAAATCTCCTGGAACTGGGGATGGCTGTGACCAGTCATTGAGGGTGCTGGGATTCAAACCTGGGTCCTCTGGAAGAGCATCTTAACTGCTGAGCCATCTTTCTAGCCACTAAAATTTATATAATTTTAATATAAAATGTGCTTTATATTTTCTAGGGCATACACATACAGGATTTAAGTGATTGTATATCTAACTCCATAGGTGTATTTAAGTGGGTGGGTGTGTAGACCTGTGTGTGTACACCCATGTAGGGGTAGGGGTGTGTGCACATGTGTTATTGTGTGTGGGTGTGAACACCTGTGTGTGTGTGGGGGGGTAGGCTAGATGTGAATGTCAGGTTATTTCCTCTATCATGTTCCACTTAATTTTAAAAAAAAATTGGAGAGATGACTCAGCAGTTAAGAGCTGTGGCTGCTCTTCCAGAGGACATAGGTTCAATTCCCAGCACCCACATGGCAGCTTACACGGTCTGTAACTCCTGTTCCAGGGGATCCAACACCCTCACATAGACATACATGTAGGCAAAACACCAATGTACATAAAAACAAAAAATAAAAATTGTGTTTACCTGCGTGTGTGTGTGTGTGTGTGTGTGTGTGTGTGTGTGTGTACCATGTGTGTCTGGTGCTCAGGGAGGCCAGAAGAGTGTCAGATTCCCTGAAACTGGAGTTTCAGACAGCTATGAGCTGCCATGTAGATGCTGAGAACCGAACCTGGGTCCTCTAGAAGAATAGCAAGTACTTGTAACTGTTGAGCCATTTCTCTAGGCTCTCTACCTAACAACAAACAAACAAAAAAAAAACAGAATAAAAACTTTCTTAAATGTGTTTTGCCTGTCTGTATGGCAGTTTGTTCCTTAGACACACAGCAACAGCAGAGGCCAGAAAGGAGTGTCAAATCCCCGAAACTGGAGCAGGTAAACTGAAGGGCAGTAACTTAACTAAGTACTCTTAACTGCTGAGCCATCTCTCTGGGCCCCTTCCACCAAATATTTTGAGATAAGATCTCACTAGCCTGGGCTAACTAATCAGCAAGACCTGCTGGCCAGGGAGCCCAGGGGCCCCTCATGTTTCTACCCCTCAGCACTGGGATTGTAGGCGCACACAGCCATCCTGGCTTTTTGTGGGTGCTGGGGAGCTGAACTCAGGCCCTCATGCTTTGGTGGCAAGGACTCTACTTACTGGGCTGTCACCCCAGACCCCTAGATTTCTTGATTATAGAAGTAACTCAATGTAGGAAAATTCCTGAAGATGTATAAAGAAAAGCCAGACATGGTGGCTCATGCTTCTAATTCCAGCTGAGGCAGGAGGACTTCTATGAGTTTGAGGCTAACCTGTGCCACTAACAAACAAAAAATAAGAATTAAAAAACAAAAACCTTAATGCTTGTCACTGAAATTTTAAAAAAATACGCCCAGTTGTTACATACTTCTTTTTTTGTGTGTATTCTGCTCTTTTTTCTTGTGATCACATTACATATGTAGACGTATGCACCAGTACCAGTTTTTAGTCATAAAAACTGGGCATTTATTTATTTATTTATTTTGAGGTAGTGTCTTACATTGTAGTTCTGGATGGCCTGGAACTTGCTCTGAAGAACAAGCTGAACTTGAACTCTCAGAGATCGACCTGCCTCTTGCCTCTGGAGTGCTTGGGATTAAAGGTGTGCAGTACCACTTCAGGCCTACAAAACCGGCTTTATAAAAATTGATACTTGGTTTAAAGGTGGTGTTAAGCTAACTGCAAACTGCTTTATACCGTTTTCTCACTTTGAAAAGTCTAATAGGTGAAAGGTTCAGGGCTTATCCTCAGCTGACCCAGCCCAGGGTGAAAAACTCAGGAGGGGTAGGTAAAAGCTGTGAAATTGACTGCAGCTGTGTCTGCCCAGAACTTTCTCTTTTCTCTCCTCCTTGCTTTCCTTGTTTTTTTCTCTCCCTCCTTTGCTTCCTCTCTCTCTTCTTTTTTTTGTTATGTTGCTCAGGTTAGCTTCAAATTCTGAGCTCAAGCAATCCACATGCCTCAGACCCAGCATCTCCAGTAGCTAGGACTTCAGGCACGCCACCGCACTCAGTATGCACCAGGAACGTCCCTGCAGGAATGCAAGGCTCCTTACGAAGTGGAAGCCATAGTCCTGCTACTACAAAAACTTGGCTTAGTCTTGAATGATGCTATCTAAAGGAATGGCAGTCAAATGAGCCAAGTGCCTGAGGAGAAAGACAAAGAACAATGGAAGGGATCAAGAATCCCCCAGCTCAGAGATGATCCTGGGCAAAGTCTGGTGTCAAGAGCCATTAGATCAGTTAACAGTCCGTCCATTTGGGATAACCTTGGCCTTTTGCTCTGGCCCCTCAACTTGGTGCGAGCTGGGTGATCCCGCCCACCCTGCGGGAGGCTTTCCCCGAAGTGAAGAGCGCCTCCCTCGCCCTAGACGGACTGTTAACGTACGTCACCCCAAAGCCCAGCAGCACCGGGCTTCTGTGGCTAGAAGTCCCCCGAGTCCCGTGAGAGGCCGAGGCAGGTCCGGCCGCCAGGGAGCATCGCCGCGGCCGGCGTCTGCGGCGGAGCCGGGGGAAGGAACAGAGCGCCGGTCCCTGGCTGGGCGCGAGCTGGGGGCGGCGCCGGGCGGCGGGGGTGGGGAGGGCGCGCGCCGGGGCGGCTGCGGCAGTTGCGCGCTAGGATTGCTGCTGTGCGGCGGGGCCGGTGAGTGCGGCGGCTCCCGCGGCGGGCGGGAGGGGGACTGGAGCGGGCGGGCGGCGAGCGAGCGGGCGGGGAGGATGCGCGGCCGAGCGCGCGACCCCGCGGCCCCCGTCGCCGCCCGGGGCGTCCCTTCCTCGGGGCCCCTCACCCGGGCCGGACCCGCCCGCGCGCTCGTCCGCCCGCCCGCCCGCCCGCGGCCTCAGCGCCCAGGGGTGGCGCACGCCCCTGGCCCGGGTCGCCCTCGCCCCGCCGCAGCCCCTTCCCCGCGCGGCGGCGACGCCCCCGGCCCACGTCACGCTCGCGCCATTGTTTCCCGGCGTCGGAGCTGGGACCCCGCCTTTCTCGCGGAGAGGGCCGGCGCCGCGCGGGGTCCGGCTGTCTCGCCCCGCGGGCCGCGGATGGGCAGCCGCGGCAGTTCTCCGCGCGAGGCGCCCCTGGGGCCCCGGGTGCGAGCCCGGTGGGGCTCGGAGCGGCCCGCCGCCGGTGCTGTGGCGCGGCACTTCCTGGAAAGCTCCCGTCGGTCGCGAGCGTCCCCGAGACGTTCGGGGCGGCCTGCCCCTGCCTTTGCCCTGGCCCGCGGCCCTGCGGGGCGAGATGCAGGCGTGGGCTGTGGGCGCCCTCAGACCGCAGCCTTTAGGAGCGGTAGAAGGAGGCCTGCGTCGGGTTGGCTCCTCAGCCCCGGAGGTGGAGGGCCGTGCTAATACAGCGCCGAAATGCCCGGTCCCTAAACACGGTTGCGTGTGCTCCCCGCCTCTGCGCCCGCACGCCCGCTCATTGTTTCGTAATGACCACAGACTATTAATTTTTCTTAAGGCGAGGGTTGCAGACTCTTCTGGCCGTCATGCGAAGGGGAGGATATTAAATAGTGCCATTTACCGTAGACGTAGTGAGTCTAGGAAAGGCTCCAGGTCTTTCGCGTGGTGGCCTTAGCATTTTCCATCAATGCTTAAGAATTTATCCAAACGACGACATCTGGGTTTGGAGGTTCAGTTCAAGAAGCCAGCTAGTTAGAAATTGAAATCAAATCTTTGAGGGTGCCTTGCAGTGGCAAAGTGATTACGCTGGGCCATTGATACACCTGGGTCGATGCTGCCATGCATACTTCCAAAGGGTATTTCCATTTCCGATACAGAATGAACCTGTCCTGTGGGCCTTGAACAGGTTACTGACCCTAGTGGCCTCGAACTTGGGATATTTCTCTCTCAGCTTCCCTAAATGCAGGTATTAAGGCATTTTCCACCATGCCTGAGCTTGAAAGACAGTTTTATTGCTTCACTCTTAACAAAAAACTTAAGGGAAGCAAAACTCAGATTCAGTAGTATTGGTTGTTCTCAACCTAGAATTTAGTACCAGCTAATCTGTAAAATAAGATGTTCTTTAAGGTTCTGTCCTATGAAAATGTACAGTCAGGCAGAAGTTTATCACTTCGAGAAGATTAATGCGGATACGTAGTGCTTGCTGGACTTACTGGATGACATCTTCCTGAAGAATGGGGCTGTTCAGAGGGGTGTTCATTATGTAACAAGACTGTTGTGTGAGGAAAGCAGTGCACGAAACATGGTGTTTAGAAAAAGGAGTTGTTATTGCTCTTTACTTGGAGTTTCACTTGAGACAGGGTCTTGCAATGCACCCCAGGTTGTCTTAAAAATCCTGCTTCGGCCTTCAATACACGGGGATTCACTTCTTGGCCTGTGTCTAAACTGTAGGCTCTGGGTTGGATACGGTGGCGTACTGGAGAGCCAGAGGTAGGCAGATCTGTGTGTTCAAGGCCAGCCTGATCTACATAGCAAGTTCGGGACAGTCAGGGCTACTAAAGACCCTATCTCAAAAAACCCTAAATCATTATCATCTTATAGGACCTCTCTTCATTGGGGACTGAACGCAGGGCTAAGCTTAGACTAGGCAAAGCAGTCTATGAGTGAACTACATCCCAGCCTTTTTTTTATCTTAATTTGAGAGTCTTAGTAATCTGCTTATTATGTGCCCCTCTTCCCTGGGGCTGAGGACCTACCCATGCACCTTGAGTTGGATGTGTAGTTTAGGCAGGCCTCCAATTTGGGATCTTTCTACCTCAGCTCTCCAAAGTGCTGGGTTTATAAGCATGTACCATCATGCTTACCTGGGCTTCAGACAGGGAGGGTGTTATTGCTTTACTCTTTCCAAAAACCTTAACTCAATGAAAGCAAAACAAAAAGCCACCTGCCTAAATTGTGTCATGGCATTTATGTTTAAGGTTTTTTATTTCTAGCATTTTGAGATAAGGTCTTACTCTGTAGACTGGGCTGGCCTCAGACTATCAGTAGTTGGCCTGCACAAGCTTCTCAGCTGCTTGGATTGCAGAGTGAGCTACTGTGGGTGATCTCAAATGTAGGCTTTTATTTAGTGATGATTGTTATGTACACGCTACTACTGGGCTGTCTACATGTCTAGGGAATTCATCTAATTTTAATTTGTGGTTTATGCACTATAGCAGGCAGTGCCTGGCACACATGCTTTTAGTCAATTTTTGTTGATGTGATGTTTTTAGCATTTATGACAACATCTACTAACATGAAATGTTAACTATCATGAGGCATATGTTAAGTGACATATGAGTAGTAAAAACTGTACTTTCAGCCAGAAGACAGCCAGCCGTATATACGTTTAAGGGCAGTTGTAGGAGATAAAGCTACAAAAAGCTTTTCTGGTAAGCTCTTTACAAGATAATTCAACTTGGATTCTTTGCAGCTTGAGCAGAATGAATAATGAACCCTTTTTTATAAATAAGTAATAAATTCTGGGGGGAGATCTGGGTTGAGTTTTTTTAGGTTCAAACCTGAGGAAGTTAATTTCATTAAATGAAGTTGGTAACATTGTCAGGGAGTACTAAAATTTTGCCATTTGACGTACTGTCTTTTTAAATAGTAGATTTATTATATTTTATATATGAGTGTTTTGCCTGCATGTATGTATATGAACCACTTGCATGCCTGGTACCTATCGAGATCAAAATAGAACATTGGATCTCCTGGAACTGGAGTTACAGCTGGTTGTGAATCACCATGTGAGTGCTAGGAACTGAACCCAGGTTCTCCCAGAGAGCAACAAATGTGCTTAACCACTTAGCTATCTCTCCAGCCCCTAAGTCTTAAATGATTTATTTTTTGAGCAGGGTAGGAGAAGGGGGTATGAGATGGGAGTCTCACTATTTTAAGCTGATCTGGAACTCAGTAGGTTAGTCTGGCCTCCAACTTTCGAGTCTCTTGCTTCATCCTTGGCAGGGCTGGTGAGTGCTAACATGCCCTGTTTTATATAACTTTATTGATTGAAATTTGATTGCATCCTGTAATTATTGATTGCCAAAGTTTGTGGAAAATAACTAGCAATAAAACGACAACAAAAGCATAGCAGCAATAATAGAAAACCCCCAAGTAGCAGGGTAGCAAAAATACTCCTCCTTTTAGGCTGAACACAGAATCAGAAAGATTAAGTTGATTTAAAGACTAACGGCTATTTGTTCTACCGTTTGTGTCTCTTTGTTGGCTGAGAAACATGGCCAGGGATGTCAGATGGAAGCCTGTGTGACAGGATCTACTTAGAAAGTCTGGCGCCCGAAACTCACTGTCTTTTAAAGAAAAGTGAGGTCAGCAGTAGTGAGAGCAGGAGTCGGGCATATGGTCCTTGGCTGCAGTGGATCATGGCCAGCCTAGGACGGCATTGTTTTAAATGTTAGCATACTTTCATTGCAGATGACCAGCGGAATGTAATTTTTTTTTGAGGTGTTAAAATTTATTTATCCAGTTTCTTTTTTTGTTAAGAATTTCATGAGTATTTATATAATTTTCCTCCTCCCTTCCCCCTTCAATGCCTCCTGTGTACCCCTCCCCCTTCTCAAATTCGTATCTTTTTAATCTTTATTATTGTTATATGTATGTATAAATTTAAAAATATAGCCCGCTGATTTAATTTAGTATTGCTCCTATCTATATGTGTTTGGAGCTGACTTCTTGGAATTAAATAACTTTTCGGGGACTCATCCAGAGAGAAGACTGATTCTGACTTTCTTATCAACGTTAATTTCCTGTAGCACTTAATACAGGGGTGGGGCCTTGTGAGATTCCCCTGTCCATGTCATCATGTCAGTTGGTCCTGGTATTTTCAGGTTTTGTTTAGGCAGCCATATTGTTGAGTGTTGATGGGTGCAGCTTTCCTGTCAAATATAAAAGACACCATCTCACAGCAGACATGGTCCTTTGGCTCTTAGAATTCCCTCCTCTTCCAAAATGTTCCCTGAGTCTCAGGTGTAGAGGCTGTGTTGTAGATCTGTCAGTTGGGGCTGGGCACTCACAGTCTATTCTCTGCATTTGACTAATTGTGGCTTTCTGTAATAGTCTCTGGCTTCTTTGAGGAGGGTGACAGCTACACTATCTGTGGGAATAAGGACAAGCATTTAGAATGCAGTTAGAAATGACACCTTTTAGGGAGGTGGCAGTGGTAGGTTCTCTCCTAGGTCCCATGGCCTCTGGAGCCAAAGTGAGTTAGCACTGATCCTTCCTGTTCGGTGGCCCTAAGTCCAACTAGGCCACTGCTGGTTACCCCTAGGATATAAGTGCCACAATTGCATCTTTAGGGATATCTTGCCATTTTGGTCATTGTGGTTCATAGCCATTACAGCTGGCTGGGACTATTGATTGTCTTTCTTGGCAGAGTGATATTTCTTCTTCAGGTACTATGAGAGCCAGTCCCTAGGGAGGAGACTTCCGGTCATTTCGATCTCAGCTCCTCCAAGTCCTCTATCTGAAGTGTGTGGTGTCTTCAGCAATAGGGTCTTTCCTTACATCTGATTTTGGGGAGGCTACCAAGGCAATGGCGATAGCTTACATTAGTTTTAGGTCTTTTGGACTTCCCTGACCAATAGTTTTAAAGGAAATTGCCTATACCTGGTACTGGGGTTTTTGTTAGATTATGGCTTTTTAGGGGGAGATTCATGTTTTTAAAAGCTTGTTCTAGTTTGTTGGAACATCTAATATATAATATATGTGTCTCACTGTACTTATTATTACTATTATTCTGTGGTACTCGTGGATGCTTGGCAAGCACTTTATCACTGAACAGACCCCCAGACTTTTTTTTCCCCCTCTAAACTTTTCGATAAAGGTTTCCATGAGTTGTCCAGGCTGGCCTAGAAATTGCCCTGTAGCCTAAGCCAACCTTGAATTTAGTCCACCTGTTTATACCCTCCAGCCTCTAGAATAGCTGGGATTACAGGCTCTGCCACCAGACCCAACCAAAAATTTTCTTCCCTTGGGCTAGAGAGATGGCTCAGCAGGTACAAGCAGTAGCCTTGTAAGCCCGTTGTGACCCCCGTGGTGTGGGGGAGAGGATTAACCCCACCAGTTATCCTCTGATGGCCATATGTATCTCATGACACCCCCCATAAATAAATGTAGTAAAAAAATTTTTCTTCCCTTTTTACCTTCTTATTGTGTTTTGTTTTTAAAATTACATTAACAAAAAATTTTAAAGTACATTTTCTGTGTGTAAGCACACACCCACATGCTTGCACACACAAGAACATGCCTTTATATGCACATAGGACAGAGAGCAACTTGTGGGCATCGGTTCTTGTCCTCCACCACGTGGGACCCAGAGATTGAACTCAGGCCATAAGGCTTTATGGAAACACTTTATCTGCAGAGTGATCTGGATTACACCATTTTGTTTTTTGTTTTAAAACTAGTTTTCTCTGTGATCCTCTCCTGGGCAAGTTACTCAATTTTCTGTCATTGATTTTTGTTTTATTTTTGAAACAGGATCTTTTGGAACCTGGCCTAGCCCAGATGACCTTGAACTCCTTTTCTCCCTCTGTTTCCCGTTTGTGCCATCACACCCGGCTCCCACTGTTGACTCTAAGCTCTCTTTCACTTGTGGTGTGATTATCTCATATGTGGTTTTCATTTTTTTCTTGTGCAACTTTGCATATTTATCTCAACTTTTCACTTGATTTACCAGTAATTAAGACTGGCCATCTTACTTTCTATTTTTATATAATTAAAATTTTTTTTACAATTATTTATTTTGTATGCATGAGGGAAGTGCACGTGTGTCACTGTGTATGTGTGTAGAGGTCTTTCCTTCAACCATGTAGGTTCTGGGGACCAAATTCATCCCTTGACTTTGCTGCTGAGCCATCTCCTTGGCTCTACATTGTTTAAACCTAGAACCACTGAAAAATAAGTTATAAAGACATTGAAGTCATTTCACTCTTGAAAATTTTTATTTCAATATCGTAAGACTGCCCTACAAAACTACAATACTATTATCACTTTAAATTAGTGTAGCATTAGACTGGAGAGATAGCTCAGTGGTTAAGGGTACTGGCTCTCCTAGAGGATTTGGGTTCAATCCCAGCCCCTGCATGGTGGCTCGCAACTATCTTTAACTCTAGTTCCAGGGGATCTCGTCTCACCTCTTCAGGTACCAGTGATGTGCATGGTATAGACATATATGCAGACAAAACACCCATACATATAAATACAAAATTTTAGGTGAGTGTAACATTATTACCTAGTTCTCAGCTAGTGCTGAGGTGTTCTTGGTGCTGGAAGTACACAGAAAGCTTCCCGGTATGAAGATGGTCTTGGCTTTGAGCCTCAGAACAGAAAACTAAAACTTCAGACTCAGAACTTACTTGTCCTAGTAATGGCCTTTATGGCCAATTCTCTTTTCTAGTGCTGGTTTGGAACTTTTTGACATTGAGGGGGAGGGTGTTTGTTTTGTTTTGTTTTGTTTCTTTGTTTTGAATCAAAGTCCCACTATTTCCCAGGCTATCATTTCTGCTTTTGCTTTGTTAGTTGCTTGGGACTGTAGGTGATGTCACTATTCTGGCTACTAGTCCAGGATTTAGTTATTAATTGCACTTAGTAACCATTAGGTTGTTTTTATTTTGGTTTTGGTTTTGGTTTTTTTGTGTGTGTGTGCACACGCTCATGGGTGCGTGTTGGGAATTAAACCTAGGGCTTCACATTCTGCCACGGAACCCTCTTTTATTTTCTTTTGAGGTACAACTCTCCAGATTGTTGCTTATTATGTTGATGTTGATGTATTCTGAGTATAGCCTAGTTTTGTTGAATGTCTTTCAGTTTGGATTTGCTCAATTATTTGCTTAGGGTTAGATTTAGATTAAGTACATGTGTTTGGAATAAATGTAATGTTAATGCAGTTGTGGACTGTCTTTTCTCTTTATCAATTTTGCTTAAATTTATAGGCAATGCTTATTTTTTCTGCTTTGTCTATCTTTAACATGGTGCTCAAGTAGCATTTGTTTTATACATTCTCTTTCTACAACTGTATTTGTAATAAAATCACACTATAAACTGATAAAGACAAGATAGGTTTTGTTATAATCTTAGTATGCAGAATGTGGGTGTGAAAAGTTTGAATGTTTGTTTGTTTTTTGAGACAGGGTTTCCCTATATAGCCCTGGCTGTCCTAGAACTCTCTCTGTAGACCTGGCTGGCCTCAAACTCACAGAGATCTGCCTGCCAGCCAGGTGCTGGGATTAAAGGCATTCACCACCATTGCCTGGCCTTGAATTATTTTTATTTATTATTACTGTTGTTGTTGTTGTTGTTATTATTATTATTTTGAGACGAGGTCTCCTCAAACTCTACATAGCTGAGGATGACTTGAAATTTCCTATCTTCACCTATTCAGTGGTGGGATTACAGGCTGCATCACCATGCTTGGTGTATGTGGTATGGTGGATTGGACACAGGGCTTCTATTTGTGCTAGACAAGCACTCTAGTACCTGTACATCCTCATTCACCAGTTTTTTATCATCTTCTTCAGTGTTGGAAACTGAACCTCCAGGTCTTGTGTGGGGGAGGCCAGTACTCTACCACTGAGTTATACACTGTTTACTTATGACAAGGTTTCCTTCAGTTCAGGTTGCCTGGGAACTCTCTGTGTAGCTGAGGGTGACCTTGAATTCTTAAACATGCTTCCACTCTGAGTGCTGGGATTATAGTGTGCATCATTCACCCAGTGTACATGGTGCTGGAGTTAGAATCCAAGGCCTCATGCGTGTTAGACAAGCACCCTACTAACTGAGCTGCAACCAGTCCTGTTTTGTTTTATTTTTGTTTTGTGTTTGTTAAACTTATTTTTGTGTATGTATGAGCATGTGGAGGTCAGAAGACAATTTGGGGTGTCAATTTCAGAAATGCCACCCACCTACTTTGAAACGGTCTTTTGTTGGGTTCTGTCCAGTGGGCTCTGGGAATCGAACTCAGATCTCGTGCTCTGGAGGAAAGGTCTTCATGGTTTAGAGGCAAGAGCTTTACTGACTGAGCTATGTTTCTGCCTCTGTTTTACTTTTGAGGTAGATTTTATGAATGAATTCTTGAAATAGTTCTATCTATGAATAGTAGAGTAAATTTAATATACTTAAATTGACATGCAAAAATTAATGATATGGTGAGAGCCTTTGGTATGTGATAGGAATTGTGAAATTTTGGTCCTGAAATTAGAAATTGGTTATACATTTTTCTAAGCATAAAATGCTTTATGCAGAGGCCTTAAGTATAAAACATTGTAAGTTTGAGCATTATAAATTATTAAGCACTTTTGCATGTCTGTAACCTACTGTTCTTAGCATCTTACACGTTTTCTTTTTTGGAGGCGGAGTCTCATGTATTTCAGGCTGGCCTCAAACTTGCTGTGTAGCTACAGTTGGCCTTTAAGTCCCTATCTTCCTACTGCTTTCTCCATGTGCTGGATCACAGGTCAACATACCCTGCTAAATTTGTATTTCTAGTTAGAATTCCAGAGTACAGATAGGAGAAGGCTGTTGCTTTGAAACAGAAAAACAAATTGTCAGGGCATCAGATACTGCATTTCTCACTCGACAGAATCTTCTCTGCTTTGTTATTTTCCATCAGAGAACAAGGAACCTTTTGTTCTGAAGCCTGATGTTGAAAGGTTAGCAAAATATTATTACATTAATCAAGCCAAGATTCATACACATTTGTGAATCAAGGGTAAGATTTTACAGGCTTATTTACAGCGTAAAAGGGTCTTGGGTTTTCAGGCTTGAACACAATTAGTTTTTGAAATACAAAGGTTGAAGTGCAGAGCTCTAGCTGCTCAGTTATTTTATGTTTGCGTGTGTGTGTTGTGGAGGGGATGAGGGAGCTTATAGAAACAGAGTCTTCCACTGTGGCTCAGGCTGTTCTGCAGTTCACTGTGTAGCCTAAGACCAGTCTTGAACTTTTAGCAATCTTCCTGCCTCAGCCTTCCAAGTGCTGGCATTAAAGGTATGAACTACCATTTCTGTGTATGGGAAGGTGCATGTGTTTCTGTATTAAGTTTACTGCGCATGATGTGTAGGATAGAGCTGAAAATAGTTTCAACTTAATGGGGCTTTTAGTTGAAAGAGAGATAGAGACAGAGAGGCACTGAGAGATTGAGAGGCATCTTAGCATCTGGAAGTGTTGTATGCAGGTATATGAGCAGCGTTCTCACCCCCTTTGGAATTTGTTCACCGTGCCTTTGGTGTGCAGACTCTTAAAAAGTTGTGTGTGTGTCTGCATTTGTCTCTCTGTGTACATGTGTGTATCGTATGTGCAGGTAAGGAGGGCATCACATCCCCTTGAGAGGAGAACAGATGGAAGTGAACTGATGTGGGGATGGGTATTGTAGTCAAGAGCAGCAGTTGCTCTTGGCCACTGAGTCGTCTTGCCAGCCCCTGTGATAAAAAGTCTTTAGAGTGTTGACTTGGACAAGAATTTACTGTACAGCTTGGGGCAAATGATATAAATACAGTTAAAACAGTGAGACGGATAAAGGGAGCAGTGCTAGAATGCTCTGAAGAAAAGGCCAGAAGCTGTTGGCTATGACTTAATTACAATCAAATTAAAAAATTTGATTTTTCACGATGTTGGGATTGAACCCAGGGTCATAAGTGTTCCAGGCAAGTGCTTTTCCATAGAGCTGCCTCTGGTCCCACCTTGTTAATTATGCTTGTTAAAAAATTATAAGGGGCTTGAGGGATAACTTAGTAGTTCAGAGCACTGGCTGCTCTCCCAGAGAACCTGGGTTTGATTCCCAGCACTGTATGTAACACAGTTACAGGCGATCATCATGATGCCCTCTTCTGGCTTCTGAGGGCACCAGGCATGAATGGGTACATAGACAACACATGCAGACCATACACCACTACACATAAAATATAATAATAAACAGTTCTGTGTGTGAATGCACACGATACGTATGTGAGATACATACCACGGCACAGTTGTGGAGGTGCACACAAAGAGAACAACTGCAGCCTGTCTCCTCTGCCTTTATATTGACTCTAGGAATCAAATCAAGTTGCCAGCCTGTGTAGCAAGTGCACTTTAACCCATGGAGCTGTCCTAGAATACTTATGTATATTTCCTTCCTTCTCTCTCTCTCTCTCTCTCTCTCTCATCTCATCTCATCTATTTATATATACACACTCATATATTCACAAACACATATATAAAATTTCCTTTTATATGTTACTTTTGTGACAAGGAACAAAGGCTGTGACATACTTTAGAAGCAATAAGCTTAGCCAATTTAGTAGTGAATCTCTATGGGGAGGCTGAGATCATAGCCTAGCCAAAAGTAAGCAGGAGGTGGGGTCGAGTGATTACGGAGCATCGGTAAGGCCTAGGGTTCAGACCCAGGATGAGGGAAGATGCTCTAGAACCAGGCCAGATAATACATGTCCGTCTAGTCCGGATTCTAGAGTCTGACGCAGGAAGTTCAGACAAGGAGTTTGAGGCCAGCCAGGACACTATAGAGAGACTCCAAGAACAAAGAAAAAGTTATAGTGTGTTTAAAAAGTTGTAACACTATTTCAGTGTTCTTTAAATTGCAGGTGACACTTTTGACTACAGATAAGTTTTTCAATATTTGTAAATGAGTGAAAGAAAATTCACATCTAATTTTTCTTGTTTTTAATGGAATGTATTAGAAATAAGTTGATTTGTAGATAGGTTAAGGGAGACACTTAAGCATAATAATGATAAAATCAACTGGTAACCACTATGCCTTCTTGGCTTTTTTTTCTTGGTCATTTATCAAAGATTAGAGTTAATCCTTAACTTCATTTTCCGTAAATGAACTTTACTTCATTTACTACATTTAATATAGGTGGTACATAAGCTTTAATGTGTGTAAATGAAAGAGGTATTGAGAGCAAAGTAAGCTCCAGACTGGTAAGGATTGTTTAAAATTATCCTTCCCATTTTCAGTTTCAGAGGAGTTCTTTCAGAATGCAAATGGTTGATTATAAAAACTGGTAATTCCAAGTTTTGTATTTCTAATGCAAAATAAAGTTGGCTTTTGTCGTTGTTGGGTGTTTTTTTTTGTGGGGTGGGTGGTTTCTCTGTTGTAACTCTGGCTGTCCTGGAGCTCGCTCTGTAGTCCAGGCTGACCTCGAACTCAGAGATCCTCCTGCTTCTGCCTCCCGAGGCTAGGTTTAAAGACATGTGCCACCACCATACTGCTCAAAATAAAGTTTTTTAAAGTTAAATTTTTATTAGATTTGTTCATTTTATTTTGTGTGTGAGTGTTTGTATGCATGTGTGTTTGTGCATCACAATTGTGCTTGGTGCCTGAGGAGGCCAGAAGAGGTTTTGGATCCTCTGAAACTGGAGTTACAGATGGTTGAGAACCATCATGTGGGAGGCTGGGAATTAAACCCAGGTTCTCTGCAAGAACTATCATTGCTCTTAACCACCAAGCCATCTCTCCAGCCCTCCAACATTAAGTTTTGATGTAAAACAGTGAATGTTCATATTTTCTAATTGCTATCATGACCTTGTTGTCTGTTAACATACTTATTCCATCGAAAGTATTTAACTCACACTGCTGTGTTAAGCACTTTGCCTGATAAGTTTGTGCTACATAGTGTTAAAAGTTCTTCTTTCCAACTGACATGATCTGAAATAGTTAGAATAGCATGGTCAGCCTTTGCTGCAGTAAACTCTGGCAGTGTGGCATTTTGTCTTAATGCAGAAGGATGAAAATAAGCCTTGATGACCACTTACAACTTTGAATTTGAACTTGAAGAATACAATGGGACATCATAACCACTGAATGTTTCTTGATATTTTAAGGGTAGATACAAGGTTTTCATTGTGTCAGATATCAAATTAAATGTCAGATTTGCTCTGGTTGTAGTTTTAAAATAATGGATTTGTTGGGTATAGTGATAATGTACCTAAAGTCTGAGCATTCACAAGTTGAGGCAAAATTATTAGAAATTCAAGAGTAACCTGAGTTACATAAAGAGATTGAACCTAAAATGGTCATCAGCAGTAACAAATGATCTTCCTATGTATTGATCATCAGCATTTAATTTTTAATTTTTGGTAGACAAGATTTTGCTACGTAATCAAGACTAGCTGGAACCGGAGAACCTCCTTCAAGCCCCAAGTCCTACAATTCTGGGCATGTGCCACCACCAGCTAGAATATCAGCATCTTATTGCGAAGTGATATTAGTTGCAGATTGGCAGCCAAGCTTAGCCGGAAGTTTCAGTTTTTCTTTGTTTCTTGTTATCTACCAATCTGTCTAGTTCTTTATAACCAGTTATTTCCGGCTGGTACAGCACCTTGCTTCATTCTTTGGTGGAGGGTGATGGTAGTCACAAGGGGGCACTGCATATGTTTGGCCTATGAAATAATTTTAAGAGTATGAAATGAAGCCAGATGGTGGCCCACGCCTTTAATCCCAGCACTTGGGAGGCAGAGGCAGGCAGATCTTGTGAGTTTGAGATCAGCCTGGTCTACAGAGTGAGTTCTAGGACAGCCAGATTTGCAACAGAGAAACCCTGTCTTGAAAAAAAAAAGTGTAAAATGGTAACATTTTGAATGCCTACAAATTCATTTCATATGTTACTCTCCATGTATAATTATTTTGCAGACTGGATATTTAATGATATAGCACAAAATTATTCTAACTGACCACCACTGTATGGAAGGAACTCATTTTGAACTTTTAAGTTCAGTATCAGTTGCTACTGTATCTTACCCCAAAACAAAACAAATCACCAGCACTACCAACAAAAATTCCACAAAAAAACACTCAATTAAACCTAACACCCTGTACAGGTGACAGATAAAATGCTTTCATACTTACTTGGACTTTGTGTGTGTGCCAGATGATGAATCATCATCTTCAATTTAATTGTCATTATTTGTAGTCTTCTCTTTTCTGGGGGTGGATACAAATGTAGAGACTACCAGTGAATGCCTCAATGGTACTGAGCTTTGTGTGTTTTCTGTTTTCTTACACATTCATCATTTAATGCCTTTCTAGTGTTTTTTTTTGTTTGACCCTGGGGATTGAACTTAGAGTCTTGCGCATGCTAAGTGTGTGTTCTTTCACTGAACTGAACATTTAGCTGTGTGTGTGTGTGTGTATGTGTGTGTTTGTCTTCTCTGTCTGTGTGTGTGTCTGTACTTGCCAGGGCAAGTGTGTGGAGGTCAGAGTACAGTTTGAATGAATCAGTTCTCCTTCTCTGTATGGGTCCTGGGACTTGAACTTAGATCAGCAGGTTTAGTGGCAAAGGCCTTAACAGAATGAGCCATCTCACCAGTCCAGCATGTGGGTTTTTTTTTTTGTTTGTTTTTGTTTTTTGTCTGCTTGCCCTCAACATTATCTTGAGTTTTAATATTTGTATATAACTAGTTCATTTATTTTTATTGCACAGTAGTATTGTAGTGCATGAGTTATATCGCTATCTATTTATGTGTTGACAGAGTAGACATTTGGGTTATTACTAGTTTTTGATTTATAAAGCTCCAAAGAATATTCATATATAAGCTTTATATGAATGTATATTTTAATTTGGGTATCTAGTAGAAAGGATAAGACATGGCAGGTATATGTTTAATTTTTAAAACAATGATAAACAGTTTCCAAAGTTTGTGGTATTTTTATTCTCAGCAGTGTGTTAGAATTATAGTTTCTTTATTCCCAGCATTTGATTGCCAGTCTTGATTTTTTAAATAATATTTTTATTAATTCTTCAGAATTTCGTACAGTGTATTTTGGTCTTAACTCCCCTCTGCCCCCAACTCCTCCCAGATGCACCATGTGTAGCACTGTGTCCATACCCACCAACATTGTGGCCTTTCTTTGTAAGTCCATCAAGGTCAGTTTGTGCTGCCTGTGGCTCTGGGGCCATCCGTTGCAGAATGGTCTACCTCCCTCAGGTCGCCCTCTGAAGTCACTCTCCTTTCCCAGAAGTTTACAGTTGGTGGTGGGACTTCAAGCCCATTTTTCTCCTCCATGCTGTGATTACATCTGGCTTGAGCCTGAGTAGGTTTGCGTATGACGTCACAACCTCCGTGAGTCCATATGAAGCTGGCTGTGTCCAGAAAACACCTTTATTGAAGCTGTTCATTGTCTCTGGATCTTTCAGTGTTCCATCCCCTCTTGCACAATGAGGAAGGAAGGAAGATCGTGGTACAGATGTCTCATTGAGGGTTGAGCACTTGGCAGTCTCTTGTTTACACTTTGGCTTGTTTTGGGTCTATGCTAATACCCAACTACTGCAAGACGGTGTTTCTCTGGTGAAGGCTGAGAGATGCACCAGTCTGAGTATGCAATTAGTCATTAGGAGTAGGGTTGACACGATGTCCACTTAGCAGGATAGGAGTGCCATGTTCTCTCCTAGGGCCCGTGACCTGTCTAGTCCCATGAGACTCTCAGGCAGCTGTACCACTGTAAAATAATATGTGCATATAATCTACTCAACAAATCTGTGCCACTGAAGAATCTTACCTCTTACACATCTCGTGTATAGTTGTGGGGAGTGGTGGATTTCATGCAGGCCCCAAGTCTTCCCTCCATGAAGGAATAAGCTAATAGGCCTGATCTCAAGTTGGTCTTCGGAGTGGGCGATAACACAGCTGCTCTGATTCAGGAAGGCAATGGTTATGTCCAACCTGGAGGACACAGCTACTCTACAACTTTGATTTTCTTACGTGAATATCACCTGGGTATTTTTAACAACTACAAACTTGGCTTGTTTAAAATTGGCTTAAAGACATGATATTACCATATTCAGAATACTATATTCTAGATGCTTTCACAGTCATTGGTATTTGAGTAAAAGTCTAATTCAGTTGAAGAATGGTGCTTAGTTATGCGAGGCTCTGGGTTTGATCTCCAGCCGTAGTGAAAACAAAACATCAAAATAATGTACACGTGAAAACTTCAGGAAAGGTGAAGGTTAAGAATAGTCTAGTTGTCAGAGTACTAATACTCAGCTGTTTGCTCTGTTTCTGATGTTTCCCTCATGTGATGGAAGGTGCACATCTTACAGCTAGTAAGTACACCAATGCCAGTCCCAAACTACTAAATTGTTGATTTTCTTTTCTAGAATTCATCATACAAATAAGATGACAACCTCCTGGAGTGATCGCTTACAGAATGCAGCAGATATGCCTGCTAACATGGATAAGCATGCCTTGAAAAAGTACCGGCGAGAGGCCTATCACCGGTAAGATAGCTTCACCCCAGAGCACCTCTAAGAAGCCTATACTTCTACTCTACTCCTCAAGTGACAGTATTAACTAACCTACATAGATGTTAAGTAATTTATCACAGAGCATATAGTTAGCTTGTGATTCAAATATAGTGACATTTAGGCTTTTAACTGTAGCTCACCAGTATGCTTCTTGTGGCTACGATAAAAATCCTGAAGTCTTTATCTGCTAGAAAATTGCACCTACTTAATTGGATTGAAAAACATTTTTCCCCTTCTCAATAGTCTCATAGCCCAAGCTGGCTTTGAACTCATGTCAATCCTCCTGCCTCAGCTTGTCAAATGCTATGATTATAGATGTGTACTATATCTATATTTAGGTTTCTTTCTGCTTGTTAGTTAGTTTGTTTGTTTTTGTTTTTTTAAAAATAGGGTCTTGCTGTGTTGCTTAGGTTGGCCTTGAATACATAGACTTAAGTGTTCCTCCAGTTTCAGCCTTCCCAAGTAGCCAGGACAACAGGCATATACCACTATGCCTCGCTAAGATTTAAATTATTTTTAAAACTTATTTATGATAGTGATGATGTGTGTTTGTGTGTGCATGCAGCCAAGCCACAGTGCACGTCCAGGTTAGAGGACAATTCTGTGACACCTTTCCTGTCTTTCCTTCCATCTTTCTGTGGGTTCTGGGATTGAACTCAGCTTACTAGACTTGCATAGCAAGTGCTTTTACCCACTGAGCCATCTTGCTGACCCTTGAGAATGAAATTCTTAACTGCTGCTTACCGTAAACTGATTAGAATTTTTAGACAAAATTTTAAAATATGTTTACTTAGCCCAGGTATGATAGCACACACTTGTAGAGGTAGAAACAGGATCATGAGTTCAAAATAAAGATAAAAGCACAAAATACAGAGTAACAGTTTTGTTCACAATAGTATTTATTTAAAAAAAAAAGTTACACAGTTCTGACCCTGCCTTTCTACACAGAAAATAGTAGAACTAAGTAGAACTAAGCCTGGTTAGTAATTGTTTTTAATGTAAGCTGATGATACCTCACTAATGGTAGGTCACTATGTAGCATTTCTGGGTATTAGGCTATTGTTCCTTAAGCCCTGCAAAAGTGAACATTTTGGTTCTTGTCAAGGCTCCAGATTACGTAGTGGGTATTGATGACTTCCTTTCTATGAGGTGTATTAGTAACTGCTACGGGAATTCAAGTATAAAACAGAATAATTTTAAAACGTTTAAATGTTTATTTTATTGAGTATATGAGATATGCATGTGTGAGTATGCCCATGTGTGGAGGTCAAGGACAGTTCTGAGGAGCTGGCTGTCTCCTTCTGCTGTGGTTTCAGAGATTGAACTCAGGTTGTTAAGGCCTGTGTAGCAAGCATTTTTACCCAATGAGCCAGCTCTTGGGCTTTAAAACAGCATGTTTATATGTGTAAAGAAAACATGAGGGCTGTGGATAGGGCTCAGTTTGGCAGAGTGTTTGCCTGGCTACACAGAGTTCTGGGTTTGATACCTAGCATAGCACAGACAGGGCATGTAACCTCAGCACTCCGGAGGCAAAGACAGGAGAATTAGACATTTGAGATCTTCCTTAGCTACATAGAATGTCTGAGGCCATCTTAGGCTTCATAAGACCCCATCTTGAGTGAGAGAAAGTAAGCATAAATGCTGTACTGAATACAGGCGTTCTGTATATTTATGTTCCATTATTTTGTTAGTCTTTAGCTTCTAATGGATACATTTGGATACATTTTTAGCAGGGGAAACAGAGCTAAACTTATACAGTGAACAAAGATAAACTCTAGCAAACGTCATCTGGTAAGCATCCTAATTACATTTAGTATGCCATAGCTCAAATACATTTCTGACTCATTTAGAATGGTATTTCTTGGGATAGTTTAGACAGGCTCCACACTCTACATTCTTCATAAGGTAGGAGTAATATGAAACAACGGAAATATTAGTAAAAGCATCTCCCAAGATTTATAATTTCTTTTTAACTGTGTCTCGCTGTATAGCTCATACTGGGTATGAGCTCATAGCCGTCCTGCCTTGGACTTCTGATTGCTGCCATTATAGGCCTTGTTTAATCCCTTTTCAAATTTTGTTTTTTGTGTTGTTGGTTTTGGGGTGATACTGGGGTATCATGCTAGGTAAATACTCTGTTAGGGCTCAAACCCAGGACTCTTAAATACTGAGCTACATCACTCTGTCCTAATAAACACCTTTTAATTAGAAAAATTGGGTTCTTTGACTCTTAAAGTATTTGCTTTTAAAAAATTATTCTAAAATTGACAAAAATTTTGTATATAATTTCAGAGAACACTTAAAGTCTCTCAGTAAGCTAGCAGTGGGTAAAGGCCAAGAAAAAAAAGGAGTTTAAGGTCAGTCTTGGGTACATAATGAGTTCAAGGCTAGCCTGGGTTACATGAGACCCTGTCTCAAGTAACATCCCCCATCCCAAAAGAAAACAGCAACAAAGGTTTGTCAACCATTTTCGAGTATACAATATTTTATTATTAACTATTGATACCATGTTGTAAAATAAATATCTTGAGCTAATCTTTAATCAGTATTTCTTTGTTGATGAAAAGATTGAGACATGAGGTCTTGCTTCAAATTTCCTCACACCCCCAACCCAAAATTAAATTGGCCCAGCATGGTGACACACCTGGTAATCATGGCACTTGAGGGTGTGAGGCAGGAGGATTAGGAGTTCAAGGTTAATTTTACCATGGTCAGTTTGAGGCCAGCATAGGCTACCAGAGACCCTCTCAAATAACCAAAAATTTAAAAAATGAAGTATTTTTAGTGATGTTATGTGACTGTATTCCTGGGGAGACACCAACACACATCTCCTCAACCCCACACTGGGGAATGACGACAGCTCAAAGTCCCACTTGGTGAGCCAGTGAGTTTTATAGGGGTTACTTACATGAGCAGAATTGACTCGACAGTTCTCTCACCAAAGCCCACCCCTCATGGGTAGAGTGGCTCCTGAGAGCTGGGAATCTGGAGCTCACTGTTCATGAGCTCGGAGAATGTCTACTTCAGACTGTTCAGATGGTCTGAGCCTCTCCTAGGCAGCCTGACTTGGTTTGAGAGTGTTCTCACAGTTGAGCTTGAGTGCTTCTTCTAGGTGCCTTAGCCTGTCTGAACCTGTTCTAGGCTGAGAGTGTCTCTGAGCAGTCGTTACCGCGTATATATGCGCGAGAAAGGAAGGACCTAATGTAGTGGTTCTCAACCTTCTTAGCTGTGACCCTGTAATACAGTTCCTCATATTGCAGTGACCCCCAACCATAAAATTATTTTTGTTGCTATTTTATAGCTGTACTTTTGCTACTGTTAGGAATTGTAATGTAAATATCTGATATGCAGATGGTCTTGGGTGACCTTCAAAGGGGTTGAGACCTACAGGTTGAGAACGGCTGGGCTAATGAATCTGGTTTCAGGGACTTCCTGAAGCTTTAGAGTTATTTACTTCCTGAGCCCAGCTAGCTTCTCTGCATGATTGCATAGTTCAACTGTCTTGAGAGCATCCTGTACCTTGCGGAGCTTCCTCCAAGATGGGAGTGTATCTTGGAGGACATTGGAACACAACAAATGGAAACCATTTACTTTTAGTATTTGTTTGTGTTTATTTTTGAGCAGGGTCTTAAGTATCCTAGGCTGGTTTCAAACCTGTTGCATAGCTGAAATAACTGTAAACTTCCTGATCCTCCTGTCTCTATCTCTTGAGTGCAGGTCTGTGCCCCCATGCCCAGTTTCATGCAGTACTGGGTCTCAAACTTAGGGCTTTGCATGCTGTACAGGCCCTCTGCTACCTGAGCTTTTTGTCTAGCACTAGAGACTTTGTTGTTGTTAGTTAAGTCAATTTGCATTGTTTCTGAAACTTTAAAGATACAATAATTATTCTTATAAGCTGTACATTGTATGCGGTGTTTAAACATTTTTTTAGAAGAAGCTAAACTTTTTTTGCATGTATGTGAGTGAGTGTGTGTGGTGTATGTAGGAAGCTAGAAGACGTGGTGGGTGTCCTGTCTCTGTCATTCTGTTTTAGTCCTCTGAGTCAGGTCTTCTCGCTGAACCTGGAGCAAGCTCCAGCGATCCTCCTCTCTCTACCTCCCTCAGTGCTGAGTTTATAGGTGCAGACAGCCATGCCTGGCTTTTCGTGTGGGTGCTAGGGATATGAACTTAGGTCTTCGTGTTTACTCTGCAAGTATTGTTTATTTATTTATTATTTATTTTGAGATAGGATTTCTCTGTTGTAACTATGGCTGTCCTGGAACTCACTCTGTAGGCCTGGCTGGCCTCGAACTCAGAGATCTGCCTGCCTCTGATTCCGGAGAGCTGGGATTAAAGGCGTGCACCACCACTGCCTGGCTCAGTAAGTATTCTTATCCACTGAGCCATCTCTCCATCCCCAGAAGATAAATGATCTTGGTTAAGTAAATGCCCAGCCATACTGCCTTGAAGCTACCGTTGCTGCTGCTGCTATTGTTTCTTCCTCTTCCTTGTCATCTTCCTCCTCCTCCTCCTCCTCTTCTCCCTGTTCCTCTTCCTCTTCATCATCATCATTATTTGCTTAGTGCTAGTTGTCTACATCATAACATAGAGATGATGATGATGATGATGATGAGTCATTAGAAAATGACCTTCAGGATGTGTGGCTGTTGTTCCGCCTTTGTTTCCTTGTTATGATTGCTCAGTTTCTGATTAGAGGATAATCATCTGGCCAAACCCTTCATTGGAATATGTTATGCTGTAGTCAGAAGCTAATCCGAGATGCTTAGATGCCATAGTGACCTAAAAGAGCCACATTAGAAGATCATTTCTTAGTTTAGCATCTAGAAGCTGATACTGTTCAGTACAGATCAGAATTTATATTCATCAAATCCAGAATGGAACAATTTGATCTTTCATCAACTCTTCATGTTGACTGTGCCCATGATGCTGAAACCAGGTATTTGGATTTACCATCTTGAAGCTCTGATAATTATAATAAAGCAAAGTTTCTTTAATATAGGGAATTGACTTTTTCTTGGTGAACATAGATTATGAATTTATTGGTGTATTTTATTAAGTTGAAGTGAAATTTGATAATCAGACTTGTGATTTTGTAGTTATGCAGTCATTTGACTTATTTTAAAACGGTACAGCCTGGTGGACCTGTAATCCCAGCATTCAAGAGTCTGAGGCAGGAAGAATTGCCAGGAGTTTAAGGCTAGCCTTGGCTACATTGTGAATTCTAGGCCAGCCTAGGCTCCATCTTATCTCTTACTTCAAGAAAAAAATTACAATTCCTTTGTCTTTAAAAATATTTAGAGACATTCACATACTTATCTGAAATAATAATACTAACACTATTATTTTGGAGATAGAATCTCACTATATAACACTGGCTGTCCTTGAACTTGCTATGTAGGCCTAGCCTCAGACTCACTGAGATTCACCTGCCTCTGCCTCCCAAGTTCTGGGATTAAAGGTTTGTACCACCATGCCTGTCCTTGAATTTTTTTAAAAAGATTTATTTTATTTTTTAGTTTTCTCTGTGTGTGTGTGTGTAGGTGCCATAAGAGGCCAGAGACAGCAGCTCTTCCTGGAGCTGGAGGTACAGGTACTCATGAGCTGCTGCTCTGCAAAGGATATGGGAGCCAGACTTGAGTCCTCTGCAAGAGCATTGCTGCTCAGCTCTCTTTCCAGCACCCTGACATTATTGCTTAAATTGAATTTATATCTCTAAAGCCTTGACAGTATTCATTTAAACTTATTGAGTAATAATTTCTTCTCAAATTAATTATATGAATTTGTTGACATAAAATAGTTCTTTAGTATCTGTCTTAGCACATTAGTACTAGTAGACCTAGAAATGTTTATAATGATTTCTTTTAACCTCAAGGGAAGTAACAAGTTATTTGCAAAGAGAAGAGTTTCTCCTCTCTTGAGGGAGACTGGTAAATCTTAATTTTTCTTTTAACCAATTAAAGATACCATTGTCATTCTGTATTTTTTGTTTTTTGTTTTTCAAATTGAGACAAATGCTTGATCATATTTATTTGGTACTCTATGAGAATTTGGTACTATTATATAATGCATAATGACCAAATCTGAGTAATTAGCATTTCCACTTCCTTAAACATCATATCTTTGTCTTGGGAGGCACAGGACTGATTTCTTTTATCCCTTTATAAAGGAAATTCTAGTTATTGCAAATTATAGTCGCTCTACTATGCTGTGGAGCACCAGCTCTTAGTCATAAGTAAATGTAGTTTGTGTATCATTACCCAGTCTCTCAGTATCCTCCTACCCACTGATCTTGCTTGCTTCTAGTGATGTCATCTAGTGACATCTAGTGATGTCTCTTCTGTGAGATCAACATTTTTTATTTTTACATGTGGGTTGTAGTTATTGTCTGTGTTTTTAGCCTTTTTTGAGACAAGGTCTTATAACCCAGACTAGCTTCAAACTCCTTATGCAACTGAAGATGAATTTGAACTTGTGATTCTCTTGTATCCACTTCCTGAGAGCTGGGGCTACAGGTCTCCACCACCACACTTAGTGTATGGGATTGAACCTAGGATAGTGTTCCCCCAATGGGTTACATCTTCAGTCTTGCTATTTTTCATCCCCCTCACCCTCCATGTGTGTTTTATTTGTGTATGGACATGTGTGTTATATGTGAGTGCTTCTGTGTGTGCATACGTGCTCACAGGTATGTTTTTCATATGGGCATGCGTGTTAGACATGAATGTTTGTGTGTGTGCGCACACAGGTGGAGGCCATAGGTCGACGCTGTAATTGCCTTGGGCCTTCTTCTGCCTTAGTCATTGAGGCAGAGTTTCCTGTCTCTGCCTAAGCTGGAATCACAGGCAGGCTACCACACCCACTTGGCATTTAATGATTTTCTGATGTCTTCACTTCACTGGGGTTGTACCTCAGATACTTTAGCCACTAAGCCTTTTTCCCCAGCTCTGGATTTAGCTTTTTAATTGAGTCATTAATAAAGCTGAATAAACTTCCGTTTTAATATGGGTTCGTTGTTAAATAGGTAAATTGTTAAAATTTTAGTAGCTATTTAATAATTTGAAATCACATGAAAAAAATAGGTCTTCAGGAATACTAAGAGTTATCCTTTGTTTTTGTGTCTGTTTGATGTGTGTGTGTGTTTGTGTGTGAATGTAGGTTGTGTGATACATGTGTGGAAGAGAACACCATGGCATATTGGTGCTTACTGACCACTGTCTTTGTTTTTGCTGCCACTTAAGCCAGACTTGCCCTCAAGCTTCCAGGGATTCTCCCATCCCAACCTTCCATCATGCCACAGGAGGATTGGGATCACAGATGTTCACTACCACACCTGTTCTATGTAGCTTCTGGGGGTTAGAATTCGGGTCTTTACACTTGTGTGGCAAGCACTTTATGCTCTGAGCTACCTTTCTAGCCTAAGAATAGTCACATTTAAACAACACTGTACAGGTAGGATGTGCTTGGTTAAAATAGCAAGAGCAAGATAGAGGCCCTGTGTTACAGTTCACGCCTGCAATTCCAGTGTGAGATATAATATCAGAATCTCTTTGTTGTTGTTGTTGTTGTTAGTATATCATTCTTATGCTTTGAGTAGTATTTCATATTCCCAAGGAATGACAGGTGAAGACTCAAGAGATTTTGTTTTTCTTGTGTGTGTTTCCCTCCAAACATTATATGTCTAGGTTATATTCAGCAGTAAAAAGGAGTAAAATATTGACATGTGTAATGATTTTGTTATACCTCAAATATTATGCTGCTTTAGAAAGCCATTTTGGAAAGAGTACAATTCTATTTTTATAACATTCTTGAAATGACAGAATTGTAAAGATTAGAGTAAGCAGAATAAGGTAGGTAGGTACAGGGTCTTTCATTTTTGAGAGTAGCACAAGGACTCCCATTAGCCAGGAGTGGCGGCTCATTGCTGTAATTGCAGCCCTTGAGCATGTGCACACACATATGGTGTTGTACTACACACAAGCTGTTCTCATTGGGAAAAAAACGAGTGAAAGACGGAAGGGATATTTTCCCCGACTATTTTGTTTCTCTCAACATAGCCTTGACTGTCCTGGAACTCACCCTGTAGACCAGATTGGCCTCAAACTCACAGAGATCCACCTGTCTCTGCCTCCTGAGTGCTGGGATTAAAGACTTGTGCTTCTATGCCTTCCTGTTGTTTCTTGCTATTGCACTAAATCTGCAGTTATATCAAAATACAGAGAGTTAACCAAAACCAGTGACAATGCACTCATATCCTAGATACAAGCTGTTCTTGATGATGCAGTCTAGTTGTTCCACGCAGTTTCTCTGCTTGATAGATAACACTTAATGTAGGGGAGCTTCCCAACACTACTTTAATATTAACCTTTTGAATTGTATACTCAGTTTAAAAGTTATTGTGGTGCACATGAAATGCACTCGATGTTCTGGTTTTAATTTTCCTGGTGACTAATTAGGTTGAACAACTCTTCAAATGTTACCTGACTGTTTAGAGATTTCTACAAGAGTTTGCCAGTTGTGTGATCTTTCTCATACTGATTTGTAGATCATTGTTGGCCAGTTGTGTGTTATTGTGTGTTTTTCATATTGGTTTGTGGAAGATCATTGTGTTGAGGTAAAACGTACCCTTCTGTACTGTTTAAGTTTTATTGAGATCTACTCATATAAAATAGAATTAATATCCAGTGGCTCTTAGTATATTGACCAAGTCAGACATCTCCTCAGTTTGTTAGTCTTCTCAGTTCCTGACCTTTCTGTTGCTGTAGAGTTAGCTAGTCTAGACGTTTCATGTAAATACAATTACATAGTCTGTGCTTTCTTTGTTTGACTTCTTTCATTTCCCACAGTGTTTCTAAAAATCTGGGTATGGGAACTCATACCTTTAACCCCAACACTCGGGAGGCAGAGGCAGGGGGATCTCTGAGACCAGCCTGGTTTACAGAGGAGTTCCAGGTCAACCAGGGCTGCACCTTGGGAAACAAACAAGTTTACTGTGTTTTCAAGTTTAGTTTCTATTATAACAAGTCTTTATATTTTCTCAGTCTGTGTTTGCTTTTTACTATTAGTATTCTTTGGTGAGCAGATATTCTTAATTAAATGGGCTTTTTGGAGGGGAGAGTTGATAAAATTTATCCTTACGAAGTATACAGCGCAGTGGGATTGGTATATTCACAAGATTGCACAACCCTTACCACTGTCTATTTCCAGAACATTTATCACACCCAGAAGGAACCCATCACTCAATAGGACTAACTCCCCATCCTATCTTCCCTACACCTCTTAGCAAACACAATATACCTTGTGTCTCTGTAGACTTACTTATTCTTGATAGCTCATACAGATGGAAGGCGTACATCATGTGGACTGTTATGTCTGGCTCCTTTCACTTAGCAGTACACAAATGGAGTTGGGAGAGATGGCTCATTAGGTAAGAGCACCTGTTGCTCTTGCAGAGGACCCGGGTTCAATTTCTTAGCACCATCTGGTGGCTCGCAGCTACTATGACTGAAGTTCCAGGGAATAGTTGTCAGAAGAGAGTGCTGGATTCCCTGGAACTACACCTTCTTCTGACCTATGTGGGCACCAGGCACACACATGGTAGACATACATACACTCAGGCAAAGCACTAATACACATAAGATAAAATCTTTAAAAATTACTGTTATTTTATTTTATTTGTGTGTGTGTGGGGTGGTGTTTTGAGACAATGGTCTTACACTGTGTGGATGAGGCTAGCCTTGAACTTGTGGCAGTCTTCCTGATTCTGTCTTCTAATTGCTGGGATTACAGCCATGTAGCACCATGTCCAGCAAGTATTATGTTTTTAAGGCTTAGCCATGTAAATACTTATTTTATTGGCCTAATAATGTTCTATCGTATAGTTATACTGTATTATATTTTTCCATTAATCTATTTAGCATTTGGGTGGCTTTCCTTTAGAGGCCATTATGAATAGCACACAATCTGGAGTCATCTGAGAAGAGGCAACTTCAGCTGATAAATTCTGTGGAAGGGCCTAGGCAATGGGTTCTGGATTGTACAGCAAAGGAAACTGAGCAAGACATAAGCAGCCTTCCTCCATGGCCTCTGCCTCAGTTCCTGCCTCTAGGATCCTGCCCTGACTTTTTTCAGTGGTGAAACTGTGATTGGGGCAACAAATAAACCTGATCCTCCCCAAGTTGCTTTTGGTGATGTTGTTTTATTATAGCAGTAGAAACTTAGAATTAGAATATGGCATGATGAACATCTGTGTAGAGATTTGTATGGACATTTGTTTTGGTCATGCCTCTAGGAGTAGAATTTGCTTGCTATATGATAACTATGCCTAGGTTACTGATAAATTGTTCATGCTGATGTATCATTTTACAGCTCTACCTTCAGTATGTGAGCATTTAAGTTTCTTTGCATTCGCATTTTAGTTTCTTTGCATTCTTACACAGTTGCTGTTATCTTTTAATTAGAAAAGCCACCTTAGTGCATGTATCTCGTGGTTTCAGCTTTTATTTTCCTTATGAGATTGGTTGGGTATCTTTACATTTTTTTTTTAAGATAGGTTCTCACTTGATGTGGAGGCACATGCCTCTGATCTTGGCACATGGGAGTAGAGACAGGGAGGATCAGGAGTTCAAGGCCACTCTCTCCTTCATAGTGAGTTCAAAGCCAACTGAAATTATGTGATACCTTGCTTCAGACAAAACAAAACAGAAGAAGATCCAGACAGGCTCTCACTCTGTAGTCCAGCTTGGCTTCAAACTAGCAGCAGTCTTGCCTCGGCCTTCCATGTGCTGCTATTACAGCTGTGAGCCACTATGCCGGACATTTTCTTGCTCTTTAAAAAAAAATTTTAAAAAAATTTATTGTTTTAAGTGTGTGCGTGTGTACATGTGTGTACATGCATGTGAATGCATTTGCACCAGGAGGCTAGAAGAGGGTGTTAGATCCTATGGAGCTATTGTTACAGTCAGTTGTGAGCTGCATAGCATGGATACTGAGATCCGAACTCAGGTCTTCTGGTAGAGCAGACTTTACTACTGAACCATCTCTCCATCTCCATTTCCATGCTCTTTTGTTTTTGTGGGTTTTTTTTGTTTTTTTTTTGAGACAGGGTTTCTCAGTGTAACCCTGGCTGTCCTGGAACTCACTCTGTAGACCAGGCTGGCCTCAAACTCAGAGAAATCCCTCTGCCTCTGCATCCCAATGCTGGGATTAAAAGCATGTGCCACCACTGCCCAGCTCATTTCCATGCCCTTAATGATCTTAATATATTCTTTTGAGAAATACCATCCAGGTCTTTAGTCTTTTTAAAAATAAGTTTTTCCTTGTGTGTGTGTGATGTGTCTGTGTAGGTGTGTGCATGTTGCACTTACAGAGGTGTGGGTGTACATACGGAGGCCAGAGGTCAACAGCAGGTGTCTTCCGCAGTTGCTTCTTTCTCCGCCTTAACTTTGAAAACAGTGTCTTTCATTGAACTTGGGAGTTCACCACCGTGGCAAGTCCCAGGGACCCTGTCCTGCATCCCCAGTCTGGGCTCCAGGCATGTCCTGCCAGCCTAGCCGTTGAGCTTTTCCTTGGATATTGGGGATCCAAGCCTCTAAGTGCAGTACTGTCTCCAGCTCCAGAGTTTCACAGGTTTAGAACTTACACTTAGTTTTTTGGTACATTTTTAGTTACATTTTTGTTTATGATACAGGATGGGGTACAGGTTAATTCTTTTCATTGGACTGTCTCATTGTCCCAAGACCATTGTAGAAAAGATTATGTTCCTGCTGAATGCTCTTGCAGCCTCAATCATTTGACCATAAGTACAAGACTTCATATGTGTTCTTTCAGTTATATGTAGTTGGTATTTATCTCTCCTAATGTCAATACCATATAGTCTTGATTACTGCAATTTTATAGAGAGATTTAAAATTGCAATGTCTTTAACTCTCTTTCAAAATTGTTGTGATTATTCTGGTGCACATCTACATCTATATAAGATAAACTTGTCAATTATCATAAGAATTAGTTGGTATTTCACTGAATCTATACAGATTTTGAGGAATATTGCTACTTTAACAATATTGAAGTCTTCTGATTTATGAGTATATTATGTTTTCCATGTATTTAAGTCTTTAGTCTCTCTCAGTGATGTTTTATAGTATTCAGTGTATCTGTATACCACTCGTGTGTCTGGTGCCCAAGCAGGCCAGAAGAAGGCTTCAAATCTCCTGGAACTGGAGTTACAGGTAGTCGTGAGCCTCCATGTGCATGCTGGGACTTCAGTGGTTTTAGCCTCTGAGCCCTCTCTCCAGCACTAGGACTGTTTTTGATTTTGAAACATTGTACTGTTTTCTGCGTTTCCAATGTAGTTGTGTGTGTTGTGACATTGTCCAGATACTAGAACTTGCCATCTTCAGAAAGAGATTGATTTCTTTTATTTGGAGAACTTTGATTTCTTTTTGCCTGCTTTGTCTAGAATGTATAGTATAGTGTGAAGTGAAGTGAGAGGGTAGCTTCTTAGCTCTTGGTTTTCTTTATAGGATGTGTTATACTTTATATATTTATATATGTGAGTGTTCTGCCAGAATGCATGTGTATCATGTATGTGCCTGGTGTCCATGGAGGTCAGAGAGGGTGTTAGATCCATTGGAACTGGAGTTGTGGACAGTTGCATATGGACAGTTATATGCACCATTGTGTGGTTGCTGAGAATGGAACTCAGGTCCTGGGGAGCATTCAGTGCTCTAACTACAGAGCCAACCCTCCTACCCAAGCTCTTGGTTTTCAGTGCTGTTCTTTATTAGGTTGAGGAAGCTCTTGTTTGTTTCTGTTATTGAGTTCTTTTTATCATGAAGGGTTATTGAATTATGATGTGTGTGTGTACATGTGCATATGTGTGTACATGTGTGTGTGCATGTGTACATGTGTGTGCATGTGTGTGTGTGTGTACATGTGCGTGTGCCACAGAGTGCGTGTGGAGGTTAGAGAATAACTGTAGTCAGTTCTCTCCTTCCACCTATATGTGGATCCAGGAATTGAACTCAGGTCGTCAGGCTTGCATGACAAGTGGTTTTACTCTCTGAGCCATCTCACTGGGTCTCTTTGTCCTTTTTGAGACAGGGTCTCTTGTATCCCATCCACTTGGATGCTGGGATTGTAGTATATATATAGCAATATGGCTAGCTCTGCAGTGTTGGGGCGTGAATTCAGGGCTCTGGTGTGCTAAGCAGGCACTGTGTCAACTGAGCTGTCTTCCCAGTTCAGAACATGTATTGTTTATTTTTAGTTTAAAAGACCACTGGAAGTATTTACTTTCCATCTCAGTGTTGCTCTTGATTTTTTTTTTTTTTTCTTCTTTTTTTTAAATTAAGGATTAAACTCAGGGCTTCATTTGCTAGGCTGTCCTCCCCTCCCTTCCCCTCCCCTCCCCTCTCCTCCCCTCCTCTTTCCTCCTCTCCCTTTCCCTCCTCTTCCCTCCCCTCTCCCCCCTTCCCTCCCCTCTCCTCTGCTCTCCTGACAAAGTCTCACCTTGTAACTCTTGCTAGCCTGGAACTCCCAGAGATCTGCCTGCTTTTGTCTCTTGAGTGCTGGCACTTAAGGTGTGTACTGCCTCTCCTGACCCTAACCTTTTCTTTTATGTTTTCATTTTCAAAGTTTCACTAAGTTGCCCAGACTGACCTTGAACTGTGTGGCCCAAGCAATCCTTGAACTTTGGATCCTTCATCTCAGCTTCCCAAATAACTGAGATTACTAGCCTGTGCCACTAGACCTAGCTCTGATTTACTTATTCCTTTCCCTGGTGCTTAAATCCTATATATTATATTTGTCAGGAGGAGTGAATGTTGCTGATATTTTTTTCTTTCAAACCTTAGCTTGCTCTGAGATTTATCATTAACTTTTAGAATGTTCTGGGTTTGTCCTCTGCATCAGAGATTTGTAGGTATCTTTTCACATGAGCTGAATATTTCAGGCGAATAGTATTGAACCAGATGTTTCCTTAAAAACAGTTAATAAAATCAGAGGGAAAAAGTTTGGTGTGGAAATATTTTAATTTTCCCTGTAATAGGGTCCAGCATATAGGTACTTCCTTCTTGTAGCTTACATTGTTTATTTTCCAAGAGGGGAAAGTAATTGAACTGTTCATTAACACTAAATTATCTGGTCTTTTTCCTGCTCTGAGTAAATGGGAATGATTTTAACTGGCTGGGGCTGCTCCATTCTGTGAAACTCACATTGTTTGTGTACTGTTAGAGGGCCTCTTTAGGGGGTAAATTTGCTTTTTCTGTGTTTGCCAGTAAGATTCCTCTCTTACAGAACCTTGCATCTGGGTTGTCTCTTTCCTTAACTGGCCAGTGTTAAACATTCCAGGCCATTAGTATTTTTTTCTGATCTCTACCCCCTACCTCTTAGTAGTTTTTCAAGTTTTTAAAGCTGAGAATATTGGTCCCTGAGATACAGCCTAGTGGCTTTGTGCCTGAATTTGTTGGGCCTCTCAGGGCCTGTGTTCTCAGCTTAACAAATAAGCTACAGTTCTCAAGAGATCAGTGAAGCTTGTTTGTTGATCCTGTATTCTTACCCAGAGGAAGTAGTCTTTGAGAATGCCTAAGGAAGGGTAAGTGTGCTTGTTATAATTCTGATTTTTCTCTGTGAAGAGATGGTACGTGAGTGAATTGAAGATTAGTAAGCAAACATTACTGTCTGACTTTGGAGATGGAGGTAGATTGAGCAAGATCCAACCAAAGTTTATAGTGTGTTGATATATGATCTATTGTAAAGATACTATGCTGTTTCGAAAGACATCATTCAGTACTCTGCTTTTCCTCCTGTCGAACTCATTTTTGTTTTTATTATTTATTTATTTAGAAGGTTTACAAAGATTAGAAGCAAACTGGCCTATAAAGAATTGAGTGAAGTTTAAGATTTTAAAGGCATTTAAAAATAAATTGTAAGCTAGGCTGGCCTTTAATCCCAGTGTGAGTTCGAAGCCAGCCTGGGCTACAGAGTGAGTTCCAGGGCAGCCAGAGTTTCAACAGAGAGACCTTGTCTCCAAAAACAAAACAAAAACATTGTACCTTTGGAAAATGGGGTGAAAGATTGCTCCTGTTTCTGGCTAGTGGAAGCAGATATATCTTCAAGTATAATCCCTTATTCCTCTTTGACTTGTAAATAGCTGTGTTGGATTTTTCATTTTTTGTATTGTTTCTCTGATTCTCCTTTCGTTACCTTTGTAATGAGTGACAGGTTGGTTGTTTCTAGCCTTTCTGGGAGCCATTCCTTCTCTAGATCTTTTGTCTTCTACGGAATTTTGAAGTGGTTCTAGAGTCTTGCACTTAGATTTACTTAAATCGAATCATTATTTATTATGGGCAAAGTAAAATTAATTGAGCTGCTTTGTTACTGTTCTCTCTCAAGTTTTACTTCTGTTCTTACACTTCATTACTGAATAAAGAACCAGGGTATAAATAATTCTATATCATATTTATATTAAGGGTTTTTTTTAAATGTGAAATTTATAAAAGAACTGTCTCTTTAGGTTTTAATGTTTTACTTCTAATGCTGTTACAAATTGGAGCTAATATGACGTCTGTATGACAGGGTCATCACAGATGCTGGCGTACTCGTCAGTCCTGTCTGTAGATTATGCAGAAAACTTGTTAGCAGATTTAGAATAAACTATATTTCTAGATGAAGTTCAAATTTAGGACAAATAATTATTTTCCATTCTGGTAACCAGATGTTAGAGATACATAGTTAGAGAATGTTAGAACTGAGTATAGAACAACAGGACACCATGAAAGGGCAAGGTGGTCTTTTAGGATTCTCTCTCTCTTGATTGACGGGACAAAGCCTTTAAAGAACATGGGTTATGTAAAGAAAAGCTTTAATAGTTGTTGCTATTTTTAGAAATAAGTGGATAAATTTTGTGCTTTGGGATGAAAAATTTTTTGGAAATAAGGTTTCATTTAGCCCAGGCTGGACTGTAACTAATTTTGTACCTGAGGCTAGCTTTGAACTCTCAGTTCTCTTGCCTCTATTTTCCAAGTATACTACATTCCAGTATGAGTTGCTTAGAATTCTTATAGTCACTGTTTTTAGTCATTAATACTCAGCAGTCTGAGTCTGTTTCTTTGCATTTCTATGAAATATTTCATATGCTGCAAAATGACGCTTCACAGACAGATCATGTATTTGATAGTGACCCCATAAGATTATAATGGAGGTGAAATTTCCTGTTGCCTAGTGATACAAGGTCGATGCACAATGCATTATTTGTGTTGCAATGGTGATACTGGAGTAAATACATCAATTGTGGTGCTAGCCCTATAAAGTAAAGTCCGTATAATTAAATATAGCATTAAAAAAAAAAAAAAGGCCGGGTAATTGTGATGATGCCTTTAATCCCAGCACTCAGGAGGCAGAGGCAGGCAAGTTCTGTGAGTTCTGTGAGTTTGAGGCTACCCTGGCCTACAGAGTGAGTCTCAGGACAGCCAGAGTTACAACAGAGAAACCCTGTCTTGAAAACAAAAAATAAAACAAAAAATTTAAAAAGTTAAAAATTATGTATAGCATATAATACTTGATTATAAATAGTCATGTTAGTATTTTATGAATGTATTATAATATACTTAAAAACTATTATTTTAGAAGTGTATTCTTTCTTATAAAAATGTTTGGGGCTGGAGAAGTGCAGGGCCTGAGATTGATCCTCAGAAGCCACGTAATAAACCAAGAGTGGTAGTGCATGCTTGTAATCCAGCACTGGAGTCAGAGACAAGTGGACTCATGGGCTCAGTGGCCCTACTTTACTGGAGAGTTCCAGGGTAGTGAGAGACCTTGTCTCAAAAGGGAGGGGACAGGGGGGAAGTAGGGAGGGTGGGGAGGGAAGAAAGAGGGATGGTACTTGTCTTCTGGCCTCCATATGCCCATGCATACATGCACACCTGAACACACACTCAGAAGGAGACAGTTTGATACTAATATATGGGTAGATGCAAAGATCACAAGATCAGATAGGAACTTGATGGGCCCTGTGTGTAATCATGGTTTTGAGCTGTGAAGACAGGGATTCTAGTGGGATGCCAGGTAGTTTGGTTTTGAGGTGTTTTTTATTTTTGACATGTATTTCAGGGTGGCTTCAAACTTGCTAGGTAGCTGGGATAACCTTGAACTTCTGGTCCTCCTGCTTCCACCTCCCAAGAGCTGGGACGACAGGTGTACAGCCACTGTGCCCAGTCTATGCAGTGCTGGGGATCAAACCCAGGGTTACACGCGTGCTGGGAGATGACTGTCAATGGAGTTACACCCTCAGCCTTGAGATGTTACTGTTTAAACAAACCACACACATCAAAATAATGCAAAATGGATCATAGACCCAACTTCATGCTTGTCACCTTGAATAAGGTAAAGATTTTTTTAGTTGAAAAATATAAAAGACTTAAATAGATAAACTTGGCTCCATCAAAACAAACAAAAACTTTCTTTTTGAAAGGTATCACTAAGAAAACAAAAAGGAAAGACATAGATTGAGAGAAAATATTCATATTTGTATCTAATAATATAATGTGTTCTCACAAACCTGTATCCAAAATATATTAAAAACTCTACTGCATATAAGACAAACAGCTTGTATCTTAAAATATAGAAAACCACTTGAGTAGAAAAAAAAACAAGAAATGCCATGTAAGCACTTGAAAAGATGCTTATTCATCAGGGAGCTGTGGGTTGAAACCACAATGAAATGCCATTGCACACACATTAGAACAGCTAATGTTAAAAATACTAATGGGAGCATGTGTGTGTCAGAATGCTTGGCTTGCATGTGTGAGGCCCTGCTTTCCAGCCTCACACCACAGCCAGTCAATAACTGACGATGCAGAACAGCTGATAGCTCATGCCTTGCTGATAGGAGTGCAAATTAAAAGTTTGGCAGCATCTTTTCAAATTAAATATACTATACCACCCTAGTAAATCCACGTTAGATATTTGCCCAAGAAAACATGGTGGCATGCGTCTTTAATCCTAGCACCCGAGAGGCAGGTGGATCTCTGAGTTTGAGGCCAGCCTGGTCTACAGAGTGAGTTCCAGGACAGCCAGAGTTACAACAGAGAAACCCTGTCTTGAGCACCCCCCCAATAAATAAACAAACAAACAAATAATGATGCAAGGCATTTGTTGTTCAGACTGAAAAGTATAAGCTGCAGTTCTCTTGGTATAATCTGGTAAACAAAATATATCCCTGTTAAGGTTGTTCCTCAGAAACAGTGTTAAAAGAAACTAAGTTTTAGCTGAAAACTATGAAAATTAGTATTATGAGTTTTACTTTATAGTCATTTTTGAAAATTCTAGAATCCTTATATCTTATATTTGAACTTTTGTTTTGTTTTGTTGAAGACAGGGTCTCACTGTGTAGCTCTAGTTAGCTTGGAACCAACTATGTAAACCAGGCTGTCCTTGAACTCACAGAGATGAGCTTGCCTTGGCCTCCAAGGGCTGTGATTAAAAGCTTATACCCAGCCTGAACTTGTAATTTTTAAGAATCCATTTAGGAGGCAGGAGTGAAGCTCAGTAGTATATTGTTTGCCTAGCATACACAAAGCCTTAGGTTTGCTCTCCGGTACCACAGAGGTCTTATCTATAATTTTTTTTGAAAATGTTGACAATCTGGCGGTGTTTTAGAGTACAATAAAAACACAGTTTTCTTTTTTCTTTTATATTTTTTTGGGAGGTGGTGGTGGTTCAAGACGGGGTTTCTCTGTTGTAAATCTGTGTGTCCTGGAACCAGACTGGCCTCGAACTCACAGAAATCCACTTGCCTCTGCCTCCCAAGTACTGGGATTAAAGTACTGGGATTAAAGATAAAGGATTTTATTTTCTGTTTAGAACAAAAAATTTAGTGGCTTTAACATATGCAGAGTTGTGCAACCAATACCACTGAT
Source organism: Cricetomys ansorgei (assembly GCA_026225945.1). NCBI lineage: Eukaryota > Metazoa > Chordata > Mammalia > Rodentia > Nesomyidae > Cricetomys > Cricetomys ansorgei. Next base: position 13,106,403 of record JAMJFZ010001258.1, read on the forward strand.
TGTAAAACTACCTTCCTTCTTCTTTTCTCTCTCCCCTCTCTTTCCTCCCCTTCCCCTCCTTCCCTCTCCCCACTTTTTGCCTCTTACTTTTCTTTCCTTCTTGTCATTCATTTTGCTAGGGATTGAACCCAGAGCCTCGTGTTTGCTAGGCTCAACCAAGAATTAGCTCTTTAATTTTAGAGCATTTTATCTTTCCCCACAAGAAAACCTTGTACTTATTAGCAGGAACTCCCATTGTGTCCTCTCTCTGAACTCTGCCAAACACTGGTACTAAGTTTCTAGTTTAAATGTTAATTGTAGTTAACCATTGTGTCTACTTGGTGTTGGGGAAGTTATAACTCCTCAAATTTATAATCAAGCAAATGCTAAAAGAATTACTTGCATATTTTATGTGTATGTCAAAATACGTAGTTGCCAAAATACAACATTTATAGAATTATTTGTTGGTGAAATTTCTTTCCTTAAGTAGGAAAGTAATCTGAGCTCCAGAAGCACTTACTGTTGCATAGCTCTGTGGCACAGAGTGTTCTCATACCCATGCTTCCCTCCAGCTATACATACACTCTACCACAGATGTAGCCCCACCCTCAGGGAATTCCCCCTCCTTTTCTTTTTTATTTTTTTTGAGACGGGGATTCTCTGTGTAGCCCTGACTGTCCTAGAGGTCACTCTGTAGACCAGAAGAAGTCATAACAGATTCCCTGCAGCTGTGGTTACAATGGCTATAAGCCGTTTGATAAGGGTACTAGGAACTGAACTCAGGTCCTCTGGTTCTGAAAGAGTAGCAAGTTGCCTACCTGTTGAGCCATCTATCAGAACCCCAAATAATTTTTTCAAAGAAGGCATTTGAGATGCAGAAACTTGGATTACAACAGAAGTGGACAACAGTGTGCAACAGTGTAGCTTAACAGCATAAACAAAGCCTCAGGCATGTTTAAGAAATAGCAAACAATTTGCTTAATAAAGTAATAACTAATAAATAATAAATAAATGGAAAGGGTGTATGGTATAGATAATACAAGATCAAACTGATTGTAACAAGGTAAAAAAAGTCAACTCCTTGAAGATTCAAGAACTAGTAATTTATTAGTTGTGTTATTTTGAGCGTTGACTGAAGATGATTTAGTAAGAGAGCAACATGAGTAGAGCTGGGCTTTAGGACCGTGCTTTCAAAGCTATCCTGAGAGGAGGACTAGCTTTTAAAATTTTTTCATTCTATTCCCAACTGATTTTATTTATAAACTATAGTAAAAACATTTTGTTTGTTTGGAGATTCTCATTCTGTAGTTCAGGCTAGCCTTAGTTGTTCAAAAGTGCTGGGATTATAGACATTTTTTATTATTGTACTCAGCAAAAATATTTCTATTAAATTTCTATAAAAGTTTGCAAGTAATTAAAATTTCTGTATCTCATGTCATGGATAGTGAAGTATCTCCAGGCGAGCATTGGTCTGTGCCCTGCATTCACGCAGCCGCCTCTGCAGCTAGCACCAGTGAGAGGGCAGAGCAGTGGGCGTGTTTTCTGGAGATGATGACCTTGGGCAGTTGCTGGCAGAGGAATGGAGTGGAAGACCTAGTCTCTAAAGACATCTGGCAACGTGACCAGGCACGGGAGGAAGTGAGTGTGGCCAGTTGGCAGAAATAGGAACTGATTTGAGAAAAAAGATGCTAAATTGTTTTCATCAAAAATCTACACTATAACTTTTTTTTCTTTTCTTTTTTCTGTTTTCATCTGTCTTGTTCTCAAGCCCAGGCTGGCTTCAGATTTATGGCAATCCTCTCACCTCTGCCTCCTGAGTGCTGCAATTGCAGATATGATTTATTATACTTCACAATTTGAACTTGCCTGCTCAGACTTGTAATCTGTTCGCGACTAGCAGTTTGAATGCGTAATGGCAACTGCTCACTGGGAAAACAGATGTCCGAGGGAATTTTACAGTTGGGTCCTGACTTTCATTGTTTTTTCAGTAACTGTTTTTGGGCACTTGGCCAGGAAATTTTGACTCCTAAGCAAAGGGAGGAGTCACAGATAAAGTTCACCATTGCCAGAGAGCTTCTATTCCAAATGGATTTGTGTGGGGCAACAGTGATATCCAATGACAAGTTAAATTAGACACAGAGGTGTTTTCTCCACACCGTCTCAGAGGATGCATGCTGCTGAGGGGCCTGGTTCAGGCTAAACAGTCTTTCTGAAGTTAGGTTTAAGTCACACACACTAAAAAATTCTGTTAGGGATTTTAAGAAGAATCTTGGTATGTGACTTCAGGAACTACTTTACCCAGATAGTTTCAGTTTGCAAAACGGCAACCAGTAACAGATGAGGTAATTCTGCTTTGAATTATAGTCAAATCCAAAAACCAGTAGAATTTGCTGTTTACAGAATTTCAAATATAGTAAGTTGCATGTTTATGTTAAGTCTGAGACTTAGATCCCTATCTTAAAGCACATTATAGTAATGATTTTTATTTCTTGTAGTTAATATTTGTATGTAGATGGAATTTCTTCAAGTTTTTTTTAACCATACTGCAGTGGGATATGATACTAAATACGGTTAAATATGTTTTTATTGAAGTCTGTGTTTAGTTTTAGAGCGTTCCTGTGTATCTCCTAGAATTTGTTTCTCCTGTTAATTCTTAGATCTTCAAGTCACCAGTGGCTTGCTTATCTGTGGGGATTTCTGGCTGATAGTTATGCTTTATGATTGGATGCTTGGTTTAGTCATGAGTTTTTGGGTGATAATTATACATTTTAAAGCATGCTTTTAATTTTTATAGATGTGTTCACGCTCTTGAACATAGGTGGAATTATTCTCCTAGTTAATAATTTAGTGAAAGAACACAGTGAACTGACATTGGCAGATCTGCTTAGAAAGGTCTTGGGACCCGTAGAAATTTTTGATTTTCCCAAGCAGATAGATATATTTGTTTCGAAATATGTAGGTTGGTGAGCTAGTCTTTTCGTTGATACTTTGTAGTTGACATACATCTTACACTTTGTTTAGTTATAACCTCAGTGAATTTGAATTGTCATTAGTTTCCGGCTGAGAGAAAAGTGCTTCAGACTGTCCTGAGGCGTGCTCGTTCAGGTTTTAGGTTTCTCCATGCTAAAGTGAAGGCTTCTTTTTCAGCAGTTGGGTGTTTATTATCTTTGTAAGCCTTAGCATACATATGCAGTAACTATATTTGGCTTAGTTCTCTATAGCACAGCTGTTCCCTTTGCTTATTACAGCTTTGCTTATGCAGCAAATTGGATTTCATTCTGTGTTACTGCTCCCTGCATGTCTCATAGTTTAGTTAGGGAAAGGAAAACTGAGAATGCAAGTGAGGTTGTCACATGGAGACCATAACAAGTGAGGAGGGCAGAGGAGTGATCTCAAGTCCAGGAGCCGATTCTGTGAATTGAGTGCTTTTTAAATGAAAAGAGAAAGGATACTTGGTGGAAGTTTTTCATGAAGTATTATTTCCTGTTTAAAATGTTCTATCAATATGTTGTATGTATATGTTGTGCGCACATGTCTGTGTGTGAATGTGTGCACGTGTGGTAGTGCATGCCACTGCAGGCCCTTGGAGAGGTCAAAGGACACTGGAGAGAGTTAGTTGTCTTCTTTGATGATGTTCCTAAGATTGAACTCCAGTTATTAGTCTTGGCAGCAAGCACTTTTACCCATTTGCCAGATCTTACTTCCTAATTTTAAGAATATACAAGCTTTGTAGCTCTGACTACCTTCCAAAGACCATTTCCATGAAATCTGTCACAAAATGAGATATGTGTTGTAGTACACATCCAATAAATGTGTTGATTGAGTAAGTACTGTGATTAGTTAAGTTAAAGGAATGAGGAATATGACTTGATGGATATTTAACAGTGATTATTTTGGCAAAAACAGATTTCATATTCTTGAAGTGTGTTGTTCCCATAGGCTAACAATGGTGTTCTGTTCCTGCTGTCTTTTAAAAATGCATGTGCTTTGATGGATTCCATAGTGGTGCAGGTGCAGTCTTCTTTTTCTGACCAAGAAAGGAAGTTTGCTTGAGACATGCCAGTTTCTTTGTACATTGGCAGTCTCCCTGGCTGCTATAGCTGCATCTAAACCAGCTAACAGCTTTCCGCTATTAAAATTGAAACCACTTTTTAAAAATTACCTCTTTGTACTTCTTTCTTAGACTATATGATGTGGAAGAAAAGTCTTTCCCAAGTCATTCCTGTCTCTATTCCCTTAAGATATTTTAGGCATGTCAGCTGTTAAGGCTCTAAGCAAGGATTTATACAGTTGGCCCTGTTCACTTGACTTGAGCCTGTTTGAAAAGTCCCAGTGTTAGTGGTGGCTTTTAGTTTTTAGAGTTAGAACTATTATTTTGTGTCTTTCACCTTTGTTGTTTTTGAAAGGATTTATGTAGCTGGAGATAGTAATGAAGTAGACTTTGTTATCAGTAAAAAAGCAGGGTAAACTTAGGAGGGTCTCTGTGGTATTCGAAGTTAAGTACTTTTTTTTTTTTAAAGGTTTGTAGCTCTGTGAAGGAACACTTGATGTGCAAGCCCTGTGTGTGCTTTCTAGCTCCTCAAAATAATAAAGCTAAGAAACTAAAGAAGAAGGTTCCTTTTTCCTCTCAGCTGTCAATATTCTTTTTCTTTCCTTACCATGCTTAAGTCAGGATGAAATAAAGACTTTTCCAACAACTAGTTTTTTTTTTTTTTTCTTTTTTTTCAAAGACAAGAGTTTCTATGTGTAGACCTGTCTGTCCTGGAACTATGTAGATTGGGCTGGCCTTGAACTCAGAGAGATCTGCCTGCCTCTGCTGGTTCAAGGTGTTTACCACCATACCTTGTCAAAATAAAATCCTAGATCGTCTTAGAGAAATTGTAAATATTTTATGCAGCACTTCTTTCGGAAACTAACAGATGTATGGAGTTGATCTATGTGCAGTCGCAGTTACATCCATGAAATGCAAAGGATTTAATGTTTTTCAGGGAAAAGAGATGAAAGTTCTGCATGTAAGTCTTCATTTGAATTATTTTAAGCAAGTCTTTGAAAATTTGTTCTTTAAAACTGTCCTTTTTAAAAAATTTCTTTGTTTTGTTTTTGTTTTTCAAGACAGGGTTTCTCTGTGATAACTCTAGCTGTCCTGGAACTCACTCTGTAGACCAGGCTGGCCTCGAACTCACAGAGATTCACCCGCCTCTGCCTCCCAAGTGCTGGGATTAACTTGAGACAGGGTCTCTCTACATAGCCCTGGCTGTTCTGGAACTCAAGAGATCCCTCTGCCTCCCAGAGTGCTGTGATTAAAGACATGCACCACCTCACTGGTCGGTGTGCACCACCACAGCCCGAAAGCTGTCCATTTTATTATATTTTATAACATTAAAGATACAAGTTTGTTAAGTTTTTAAAAAAATCTGTGTGTGTGTGTGTGTGTGTGTGTGTGTGTGTGTGTCTTGTTTGAGGCAGGGTCACATGTAGTCTAGCTAGGCTGGCCTTGAACTCATATAGCTGAGGTTGACTTTCTACCTGGGATGACAGGTGTATACTGCCTGGTTTTATGTACTGCTGGGGATTGAACCCAGGGCACTGTGCATGCTCTGCTCCTTAGACCTTGGAGGTTTGTTTTGTTTTAATTTTAAACAGGGTTACACCGTGTATACTGGCTTGAACACGAGATTGGCCTGCCTCAGCCTCCTCAGTGTTCCTTCATACCCTGGCTTACTTATTATTTATTTACTTGAGCTTTTGTTTTGAGACAGGCCTACGTGTAGCTCAGGCTGGCCTGGGTCTTATGTAGCCAGTCCAAGCTGGCCTGGAATTTGTGATCTTCCTGCTGTCAGCTCCCCACTACCAGGGTTACAGGAATGCACCATCATTTCTAGCTATTTTTTGTTTTGTTGTCCATCTGGCTTTGAATGCCTGGGGTCCAGTGCTACTCCTGCCTTAGCCCCTTGATTACTTCAGTACTAGGTCTACCTTACCACAGGGTCAAGGGGAGAGGGAGAAAAACTAACTATATGGTGTGTTTAAGTTGCTTGACCCCATAGTCACTATGTGTATTATATCAAGTCATCATGTTAAACACCTTAAATATATACAGTAGCATAAAGTCAGTTGGAAAAATAAAATTAATGAGATGGTATAGAAAACAGTAAAATAACTTCATTAAATCTCAGTGTTAAACAAAGTACGATTTTCTTATTCTTTTTTCTCATAGGGTGTTTGTGAACCGAAGTTTAGCCATGGAAAAAATAAAGTGTTTTGGTTTTGATATGGATTATACCCTTGCTGGTGAGTAACGAGTTTTGATTTCTTAAGAATTACTTACTGGCTTTGATACACCATAGCAGGCCCACAGGCAGTCCAGTGAGCACTTGTTTGTGTAATCGTTTATTTGGCTACAAGAAGCTTTTGTTGGATTGTCTTTCCATTGAGATATATGAACACCGAAGTTCTCCAGTTTTCTTGAAAATTGGTTCCTGAGCTTGTACAGATAGTTAGAAAAAGTTCTAACTTACTTTAAAACTATTGTTAAAAAAAACTTTTTAGTAAAGTTATAAACTAGTGAATACATTAATGGATGTATTCAGGTATCTTTAGCTCTCATTCTTTTAAGCTGTTCAACAAAAATAGAAAAAAATTTTCAAGACAAATGTCACACTATACTCCAGGCTGGCTGGAATGCGCATGGATCTTTTGCATCTGCTTCCCAAGTGCTGGGGTTGTAGGCATGTGTCACAGTGGCTAGCTTAGAGATGAATTTTTGGATTTCTCACTCAGCTATAAAGTTAATTATTAAAGTTTAAAATTTATTATTGTTGTTGTTGTTAATGTTATTATTATTATCTGACTGGGGTTTGTAAGTGCTTGATTGCAGGCATGAGCCACTACATTCAGCAACATTTTTAACCCCCGTTTTCATGTTTGTTTGATTGTGGTGCTAGGACATAGGGCCTTGGTCATGCTAGGCAGTTGCTTTACTACTGAGCTGTACCTCCAGCTTCATAACATTTATTCTCTTCTAAAGGAAGATGGATTAGTTTTATTTTAAAGTATGTGTACATGCATGTGTCTCTCTGAGTGTGTGCATATGAATGCGGGTGACCACCAAGGCCAGAAGAGGGTGTCAGATCCCCTGGAGCTGGAGTTACAGGTGGTTGTGAGCCTCCTGACTTGTGTCCTGGAAACTGAATTCAGGTCCTCTGAAAGAGCAGTCCATACTCTTAACCATTCAGCCATCTCTCTAGCCCATTACTGTTTTATTCTTGACAGATAGGACATGTGTTCATTTTCCATCAAAATGGCTACATGTATAGTATACAGAAGGCATTTTAGAAACTAGAGGTGTTAATTTTTCTCATTATTGCAGTCTCCTTAAAAGACTAGCATTGTGGTCTTTCTTCCCTTCTATCTCTGAGATATAGTTGATGCAAGGAGGCAGTGTATCATTTCTTGAGAACTTAAAATATTGACACTGTTGTCAGGATATCACCTAACTTAAGTAGGTTTGAGGGATTAGGTTGAGCACCTGTACACATGTTTAACACATACAGGTGCAGCTACAATACTCAGGGAAAAATATACCAGAAATTCTCTTCTAAAAAGTCGTCTTTAGCTAGACATGGCAGTGTGGCAGTGTGCAGTTCTGCCTCAGCACTTAGGAGGCTAAAGCTGAGGGATGGCTTGAGTCCAGAAGTTTGAAACCATCGTGGCCAGGGACAGCATAGTGAGGTCACTCTCAAAAAATAAAACAGTTAAATACACAGAACTTTACAATGTACAAGTTGCTTTCCTGAATGGTAGTCATTAAAAGTAACTGAGTAACTTTTGACATTGTTTTAAAACACAAAAAACAAACTAGAAATAAAATTTACACCTTTGAAGTTAGAAGACTTCATTAGAAAAACATGCCATGAAGTACAGTGTCAAAATAAAAGAGATGTGTGTCTGTCTGTGTCCGTCTTTAAGGTTTGAGTGTTTAGGATAAATACTTTGTATGCATTTACTTATTTATTTTTGAGGCAGGTGAGTCTTGCTATCTGGCCTGGCTGGCTTTGAATTTACAATCCTCTCTCACCCAACTCAGTGCTGTAGCACAGGTCTGTGCTGGCATACCTGCTGAGTCTATATTCTTTACAAATCACTCCCTGTACAATTCCGACAGCTGGTGAGTTCTCTCAGAGCATTAAAATTTCTGTGTATGCGTGTGGGTGTTTGCCTGCATGCATGTCTCTGCAGTACATTGTACCTGGTGTGCAGGGCGACCAGAAGAGGGCGCCGGATCCTCTGGAGCTAGTGAGCAGACTGTTGTGAGCTGCTAGAAATCAAACTGGGCGCCTCTGGAAGAGCAGCAGTGTCTTGACCTCTCTAGCCTCTGAGCCGTCCCAACACACACCTCCCCGGAACACTTTAGAATCCAGGTGCAGGGTTTGTTTACTCGCTTTTAAGACAGGGTTTTACTGTGTATCCTAGCATTTAGTGCACTGAGAAGTGATGAGGCTGTAGTTTTGTCCAAGCTGAACTTTGACTTGTGGCAATGGCCCTGAATGCTGGGATTACAAGTGTGCCACCAGATCCAGCTTAGCTGTCGCTTTGGATAATCTGTCTACTTACTGGTTTGTGAACATCTCAAGGGCAAGAGTTTGCTTTTTCTCATCTATGTTTTCTGTTTCGTATAAAAAGTATTATATAGAAGCTGCCAACTAAATACTAGCTTTGGATGCATGTGTTCTAGCCTGTTAGAATCCTCTAGTCTATTTGAATCCTCAAATTTTGTTCTTTTTTAGAATTTTCCTGATAAGACAAATCCTTTATGTTACTATATGAATTATAATAAGTCAAACCACAAACAATAACAAACCCCACCACTAGAGGCAGTGCTGCGGAGACGGCCTGTGTCGGTAGAGTGCTTCAGCGCAAGCCCAGCAACATGCACTGGCTTCCCAGGACCCACAGAAGGCTGAGCATGTTGGCCTGGAACCCACCACTGGGAAAGTAAGGAAGGGGATCCGTGGGCTCACAGCTCAGCCAGCCTTGCCAAACAGTCAAGCTCCAAGCCACCTTGTCTAAAACAAGGTGGGAGGTGCTTCTGCCCTTTCTTGCTCTGCTCTGCCTGGCACGGAAGCAGGCCGCAGATCGCAGATCGCTCCTCTGAGCTCCAGGCTGCTAGCAAGCAGACCCTGGAGCCTTGTTTTCATGGCAGGAAAGTGTAGCACCTGGTATATGTAGAGCAGCATACAGGTGCCTTTGATGAACCCCAAGGCTATGAAGATCCACAGCAAAGCACCCCTTCCAAGTGGAATCCAAGATAAAAATGAAAAGATTAGACCATAACTAAAGTCCCTGAAAATGAAGACTGAAAAAAATCCAATGAAAGTCAATTTAGAGAAAAACAATTTACCTTGACTTGCCTTCTGACACCATATCTGACAAACTATGAAAAAACATCAAGGATCTGGGAGGGCGAATCTCTCAGCAAAGATAATGTTAACTTATTTAAATAGAAAGGAAGCAAAGTCTGCACAAACATTGGGTCATTTTCTCCAGTACCAAGCGGAGACTCTCCGTAGGCTGCATCCCAGCACTTCCTGTTAAGTCTTCAGACACAGATTTTATTCCTAATAGTGCCTTGTCATGGGAGTAAAGATTCTTCACTTGATGACATTAGTTACTACGTTGAACAGAAAAGAGTTGTGTGCACTCAGGTAAGAGATCGGGGGTGGGAGCTGGTGTTGGAATACAAAAGGCAAGAACAGGATGATTCAAAATCCTTTTTTAAAAGCAGAAGATGTGAGCCATGAGCCAGTCCTACAGACCATTTTGCCTTCAGCTGATCAGTATGCATTTTATAAACTTTCTACCCAGAAGCCAGTCCATTTTATGAAATAATCTTCAAGATCCACCTAAAAAGCCGGGTTTGGCTTCAGTAGCTCCTCTTAGTAACTCCAGATCTTTGGGGATTGGGGTGGGGGTGGGGGAGGCGATGGGGAGAATGGATGGATCTCTGGAGCTTATTGGCCAGTCAGCATAGCCAATAAGTGAGCCAGAGGCCAGAGACCTTTCTCCTCTCATAAAGGTCCTTGCCAGGCAAACTTAGAGGTCTGAGCTCAATTTCTGGGAACCTGCATAAAATGGAGAGAATGGGCTCCACAAAGTTGCTCTCTTATACACATAATGTGTGGTGACAGCTGTGGCTAGTGCCAGTCCCCACCTGCTCTCTTTGAGAAATTTTCAGGCATACAAGCATTAACATTTGTAAATCACGTACATATACTAGGAAATGTACTTTTATGAACAGTGTACCTTTTAATCAGAATAGCTTATTAAGCTAGCAATAGTAACGTACAAAGAAAGCTAAGAGATAAGAAGATGTCTTAAGAAATATCTTCACTTCCCAATTAAATTCCCAACCAAGGAAGACCCCGTATAACAAAAGACGGGTTAGCAAGGAAAAAACATTCTTTTTTTTATATGGCACGGGGACCCTAAGGAAATGAAGACCCTGAGAAATGAGAAAAATTGTGTGTTTTTTATGCTAGAATTTGTGACAAAGTAGGCAGTCATGGGGAAGAATGATTGGACAAGGGGTGTGTTCAGATCCTTCCCTGCATCTTCAGAGAGGGTATTCCTTTCTTCCTAGCGGGGAGCTCACCTATACAATAAAGGACTTATGAAACTGTTCTCCCTAAGGTTTATACTTCAGAGGGGAAAGGTACAGATGAGGATAATCTTTATGCTTTTGTTTTCTTGGGTGCCAAGAGACAGTGTTGTAGGGTAATGTGTCCTGAACCTTGTCAGTAACTAGGACCTGGCTTAGTATATATCATCATCATCATCATCAATTTTAGACCATCTTGCTACATAGCCTTTACTGGCCAGGTTCTTCCTCTATTGCCCAGACTAGCCTTGGATTCATGGTAGTCCTCTTGCCTCAGCCTCCTGAATGTTGGGATTACAAGCTGCTACCACCATACTTGGCTGGCGACTGACTTTTAAAACTCGTAGGTGGAATTTAAACCTCGATCAGTTTCATTTTTCATGTGGTCTGAGTTTTCAAGATAACAAAAATTGTCGAGTAATCCATTAAAAGAGCAATAAAAGTAACCAATAAAAGACCAAAACAAAACAAAAATCCACCAACAAACAAAACATAAGCCTTCTTGTTTGGATCCCCAAGTGAAAACTTGGTTGGAACAAAAATACCTTTCCCTACAATTTGAGTTGTAGCCCTTTTCTTAGAATGTAGATGGAGTTACAGGTTTTCTTTTTCCTTCGCTGAGTGTGTATGTTTATTGTGACTCTGGGGATTGAACCCAGGGACTTGTGCATGTTAGGAGAGTGTTCTGTCACTCAGCTGCAGCCCTAGCCCATCTTTTTTTTTTTCTTTTTTCTTTATGAGACAGGGTTTTAACTCTGGCTGTCCTGGAACTTACTCTGTAGACCAGGCTGACCTTGAACTCACAGAGATCCTCCTGCCTGCTGGCATTAAAGGCGGGAGCACCAGTGCCTGACACCTCCTTTTTCCTTATTATTGTCATGTACAATATATAGTATATGTATATGCACAAATGTATAAATACAACCTCTAAGTCTGTTTGTGTAGTTGAGTGTATGGTTTCAGGGCTGCCCACTCTGTGCTGGACAGCGGAGGTGGCTTCTTTTCTCAACAGTCATTAGTTGCCTGTGGCTCTTTGTCTAGAGTGGGACCCACTAAAATCCCCTCTTCTGTGTTAAGATACCCATCGCTTTTGCCATTGTTCCAGGCTTGTTCATGCAGCCATTTCTAGAAGATTCTGACAGCAGATTTCCTGGTACTCTGGCTCTTAAAAGCCTTCTGCTCCACTTCCTCTGTGTTCCCAGAGCCTTGGATTCAGGAGCTGTGATGTAGATCCACCCATTGGGGCTGGGCTCCCCACGATCTGTTGATCTCTGCGTGGTGTCAAGTTATGATTTTTCTGTGATATCTCCATTCACTAGAAAGAGAAGTTTCTTTGAGGGGTGGTGGCTGCATGTATCTCTAGGTGTAAGGCTAACATTTAGGGTGTAGTAAGGAATTATGCTGGTCTAGCAGAATGGTGGTATTAGAGTCTTTCTAATGTGTATGGCATCAGTGGCCCTGGAAGCTGGCTAGGTGTCTCATTCCAGGTGTGATCTCCCTCCTGTTGAATGGGCCGTAAGTCAAACTAGACAGCAATTGGTTACCACTGGTACATGAGCCACACTTACTGTACCTTTAACAGATATCTAGCCATGCTGGTAATTGCCATGGTTCATAGGTGTTGCAGCTGGGTAGGACTGTTGTGTAATTGCTTCCTTCCTTTGGAAGCTTGCACAGTGTTTTTCTGGTACCATGGAAGAAAGAGTTTTTTAGATCAGATCCATCTTGAGTCATTGGAGTCTTGTGTCCTGGTTTCAGTGTCTTCAGCAATAGGGGCCCAGCCTCAACCCCTGAGAGGCTACTGAGGGCTACATCAATAGTCAGTGTTACCTTGGGAATCACTTGGACTAACCCTGACCAACCATTCAAAAGGGGGTTTCTCCTACCTGGTATTGGGGGTTTTGTTTGTCTGTGGTTCTTGTTGGGATCATTGTCAGCTCAAATAGTTCTTTTAAGACACATGCACACATTTGTTAATTCTGTGAGAATTTCATATACTGTATTTTGATCATACCTACTCTCACAGCTCTTCCTAACTCTTCCTAGCTTCATCTCCAGTGTTCCCCCTTCTTCTTCTTCTTTTTTTAAATAATAACCCAGTGAGTCCAATTTGTGCTGCCCATGAACTCATGAGATGAAGCCAGCTATGGAGTTTGGTTGACCTATCAGGGCCACATTGTCTAAGAAAACTGACTCTCCCTGTCCTAAAGGGCATTAGCTGTCAGTTTCTCAGGATGGGGTAGTAGCTTACTTCCCGTGTGCTAGTTGGCTTAGCCTTTCACTTAATTTTTAGAAATAATCTTGAAGGAATAAAGTTTCAAGCTTTCTATATAGCTTATTTCAAGTATTTTAAAATACCAAGATAAAATTGTATACATTTTCTCAATTAAAAAGATCATAGGGCGAGGCTAGTGTCCTAGTCACTGTTCTATTACTGTGAAGGGACACCATGACCAAGGCAACATTTATTTGAAAGAAACTATTTAATGAGGACTTGCGTTCAGTTTCAGAAATTTGGTCCATTGTTACCATGGCAGGAAGCATGGCAGCCTGCAGGCAGGCATTGGAGCTACTGTAGCTGAGAGCTGCATCCTTGATGTGTATGTAGGTGGAGAGGGAGGGACAGAGACAGAGAGAGTGAGAGTGAGAGACTAAGTGCTGGGACTGGCACAGCCTTTGAAACTCTAAAGCCACCCCCAGTGACACACTTCCTGCAACAGGCCACACTTTCTAACCAGCTTTTCAGATAGTACTGCTCCCTAGTGACTACGCATTCAAATATATGAGCCTGTAGAGCTGTTCCTTCAAACCATCACAGCTAGAAAACACACTGAGGTGCTGCCCTTGTCTCCTTATATGCCATGTTACTAAGCTGCTATGGGTGAGATCCAGTCATCTCAGACCTAAGTACTTGAAAGTGCTTCCCTAAGCATGGAGAGAGCATCAAGGAGTTACCAGGGAAGAATCTAAGAAAGAGTAGTCCTGGTCTCCTGTTGCTAGCAGAAGATCTGAGGACTGCTAATTACTAGCCACTAATAAATACGTAGTAGATGCTCTCTGATTTCATTTTATTGTTACTGGAATGGACTCAGCGTACTTGACATTTACATGAACATTTTTTTGTGGCTTGTTTACTTGGACTAGGGTCCAGGGCACTCATCATGTTTCTGTCCGCAATTGTATATCCTCACCAGACTCACTGGCAGGAGGGGCACTTGAAGTGAGGAGAATTCTCTCTAAAAGAGAATTATGCAATATTGGGATGCTGCCCTACAGATATTTCAAGTCACAGAACTTTTCTACCTTTTTTGGTGCTAATACATACAATTTAGTATTTCTAATCTTTTTTGTTGTTGTGGAGAGACAATGACAGGGTCTCTACCATGGGCTAGCCTCAAACTCCTTATATGGCCAAGGATGACTGACCTTGAACTTCTGATTCTCTTGCCTCTGCCTGGTGTTGGGATCGCAGGCTCCTTTCTGTCAGAACGCTTTGTGCCATCAGTCTTACGAAGGAATCAGATTTAGATGAAAATGATTGTTAAAGCATCCCAGTGATCACATCAAGGCTCTTTCATTTCTTAAAATTTTCAGGATACTGTGTGGTTTCTGAAGAGTGAACTTACTGCATCTGTATTTCCAACTTGTCAAGTACCTGAGTTATATTTACTTAAGAGTCTTTGAAGGAGATAGTAAAAACATTTCAAAAAATTGTATTACTTTATGGAGCTAGAGCTTTTTACATTTTTTCTGTTCACTTCTTCCTCTTTGTACCTAAAATTTTTTTTTGAATAACCTTGGGTATATAGATCTACAGAATAAGGGTACAAATCATATACTGGCAATAATAGTATTTTAAAACATTTCTTTTGACTTATTAAAGAAAAAGGCAAATTTTTAAAGCTAGTGAGATAAGTATGCTTGCAATTTTATATAAAAGAATTTAATTCTTGCCTGTGAACATCTATCTATCTATCTATCTATCTATCTATCTATCTATCTATCTATCTATCTATCTGGGGGGTCTCACACTGTAGCCTTCGATGGCCTGGAACCTGTTATGTAGACCAGACTAGCTTTGAAACTCACAGAGATCTGCCTACCTCTGCATTCCAGATTCTGATGTTAAAGGCATGCACCCAATCTGGCCTTGGCTGGATATTTAATGTAATATGTAGAGCGTCTTCAGTGGTTTTCATATTGATGGTTGTTTCCATTTTATAATCACCCATGCTAAGAACACTGCTTCACATAAATACATAGTACAAAGTAGAAGTAGTATGTTTAGGATAGCTTCAGAAATTGTTGAAAATTTTGTCCTAATCCCAAGTCAGATTCATTTAAAATTTTAAGATGAAAACCAAGTCAGCAATAGCAATTTTTAAAATAAAAATTCTAGCTGAGCCCACCTAACATTTGATACTTACATGCTGAGAAATTATGATAGCAACATACTAAAAGTCTTTTTATTTCTGTAATCAAAACATTATATTTCTAAAAGAACAGAAGACTTTGTGTGTATAGTAAAAACACTGTAACTCATAGCATATGATAGTCTCTATCTGAGCCTGTAGTGTGGTATGACAGCTTGCACGTGCATTACACATGGAATGTGCACATGCCATGTGTTTAGAACAAGTGCCCAGTAAAGTCCTGGGATGCAGTATGGGTGGCTGCTACCTAAAATACCTGATGTGTCACAGTTGATTCTCAATTGACGATTGATCATTGTGCATTCAGAAACCTTTTAGTGTTGCCAAATTTTTCTAGCCCCACAACCAGTTATATAACCACAGATGGATCAAAAGCCATGCTTAGAAGCTGTGGCCTAAATATAGGCTGACAGGTTACACTGAGCGGACAGCTGGCAGACTACAGGCTGGCTAAGAGAATGTGTGTTTAATGTTTGTTTAATTGGGTTGTTTTAAAACTGAAAGATTAGAGGTAAAAAGCTAGGTTGACAATAGTTGATCTTCATTCTTTCAAGCAACTCAGCTGTAGTTAGTAGCTATTTCTTCATTCAGGCAAGACACAAATTCTCCCCTAGCCACTCCCCAATGAACACAAATGTGTTCATTTGCTTCCTGACCATGACACATTTGGAAGATGTTAGCAGAATCTGATCCCAGAGCTGTTGTGAGGTAAGCTTTATCAAAATCAGTTACCTATATCAACCTGGTTAAAACATACATAGAGTCTATTTGTTTTAGTTTTTTGTTGTTGGTTTGGTTTGGTTTCTGTTTCTGTTTTTCAGGACAGTTTCCCTGTGTAACTCTGGCTGCCCTGAAACTCGCTCTGTAGATCAGGCTGGCCTCAAATTCAGAGATCCATCTGCCTCCGCCTCCGGAGTGCTGGGATTAAAGGTGTGTACCACCACTGCCCAGCAAAAATATACTGAGTTGGCTTCTTTTTTGCCCTGCGTATGCCTTTTAAAGTCATGTTATCTTCTGAAACTTAAAAATACTTGATTGTGTATCCTTGTAGTGTAGCATGAGCTGTGAGTGGCTTCAGGCTAAAAGCTATTTGTTTTTGAAAAAAAAATACATTGATTTTTAAAATATCTTAGTACATTTCAGTTTTTTCCAGTCATAAATTAAAACAGTACTGAAGGTCCTTATAAGTGTGTAGATATTCTCAGGAAAAATTCTTTAGTTAAGTGATTTTTTTCCTTTTATTTTAAAATATACATTCTTTTAATATTCCTATTTGTTACTTGTTTGCTTACTTGCCTATGTGTTTGTTACAGAGTTTTATTATGTGTACCTACCTGGCCTGGTACTCACTGTGTAGATTTGACTGGCTTTGAGCTCTAGACAATCCTGCTTCGCTTCTTAAGTGCTAAAAGTACATGCATGTGACATCATGTCTGGCTTAAATACTTTAAAAGAAACATATACACATATACCTGTGTAAGTGTAAGCTTCTTGTATGTGGGTAACCGAGGAGAACCGGAAGAGGTGTTGGAGGCCCTGGAGCTAGAGTTACAGGTAACCTGGGTGCTGGGACCTCAACTTAGGGCTCTCTGCAAGAGCAGGAAGTGCTCTTAACTGCTGGGCCATTTCTCCTGCTCCCTGGTGTAGTATTTTCAAACAGATAAAGAGCAGAGCAGAAATATTGGCAGTATTTTAAAGCACACTATTTACTTTACTTACTTACAGTTAATAATTTGGAGGGTTTTAAGAATATTATTAAGTATGTTTCAGGATATCTAGCTTCTTTATTGTTATGTAAATTAAAATGAAAGTAGCTTAAAGAAATTTCCAACCTTTTAGATCATTTGTAATTTCTTGGGCTAGAGAAACATTGTTGCCTAAGTCAGTTGCTGGGTTACAGTTTCGGGATATTCTGTGTAGTAGAAAAAGTTCTTGGATAAGTGTTTATGTGGAACTAGAGAGAATTTATTATATTTCCTCTTTCAAAAATGCTTATGAATATGTTTCTAGTTATAATTACAGAGGACCAATGCTATATAACCTAGTAACTGAGTAGAATTTTGATGTTGATTTCATGTACAGCCTAAAGGCAAATGACGCTTCTTGGTTGAGCTGCATTATTGCTTTCCAAATTGTCTGGTAGTGATGGTTTCTCCTACTTACAGTGTCTTTAGTATTTTTAGATACTACATTTGATCATTTCTGCTTTTCCTATGATTACCATTTCTCTTTCACATAAAAAACAAATAAAAACCCAGAACCTGAGACTTAGAGGAGTCTCTGGGGGAGATGATTACCTATAAAGTGAGACATAATATGTATTTTAAAATTATGCATATATTTAAAGGATATGCACATGTTTATACAATTATTTTGGGATGTTTGTTTTAATTATGAAGTCTAGTATATAGTGTATATATACTATAGTATATAGTCTATAATTCTGCTTACTGAGAAAAAATACCCACTGACAAAAATGAAAATATTTTAAATTTTCTTTTATTCCAAATGTAGACCTCTGTCTAACTCCATTAGGTGCTGAAAGGTAGAAGTTGGTCTAGGGAGATTGTGAGTAAGTGGGTCCGTGAAAGCAAGATGCTGCTTTGTTTTTTGTTTGTTTCATTTAAACAGTCTTGTGAGCTGTGGTCCAATTTTAAGCACCATTTACCAGTCGGTTTCTAAAATAGTAATCTGAAAACTGGTAAAGAAAGCAAACTAAGGCAAACGGATTTAGTTTTCAGTTACTCTTTTGACTTAAAGTTTTATTACCAGACTTGGCTCTATTCCTAACTCAGGATGCCAGAAAAATAAATAATACACAATACCTGGGCTCATTTTCGATGCTTCTGTTTTGCTATAACCAATTAGAGCTAATTTTAGTGATGGTTGGAGGCCAGTGGTAACTCCTGTAAACACCAATTTCCAATGTTGTCTCTCCATTCCAGCTCATCGAAACAGTTTTAAAACCAGCTTTTGTTTTTGTTTTGTTTTGTTTTGTTGCTTTGTTTTGTTTTTAACAGGAGAGCCAGTGTAACTCCTTCAGGACTGGAGTGGCACACACTACCTGCATCTGCCTCATGTGAGTTCCCGTTTTGGCAGCAGCGCTCTGCTGGGCTGGGACCTCTGTAGAGGTCTGACGTTTTTCTAAAGTACATAAGCTACTACACAGTGTGTCTTGGTGGCAGTGGTAAAGATGCATAAGCATTCCAGACTCCTGGCAGAAATGTGCTTAGTCCAAAGGAGTGTTCCCACCAATACCAGCTCCCTCTTGGTCGGGTGAACAGCTTCTACTCAGAGCAGAGCCCACAGCTTCGTCCCCACAGTGTGCAGTTATTTTTGAAGAGCTGTTTTTTTTTTCTCTTGCAGATTATTGAGTAAAGAATATCTTTAAATGTGCTCAGTAGCTTCAGCTTCCAAAGATTTGCTGTTCTCTTTATAGTCCTGTTACATAACCGGAGAACACTGTGCTGCCCTAGTGGCTGGAGCAGGGTGGTGGTTTTTTTGTTTCTATTTTTCTTTCCTATTTCTTTTGGACTCTGGACTTTAAACAGTTTCTTTCTTTGTCTTTGGATTTTGCATAAATTAGGCTAAGCCACAGAATCTCCTCAGAGAATAAGCAAGCAGCTAATGTGAGATTATCAATACTCTGAAACTGTTGGCTAGGTTTTGGAACCATGGAAAGTTATTGTAAGAGATAGGCTTGATGCTTGGATTATTCACTCCACAGTGTGGTAAGAACAGCTTTTGCAGCTTGGATGGCATAGAACTCTGATGTCTGAGGGGTTAGATTCTGACCCTTGCAGGTCTCAGTGGCCAGTTTGATCAGGGGAAAAATGAAATTTTTTTAAAACTTCTTTTTTTTTTGTTTTTTTTTTTTTGGAGACAGGGTCTCATTAAGCAGTGTTGGGCATCCTGAAGCTCACTATGTGGATTAGGCTGGCCTTGAACTCACAGAGGTGTGCCTGCCTCTGCCTTCAGTGCTCCTTTATCTTAGGAAAGCAGCACTGCATAGGGTTCAGACATTTTGCAGCCACTTCAGAATGAATGTGTTTATTCCCAAGGGCACTTAGAACCATCTGAAGCCCTCCGTGTCTGCAGCTCCTTCTGCAGCCGGGGCTCCATTTCATATGGCCCTCTCTACAAATGATTTAGTGACCTGGGAGTGTGCACTGCTGAGATGATTATCCAAGAAGCTCATAAGGAGATGCCAATAGCTTGTCTGTCTTGCTGATTAATGTAGAGCTCAGTGAAATAGATAGTGTTGTCAAAGAAGAACTTGGACTTTCTGTGATAAATCCATTCCCACCAGAGATGAGGGCAGTTTATTCTGGCCTGTTGGAAGAAGAAGCTGGTAGAAATTACAAGAGAATAGTGCACATCAGCATCCAAGTGAAAGGCTAACAGGCACCAACGCAAAGACTTCTGGCTCCAACTCCTAGACACCTGGGTTCTAGCTCAGGTCAGTGAGTGCAAAGATACATTGTATTTCTGGGAAGGACCCAGAACCCATTAGAGGAAGAAAAGAGTGTTTTCAAGATGGAATTTGCTTGTCAGTATAGTTAAATATTTGAGAAGTTCTCCCCTGTGAACACAGTGTAAATGTGATAGTTTGTGGATTTTTGTTATTTTAGGATTTAGAATTATTTTTCTGTTTTTTTTTTTTTTTTTTTTTTACTAGTCAGATTGTATCTCCTAGGTGTGATAGGGAAACTACACCCATGATAGCTCAACAATGCAGCTGCCCAACGACAGTATCAGGAGATGCCGACAGAGAATTACCCTCTCCCAGTGATAGCCCCTAATTGATTATCCAGTGCAGAGTGGTCAGCCTTGAAATCATATTCACACAGGCCACACTGAACAGACTCAGGTTACATTTGTATATCTATGCATTTGTATATATGTGCAACAATAATAATAAAAAAGAGGTCATCAATTTTAGATGGAATGGGGAGAACACATGGGAGGGTTTGGAGGGAGGACAGGGAAGGGGTAGAAATGATATGATTACATTTTAATTTAAAAATTTTAATAACAAAAATAAAAATGCTAAATTAATTTTGACCTTCAGTTCAGATTTTTTCATGGACATAAATTTCAGTGACCAATTAATTCATTGCAATTCACTAATTCAAGGATGAGTTTGAGAGTGTGGGGGGATAAGGTTTAGTTTTTATCTCCAATTTGAAGGCATATTCAGCAAATATCCTTCTTGAAGTGTTAATAATTGAAAAATGTTTCATACGGGCCAGATCCTAGAAGACAAAAAGGTCATTTGTACTGGAATTTTGTTTCCATAAATATTTTTTGAAGCAAGTAGGATTTTGATTAGAATGTGGAAGTAATTTGGGTTTTTAGAAATTTTATCCAAAGGGTCTTTGCATGGAATTGGGGTGACATCATGGCTAGGGAAGGGAGGTAAGGAACGCTAGGTTTTGTTTTTTTCAGTGCAAATTAGTCTTGTGTTGGGGTACCAGGCCTCACTGGTTACTAGCTCCTACTCTGTTGATACATGTGA
This sequence comes from Cricetomys ansorgei, assembly GCA_026225945.1. Lineage (NCBI taxonomy): Eukaryota > Metazoa > Chordata > Mammalia > Rodentia > Nesomyidae > Cricetomys > Cricetomys ansorgei. Next base: position 13,126,990 of record JAMJFZ010001258.1, read on the forward strand.
ACATTCATACAGGTTTGAATTGGACATTGAAGTCTTCAAGCGTTATTTTTGTTTTGAGGGGACATAGCATATGGAGGATAAAGTAGAGGTTTTGGGAGGAAAGTCTAGCTGCTTTTGAAATATTCAGAGTTAATGTAAACATCCAGTCATCATTCACTCAGCAGCAGCAGCAGAGCAAGGAGGTCTCGGGGCTGATGAGCCACGGCTCAAGAACACCCTCAGTTTAGCATCTTGATTTTAAGTCTGATGATATGTACTGAAGGGTTTTGAAAGCCCATTTAAATCTGTGAGTTTTAAAGGTACAGAAAGCATCTGGATGTACCCTGCCTTCCTTGTCTTAGCCATTCAGTTCCTGCTTTGGAGACTACCAGTATTTGTTTCTTTTATATAGTGCCAAAATACTCTGAAAAATCATTTTTGTAAGAGGAAAGGTGAGTTTTACTCATTGAAATATTAGTACCGGGATGAAAACAAGCAATAGAAGGACATGACTGCCCAAGGGACTGAGGTGAAGGTTTATCCTAGATGTGAGGGAGAGCATGGACGGAGGCAGAGACATCTGAAGAGTCCAGAGTGAACATGACCGGACAACTGAGCCGGCTGTGTGAGGAGATGGGGAAGGGAAGAGGAAAGGAAGAGAGAGGAACCTGGAGCCAGAGACCAGGAGAGCAGGAGACCTGAAGACCAAAATGCCAAAAGGGTGGCTAGCCAAAATGTCTGGGCGTCACAGGGAAGAGCAGCTGGAGAGCTGAAGGTAGAGAGCTGGGTGTGCCAGCCAGGAGGACTCTGTAACAGGCAGGCGCTGAGGGGACTGGCCGGCAGTCTGTTCTCATATGTTTATAGGCACCTTCGCCTTTGTCCCAGGCTTAAAACCTAACAGTGCCAGTTTAAATAGGCAAACAAATGGCAAAATCCAGTTTGAATACGGGCTAAAGATGTTAGTAGTGGATGGAAGAGCTGTAACACCGTAATAACAGTCGTTGAGACTAATTTTATAAGACTAAGAACTGGGCTGGTACCTGTCTTAGTTGGCATTTGGGAGAGTAACAAGTCTTTTATTTTATTGGTATCTGTAACATGACTTACCTGAGTCAAAGGTTGCTAAACTAAATATTTCATTTGGAAGATGAATATTTGAAGGAGTAACGTTTTCTTTATTGTTGAGCTGCAGTGATAATACTCAAGTTTTTTCATTGTGTAAAATTTTAGACATAGTAAAGAGAAACCCCATTGCCTGAAACCCATGTTATTTGGCTTGTAGTTAACAGTTGTTTCTGAAGCAGATTAGGAGAAATAAGTATTTTTACACACACACTTGTGTGTCCGTCTGCCTGTTGTGACCACAGCGACCATGTCTGATGAGTCAAAATGCGATGCTAGTCCCTGGTCTACAAAGTAGACCGTCCCAGTCGTCTCAGGTGTGCTTTCCAATGGCTTCTTTGCAGTGAGCCTTGTCAAGTGTGTTTTCGCAGGCTGCAGCAATGTTAGGCCTATCAATTGTTTGGGCCAATGAGAAGACACATTTGACAGAGCAGATATACTGATTAGAAGACTACAGAGCAACCACCAGAAAAGGCTAAAATGAAAGTATAAAGACAAGGGGTGGGGGACCTCTTTCTGATATTGCTGCATCAGTTATAGTAAAGCCTTCAACAATACACACCTTTCTCACTGAGTCTTATAGTTAATATTGTAGTTGTGTTCAATTAGATTTTTTCCAGCACTAAATTGTGGGAGTCAAAGAATAGATAGAGAAAAACGTTTACAACAGGCTAACACTGTTCTGATATAGCCTGTTTCCACTAGTGGCTGAATTTTCTTAATTACTGGGTATAGTACATAACACAGTCTGAGGGGACAGAAGAAGGAGGTATTGAGAAAGAGTAGACTCGTTTATGCGCCCTCTCCTCTTGTGAGCTGCCCTCCTGCTAACTCACCGCTTCTCTGTGCAGTGTACAAGTCTCCAGAGTACGAGTCCCTCGGCTTCGAGCTCACTGTGGAGCGACTGGTCTCCATTGGCTATCCTCAGGAGCTGCTCAGCTTTGCGTATGATTCTACATTCCCTACCAGGTAAATGTCAAATATTTTTGGATTAAGACTACTTTCCAAACTTATTCCTGTCCCTGCAAAAACAAATGTTAGTGTGATTTTTCAGTTACCAGAACTTTCCATGCATCTGCTCAGTCATCATACCACTGTATCATTTGTGTTCTGTCTCTTTTCTTCTCTGCCCTTCCTCTTTCCCTCCTCTTTTACCCCTCTCCCTTTCTCTTTTTTTCCCCTCTCCTTGACCTCCTCCCTCTTCACTGTCAACAGTATATGTAGCCCAGGCTGGCCCTGAACCTGCTCCTCCTGCTTCAGACTCGCAAGCACCCATGCTCAGCTCTCGGCACTCTGGATCAGAGCTGACTTCCACGACTACTCAAGGAGGTCCAGGGATGGGCAAGAAAATGGGTTATTACTGAAGGGTGAGCACAGGTGTCCTGCCTGCCCCTTCGTGACTTCTGGAGGACAGTCACATGCTCTGCTAATACATTCAACTTGTAGTAAGAACCTGGATTTGATAGGGAAGAGTGGTAGCAGAACGTTTTGAATAAGCTTTTTGTCCTGTGTAGCCTTCCTTATGATTGAATGCTGCTTGAACTTCTGGGAACTTTGTGTAGAGCGTAAAGGAGGCAGTGGGTAGTTGGTGGGTTGGTTTGATAGATGACAGTCCCGTATTTTAGCAGCTCCTGATCTCTAAGCTCCAGACAGTTAAGGACAGCCAAAAGGACAGTGAATATTTCTTCCTTTCTCTTTTCCAAGGCTGCCTGAAGAGCTGTGAAGATTTATATCTTTCTTTTCTCTATATTGTTAAAGGGTAAAAAGACACAGTGGGAATCAGTTACAAGTTAGGATTCTGTTACAATAGCAGTCAGTTTCAGGAGTCAGAGTCCCAGGGAGTTCTGGGACTCTGTTTTCAGTTACACAGAGTTAACATTATGAAAAGTGTTTGTTTGACATACTGTCACATTTGCCACATGTTCAACATTGGCTACTGGGAAACACAAGCAGCTCAGAGTCCAAAGACTTCAGGACTGTTGTAGAAAGATAGTGGACTGGTAGTTTATGCTTGTTTGATGGAGCCCTTCCTTCTAACATAAAACAGTTGTGACTGCTTATATATGTGGAGTACATACTGTTAGTTGCTCTGACACTCCTTCCCCTCCCACCACCCACCTGCTCCACAAGTGCTGGGATGCACCCTAGGGATCCAAACACGATCAGCAAGTGCAGTGCAACTGAGCTATGTCCCCAGTCCTGGGATTATTTATTTATTTATTTTGTTTTTTTCAAAACAGGGTTTTTCTGGCTGTCCTGGAACTCACTATATAGGCCAGGCTGGACTTGAACTTATAGAGATCTACCTGCCTCTGCCTCCTGAGTGCTGGGATTAGAGGCATGCACCACCATTGCCTGGCTGGGATTTATTTTTTAAAAATACATCCACTCACTTTGCATATAAGGTTATTTTGTTATGTTATAGGGGACATAACTGAGTTGCTACAAAGCTTGCGTTAGATGAAATTCATGTATGGTGACTGAGTGTGTAAGACTGCTACGTGTATTACTTTGCACTATCAGTGTCTTCACTTTCGTGTAGGGGACTCGTCTTTGACACACTCTATGGAAATCTTCTGAAAGTTGATGCCTATGGGAACCTCTTGGTTTGTGCACATGGATTTAACTTCATAAGAGGGTGAGTACAAAGGATGCTTTGCCTCTTTCTAATATTTGTGTGGGTATGTGGGATGTGCGCACATGTGCATGCATGTGGAGGCCCCAGGACAACCTTGGGTGTCATTCCCCGGGAACTGTCGCCTTGTTTTAATTTTATTTAGTGCATACATGCGTGCAGGTGTGCCTTAGCATCTGTGAGAGGAGATCAGAGGCCAACTTTTGGAAGTTCTTTCTGTCTGTGGGTTTCTTCTGGGGACTGAATTTAGTCATCAGGCTCATCAGTAAGTTCTCACAGAGTCTCAGGGGGTGGGGGCAAGTAGGCTGGACTAGCTGGTCAGTGAGCCTGAAAATTTAGCAGTCTCTGTCTCCCCAGAGCTCAGACTCTATCTGAGGTCCTCATGCGCATATGGAAAGTACTTTATCAACTGCACTGTCTCAGTAGCCCCTGGCGTTTCAGTAGTAAATGATATGACATTGTCTCCACAGGTGAAATATGCTTCCCTCTTCCTTCTATCATTAAGAGTCGTCCCTTTACGTAAGCATAGTTATTTAGCTAGTAATTGCACTTTGTTAAATTGAGTATCTTCTAATTATATAGCACCAAAAAAGCTAATTTTGAAACTTGCTTAAAGACTATAGTTTAGATTTACTTTAAGTTCTAAGATTTTTATTTTTTCCTTTTTAATCAGAGGAGCTATTCATATAAAAGTTATTTGGAAACTTTTGAAGTATATAGCAATTTAAGTGACTGAGATTTTAGTTAGTACATTTTAATCTTTGAATGAATAGTTTCAGACATTTGTATAATGAAAACATCTTGAAGCACAGGGTTAAATGCAGGATGTCCAAATACAAGGTGGTGCTGGGCACAATACTTGCCCATAGTACTACCTGCTCTGAAAGCGGAGACCAGAGAACTCTTAAACTCAAGAGTGCTATGCCAGTGTCTAGGTAATATGACAAGACCCATCTCAGAAATCAGTAAAGATGGGGGAGAGGCTGGGTGTGTGGTGGTGTATGCTTTAATGTCAGTACTGTGAGAGAGAGGTGGGCAGATCCCTGTGAGTTCAAGCCAGCCTGGTCGACATAGTGAATTCCAGGACAGCCTGGGCTAGGTAGAGAGACTCTGTCTCCAAAAAAGGAGAATATGGGTGGTAGATGGCAGTTCACTAGAAGAATGTCCGCTCAGAGTAGGAGGACTGGGTCTGGTCCACAGCATCGCAAAAGGAAGGGAGAAGAGGAAGGGTAATGCTGTTTAAAACAAATAACTTACACTTTTATAATACTTACACTGTCCTTACTAATTTGGTTGTTTCCTCCTTAGTAAGCAGTAAATATAACTTAGTATCTGCTTATTTTATTTTTTTGTGAAACATCCCAAGTGTTTTATTTTAAAAAAACACAATTGGGGTCTGGAGAGATGGTTCAGTGATTAAAAGCACTTGTTGCACTTACAGAGGGCCTGGGTTCACTTCCCAGCACCCACATGGTGGCTCACAACCATCTGTAACTCCAGTTCCAGGGACCAGCGCCCTCTCTGGCTTCTGCAGGCACCCAGCATGCGCGTGGTGCACATACACTCATGCATGCAGGCAGAACACTCATATGAAAATACAATTTGACACTGTATTAGGGTCATAACTGCAACTTGAAAACATTTTATACTCTACTATTATGTAATTTTTCTGAATTATTCTTGATGGTAAAATGGTAACGTTGTCAGTCGCGTTGGAATAATTAAAAAGTCACTGCTGTTGGAAAATACTTTTTCTTGTAAGAGGAAAAAACTAACTGAAATTGTGTCAGAACATCCTTTAAATCTGAGGTCATAGCCCTGCCCCACTTAGAGCTGAAGCACAGCATGCTTTATTGCAGAACACAGGCTCAAAGATCTCAGGTGTACATTGTGGGAACGCAGTGAAGTGAATTCACCTGACCCTCTGGTGGCCAGGAAGGCTGTGTGTGCCTTCGGTTTCCGTAAAGACTGCTTTTGTATCAGGAAGCAGGAATTGGAAGGAAAATGATTACATGGAATATCACCAACGTAAGCTCATTCATGTACAGATACTGTCAGTTACTCAGCAGCCCATTGAAGATGGACCAGGTTTCTGTTTATGTCTGAAAAGGGATTTCAGTGCTGTGTTAGTGAATGAGAGGGCAGTGAAAAAAAAAAATGAAGACAAAAAGTTCAGTAAGTTAGTTTTACAGCCAACTTACTAACTCAAGACTCACAGGCCTAAGCTAGGGGTAGCCTTCTGCATCTGTAATCCTAGGAGAGAATTGGAAGTTCAAGTCATCCTTGACTACATAGGGCAGTCTGGGCTACATGAGATGTTATCTCAGACAAATAACAAACAAGATCATCGACCTGCTGTGTCCCCTAAGAAAGTTTCAAAGTAGCTTTTTTGGGAAATACTTTTGGTAGTATTTCAAAAATAAGTCAATCATTTGTGAGTAAATACAGATTCATTCCAGCGTAGCATAATATAGTCCTTAGAATCAAATGGAAAAGATCTTAGGGAGAGAACAAAGATGGAAGAGAATGGTTTTTAAAGCACAGTGGTGATGATGCAGGTCACGAAACGTTAGCAAGGTTCAGAGTTGTAGCTGCTTTCTTTTGGAAAGGTAATGGTTATTCAGACTTATCGTCGGTCTGGGTTGTAATTGGTAAAAAGCAGCTGCACCTGTGTTTGTGTTAGAGCCAGTATCATTCACTGGCCTGGAGAGGGCATGTTAGTGCTGTTCACTTCTGCTGAAGGCCAGTGAAGAGTCTCATTAAAACAAAAGGGGGGCAGTGGTCGTGCACGCCTTTAATCCCAGCACTTGGGAGGCAGAGGCAGGCAGATCTCTGTGGGTTCGAGGCCAGGATGGTCTAGAGAGTGAGTTCCAGGACAGCCAGAGTTACAACAGAGAAACCCTGTCAAAAAACAAAAACAAAGAAAAAAAACAAGGGAAGTTTCTGTTAAGCCAAAAAGCTAATATGATTTTATGGTCCTAACTGGAGTTAATGCCATTTGTAGTTAAGTAACTTAAATAGGAATTTACCCAACTTTATACTTAAGTATAAGCTTTAAAGTTGGTTTTCTTTATGTTTGTGAAGTCTTTCTAAAATGCTTCATTTCACTCTCCGTGTATGTGTGTGTGTGTGTGTTTTACAGGCCATGGTTGATGGCAGGTGTCTTTTCAGTCACTTTCCACCTTGCTTTGTAAGATAGAGTCTCCCTGGAGCTCACTGCTGTGGCTCGATGGCTAACCAGATAGTTGCATTTCCGTCTCCATCCTTCTTCCCCTGTTGCTAGGGTTACAGGCACACACTGCCATCCTTGGCTTTTACGTGGGTATTGGGGTTCTGAACACAAGTTCCTCGTGTTTGGGTGACAGGCACTTTGCTGATATGAACTGGGCCTTGCAAGTTAAGTAGGTCACTTTAGAAGTTGGTCCACTGTAAAGAGAACAGAGAAAAATACAGCTCAGATGGGTAAGGATGCCATGCCTTTTGCTCTGCACTCTGCGCAGGAGCAAAAGTGTCCAGTAATGTCGAAGCAGAGCCAGCTGAGCACCGTCTACACAGCCCTCCTAGCCAGCTGACCACCACCTACACAGCCCTCCTGGACTGCCCTGACCCTCTTCACATTCACTTCCTTCTACTTGTAAACCTTATTTATCTATCTTAAATAGTTACTTATTTATTTATTTTGAGACAGGGTTTCACTGTGTTGGCCTGGCTGGCCTGGAGCTCACTGTGTTGACTAGGCTGTCAGTGCTGGGATTGCAGGGGTGAGCCACCTGTTTACAGGCTGTTTTCCTTAAACCCTTTCAGCTGAGTAGTTTCCCTGTAGTGTTATAGTTCCTCACAGCTTTCTTGTAGTTGGGTTGTGTGTTCTTGACGTACCTCCCCTCGCACAGTGAGAACCCTGGGTGTTGTCCGTAAAGAGTGCTCTTTGAGGGTTCACCCTGAGCCTGTTCATCTTCGTAGCTGCCCACACTAAATATCTGAACCCTGTCTTGTACATAGCCATCAAAGCATTTTAATAAAGTTTTGAATGACAATTTCCCACAGTTAACATGTTAACTTTTTGTATGTCGATTAATTTTTAAAATTTTCTTGCAGACCAGAAACTAGAGAGCAGTATCCAAATAAGTTTATCCAACGAGATGACACTGAGCGGTTTTACATTCTGAACACGCTATTCAATCTCCCAGGTAGACCACCCTCTGCTTACTGTTCCTGCTGCCCTGTCTCCCAGGACACCTGATTACTTAAGGGAGCTAACTAGATCAGCTTGGCTTACTAATACCTGTTCTTCATTTTTCAGAGACCTACCTGTTGGCTTGCCTAGTAGATTTTTTTACTAATTGTCCCAGATACACCAGGTATGTTTATACTACAATTTTCTTTATCCAGTTGATTTTTAAATTAATGTACAGGGTTTTAGAGAACTGGCCATTGTAGGTCTTTTCTGCTTTTCTAAAGTGAATTTAGTGCTAGTGAGAGATGCTACATTGCCAGCCTGAGAGATGGACAGCAGCAGCAGCTCCATGCAGGCTCTCAGCTCCCACTCGGCCCCTCTCCTTGCCAGTGTGCTGCAGCCATGTTTGGAAGGGACCACTTCTGATTGGCTTCTCCTGGGAATGAAGACGCCAGCAGAGGTGCTAATTGTGACAACTGAGTGGGAGGTTTGTGTGGTGATTATCTGTCCAAGCAGAATTACACTAAAACCCCCCAACTCATTTCACAGCGGCTGCCCAGGAGCCATTCAGGGACGGTCATTTAGTTCATTCCCAGGCCCAGCAAGATCTCATCAAGGAGTTGTTTATTTCTTAAGTCTTGCACCAAGTTAGCCTTTCCCTTTGGAGGAGTTGTGTGTAACAACTTTCTGTGCTAGAGTCTGCTAATTTCTTAAATGAGGCCTTACCCACTTCAGGGCACTAAATATGATGGAAAACTGAGTCACAGATAGAAATGAACTGTACTTTTGTACCTAGGGACAATGCCAGAAAGGTCAGGGTGAAAGAACCTACGTTCTGAATGTTTGCTCAGTGAGACCTGATTCTAAAAGAGATGAACTTGGGACTTTGGGACCTTGGCCTTTTAATTTTCATCCAGTATATTAACCTGTCACCTTGTATTTGCTCACAACTACTGTACTCCGCCTATACAATACTGCTCCGATGTGTTTTGATTAGGGAGCATCCCTAGTCACCCACATGGTGTGGAACCTTGGGTCCCTTGGTCAGCTTGCGCTCCTTCTGTTTACTCTTGGGGATTCCCTGTCATGTCCTTTTTTCTTTCTGTAGTTGTGACACAGGATTTAAAGATGGAGACTTGTTCATGTCCTACCGGAGCATGTTCCAGGACGTAAGAGACGCGGTTGACTGGGTCCATTACAAGGTACAGAGCCATCCCCGCTTTCTCTCCGACATTACCTTTGCAAGTGGAAGTAGAGCAGAATGTTTCTTCTTTTTAAAAAGAAAGAGGAGAGGGGCCAGTGCCATGGTCCAGCGGTTAAAGCACCGGCTGCGGTGGCAAAGGTTCCAGTCCAGGTCCCAGCACACACGGCAGCTCACAGCCACCGTGACACTCCCTGGGCACCAGGCACTCGGGTGGCAGTACTCACGCACACTGACAGGAAAATGAGTCTTCAGAACGACAAAGAGGTTGGAGATTTGCCTCTTCATTTGTTCTTGTCTGGCCATGCTGATAGCCTTCCTTAGTACGGAGACTCAGCTTTTAGACTTTATTGTTTGCACCTCTGACACTTACTTAAAAGAATTTATAGTATATGAAATTATACTTATATCTTTTGTGGATGATGGCCCGTTTATGTCCAAATAACTCCCACCTGACTAATAACATCAACTAGTTAGTACAAATTCATATTTACTACAAGCTATTCAATAAAATATGAAATGTCTTTTAATTTCTAATTTAAAATGGGAATTTTATATTTGAAGAGGTTTTTGTCTTTATTTGCATTTCTCAATTTCGTAAATACCGATTTATTTGTTTGAGAGTAAGCACAAGCTTTCTAATAAAAGTTAAAAACCAATTTCTAGGTCAGATGTGGTGGCATACCCATAGTCCCAGACACTGCACAAGTTCAAGGCTAGCCTGGGCTACAGAGTGAGGCTTTGTCTCAGAAACAACCTGGATTTGTGAGGTGGGCATGATACCCTAGATCTGTAAACTTAGTACTTGGGAGGCTAAGGCAAGAGCATTGTGAGTCCAAGGCCAGCCTGGGATGTAGAGCAAGAACTGATCTTTAAAAAAATAAAATAAAATAAACCCCTCATCTTATTCTTTTTCTTTCTTCTAGGGCTCCCTTAAGGAAAAGACAGTTGAAAATCTTGAGAAGTATGTAGTCAAAGATGTGAGTATTAAAGGCGAGATAAACGTGCTTGGTACAGAAGTAAATATTGAGCCCATTTTTCATGAGGTAGACTTGCAGCATAACCACAAGGAATTTCTACCGCGTGCAGTTAGACCTGTTTTTCCCGTTTGCAGAAAGGCGAGAGGACTCCGTGTTGGTCTTTAGCTCTATTTATGCAACTGGAGAGTCACCATGTGCATGTCACCATGCTGTGATTGACACCTCACACTGTCTGCTCTTCATGCAACTGAGCTGGATCTGTTGTTACTTCTGTAGACACTGACACTGCAGAATAAAGAAGTGCTGAGATAGCATGTGGAGAGTCACACAGAACACAGTTGGCCAAGACTTGCACCCAGCTCTTAAGCCCTGTGTTGACCCACTAAAAATATGTATGAATGTGACTGTACACAGTGTCTTCACCCTGAGTGTGACTGTACACAGTGTCTTCACCCTGAGTGTGACTGTACACAGTGTCTTCACCCTGAGTGTGACTGTACACAGTGTCTTCACCCTGAGTGTGACTGTACACAGTGTCTTCACCCTGAGTGTGACTGTACACAGTGTCTTCACCCTGAGTGTGACTGTTACACAGTGTCTTCACCCTGAGTGTGACTGTTACACAGTGTCTTCACCCTGAGTGTGACTGTTACACAGTGTCTTCACCCTGAGTGTGACTGTACACAGTGTCTTCACCCTGAGTGTGACTGTACACAGTGTCTTCACCCTGAGTGTGACTGTTACACAGTGTCTTCACCCTGAGTGTGGCTGTACACAGTGTCTTCACCCTGAGTGTGACTGTACACAGTGTCTTCACCCTGAGTGTGACTGTACACAGTGTCTTCACCCTGAGTGTGACTGTACACAGTGTCTTTACCCTGAGTGTGACTGTACACAGTGTCTTCACCCTGAGTGTGACTGTACACAGTGTCTTTACCTTGTCAGCAAAGAATAATGGGCACAGCTTTAGACTCTAATAAAGATTAGTGGACACTTTAAAAGAAGCTGTAGTTCAGTGTTTTACTAATGTTATTTTTAGCTTTATAATTATGTTGCAGTGTTAATGTTACTATTAAAGGGATATATGAGGAATACATGGGCTGGAGAGGTAGCTCAGTGGTTAAGAGCATTTGCTGTTCTTTCAGAATATTCAAGTTCAAGTCCTAGCACCCCATATCAGGTGGCGCACAACTGCCCGTAACTACAGCTATCTTCACTCACACCGCACACAGACAGAGTTCCAAGATACAGTAACGTACTTTCCACAGAGTAAAAGCAGTACACAGCGATGGTTTCTCAGGAGTTATGTCACTCTGTCATTGTCCAATCCCCTCATGTCGAGCTCCCCCTTTCCCATACTGCTTCAAGAAGAACACTGAACAGTTGGACCCAGCTTGTTTAAAGGAACCTTTTGTTGTGAAGCAGGGGAAAGACATCTTGTTTCTAGGCACAGCAGGTGTGCGTTTCCTTATTTATCATCAATTGGGGGTGGCCACTTCTAGGTAGCACCTGTCGTTCTAGTCCACAGAGTGTTTATAAAGTATAAATCTAGTAATCGCCATACAGAATTTTTGTACAGTTTTAAAATCAACTTCTGATCATTCGTTTACTTAAATCTTTTAACTCCTCGCTGAAGCAGACATGAGGATGGTAAAGATCTTTTGTTAATGACTTATGGGTTACATAGAGGATGTGCCGTGCATATTAATACTTTAAGGGACTAATGCTGTGGGCTTTTAAATGCAAAATTCTGATCAACCAATCCTTACAGGCTTATTACCCTATTCCTATTTGGGCAGAATTCTAGTCTGTGACTAAGCTGTTAACTCACAACACTGAAATATTTTGCCATCATTTCAGGGGAAATTGCCATTGCTTCTGAGCCGGATGAAGGAAGTCGGGAAAGTGTTTCTTGCCACCAACAGTGACTATAAATACACAGATGTAAGTACTTAGTGTCTTCATTTGCTTACACGGGGAAGGGCTCTGACCTAAGAAAAGTGAGGAGGCTTTAAGTACATAGAAAAGGGACATGCTGTGATTACTGTATTTTTCCTAAGCATTCTCTTTTGACTATTAGAGTGGCTATTTAAAAATTTTAATTTGAGGAGTTATTTAAAGATATGTGCCGATAGAATGGCTTCTCTGCCTTTTTCAGAGCATTATTTACCTGGATCTGAGAAATCACACCCTTTCCTTGCTGGGGTTTTTTTTTTTTATTTTAATGTTGTTTTTTAAAGACAGTTTCTCTGCTATAATTCTGGCCATCTTGGAACTCACTCTGTAGACCAGGCTGGCCTCAAACTCACAGAGATCCCCCTGCCTCTGTCTCAGTGCTGGGATTAAAGGCGTGCGCCACCACTGCCAGTGCCCCCTGCTGTCGGAAGTCCTGTAGTGAGAGGTGGGATGATGATGTTTTGAGTCTTAGGAATCAAAATGAACCACTTTGTATTTAAATTTTTTAAAAAATGATTAAAGGATACAGAAAAAACCACACACACCAAATTAAATGCCTTACGATTACAGGTTCACAGTTCTAGCATATTGTTTTGCTCCCAGCCCAGTTCCCTGCTAATGAGTTGGCAGTGTCATGTCTCAAGTGAGGCTTGGTTCCTCTGAGCCCCTACTTTGGTGTGCCTTGTCTCCACATGTGTCTTGCAGGAGAACTGCATGGGCATATGTGTGAGTCTGTACAGAAGCACCCACAAGTCCACATCTTTTCTGAGAAACCACCGCCCCTTTTGTCTGATGAAGCACCAGTTTTTAACTTCCTCTGCTATGATTTCATAAGCTATAGAGAAAGCAGGAATATGGTGAATCTTATGTTGAAAAAAAAGCTTGTATATGTCTTGTGCAAAAATCACATATGGACTTTCTTTTCCCCCCCAGAAAATCATGACTTACCTGTTTGATTTCCCACATGGCCCTAAGGTATTATATTAATTTAATATGCTATTTGCTAAATAATTGATATGCCATTTGTTAACATTAATCATTTTAGAATATTAAAGAGAAGGAATGGCCAGGATCCACCTAGAAGAGTCCTAGTTAGAAGGCCTATTATGTAATCTACATTAAATGAAGTAATCTAGGGCCAGCAGAATTTAAAATCTCTGGTATCTAAATGAGTATTTATGAGGTCTGTAGTGAACAGGATCCGAATAAGTTCTTAAGCAGAATTGTTGTGTTGTGTAGAATTGTATATTGAGGGTGATATCAGTTTAAAAGAAACAGAATTTCTGTGTGAATGTTCTTGACAATTTCTAGATTAGTTACTGGTGTTATGCCAAGAAAGCAGCCAACCCTGGCATTCATAAGTCTTTCTGTACTACACTCAGATTTAAAAACAAACATTGCAGCTTAGTCACATACTTGAGAATTAATCCTAGACTCCATGAATAAACTTACGGTGTATAGCACTCTTCAGCTCAGCTTGAAAAGGTTAATACCACAGCTCCATTTCAGCATCCAAAGAATGCTGTCAGCATCATGTCTTCTTGGCAGTGAACCGAGGCCATGTTACCCAGAGCCATCATCTAAGAACAAGTGGAGATGTCCCTCCCCCAGTGCTCAGTGTTCTTCTCTGTAGTTTAGTTCTGGTGCTGCTCAGATCCCCCCACTCTTCCCTTGAACTGTAGCTTGCAATCTCCCTAGTTTGTCTCAAATTGCATGTTTGAAAGAACTGTGAAGTAAGTTATTCTACTTCAGAGGAGAAACAGCTTTGTTGAGATTATCACATCCACTTATTATTTATACCTGTCCGTTTCCAAACAAGATTATTTTAAATTTTTTTGCATTTTGGTGAGTTTAAGTATTACGTGTACAGTGATGTTTGGCTTTTCTGGTTCTGTTCCACCAGCCTGGGAGCTCCCATCGGCCGTGGCAGTCTTACTTCGATCTGATTTTGGTAGATGCACGGAAACCACTCTTTTTTGGGGAAGGCACAGTACTCCGTCAGGTGGACACTGTAAGTTGAGCAGGCGACATCTTCCAATGCTGTCCTTTCCCCATTCCCTCTCTTGGGGATTGGGAGTTCTGATCTTAGAGTAGCCAACAGATTGCTAATGCATGAGTGCCTGCATCAGGAATCACTGTGGGTGGAGATTGATAAAATGGCAGAACATTTCACTGTCTTCATCCTCTTTACCCAGAAAACTGGAAAGCTGAAAATCGGCACCTACACTGGCCCCCTGCAGCACGGCATCGTCTACTCAGGAGGTGAGCTGTGGCTGTCCCTGTTCTGGGCACATCTGTAGGGGGGCCATGGCTTCACTAGAGCACCCCAACTTTACTGAAACGTTCTGTGGTCTCTCAGCATAGTGCCACACACAGTTCCTCGGGACCAGAAACGCCGTCTGCTGAGGGCCAATAGTCATCTGCCAGTGAAAGACAAGGGTTGAGTTTTGCTTTCACTGAGAAGGTCTTTCTGTCCTCCTTTGAGGGTTTGTCTCAATATTCTGGAACCATTTGGGGATATTTCTTCTCAAAGGACTTTCTGTAAGCCCATGTGGATGCGTTTAATGTCAAGAGTCAGAAGTAGTTGGATAAAGCCAACTTAACAATAGGTCTGTGATGAAAAATGTTTGTGGTGGTTCTGAGGATTGACCTAAGGCCTCACAGGCTCTATCTCCAGGCCGGCTGTGGGGTGTTGATAGTGCTCTTCCCAGGCTTTCTACTTAGAGCTTAAAGCCTTGGCAAGGGCCAGACAAAGCCTTCTATGAGAAGGCTGTTTTTTTTCCCATAATAAGTTTCTGTGGCACTTTGGGCGCTTTAATATAGAAACATCTTTTTTCATTCACTCCTTTCAGGTTCATCTGATACAATCTGTGACCTGTTGGGAGCCAAGGGCAAAGACATTTTGTATATTGGAGATCACATTTTTGGAGACATTTTGAAGTCAAAGAAACGGCAAGGGTGGAGAACTTTCTTGGTGATTCCGGAGCTTGCACAAGAGCTCCATGTCTGGACTGACAAGAGTTGTAAGGAATTGTCCCTCCTCCTTTTGAATCTTTCCTGCAGCTAGCTTGTAATTTACATGAAGCTTACATTGTATGCAGGGCATGCCATCAGTATAGTCAGACATTTCACACAGCTCTAGAATTTGTTCATGTACACACACACTTGTTCAGATTCTCTGAACCCTTCAAGGTAGTGCAGAGTGCTGCCATCTGAGTCTAAGCTGCAGCTCCACTGGTCTTGCAGTCCTGCTTCTCCAACCCACCCAGTACTCAGTCTCTGAGGCTCTCTGTTTGTGATTCTGGGGCAGCAGTGGCTCTGCATGCTAATCACCTCGAATTTATGAAGACTGAGGCTAAATTACATTCTTAAACAGCCAGTATGCTTTATGTGGCCATGCCCTTCAGTTGGGCTACAGGTGGCTACTTAAAGGTGTTTGCTGTGCAGATTCTCCATCTGGTTCTAGCGTATCCCCCTCGCTGTGGTAAAAGTTGCCAGCTTGGCCTACGTTGCTGGGAACTCTAGCTCCTCTATTCAAAGTCTGCCTGCACCTTAGGCCTCATTTCCCTTACACGATACGGGAGTAACAGTAGTATTTGCCTCTAAGCTGAGTCTCAACTGAGGCATTACACGTAACATACTGTGAATGGCTCTCCTGACTGTGACGACGGTAGACGTTACACTCAGAGAGGTGAGGGCATGGGGTCAGCGCTGACTGTCACAGCTCCTGTTGCCCACACAGTTTAAGCTTCCCACCTGTGGAGTTTTACAGGTCCAATTTACCTGAGTCTGGACAAATCACCTAAGTTTTAGTTCTTTTCCTAAAAATGGGACCGTCAGGGCCAGCATGTCAGCTTGGTGTGTAAAGGTGCTTGCTGAGTGCGGCCTGGGTTCAGTCCCCAGAACCCACACTGAGGACTGACTTCACACGCTGGCTTTTCTTGGGGGCTATCAGTAGTAGCTTTGGTGCTGCACTCAGAGGAGAAACTCAGAATGAGCAGACAGCTGGAAGGGGGTTGTGGCGGCGGCTTTGGGTAGAAGGAAAGGAATTTAAAGGGAAGTTGTACAGCCCTTATGGGGTGGCAGTAGGCTTCCCTGGAGGGTACAACTGGTTTAGATACCTGACTCTGGCCACATCTGAAATGTCATTAGCTTGGGCCACACTTAAAAGCCAGGCATTCTTGCTCGATTTATGTCCAACACTGTCTTTTCCTTCCCAAACTTTAACTAGCACTCTTTGAAGAACTTCAGAGCTTGGATATTTTCTTGGCTGAACTCTACAAGTAAGTTTCCAAATCAAGCTTTATAACTTAATTCTCTAAAATTTAATCACCTACCTCTCCCAAGAATGGCATGGGAATAAGCTGTGTTCGTTCAGGGACTGACTGTTTTCCTCCTGTCCCCAGGCACCTAGACAGCAGTAGCAACGAGCGGCCGGACATCAGTTCCATACAGAGACGGATTAAGGTGCCCAGACAGGGTTGGGGAGAAGTGTGGAAGGCCGGATGGCTAACATGCAGGGGCTTGCATGTGGCTGGTAATCAGCGAGCAGTGAATAAGCTGAGGACCTTTTTTT
The DNA here is from genome assembly GCA_026225945.1 of Cricetomys ansorgei. Lineage (NCBI taxonomy): Eukaryota > Metazoa > Chordata > Mammalia > Rodentia > Nesomyidae > Cricetomys > Cricetomys ansorgei. The sequence goes on from JAMJFZ010001258.1 coordinate 13,143,613, forward strand.
TCCCTCCAGAAAGTAACTCACGACATGGACATGTGCTATGGGATGATGGGAAGCCTGTTCCGTAGCGGCTCCCGGCAGACACTCTTTGCCAGCCAGGTGATGCGCTATGCTGACCTGTACGCAGCATCCTTCATCAACCTGCTGTACTACCCGTTCAGCTACCTGTTCCGAGCTGCCCATGTCCTGGTGAGTGAAGCTCACATCTGCAGCCAGCCTTGTGGAGTGACATGGGAGACAGTTTGTGTGACAGCTGTGAGAGGTTTACATAAACACACCAAGACAGAGACTTACCGAACATGACACTGCTTCCTTTGAGTAGGGTGTGGTGGCTGACACCTTGCTCTCAGCTCTTGCAAAGCACAGGCCATGGGAGATCAAGGTCAGCCTCAATTACACAAGACCCTGCCTTTAAAAGTCACGCGTGGTGGCGCACGCCTTCGCACCTGGGAGGTGGATTCGGGCAGACCTCTGGGTTAGTGTTTCTCTCGATGTAACCCTGTCTCAAAAAACCAAACAACTTTTTTCGTACCAATCGGAATAAAAGTTGTCATGTGTGTCTGGATGCTGCTGTTGAGGATGGCGGGAGGACTGTACAAATGGAAAGTGAAGTCTGTTACTCGTTTTCATGCTGAGGGACGTTCGGATTCAGGTATCCCCTCCCTTTGCTTCTTTCTAGATGCCTCACGAGTCAACAGTGGAGCACACACATGTGGACATCAATGAGATGGAATCTCCCCTCGCTACCCGGAATCGCACGTCAGTGGATTTCAAAGACACCGACTACAAGCGGCACCAGCTTACAAGGTCCATTAGTGAGATCAAGCCCCCCAACCTCTTTCCACTGGCTCCCCAGGAGATTACACACTGCCACGATGAGGATGACGATGAAGAGGAAGAGGAGGAAGAATAAGAAGGCAGACAAACCCCGATCACCAATCAGCAAGTCTGGCAGGACTCGACGGGGCATGGGGCAACTTTGTGTGGATTCTTTCAGGGAGGGTGGGAGGACTCCATCAAAAGTATGTTTGGAACGTTTCTGAAGGCTTTAAATAATTCTAATCATAGCTACTCATTTCAGTTTTGTGTATCTGTATTCTCTGCAGAGGGTTTGAAACTGTCTAGGAAGAGCAGGCGAGAATCAGGTGGACCTGCATGCAGATGGAGCCCCGTGGCTCTGATAGCGTCTGTCTTCACCAGTGTGTCATCTGGATACACTGAGGTCGTAAAGGTTTCAGACCAGTGGAGGCGAGACCCACAGATACTGGATTACTACAAATTGTGCTATCGCTCCCAAACCCTTGTCCAGTGCGTTACACAGCACTGCATCAGTGGAGAGTACATGGTTCTCGTTACCGAGTGCAGTCAGTCCTCTGTCGGGGCCGTCTCCCTCCATTAGTGTTGGGTTTCCTGCGGCCCCAGCAAGGCTGATGCTGTTGTGTTGGTGCCGTCGACGGCTCCCTGTTCTAGACTAGACTGAGGGATTTGAATTTGAGGCACAAGTCTCACCCTCACAACTTTTTAAAAGTTGGTAGCACAAATGCCGTTTTTGCTATGTAAAAACAACCCTTTTGGGAAATGTAACTGAAGAGTAAAGGTGCAAGTTCCCAGAGAAGAGCAGCTGCTGCTGCTGGCGGGCGCTGCCTTCATTCGCGGGGTCTGCAGGAACGTCTGGCTCCCACCACTGAGACGGGAAGGGCTCTGCAGCAAAAGGCATTCGGAGTTAGCTCACTTAAGAATACTGCGGGAAATTACTTCTTGAATTGAGTAAAACATTAACCTGTGGAGGAGAAGACACGTGACTGCCCTGCCACTGCAGGGAGTTGTCCAACACTTTGAATGGTTTCTAGATTCTTGCTTTGACTCTCATTTGTTTTCTTCCATTCTTGGCCCTGGTCACTAGGGGCCTGGCTGCTCTAGAACTCAGTAAAGTGTATGTGCGGCGCTGACATCAGCCCTTGTGTGGCGTTAGGGTTGGCATTCTTATATCATTCTCAATTTTCAAATTGCTAACTATATCTGTATCACTTTTAGTTTAAAAACATGCTTCTATGTACAGTGTTTCATAGGTATAAAGACTTTTTCACCAAGGTTTTCGGCATTTTTTTTTTAAGACAAAGTCTGATCTCTGTAGCCCTGGCTGTCCTGGAATTCCCTATGTAGAAGAGACTGGCCTGGAATCCACAGAGATCCGCCCACCTCTGCCTTCTGGGCGCTGGGATGCCTGGCTGGTTGTAGAGCAATCATTTGCAGGCATGGAACACAGCTGCACGACTGACTACTGTGGCTGTAGAGTAAGTCAGACCCAGTAACATGCATTCTGATTGGGTCTCTGGAACACACACGTTGGCAATCAGTTGTCATTTCTGTTCTAAAGATTTAGAGACCCCCACAGGCACTCTGGTCGCTGATTATTCTCACCCAGTTGACGTTGAGGGTGTTGCCTGGGTTGACAGTGTTAAGACGCCTTGAGCCTAACTCGCCTGTGCATAGCATGTCACTACGACACCGTTACTTGTGGTTAGCGGTACAGTCCTGCCATTTCCCTCAGAGCGGCGGAGGTAGACATCACTGCTTCACTTCTGCGTGCTTTTGTGTTGCGTCTATGAACGGTTTGTCACTAGCCAGATAACCCTGGGAGAGGCGCACAGGGTCGCAAGTTCTTGTTGAGTCACATTTTTCTCATCACCAGAAGAGGCCGCTAAGGAGCCAGGGCTCCAGAAAAAACCAGCAAGAGAGTCCCCGGCTCAAGTGTGTGCTGGGCAGTCTGTCTGTGGCAGGTGACACAGCTGGGACTGGACATTTCAAAATACCGGCCGTGAATTCTGTTGTCAGCAAACTTCTCCACTGTTTTCTTAAACTCAGGTGATTTAATCTACAAGAACAGCAGCCCTCCCGTCACTTGAGAACCTTTTCTAGGGTTCTGGAACACACCTGAGTTTTCAGGCTTTGCAGACTATCAGAACCTAGGAGCCCTTCTCCAGTGCTGGACTGAACTCTAGCCTAGAGCGGACGGCGGTAGGGACCCTGGTGTCTGTACCCTACAGGGTCCAACAGCTGCCTGGCGCACACCTGCAGACACTCTAGTGGAGCACTGAGAGCATCAGAACCATTTGAAGCAGAGAAAGTTCAGTGTTTGTTTTATACCCAAGATTTTCTTCTGCCATAAGCACAGATCTGCTGAAGTTATGAAGTAAGCCTTCCCCCATCAAGCTGTTCCAAGATGCTTTTTAAATTTAAAATAGAAAAAAATAACTGAGCTACAAATCCTTGAGCCACATTGTTTTTAGGAAGCCACTTACGAAAGCTATATGCAGCTAGATTTCAGACTTAAAAGTAGCTTGTCCATGTTTAGATATTTCTAAATCAGACTTATTTTTTTAAATAACTTTAAAGTCCTGCAGTTTTTCCAAGGCTTCTTGGGTACTTTTAAATACTCTGCTTACTCACCACAAATAGCCTGACATAAACAACTGCATATTTAAGTCTGTATTAGGACAGGAACTTTGCTCACATTCCATGCCCTGGAAACTATTTAACTTCTTTCTGATGGTGGGAAAAATGCTAACTAAGATCCATCTATTGCCATACTGTTAGCAGCCTCGCTCCTGGTGGTTGGAGAGTCAGGGCCTCAGGACTAGTTTCTCATGCATTCTTTCTTGGTGACTAGGATATTAGCTTCTCTTACAGTCTTTCCTCAGAAGGAACAATTTCTAGTCATATACTCGGGGATGCCCGAGACTAGAATCCTCACCAAAGATGAAATAGAGTGAGGTATGGATGACGTACATGTGTGCAACAGCCAGAAAGCAGAGCCCACGACTGTAGACCCACACTGCCACTATGGAGACCCACACACCACTGCCACACACCTCCACTAACAAGGAAATGTATTTCACTGTGTCCAGAAACAGCAGAGAGTGATCATCTAGAAAGAATATTCATTTGCAAAATTCCCAGCTTTTCTCCCCTTCGCTTTCCTCTGCATCCCAGCACACGGCAATGACGGTGATGAAGGCGCCTGACAGAACAGTGTAATGGCAAGAAATGAGACATGGCCACGTGCCACACCCAACACACCAACAACAGACCACGTGTATCCTGGTGGCCCCAAAGGCAATTTGCTGATGTAACTGTCAGTTTGTGGAAGTCCACGCTGGGATGCTCCCATGAGGTCACTGCGGACACGTGTTCAGCACATTCCCCCCGTGAAATGACGCCTGCGAGCATGCAGTTCCTCTGCACCCAGCTGCCTCAGACTTGCAGACCTGGGCAGTACATGTCTAAGGAAGCAGTACTTTCCGACTTAAGATTCCCAGTTTTGAGCCTGGTCACTGGATGTTTCTTCTCACGGGGTAAGGCACCTGAACTCCATCTTGTTACTAGAATACGAGCAAGGGAGCTGCTTGACACTGAACTCTTCCCAGGAGCCCATGGATGAGACCTGGAAGATCGGACAGAGGAAGCAAGCCTGTGCGCCACGTCCCCATGGAGATGGCAACGTCTGTCAAGTCTCAAGTTCTGACAGTTTGCCAAGAAAACCTTCCCAGCATGGAAAAGTATATTAAATGGCCATCCCTTACTAAGTGGTTCTTAGAGTTTACCTTGGACTCGTGGGCATGCGATTTAAACGTGACTGCAAAGCACGCTGTGGAAATGGGCTCGACCTCAGGACACTTGCCTGGAGTTTCCTATGTTTTCAGCACCTCAGAGCCTTTATCGCAGCCGCCGGAAGCGCTTCATACAGCCCAGCTCCATCCCCTTCGGAAACACGCCCACCATCAGGTCATCTGCCAGGACAAATGAGACATAGGAGCTAAGACAAGTCCTATGTCCTAGGACTTACTGGACATTTGTACCTGGGTGTGAGTCCAGTCACATAGCAGAAGAGCTAATAGCATTCTCATATAACTAGACCTTTCGGGCTTTAAGAAGAAATCATGCCTTCAAGAAATATAAAAACAGATGGGGCTATAGCTCGGTGAAGATCACGTGCCCAGCATGTGAGGGCCTTGGGCTTGACACCTAGCACTACAAAAAAGGAAAAGTACCAGTTGCCAGAAGTCTGCACAGGCTGAGGAAAGGCCGTCCTCCATGTTCCCTCCAAGGTCTCCCTGTTTAGTATCTGCTTCCTCAAAAGCCTGAGCTCAGTAAAGCTCAGGAATGAACGGGCACAGGGTTCCTCATGAGAGATTCTAACGCCTACCATCTCAGGACTCATCTAAATAAAAATCCAACCACGGCAGGTAGCCAAGGGGGAACGCACCACGGCCGGCCGTCTCCTGCCCTGCTGCTCTGGGCCCTGCTCTAGGGAAAGTGGGCAGACAGCTCATTGGGGTACAGCACACTCTTTCTCCTTAAGTCAGTCTTGCCGATACTCCACTGAAGTGTGCCCACACGGGACAAGCATAACTGAAACAGACTGAACATCATGGTCAGATGCAGCAGAAACTGAGGAGCCACCCAAGAGGCTTGATTCTCAGAGCATGGGCTTGGGGGTGTAAAACAGAGAAAATGAAAACAGGATCCCAGAAAGGGCACTTGATCACCAGGCATCTTGAAACTCAGCCAGAAGATGCTGAAGGTCTGGTCACCAGACCAAGGAGGGACCAAGGGATAGATCTGGGATGACGGCAGAAGATGAGGGTCACTCGGTTACTGGTGAATGTCGGGCAACACTGAGTCCTGAAGATGATCCTCCCACACCTGTGGCCTCGTGTTTCTTGTGGTGACTCACCCATGAGCTGATTGTCCTCACTGGCTTAGGGGACCCACGCAGCCATTCCCATCTTCAGAAGCCAGTTGATAAACCTGCACAAAGCTTTTGTGACGAGGTTTTCCACCTACCTAGCTGCCGTGTTACTAGGACGGCTGGTATCTACGGTACATTGAGTGGATACTTAAACCTTTTTCTAGGGAGTAGCTGATGGGGCAGACCTCACTCCTGGGGAGGAGAGCACCCCCAGAGCCAGCCACACCAGGCTGGAACTTGGAGGTACCCAACTTCTATTTCTGTGAGCATGAGACTTTGTGGTGTCTGTCCAAAGAAGATGCCCGCATGTGACCCAGTCCAGACTTTCCCACCAGTAAAGCCATGCAATTGGGCAGGGGACCAAGGCTGCACAAAACAAAATGGTTGGAAAGAGGGAACAGACATCTGCTAGAAGGGTGAACAGAAAATCATTTATCTAAATAGAATAGAAATAAAACCTTTTAAAAACAATCACAAGATTTACAAATAAATTGGTACAAAATAAATAGGTATTGTAAATCTACACATTTGAATTATAAACGCGTCCATTATGACAGCCAGCTCGAGAAGCCTCTGCACGTGACCTGTGCTTGTTTAGCTTTACATTGATGCCACTGCTCCAACGCATGAAATGTACACCATGACACAGTGGGTACAGTAAGGGGTGGAAATCAGACAAACAGGGCTTACTTTAGGCCCAAGGCAATGTTGGTGACTGGGCGATGACACCAGGAAGAGGCGTGGTCAGAGCCTACATGGGCAGGCGGCTTCCTTGATACAGATTCTGCAGTCCAAGGTGAGAAGGGGAGGCCATCCTTTTGGGACCAGGAAACGGACCCTGGCTTGGGCAGGGACAAGGAGTCGGCTCTGGTCTCAGCTGTGTGCTACCACCACACAGGGAAGTGACCCAACCCCAAGAAACCACGTCTGTAGTTCTCTGCCTCCACCTACCTCCCAAATACTGGCCGTCGGGATGGGCTGAGGGGGGGCACCTAAAGAAGCCGGTGTAAGAGCAACAATATAGTTTTTTTCATTTTAAACAAAAAATACCTCCACCCTCTCACCCAGTGAGGGACAACAGAGCCCTGGGCTCCATGGGTGAGGGACTTCAAAACAGTGTCTTACAGATGATAGACTAACAGTAGAGACGTATGTACATAATAAATAATATAAAATAAAGCATATACATTTGTGGATTTAAAGGACTGCAAAAATTAGAAAAGTCAATGGATGGATGACTCTTCACAGTAGACCAGACATGGGTAGTAGTGAGTCAGAGGCTAGGCAAGGGCTCCCTAGGGAATGAGTTCAAAGGGTCATTCTTCCCCAGTTCCCTCTGTACTAGGGGCTTGGGACCCCAGCTGTTTGTAAGAAACCCGAGTCTCCAAGAAGAGCAGGCGCTCAGGTCTGTCAGGCCCCTTTGATAGTTCCTCAGGGTGATTCTGGAAGAATCCAACCCCCTGAGTGAATCCATGAGGATCAGATGGGAGCAACATCAGAAGGCCCCTCTGAGCCATCCCCATCTGTAAACCCTGTTGGCCCAAGTCTCCTGCCATACATGTTCCAGCTTTGTGCACACAAACACTCAGAACCTGACTCTTGCCATTTTGATATTGCTTCAAGTACCACCTGGCATTTAGAAGGCATTTAAAACAGATGAAGTTGAGATGTCTCAGTGGCTCTGCTATAAAAGGTTGCATGAGCTAAGTCAGCCAAAGGGAACCAAGAAGCAAAGGTTCTCAGCTGCCCACTTTAGCTGCTGTGAATGGACTGCCCTCTGCCTGACTGGGGTGGGCATGGGGGGGCGACTGGGCACTCTCCAGAAGGAAAACCAAGTTAGATGGACTGCAGGAGGAGGCTGCACAAGTGTGGAGAAAGGCCTGTTCATCCCAGGCTTGAGGCTGGGGACACTGCTCACCCCTCAAGTAGAAGCAAATGAACCTCAGTGAGTTCATCTTTCCTATCAGCCACTCAGACACAAAAGGAAATGGCCCTGAGGTATAAAGATCCACTGAGTAGGTTGCTCATTGATAAGACTGTATGAGAAAAATCCCCCATCACTTCCCTATTCACCCTAAAGTCCTCCTGATTCCCGGGGCTAACCGACAGCTACCCAGTTGCCCTCGTTGGACAGAAGCACCACAAGCCTATGGCCCAGAATGGAAGCAAACACAGCCCAGGAAAGAGCCTGCTCCTTCAGTAAGAAAGGGCACTGGTACCTCGGGTGCCTAAGACAGCCATCAGCCCTTCACAAGAAAAGCACATCTGGGGGCGGCAGGGAAGAGAGCCATTCTAAGCCACCAGGGATTCAGGCCACACGGAGTCAAGAAGCCAGCCCTCTCGGGCCTGCTCTTTAGTTCAAGGGACAGGATGTATACACTGCGCTAACCCAGGGAGTTAACCTGTCTGGTTCACCCCTGGAGACCATCCCCTGGGTCCAGCATGAATGTGGCATAGATCCCTGGCAGCCTTTGTGAAGGACAGAGGCTTAGTTGGCCAGCACCTACTTGGTTTGCTCCCTAACCCGAGCAACTGGAGGGCTGAAGTTCATGGTCCCTGCTTAACTCAAAAGTCCTGCCGCTCCATCTCTTAACAGAGATGCACCTGGACCTTCCCTGGTTTCCTTGGAAAGGCTGGGCCTTTAGCTGTGCAGAGCAGGAGATGGCAGGGTGACTTTTCACAGTTAGTGTTCCGATCAGTGTGAAGTTCTGCACCGAGCACCTGCACCCATTCCTTGGAATAACACGAGAAAGTGGTGTGTGGCTCAGCTCCCTTCATGTGAGGTCGCCACAACCACAGAGTGTGGAGGAGGAGGCACCTTCAAATTCAGAACCAAAGTTTAAGCTAGCTGACTAGTACCCCAGTGCTCGTGTATAAATTTTTAGGATTCGGCTTTTCTAAGAGTCTATGAGAGTTTGGACTTGCCCGATGAACGAAGGGCAGTAGAGCGAGGGACCCTCGTTCACAGTGACAGTGTGCGTCTGCACACAGGCATCCAGTCCTCGGTGGCCCCTTGTCCTCTGGCTGTCACCAGTGGGTCCAGATACTGCTGTGAAGCAGGGGTAGAGGCCGGAGTCTGGCCTGCTCCCCTCCCTCCGTGATCATGCGGCAGCCGGGAGGACCATGGGTCAGCGACAAGGAAGGAACCCATTTGTGGCCATTTCACTACTTGCCAATCTTTCTCAGCTGGAAACCCATGGGGTCAGGCCATAGATGGCATGTGCCCTTCCTAGCCAAGACCATTCTGCTGCTGCCCCCAGTGGGGCAAAGAGCCAGTGTCTCTCCTTCAACTGTCTAAGGAGTTGGGGTGCGGGGGAGCTGGACGAATTAGTCACTTAGATGCAAGTACTGTTTAGAAGTCGGGAACTCCTCCCAGAGCAGCTAAAACTATGGCAAGTTCACCTTTGTGCGCTCGGGAACCAGGAAGGAGCTGTCCGAACTCCGGTTATTATACAAGTAACTAGTCAAAGGTAATTAGATCATCAGTGGGAAACGAACAGATGGCAGGTTACAATCTCAGTCTTTGAGAACCCTCTTCCCCAGCTCCTCTGTAAGAGACCACAGTTAGCTGCCATACTAGGCGGTGACCGAGGCTCTCAGCTCCCTACACGCACACGTCTCCAGGACCAACGAACAGTGAAGCTCTGGAAAAGGACCATGTGTGCTTCAATCCCAGAGGCTCCTTCCCACAGCGAGGCTGCCCGAGGCAGTGTGCACAGTGCCTGAGAGGCTGCTGGGAGCACCTCACCACCAGAAAGCCTTGGCTGGGTTGCTGACTCCCCAAGCCTCAGGGAGGGGCCCAGGTGGCAGCTTGTTGGTGGAAAGGCTTCCAGCCCTGGCCAAATCTGGAGAGCTCTCATCTGAACACCCTATGTGCCTTAGTAAATGGACTATTTTCCCCTGGATGTGTTTGAAAAGGGGGTACTCATAGTGTGGGGTTCCATATGGTAGGAACTCCATCCCAAGGTGTCAGGCTAGGTGCCAGTAGCTGGCCACTCAGCCCCTTGGGAGGCCACTCCCAATGCCCCCCTCTAAGTGAGGCCAGCCTTCTTTATCTGGCATGATTCCTTTTGAGAACACCCCAGGACCGTTACCCATGGTAACACTGTCAGTGAGCATCGCGCCAGAGGCCCGAACCAAGGCCTGCAGGTGTAAGCATGCATAATGCCATGGGTTCTGTTGTGCATGCATGCACACACACACACACACACAGAGTTTCCAGAGTCACTGACTATTCACCAGGGGACCACACCAACATGTTGCCCTCCCAGAGCCCAATCAGGGGTTGGCAGACCTCCTACCTGAGGGGAGAGGCTGATGCTGAGCCTTAGGGTTCCCTGTGCAGGAAGCTCAAGCACATGAGGGCTCTCTTCTCCGGAACTGAGAGTCCTACTGGACACTATGGCCAGGAGTTCAGTTCAGTGTACAAGCATCGCCAGCAATGTAGGGGTCCTCTCAGAACAGACAGTTAAGGACTCGGTCACCCAAGCATTACCTGCTGGCGTGAATTTCACAACACGTGGTAAATTTGGTATTAAAACAAGACAGACACACACATGAACGGTCACAACACACATTTGGTTTCTGAATCCGTCTGGGGTCACATTGGCTGGTTGTTCGGCAGTCTCCTGGCACAGGCTACATCTGAAGCAAGAGGCGCCTTTGAGCAGGCCACGGCCACTCTGAGCCACAGCCCAGGGACAAGGTGGGAGGGACACTCTGTGAGACGGGCCATCCCCAGAATTCCTTCCATTCAAAACGGGGGTCTAGAAATGTCCAAGTAGTAGTCTGCCCCCAGCCCCCCATTCTGATGATACACAAATCCAGCGGGAAATAGGCACTCGCGTAGCCGCCAGGCCACTCGCTAAGAAACCCCGTGGAAGGTTTCCATTTGGCACCTGTGGCGCAGCTCAGGTTAGTGGGCCGGGGAGGTGGGGTGGCTTAGCTAGTACCCCAGACCACCCCAGGCTATAGGAATGTGGGATGAAGTCAACCTGCCTCTTGCCAATGATAAACCATGGGTTTAAAATTCATTAACATTCATTTTGGTGATAAAAATTCCTTAGGGTGGGAACAAAATCACATTCCCAAACAGACGGTAACCCTTCCTGGGGGAAACGGACGGGTTAAACACATTTTCAACGACACTATGTGCAGAGGGCGCCTGCAGCTTCTGTCGACACCCACAGTGACGGCAGACTTGGCACGTTCTGCAGTGACAGGGTTTTCTTCATTCATCCATCAAGTTCGACAGCGACACCCACGGGCAGAGAGGAAGGGTGCCCCTCCTGGGGGCCAGCAAGACCGCTCAAGGGGCAAGTCCGGCCTGCTAGGGTCACGGCATGGGATCACAGCAGAGTCGACTTAAAACTCTGCAAAACACACTTAAAAACAAAAACATGATCTCTTGAAAAAAATAAATGCAACAATTTTTAAATTCATGCAAATTGAGGGAGGAAAGAAACCATAAAAGGTACTGAAAAAATAAACATGATTCTGTTTGGGCGGAAGAAGTTTGTCTCCGAATCCTTGAAAGTCATGCCCCGGCTGTCGTGTCTCGTGTCCAGTTTCCGTCCTCCCCACGCCCTCCTCCGAAGCTTGGCGTCCTCGAGGCTTCCGGGGAAAAGGGCAAAGTCTTTGGTCTCAATGCTGTAGGACGCAGCATGGTAGACAAGCTCACACTAGCGGAAGTCACGGTCAGACCGAGGCCTGGAGGGCCGGACGAGGGAGCCCGAGGGGCCCTAGATGGCGCCTTCGCTATGCAGGCTGTGGTTGGCCTTGTTGTGCGACACACAGTTCTGTTCATTGAGCAAGTTGGCCGTTTCGTCTGGCAGCCCGTCATGCAGCTCCGTAAGAGTCAATTCAATTTTAGTGTTTTCACTATCTGAAGACTGAGGGGTTTTGTCCATCCGGGATGCCATCAAGGCATTTTGGTATTGCTGTCTGGAGATCTGGGGCCAGAAGAGGACACAGAAAACAAACCGAGACAACACTTATTTTTGGCCTCTTACACCGCATCACACACTGAACACCCCAAAAGGCCCAGAGCTGTTGCCCTAGGAGAGAATCATCCTTGAGTAGAGACCGAGCCACTCTGTGACGTTCAAGTTGCTTCCAGCAATCAAGTCAGCTCTCACACGGGAACCATTTCTACATCGTGCCTCTTACGTTCAGAGACTAGAAAGATGGAGATCAGCTTCCATCAGCTAAAGTTGCATTGGTCTCCAAAAGCCATCTATGTCAGAGCAAGAGAAGAACCTCTCAGGAGCAGAAGGCAACCTCACAGTGCTTTTAGGGCCAACGAGAAAGTCGTCAGCCACGGGCTGCAGAGCGGCTCTTTCCCTCATCTCCAGCGCCTGCCCCTGCCAAGACCACGTTTGCTCTGGCTGCTCATGGGATGGAACGGAGACCAGTGTTTCTCTCAACCTGTGTGCTGGGCCTGAAGAGGGATGTGGGAGCTCTGACAGCGAAGGGAAGGCCCGTGGGCGTGGGCAAGCTGTCAGGGAGAGGGCTCGACCTGCCAGGTGCAGCAGGCAGCCCTGCACTCACCTTGACAAACTGTAGGTCAGAAAGGGCTCGCACGGAGTAATCAGGGATGTAGACGTGTAAGAATGAAGAATTGAGCTGGTTGTTGCTGCTCCCCAAGGTTGGTGTCATGGCATCAATGCGGTCGCTTCGACTGAGAGAGTCTGAGTGATTCAGGCCACAGGGGCGAGGAGGTGACTTATTTTCACCTGGGAAAGGGGGAAGAAGAAACAATCTTGAAAGCACTGGAGGTACAGCCAACAGAGAGTGCTTACTCAGTAATTACACAAGCACAGACCACGGCCCTCCCGCAGGCTACACGCAGGGATATGGCAGATCCAGTGCTGGGCATAAAGGCCAAGGCGCGGCCACCGGGAACCCGCCTTCCAGGGAAACATCGCTAGACACAGAAGGGGCTGGGACAAAGCCCAGTACACTCATAAGAACCATAAAAGAGCTCTTTATTATTTTTCCAGAAGCCAAAACAGATGACCCAAGTCCCTCTGTCTGGCCCCTTTGCCTCTTATCCACCAGCCAGCTCAAGGATGCCTCAGGAATTCAAGATCACCAGCTGACGGCTACTTGGGAGAGGCCTGCCTACAGTGTTTTGGGCGCTGTGGATTTCTGTGGTGAGCTCCTTGAAGGAAGCATTCGGAAAGCCAGAGGGGGCGGGGGGGGGGTGGTTGGGGAAGGGCAGGAGAACCCAAGTCCTCTCACTGTCAAAGAACGTTCCTCACACACAGTGCCCACGGAAGCCAGAAGAGGGCACTGGACCCCCCCAGAATTGGAGTCATGGTTTTTAGCTGCCACATGGCACTGAGAACTTAACCTGGGTCCCTTGGGAATGCAACAAATGGTGGTAATACCGAGCCATCTCTGCTGCTCCCCTTTCTCTGGAGCTTTAAAGATGAATTGCATTAAAAATAAAACCCAAGCTGGGCGTGGTGGCGCACACCTTTAATCCCAGCACCCAGAGGCAGAGGTAGGTGGATTTCTGGCCATCCTGGTCTACAGAGCCAGTTTCAGGACAGCCAGGGCTACACAAAGAAACTCTATCTCAAAATCCAATGAATAAATAAATAAATGCCATTTCTCCCACCGAGGAGGCTCTGCTACAGCTCTGCTACTACTGCATAGATACAGCTGGGCGCTCACATTAAGTGGGCTCTGAATTTCAGAATACCACAGGAGTGGAGGAGACCCCCTCACCATGTCCTTAACAGATGCCTCCACAGAAGAGCAAGCCTGTGGCTGGTCCTGCCCTCCATCTGTTGAAAAGCCTATCACCGTGGCCACAGCCTACCTCCCATAGGCTCAGTGCCACTGAGCAACCTGGAATTGCCCTGAAGATCCCGAAGCACACCATTCGCTGGAAGCCTTCCTCCCTGCACAGTGACACCCTAACCCTCAGCACCATCTCCCCTTGGTAAACATCCCTTAGGACAGAAAACAACAGGACACCAGGCCTCGCAGGACAGGCTCCCTCTCCCAGCATTTCCCTGCCAGGGCACACAGTGCTGGCCTCTGGCTGCTGCTCAGCACTCAACAGGCGCCATCTGCGCCTCCCGGGAGAACGGGCACGCTGTGGTGCTTCACACTCGGCAGAGTGGAACTTTGAACTGATAAGCAACTCCGCTGAGCTTCAGAACCCTCATCTGTAAAGTGTGCGCAGTAGTACGCAGATCGTGCGCTGAGAGAGTTCAAAGGAAGATATAAAGTGCTGAGCAACATGACACCCAGTGAGCGCTGGACAGATGTGCCACGTTGACATGTTCTGCTCCTTCCTGTTAGCTTCTCCCAGACCTCACCACCATGCCCCTGCCTCAGGATCAAGCCTTTCCACATCACGATGACATCATTGTCACGACAGACCTTTGAGTTCTTCTGAACAAGGATCCCACTGCCACACCTCTGGGTTTCCACCACAGAGCAGGTTTCCACACATATTTCTGAAAGTGGTTACTTCTCTAGTTTCCAGGTATTACAGACAAGGCACCTGCAGGCTCACTGCTTCTCAGCCAGACTCCCAGGTGGAGGTCAGGGCCTGGATTCTTCTGGGCTCCCAGTAAGTGAGCACTGCTCTCTGGTTGTGTGTGTGTATGCGTGTATGTGTGTTTGCGTGGGTGTGCGCATATCTATGCGTGTGACAGACCCCTTGCTTTGCCTGTCACCACAGCAACTGTCTGGGGAAGCCACCCATTTTCCCACACTCCCTCTACAGAGCCACAGGCCTGACATGATTGGCTGGGAACACACCGCATCTCAAGGGCAATATTAAAATCTTAACACCAACTAAAGGAAGAATATGCTTACACCGCGTGGCCAGCCACCTAGCTAGAGCTTTCTCAACAGGAAAGCAGCAGACCTTGAGAAGCAACTGTACCTCCTCCGCTCCCAGCAGACTCCTTCAACTCTTGCTAACAAAAAGTAGCCAAAAAAGCTTAATCATTTTTAAAGTTAATAGAAATTACTGTAAAAAGAGGCGGGACTGCAGGACCAGCTGCAAGGGAGGGAGCAGAGCCTTAACCGCTTTTCTGTGGTTGTCAGTTGTCTGCTACTCTCTGATGAGTAGTGTCTTCTCAAGAAGCTGCTGGAAGTTTGTCCTCCAGACAGGACTCTGATTTAAACAGGGATCTTCATTCACACTATCCCACAATCTGGGTGGGATAGACATCTGAAGGACTCAGTGTTCCATCATAGGTGTGACCAAATTAGACAGGCAGGTGGCTTGCCCACGCAGCGAGGACATGCTTGCATCCAAGATGCACTTTGTCTCGGTCCCATCCTCTTGCTGAAAGCACTGGCCCCCCGTCGCAGCTTGGTCGGGACGACGGTGGGTTTGACTCAGCTCACGAAGCCTTCTCTACAGTGGTATCCACACCAGATCTCCGTGAAAGAGCTCCCTAATGCAGTTTCCCAGACAGCAGCACGCCACGTGGGCCATCTGCATCTGCCTGTTGCTACTTGCATACTTGGGATTTCCCAGAAAGTGGGACAGCCAGTCAGTCAGATCAAATCTGAGAATTCTCATGTAGCCTGCCAGGCTCCGGCCTCCGACGCTTGGAGGGCGGCATCGCTACAGAGGACGCTGCTTTTGAGTGTGATTGTGACGTGACACAGGTTGTCCCCCTCCCTGTGGCTAACTGATGAGCACAGCGAAACTGGATGGAACACGCTGAACTTACTCTCATCACTCAGAACCAGAATTTTCACGTGATAGCTTTGAAATAAGCTGAAGTCAGCCTCCTGGGGTGACCAGCAAAGCCAGGCAAGTCTCCGCACCAGGAAAATCCTCAACCGCCTTCCTTGCTCTGAACATCTCATGCTTCTTTCTCCATCCAGAAACTAAGTGTTTGAGTCTAAGAAAACAAAACCTCATTTTACTTGGGGGGAGGGGTGTCAGAGAACAGTCTGTGAGGGTCAGCTCGCTCCCTCCACATGTGGCCCTAGGTGATCAGGCTGGCATCGAGGGCCCTAAACTGAAGGTTTAGAGTGTGATTACCACAGTGTTCATGAATGCAATTTTGTTTTTACCAGTTCTGTCAAGCAGCGGTAATGGCACCACAGTTGACTAAGAAAACTAAAGAAAAACTGCAAACAGCAAAGCCACTTAGGTGGTGGTGTGGAGGCTGCGTCCCGAGGGTGACACCGGCGACTGCCCCTTCCCTCAGAGACTGGGGCCAACATGAACAGTCTTTTACAGCGAGGCAGTGGGTGTCCGTGTGAACTCTGTGTCTGGGTTTTCTAAGCCACTTTTGCTGTGAAACCAAAGTGCATGCAGCTGAGACTTCTGTAAGAGACTGGCCAGCGCTCATGAACACTGAAACCTGGCTTGTGCGCATTTCTGAAAGTGCGCCCCAAATTCCCAGGTGTGAGGTGCCCGTCTTCAGATGGTGCTGCCCAGCTAGCTGCCCAGGACTGTTCTGTTCAACTGCGGTCAGAACTTCACAGTCACCCCCAGGTCTAGACCATGCTCCCCGCTTGTGTGATACCTGCTGATCTACGTCACATTGCTGTTTTTTGCACTTGTTCTTCTGTGGGTTGAGTCCTAAGAAAGTGACCTCAGTTATTTGTCATGTGCCACACCGTTTTCAAACCTGCTCCGGCAGCTACAGTCCTCTTTCGGTTCCCTCAGTCACCAGTGCACCCCCTGCACCCCTGTGCCCCCGCCCCATCCAACTCCCCCGCCACAGGAATGCACGACTACACCCTGGCTCTACAGACTCATTTGAGGGGATGTGGCTCCTTTTTATTAGTATGAGCTTTTGGAAGACAAATGACAAAATAAAATGTCTCAAAATGAGAAAGATTAAGGGTCTCCAGGGATGAGCAGCAGAGAGACCTACAGGGACTCAGTGGATCTGTGGAGACCACGGACAACACATTCATCAGCAGTTACACCCAGCACAGCATGGCTCTACCAAAGATCCCCTGGAGCTGGAGTTACAGGCACTTGTGACCCACAAGGTGTGTGGGTGCTGGGAACCAAACTCAGGTCCTCTGCAAGAGCAGCAAATGCTCTGACTACTCAGCCATCTCTCCCACTCCACAGAGAGGATTTTTCTTACTAAGTTGGGGCAGGGGACAAATCACAATAAACCCAGTCACTTGCACCAGGTGTGTTAACTTTGACTCTCATTGCCATTGCCACCAGTCTGCATCAGTGGTGTCTGCTGAACTTGCTTCAGAGCAGAATCTGTGCCCTCGCCATCCTGTGGCTTCAAAGCTCTGTGGTTTCAAAGCTCCAGCTGTCCTGGCTTCACCTGTTCCAATGTGGTCTTCTTTTCACTATGGCGGTCACATGATCAAATGATTGACTGCTCAAAATGAGAAAGGACTATTCAAGTTACCAGAGGGACAGGGACAGAAATGTGTGAAGGGAGGAAGCATGAGATAATGTTCTGAGAACATTTAGTGGGACAGGCTAGAGATACAGGCTTCTAGAGTCCGCTCATTAGCTGTGTTGGCAGACGCAGTGGTGTGAGCAAGCGAGAAAGGGCAGAATCAGATGGCTGGGGTTTCTATTTCTTGTCCTTGCATTTTCTCTGTAGTTCTAGACTGATGCAGTGATGCTTTGTCCCTTTGTGTTTATGAATCAGCCCGCACCCCATTCAGTGCTCCTCAACCCTGAATCCACTTGGTTTGAACTCAGGCATTAGAACACTGCTCTGCTCTTGATCGCCGCACGCTGCTGACTGGATGGTTCACTGAAAACCTTCACTTTAGCTCAATCAGTCTGAGTCTGTGATGAGCACAGCACCGAACACCTGACTGCTGTTCTGGGGACCAAAGCGTCAAGTGGACTCCGGTTTTGAACAGTAGATGCGGTAAGATCTGTGGGCTTGTAAACTGATTTTCCACTCCTAACAATTCTAACGCTGAAAACTGCCAAGTGAATAGTCACCCACCCTCAGGGTGATAAAGGAGGGAAATTCTGGTTCTGTCATTTTTCTGAGTTCATATTAGGCTTTAATCTATTGACATGTCTTTCTGTGCCACAATGTCACCTTCAATAAGTTTGCTTAGTTTAAAAAAAAAAAAAAAAAAAAAAGGAATAACACAAACCCACATCGTTTATCTGAGAATGTAAATTCAGTCAGCGGCAGTGAGGCAGAGGCCCAACCCCATGTAGCAGAGGCAGGAACAGCTCCCCACCCAAGTTGGGGTTCATGTTTTGCTGTCAAATTTATATGCTAAAGTTTTATGACAGTATTAAAAGATGAGACTTCCGATTTTAGCTGGGCATGGTGGACCACCCCATAATCCAAGCACTGGGGAAACAGAGACAGGAAGATCCTGAGTTCAAGGTCATCTTCAGTTATATAGCAATTTCAAGTTTGAGGCCAGCCTGGGCTACAAGAGACCTCGTCTCAAAATCAAGACAAAACAAAAACAAACTCAAAACCTTTTCGAGCTGGGCATGGTGGCACGCGCCTTTAATCCCAGCACCCAGGAGGCAGAGGCAGACAGATCCCCGGGAGTGTGAGGGCAGCCTGGTCTATATAGTGAGTTCCAGGATAGCCAAGGCTAACACCCTATCTCAAAAACCAAACAAACCCTTCGGCATTGTTTTGTTTCGATTTTCTGTCTTTCTGACTCAGCTTATCTCATCCATCCTACCTAAGAACCCTTTCTTGCGGCAGCAAATTAGCAGGCACAGTAACGAAACGTGACTCCTTTGCAACCATATGCACCTTCCGGAAGGGGCTGATAGCATTGGCGTAGTCCAGCTCCCACTCGTGAAGGAGATCTGTTATTGCAATGTCAGCAGGCCTGTGGGCCTGGACCTTCGAGGCAGGCCTGTCCATTCCTGGACCAGATGGAGCAGGCATAGCAAAGAAATCTCAGATTCTACAGGGAAAGTAAAATGTGGATAATGTTTAGTGGGCTTTGGCTGAGAGCCATCAACTTCGTCAACAAGGCCTTGGGGCCTTGTAAACAAGCAGTAAACAAGAGCAAATAAAATGGAGAAAAATAAAAATGCAAGCGGATGTGTGAGTGCATGTGTGTACTGGCTGGCTGGAGCTGGATAGCTCTATGAATATCTTATGCTCAGACACACCACACTCTTAGGAGCAAAGAGTGCGTGTATGTGAGTGCGTGTCTTCATACACGGTGTGTATCTGTGTGTGTGTAGGCCAGAGGTCAACCTTGGGTGTCCCTCGGGTGCTGTCCACTTTCTTTTTAGACAATGTCACTCACTCGGATCTGGAGCCCAGTAGTTTGGCTCAGCCCAGTACTCCCGCTTTCCCTACCTTTCCAGCATCAGGACCACACACACTGCTGAGCGGGGCTTTTGGGAGCAGGAAATCAAGTCTTCACCCCCTTGCAGCAAGCAAACACTTCAGCAACCGAGCTTTCTCTGAAGTCCTGCTTCCAGTTTTTTGGAAGCCAGGATTTTACTCTGTAGCCATTCTGGCCTCAAACTTACTATGTAACCCAGGCTAGTCCTGAATATGTGGCAATCTACCTACTCCAGCCTTCTGAACAGAGATTAGAGGTGTGGGCCATGGCACCTGGCGGACAGCAGACTTGAGGGGACGTCAATTGATTCCCGTCTAAGGTAAGCACTGCCTCCCTCAAGTACCAGCGTTCTGGAGTTTGACTGAGGTTGGACTGTATGTAAATGTCACCAGATTACAAAAACACAAGCTGTTTGGGGGAGGGGGAGCAATACAGAAAAGTTACCCAACACAGATGTCCAACAATCTTTCTTTTTTTTGAGACAGGGTCTCCCTATATACGGAGCTCACGCTGGTCTGGCCCTCAACTCCCTGCCTCTCCCCGCTGCTGGGATTGCAGGTGCACTGCCCAGCAAGCTCAAATGAAGCTAAGCAATTTTAATCAAAGAGAGATTAGACCTTTTCTCTTTAGTGGCTGGACATGTTAGGCACGGCCAGGCCCTCCTGCAGGGTGGTGATCAACAGCTGGTTAGGAATGTGCACAGCACTAATTCCAAAACAAAGATGAGACCCCGGAGCAGCAGGGCCATCTGCCTGAGGAGGGCAGAAATGCACCAGCCAGCTCACCTCACCAGGGAAAAAACCCCAAACCAGGATGAGCGCAGTCTCTTTCTCACTTGCCAAGAAAAGCTCACACTCCTCTAAGATTTGTCCAGATGAATTCTCTGGGAAGTGAAAGCAGTTTAGACTTGGGTTCTGAGGTCCTGGCGCCTCTGCAAATGCCACAGCTTATAATATGCTGAGGACGGTGGAAGACCCTGGGCAGACCTGAGCGTCCCAGCGCGGGTGGATGGGCGTTGAGCACGGGCCAGTCACCATAGTGACTCTCCCTAGCCCTGGTCACCACTGTTTCTGGCCCAGAGTTCCTTTCCAGCCCTCTGTGGCTTATGTGTTCCTGGACAGACAACCCTTTAAGTCAGCAACCTTTTAGGGCTGGCAGGAAACCAGAACAGCAGTGTAGGGAAAGGGTGCGCCGCCCTGGCGGCCAGGTGTTCCCAGGGTCAAGGCAGGTGATTGGGGTAATGAAAAGGAAGCATGCAGAATTACCTGGAGAGCCTGCCGCTAACACCTCTGTCCTGCTGACAACAAAGGTACGAGACAGGGACAAAGGAACTGAAAAATGGAGAAAAACAGGGTGAGACCGCACTGAAGGGCAGAAAGAGATCTTCACATCCAAGGATGGAGAGGACTGTCTCACTAATGGGAGCAGTCCACCCCAGAAGTGCCAAAGCCCTTCTGGTGATACATCAACGGAAGGGACACCAGTGACTTTCCAGGGAGAACAAGGCAGGGAGCGGGCCTCTGGGAAGGATCTTGTTCACATGTTCTTTTCTGGAAAGTTCTTAAACCTCCAATACTCAGTTGGGGTCCCCAGCTCCAAAATAAGCTGATCTCAAGGCCCAAGTCACAGTTAGCCACATACAGCTGGAGGCTCAGCTGGCAGGCTCTAAGAACCTGTAAGACACTCAGCACTCCTCATTACATGCCCAGTGAGCCCTGGTTACCAGCTCCCGAGCATGCTTGGCTTCATAATTTTGGCCTGGTGTTTTGAATTGCTTGAGATGATTGCAGATTTCAAAACAGAGGCAAACATGTAGAATGCCATGCTTAGACTGCCCTGGAATGGCAGACAAAGGTTAGCCTCTCATTGCTTAGTCAGATGGGAGACTAGCCCACCACAGGGAAAACCCAGGGGCAGGCTGAGAGAGGCAGACACGCTTCCCCACGTCTGGAGAACCAAGGACCGTAGGCTTTCCCCAGATCGCTGGCTTTATTTTACTCCTTTGTTTCAAGGCAAGGTCTCAACATGTAGTCCTGGCTGGTCTGGAACTTGCTTTGAAGGCCAGGCTGGCCTCACACAGCAATCCTTCTGCTCCTGTTTCCCTGTGGACAGCTAACTTTCCATTTATTTGTGTACATGTGCATGTGCCATGGGCACATGAATAAATAACAGAAGGCGACTTGTGGGAGCTGGTTTCCTCTCTCCACCACGTGGCTCTCAGGAATTAAACTCACATCACCAGGCTTGGTGGTAAGCAAGCTTTACCTGCTGATGCCACTTCACCAGCCCCACAACTCACGTGAACAGACACAGGCAGGCCTTAATATGGCAATACCTGTACTAATTAGACATCTCAGTGAATACGCAGACCCCCAGACCTTGGTTACATAAGGTTCAGTAAACACGAGCCTTTGAAATGAATGAGGTGAGCTCTCTGGTGAAGAGTCAGCTTTGCTGTCTTTTGTTCTTATTGTTTTGGTTAGCTTGAAAGGCCTTTGTAGTCTAGGGCTGACCTCAAATTCAATATATACCTCAGGCTAGCCTTAAACTCCTGATCCTCCTGGCTCCCTTCCCTAAGTGCTGGCACTAGAGATGTGGCCATCATTCCCAGACTTCTTGCTGTCTTTTTCCGAGTGGGATTTTCCTTATACCGTGGTTAATACGTGCTGGGCTAGTGTTCAGGTTTAAAAACCCAATAATCAGAAGGCATGTATCACTCTCATTTCTTCTCAGAGCTACCTTGGAGATGTGGATCTTTTGATCTGGACTAACATGAGGCACACAGCTCCCAAAGCAGTCACAATGACAACACCTTCCCTGGTGAACATCTCCTCTTGCAGTTTTGTTATCAGTTTTCATCTGCTTCCTTTTCCCTTTTACAACAAGGTCTTGCTATGTAGGCCTGGCTGGTTTGGAGCTGACAAAGTAGACTACACTGACCCTGAACTTGTAGCAATCCTCCTGCCTCTATCTTTTGGGATCCTTTATAATTTAAGGGTTACAGCACACTGTATACAGCACCCCATTCAGCTCTCCTGGTTGCTACAGGACACCAAGGGCCTTTCTCAATGTCACACAACCTGCATTTTGGGCTGTGACCCAGGTGTTTCCATGCCCGGTTACAAAGTTCCCCTCTCCAGTGTCACCAAGCAGTAGAAATGAAGATCAGGTTCAGATTTACAACAAAGTCCTATCAGGAGGGATCACACGTGGTGACGGTGGGGCTGCGAGCTCACAGGAGGGTGAGGGATCTTGACAGTTCGCTGGCTTTTCCATGCTAACCTTCTTATGTCCATCACCCTGCTGTGTGGGACAGCAGGGAAAAACAAATTTCACAAAGACAAACTTGTCTGAGGGTCTCCATCCCTGTTAAGACTTTTTCAGTTTGATAGCCTTCCTTTAACATGGGTTAGAGTTAGCTTTGGGCTTTGCAAAGGTTTCCCTGTACAGAATGTCCTTTTATATTTTGGCCACAAGGTGGCACTCCAGTACCTCCGTTTACCTGCATGACCTGCTGCTGGCCAGGGAAGGCAAGCAATAAAGTGTCTAGACCCAGAGAGTGGGAGCAAAGCAGAGCAAGGAGAGGCGCATATTGCAGGCACTTGAGAATCTCTGAGAACTTGCTCAGTTCCCCGAGGCACACACAGCACCCCAAGCAGCCAGCTCTCTAGATAAACAGTAGCAAACTCCTTCATCCTCAGGAAGATGTTTTAACCCCAGAATAGCTACTATGTACACTCAGGCTTTGGGTGGAGATCAGATGTCACTTCCCATGTCAGGCAGGAGTGCAACAGACACAGTGCTTCCGGGAAGTACCTAAACTTCTGGGAAGCACTAAAGCTGAGTAGCAACTCAACAGAACCAAGTGCACACACCCACCAGAAAATATGAAGTTTCCACAGGTGCCCCTAACCGGAAACAGCCTGTGATGGTTAATTTAAGAGTCAACTTCACTGGGTTTATAATCACCATGGAAAAACACTTCTAGTATATCTACAAAGATATCTCCGAGGAGGTATAACTAAATGAAGAAGACACATACTCTTGAGTGTGGGGACAGCTTGCACAGTCTGGGGTCTTGGACTGAACAGAAGCTGAGCACCAGCATTCATCTCTTCCTGCTTCCTGTGACCCAGTGTCACCGGAGGCCTCATGTTCGTTCCCACCATCGGAGCCCCTCCCCCCCACCGCCATGCTGGTACTCTCAGACTCTCAACATAAGCCTTCTTTCCTAAGCTGCTTCTGTCAGTGATGGCACACTGCCCCAGCTATCTACTGCAACAAGAGGGCTCTATGTTCGCGTGATGGCGCGGAAGCTCGCAGCAGGGGAGGGACGAAGCTCGGCCACGCAGGTAACACAGGGGACTGCAGCAAGCACTGGGCGGGAGAGGCAAACTCAACCCACTCCATTCTGTGTCGGTCCGTTTATACAAAGCTCAAGGGGGGAGAGGGGACCTCTGGGGAGGAGTGATCCAGAGGGCGAGAGGGTGCGCTCCGGTCCTTAGGGTTCTGTCTCTCCTTGTTCGCACAGTTGTGTTCGGTGTGTGTAGAAGCCTGTGAGGTGAGTACTGAGATGTGCACGGCTTCTGTCTCTGTGATACGTGTCAATGAGAAACCCGGCAGGGCAGCTGGGACGGAGAGGACTGACCAGAAGGGCTGCCATCTCCCTGAGATGGGGTCCTGTGTAGGAGGCTGGAACGCACTCACCTGGAGAGGCTGTGAGGGCCATGACACCATAGTATGAAAAAGCACTTGCTTCAAACTTCATACCTTCTTTCCCAGCTTCGACTTCCACTTTCCCCTGTGGGAAGAAGAGGCAGGGACTTTAAGTTGGATTTGCACATAGTTCTGCCTGGGTTTGTCTAAACTCCTCTCCCAGAGATCCCAAGAGAGACAAGCTTCGGAAAATCAAGGCTGGGCATATGCATCTCAACTAGAAAACCGGACTTGCTGGCCATGTGGAAGCAACAGTAAAAGGGTCAGGATCTGTGAGACACTGAGAACTCCCCACTTCCCCCGGCTCTTCAAGGGCCTCGGTAAGAAGAAGTAGGGAGATAAGGAGGCTCTTGGGACGGCTGCCCAGGAAGAGCCAGGGCTAAGGGTCAGCATGTGACCACAGAGCACAGGGGAGTGAACTGGCTGCAGGGACCTGCTCTCTTCTCCAAGCCCAGGGCCCTGGGCACCTGAGCAGACACCTTGTCAGGCTCCCTGGGGGCAGTGCTGAGGGAAAGCATTTCTGGAAAGTCTCCTTCCATGGGAACAAACCCCTCTGAGCGCTTGCCCTTCTCCCTGTCTAGCAGCCTGAGACCTCCCCTTCCTCCCCCATCACCTCTTCCATCCCTGCAGCCTTACAGGCCACTACCAGCCTTCAGAGCCTGTATTGGGCTATGAAGTATTTCCACATGAAGGGTCAGTGCGGCAGTGCTCACACCACCATATTGCCTCCCTAGGACATCCCAAGCAAGGGGCAAAACAGCAAGCCACCACTTGCTAAAAAGGAACCCTTAAACCAGGCCTGGTGGTGCATGCCTGTAATCCCAGCATTTGGGAAGTGGAGGCAGGAGGATCAGAAGTCCAACACCAGCCTGGACTACATGAGATTCTCAAAAGACAGCAGAGGAGGGAGAAGAGAAGGCAGGCAGGCACACAGGCTAACGTACCACGCTTTATAGGTCACTGATGCTCACAGTGCTAGGAGGCAGAGACAACTTGCAAATAGGGAAAGAGGAGCTGGGAAAGGCAGGGGGTGGAGAACAGCTCCCTATATCTACTGCCCTGCGAATGTGAACTCTGGTACCCAGGTCCTACTGGAGCACATTGGATTCTGGGTTAGAGAAGGCCCTCTTTTGCACATCACAACTTCAGAAAACCACCTGTGCCTCTCTTTAGATTTCCCTTCATCCCACAGAAATTCTAGCTCAACGAGTCCCAGTCAACTCTTGGCATAAGAAAGGAACTCAAAACTGGACCATTTTTTGAATGTGTAGCACTTTCAGATAGAGCCCTGCCCGTTGTGCACCCCGGGCAAGCGCCTCAGGGCTCAGCTGCATGCCCAGCCTTCCAGCCCTGTCTTTAAGCCACCTGCAGCTCCCTAACCACACAGCCAGGCCCTAAAGGAGGTGCTGTGAGCCCCGAGGAACCAGCTCTCATCCTCTGAGTGGATCTCATTCCAGTGGGTGGAAGGCAGCGCCGGAGGCTTCAAACAGACACGCCGTGAAGGGGAGGCCAGGCAGAGTAGCACATGCTGATAGCCCTAGCACTCAGGAGGCAGAGGCAGGAGGATCGCTACAGGCTAAGACCAATTCAGTCTATGTAGCAAGTTCCAGGCCAACCTGGCCTACAGGGTAAAACTCTATCTAAAAAAAATATTTCTAAAACTGGGGACCGAGGAGATGGCTCAGCTGTTAAAACGCCTGCCAAACGAGCATGGGGACCTAAGTCAGGACCCCCAGCGGCACGTAAGACAAGTACCACTCACAGCTGTGACCCCAGCACTTGGCGGGCACTGACACAGGTAGATCTCCAGAGCTTACTGCTCAGTCATTGAGCCTACCGATGACCTCTGCGTTCAATGAGAGAGCATGCTCAAAAGGTAAGGTGGAAAGAAACAGTGGAAAATACCTCTGGCCTCCACATGTACCAGCATGCATACATGTACACACACACACACACACACAAACACACGCGCACCCACAAACAAGCAAACAAAAAGAACGCAAGAAGTTCAGAGAGACACATTTACTTCCTGTTCTGGCATGAGGACACACTTTCTGCAGTGGGACCTAGCCGACCCATTGGGATGAAGAGAGGTCTGAGGCAGGTTACAGCAGACAGGCTCCCAAGGCCTGCACAGGCACGGAGCTGGGAGTCCAGACGGGCTCCGTGATCGGCAAGACCCCAGAGCTCCTGGGATGAAGGCGAAGGGCAGGCAGTTTTTGCAGAGGAACATGGGCTCAGGAAGGTAGCCCAGTCCAGGTTAGCGAGACAAGGTGGGGAATGTGGGGGTGGGGGTGGGGGTGGGGGGCGGTGAGCACGCATAATTTGGTGAACCTGTCAGGGAGGGAAATGGGAGAAGGAGGAAGCAATTACAACAGAAGTGTGTGCTGAGGCTTCCTGGCGGGAAACCAAAAGAGCTGAGAAATGAGGACACTCTCCAGTCGGGATGAGGTCTTCTCCAGAAGGAAGAGGGTTGACAACTACCTGAGCTGGAGATAGAGACCCAGGGGAGCTGGGAAGGCCGACAATGGGCAGGAAGAGAGACAGCTGTCAGCACCAGAAACCAAAAGGGGCTGACAGAAAAGGTCTCACCACAGAAACCAGGTGAGGAGAGTTTCCTGACATGGGCAGTGGCAGGGACCTGCCCGGAGCTGCTGGGCCTGCAGGAGCACCTCTCACTGGAGGGCAGCTGGCCTGCAGGAGAAGGGCACGGGGAGCGGCCAGTGGACGGCTCCCAGACCTGGGATCCTCCCGGTGTTGGTGTGCAAAAGGGGAGAGAATAGTGTGCCAGGGTTCTTTGAGGGGTGAGCCCTTCAAGGAGGGAAGAGAGGAGTGGTGGCGGGGATAGAGAAGGTAAAGGTAGAAGCACACAGCGGAACAGGCGCCATGACGTGCTCGCCCTGCAGAGCTCCGTGCGCACAGCACTAACACAATCCACAGCCTCACGGCGACTGCTCTGGTGGATCTGGGTTGTCTCACAACCCACACGGCCTGTGTGCTCTGTGTCTCTGCAAGTGCGCATGAGTTCCCACTGAGTGATCAACCATCAGAACCAGACCACGGAAACAAGCAGGGCAGCCTCCCGGGAGGCAGGCAGAGACTGAACCCGGTGGGACTCTGGAGTGCTGGGAGCCTCAGCTGGAAACCGCAGAAACACAGCCCAGATCCCACACCCAGCCCAGGTGTTCTGGGTTCATCAGCATGAGGTGTGAACTGGGTAGGCAGACAGAAGCTCTTCAGGAAACTTCAGGAACGTGGGAGGTTTGGAGTCTCATTTTCTGGCTCTTTGTGGATAATACCCCCAGATCTGGAAACTGTTTTCTGGTCTCAAAGACTCCCACAAAGGCACAGCGGCCAGGTCTGCTGACTAATCAAGGATGGCTAATGAGAGAGAGATTCCACACCCACACTTGAGACCACAGTCATCACCGAATCTTCAGGGCGGGCGTCAGGTAGGATAGGTCCTGCTACCTACTCTCCTCTGGGGTGCCTCGGAGTGCCAACCATCAGGCTACTGTGGACATGCTGGCCCGGCAGCTCCCGAGTGTATGGGTTCTGAGAAGAGCCAGCATGTTTTAATTTCATTATCCACCGCCGCCACCCTTCCAGAAAGCGCATAGCTAGCTTAACTGGCCCGTCCAATTTAGAAAATGTAGTTTCCAAATGACAGACATCCTTCAAACTGAACATGATCGCGCCCTGAAAAAGACGCTCTGCAGCCGTCTTTCTCTTGCCATCCCTCCTCCAACTGGTGTCGGCCCTCGAGGCGGCACTCAGAAGCCACTTGCAAAATCACAGCAGATTAAAAAGGACAACAGAAAGTGGTGGGGAGACAGGGCTCTGGAGGAGCTTGAGGGGGAGAGTATGATTAAGATACAGAGCGTGCATTGGAAATTCCAAAGAATAAATATAAATATATTCAGATGAAAGCCAGACTGCAACGATGGTTCAGCAGGTAAAAGTTTGGGGACCACAAAAGTTTGGTCCCCAAGAGCCACATGATGGAGGGAGAGAACTGTCTGCTGCAGGTTGTCTTCTGACTTACATATGCTTGCTGTGCCACAGTTTGGGCAGAAAAAAAGTGTCCAAATTATAGAAAGAAACCCATGAAAATGAAATCACAACAGAGGGCTGCAAAGTCAGTTCAGCACTTTGGAACATGTGCTGCTCTTGTAGCGGACCCCGGTTTGGTTCCCAGCACCCACATCCAGAGCATCTGATGCCCTCTTCTGACCTCCAAGGGCACCAGGCACATACAGACAGTGCACAGAAATACATGCAGGCAAAACACTCATGCACATACAATGAAATAAATCTAAAAAAAATTTTTAAATCACATCAGATTAAAGGATCCCTACAGTCCCAGTGTTCTATAATTCTCTGTTTACCAGAGCTTAAAGCCGTCCGCCTAGGCCGCCCTCTGCAGAGGGAAGCCCTTGTGACAGACTTCAGGGACACCCAGAAACATCTGTTCATCTGAGTGTCAAAAGTTTCAAAAAGATTATTCCAAATAGCCTCACCAGTGTGAGGTTGGGGCCATCCCTACAAAGAAATGGCTTAAAATCAAGTAGGTGTCTTTGCACACAACGTTCCCACAGATTTTACTCTTGAAATATTCATAAGCTTACTCTATCAAATTACAAAATAATAATAATAATCAGAGTGGGACACGATGGACTCCAGGCTTTCTCAGAGGAACTAGAGCTGTTTGTAAGCTGACAGGTTGGGAAGGAGGCCTACCCAGGCATGATGGCAAGTCACTATAATCCCAACACATAGGAGGCAAAGATAGGAGGATCACAAGTTCAAGGTCAGCCAGGGCTACATGACTGGGCTCTGTATAAAAATAATTCTTAATAACAGTTTTTAAAGGGCCATGGAAGGAGGTGTAATAATGTAGTAAGTCCGGCTTCCTGAGTAAGTACCCAAGCACAGAATCCCCCCTCCTCTGCATGAAGAATTAGCTGACTTCTAAGTACTAACGTCAGCTCCCACCTCTAGCTTCATAGTCAGATGTGATGCTATCTGAGTCAGTATGGCCTAATAACCCACTTAGTAGATAGCCGTGGCGTTAGTGTGGCCCACTGAGGCAGACTGAAGGCTACTTCGCATGCTGGCCAGCAGCCACCAGTCGGTCCACTCTTGGGCTAGGACCTTGCTGTTTTCCTTTGTTTTAGATTGCTACCACAAAACAACCATCAGAAGGGAGGTAACAGGGGCCAGGCATGTACCTCAGCTGGCAGGGTGCTTGCCTGGTATGTACAAGGCCCTGAGTTTCATCCTCATAAAGCCTGGCACATGCCGATAAGCCCAGGGGAAGAAAACAAGGTAACTGGACATCAAGAGCACAAACGGGGTATTTCCTGGCCATGCCACTCGAAGCTCCTGTCTGCTCCTGTGTGACCTGCACTTGCATGCTTTCTCCCTGTAGCTTTCCATCTGGTAGTTGGGCACGGAAGCGTGGGACTCCAGAGATTCACTTCATAAACCTTAAAGAACTGGTGGCCAAATGTTAATGCATGCACATTTCAATCATCTGGCTGACCCTCTGCCTGGGTGCTTACAAGGATACTGGTGCCAAGTTGCATGACTCAAACCCTAGTGGCTAAGCACACCAGGATCTGCATTTAACAGGATCCTGGATGACTCGGGTTCATGCCAGGCTGTGAGAAACCCTGAACAGGAGAGATTGGAACCTTCCAGAGGCTCAGTGTGCTTAAGGCAAAGCAGGCCACCAGACTGGACAAGTGGAGTTTCTATATGGGCCCAACAGTATCGATCACACACTTAGAGCTAAAGGATAATCTAAAAAGGAGCAAAAAAAAAAAAAAGTCTTTTAAGTCTGTATCAGAAGCTTTAGGAAGTATGAATGGGACAGTTGAAAAAAAAAAGCAAAAAAAAAAAAAAAAAAAGGAGCATTAATTTGGAACATGGAATGAGCAAGAGTAACGCCAGGAAAAGTTCCCATCACCGTGCTCAGAGACTGGTCACAAGCTGCGGGTGCCGAGAAGAGCAGGGTGCCCTTTTCCCTTTGCTTGTTTACATGTTACTCCTCAGAGGATCGACAGTACTTTATATAAAACGTCAACTGTATGAATCACAGTGATCTAGCACATCTTGCCTTTTGATAAGGAAAGCCATGTCTAGCGGTTACAATTACTGTAGATGATTTGTTAGATTTGTTTATAAATATAGGTATCTTGCCTGTATGTACCCCATGTGCATGCCCACGGGAGCCAGAAGAGGGCATTGGGTCCCCTGGAACTGGAGTTATGGGTGTTTGTGAGCTGTCATGTGGGTGTTGGGAACCAAACCTAGGTCCTCTGCAAGAGCAACAAAGTGTTCTAAATTGCTGAATCATCTCTGCAGCCTGAACTGGACATTCTGTGTATACACTTTCCACTTCTTTACTACACAATGCTCAAACTTGATCATCTATTAGACATGGGAGCAATGTCTACTTTTTATAGATTTGCTGTAAGTTTTCATATAGTATTGTAAAACAGTGGTTTATATATGAGACATTAATTTAAGGATTATAGTATGTTTATAATATATGTTTTTTGTCTACTATTTGTAGTTTTTTTTTAAAATTTTAAAAGTTACATTATTTGCATATTTCTTTGCAATATGCATGCCACAGTGCATTTGTAGAAAAACAGAGGACAATTTGAGGGAGTCAGTTTTCTCCCTTACTCCATGCAGGTCCCAGGGAATCAAACTCAGGCTTTCAGACCTTGTGCCAGAGGCCCTCACCCTCGAGCTCTCAGGCTGCCCTTGTGGTTTGTGTTTCAAAATATGATAGCTGATAGTTTTCTCTCATATGTACAAGAAAACAAAAAACACAATCTGAAAATACAACATAGGAAGTTTGCGGCCAGCCTCGGCTACACAAGAGCCTGTTGCAAATAATAGTATTAAAATGATGTGTCTCCATGTTATCCTCATTTCCAGACCAACTACTTAAATCATTTTCTGGAGTTGCAGAAGAATGTGCCTTGCTGTCCAAACAAGCAGAGAAGGCAGCTGCTGCTGTTCTGCTCTGGCTGCATGCTCCTGAAATGCAGAGAGCATGCTCTATAACCTGGCGTGAATTGTGCTGGGGTGGCAGGATTTTAGGGTGGAATGTACTTGGCAGAAGATGACTGCTATGCCAGATTGCCCGAGGTGGCACGGTGCTTCGTCCTGTCATTCTCTGGTGCCTCGGATAATTGGCTAGTTTGCAAGAATATGGCTTTTGCTAAAGTCTGAAACTTAAATACCCCCATAGGCCTGTTCATCAACCACACATACTATGTACAAAACCTAGGACATGAGCTCAACAAACAGGTCGCAGTACCTAACATGCAGAGGTATTCAACACCAGTGGATGTGTGTAAATGACTGATCAAGCATGGACTAGAGGATCTCCCTATAACGAAAAGGGATTATAATTTCCCCTTTCCATAAATTTTTTAATTCATCTATTGGTTTGAGACAGGGTCTCATGTAGCCCAGGCTGGCCTTCAACTTGCTATGTAGCTCAGGATGACCTTTAGCTTCCTGATCCTCCTTGCCCCACCTCCCCATTGCTGAGATTATATGCCTCCGTGCTTGCTGCTGGGGACTGAACTAGGGTCTGTACACTCTAGCAATCGGGCCACACCCCTAGCTCCCCCATAAAACTTTTAAGAGATTTATTTATTTGTAGGTGTATAAGTGTTTTGTCTGCATGTGTGTGTGTACCACATGTGTGCCTGATGACTGAAGTGATCAGAAGAAGGCACAGAATCACCAGGAACTGTATTTACAAATCCAGGTCCTCTGCAAAAGTAAGAAGTGTTCTTAACCATGGAGCCATCTCTCTAACCCCTAAACCCCTATAAAGCTTATTTTAACAATTCATGGCTTGGGGCTTATAAGATGACTCAATGTGTAAAGGCACTTGCTTCGTAAGTCTGGAGACCTGAGTTCGATCCCTTGAACTCATATAAAAGTAGGAGAAAGCTGACCCCACAGTTACCCTTAACCTGCACCCTCCGCATGTGCATCCCTCCCGCATCGTTAGCATGCATACACACGATATGTTTAAGAACTGATACAAATATATAAATTTAAAAAAATCTTTAAAAAATAATAATTGGATCTGGAGAGATGGCTCAGTGGTTAGGAGCGGCACTGCTCTTTGAGGATCTGAGTTGAGTTCCCAGCAGCCCCTCCAGGCTGTTCACAACCCCTGTACCTCCAGCTCCAGGGCAGTCAACACCCTCAGTAGCTGAGAGCACTGGCTGCTCTTGCAGAGGACTTGGATTCAGGTCCCAGCACCCACATGGTGGCTCTCAAGCTCTGTAGCTCCAGTTACGGGAGACCTGATGTTCCCTTCTGGCTTCTGTAGGCACCAGGCACACACGTGGTACACAGACATACATGCAGGCAAAACACTGATGCACATAAAACCAAAATTAGTCTTTAAAACAGGTTTCTGAGAGACAGCCTATGAGGAGTGGGCTGTAAGCAGATGTCCTGGGGGTCCTTCGTCTGTCACTGGTCTCCAAAGGAGTTGTACATGTCCACATACCTCCACTGAGATGCCTAGGGCCTTGCTGGACTCAAGTAAATTTTAGGGCCTGCCAAGTACTAATTAGGCGCTTCTGATATCTCCAGTTTATATCCAGGAAGTAACCACAAAAAGGAGGTTAAGCAGTTAGTATACCCATACTAAAACAAGCCCATATTTCCAGAAAAAGTGACTTGCTACTGAAGAGGTATAAAAGCACACAAAACTAGGGCTTTACTCAGGGTAGCCAAGGGTAGTACCTGCTCTATGCAACTGTGACGTCACAAGTTCTCAAAGTGGGCTGGGAGCAATGGCCGCCTCACCACATTTGGGGCTGTGTCACACTAGTAAGAAGGCGTCCGTCACTATTAGTTACCACTATTTCAGAGGACCATCAGTATTACACCAGTTTTTAGCCAAACAGTCTGGTTAGTAACCAGCAGCATAAGCAATAAAGGGACTACTTTCATGGTGTCACTAGGACAGACATAAGATATGGTGAGGATAGAAGAGAGCCTAAGATGTGTCTTGGTCACTGTAAAAGACCAAGTCCTAATGAGGAATGGACAAGAGAAAAGGGGACATCAAGAGAACCCAGGAGGTCGGACGATACATTTCAAAAGATCTGGACTTGCCACATCAGCCAAGCACGAAGCGCCTTTTGGTATTAGACGTGAAATGAGTACCACCTCCTACGCAAGTGGGGCTCACCCCCCCCCCATAAACACACATACGTAGGTAAACCCGCTTGCCTCCACCAGGCCTCCTGGAGCACAAAAGATGGGCACTCAGTGAGGGCGAGCAAACGTAGAGTGATTCCTGACCTGCAGAATGAGAACGAAGTAGTCTACGGGTTTGTTTCGCTGGTAGAGGTAGCACTCTGGGGCTTTCTTGTTCTTCTCGTCATACTTCAGTTCCTGGATGACATTGGGGTGCTTTAGCAGCCTTAGGAGGATCTTCTCTGACATCTGGGATGGGCTAAATGCTTCTACTTCTATAGACATAAACACAACTTGACATTACACTTCAAAGAAGGGCGAAGATCATGCTAGCAATTGAGGTGTTCAGATCAGAGAATACTTGGCGAGAGAATGGTACAGCACAGATGAACCAGACCTCCATTTGGTGATCCACTGGGGTCAGGTTACCTGGGAGAAATTACAACAGTGGAATGCTCGTGTCTGGTCCTTTTTAATCTTCCCTTTCAACCTGTCATTGGTTTCTGTCTCATATGAATGCTCTATATTTCTGATTGATGGATATGAAAACCAATCAGCAGCAGACTCCCTCGAGTGCCAAAACACCCTTCAACTCCAGCCATAACAGTCTGACTGTCCAACAGCCAAGGGAGGAAGCCACAGTCAGGAAGCATTGAGGGTGGGTTAGTACCAGTGCATAGACCTGGGCTCCACCTCTGGGCTCCACCCCTGGGCCACACCTCTCGCTCTCCCACACCACTGTCCTGAGGAACTGAGGGGCTACTGAGGGAAAGATTCAGAATAAAAGCAAGGCCGTGCACACATCAACATGCACTCCAATTGCTAAGGAAAAAGGAAATGGTGGTTGGCACTGACAAAGACAGTCACTTCATTTAAAATAACAGAAAAATCAGAGCTGCTGACTCTAGGGTGCTATCGAAAATGTGGACTTCATGGTCTTTTAGAGGTAGAGTAGGGTAACACTGAGCTTTAAGTGTGGTTCTTCCACGATGAGCAACATTAGTACCAGAACAGGAAGAGAATAATAGCAAAATGTTGTTTAATTTATTTTTTAATTAGATGCTATATATAAATGCTACAGATTCTGGACTCATGGCTGTGACTTTTTCATGTAAGACAGTACATTGCAGAGAATTTGGAAAACACGGAAAAATTAAGAAAATAAAAATCATCTGCAAGCTGACTGTTTAGACAGCCTTCCAGAGCAATTTGGTGAGTATTTCTTTCCAGTGCTTTGCCTAGGCGTGTGTGCTGTGTACTTGTGTGCATGCGGACACGCAGAGCCACAGGTGTGGTCCTGGCGTATACGCGCTCTGATATATGGTGGGTTCCTACGAAACAGGAGGTCATGGACACTTTCCCATGCCATAAATGTGAACAGCAAGCGTGTCTATGCATCTGACAGTCGGTGACATCTTGCCACGCGTCACTGTTGACCCCTCAGGGCACTTGTATAGACACGCTGTATGTGGTGCAAACCTATTGGTCTTCTATGAGCCTCTGGGTGCTTCCAGATTTTTCTTATACTTCCCTTGGCCAAAAGAGCTCACCCATCACCTTAGAGGGCTGTTTGGGGATGTGAGAAGGTTGGTCAGTCTCTTAGGTCTTTCAACCTTGACAACTTGGAAGCAGTCAGCACTGGCTGGGCTGGTGGCTGTGAACATTTGCCTCTGGATGGGGCTCAAGTTAACAAATCTGACTTGTAGAAGCCACTAAGAATTCCAGGCCAGACTCGTTAGAATCTTTCATTTCGAACAGAACCATGAAAGGGAAGGTTTGATTCTGCATGACTGCTTTTCTTCTTTGTGAGTCTTAGCACCTGTGTTACCACTGGTGTCCAACTGTTCTTCCGAGGCAAGCTGAAGAGAGAACTACTCAACTGTCCACTCAAAGGAGGTGGTGCCTGGTTTGCACTGTCAGCCTATCCGCCAGCTGGCTCGCCTCGGGGGCTTAGCTGGAAGATGACCTGGCCTACTGTACACATGCAGTGTGGCACTAACATTCATCCTTACCTTTCAGACCAATTTTAAGTTACTGGTCCACCCCTGGCAAATGTCTCAGAGGGTTCATGCCGACACTGAACACAGGAGAGGAGAGAATTTAAAGAGAACAAAACAAAACAGAACAAAAACAAAAACAAACAAAAAAAAACAAAACACAAAGTGGCATTACTTGTTACCCCAC
The DNA here is from genome assembly GCA_026225945.1 of Cricetomys ansorgei. Classification (NCBI taxonomy): domain Eukaryota; kingdom Metazoa; phylum Chordata; class Mammalia; order Rodentia; family Nesomyidae; genus Cricetomys; species Cricetomys ansorgei. Next base: position 13,178,786 of record JAMJFZ010001258.1, read on the forward strand.
GTCCCAGCCTCCACCCCCAGCCCCCCCAGTCAGCGTGGTGAGGAAGGCTCCAGGGCCTGCAGATCTCATACTGTGATAAGCGCACTTGCCTGTTGCTAGGAAACGGTGCATGGCCAGGAGAAGCTGCGGTGATATTTTAACCTTCATCTCGCTGTCCGTCTGCTTAAAGGCGGAGAAATCTTGCTTTCTTTCTCGGTGGGCCACTTTCTTTTTTGTTCTGTTATCCGCTGAGAGGGGAATGAGGAGGGAGAAGCAAAATCAGGGCTCTTTGTTGAAGAAAGAGACAAAACTCGGTGTTTTGAAAGGAGCTAGAATCCCTCTGGAGACCAGTGGATCTCAGGGAGGTCTCACAGAATGCACAGAGAGCACAGCCATAGCCACTCCTGGGTCCATGGTAAGATGGAAACCAGCCTACCTTAGAGAGACAGGACAAAACCCCAAGAGGAGCATACAAAATCGCATAGTAGCAGACCAGCCTCAAGTGCTACCCAAACTCAATGTCCACATTCCTGGGGAAGAGGTGCCACAGGCTACACCGGGGGGGGGGGGGGGGGGGGGGGGGGGAAGCTGTCTCTGCTTCCTAGAGGCCTCGGAGCCTCAGGTGAAAGAAAATAAACATAAAACCGGATTCCTCAAGAAGAGTGAGCCTCATTTCAGGAATGCCCTGTTCATCACGTCTACATGTTCCTACCTCAGACTATGAGATGTTCAAGGTCAGACAAACATGGGGTTGATCCAGGAGGAACGAGCCAGCCTCCTCTGGAAAAGGCCAGAGAGGAAACTCAGGCTCCGGCTTCTGTTGCTGACTCCACACTGCTTCTCTGCAAAAGCAGCTGTGCATGCGTGAATGAGCACAGCCACATTTTATGGAAATTTCAATTTTCATTTAATTTCTACATGTCACAGAGTAATTATTCTTCTGTTGATTTTTTTTCCTCAGTCATTAAAAACCATGAAAAACCATTCTTGCCTTGTAGGCCGTATAAAATCGGGTGGCAGATGCTCATGGGCTATGGTCTGCCAACCCCTGACCTGGAATCTCTTATAAAGCCACCTTTCAGGATAAAGTGCTGATAAAGAAAAACCCAGCATGACAAGACCTGGCTGTGAATAAGGTTACACCTGTAATGTCAGCTCTTAGAAGGCTGAGGAAGGAGAATCAAAAGGCCAAAGCCAGCATAGACTATAGCGTGAAACTAAGTCCCAGCCTCCCAGTCCCCCTCCAAAAAAATGAAAGAAAACAAAAACAAAGGACAAGGCGTAAACTGCTTTCTCTGACCCCAAGAGTCTGAATTACCACTCCTGTCCAGACAAACATCAAGGGCTAGGTAACGCTTCCATAAAACCAAAGTACCTAAGATGTCATAAACATTTACGGTGTCTTCTTAGTGGCAAGTGCTACCTCAGGGACACACAAATATACAGATCTACCTCCAACCCGAATGAGCACGGCAAAGAATGCGTCCCCAGAGTTCAGCAACCTGAGTTGGAGCCTCGAGCCCATGTAAAGGCGGGAGGAGGAAAGCAACCCCACAAGCCTGTTCCCTGCTCTGACTCCCACAGTGCACCGCTGCTGCACATGTGGGCCCATGTACGTCGGACAGGATGGTAAAAGGGTGGAAATGACATAAACAACAATATTCTCTATGGGAAGCCCCTGACTGCCTTCCAAATGTCAAAAGCATAGAATAGACAAGAATGCTGTACCGCTGTAAGGGAAACAAGGACACAGTTTTCAAAGATAATTATTAGCAATTTAGTTTTTCTTTCATTAGGTGCTATAAAACCTTGGAGATTTAAAAATGTGTAATGTTCCTTTGTAAAAAAAGGACTAGAATATATTACTCTCTTTTTGAGCAAGGCAAGTTTTTCCTGGACTGCCGCCGGGTACTAGGCTAGCCCACGTCCTGCAGGCTCTGTTTCAAAGCTGAGAGGATGAACAAGAGCCAGGTGCTCCTTCCCTGACCCACTCCCAGGAGCCTCGAGCAGCCTTGGCATGATTAACTTTTCAAAGAGTCTCACATAGGGCTGGAGAGATGGCTCAGTGGTTAGCAGCACTGGCTGCCCTTCCAGAGGACCCAGGTTCAAGTCCCAGCACTCACATGGCGGCTCACAACCATCTGTAACTCCAGTCCCAATGGTTCTAATGCCATCTCAGGCCTTCTTGGACGCTGCATGCATGTGGCACACAGATGCATAGACACACCCGCAGAAATACACATAAAATACGCATACACCAACAAAGGAAGAGCCTTGTCTGATGAAAGTGGGGCTCCGGTGGAGGGTGGAGGCTGAAGTTCCATGGTGCAGTGAGCCCATTGTGCACCCCAATGAGACAAGCTGCAAATCCAACACTCAGGGGTCAAGTTCATGCCGGGGACCTCCCCTTGCCTGATCTAAAATACTCACCGTTCCCATCTGCCCTTCAGAAGAGGGCAGTGAAGCAGACAACAAGAAAACGATATTCCGTGTGAATGGGCTGGGAGTAATGTACCCGTGTACATCTGGGGGCACAGAGCCGCTGTCTACTCTATTTCTTATTTATTTGCCTTGGAAAAGGGTATCTTGCTGAACATAGAACTCACCAACTGGCTTGAGGAGTCACCCCACACACACTATTTTTCAGTCTCTGCCTCCTGGCACTGGAATCACCTACACACACACCATCCCCAGCTCTGTATGTGGGCACTAGAAACCCAAGTTCGGGTCCTCGTGCTTACACAGCAATCACTTTGCCACCTGAGCCATCTCCCCGGCTCTGCTGCTTCACTGGACACATCGCTAAGTCCCACTCCTATGACACACGGCCAGTGTGACTGTCCCAGTCAGCTCGCCCACCCCCACTCATGGGTTCTGAAACAAGGAAATGTCATCAGCTGAAATCACTAGCCATTCATTTAGCTAACTTTAAGCAAGATTCTCTTGTTAAATATGTGAATTATGGAGGGGGGAAGGGGGCGACGCCTTCAACCCCAGCACTCAGGAGGCACAGGCAGATGAGTCTTGAGTTCAAAGCTAGCCTGGTCTACAGAGAGGTTCCAGGACAGCCAGGGCTACAGAGAAACCCCGTTTGGAAAAAAATGATAAATTATAAACTTAAAGAGAAACAAATTTATTTGAAAACATTTTGTTGGCTGTGTAACAGAAATGCAGCATAGAAGGGTGTGAATCTGTCTGAAACCGAGGCAGAGCTTCCCGTCCTGGGTGTGAGTGGGTTCATGGGCAGGAGTGGCCCCTGAAGAGGAGGCTACCACTCATGTCACTGAATGTGCCTCTGCTTCCACTTCCGTAAAGGGCAGCCCGCAGCCTGCATACCCCACGTGTCATTACAAGAGGGGCCGGCCCTGGGGAGACGTGTTTAATGGCAGGCTGGCAGCAGAAAAGCCCGGGAAAGGCACACGCGGTTACTTACTGTACAGGTCTGTCTCATCCAGGATTTCTGATTTGATGATCTCTTCAATCACATCTTCCAAGGTGACGATCCCCAGGACTTCGTAGAATGGGTCCCCTTCGCCCTCATTGTTCACTCGCTGCACGATGGCCAGGTGAGATTTACCTTCAAAGACAGAAGTTGAAGACGTCATTTCCCGGATTCCTTAGCAGGCTCCTTAGACGCCTTATAAACACAGCCACCAACTTTTCTTCCCTCTGTGCTGGGGAGCAAACGCAAGGCCTTGCTCGTTCTATCACACAACCATCCCACTAACACGTGCGCATGTCCGTGCGTGTGGGCAGAGCCCCAGGTCAGCACTGCTTGTCTTCCTCAATCACTTTCCGTGTTATCTTGAGACAAGGTCTCTAGCTGAAACTAGAGCCCAGTGATTGGCCAGGTCGGTTGGCCAGTGAGGCCCCTGGGTCCTTCTGTCCCCATCTTCCCAGTGCTGGGGTTAAGAAACACGCACTGCTGCACCTGGTGTTCTCATTTTCATTTGCATGCATATGTATGATATATGTATGTGTGCTTGTTTGCATGTGTGTGGGTACGTGTGTATGTGCACACGCGGGGTGTGTGTGTGTGTGTGTGTGTGTGTGTGTACCTCAAGTTGACATCAGGCAGCCTCCTTGATCACCCCTCACTTTACTGAGGCAAGATCTCCCATCAAACCCAGAGCTCACAGAATCTGGCTAGTCTAGATAGCCAGCTTACTCCAGGGTTCCTGTCTGCCTCCGAGGGCCACCACACCCTTTTATACCGGTTTTGAGGATCTGAACTCCAGCCTCCATGATTGCGTGGCAAACACCATTTACTGAGCCATCTCCCTAGCCCTCACGTCTTGCTTTTTCACATGGATGCTGGGGATTCAAACTCAGTTCCTAATGTTTGTGTGGCACAGCACTTACTGAGAGACCAAATAACAAAGGCTTTCTGAGTCATTAAAGCAGGGACGCTGAGGAGCGCCACCGTCCACGGCTGCCCTGTCCCTACCTCTCCCCTTCCTGATGGACGTGGCATTCAGCACCATCAGTTCTTCCTCTGTGACACATTAGCAGTTCTCTCAAAAGGACAGAGAACTTCATGGATCTCCAGGAAGGCCTAAGACCCTAACGAGGTCAGCAGCGCCAACCGCCCCCACACACAAGTATTAATATATTACTGGCCCTCTCCAACTGTCCTGACTCTGGACCACAGTGCAAAGATCCCTCCCTTGTCCCAGAATGCTACCATGGAAGTCAACAGCAGTCATGACTACCCACCACCACACATTCAGTAGGATGGGAGAGCCCATGTCTCTTAGAATGCCCTGACTACAGCAGTACAAATTATATCCTTACTCTGAGTGGGCAGCTCTGAGCCTTCTACTTAACAACCTGAGACAGAACATACACATTTTAAACTTACAGTAGTTGCTTTGATCAAAAGACACTGTTGTGGCTTAGATGTGAGTTGCCTCCAACATGCTTTACTTTCTGAGATGCTGGGGAAGGAACCCAGGACTTCATACATGCCAGGGGAGGGCTTTACCACTGAGCACACACCTTGGCCCGCACGGGACAAGGTGATTTCATTGAACATCGCTTTTAGTTGACAGAATGACTACATGACAAACCATGGCTTAGACATGGGTATCTAGTAGACATTTTCAAGGAAATGTACAAAGCGAACTGATTTCATCAAGAAAAAAGTGGACAGAATTTGATGGTAATGATTTTTAAAAAGTTGTCATTTCAGAAAATATAAATTCTAAGAAACTTATAATTTATTAGGAAATTGTAATCCTAAGAGACTCTCATCCATCACCATGACTTGGACATTTTCTTAGTAAAGGCTTTTGTGTGCCATGAGTATGTGTGTGTATGTGTGTGCCATGAGTATGTGCGTATATGCGTGTGCCATGAGTATATGCGTGTATGTGTATGCCATGAGTATGTGTATGTATGTGTGCATGACCATGAGTGTGCCTGTATGTGTGTGTGCCCATGAGTATGCCTCTGTGTGTGTGTGTGCCCATAAGTATGTGTATGTATGTGTGCATGCCCATGAGTGTGCTGTAGAGGCCAATGCGTCTTCTTTGTTGACAGTCTCCACATTACTGTTTGTGACAAGGCATCTCACTGAACCTGAAGCTCACCAAGGCTTGACTGCTGGCCTGTCAGTATTTAGATCAGTGGTTCTCAGCCTTCCTAATGCTGTGACCCTTTAATACAGTTCCTCATGTGGTAACCCCAACCATAAAATTATTTTCATTGCTATTTTGAAACTATAATTTTGCCCTGTTATGACTTGTAATGTAAACATCTGATATGCAGGATGGTCTTAGGTGACCCCTGTGAAAAGATCATTCTACCCTCAAAGGGTCATGACCCACAGGTTGATAACCACTGCCTTAGCTACTAGTGGCCATGCCCAGATTTTTACATGGATGCCGGAGATCCAAACTCGGGGTTTCATAACTTCACAGAAAACATTTAACCACCAAGCCATCTCCTCAGACCCTCAGTAAATACTCCTTTGACAAGATGGGTGATGATATTAATGAATACAACCTTTAAAATATTGCATAACCTGGTGCAGCAACTTTTTAAAGATCTGCAAAATTGGGCGGGCCAATTATTTTTAGATTCACTTATTTTTATTTTATGTGGCAGGTGTTTTGCCCGCATGTATGTGCGTGTACCACGAGTATGCCTGGTGCCCAGGAAAGTCAGAAGAGGATGTTGGATCCTCTGGGACTGGAGTTCTGAGCCACCAATGTGGGTGCTAGGTATTGAACCTGGGTCCTCTGGAAGAGCATCCAGGGCTCTCAACCACTGAGCCATTTTTCCAGCCCTGCTAATTTTTAAATTGACTATGGTAACGTGAGAAAACCACACATAGATAAATAATCCTGAGGACCAGATGGAACAATGTAAATGCTTTTTCACTTTAAGTTATGTGTATGTGAGTACGTAGGTCTGTGCACATGAGCGCAGATGCCTGTGGAAGTCAGAAGCAGCATCGGAACCCCTAGAGCTAGAGTTACAACAAGAGTGCTGGGAACTGAACCGGAGTCCTCTGGGAGAGCAGTATGTGCTCTTAACTATTGAACCATCATCTTTCCAGCTCCACAGTGGACTTGTAAAAAGAAACGTTAGCAGATGAGTAAGGGCTGAGGCAGGAGAATGCCATGAGTTCTAGGCCAGTCTTAGCTACAAAAGAAAGCCTGAGGGCCAGTGAGATAGCTCAGCAGCTGTAGATGCTTGCCACACAGACATAAGTTTAATTCCCAGAGTCCATGGTAGAAAGAAAGAACCAGCTCCAAAAAGTCGTTCTCTGACTTCCACACATGCACCTTGGCACACATACCTGTACTTTCTCCCTGGCCACACACATATGCAAGTAACAAAGTTGAAACCAAAACCAAAAAGCAAACAGTTTTAGGCTTTTCTGTAAGTCACAATTCTCCTACAGAGGGTTCCTACAGACTCCTCACCAGGCTCCCCACTGTTACACCTGATCAGCATGACACAGCTGTCAGACTAAGACACTGCCATTGATATATTATGTCTCAGGTCCAGACACTTTGTTTGGACTTCACTGGTTTTTCCAAAAACAATCTTTTTCTGCTTCATTGTCCAGTCCAAGCACCCCACTGTCCAGCTGCCCCATCTCCCCAGTCTCCTCCAGCCTGTAGCAGCTGCTAAGTCTGTATTTCATGACTTTGGTCATCTTAGTGCTCAGCCCCCCCTCCAGTCACCAACCCTGTCCAAGGAAGGACAGGAACAAGTCAGCCCTGCATGGATTGTGTGCAGAGGGGATATTCCTCATAGATTATATTACTCAAAATTTCTTCTGCTAAGATGTCAGGCAAGAGCATTAATGAGACAGAATACCTAACGCCCAGCAGGACCTGTAGACAACCTGTAAGAAAACTTCTACTGGGCAGTGTGTGGTAACACACTCCTTTAATGGAGGATCTCTGTGAGTTTGAGAACAGCCTGGTTTACACAGCACATTCTAAGACAGCTAGGGCTATATAGAGAGATTCCGACTCAAAAGAAACAAAACCTCTACTGGGCTGGAGAAGTGGCTCAATGAAGTATCTGCCACACTGTATGTGCCTCATGGTCGGAAGACAACCTTTGTGGAATCTGGAGCCAGTGCTCTTGTACCTTCAGGTTGGTTCTGGGAGCTGACCTCAGGTCTGCAGGCTTCCCAGCAAGTGTCTTTATCTGCTAAGTCATCTCTCTGGCCCTGTCAATAATTTTTATGAGTCTAAAAGGTCTGTGAAATTCAACAAATTAAAAGGACCATGTGACAAGGCTTGCCTTTGCTTCCTTAGCTGATGGGTGAGGATCAAGGAAAAACTTGCGCTCCCAAGTTCAACAGTCTTGGATCTGAACTCCAGCAGCGGCTCCCCCCACCCCACCCCCAGCATCAGGAGCTGATAACCCAGGAGCACACAGGAACATCTCTGAGCTCCAACCTCCTTATCTCTAAAGCCAGGCAGTGCTAACCGCTCCTGCTCAGGGTTGGTAGGAAGGCTGACACCCGACAGAGGCGTTGGCCACAGTCACTGGGTAGAAAGAGAACCAGCTCCAAAAACTCATTCCCTGACTTCCATGCGTGCACCTTGGTGCACACACCTGCACTTTCTCCCTGGCCACACACACATGCAAGTAACAAATAAGAAATATGTTCCAATTTCAGAAAATATCTTTGAAAACACAGAAAGACATCTCTCAAACATAATACTGGTTTTCTCAAAGCATCTAAAATATAACAATTCAGAAAGCAAACAAACATTACACAGAAATTTCAAAATGAGCTAATATTTGTAGACCTTAAAAAGACAGGGATACAAGCAGGAGTGCTTTAAATCTAAGGCCAGGGAACCTCTTGATTGGATCAGTTCACCCAAGCTCAACCAGACAACAAACTACAAATACTCTCTGGAAACCAGCTGGTTCAAGTTCCCATCCTCAGAAGTGGCTTTGGCTCTGTAGGCCGCTTGGCCTTGCCATACCCACAGATCTATGCTTCTCTCCTGCCTCAGGTTGCCACTGAGGTGACAGTGTTTGCAAATCTAGAAATCTGGATTGTTCCACAATTGGGCATTCTAACAGTTTTTGTCCCTAGCAAGCTCATAGGCAAAGAACAAAAATATTTTAAGCAAAGGAGACCTGGGGCGGGGGGCAGAGACTTATCAGCCATAGATATAAGCCCTGCAGCAAGCCAAGTCGACTCTGGTCTAGTCAACTGGCCGGTAGGTTTCTCACATCTGCCTTCCCAAGGACCCAACATAAGCAGTTAAAAATTCTTGGTGAATGCTGTCTGTCGAAAGTTAAATTCTTTTGCTATTCCCAGCTTGTGATCATTTAAAAGGAATTTTCCAAAGCAAGGTCTAATATTAGACTCAAAATGAAGTTTCCATTCCACTGAGACGCTATTCTCACCAAAGTAACTACTGCATAATCAGATTGTCTCGGAGCGACTCGTTTACATGCATGTGGACATACTTGGAATACCAGCTCCAGAGCACCGCCGATCTGGGAAGGGCCTGACTCCAGGAGGAGCCATTTTTGTGAATTAGGCTTCTTGGACTGAAAATGAAGTTTTCCTCCAAGCCCCTTGCAGCTACCCACAGCCCTCACTGCTAACTCCGAAGCTTTTGCACTGCCCCAGAGCTCTGGAATTCCTGGTGAGAGGGCCTGTTGTTTTCTGAACCCACTTCCCGGTGTGCAGCTCAAAGCAGGGGGAAGGGAGTGCTTTGGAGACCATCCTGATCCCAGGCACCTGCCCACTAACTATGTTCTGTGGGAACCTGAGTCTTTAGGCCTCTCACCTGGAGCCAGAAGAAAAATGCAAACAACTTTCTTAGAAAGAAAACTGTAAAAAGTGAACTTTTTCTCCTTTTCTTTTGATTTGAGTCCTGCCTCGGCTAGAACAGGACCTTTCTCAGCCGGAGGGTTGGAAGAATTAAGTGGGAATGGAAAGCAGAAAAGCAGCTCCATACCAACAAAGGGTTATTAAACTGTGTAGTGGTAGAAACCTACAATCCCAGCATCTAGGGGCGGAGGTAAGAGGATCAGGAATTGAGGTTATCCTTAGCTACATATCAAGTTCTTGGCCAGCTTGGACCACATGAGACCATGTTTCAGAAGAAAAAAAAATAACTGAAACATGAGAAAAATATCAAAATGGATTCTAACTAATGATGAAAAGCACAGGGATAGTGAGTAGGCTCGGGGGCGAAATGTCAGTAAGCCTGGCGAATACTCTTATGTCCCCTCCACAATAAACAAAAAATAAGTAAGAATACAGAAGTCAACAAAAAAAGTGTAATTTTAGGTATCAAATAATGCTGACATTTAAATACACATAGGTTAAGTAAATTAAACGAGTAATTTATAAAGAACAGGGCCAGGGGTGTGGCCCAATTGGTACAACGCTTGACTCGCACACAGGAAGCCCTGGCTTCAATCTCCGACACGGCATGGAACAAAATGTGCTGGTACATACCTGTAGCCCCAACACTAAGGAGGTGGAGGCAGGATTATCACAAGTTCAAGATCATCCTCTGCTACATATAGAGTTTCGGGCTAGCCTGAGCTATATGAAACCCTGTCTCAAAAGAAAAGAAAGAAAAAAGGCATCAATTGCTGGCATGAGGGCTCGGAGAGAGCCTTCTCTGGCCAGCTACAAGGTGTTACAGTAACTCTAAGTGTTCTGGACTTAAAGCCCTAACCTCTGACTTCCGAGTTGAGTCCTTAAATGGGATCACAAAGCGAGTGTAAGAGAAAAATGTAGTCAGGCCTTTATCCGAGTGCAGAGCCTTGTGGCTGCGTCTCCACTCGATTCATAATCATAAGACAGGATCATGAAGTCATCAGCTGGATGGTTCCCCAACTGCATGTACTCGAGTCAGAACCTTGCACAGATAGAACTTAAGAACGGGGTCAAGTTTCCGCCTCCACTGCCCCACGTATCAAAGCTTCTTATTTGTGTCTTCTCTGTGGACTGGTAAGCCAGCCCAGAATGCTAAGGGGTTACTGCATCTGCATGCTGCTAGGCCCAAATATTCAGTGTCAGATGCCACCTGTATTTTGAATCATTGGTTGATACCCAGCAGGATGAGGCTGACAGGAGTGTGTGTCACCCACTGCCTGATGAAAAGACAGCGCCTTTGCTCTCCTTCCTTGCTGGCGGTGACGTGAAATTCAGCAGTAGACAAACTGAAACAGCTGGGGAAGAGAGCCAAGGGGGTGGATGAAGTAGAACCAAACTAGGAACAAGCACACGCAGCTGTACTAATAAGAAAAAATGACATCCAGTAGTCAAAAAGACCTAATGATCTGAGCACAAGGCAAAGGGAGCCTGTGGAGTCTTCAGACATGACTCAGGGCAGGAAGCAAATAAATAGGCAATCCTGTAACGAGAAACAAGCTGGCCTTTGAGATTCGCCATTACTGCTGTGCTGCACAGCTCCAGGGGGCACCGTCAGTGTGGGACGTCACCACTCCCCCGCTCACCAAGGACAGAGCAAATGAGATGCTTGGCCGGCATCCTAACAAAGCTACAGTAGGAACTCAACAAACAGGAATCAATAAAGTTCCCAAGAGGCAGCTCTAAGGGATTAATGATAAAAGAAATGAGTGTTCTCCAAAGCCTGAGCTCCGGCCCCATGTAACTAATAAACCACCTGAGACGGGAAATATAATTTAATGGCTGTAGTTAAGATCTCCCAAGGAGACTAGACCACTGTGATAGCCAAGGAAGTCAGCACACTTTAAACATCATGCGAATTGGGTTTAATCTGACTTACAACAAATTAACGGACTGATCAGGTCAGATCTGCCTAGAACATCACACATAGGCCATAAAATACTCTTAAGTATCAAGAACTCAGCAGGCACGCAAGTTCAGTCATTCATTCAACAGATGTGTACCAAAGCCTAGGCTTACCCCACAGGAAACAGGACGAAGCTTTGGCTCTCAAGGAACATTCTAGCAGGAAGGCTTTTTGTAAGAGAAACTTACAAAAAGACACGAGGGACTGCGATTAATGGTTGTGAGGAGAGAAAAGGTGTGGTGAGGTCGTATTTAGTACAGCATGGTTGGAGGAAGGCCTTCCTGCCATGCAAAACTGAGGTGCGAAGGAGCCAAACACGTAGAGACCGAGTCGTCTACAGGTGGAGGGACAGCAGAGCTCCTGACAGGGGAATGCTTCATGTGCTGAAGGAGAGGAGACAAGGCCATTGTGGGTGGAACAGGCCCAGCAGACGGAAGAGACGGTTCACGAAAAAACGTCAGCTGGCTACCTCCACTAGCATCCTGGCTGATTTAGAACCACCACGTAGACAGGCACGCCTCTGGGCTCATCTGTGACAGTTTCCAGCGAGGTTTCTCTGAGGGAGGGAAGACCATTCCACAGGCTAGGGTTCCATACTATATAAAGTGTGTGCGTGTGCGTATGTGAGAGAGAGAGAGAGAAAGAGAGAGAGAGAGAGAGAGACACAATGTGTGTGTGGGGAGGAGCCCATTCCACAGGCTAGGGCTCCATACTATATAAAGTGTGTGTGTGTGCATGTGTGTGCATGCGTGCGTGTATGTGAGAGAGAGAGAGAGAGAGAGAGACAATGTGTGTGTCGGGGGAGCCCATTCCACAGGCTAGGGTTCCATACTGTATTAAGTGTGTGCATGTGCATGTGCGTGTGTGTGTGTATGTGTATGTGAGAGAGACAGAGAAAGAGAGACAATGTGTGTGTCGGGGGAGCCCATTCCACAGGCTAGGGCTCCATACTATATAAAGTGTATGTGTGTGAGAATGTGTGTGTGTGTCTGTGTGTAAATGCGTGTGTGTATAAGAAAGTGAGTGTGTGTGTGTGTGCATGTGTGAGAGACAGAGAGAGAGAGAGAGAGAAAGAGAGAATGTGGGTGTGTGTGTGGGGAACCATTCCACAGGCTAGGGTTCCATACTATATAAAGTGTGTGTGTGTCTGTGTGTGAATGTGTGTGTGTGAGAGTATGTGTGTGTCTGCGTGCACACTGAGCACAAGCAGTCATCACTCTCCTCTTCTCAAACGCAAACATGATGTGCCCAGCCACCGCACACTCTGCTGCCATGCCTTTCCTGCCAGGAGGAACCCTCACACTGAGAGCCAGAACAAACCCTTCATCTTTAAGTTGTGTTTATTCAGGTATCTGGTCACAGCGGTGAGAAAAGTTAGTACCAGGACACAGACTTCAGCTGTTACTCTGGGACGGTGAGCTGCTGGGAGGTTCTGAGAACAGGGATGCGATCTACAGGTGTTCATGGGGCCATCTTGGCTGCTGTGTGGATGGTCCTGAGCTGGTGAAGGGCCCAGAGGGCAGGGTGGAATCAGTGAGGCCAGAGAGGAAGGTACTTCATATTTCCAGTGAGAGGAGGTGGCGTGGACAAGATGGGCAGTGGTCATGCAGGTCTGAGCATATGCTCCTCAGCCTTCCACGGCGCAGCCGGAGACCCGACTCCTAGATAGCACCCCACCCCCCTGTTGTCTTCACTGTCCTCAGCTTTCGTTATCTATTCCTGTATTTATGGGCTCAGAGGGTAAAAGCACTTGTGGCCAAGCCTAAGGACCTGGGTGTGATCCCTGGGACCCACATGGTAGAAGCAAAGAACCAATACCCACAAGTTGTCCTGTGACTTCCACGTGTGTGCTATGGCACTGGCATACATACATATGTACACACACACATGAATATACACACAAAAATATAATTTTTAAAATGTATTATGTATTTGTATTTTAGTTTCTACTGTGTGTATCACTAATATTACAATAAGAAACATTAAAAAGAAACAATTTCATTCTCAGTTCCCCAATGGCCCCTACACCTCTTGACCCACTGGTTCAAGCTCAGATCAAACCAACCTGTTAACTGCTTTTTTTTACAGAAACTCACCTGTCCCAGGAATGTAGTGGGGTGGTGGGGATTGAAGAGGCAACAGTCCTGTCCAGGTTCCACCCAAAGACAGGTCAGGTAGACTCAGAGAATTCAAATCCAAGGTCTGGCAGTTTCACAATGACAGAGCCTAGCTAAAACAGGCCAGGTGGAGCTGGGTAGAGAGACCCACCCAAGGTTTTGCAAGATACCACTGGCTTGTGTCAGACCCAGAAAAACCAACCCTAGAAGAGAGCGAGGATCATAGAGTTTTGCAATTCTCCATGTCAGGAGGTAGGTGACATCTAGAGGGCACCAAGACCTGTCATAAAAGAGTGACAGATACTATGGAGACTATGAGGCGATGTATAGTTTTACAAAGTGCAATGACCACAGGATTTAGCAGTGGGGATCTTACTACTGGCAGAGAGAAACTATAATGAAAGCAGGGGTAGGCCATTCAGGGAGCAACCCTAAACGTCATCTTGCCATCAAGGCCAGACAACCTGGTACATCTCCCCAGCAGCTAAGAACACCAGGGTTTCACATTAAATGGGGCTTAAAATGAGCAGCCAGAGGGAAGGAGACTGTTTCAGGGCTCCAGGGAACTGGAGGCAATGCTGGAGACTGGCCAACAGCCACACAACAGACAACGCCATAGGTTCCTTGTTTAGAATCACTGATAAGGGAGATGAAGATCCAGGAGACAGTCAGAGAGAGCAAGAGGTGGAGTCACAAAGGTCTCTTAAGTGTGGATCAGAGGACAGCACATACCAGTTACAACTCACAACTCTGAATCCCAAATGCAAGAGGCAGACCACGGTGGAGAAGCCTGACAGTAGCCATAATTGGACCGCAAAGAAAGTGGAGCTTCTGAGTCAGAGGGCTCCGTTCAGCATGGGTGGGAAGGTATATTATCTAGAGGAGGAGGTCCCTTGAGACCCGGGTGGTAGTAGGCACAGTGGTTTTCAAACAGTGGCCTTTTTAGAAAAGTGCTGGTGGTCAGGGCGGTTAGAGTGTCTTCCATCAATCACCCAGGACACCTTATGTGGGCAGGTTCTTGATAGAGATCAGCTTTTGAGCTTTCTTGACTTTTTAATTCTTTACCATCACCCTTAATTTATAACTCTGCCTAAGATACGATGTGTACGTATTAGGAAGCTTTTCCGTTTACTCTGAGGTAGAAACACTTGCAGTTCAGAACTCTGGGTGCACTGTCTGAACTCTCCCAAAGCACCTGTCTCTCTCCATCTTATACTGCAGTTCTTTTCTCCTCCTCTAGGACCTCACTTCCCACATGCTCCCAGCCCCCAGCACCTAGCCTGATGTGCATCCTCTGCACAGAACAGGAAAGGGGCACAGAGGCCAGTGACCACGGTACCCGGCTCTTCACTCATTGCCTGACCCAGGCCTGTGCACCACAGTCTCCCAGATGCCTTGGCTCTCAAGCGGTGTCACTCTTGACAGTAGATAGAAACTTCACCCATTTCCCCCTCGACAGATGCGGAAACCCAGAGAAAAACCCTCAATTACAAGTCACACAACTCACACGAAAAGCAACTTTCTTGTTGATTTTTCTAGCAAATACACAGATGCACACTTACACGTGCCTTGTGGATCTACAGACGGCTATGGTATTGATCTGATATGGCAACAAGAGCTACCATGGCTTAGCTTGCCAAAGAAGAAGAAATGTGATTGAATTTCATTTAGGGAGTTAGCACCTAGCTATTCCTGTACTCCTTAAAGCTAAAGTAAAAATAAAACAGCAAACTTCATAGTTTTTTGGGTTTTTTTTAAAAGCGCTTATTTTACCTTACTGTCCCCACTAGAGCTAAGTACATTTTTTCCAATTGAATTTTCCCACCATAAAGTAACCAGAAAAAAATGTGACACAGATCTTAAAATAGTGCTCCATAAACAATGTGTGTGTGTATATATAGAAGCACTTGCTGTATATAGACATCACTGGGTCTAAATGATGAGAGCTGCTGCTATTCTAGGACACAAGAGCCCCCCTTTACCAAAAGCATTACTATTTCCAAAACTCCCAAAGGCCGATGAGTAAGTGGCTGTCCGAACGTCCTCACAGGGCGGCGCCTCCGCAGCCGCCAGTGACATATTCCCAGCGTGGCCTGAGCTGCCAGGGTAGCTCCAGTGAGGACATAGGTGTATGTGACACAGATATCACCTACCCATAAGACCACATAGTTGTTAGAAATCTGCACTACCTACTAAAGCAGGGGTAGGGTGACACGGTCTTCAGTGAGTGGGCTTGCTCCTATCCTTGAGCTGCTGGCGCAACTCTGAGGTCAGGTCAGTGGCCGCTGCCTGGGTGACCGCGCCCTACAGGATCCATGTACATGTTCAGAAGCAGAGGCTGGACCTCATCAGCAGTGCATGTTCCCTGAATTGTATCCCTAGCACCCCCTGAGAAAAGCCCCGTCAGAACAGACTGAAAAAAAAGATCAGAGAAACTAAGTATAGTCTTTCCCACCAATGGCTGGGCAGTCTTAGAAGCAGCACTCCAAGGACAACTTCAAGTTGAAGCATCTTGGCCACCTTGCCAGGACCCCACCCCACCCCACTGCTGCCTTGCCACAGCCTCTCAAACCATCTCTTCGAAAAAGTTCTTTTCATAAATACCTATTTTCCAATCCCGAAGCAGAGCATGAAGCCCTCCTTCCCATTCTTCAGTTTAGAGTCTTATGGTCCTAAGATTACTGGGGAAATGGAAACGGACACATCCTTTCTGTGATTGTGTGATCCTGGAGACGGAGCCAGCCTCGCTCACGGGAAGCAAGCACTCTGCTGTGAAACTACAACCCCAGGCCGAGCACACCTTTCAACACAGGGTTTAAAGGAATTGTTTGCAGATTTAAAAAAAAAACTTTTCAAAAAGAGTGGTTGAATTTTGCCTCTGCATGAAAAGCTCTACACGGTAAGATCAGAAGAATTGTATGTTGAGAAAAACTAACTCCCACGGTTACCAAAGGTTATGGTTCTATTGGTGGAGGTGTAAGGGAGGTACCGCTCCGGCAAGGATGTCAGTATTTTCATAGGGCAATTCCTGAAACACAGCAGAATTTCACACACTGCCTGGCACATGTACATGCAAACACTTAGTGAGATCAGTGACTCTACAAATTACAAATTTACTTAAATCTCTTGAACATTCTGGGGTGGAGGGTCGTTTGGAGACAGAATCATAACCAGCCCTACCTGCTGAGGATGACCCTGAATCTCTGATCCTCCTGTCTGCACCTCCTGAGTCCTGGGGTTACGACGGATATGTGCCACCATGTTACTGGCAGTTGGGAACCTGGGTTGTGTGTCTCTAGGTTGTGTCTTAGTCAGAGAGTTGAAATAAGTGCACCCAGACAGGCAGAGCTGAGAGGAAACTTTATTCAAAGCAGAAGTGACAGCATAGATCAGAAGGAAGTATGCCGTCAGTGATGGCAGGCCACTGAGTGCAGGGCCCTGAGTACTATATACGTAGTATATATACACCTGTGTGTGGGGGGGTATATATATGTATATATCTTATGTTTCTTTCATGTTGACTGACAGACTTGGACTGTCAGTCCAGCCCCTTAAGATAGAGGGAGACTCATTCGCCCCAGACTGGCCTTGACTTCTCCCAGGATGACCTTTAACTCCTAATTCCCATCTCAAGTACAGGGATTACAGGCGTGTGCTACATGTCTGGTTTCACTCGTGCTGGGATCAAACCCAGGACTCATGTATGCTAGGCAAGCGATCTGCCGACTGCACTACATCCCCAGACTCCGCATTAAGAATTTTTATTTGTGCTACTGCGTGTTTACAAATGGGTACAAGGAATTAAATCCCACACCTTCTTGATCGGGCTCTCCTGTGTTTTAACCTTTTCTCTGACTGTAGCATCTTGCAGCACCGGAAGAGCATCACAAACAGGATGCCAGCAGCATTGCCCTGTGGAATGTCCTCATCACAAGGATCCCTCCCACACTATGAAGTCGGACTCAAATTCATGGCAATCCTTCTCCTTCGGCCTCCCCTGTGCTATGCCCACAGGTATTCGCCACCATGTCTGGCTCTAAGAGAACTATAGTATTTTCTTTGATGAAATAAGCATTTAGCTTCGACTGGCTATGGCTTTTAACCTTTAGCTTTTAAGCCAAAAAAAATTTTTTTATCAATCTTTCAATCACCTTTCAATCAAAAGAATTTGTGTCAGATGAACCTTATTTTTGAGCTGAGGTTTCATTACTGCCCAAGCCAGCTTGTATCAAGAATTACAAATGTACCTGGCTACATGCAACTTGTGAAAACCCAAGAACAAGACAAAATTAGCCAATCCAGCTCCCCTACCTGAAGCACACAGGAATGTTATAAAACTCTGCTCAGATACATGCTTTTAGAGAGCAGCAGAGTCCTGAGGCTTGATGTCTGCAAAGGTACCTCTGTGCACTCTGTGGCAGTATTAACTTTCCAGACAGCTTCTCCATGGCTTCTCAGTGTGACAAGTTTTTTAAACACTGACCTAGGTTCTGCTATAAAGATCATGCAGATGTAAATTAAAGATTCCACTGTACTGACTTTAAAAAAATTATTTTGGGCCAGGCAGTGGTGGTGCACGCTTTGAATCCTCAAGAGGCAGAGACAGGAGGAGCTCTGTGAGTTTGAGGCCAGTCTGGTCTACAGAGTGAATTCTAGGACAGCCAGGACTATACACAGAGAAGCCCTATCTCCGAAAAGGAAAGCGGGAGAGAGGGACATTATTTTGGGTGGGTCTGATTCAATCAGTTGGAAGGCCTTGAAAGCTGGAAGGCATCCTTCTGAAGGAGAGAGGATATTCTGCCTATTGGAGACAGATTCAGATGTGCTGCTGGGTACCAGCCTGCAGATGACCTTCTTTTCCTGATGGCCAGTCTATTCAGTTTGGATTTTACGTGGCCTCATGGAACATAAACCAGTTTCCAAGTGCATGTGCACATGTCTCTCTTGGTGGTTCTGTTTCGCTGGCTGCGACTGACAGATTCTGAATCTGTACTGCAAATCCCAAGATGTAGAGATGTAGCAAGAAGATGTGAAAAGTAAAACTAGACTTCATCTAGGTGCTCGTGTCCCAAAGCCAAGACAATGGGTAACAGCTGGTCTGTGTGGACAAGCCAACGTGGAGGGCCATGAGTGACAGGTCCACTCAGTGAACCTCCCAGTAGAAATCGCTGACAGAGCAAGGAAAGGACCCTTCAAAGCAAAAGTGAACCTAGATGAAACTGGTTGTGTTCCAAAGACAGGGAGCCAAGCCACTCACTACTATCATGCTATTTTCAACCCTTGAGCCCCCAGCTAAGCCGAGCTCCAGCCGTAAGGCACAGAAGGGCTCACATCCCCACACGTCTCTGTCTTGCTTGTTCTTCAGTCTGTGGCCAGTGCCTTTAGCCGGGAACCCAAAGTGAAGTAAATAATAGAAAATTCCAGTCATTATGTGACTTGCTTAATAGCTCATCCAAATGATTTGTGAGAAGGTCTCACGAACCACTAGGACAGAGACCAAAGAGTTTTTCCATTATTTCCCCTCTCTCTGAGTATTTAAAGACTTGGATTTTCCCATCTTTGGGGAAATATGTTCTTATAAATAGTGAGGCATGTCGGGCATCCCCACTGCATCTTTTTTGGTGGTCTGTAGCATGCACTGGAATGTTTCCTAGTCAACGATCAGCAATGGAAAATACAGCTAAGACAAAAGATGGCTCTTGGGCTGAGATGATGGGAACCTTCTCATCTTTCCCAAGAGACAGGTGGCTCTTCTGTAGAACCCAGAGGCTCATTTTAAAGCCAAGGAGTCTATTTCTTGTCTTTCCTTTAGACTCACAGCTCTGGTCAAGATGATGGGTGAGGGCTGGGTAAACTAGTTAGGTGAGTGTCTGACACACTAGTGATAGTCCCAACACAGCTGATAACTGATTTGTAGAAAGAATATACTTCTACTGCCTTCAGTTTTGTGACTCTCATTACTTCCTTGAGTTTTAATTTTCAGGCTGACAATTATTTAGAACTTCATGAGCTATGAAGTTTTTATATTAGCTAACCTCACCTTTTGAGTGATTTCTACAACAAAAGTAAGACATGCAATTACACCTATATGTGTAAGAATGGGTTCTGCTGTGATATTCAACAGTGGATCAAAATGATCTAAGTGCAGACACTGTGCTCACAAATACTGTACCCCAGGGCTGGTATTGTGGCTCAGTGGTAGTGTGCTTGCCTAGTACACATGAGGTCTTAGGATCATACACAAAAACCAAAAGAATACTGCATACCAAATCATACCACACATGTGCCTAACCGTGGACATTTTAGGAAAGGGAGACATTAATTCTTTTTAAATTGGCTTAAAAGGAAGGGTTGCTCTCAGCTTAGTGGCAGAGCATTTGCCTACAGGTGCATGGCACTGGGTTTGATCCCTGGCACAGAAAAAAAAATTTCCTCAAAGGAGAGTTAAGTGTGAGATTTATTACAAGAACAATTTATCAAGGCTAGGGAAGTGTCTTAGTGGGTGAGAGTGCTTGTCATCCACGCACGATGACTTGACTTTGGATCTCCAGCACCACGTGAAAAGTTGGGAGTGGCTGTGTTTGCCTGGAACCCCAGCATTTTCCTCACTGCGGTCTTCCAGGTGAACGCCATTTGCAACAAGGTTAGAACCGCTGTCGTGGCATTACATAGTTAACGTGCTGTTGTTTACAACTGTACAATACAAAGGAAAAGAGCTGCCAACATTTTTTTTTAAGTCACTAAATACTGGATTTGGAAGAAAAACTCATCAAATTCAAATTCTTATCTAATTAAGTCATCTCTTCTGAAAATCTTGTGCGCATAGTAAACTTGAAAACCACAGAGGGCAAAAACACTTCAAGGTTTTCCTCATTGTCTTGATTAAAATAAACCCTGGCATTTTACTCTTCTGCTTCCTGTCCCCAGAAACCTCAAACACTTCATTGTTATGGAAGAGGAAAAAAAATGGAATCAGATGATTTTTAAAACCCAATATTTTCCTGTAAACCTCTTTACCATTCCGTCCCACCATTCTACTGCCTGTTTTCTCTCCAGTATCTCTTAGCATGCACCCCAAATCATGGTTAGGATCTGAAATGTCCCCCAAACTTGTGCTGAAGGCATGGTCCCTGATGCAGCACTATGCAGAGATGGGCTTTGGAGTGGCTGAATCATGAGCACACCAATCTCACTGATGGCCCAATCCACTGGTGACTTTAATATTTGATGAGTTATTTGAAATCAATGGGTACAGGATGTGGATCCTACTTAAAGAGTACAGGCATGCATGCACACACTCACACAACACACACACACACACACACAGATGGGTTCTCACCTAGCCTGGCTGGCCTGAAACTCCCCATGTAGACCAACCTGGCCTGAACTTACAGATATTTGCCTGCTTTCTGCCTCCCAAGTGCCAGGACTAAAGCTTTAAGATTTTTATTTAATCCTGTGTGTGTGTGTGTGTGTGTGTGTGTATGAGAGAGAGAGAGAGAGAGGTATATGCTACATGTATTCGAGTGCCCTACAATCCAGAAGAGAGGGAGCTGGAGTTAGAGATGGTCTTGAGCACCCGACGTGAGTGTTGGACATGGAATTCAGGTTCTCTGGGTGAGCAGAAGGTACTCTTAGCCACTGGCACATCCCCAGCCCCAAGAGCATGTTCGCTTTAAAGTGACATCTTGTCCTTGGCCCCTTCCTCTTGCTCTCTGTGCTTCCTGTTGACAATGAGGTGAGCCCTTGCTATGCTGTGTCCACAGAATCCCAGAGTAATAGGGCGAAGGAACCCTGGGCTAAGAACCCTGAAGCCTGGAGCCACAGCAAACCTTTTTTCCTCCAAAGGGATTTTCTCAGTTCTCCTGCCATAGCAGGAGTCAGTTCTATCCGTCCCAGGGTCAGACTCAGGCTGTCAGCGTTGAATCTAAGTCCTTTTACTAGCTGAGCCATCTCCTCTGCCTACACAATTCTTTCATTTTTTTTTTTTACTTGCCTATATAGTATGTCCATGTGCATGAGTACAGGCGAGCACATGCCACAGGATGCATGTGGAGGTGGAAAGACAATCTAGAATGTCGTTCTCACCCCTCATCAAGGATACTCCTCTTTGCAACAGAGGCCATCACAGAAACCCTAACTGATCAAAGTACAGAGCTGTGGACCACAGTCCAACTGATGCATCTATAGTGCGACCCCTGCAGCTAAGCCTTGGAGAGCACTGTGGAAGAGGGGTGTGGAAAGACTCTAAGAGCCAGGAAAACAGGAGACTTGTGAGATTGTGTCCCTTAGATTGTGGAAGCTATACCTCTAAGTCTCACCAACATGGCTGGCTAAACATGATCTGAACTTGGATAACACTAATAGACATGCTAACCTAGAAGGGGGACAGGTCACAAGGCTTCAACCCTAAGCAAAGGGCTACAGGAACTAAGGAATGCTAAGAGTGGGAGAAATAGTCTTCCCAGGAAAGAGCACACCAATTAGTTATCCAATACCAAATGGTCCACCCTAAAACCATATATAAACAAGCAACAGTATACAGAGTGAACAGGTTGTATTTATGTATTCAGGAGTATATATTACAGTGTGCATGTACACATGAGCAGAAACTACAAGAAGATACTATGAATTTTAATGAATGAGGAGAGGTATATGAGAAGGGTTAGAGGGAGGAAAGGGAAGGGGGAAATTATATGTTACACTCCCAGAAAAATACATCTAAAAAAAATCACGTGTCACCAATAGAAGCCTGGTCCAAAACCCTCTAGTACATCCATGTAATAGAAGAACTTGAACTCTTAAAGAGCAAAACAGTAAACAAGTGGTTAAAGAAATTACCCTAATGCAATAAAAAAGAAATCTATATTTCAGAGAATGATCCCATCTGTATTTTTATACATACTTAGAAAAACTATAGAAAAAAACAGTGACATTTTGATTGAAATTGACTAGTTGTGTCCTTCAGAGTGATTCTGATAGTGTATTTGTGAGTCCTAGAAGAACATGGAGACTTGCAATTCTATCCACTATTGTATGCAATAATAAGTGATAAAGTGCTTACTCTGATTAGAATCACTGTGAACAGAATACCCTGTCAGTCACGTAAAGACTCGTCTCTTGAGACAGGTGGTCCAAAGTGGCCTCTGACTTGCTGTGTAGTCTTGATCCTCTGATCCACCATCTCCACTTCCCAAGTTCTGGGATTACATGTGCCAGCCACCATGTGGGGCTAGTCATGTAAAGCCCCCTGAAGAATCCTCTCCAGAACTCTCAGCCTCTGCCTCTCTCCTTGGCCAAGGTGTCCAGTTGCACACTGTACTGGGCACAGACTTGCTCTGCACTTGTTGAACCCCACAAGTAGACATCAACTCAGTTGTGACAGGCAGCTCAACGTGCCTTCCACTTCCTGCCTCGGGATTTCTCTTGAAACTCTGCAGGTATGCATTTGAGCCCAGAAATAGGGCAGAACTAATGTCCATGGGAGGAACGAGGCCCCCTTCAGCGCTCCAGTTCTAAGAATGTTTCGCCAGCCTCCTGGCAGGGCTGCACACCTGCTGCCTGGAGCCACAGCAAGCCTGTCTTTGGATTCTCCCTCGGCCTGTCACCTTGCTTCTGAGCTCTCTGGGATGGCGTTTCCCAGGAAGAGTTCTGCATACACCTTTCTGTCAGGATGATGCTCGAGCTGACTTCAAGCTGAGTCAAAAGTTTTTTCTATCACTCAGCTTTTGGCTAAGCACATGTTACGCTCTCTTACTTGAATGGTTCCAATACCAGAGGGCTTGGACACACTCACGTTCCAGTAAAAGATGGATCCTGCTCCTTTATGTCACATACCACGTGGGATGGCTCGGTGGAGACTCATTTCTGGATGTCATTCCTACTCTGGCATGACTAGCAATACCAACACATTAGAGTGGCTACAGACACGTGGACAGAGGCCACTCAGCCCAGTCTAGGTGCATCCCAGCTTAATTTGTCTTATAGCTGGATCCTCAGAATGCCTGGGATCCCTGTAGCAGCACCACACACAAAAGGAGAAAGAGGGAAACCCTAGGTGGGAAGAATAATTGTGGCCACTGTTAAAGTATCTAGGCTATCGGATTTGTAAAGACATAGACACACCTGCCAGCACACTTCCCAGGTGCCAGGGCAGCTCGAGCCACTGTATATCACACGGGCTCCATTTATTTCCTAGTAAATACGCTTCTGATTGTGTACTAATCCAATACTTGCACTAGAAGTCGACACAGCACAGACTGGAAACTCTAAGACCTATATATTATTATCTGCAGTCCAATCTTCCAAATTCAGACATAAAAATATTCCATCTACAAACCTGTTTGACACATGTTCTAGTCCTAGCACTCAGGATATGAAGACAAGATGATCAGGAGTTGAAGGTTATCCTCAGCTATATATTAAATTCAAGGCCAGCCTAGGATACATGGACCATCCTCCCAATCCATCTAGCCAGGCCTGGTGTCTTATGCCTATAATCCCAGCACTTGGGGTGCCAGTCTAGGCTCTCAAGTAAAATCCTACCCCCTAAAAATAGAGTGAATAGATTTTTTAAGTCCTTATGCTCAGTCATCTTTAGTTACCCCATGAAGATCCCAAACCCAATATGTTCAAAACTGAATCTATCACGTTCTTTACCAGATCCATTTCCCCATTTATAATCAATCCATCACCCTGAGACAAGTGTGAGTCGGGGTGCTCCATTTAATGCCTCCCTCCCTCTGTGTCCTCCTGGTTTTACCCTGCTGTGACCTAGCACGCCCCCATCCCCACCCCCTGATACACACACACACACTGTACTGTATTTTTAATTTAAGCCAACTGCCTTCTGTGTATACCTGGCTCCACAGCTGCCTCTCTGAGAACCAGCCACTCCGGTTCTAAGCCTCCATGCCCTTCTCTCCCAAGTTGCCACAGCCCTTTTGAATAAACTTTCAAACTTATGGTCATCTCCTCAAAGCCATCTCTCTGCTGCCATAGCAACCTTTCAGAAAACGAGCCTGAATGCTATGCCACTGCTGCTCTACCGCTTCTGCCCACCCCAGTTAGGAGATCAATGCTTTATGCGACCTACAATGCCTGTCATGGCAAGAGGTTTCTCCAGCCCACGTCTTAGGATCTTCTCACTCCACCCCAAAGCACGCTTCCTGCAATTCCAGAAACTAGATACACTATTCCCTTTGTGGCAAATGTGACCCCCTCTACCCTGCTCCTTTACACCTTAGTCTTCCTCAGAGACATAGTTTGTATTATCATGTCCTCCTGGGTGGCTCCCGAACCTCACCCACACCACCAGTAGCTTCATAACACCATTTTCCTACCCTGCTAGGTCATCTCTCTCCTCTGGGCAGATCTCTCTCAAGCCTCTGAGATCCGTATAGACAGGGTTCACTGTGATGGCTCAAGCCTCAGGAACCAGCAGAATGCCTGGCATACCGTCTCAGCACATGTTGAGTAACTAGCTCAAATCAATACCAAGAAAGGAAGATGGCACCCAGCTCAAGGGAAAGGTGGCATTCGCTTTGTAAGACCTTCTCATAAGAAGAGCTTTTCTTCCTGGAACACAGTGCCATAAATGAGGCCCCTGAGCGACTGTCAATTGACTGTAATTTTAGCTACTGTTTCCCAGAAGACTGACTGGCTGTTGTCTAATCTAAGGTCTTGTACATAAACAGGCATTCATTTCCTAATTTAACTGCACTGGTTTTATCATTTTAACTCACACTGGCACCAAATTCTAGACAAGTTACAATAGCGTTTGTCCCCGGATGGAGGCAGTTTAGAAAACAAGTAGAAATCAAACCCCGGGCTCCTTCCTATTGAGGTTGAGAATATCTTCAAAGAATTTTCATTGTCTTCTTAAATATACAACATGAATTTGGCTTGGACTTCAAGACTCTAATATTCAAATAGGACGGACTATCAAGCAAAAAATGATGCGCATTTTACTTTACGTTATGGATGAGCAAATGAACGAGAGAAGTCAAAGGACTCAGCATTCATCTGCTTTTCTATAGATCCTTGAAAAAAGATCTGCCTCCCTCAAAACAGGAGCAGAAACCAGGACACCACCCTGGCCCCTGGCCTACCATCCAGAAGATCAAGGATGTCCTTGGTCACTGATCCCACACCAAAAAAGCCACAGTTTTTAGAGTTCAAATATGTGTGACAGGCCCCCAGAGAACACCGTCCATGATGACAAGCCGAAACTCTAAAATCAGACAGGGCTGGGTGTGGATCCAAACTGAGCAACCGAGAGCACGTCATCTACCCTCCCACGACCTCTCATTTCAGTCATCGGTAGAACAAAGACAAACTCTGGAAACCATGGGTATTTGACATAGTGCCTGGCACAGGAGGAGCCTCGTGGATGATCACAGATGACAATGATTAGATTACTGTTGAACTTTCTCCAGGGTCTGAAAGCTAAAAGCCACCTCAAAGGTACAGGATACTTTCCCAGTACCTATAGAAACAAGAGGTTGCTTTGGATTATCCAGCCACAAGTAGCTTCATTCAAATGACAAGTTTTGATCCAAGGCCGTCATTTGGACCACCCAGGCAGTCTTTCCTTCTGAGGAAAGTGTTTCTGAGGCTGTCTTGGCTGGCAGCTCCACAGATTGTTCACTGTGTCTCAGAACCACAACTCTGCAGCCAGGTGGATCCCACGGGTTATGGAAGATGTCTCTCCTGCCCTCTCGCCACTAGAAGCTAGTGTTCCTGTTGCTTGATAAGGTGGTGGGGAGGGCAGCCACGAAGGACAGGTGCACAGACACTGCCCCTGTCAGACTTCCTCTGTGAGGAAACAGACTTCGGTTCTGTTGGCTAAGCTCTAGAACAGAGACGGAACAAAGCTCTTCACGTCTCTAGAAATCACACCTGTGTGCAGAGCCCTCTCAACACGACTGATGGCTGCACAGCTGACTTACAGGTGACCTGAATACACGGGAGAGTCAAGGACTCTGGCACAGAGCGGAGAAAGACTCAAAGACCAAGGAACTCCAAGAGGAAAACTATGAGAGGATCGATTACACCCACTGACCCCACCAGCCCTGACATTTGCAAAGATGTCATCTGAGGCCACCATGGTCTCGGGTGCCTGTCACGGAGCCACTCTGCAACGGTTTCTATTGAGCGCTCGCTATCTGCCAAGTACCACACTAGGCACTGAGGAGTAAAACACAGACATATAAGTAAGACTCGCCTCCGCTGCTGAGGAACTGCAAAAGTCTAGCCAGACAAGAAAAACAGCATGGTCCGGTTAGATTCCGAACTGGCTTCCGTGTAACAACAGGCTGACGCAGGGCACACTCCACCCTCCTTGACCATCTAGCCACCTCTGGCTGGGAGACTACTATACAACGTTCTCCTCGCGGAAGCGGAGTGTTTCCTCAGAAATGGCAATTCCTGTGGCTTCTACCTCCTGAAGGTATCTATCTGTGCCTGACGCTGCTCCCACATAATGTTACAGACACTTGTAAGAGTAAGAAGTTGTTTCTATTTACAGGCGCATCCTCTACAAAGAATTGGTAAAAGCTGCTACAGTACACAGATATGAAACACACTGAATGAGGAATAAAGAAATATGAAAACTGAAGAAAATCTACAATCTGCACTTGTCTTACTTCAAACAAAGGTTGTATTGCTTGTATCATTTGAAATGCAATCAAAAAAAAAAAACCACAGGTGGTGAACACTTGCAATCCTAGCACTTGGGAGATGGAGGCAATAGAACCAAGAGTTATATCGGAAGTTCAAGGCTATCCTAGGGTATATGAAACTCTGTCTCTCAAAAAAAAAAAAAAAAGTGTGGGCTGGAGAGATGGTTCAGTGGAGCATTGGCTGCTCTTCTGGAGGTCCTGTGCTCAATTCCCAGCACCCCTAGGGCAGCTCACAACTGTCCATAACTGTAGTCCCACGGGATCCAATGCCATCTTCTGGTGTGTAGACAAAGCACCCATAGATACAAAATAAATAATTAAATCTCTAAAAAAAAAAAATTTAAAAAACAACAAAAAACCCCACACACTAAGTGCAGTCAGCTTTAGGAAACAGATAAGAGTTTATTTTACTAAGTTCGATTTTTTTAAATATTTTCATTATAAAGGCTTTTGTCAAATAACTGGAAATTTGCTTTATTCCACTGTACCTTTTTAGTTACATATGTATAATTTTTCATGTTTTCACACTTTGGCTAACTTGGCTGTTTAACTACTGACGAAGAGTCAGAGGGAAAAGTCCCAACAGTAGTGTTCCGGGCAATGCTTAACCATCAGGCTCTGGGGGGGTGGGGGGGCAGGGGGAGCCTTGGTTCGTAGCATGTGACAACTGCCGTGGTGTAAATGTTCCTACCATGGCAAAGTCCTGCTATGATGTCACCTAACAGTCAGGAAGAATGGGCCAGCAGGAGCCGGCTCATGAGAGAGGGTCACTTCCAGTGGCACAGCAGACCTTAGAGACTTTCAATTTGGCCTCTGCCAAGTCTTCACTTAATAGGGGTGGCATTTTTCAGGTTGAAATTACCACGAACACATGTACACAGAACAGTTACTCTTATAAGAGCCTTATTTTCTCACATTTTTGCTAAAAAACGTTTTGTTAAGTAGACCTTGTTTTGAACCCGTGAACTAGAACAGCATTCTTCTGGGTTAAGAGAAATCCCGTTAGGAATGGGATGTCACCAGCAATGAAACTTCGATGATTAACAGTGATGAGTCAACTCCCTGCAGGACCCGTGTGCCCCAGCGGCAGGAGCCCAGTGAAGCAGCTGAGATCAAGGGTGGTGGGTGGAGGAAGACTCTCTCTTGCAGGTCTCATCCATCATCCAAGTCCAGCGAGCCCAGACTTGGCAAGACCACCCCTACCCCTCCCGCTTCACGGTCACAGCCTCTGTCTTGGGGTCAGGAGGACTGAGCCCATCTCTCTACTGAAGCCCAGCACTTCCATCCCTGGCATTCCCAGCAGCCTGTGGCTTCCCTGTGCACACAGTGCATGATTCAGACAGTGGCTGGAGGGTCTCTGGAGCGCTCTCTTCCTGGGGTCTATGAATTCCAGCAGCATCGGCCTCTCTGAATCCTCAAACTCTGCCCCCTTCATGACATTGAAGCTACCTCTCTGTGCACAGGACCTGAGCTGAGAAGGAACACCTTCTCCCAAGATGGTTTTTTCTCCCACAGTGCCTGCTGTCTCCTAGCTGTAAATCCTTGCTTTAGTATTTTGTAGTTTTTGAGTCATTTTAGGAAAGAATAAATCAGGGCCATGAACCACGATTCTACCTAAGAAAGAGCACTATTTTCTATTTTTATCTTACTGTTTCATGTCTCTCCAGAACAGGTGCTCCGTGGGGACAGAGGTTCTCATTGGCTTTGCCGGCTCTGTTTCTCTATATCTAGAACAGTTTCCAGTACATGGGAGACACTCCTTAGATGTGTGCTAGATGGATTAATAAGCTCTGGTGCCCAGAAAAAAATTCAAAGGAATGTGCTCATAGGGAAAGTGATCAGCATATCCAGAACTGATCACTCTTGATGCAGAAGAGATTGTTTTAAAAGAGAAAATGTGTTCTTTGTCTTTATTTAGCTAGCTAGCTAGTTAGTTAGTTACTGAGACAGAGTTTCATGCAGTCCAGAATTCGCTATATGAACAACAATGAACTCCTGATCCTTATGTCCCTACTCCTCCAGTAGGGATGATAGACATGCACCGCTGATGCCTGGCCTACAAAAATGCTTTTCACTTAAGTCTTGAACATGTTTCCATATCAGTCAACATGAAACCTTATAATGATCTGTTTTAAGATGTGGGTCTTACTATGCTGTCCAGGCTGGTTTCAATTTTCTGGGTCCAAAATGATCTTCCTGCTTCAGCCTCCCTAATTGGGACTTTGTGCACACCTCCATGCCAGCTCTCTTTTGATGATTTTTAGTGGCTACATAGTAGTCCAAGAGATTATCAGACGGTCTGGTTGTACAATAACGCACTGCTGCCTCTGGGTGAGATAATCTGTTTGCTTTCAACATGCCTCACCACCTTGGTGTTGAACCCAGGGCCTTATGAATTCAGCCACATTTAAGCACCAGACCTTACCAAGGTTTCCCTCCTTCCCAGGTTTGACACTCACTCCGCCCTCCTTACTGCTTCCTGCCTCTCCCAGGAAGAGGGGTAATAGGACAAGCTGCCCCCCTCCATCTCTAGGCTTTTCTTCTTCTACTGAGTAATTCCAGGACTTACATGAAAGGGTTGAGCTGCTGTCATCTTTGCAAACAGCAAACTCCTCCAGATCCCTTCTAGTTCCGTTGGTACTTGGCTACTCTTTGCAGCCAACACTTCCAATATTCACTTCTCAGGAATCCTGCCCAATGAAAGCCCGTGAAGACCTCCAGGTTTTCTCATTTTGCCAAAGACAATGATCCACTCCTGCCCTCGTCTTACTTGACTATACTCCTTAATGCTAACTTCGGTTCCGTTACACTTTCAGGGTCTTTTCTCCTTACTAGTCGCTCTATCTTGGCCGCTCCTTCGCTGGGTCTTCTCATGCCTCTGACTTTTAGACAGCCGAGTTCTCTGCATCCCTTCGAAGGCCCTGGGTCCTCTTCTCTACTGCACTTCCCTGGGTTCATCTCTCCGCTCATGACCCATCTCCGCTTATGTCTCTATCCAGAACACTCTTCCAAGTTCACATTTGAATAACCATCTGCCTGCTTAACAGCATCTCTACCGGGCTTTTTATCACGCACAGCAAACCTTATTTTGTGAAATCTGTCTCTCCGCCTGGAGATGGAGGCAGATGTACCCACACTTACCCACTTACATCTCATCTTAAACTTTTCTCTTTTTGACTGCAAAATTTGTTGTTCCCAATATCACTTCCTTGCCCAAAGTCAGTGCTCTTCCCCCTGAGTCACAACAGCTGAGTTTACAAACTGACCCCTGCCTTACTTTTGCTCTCCACAGTGAACTCTCTAGAGGACAGTGAAAGCAACCCTTTCTAAAGCTAACTAGATTTGCCACTTAGCTTCTCAAAAAAACCCCAGTGGTTATAAGGACCTCCTCACAATACCTGAACTACAAGCAACACCCCAGAAAGGGGTTGGAAATGGTTCGGCATCAAAGACTGTTTATCTGGTACACTGGAGGTCATGTGGTAGATCCCAAGTGCTGCAAAACAAAGCACATGTGTGCACATCACCATCACCACCGCCGCCCTAAGTGTTCACCATCTCCTGTCGCTCTTGGCCTGACTTGCTTATCTATAGGTACTTCTGGCTGCTCCTTAAATATGCCAAACATGCTCCTGCTAAGAGTCTTTCTCTTCCTGTCCCTGCTCCTGTGGATATCTCTTCTCCACTCTCCTACTTTATTCAGGTTTCTGCTCAAGCACCACCTCTGAGACCTTCAGTGACCATTCTATCTGGAAGAGCTCCTCTGGTCCCCTCCCTTCTTGCTGGACCACATACACTGCGTGACAGCAACTGACATAATTTTTTTTTAAGACAGGGTCTCACTGTAAGCTCTGACTGACCTGGAATTTACTATGTAGACCAGGCTGACCTTGAATTCAGAGCTCTTCCTGCCTCTGCCGCCTGAGTGTCGGGAATAAATATGTGCACTACCACGGCTGGGAGACATTGTATCTTGCATTTAGTTTGTCTGTTCTATGCTTAGATACAGAATTCACAAGGGAAGAGACAATACCTTATGCCCTGAGCACTGACTAACACGTAGCAGGAACTTATCCTTATGTATATGTACACACATATACTCGCAAAGCTAGTGCAACATTAAAAAATACATATGGCAGGAACTTGGAAAACCATTCTGCTGTGAGGTCTTAGCCCAGTAAGACAAACCCTGGCATAGTGGCCCAGTGCTAACTGTTAACATTGCTCATACCTGATTGGCTAAATAAAACTGTAACCTAAATGAATAAATAGAAGAGGTATTTTTTTCCAAATACCCAGAGTAATGGGTTCATTATAGCATTTTCATATATATGGGGAAATATGAAACCTAAGTTTTTGGAGACCTTGCCTCAAAGGAATAGGCAAAGAGTGACAGAGGAAAGGCATCAGACACCTTCATCTGGCCTTGGAGTACACAAGTACACAATATGTTTAGGCTCACAGTTTTGAAGGTGTCTTGCTATGGCTGCTCGTCCCTGTCAACTCGGTCTGTGCTGAGGCAGAACATCATGGGGGAAGTGGTGTTGTGCTCCCAGCTGCTCGCTTCATAGTGGCCCGGAGGCAGACAGAAGGGCCAGGGACAAGAAAGTGCCACCAAGTGAGGAGCAAGAATTTTGGAGGACAGTATCTTATGATACTGTATTATGTATTATGATACCATAATACCATCTATTATATGAAGTAACAGTATCTGCCCCTCCCCTCTCCGTGGGGCATTGAGAATGAGGATTGAGAATCACCGAGACAGTTACAGACAAATTATAAATGTTCTGGAATGGCACTTATGATTATCTTGTCTGTATCCCCAACATTTTAGCACATTGCTAAATATATCCAGAAGGTAATGCTTGGATTGAACAGCCTACTCTCAACTTTCAACAGGCTTTAAGTTATAATATATAAAGGGAATGAACAAGATAATTAGCAGAGGTAGAGGTAAATGGGTCAATGAGAAAAGAAGAAAAGAAAGAAAAAAACAAAAACAAACCCATGATTTTACAGCACCAGAACCTGCTTCCTGGAATGGCTTTATAAGGAGTCTCTCAATGTACAAGTTCCATTAGGGGAATGAGTTGGCTTTCAGTGGCAACAGTGGATCTAATCTTGACCCTTGATCTAGAATTACACGGATTTAATATGAAATTTGAGATGTCCTCAATAAATTTCATCTAGCAGTTTACACCAGAATTAACTACCTTAACTTTTTCCAGCCACTAAAACAAGTGCGAGACACTCTTAACTCGTTCACTGCAGGCTCCCTTTCTATTTTCCATTGCTTCTGCGATTTCCCAGCAGCGTGTCCCATCTGGGGTAATTACCAGTCCTGCGGATGGAAACTTTCCCTGGTAGGTTGTTCCATTCATGGCCATTTAGAAAGCACTGCTTGCGTCAGGCCCTGCTTTCTGGTTGGATAAAGGGGCTGTTACTTCAAACCCCATTTTCTTGGCATCCCATTGTCACACCTCACCAAGTGCACAAAGTACATGCTGTCTAATGACCTTTCAAAGCGAAGTGCTTTCCGTTGCCCACCAGATCAGCGGATTGGCCTTTACTCTGAGTCCGGGTGAAGTCTGTCTCTACCGGCGGTGCTCCCTTCACACCTTCAGTGACTGCCGTAGCAGTAATGAAATGCTCGGTTACTGGGGATGCTCTGCACTCATGTAACTATTCCTAGAACCTAGAGATGAAAAGACTATCATCAATTACATTTTGTTAGTCACAATACTGAGGCTTTAAAAAGTAACTAACATTCCTGGGTGTCTCATCTCTTCCTTTCAAGGACTCCTTAACAAATTAGTCAAAATGGTTTCTTCATATAAAATAAGGTGCTGTAATTACCATCCTTATTTTATAAAATCGGGAAGAGGGTATAGCTAAGTGGTATAGGCCTAACTTCTCTCCTCAGCACCCCCTCCCCGTCAGAGTACATGACGAAGAAAACAGTAAGAATTCAGGCCTGATTCCTAACCTATACCATTGCTTCATCTGACTACTCTTGTTATAAACTTAAGGAGGCTTTTCATTGAACTCCCTCTTCCTCTCTCGGCTAAAGAACAATCTGCTTGAGAGGCTCTATTTCATATTGTACTTGTTTATGTTTGAAGAGAAGGAAAAGTAGGAGAAGGGAAAGCTACTGCAAACTGTCTCTCCAAAGGCCTTACATCTCTTTTCTAAACAGACTGTACCAAACTGGCCAGAGTCACAATGAACTATGAGTAAGTACTGAATCTTTTCTAGAAGATTCTCTAGTGCTTTCAGGTCTTTGAAAATTTATTGAGCTTGCCAGTAATTCCAGCCTTTTTTTATTTTTAAGTACATAGATCAAGTCGTGTTATTTTTCTTGAAGCCAGTTCCCACAGGTTACTCTGCCATGTGAACCACACTGTGCTCTGCCCCACTCAGACTGTAACTTTTGAGATGATGTTTTTGTTGCTGAGGCTGGCCCTGAACTCGTGGGCTCAAGCAACCCTCCTGCCTCAGCTTCCTAAGAGGCTGGGACTACAGCTTTTTCCAGCACACCAGGCACTCCATTTAGTTTCAATCAATGAAATCTCACTTATCTTTACAAAATGTTCATTCTATAATTCTCACAAGGAAGAATTATCAAACTTAAACCTAGTGTCTACTGCTCAGTTTCACTCACTTTAAAGAGATTCGCTTATACCAGATTATTTTAGTTGTTATTTTTATTTTCTGTGTATGTGTGTTTACCTGCGTGTATGTCTCTCCACCACGTATGTGCAGTGCCCTTGGAGGCCAAAAGAGAGCATCGATCTCCTCAGACTACAAGCCTATAAGTTAAGAGACTCAGAGCCAGCCACCTCCTGGTGCTGTGAATCAAACCTAGGTCCTCTGGAGGACCAGCCAGTGCCCTTCACTACTGAGCTAGCTTTACAGTACCCCAGATTATTTCTTAATCAGCATCTCTACCTGTCCCTTAATTTTTTTTAAAAGCCTTGATTTAAAACACACTTCCAAGAACATTCATATATTCAGAAACAA
Organism: Cricetomys ansorgei; assembly: GCA_026225945.1. Lineage (NCBI taxonomy): Eukaryota > Metazoa > Chordata > Mammalia > Rodentia > Nesomyidae > Cricetomys > Cricetomys ansorgei. Next base: position 13,212,878 of record JAMJFZ010001258.1, read on the forward strand.
AAATCTCAAGTTCACTAAAGCATACCAAGTAAAGATTGTATTAAGTATTCCTGACCTTGAACTTGAACTGTAGATCTTAATCTTACATTAAAAAGTATATAATCATCTAATCCACAGCTTACAATGATATGAAATTAAGCTCCACTCATGCCCCAATGGTAGAAACTCATTCCTCCCTGACTCAGGAATACCTGGAGTGATTTTATTTTACCAATTAATCATTTATTGAAAAAAATTACAAAAAAATAAATCTACCACAAATGTGCTGAAGAACCCTGAAAACAGTGGCACTTTACACTTGAACATGCCTTGCACCTGCTTCGCAGAGTGAGTACAAAACCAGGGTTATTTTTCTAAGACTTCAACATTCGATAGATTCTGCCCATCTTCACATTTAAGGGGGTGTTTAAAATATGAAATACTGTTTTACTGGAATGCCTCCAATTATTAGGGAGATTTAACAGTCCCACTTTAATTGGCTACTGGCATTTCCTCTTTTGTTTATATCTTGTATTCTTTATTGATATGCTTTTAAAGATAATTAATTTACATGCACTTTGCTTAATTTACAGACTTTGTTCTATCATTTATTTTGCAAATATTTATCCTGATCTGTGGTTATCTTTTAACATAGCCAAACTTGTCACTCTTTCCTTTCATGAATTATGGATCTTTATTTTTCCTGATTGAGATTATAGTAATATATTCTACAAATGTTCCATCTGGGTTTCATCCCAGTAAAATGGACCACCTGTCCTTTTGAAAGTCCCATATAGCCCTGTGTTCTAAAATTCTAAGATGATCTGTTCATCAGAGAGCTCATGTGAGGCACTCATGATTTTATAAAGAGCCAGCTCCATGAACCCAAAGCTCCAAAACAGTCAAACAGTAGGGAGTACACAAAGTCTATAATGGTATATGCATGAAAATGCTATAAAGAAACTCACTGCTTTGTATAAGAATCTAAAATTTTATTCTAAAAATGAGACCAGGGAGATGGCTCGGCCAGTAAAGTTATCTGCTGTACAAGTCCAGTGACCTGAGCTTTGTCCCCAGAATCATAAGAAAGCCACATTCAAGGGTGCACATCTGTAAGCCCAGTACTGTGGCTGGAGAGTGGACAGCTCATGGGACACTCCGAGCCTCTGAAACAAGAAACAAAACAAGAAACAAAAAAGCCTCCGCTTCCTGGGTGCTGGGATTAAAGGTGTGCGGCACCACTGCCAGGCAAGAAAACATTTTTAAAGTACCCGTATGTTGTCTCTGGTTTTCCTGACTTATTTCTACACAGCCTTACTGCAATCAAGTCAGTCAGCATGAGCCGTAAGAGGCTGCCGCTGGGATGGCATCGCCAGCATTATCGCACACGAGTGACGTCGTGCTCTGTGGATGGCAGACAGGTGCAACGTCACTAGAGAGCAGGGATTGTTAATCTCCATTATGATCTATGTGGCTGCTGGCTGTGTGTGCAGTCTCTCCTTAACCAAAACATCAACAGTAGATGACTGACTACTTTCCTCATCATGAACAAGTAATATAGCCCCATCCCTTAATTTAAAAAAAAACATTAAAATATGATGAAAATCATATTTAATTGCACTAACCAAGAAACAGTATTTTCTTATTTTTACTTTATTTACTTAATTCATTTATTCGTTTATTTTTTAAATGGCTGCTGGTAAGTTGCCTGTGCTCTAGTGGATGGCCCCAGAGTCATCCATTTTTATGCAGGCGCACTAACTGGATTCAAAGGTTTATTTAACAAAAAAAAGGGGGGGGGGACTTGAAGGTATAAGGGGACTTGGGGTAGGGGTCAGGGGAAGGGAGGACAGGGGATTGGGGAGCTTAGATACACTGTATACATGTACAAAACTGTCAATAAATATTCTAAAAGAGAGATCTTTAGTCTAGTGTCAGTTCACTGCAAACGTGTAGAAACACAAGAGATTTCTACATGTTCCTGTGTCCACTTCCCACTGACTCTTTACTCCTGACCGTTTTGCACTTGGGTCTGTGCACTTTCCATATATGAGATGGTGTTATCTTTAAGTAGGGATAGTTTTTACAGCTTCCTTTCCAGTATGGGGCTTTCTCCCTTAAGAGCTATGCATTATTTATTCTACTATAACCACATGGGCAACTTCAAAAACCCACGCTGGTCAGAGTCAAGCCAATGCTTCTCAAGTTTCTTATATTTGCTTACTTAGACAGTATACACACTTGATCCATAACAGTTGCCAGAAAATAACGCTTTACAGTACAACTTCATGCGCTGTTGCTCACATGCGACAGCAGAGGAAAAGTGGAAAGTGCTTATCCCTCAAGTATTGAGTAGCCTGTCAATTATACATATTGATGTGGTTAGCCAGGCCATTCTAATTTCCTTTGCCATCTATTCAACAAAGCCTAGAGGGGCTTCTGGGCCTTAGATGCAGGAGACTGACTGGCAAATGAGCACCATCCCACTGTTTCAAGTACTAATTGCATGAGAATAACCATCAACAAGGCTTGGGGGGAACTGCAAGGCTAATCCTGCTTTTACCAGCACAGACACAAGTAAAGTTTCCTGCTGTACAAGTCCAATGACCTGAGCTTTATCACCAGAATCATAAAATAGCCAGATTCATGAATGAATGAATAGCCATTCATTCATTCATTCACATTTGCACCCTTGGGTGCAGGAACCTAGGAAAACGTTTTCAGAGCTGCCTACCTGGGGGAGGAAAATATGTGACATCAGAATAGATTTTACAGTCTCTGACTTAATCAGAGCTATTTATAAACAGTCAGAAACGTCTGAACGTTAACATAAGGCATGGCTATGTATCCAGGTCAGCGAAAGCCATGTCACATATGGTAATATGTGTGTGTTCCATCATGTGTGTTCCAGGAATCTAGGGTCTACCAGGCTTGGTAGTGGATACCTTTAGCCTTCTAAGCATCTCATTAGCTCTAAATCTCTTCTTCATAAAAAAAAAAATATATACTTTACAAACACTTCAGATTTAAATAGCTAGTTTATAGCACGTGACCTCTACATTTTAGACAAATGCTCTAAATATTAAAACCGAGAGGTCAGGCAGCACGTTTGTCTATTTATATTTGTACAACAGGACTGACAGTACATAAGAACTCACAAAGACCTAGGCAGCATGCGCAGGGCAGGCACCGGTCTAGGCCAGCTGGCATCCCAGTGCTGAGAGGGGAAGGAATCAGACACAAACCCACATTCCCTCACCCAGAAGCTATCTCCAATTGATAATCACTTGCAAAGGAAAAATTAGTTTCCTGTAATGGAGTCTCACCGGGTATACGAACCATGCTTAAGGCAGGTCCCGTGCCCAGCAGTAGATGGCCAATACACAATGAACTCAATGGTATTTTTTTGCCTCACAATGCTTTGTCTGAGCTTTTTCTTTCTTTCTTTCTTTTTTTGGGGGAGGTAGGGTCGGGGGTGGGGAGAGGGTTGTAGTCTGAATTGAATAGGAATGGCCCCCATACACTCATATATTTGAATGCTTAGTTACAAAGTAGAACTCTGATAGGAGTTCCAGAGACTGCCTGCATGCTGCCGTGTTCCTAGCCACGATGATAATGGATTAAACCTCTAAAACTATAAGCAAGACATCAATTAAATGTTTTCTTTTATAATGGTGCCTCTTCACAACAACAGAACAGTGTGACACGTCTATGTTATGGCTTCCAATTTTGTTTTTATGGGTTTTCTGTGTGTTTGCGTAAATGTGTGTGTCAGTGTCTGTTTCTGGTGCTCTTTCTACAGCTTTTTTTTTTTTTTTCCTATTTGTTTTGTCCTGTTCTGGTTTATTTCATTTTATTAGATGTTTATTTGTATTCTAATGAGAGGGGAAAGAAAGGGTGTAGATTGAGTGGCTTTGAAAGGAGAAGGATATGAGAGGAGTTAGGGGAGGGAAAACTCTAATCAGAATGTATTGTATGAAAATATATTTTCAACAAATAAATAAAAATTTAAGGCTACATTATTTTAGATACAGTAATGATCCAACATTATCAATAGTCTCTTGTGGGATATACTAGTAACTTAGGACCTGGGCCCACGGCACTATAAAGCATCGCTTATTTCATTCTTTATTTATGTGTACACGTGTCACGTGCATGTGAGTGCTCAAAGAGGCCAGAGCAGAATACTGAATCCCTTCAAGATGAAGTTAATAGGTAATTGTGAGCTGCCGACGTGGGTGCTGGGAACTCACTCTGGAAGAGTTCTCAACCTTCGCTCCAGCCCTAAACGTCATTTTTAATATTTTAACAAGAGAATTAAATCAAAGAAATGGGCACGTTAGTAACACAACTTTTCTTCTTGGCTCCTTCAGTTTCGACTACAATTGTGCAACAGAGAATTAGCAAAACTGAAGAGTACTGAGCGAGCCCATCATGGCGAAGTTCATGCTGGACACCAGCAATTCAGCATTATTCTCAGAGTTCCCATGTTGTATGTTTCAAATTCAAACTTAAAAGAACATTTATCTTCTGCTTAGGAAAGTCCCTAGTGCTAGCACATGGCTATCACCGCACAGTGTGCACTACTGTGAGGACATGCACGCCCCCTGCTTGGAAGGAGGCAGTCACTTATCTACGACCCTGTATTTCCAAATGCCTACTGTTAGTTGCCTAAGTAAAGTGTTTCACTCAAATTACAATTTTTTTTTCACTTCTGAAATAAACAGCAGGCAAGACGGCTCAGCAAGTAAAGCACTATGCAGGCCAGGAAGTCTGAGTTTGGTAACAGAAACCCACACTGTAAGGAAAGACCTCGTACCCGAAAGCTGTCCTCTGACCTCTGCAATCACACACAGCATACAATTTAAATTTGAGACAAATGCAAAAATACCAGGCTTGTAAGAAAGGCAGATGTGGGGCTGGAGAGATGGCTCAGCGGTTAAGAGCACTGGCTGTTCTTCTGGAAGACCTGGGTTCAATTCCCAGCACCCACATGGCAGCTCACAACTGTCTGTTATTCCTGTTCCGGGGGATCTGATACCCTCACACAGACATACATGCAGGCAAAACGCCAATGCACATAAAATAAAAATTAAAAAGAAAGGCAACGTACATCTTAACCCAAAATCTAGCCAGTGACTTTTTCCTCAGCACCTCTGGTATCAAGCAACCTGATTCACCTTGCTGATGGGCTACTGGCTACGGACAGGTTACAGGGGAGTTATGGGACAGTGGTACATTCCTTAACTGAGCAGATGGCCTTGTCAACAGGTCCTACTGCCCTTTACATGAGGTTCTGTCCTCTGTGACCCACTGCAGTTACCCTGGTTACTTCTCACAAAATGCTCAATAGCAGTGTTACCTTGTCACTCTCTGCCCTAGTCCTGTCCCTCAAATCTATTTACTGTTTTGTTCAAAATGGCTCATTTTGGGGCTGGAGAGATGGCTCAGTGGTGTTAAGAGCACTTGGTACTCTTGTAGAAGACTTGGGTTCAATTCTGATCACCCACATGGTGGCTTACAAGCATCTATAACATTCCAGTTTCAGGGCATCCAATTCTCCTCTTCTGGCCCACACAGGAATGTATGTGGTATACATACTTACATGCAAACACGCATACACATAAAACAAAAATCTCTTTTAAAGTGGTACATCTGATCATACTACTTTTATATGCTGTCCCCTTCTTCCACGAATGGACCCCAATATAAGAAACACTGCTCAGGAACCAGGACTTGCCACATGGTTTCACAAAACCTAAGTGTTCCGATGCTGAAGGAAAGAAAAGAGAGTGGTTGTTTTTGTTTTCTGTTTTTGTTTTCTTTTTGGAGGTAGGAGGTAGTTGAGATAGGGCCTTGTGTAGCTGAGGCTGGCTCAAACTCTCTATGCAGCAGGGGGTGATCTCAGTCTCTTGATCTCTTGCCCTCATCTCCCAAGTGCTGAGCTCACAGGTGCACTCCAGCAGCAGATCAAAGTATTGCCACACAGGGTCCAAAACAGAGCTGTGCTTTCTTCCCCATCACAGAGCAGAGTCTCGCTCCCTTTCTGTGGGCTGAGCTCACCCTGCTGGCTTTGGGGTAGCCAGCACACCCGGCAGAGATAATGTCATTGCTGAGAGCAGCAACTCCACCTGGCTCTCAGTTTCCCTGACCTCTGGGCTCTCAAGCTCCAAAGGCTTTGCCTAGCATCTTCTCTCAGAGCCCAGCAAACCTGCTGTAGGTGCCCACGTTATATGCGAGGGCCACATGGAGGTCCTCTGATGAGTCATAGGATGAATCCAGCGTCAAGACCCCCAGTTACTACATGTAACTCCATGTAGTCTCCAAAGGACTCTACCCCAGTTGCTTGGCTCCTCTCAGCCCTTCAAGTTTTCTCATCTGAGTCCCCAGACTCCAGGGTATGGAATGGGCCATCTCTGGAGTGGCTTCAAGTACAAAGAATTTCCCAGCAAAATGGATGTTTATAAACCACTAACTTTGGGGGTAGAATGTTATGCCGGAATCAATAACTTTGACAGAGTTCAATAGCCAATTGTGAGTTCCAGAAAAAGAAGGAAAATCATCAAAGTGGCATTTTGGGGGTGGGGATGGGGGTGGGGGTGCGGCATTCATCTCGAAGCTACACCTGCTTCCAACTGCCAATACAAGTTAAAAGATCTTCAAGTCACATTGGTAATTCTTCAACATTATCACACACAGGGTCAAGCTACATAGTGAGACCAACCTGAAAAGAGAGAGAGGGCTTTTTGTACTTTCTCTGCATCTTTCCTTAGGGTGGTCCTTAAGGACGTGTTCCATCAAAATCGCAGGGTAGCTGAGCAGTGGTGGCACATGCCTTTAATCCCAGTACTCGGGAGGCAGGGGCAGGCAGATCTCTGTGAGTTCGAGGTTAGCCTGATCTACAGAGTAAGTACCAGGACAGCCAGAGTTATAACAGAGAAACCCTGCCTCAAAATAAATAAATAAATGAAAATAAATCATAGGGTATATGAAGAAAGGAGAGGACCTAGGAGCCAAAAGACAGTTTAAGAGCAGCACCATTCAAAGCTGCAGGACAACAGCTCCGGAAAGGGTCTGTGGAGAAGTCAGGTCAGTTTGCAATAGCAATAGGCTCTAAGAAGTAGGTTTGAGGGCAGGAAGTAATAGACCATGTTATAATACAGTGGAGAAGCCCAAAGCAAGGAAGGACATAAAAATGTAAATACCTCAAGGGGAAAAAAGACAGTTAGGAAAAATCCTATGTAAGAAAGGGCAAGTAATCAATTTTATTTTTTAGTTTTGAGACAGGTTCTCATTAAGTTGATGCCAGCGGCCTTCAACTCACGCCATAGCCCTGGTAGCCTCAAACTTGTGGGCCTCTTGAGTATCTGGCCTGCATGTCTGTGCTACCAGGCCCCACTTGAAGTGAACCATCTATATACTTATAGCAGCCTAAGTGGTTTTCAAATGTTAGATTCAATCTTTAAACAAAGCAGAAGAAGTCTTAACCACATTAGATTACAGAAAAGTTTAACAAACTCTGATAATTTTAAAAAGCCCCTGAGAAGTAAAAGGAAATGTGGTAGAACTTAGAAAGAGGAGACAAGAAATAAACAGAGAAGGAGGCAAGGGTGCTCTGGCTGTGACATCGCCACCCAGTGAGCGTCAGGTTGACTAGGTATCCTGCTTCTCTTTGCCCCACATCCCTCTCAAGGCTGGGTGTCAGATGGCAACATTCCGATTCTGGGAGCTGTCCTCGATCGGGAGCATACAAGTAGTGATGTTCCCATCAGAACCCCCAAAAGGTAGAGGAACTATCCTTTCTCTCTGTTTATGGTTTTCAATAGCTAAGAATAAATGCAGCCAAACTTTGGATCTCTAGGAGTATCAAGTTGAAAAGCCTCTACAAAGAGTACCACAAAAAGGAAGACACAATACAAATTATACTAGCAAGAACAAAAGACGCGTGACGACAGATCCCAGACTCTGAAAATGCTTAGACAGTACCACCAACAATTCTACACACACAGATTCAAGCCAGTCAGTTGTTTGGGAGGCCTTTTGCTTTTTTTATTTGGGTGGGTTTGTTGAGGCAGGGTCTTGCTGTGTAGCCCAGGCTTGTCTCAAACCCTTGGTGATCCTCAGCCTTTTCCACCTCTACTGGGATTACAGGCATGAACCACCATACCCACGTGGTTGGTGTTTTAGTTTTAAAGAAGTGGTGTATCAAAATGCATCTGAGATAGATAAAATTTATAACATGAACTATATTAATAATAATTAACTGTAACTAAAAAGTCATTGAGAGGAGGGGGTTCCAGACCCAGATGACTACACTGGTAAATTTTACCAAGTGTTTTATTTTATTTATTTTTTTATTAATGAGACAAGGTCTCTCTATGTAGCCCAGGCTGATCTGGAACTTGAATGTACACTAGGCTAGCCTGGAACTCAGAGATCCGCCTGCTTTTCTCCTAAGTGCTGAGATTGAAGGTGTGTGTCACCATACAGGGTTTCTCTGTTGTAGCTCTGGCTGTCCTGGAACTCACTCTGTAGACCAGGCTGGCCTTGAAATCAGAGATCCACCTGCCTCTGCCTCCCAAGTGCTAGGATTAAAGGCATGCACCACCACTACCAAGCTTACCAAATGTTTTTAAAGAACTAACATCAATTAAAGAATCTCTATAGGAAATAGAAGACATACTTCCCAACTTGTGGGGTCAGCATTAACCTTAAACCTAGCTACACAAAACACAAGAAAACTACCGAACAAAGTGAGAAAACAAAAAATGCAGTCTGGTCTCGCCTGTAAACACATGCGTAAAATACCTCAACACAGGTATTAGCAAATTAAATCCAGCAACACATGCAGACAACATACTGTGGCCCAGTGGAATTGACCCGAAGAATATGGGGCTTGTTCAAGACCCCCATGATGTCAATAATCTAATAAAAACCCATGTGATTGTATCAATAGATACTGAAATAGTTGACAAAATTCAAAACATCCTCAATATTAAAAAAAAAAAAAAAACCTGTCAGCAACTAAGAACCTGTTCATCCTTGCTCAGAGTATTGATAAAAATCTCCTAAGTAATGTCCAGCTTCACGTGACTGAATTCATTTCCTCAAGATTGGGAAGATAGCAAGGATGATCACAGTTACTTCTTGCTTATTGCTATTGCTGAAGAATTTCAATTCAGTAAGGAAAAAAGAACACGCAGATTGGAAAGACAAAAGAAATTATCCCTATGCACAAGAACATCACTACCTACAGAGAATCCTTTAGAACAAGCAGAACACACTGTAGTGGGTAGACTGGCAAGGGATAGCCAGAGGCAGCGCTGAACAAAGGTACCCGGATCTCGAGAGCCATTAGCCACATCTCTTAAAATTCATAATGGAGGGGGCCCAGCATGGTGGTGTATCAGTCTGTGAGTTTGGGCTGTTCGGGGCTACTTAGTAAGACACAGTCTCAAAACAAAACAAGAAAAATCCAGGCTAGTGGTGCACACCTTTAATCCTAGCACTCAGGAGGCAGAAGCAGGAGGATCTCTGAGTTCAAGGCCAGTCTGGTTTATAGAGTGAGTTTCAGGACATCTAGAGTTACAAAGTAAGACCTTGTCTCAAAAAAAAACAAAACAACAAAAACATTCATAGTGTAGCAAATAAAGTCAGTTTTACTGCATGTTAAATAAATGACATTCCTTCAACATTCCATCATCAAGCACGCTGTCCGGAAGAGGTCATACACAGGACTATATCTAAAATTTGAAGTCAATGGAATGACTGCCATCCTTCCACAATCCCCACTAGGTAACACATTTCTAACAAATTCATAAAAATGCTAGTTAACTAAGAAGTTCCAAACTAGGGACATCTAAATCTGAGAGGATATGGACTACATACCCTGAAAAAGTAAATTCTATATGAAAGCCAGCCAGATGTGATAGTACATGCCTGTATCCCAACACCTGGGGAGAAGAAACAAGAGGATCAGAAATTGAAAGTCATTCTCGGTTATATACATCCAGTGATGACCAGGATAGGCTACAAGAGACTTTGTCTCAAAAAAAAAAAATTAAAATTAAAGTAAATTAAAATAGTTTCAACGCTGTTCTAATGGCTGTTATATCAGCAAAAAGGAGAAAATCCCAGGTGTCAGAGAAGCAGCAAGAAAACCAGGTGCCAGTGTGCGGAGCCTTTCCTGAGCTGGAAGGAGATCCTTGCCCATCACAGGGAGCTAGACAAAGAATTAGGAAGAGAGCGAGGTGTGGCAGGTGAAACCAGGCAACTGCTGTCCAGTACCCACCGCTCCTGAAGTGTCTGCTCTGTCCTTGGGAGGCTGGGAAGTCAAAAGCCGTATTTGGGGGCTTGGAGGATAAGCAGTTGGAAAGTGCTTGCCTTAAACACACGAGGTCAAGCCCCGGAACCCCAGAGTGGGGGAAGGCAAAATGGACGTGGTGACACCCTTATAACCCCAGCACTGTGGAAGCAGACAGTTACAGCTCTGGAGCCTGCTGGCCAGCCCAGCCTGGCCTGCCGGGTGAATTCCAGGCCAGTGAAAGAAAGGTCCTGTCTCAGGATCAGTGCTGGGTGGTGGCACACGCATTTAATCCCAGCACTTGGGAGGCAGAGGCCAGTGATCTCTGAGTTTGAGGCCAGCCAGGGCTACACAGAGAGACCCTGTCTCAAAAGACCAAAGAAGGAAGGAAAGAAGGAAGGGAGGGAGAGAGGGAGGAAGGGATGGAGGGAGGGAGAAAAAGACAAAAAAAAAAGAAAAAAAGAAAAAGAGAAAAAAAAGAAAAAGAAAAGGCCCTGTCTTTTTTTTTTTTTTTTTTTTAAAAAGGTAGATGGCTTCTGAAGAGTAACACCCAGGATTGGCCTCTGCCCTCCACATGGACACACACATATGTGCCTGTCCACTTGTGCACACACGTTCACACACAAACAACAAAAGCTCTATTTTCCAGACCCTACTGCAGCTAAGAGCTAAAGTTCTTGATATGGTTAGGTCTAGCAACCTATGATATGATGGAAAGCAAAGACCAGCTTCTGCTACGTGGGCAAACAGACACAACCATGGCATCTGCTGCTTCTGCAGCAACATGAATGCAATACACAGTGTCCAGGAACTAGCTCCATAGCCAGATTGTGGGGTGTGACCTTGGAGTGGATCAAGACATGGGCATGAGTGTGAACTGAGAGTGTGGGGGAAGGCATCCGATCCCAGAGATGAGGCCCCCATGGGGACAGGTGTACAGGGAACCTGTGTGTGGTCAGGAACCCAGATCACAAGCAATAGGAGGGAGAATTCACCATAAGCAAATGGAATGGACAAAACAGAAAGAAACCAAACTCCAAGGTGTTGGATAACAGAGTTCTTTTGGAAGAAAGCTGGAGAAAAGCTATAGCAGTCCAAAAACATTTGAAAAATTAAAGGATGAGATGAGATCAACTAGCCCTGCTAATAAATAACTAAAAACAAAGGTCTTAAGCTTTTTCCCAGAAAAAGTCACATTCAGAAAATCAGATAGCAATCCAAAGGAAGTCTGGAAACACTCACCAGCTAAACTAGATCAATAATCCACTGTCAGCACTGGAAATGTACCAGACACTGTGCTCAAAGAAAACCTACTGCCACCATCTCGAAGGAGAGGATGCACCAGCTACTCGTTCAGTGAACATTTCCTGAGTATCAAGATCTAAAGCCAATTCGAATAAATACGACAGGGACAAGAAACTACAGCAGAGTGAGGAGGCAACTGTGTATGATATTCTCTTGGTCAAGGGGCTCTGCTTAGAAAGACCCGAGAGAGGAAAACAAACTCATCTACTCGTTCTGTGAGGCAAGAATCCATTTTCCTCCTGGCAGGTGCTCACCCCAGTGAGGCTGTAATTATGGCCCCCATTTTCTAGAGCAGCACAGAGCTGGGAGAGATTAACTTGATTTACTCACTGCTGCAGAACGACAAAGCCAAGGTACAATTTCCAAGGCTTTTACGGGCTGAGGTACACATACAGCAGACTGCAGAACTGGCGATGGGAGTGGAATCCCACTCCCACTCACAGGCAGGCAGGCACAAATGGCTCAGCCTCCCACAGAACTGGATCTGGCTTCCAGAAAAAGTGCCCTCCCCCCTCTCCCACCCCCAGGGCACCTGAGCCATCTGTAGCAAATGTATTTACTTTGGGAGCAAGGAAAGAAATGTCCAAGAAGGAAATTTCTGCCTTCTCAAAGCTTCATCTGCTTTAGACAGATTATTCGCTCAAAGTGCCCACAGTCATTTGCTCAGGAATTATAGATGCATATATAAATATGTGTGTCCAGCAGATATAACAGTGGTGCATATGTACATATAGGGAAAGAGGAAAGCCGAGAACATACCTTTAATCTATGGAGAAAATGGTTTGCTAATACCAGTTCAACTGTCACTTTAAAACTAAGGTTTGCTCATGCCATCTGTGGTGGCAGATGTTTACAATCTCACCATGAGGAGGCTAAAGAGGACCCAGAGTTGGAGGCAACCGGCACAGTGAAAGCTCTCTAGCAAAGTTAGGGGGAGCATGTCACCAGTTAAACAGTTAAGACTTTTTCTTAAGTAGCCCGGCTACTTGAAAATATTGATCTACAGATCAAAATGGGGCAGCATATTCTCTCCCATCCTTTGCACTGGCCGAGTGCCCTGTCTACTTGAAAGTTGAATGGAAATAGAAGGTGCTGTCAGGATTGTCAGTGACAAATGGGACTGGTCCTATGGTTACAAGTCACCATGAAGCACCGGAAACTTTATAGTGAAATGGGGGAAGAGGACATTAAATAAAAGCCAATGCTTTGAGCTGGAGAGATGGCTCAGAGGTTAAAGCACTTACTGCTGCTGCAATGGACCCAGGTTCAACTTCCAGCATCCATATGGCGGTGCACAACGGCTTGTAACTCCATTTCCAGGGGATCTGACGCCTTTCTCTAACCTGTGCCGGCTTCTGCACGTGGCATTCCTACCCATTAGACGCAGACACACAAACATACCCAGAAAAGTTTTTCAATCCCAATACTTGGGTGAACTGTTCTTTAAGCACAGTCATAACTCACTCCAAGAATCCATATAGAAACCAAGTATCTTCTTCTCTAACATACAAAGCAAAACCAAATAAACCTTTAATTGCTGAAGTAAGCCTCCCCTCCCATCCACCCCAACCTCTTCAAAAACAAAAGGATAAAAAGAAAGACACCTACATCTAAATGTTTGGAAAAGACTAGTTACTCACTGAAGAGTAATATAGCTCAAAGACAACGTTATCTGAACTATTCAGAACTACAGGGATGGCCAGGAAGGTAATGAAAGGTTCCCCTGCTCCTCCTGACCTATTCACCGGGGCATGGGAGCAGAAGCCTGATTACTTAGATGGACAGAAGCTGCTTGTAAAGGCAGACCTGCTGTATCCACCTAGTAAACACAGTGTCCGGGATTTAAACTGGACCTGTCTTGTACACTCAGGTAGCCAAGAAAATAAGAAAAAGTCCAATTACTCAAGATGAACAGTGTCTCATTACAAAAGCAGTGACATCTAGAATTGCCACTGGGTACTTACTCGTCACTATGTCTAATGCCTCTCATCTGCTTCATTTTTTTTAGAACTGAAACCTTCCCTCTTAGAAGTACCCATTCATGGGTGACTTCTGGAACAGTTGAGGAGAAAGCTGGTGTCCAATGTCATTAAGTTTTGCTTCCTAGAAAATAAGCTCACTGACCAACACATCATAATGGCTTCCAAACAGGATTTCATACTCTTGCCCCAATTATGGATGGAATAGTTTAACGTTAGTTCTAAGGATAGTTAACTGCAAAGAGAAAAGTGAATTTTATGAAGGAGAGTGTTTTAACCCACTTGACTTTTGTAAAAGCAAATCGTGAGCTAAGTCCACTAAAATATTCTGTGCTGCAGAGCTCAGAGTGACTGTGTGCACACAAGACTGCATTTTTTTTTAAGGAAAAGTACATTATTTTGTTTAAGATTCTCAAAATGATATGTAAGCAATGGGGGCTAGAGAGATGGTCAGGTGGATAAGAGTACTGGCTGTTCTTCCAAAGGATCCAAGTTTCATTCCTAGCACCCACACGACAGCTCCCAAGTGTCTGCGACTCCACTTCCTAGGGATCCAACTCTGGCTTCTGGCCTCTGCAGGCACTGCTCTGCTCTACACAGGCACGTCACCCATATGCATAAAATAAGAAAACAAAAACTTAATGGTATGTAAACAGAACTTTTCTATGAACCACAGAGTTAGGTAGGGATGTCCAATATTTGAACATGTGATATGATGATGTCATCTACAATGTGTCTGGTGGGCCACCAGCCATAGGTTGGACACTGCTGATGGAGGGTTTGTGGCTTAATGAAGCCACTTTTGCAATGTGTATGTTAGTCTTCCATTAGAGCAGGTTTATGTCCAAATGTATCAATGACTGATTGCAGTAATTTCCACGGCAAATAAGGTAATACATGCAGTAGCTTCCAAAATCACCCATGACCATGCTTCTGGCCCACATCCCAAGGTCTTGAAGAAGACAATGGCTGTTGCTCCTGAATCCTGTTTTACTCTCATCAGACCTTCAGTTTCCTGTGTTTGGGAATGATATCTGTTGCACATTTCATGCAACTACTAGCAGTAGCAATGCTGAAGCTAATGTTTGCAAGCACTGGGCCACCTTAGTGCCATTCTCAGTACAGTGACAAATAATATCAACATCTCCCAAAACAACAACAAAAACAACAACAAAAAAAAACACCTGGGGCTGGGAGGCGGCTCAATGGGTAAAAACACCTGCTACATAAGCATGAGGGCCTGAGTTCAGATCCCAGAACTATGTAAAAATATGGGCATGGCCACACAACTTAGATCCTGCACTGTGGGAGGTAGAAACAGGAAAACAGCTGTGGCTGGCCACCAGCCTAACCTCAGTTCAGTGAGAGGCCCTGTCTTGACAGAACAAGGCAGAGAGTGATAGAGCAAGACACCTGGTGTCACCCTCTGGCCTCCACATACACCTGTACGTGTATGCACGCACGCGCACACACACACGGGGGGGGGGGGGGACGGGACAGCTTAGTCCCAGGAACTCTGTGAGTTCAAAGCCAGCCTGATCTACATAGTGAGTTCCAGGATAGCCAGAGCTATGTAGAGAGACCCTGTTTCCAAAAACCAAAACAGAACAAAACCAGTACCTTACAGGAAGAATCCTAGGGAGTGTCAGGAAAGCACGCAACACACACAGCGCAGGGCACTAGTACCTTGAATCCTCACACATCAGCACCCATGAAACCCACACTTCTCAGTGGTAGCACTTTGATTTCTTCCCACAGCCTGACCCTAGCTAATCTGCCTCATCTCGCTCTCTCCCTTCTCTGTCTTTTTCCCCTAGTACACTCAGCTGACTATTTCAACCACTCTCCTCCTCAGGCTCATTTAACACAAACTAGAGCAGATACCAATTCCTGTACCAAGTGGGAGTAAAACTATTATTACACACTCTGATTTCCTATCATTTTTTTTCTGCCACACGTATACAGTCTTGGCCTTTTTAAACTTACAAATTATCACATATAATGGCATTACATTTAAAAAACCAAAACAAAACAAAAATTCTTCCAGGGGCTGGAGAGATGGTTCAGTGGTTAAGAGCACTGGTTGCTCTTCCAGAGGACCCTGATTCAATTCCCAGCGCCCACATGGCAGCTCACAACTGCCTGTAACCCCTGTTCCAGGGGATCTGACACCGTCATACAGATATACATACAGGCAAAACACCAATGTACTTAAAAAAACAAAAAACAAATAAATCATTAAAAATAAACTCTGGCACACTAATGCTGAGTGGCCAGCCTTCCCCTAAGACTCTCATTATTGCAGAATTATTTTGCACCAAGCAACCAGAAAGCCACTCCATGCGGTTTCTGTCACAGTACATGTTGCAGCGCGATACGGGTCTCACCTGCGTTAATCTTTGCCTGGCTGCTTCTAGGCAGGCCTGCCCTTGGTCACGTGTTCCTCACGCACCCATCTGTAGCTGTGAATGCTGAGGTCCTCTCTCCTCCTTTTCCTGTCTTCCAGCACGTGTTACTTCCTGAGCGATCTGGGTCTCCTCTCTGAAGCGAATGTCTTTCTGCACATCTTTGCATCCCCAGCATGGGGCACAAGCCGGCACTCAGGACTGTCAGTGAGCAGATGCGGTCTACTCTCCTGAGACACCGATTTAAAGGCACCGCTCCTTTAGAAGCTCTGGCATCAGACTCCATTATTTCTGAACCTCCTCTGGCTAACCTCTGCTGTACCAGTCTCTCAGCTGCTACTATGACACCTCCGCTTTCCTTCTACTATTTTCCTTTTACTACTTTCCGCTATTCCTCATGCCTGAATTCCTATCACAAGCAAGGCCCTGCTCTTGCTCTGAAAATAAAGCAATGGCTGCACAGGTAAAAGCCCTGCCCTCATGGAGCTTACATCCTAATAGGGGGAACACTCATATTCAATTCAACCTTCACTCTGAATCTATTGTTTTGATTTTATATTGATCAAGTGACTGTCTGGGTGTGGTGATGACAGATCAACTGAGAAGATAACCACCAACCATTCCTCCCCCACACTCTGCAGACGCGCAATGACTCTGGAAAAACAGTTTATTTGTTCTCCTCCACCCTGAGATGACCCTGCAGCTTGCTTTTATCTCAAGAATCAGCAAGTCTGGGCATGGTGGCACAGGCTTTTTATCCCGGCACTCAGGAGGCAAAGGCAGGCCGATCTCTGAGTTCAAGACCTGGTTTACATAGGGAGTTCCAGACCAGCCAGGGCTACCCGGTGAGATCCTATCTCAAGGCAGTAAAAAGGAGAAGTCGGCTGTGCCAAAATCCAGGTTAGACATTCCAGGGCATCAGAGATTCCACTCTCTTAAAAGCAGACCCCATGTAAAAATGTCCAGCCATCCTGTTAAAAGGACATAAGGAGAAAGACCTCGAGGAGCTGGCCTGTGTGGCAAGGGAGAACCACGAGGAGGAGGGAGCACCACGTGGAGGAGGGAGGCCCACGTGGAGGACCACGTGGAGGAGGACCGATTGGAGGAGGGCCATGTGGAGGAGGGTCACGTGGAGGAGGGCCAATTGGAGGAGGGAGGACCATGTGGAGGAGGACCACATGGAGGAGAGCCGATTTGAGGAGGACCACGGGGAGGAGGGCCGTGTCACACTAGCACCAGGGCCTCAGCTGTGTAAGGCCATCATGATACTTCCAGCCCTATCGAACTGAAGGCCCACCTGAGTGTGCCCAGCAAACACCACCAAGAGCAGACAGGAAAGTCATCTTTGATAATTGTTGTGCCTCCGAAGCAGAGACTTGGAAACCCCAGCCTGAAATGAGGAGCTGGCAGGACCCCTGGCCCCTCCCCTTTGCAGTCTCTGACTCCACAAACCACAGCAAGACTCCATCCCCTTCAAGGGGCTGGCTATGATAGGCAGAACTGCTTACCTATGCACCTATCCCAACATCCCTGTTTTAACCAATGGCATTACCCCTGAATACCAAAAGACCCTCTCTCACCCCCCAACCATAAATGTACGACCCTGACCGTCTCATTAAACAGAGAGAATGCTCCTCTGACGTTGTCTCCTGAGAGTTTCTGGTCTCCCCGGCTCCAGGCTCCAACCAAAGGTTCAAATCAAAGGCGAGCTGTGGCTGCTTCTTGGGACAAGGGAAGCCATGGGCAGGGACTTGTGTGGCTGAGATTCTTTCTAACAGATAATGCCTGGAGGTACTGCATCAGGACCAGTGAGATAGCTATTCTTCTTAGCTACTGCACCTGGGGAAGTTTGTTAGGCAGGAATAATTAGACTCTGCTCTTAACCAAAGCTACGGACCTTATCATCTACACTTAAAAAAAAAGAAAGGGAAGACTTTCATTAATCCATTATGGCTAGGTGAAAGTAAATATCCAATCAATACTTGAATATTTCTAAAGGTAGAACACCGGAGTGTTTTAGAATAGAGGTCTGCAGCCATTTATCTCTGTATACAATGGAAGCGCTGGATACACATCAACTTTTTTTTTATAAAGTACATGCAGATACTGAACAAAGGTATCGTCATGAAATACACACAAAAATGAATTTTCATATATCTGTATGGCTATTTGTGAGTCTCCCTGCCTCTCAGTGGTGAGCTACATGTGCACCTTCCTTGGGGATTACTGGCCACTCTGACTTCTCTCCTGGCCTCAGGTTCTCTGAAATACTCTTTCTCCCCCGAATCATCCCCATCTCTTAAACATGACTTTCATATTTGACACTCTGCTCCTAGGAGTACGCTCACCCTTAACAATGTCATCTGCATCGGTGCCTGACCTTCACTCCAAATCTCCTACAGTCATGCTCTGTGCTAGTTAGAATCTGAACTCCCCCTCCCCCACAAGCTTGGGCTTTGAATGCTTGTTCCCCAGCTAGTTTGGGTAGGCTGTGGAGCCTTTGGGAGGTGAACCTATCTGGCCAAAGGCCATGAGGGTTTCTTTCAAGGTTACAGCTGCCCCTGCTAGCTGCTGTACTCTCTGTTCTCTGGTTTTTCCACTGCCATGTGAAGAGATTCTGCCACATTCTCCCAACACCTTGGTCTCAGACTGCCTGCCATGCCTCCCCTGGCAAGACTACCTGAAAATCCTCAAACAATGAACCAAAATAGACATTCCCTCCCGAAGGTTGTTTAAGACAGGTATTTTGGTCACAGTAATGTGAAAGCAACATACTGGTGCTTTCTCTGTCTACAATCACTAGACATTTTACATGTGTTCTTAAAAAGCTTGCTGTCGTTTAGACACTAAACACGCCCTACTTTCACCCACACAAAATTGCTACTAATTTCTTGGCCAGCTTCTACTAAATCAGTTTCTACCCACTTGGGAGCAACTCAGACCATTTCCAACTTACATTAAGCTGAAACTGAGTTCTTACCAACTTCTACAGCAGTTTAGCATTGACTGCTAAGGAGGAGGGGGTCACAAAGTGCCCCAACCCCACTCACACTCAAGGCTAAACCAATGCATAGTCTTTGTACTCTGGGACAAAGTGACAAAGTAGGTGTGGGCACTGGGACAAGTTTGTTCCTTGTGAACTGACACACCACTGAATAGGCCAGGAGAGGCTGCTGTCTAGTGATAAGACACAGCAGAGGGTCAAGCATGTATAGAGGACTATGATCTCTAAGCTGACCTTTGATACTCAGAGCCTGAGTGTGCCAACCATCAGGAGGGCCCCACAGGTGACACAGCCTGTTGCTCTCTGGCTAGAAGACTCTCAAGGCCTCTATGCTGGACGATGGCTTGATGGTCAAGAGCACTTTTTGCTCTTACTCAGGTTCCCAGCACCCGCATGGTGGCTCACAACTATATCTAATTCCAGTTCCTGGGGATCCAATGCCTTCTCCTGATCTCCATGGGCATCAGACACACATGTGGTACGCAGACATACACACGGGGAACACAAACACATACACATAAAATAAAACATAAACAAGGGAGAGAAATCTAGTTCTATCCAAGTTTTTCTTTTAGTGTTTGTTTTGTTTCATTTTTGTGTTTTTCGAGACAGGGTGTTGTAGAAGTTTTTTTTTGTTTTTTGTTGTTTTTTTTTTAAGTTGTGTGTAAAATAATTGTTTTTGTGCACTGATGGAAAAAGGGATGCATAGGCCTTTCGTATTGTCTGCAGGTGTTGGATTTCTTTGGGGGATGTTTAATTGCTAATGATCTGCATGTGCTATCAGTAGAATGCCTGAGGAGTTCTTAGAGAATAAAAACACCTGAGCTGAGACATTCAGGTTCCACTGTCCAGTATGCCACTGGCCCTGATGGTGGCTCCCTCTGCTGAGGTCTGGCAAGGTTTGCATCTATAAAAATGCCTCCTTGTCTTCCAGCAGCAAAATTCAACTACAACAGGGTTTCTCTGTTGTAACTCTGGCTGTCCTGGAACTCAGATATATGCCTGCCTTTGCCTTCTTTAGTGTTTTTTAAAGATTTAGTTATTTGTTCATTTACAGCACATACAGATGTGTGCCTGGGTGAGTTTATGTGCACCATGGGCATGCAGGTGTCCTGAGGACACTGGAGTCCCCAAAACTAAAGCTGTGAGCCACCTGACATGGCTGCTCAGAATCAAACCCAGGTCCTCTGCAAGAGCGTAAGTGCTCTTAACTGCTAAAGATCTCTCCAGCCCCCTATAAAGTTCTTAATAAGTAAAATCAATACCTGAAATGAATATAACGAGCCACGAAATATGGATCACTTTCAACTATTTTGTTTTTATGTTTTACTGTATGTGCGTGGGTGTTTTACCTGCATGCATGTCTGCACACCACTCCTGTGACAGGTGCCTGTTGCCAGAAGGCCACATCAGAGCCCCTGATTAGTGAATACAGATGGCTGTGAACCACCCTATGTGTACTGAGAATTGAATTTGGGCCCTCTGGAAGATCAGCTGGAGCTCTTAACCTCTGGGCCAGCTCTTCAGTTCCTCACTGTAAATCTTGAGTTGCAGTAATTAAATAGAACTAAACAGCACAGACTGTGTGAAGTCACTTAAATATAAGTAAGAGTGAGACAGCCTAGTGGGTAAAAGGTGCTCGCTGCCAAGCCTGACGACCCGAGTTTGCTCCCTGGAACCCACATGGTAGGAGGGGAGAACCAACTCTTGCAATTTGTTCTCGGAATTCCACATGTATGCCGGGACACATGCATACACAGAAAGTAAATAACTGTAAAAATAAAATACACCTAAGTAGTAGCTGGCTGTGGTGGTGCACACTCAGAGGCAGAAGCAGGAGTTCAAGGCCAGCATGGTATCCATAGTGAGTTCCAGGCCAGCCAGAGCTGCAAAGTGAGATCCTGTCTTGAAAAAATAAACAAACTTAAGTAGAGCTGAGGGTGTAGAGCATGATCAAGGCTGTGGTTCAATCCCCAGAACAGGGGTGGGGAGTTCAGGTAAATTCACGGTTGAGGAACTTTTAAATTTAGCTCTTCCCTTCCCTTGTAGTCTTTCTTTTGTTTAGGTTAACTTTATTAATGGTAGTTTTCCATACATATCAAGGTTTGCTCTGTAACATAAATTTACTGAAAGTAAATTCAAGTCACAAAACTAGACCGTGGTGCAGGAGTGAGCTTAAACTGTACTCCCTAACACTGCTCTAACTGCCGAAAGTGCTGCTATCGAATTCCCAGAGCAAACGTTCATATACACAAGGAGAATCACTTGTTTCCAGCTGCTCAGTCATCTCAGCGTCAAAATCAATACAAGGATGAAAACAGCTGGCTAGAACTGAAAGCCCTAAAGCCAGACAACTAGCTCCTAACCAAAGCTTTAGCACCGGTGACACACAGCTGAATGCAGCTGGCCCCACCCAGAGCCAGGGGAGCCACTTCACCCTGAAAACTGGCAGTGGTCTGCGCTTCTCCTCTCCAGTATATCTTTACTGGACTTTGCTTCCATACAAAGCCCAAGAGAAAAGAGCCCTGAAAATACTCCATCTTCCGAATCATTACAGTCATACTGTGACAAACATTTATTGTGCGACTACCACAGCAGGCTGCAGGCTAACCTGGAGGACAGACAACGGTCCTTGTCTTCTGTGGAGCTCACAGACTAGTGCGATGAGAGGATAGCAGACAACAGCGATCCGTGTGTTAGGAAAGGGAAGCAGCAGGCTGCTAACAGATGAGACTCGGGGAGGACCGAACATGGCAGAGGTCCTGGGACAGTGGATCTAAAGGGTCATCTGGACACTGCAACTCTCAGGTTTTTTACTTTTTCTTATACTTTTGCACAGATAATTTGTTTTTGGTCAAATAGGTTGACAACAGTTCCAAAACGGGATGTTTCTTAGTATGTAGCCAGCATGGTTAACACATACGAAAACACATCCATTTCCATGTGTTCTCTACCTTCACAGTGGGGCAAGCACACCTGAGCTGCCTGCCCCTGACACAAGCAAAGATGGCCACCTTGGTCATCCCATCCTAGATCAACCAGTAAGCAGCCCTCCTCCAACCAAGATCAGCTGAGCCCCAGCTCACCGCCCTAGACATGTGACCAATAAATACGTCTAATGCTCATAGAGTCTTCTCCGATGCCTAAGTGTAACTTTTGATGGGTGACCAACCAGCATACAAGTGCTCTGAGAAGTACAACTTCTGCGCCTTTTCTCTCGGATGTACAAGAGGATATGTCCTCCGAGAACAACAGAGGGCCAATAAATGACACAGACAGACTCACCACAGAAAACAAGACCACGAGAATGCTTTAGTCACCTCCTAGAGGTACAGTCCCCAACAAGAGCAGTGCAGAGGCCAGTACAGCTCTGGAAGCCATGCCTCTCAAACAGCCTGGAGAACGCACACAACCTGATGTTGCGGACCATGGAATTCTGGCAAAGTGTGTGGGGCTAATACAATGATGGCAATAAAACATGAACTTTAAGGCCAGCAAGATGGCTCCTCAGGTCAGGGCACCTGACACACAAGCCTGGCAACTTTGGTTCAAAGCCCAGAATGTTGGAATGAGAGAACCAACTTCCCAAAAGTTGTCCTCTAACTTCCACACACGTGTTCATATGCTCACATATACACATCACACACACACACACACACACACACACACACGAGGCAAGGGGAAAAGAGAGAAATAAGATGAAACATTTAATTACAAAGAGTCATATGCAGTGTTACATACCTGCAACCCTAGCACACTGGCAGAAGCAACAAGAGACGCTTGCAAGGGGGGGAGGAGAGAACCGACTCCAGAAAGGCAGCTGCTGACTCCCACTCACATGCATGACATGGCAAGCACACACCTACATACACACACAAGAAATTTTGTTGTTTTTTTTTATATATGGACTTTAGTGAGTTGTAACGTATCAAGTATAAAGCCAAAGGAGGTCTTGAACTCTCGATCCTCCGGCTTCTAGCTCCTAAGTGCTGGGAATAGATGCACATGCCACCTGCCAACAACGTTAACTTTTTTGTAAGGAGGAAAAAAGAAAAAAAAAGAAATCCCAAAGTTAAGACGAGCAAACACACCAGATATTTTAAAACAAAAATAGGAAACTGAAGTAAACAGTACTCAACTTGAGATCAGTAGCATCTGTTGACAACTGTTACTCTTCTCCCAGAAGCACTCTGCTCTAGTCCAGTGACTGTAAAAGCCTCATCGTGTGATTTGTGTTCAAAGTCATCAGGTACAAAGACAGCAGCCTACTAAGTCCTAGTCTCATCAATACACGACAGTCACACAGTGGGTCATCCACTGATCCAATGGCAGCGCTCTTGGTGTGCAATCGTGCATATTATAGTTAAATTAATATTTCAAGATTATTGATATGAAACACAATTTTTCTTCACAAGGAAACTCAGGGATCCTTAGGAAACTCACCAAACCACCACAGAGCTACCATCTGAGAACAAACTGTGCCCAGTTGAAATACTAATATCCACAGAGAGTAACTAATGAGCGCTGGGCATACTTCAGCCATCAGAAACTCTACACTCTAGTTAGGCGGGAACAGTTCCCCGGGGAACTGCCATTGGAGTTCACAGAGCTCGCTTCTTTTATCTTCTTGGTATGGAGAACAGTACAAGAGCCTCCTTCTACCCCAACTGCAGAGAAGACCAACTACAAGCATGCAGGGCTGAGACACTAGCTCAGTCTGTAGAGAGCTTGCCTAGCATACATGAAGCCCCAGATTCAACCCCCAGCATGGTGTAAGACAAGTCAGGTATGATGGTGGATGCCTGTAATCCCAGCACTCTGGAGCTACAGGTTGGAGAATCAGAATTTCACAATCGTCCTTAGCTGCATACTAAGTTCAAGATCAATCTGGGACACAAGAGTATATATGAGGTTGGGTTTTTTTTGCTGTTGTTTTTGTTTTTTTTTAAGTAAAAATAGTCCTGGCAAGTTGTATAATGAGGTTACCAACATCTCAAAATGCCAAAACATGCAAGTAGAACAATTGAAGAGAAAATCAGGGGCTCCTATTTAGTCTTTCAACAAATTCTTAGTATACTTCCAATGCTGAGAGTCAAAGAGACAAATGTCCCTGCCTTCTTGGAGTTTACAGTAGAGGACTTGAAAATCACCGCTCAGCACTAAAACACACACTGCAGCCTGTAGTACCAAGGTGGGCACTTCATGCACACCTGAGGGGTTGGAGGAAATCTGCCTGTCCTTGGTTCTGCATGAATCTACAAAGTTCTTCACTGACCTTAACCTTCTTTTTACTTTGCTACCTCCACCCCATTAATCCACTGTTCTACTGATGATTTTGTGTGGAGAATTAGCATAAGCAGCCTGTTTTAGTCTATTTGGGATTCATATTGCTACAATACCCTTCTCAGCATCTAAACCCTCAGAAACACCATTTCTGTTCTCATCGATCACTCCTGTCTGCATTTCTCTCCTCACAAGAATGCCAATGATTCAGAGTGGTTCTTTCCAAAGACATGGAGTTTAAGGCTGGAAATGGCCATGGTGCCACTGGAGAGGGGCCGGGAGAGTCTCTTCTCTCCTGCAGTGAGAACATACTGCACACTGGTGACTTGGTCATAATTAGGATCCTCAAAGAAGTGGCTAAATTCCAAAGGGACCAATTACAATCCACCTCGATGTTCTCATCATTTTAAGCAACCATACCTCTGCCTCTCTTACTTCAAAACCCTAAACTTACTCCATAACCTGCCATCTGTTACATGATGACATATCAAAGACTTTACAGTCAGAAAGAATCATTGCAGATTAATCATCTGGTGCAGCGGTTTGTAGGCCATGATCCAGAGACGGGCTGACACAAGACACTCAGATTTTATGTGCCGAAGAATTAACTCGATTTTTATTGTTATTGTTGTTGCTTTTGTTTTTCAAGACAGGAACTGGAACTCACTCTGTAGACCAGGCTGGCCTCGAACTCACAGAGATCTGTCTGCCTCTGCCTCCCAAGTGCTGGGATTCAAGGCAAGTGCCACCACCACCCAGCTGAATTAACTCCATGTTTTGAAGACTTTAACATAGTGCTCCTCCTGCTTTCTAAATGCTTGCACATTTGCATGTTTTAATCACTGGACTGTTACTCTGTGAAGGGCTTTTGTCTTTTTAACTCCAGCCCACAGAGTTCAGTGGGACAAACCTGCTCCAGTATATATACTGGAGTATACAGTAGGTATAATCACCACTCTGCCCAGTTCAATGCTAAGCAAGGCTGAAGCACATCTATGCCTCATGCTCTGCTAGGATTACACTCGGCTGCACAATAACAAACTCAACAGCATGTCCCTGCCAACATAGCATATTGAAATTTGACAGCAATTTAAAGTGTTTCTTGCTTTTTCTATTTGAGGAAAATAGGCAGTTATTAGTCCCCTAAAGCATGACTGCCCACTGTGTGTTCAACCATGGCCTGCACACCTCCAACGACAGAAAATTTCATTGTCAACTGTGTCTTAACTAAACACACAAACACACACACACACACACACACACACACACACAGTGGCTTCCACCACAAGGCACAATCTTTCTTTACAACTCTGATGACTGAGTGTATCCTCACTCAAGCCCTGGGATCTCCCCCTTTCACAACCTCTAAACATATGTTGAAATCCTGTCCTAAATATACCTGGCCTCAGTTCTACAGCTCTCTCCACCTCAGTGTGAAGAGCACAGAACTATTGGCCCCTCCAATTCCAGACACAGCGAGATGTAACGTTTTTGTTGACACATCACTACTGACTCACATTTAGCTGGAGACCAACACCCTAAATGCTACTTCTAAGCCACATACCCATCAGCATCATCTAATGCTTACTATGCAATTGGTCCCATGACCAAACCACAACTTACATCTATTTCCTTGAAACTCACTTTATCATAACTAGTCCATCATTTTGGTTTGACCAAAATATAACTGAGTTCCAGTTTGGACACGGAGCTGCCTTCCAGGTCTCCGACTCTGCCCACCCACCCCTCCACCCCAGCCCCCTGCATCTAGGGTAGAAACCTGGTCAGGCTATCTTTGTAGGGCCACAAACACTACCACATATTCAAAACCCTCTATCCAAGTTACAAAAAGCCATTTAACACATATTCCTCTGGAATTCAGCTCTTCTCCAGAGACAATAACGGGGCGGGGGGTGAGGAAACTGCATTAGCTTGTTCCCAAGGCTATCAGGTCTGAAAACTCTAGGGTCCCTAGGAATGGCCCTGCCTGTTTTCAACAGTTATCTTTCATCCCAACAACAGCAGCAGCACGTGCATGACTGACAGAGAAGGAGGCTGTATAGGAGAGCAGGCTTTCAGCAGGTTTGGGGAGGGCTGGGAAGCAATTCCAGGTAAGAATTCAAAAGGCAAAATACACAGGGTAGGAAAAAAAGCAGATATGAAAGATACTGCTAGCTTATTAACTAAATGTAGGACAATGCAGTGGAGAAAAAAACAAGTATCAGAGAGTAAAATCAGTATTTCATTCAAAGTTACCTCACAGTGGTTTAATAAAAACACCATTTGGAAGATTAATCTGGCATCAGCATAGAAAAGAAAGACAGGGAAACAGAAACAGAGGTGCACTTAGGATCATAAAAACAGAAGTGCACCAAGACTATAAAGGCCTTTTTCTTCCTTGTGCTGAGGTGCTCTAGATACAAAGTGAGGAGCAAACTACCTACATTCTACTGAATCCACGACAGCTGGGATTCACTACCACTAAGGCACTTAGGATGCTGCCAAATAAACCAGGGCATGCTGGTATCTCAGCTCCACAGACAGAGCGTAATGGACAGCCAACCAAATGTGTCAGCAGCCTTGGGTATAACACCACTAAGCCAGACACTTGGCTGTTTTCAGGGCACAAGACAGAGCAGCTTCCTGACCAACCACACCACATCTCTCCAACTCCCCACACCTGCATGTGAACGCAGTGAACACAGGTGAAAGCCAACCAGCGCCACACCCTTCATGGTCTTAAAGAAATAAACCAGAGTTCCAATTGGAAAGTGGTAACGGAACCTGCTTTACTTGTGTACTATAATTTTTCACCAGAGTGTTTTGTTTTGTTTGAGACTGGCTCACTATGTGGGAACTCACAGATATCTGCCTGACTCTGCCTCCGGAGTGCTGGGGCTTAACCAGGGTTTTAATCAGAATCAACAGGAAGCTGAAGTTGACATTTCTCCCTTCAAAACAAAACATAGCAGACCACAGATTTAAACCTTTGTGCTGATCCACCAAGGAAGCATGCTTCACTTGGAAACGGACATCTGCATTGAAAACAGTTAAGATGGGTGACTACAGTCCTATTCTCAGGTTGCTGAGGAGGAGTGCCATGCCCCTATGATAAAGGGTCCCTGAATTAGGAGATACGTGCACTCAAAGCATAGAGAGACTTTCTAAATAACTCCAAGGGCAAAAGCTAGAAATAGAGCTGGTGACACAAAAATATAAGCCTTCTGTAAGGAAAAATACTATAAACATGAAAAGCGTATAAATGCTGAGAAAATACTTGCACACTAAGCATCAATGTCTGCAGATATGCATTCATCAGAGAGAAGATAGAAACAAGCTAAAGGAAAAACAACCACACAAAATGCCTGAAAGGACCAACGGCGGGCACATGTTCATTTTCATAGAAGAGGCAATTATGACAGTGAGTGTTTTCCTTTGTCATGGTAAAGATGAAGATAACTGAAGCACGTGAGTATCACTGGAGAATCTAAAATGCCATCAACAGCCATAAACATGAATGAGGTGAATCTGTATACATGCACATGCCCCGTGGACCGAGCCAAGCTTTAAAATTTTAAATATTTATATACTTCTAATCTAGGTATGCATAACACATTTACAGAAAAGGTCTAAAATCAGACTAAATGCCTAACAGTGACAAGCACGGCCAGAATCTACAGAGAGTAGGTGATGGACTCAACATTACTGGAATGTCTGTTTCCATTTTGATGAGAGCACTTCTTTCCCACAAGATTTTAAGTATGTTGCATGGTGTCATTTTCATACTCAACTCGAACAGCTGACATGCCACCTTGTCTGGGAAAGGTGTTCCCCACCCCTTTTCTTCTGGGAGCTTTTCCGAGAAGATCCAACAAACCACTAATTCTTACCCCTTCTAACTAGAACCACCAGAGGACCCCATGAAGACTCCTCCATTTCAGTCTCTTCACTTCCAGGGGGAAACTGCAAAAACAGGATTGAAAGACTAGCTAGTAACCCTTCTTAGGGCCAAGGCTGCCCCTGGCATACCCGAAAGTGAAGGTGGACACGCAGTTCCTGTGAAGATCTATGTAGCAAAGGATTTTCTCCTTGCTGACTATACTGTCTCTGTCAAAACTACCCACCCCGGACCACCACAGTACAAAAGCAGCCACAGATACATGTGAACATGTGGGTGCTGTGTTCCAATATTTCGAGTTCATAAAATTTTCACCTGCATCTAAACACTGTTCTTTGATCTCCTTTCTATCATTTGAAAAGTGACATGATTTAGTTTTGGTTTGATTTTTTGTGGCAATGAGATTACACCCCAGGGCCTCGAGTATACCTCAAAAGACGTCTGTGGGGAGAGGAGACATTTCTTACACCTGGGTACATGAAAGTAGCTGGCAAGCCCAGACAGCCATCAACAAGATAGAAGCACTGTGAGAGACTAACGTAATGGAACTTCAGCTGTAAAGAATGAAACTATGTTCTTTGGAGGAAAATGGATGAAACTACAGATCATGTTAAGTGAAACAAGCTAGACTCAGAAAGACAGATTCTCCTTGTTTTCTCTATGTGAAATCTAGACTTAAGTGTGTGTGTGTGTGTGTGTGTGTGTGTGTGTGTGTGTGTGTGCACTCGAAGCCAGGCAGTGGAGGTGCACACCTTTAATCCCAGCATTTGGGAGGCGGAGGCAGGAAGACCTCTGTGGATTCAGGACCAGCCTGGTCTACAGAGTGAGTTCTAGGACAGCTAGAACTACATACACAAAAAAAAAAACCCTGTCTCAAAAAACAAAAACAAAACAAAAAAGTGTCTGTGTTTAATGTTATACTAATATAATGTCATATAACATTTCATGTCATGTACATGAAGGGGGACTATGGGGGAAGAAGAGATCTAAATGGAGAGAGAGAACAAAATGATAATGGGGAAAAAAGTGAAATCTAGTGAAAGCAGAATCTAGGCTTAAATATAAATACACACAATGGGAAGCAGAGAGACTATGGGGTGGGGAGGGACCTAAAAGAAAGGAGAGGAGGGTACAAGATAATACATTTTTTTCATGACCAGAGTTAAACCACACACACACTTGTGCACACACACATGCAGGAACACACACGCACACACGCACACATGCAGGAACACACACGCACACATGCAGGAACATACATGCACATGGCATGAAAGCAGGAGGACTGATTAGGGGGTGGGGACCAGTGGAGTGGTGGGAAGGGTTTCCAGGGTGTGAGCATGAGTAAGGGACACTGACATGTGTAAAGGTGTCGTAGCGGGTTACGATGGCACACGCCCAGCACTCTGGAGGCAGAGTTAGGTAAACCTTTGAGTTTAAGGCCAGCCTGGTCTACAAAATGAGATCTAGGCCAGCAAGGATTACATAATGAAACCCTTCTCAATAAATAAATGTCATAATGAAACTATTAGTTTGTAAGCCAACTTAAAAATTTTTTAAGCTAATAAAAATAAAAGCAGGTGGCAGATCACTGGGAGTTCTCGCTGGAGGATAATGTTTTAAGGTATAGTAATAAGGAAACAAAGTCTAATAAGAATACTACCTGGATCCTTTTACAAAGACTCTTTAAAAGCCTTAAAGTTAGTCGATCACAGCAACAACTGTAACTACTACAGAGGGGCTTTCTCAGAGACAGTTCCTAGAATTTACAACCCTAATTTGGTATGATGTACACCTCTAATTCCAGCACTTGGGAGGTGGAGGTCAGGATCCAGGGGTTCAAGGTCATCCTTGTCCACACAGTGAGTTTGAAGCCAGGATGGGCTACTTGAGACCCTGTCTCAAAAGAAAAAAAAATTTTTACGGTATTAAAGTGAATCCCTAGGTGCTGAGGGTGTGACTCAACGGCACACCTGCTTAGTATTAAGAAGCCCCTGGATTCAGTGTCTAGGACTGGGGACAGGCAGCCATTCCCAGTCATTAGGAACAGTAAAACCACATCTGACATCACTATACTCCCATTGGGATGGTCACAATGTAAAAGTTGACAATGACTAAGTTGTTGACAAGGAGGAAAAGCCAGAGTCCTCCAGCACTGCTGGCTTGTAAAAACGCCACAGGCACTTTGGAGAACAGTTTTCTTTCCTAACACGTTAAGTACACGCGTACATACTATAAGGCCTACAATTTTACTCCTACACATTTTCCCAAGAGAGATGAAAACATATCTACCCCAATGTAATGTAAATGTCCGCAGGCGCATTCTTCAAAACAGCTCCTAACCTGGAAACAATACAAATCTCAGCAACTAGCAAATGGATAAATGGAAAGAGACTGATCCAGGACAGAATCAATCAGGAAAAGGAGCTGCTGACATGTCCTAAACACGCCTCAGCCCCTAAACTACTGCACCTAGTGCAAAGAGACAGACAGAAAAGTTCACAGGAAGCTTCTAGATAAAGTAAATCTATAGAAACAGCTGACCCGTGGTTGCATGGGGCTGGAGATGCTAGCAGATTGGCTGTAAACCAAGAGGAGGGGACTTCCAGGAACACTGCAAATGCTCCCAAGTTGGACTGGTGGGATGTTTGCACAATTCTATTACTCACTGTAAATTGGAGAGTGAATAGTGGTGATTTACGGTATGTAAATACCACCTCAACTTGAAGGGAGGAGTGGACTTCAAGAGCTGGGTTCACCAATCTGAAGTTCACGGCTCCCTGTATTCTTCAGGCATGTCCTTGATTCTATGACCTTGTTCGATCACTCTGAGAAGACACCTTCCTAGGCCAATCACCTCCGAGAACTTCTCCAGGCACAGCTGGTCCTACTTCCCAGCCTCCCATGGTGATTGCACCTACCTTTGAAACTTCCATGGTTATCTTGACCTCCTATACTCTTAATCTGATTAATCTCCCGACGAAGGAAGAATTATGGTAGTGTCAGTCTCTTTTTACTATACCCCACATGCAAAATCTTTGTAATACTGTCCTAGTTAGTCTCTACTGCTGTGATGAAACACCATGACCAAAAGGGTATTACCAAAAGGCTTACACTTCTATATCACTATTTAGCATCAACGGAAGTCAGGACAGGAACTCAAACAACAGGACAGGAACCTGGAGGCAAGAGCTGATGCAAAGGCTCTGGAGGAATGCAGTTTACTGACTAGCTTAGCCTGCTTTCTTATAAAACCTAGGCCAGGAGTGGTACCCCCCTCCCCCCCCGCCATACACACACACACCATAAGTCACTAATTGGCTTGCCTACAGCTTGATCTTATGGATACATTTTCTTAATTGAGGTTCTCTCCTCAGATGACTATAGCTTGGGTCAAGTTGACATAAAACTATTCAGCACAAATACTGAGTGACAAAAACTATACACAAGGGCACCATTTAAACAAGATTCAATTCTATGTTAGCAGGAACGATGGCAAAAATGCTTACTTTCAAAATTCCTGGGGGCAACAAGATGGCAAAGGCACCTGTGAAGCTTGAAGACCGAAGTTCAACGCCCAGGTCCCTCAGAAGACTGACTCCCACAAGTTGGTCGTTGACCTCCGCACACATACATGCACATACAAGCTAGATTTTTTAGAAATGTAAGTCCTACTCCTCTATTAACCCCCCATCCAAATAATTATCTAATTCTCTTGCAATTTTTCAGAGAACATTTTAGTTTATCAATTCCAGGAGTTTCCCCCCAATTTAGGCAGGCATGTACAGATGTCACATGCCATATTTTGATGCTAAACACAAACATCTGACAAGTGAACAATAACATACAGATAACACAATAACATATACATATAATAACATACAGATCCACACACTGCAACCAAATCCTAATTTCAATCAACACAAAAGCCCCAACTAGAAATATCATCTTAATTGGGCCCTCTGGTAGGACTCAGCTTAGGAGGAAGGCTTCCACTGCAACAATGGTACCTTGCCTCTCAACACTTGCTGATCTTCCCTAAGGATTCCCTGCGTTTCTCGAAACACAGACCACCAGAAATTTCAGCAACCTCAAACTGAGGACGTTAGTTCTCTGCTTCTTAAACAACTTCTGGAAATTACTGCTCTTATTTTCAAAGAAAACTGCAATTTATCTTCAAATCAGAATGACTCCTAGAGATAGAACATATCAAGGCCAAACACTGCCCACCATAAAACTGCCAACTTGTTGCTTTAGAAAAACAAGCTTCAGGACAGAAGAGCCGACACTACCAGGAATTCAGTGCCATCTAGAAGCCATCTCTTGAAGTGGTCACTGAGATTAACAAGCTCAGCTGAGGGGAACAGCAGGCATAACTACTAAAACAAGGAGGAGGCACACAACTGCAGGCGAGAGCCAGATTTGCCACTCTTCTGTTTTAAACTTCCAAGAAACAGACAACATGAAACGTCGGTAATTGTATTAAATATAAACCATCCCAACATGACAGTAAGAGGCACGCCCTAGAGAAGAAAGGTGCTGGGGTGGGGTGGGGTTGAGAGTGTGCACGTCTCATTGTTCATGGCTGCTCCTTGGGGTAGGCAGGCGGAGGAGGACTGGAGCACAACAGGACAACACAGCCTCAGCTGAGAACTGCACATCAGATGTCTGCACACATCTCGCTCTGTGCTACTGTAACGG
The DNA here is from genome assembly GCA_026225945.1 of Cricetomys ansorgei. Lineage (NCBI taxonomy): Eukaryota > Metazoa > Chordata > Mammalia > Rodentia > Nesomyidae > Cricetomys > Cricetomys ansorgei. The sequence goes on from JAMJFZ010001258.1 coordinate 13,245,735, forward strand.
AATAGTTGGCAATTTGGAAAGAACAAAAACTTACTTCCGTGGTTCTAGAAGCCATGGCGTCCAAGCTCAGGGCAGCAGCAAGTTCTGGCTCCAGCGAAAGCCAGTCTACACTTCGAGGTAAGACTCGCTAATGCACCCTAGAGAGAGGATGGCTGGTCCTCATGGGGCCAGAGGGCAAGACAGGCTGCAATGGTGAAGGCCCCTTTATAGAGCCTGCATCCCACTCATGAGCAAACCTCGTGGACTAATCCCTTAAAGGCACCACCTCTTCATGTTCTCAGGCCAACCTTTAAGTTTCATTAGCTGAATTTTGGAGGTGGCATATATAAACCTTGACAGCTAACACACAACAGCTCATTTAATCCTAATGAGAATCCTACCTAGCATTTGAAAGGCTAGAAGACTAAGGGACAGAGAAGAAAGTAAACGTAACCTGACTCAACAGGCACACTTGGTTTCTTCTGCCATTTTATATCTCCTGGGTTGAGTTTGTAGAATTAACAAGCCCAGGCAATTGGTCAATTGCAGGACACCTGGCAAAGGACTGCTGTCATTTCTCAATTAACATCTAATTAGCCCTAATTAACTGAGTATGTCAGTAATTTTAATGTTACATTATGTTGTTTGCAAAATTATCCTTCATTAAAGTTGGCAAACTGTAAAGCCCTTGAGGGCAGACCCAACAAACACATGCAGAATACCGTTTAAAAGACTGGGACTTTGACATTCATTACTTGCAGGAAAGATTGATAAATATTTGCCTCTTGCTGTCATTGAAAAAAAAAAAAAAGTCAAGCAAGGGCCTGTTTGTCTAATTTTTAAGAGACAACTCCAAGACCAGAGATAGCTGGTCCTGAGTTCTCACACTTGTACTTGTCTCTCTGTGCATTTTCCTCCTTATATTTGTATTTAAATCATTTCGTGTGTGCTCTATCTCCTCTCCCTGACACAAAGGAACTTTAATATGCTTCTCAGCGTCCAGTCTAGACGCCACAGAATGTTTAATTGATAAAAATGATGGCCTCCTTTCCCCCTTTGTTTCTGTCATACAGATGCTCAAAATCAATTTGGTTAATTAAAAAATAAAAAAGAAATACAAATGTCTGCAGTAAGAACGAGATTCTCCGGCAACAATCAGCCTTGAATCGAAGTTGACTTCTATCATCAGGTTCTAATTAAGAACGGCAGATAAAGCAGATGGAGGACGGCTTTAATCCTCAAGCTAAGTTGATATTGCTCCGGTGAAAACAGAAAAATTGTTTGGACAAGCCAACTGAACAAACACGATATTGGATGTCTAGAGGAAAGCCGTTCTTAAAGAGTCTACTTTCCAGTAGATGGCTATCTGGACCTGAACTGACGGCCGGTTGAAGGGGAAGGGATCACAATGTTGCTGACATTCCAGCCAGGCCAGGGGAGGTGGGGGTGTCAGGGTGGGGGAGGGATATGCTCTTTTTTTTTCTTCTCCCCTCCTTTAAATATTATTTTCTTATTTTACGTGTATGGGTGTCTTGACTGCGCTTGTGTATGTGCGCCACATGCATGCCTGGTGCCCACAGAGGCCAGAGGAGAGTGTCGGATTCCCTGGAGCTGGTTACAGTTGTGACCTGTCCTGTGAGTGCTAAGAATCGAATCCAGGTCCTCTGCTAGAGCAGCCAATGCTCTTAACCTCCAGCCCCTTTTTAAAAGGTTCCTCCTTGGAGGCTGCTTAGTCTCCATCCCATTTTACTTACTCTTACCATTTACTGCACAATGTAAAGGTATTTTCAAAGGATTGGTGAAACTATGCGGAAGTTCTCACCAAAGAAGTTTAGAGTTCACTAAACTGATTCAACTTTACATGCAAGTTCTTGGGTTTAGTTTTGTCCATGTAAACATGGCACTTTCCCTATATGAAATCTGTTCGGACGTGAACAGCTACTGGATGAGGGTAAGCATTATTAAACGCTACCAGGCCACTTCTCTATCAAATATGTGTTATAAGCCACACAGCAAACTCTGGCCAGCTAAAGCCATGGCATAGGGCTATTTGTTCAGAGGTTTATTCCCCTCTGATTACAGAATAATTGAAAATACATTTTGTTTCTCTAGTTTAAAAAAAACCCAATTATTCTGTGCAAGAATATTATTGCAAAATGAGCATACATACACACATACAGTGTGCATCATATTGAGAAATTCTCAAATTATTACTGATGTTTTAAAAGTCTCGCTCTAAACACTCACTCCCCATCTTCAGTTCCTAGCACCCACACAATGCAGAACCATCTATAACTCTAGTTCCAGAGAATCCAACACCCTCATCTGATGTCCATGGGCACCAGACACACATGATATATACACAGACAAACAGGCAAAACCATCCTACACATAAATAATTCTCAGAGAGAAAGAGAGAGGGGTCATCTTATTTACCCAATTTTTACAGACTAGGCTAGCCATGCTATATTAAGTTCAGTACACAAAGCCAGATAAATTTCTCCATTTTACACTGAGACACTGGATGACTCTGACAGTAATGACTAAGCTGAGAGTGTAAACTAATCAAATACCTCACATGCAGATTCCAGGTACAGACTATAGCTTCCAGTAATGTTTCCCTTTGTAGAAAAGGTAAATATTTTTCTTAAGACACGCTTGAAGAGACTTACTAGAGAAATTGCCTCACCTCTGCCAAAAACTTCCCCTAAGTCCTTGAGAATAAGGAATTCCTTTTTCTCTTCCCATCCCCAGCTGCTTCTCGTAAGTGAGAGTTAGACCTTGTGTCATCGTGCAGCTTAAGTGCCAGTTAAAACAAGACTCAGATTATTCAGTACAGCTCCAGCACGGTGGTATCTAGGTACACCTCTAGCACAGTGGTGTCTAGGTCCACCTCTAGCACGGTGGTGTCTAGGTACACCTCTAGCATGGTGGTATGTAGGTACACCTCTAGCATGTGGTGTCTATGGAACAGCTCCAGCATGGCAGTGTCTGCATTAGGTCACATTATTTGCTGGAGAAAGACAAGGAGGTAAGAAGGTGCTGATACTTCTGATAGGATGTTACTGTGAGCCACTGAAAAACGGCTTTGATGTTCAGACATACTATCACACGGAAATCACAACACCGTAATCTTGGTTATATTCAAACAGAGACAGAGGGAGAGATGGAGCTCAGTAATAGAACACTTGTCTAGCCCGGGCAAGGCCCTGGACTTGATCCTCGGCGTGATAAGTAAACAACAATGCTGGAGGAAGACAGATGTGTCAAAGTTCACAGTTTTCCCTCTCCTTGATTAAGACATAGCTGAAGACCATGATGCTGCTTCAGCAGTTAAATGTTGGTTGTTGATCTGGCAACATTCTAGTTAGCACCCCTCCACTGACCTTTCAGTAACCATCTACAAAGTACGTACCAGTGATGGTCTTACGCACACTGAAGTAGGAAGTGGCAGAGACACTCAATATTTAAAGTATCCACCAAGTTCAGGGCATGGTGGCGCAAGCCTGAAATCCCAGCCCTCAGGGAATGGAGGCACGTGAAGCTAGCCTGGACTACATAGTGAATTTAAGGCTAGCCTGAGCTATACAGAATGAGATCCTGTGTTAAACACATACACACACTGCACACATAAGTGTGCACTAACAGTTTCAAATGAATTACAGACAGAAGATCACAATGTGTTTTTCAACGACTTTTCCATGAGCACTAAGTCATTGAGTCATTCATGAGGGACAGCTGGTTCGTTTACCCACTCACGGTACTAGAAGCCATCACTGCTCTCATTTGAGAGATGAGGAAGCTGAGGCTTACAAACATACCAGAGGAACTCTCTGCTATTGTGCAGCAATTAAGCAGAAGAACCGGGACTTGAAGCCTGAGGTCTGTGGCCGGTGGCCAAGGCCCACACTTTTCCTGAGCACGAGACCCTTTCCTTTATGACTCTTTATTAGCAGCCAGATCCCACATAGACTGGAGCTTCCTGAGCAACAAACACACCATTCACACTTGCACCACGGGTCTGTGGAGCTGTCTGGAGCAGACTCCGCACGTTTTGTTCACATTCCTCCTCGTGGTCTAGGGTTAAATGGAGTATAGGATAAAAAGATCACTTCATTCAAAACTGTTAAGGCCAGGCTAGCCCTTTCTGCCTCAGTATTTGAAGGCACACATTAAATTCTGGATACTATTTAACAAGGAGTTAATTTATTGCTATTTGGTTTTGCGTTTGACACAAGGTCTCATCATGTAACTCTGCCTAGCATGGAACTCACTGTGTAGACTGGGCTGCCATAGAACTCAGAGATCCACCTGCCTCTGCCTCCCCGCTGCTGGGATTACAAGTGGACACCACACGCTTATAAAAAAAAAAAAGGGGGGGGGGGAGGGAAGTACTTTAAGACACTAATCTGAGACAACTAACACAAACGCAGAAAAGTTCCGCATGGCTAAAATGAACATGCGTCATTTAAGTTCACACGCAGGCTTTACCAGGACAGCAGGCCAAACCCATCCAGTCTCAAATTATATTCACTCTCATGCTTTGCTTTCCATACAATATTGTTTTTTAAAACTAAATGTACAGAGAAATCCAAGTTGGAATTCAAGATGAAAAAAATAAATAAAAAGAAAGAAAAGAAAAACAGACCTCCTGAAACAGCACACAACTCAGAACTTCGCATCCCAGAGCAACTCCAGAGCCAATATAGTGGTACTCAGAAAGATGCAGACTTGGAGGTTGGAGAGATGACTCCACAGGTAAAGGCACTTGCAGCCAAGCTGAAGACCTGAGTTTGATCCCTGGGACCCGTATGGTGGGAGGAGAGAACTGACTCCTGTAAGTTCTCTCCCTTTCTCTCTCTCTCTCTCTCTCTCTCTCTCACACACACACACACACACACACACACACACACACACACGCACAATAAATAAATAAATAAGTAAAGTAATAAAAATATTTGAAGTTTCCTTGTTTGGATTTTTAGATTTTAGTAATGCTCAACCTGTAAAGTCTATGCAAATATTTCAAAATTTGAGACACTCCAAAACCTGAACCCCTTCTGGTCCCAAGCATTTTGGGTAAGGGATACCCAGCTCATAATGATGAAATGAACAGTCTTCCAGCCTAATGTAACTCACAATGAGATGGTCTCCGTGTAGCTCCTTAAACTGTACCAAAATTCAACTCAGAAACAGTGTCTTAAAAAGTTGGTTTCTTTTGGTTGGTGCTTAATTTCTTAGATGTGTAAAAGTCCCAAAGCAAAGGAAGGCTATCAGAGCTGATGCTGGTGAGAAGAAAAACCATACAACTCTCAAAACAATAGTTTGCTGATATGCTATAAAAATGTAAATGAATATATTACATGATTGGCAAGTGTTAATGGAAAAATATTACCTGGTGCATAAAGGTCAAAGGTCAAACTACAGACCATAGCACTCACAACCTTCCCTTTGTAGCTCTGTCTGGCTTTCTGGTCTTCTACAAATTCTCTTTCCACTTTGGCTTTGCTCACTCATTTCAAGAAATGGCCTTTCCAACCCCTCTATCATCAGCAGAAGCCTTGTCCATCCCTAGATGAGTGTTCTCTGTCTCAAAAACCAGTCTGTGCTGTAAACACTGGCAGGCTCGCTCCCTACAAATGAGGATAATGTTGCAAATCCCTGGACCACACGGGGGATCAGAGCGTCCTCATCTTTGCATCTTTCATGAACATTTCACAGCACAACACAACACACACCACAGCACACACAGGATACACAGCACAGCAGACAGCACAGCACACACCACAGATCACAGCACACACAGGATATACAGCACACAGTATACAGCACACACAGGATACACAGCACAGCACACAGCACACACAGGATATACAGCACACAGCATACAGCACACACAGCACATACAGGATACACAGCACACACAGCACACACAGCACACACAGCACACACAGGATATATAGCACACAGCATACAGCACACACAGCACATACAATGATACACAGCACACAGAGCACACAGCACACACACAGCACATACAGGATACACAGCACACACAGCACACAGCACACACACAGCACACACAGCACACAGCACACAGCACACACCACACAGCACACAGCACATACAGGATACACAGCACACACAGCACACAGCACACACATAGCACACACAGCACACACCACACCACACAGCACACAGCACATACAGGATACACAGCACACACAGCACACACAGCACACAGCAGCTGAGCAGATGCCTCAGAACAGTGCTGCAGCACAAACTGAAGATGAGGTCCCTTGCTGTCTTTTCTTTCTTTTCTTTTTTTTTTTTCTTTTTTTTTTTTTTTTTTGTTGTTGTTCGAGGCAGAGTTTCTCTGTTGTAAATCTGGGTGTCCTGGAACTTACTCTGTAGTAGACCAGGCTGGTCTTGAACTCATAGAGCTCCACCTGCCTCTGCCTCCTGAGTGCTGGGATTAAAGGTGTGTGCCATCACCGACCGGCTCCCTTGCTGTCTTACAATTTGTTAATGCATTCGTAAACTTATAAAAACACATTCATTAGAGATGACTGCATTGCAGTTTTAAACTGGGGATGGTGTGCTGAATGCCTGCAATCCCCATATGCAGAAGGCAGAGGCAGGCAGATCTCTTTTGAGTTTGAGAGCAGCCTGGTCTACATAGTAAGACCCTATCAACATCAACAACAATACTAATACGATTTTACATAACTGCTCTAGTGATCACTTCCAATTCTGCCACTCATGAGTAACCTTGAGTATGTGACTTGGTCCTTATAAGCTTTAGTTTCCTGACCTGTAAACCAGGACTATCGATGACTAGGACTTCTGTCAAGTAAAATGAAATAGCAGATACCTGGCATGTAGTAAAAATTAAAGGGAGTTATTAGTACTTAAAAACTCTTCTCCTTCACCAGGTTAAGAGCTGTAAGTAATAATCTAAGTAGTACTTGAAACCAGTATTGTTTTTTGACTTCTACTCCCCATAATTCTTCACTGAGAAATCTCATGCCTCAGCCCATAATTGGTAGGTGGGATAGTGACGTTTTAAAGTTCAGTGAACTTCCTCAGGATAGCTGAGTAACTCAACACATACCAGTGCTGTATTTTCTCCTCTGCACAACATCAGTAGGCGATGACTCCAACTGTAATCCCCAGTTGTTTTCATGTAACACGGCTACCAACTTGGCCATGGTGTCACCACCGTATTACTAGCCCCTCCTGGCAAACCTTAGAGACTTCCAGCAGAGCTCCTGTTCAATGGCAGAACAGCATCTCAGTCACAGTTGTGCTGACTAGAGACCTATATAACACAACCCAGGGGCTTCTCCCAGAGGCCCTTCATACAGTCACCTGGTGTAACCAGCACTCACGTTCCCCAGTGATACACCAATGAATTCCAGCCGGCTTACTGAAAAGGATATCCACTGAACATTTTGAAATATATTAAAACTTATTTATAAGAAGTTTGGAGCCGGGCAGTGGTGGCACATGCCTTTAATCCCAGCACTCAGGTGGCGGAGGCAGGCAGATCTCTGTGAGTTCGAGGCCAGCTGGTCTCCAGCGTGAGTTCCAGGACAGCCAGAGTTACAACAGAGAAATGTAGTAGTCCGCTGCTGCTGGGGGAGTCTCAGCAAGGAAAACAAGGAGGCATTTCATAGGAGTAAGCTCTGCCAGACCCCAACAGAGGGAACCATGCACGTCCTGGCCAGCGCCATACTGGATCGATAGTGGAACCCCAAGTATCTGAGCTCAGGTTTTTTATTGATTCAGCACTCCTCAGGTGCAGATCATAGGCAATCAAACATCCTCCACAGAAATCTAACACCTGCAGTCAATACAAAATGCCAAAGCCTGTGCATCTTTTTTTTCCAACAGTGCACAAAAACAATTATTTTAAACACAACTAAAAATAAACTTCCACAACAGAGAAACCCTGTCCCAAATATTAAAAAAAAAAATTTTTTTAAAAAGAAGAAGAAGAAAAAGAAAGAGAGAGGTGCATGCTCATGCTCATGAGTTTCTGGGAAAACAAATGACTGAGAAGTAAATGATCTAACGCAACACTTGCTTTATAACCAGTGGGCTGGAAAAACCCACAACAAATATCTCCTCTGTATTAGAGTTGAGTTTCCCATATCACTTTCAAAGGAGCATGCTAACTTTCTGACAAAATATCAATAGCACACCAAATAATTACATGGTGTTAACACAGAAGCGAAGTGGCAGGCTGAGGACCCTGAGGCTGGTCTGCATGGTTTCCGGGAGGGAGTGCTTGAGGCAAGTTAACTGATTTCTTTATCAACCAGAAACATCGATGCTTATGAATTTTTCATTTTTACCTTAGTATTTTCCTTCTCCCAAATTAATGAACAACTGAGTACAACCTAGACACCTTTGCCTAGCGGCGTCTCTAGTCCCTTCATACGTAAAATGTCAGCATATAATGACTGAAATGGCCATTGTCTACTTAGAACACACACCCGGCATCCTGCAGGAACCTCCCCCTGAAGTCACCACCATAAGTGTCTTAAGACTGTACTCTTTGAGACAGTGAGGTCCACATGGTCACATTTCAGCACCTCTGGAGCTGAGACACTGACTAGACAGGATGTGCTCAACATCACCATTATGAGCAGACTGGTAAACTGCAACGCTACTACAGGCCTATCCTCAGCCAAGTGGGACGGAGACATCAGGACTGAAATGACATCTAAAGTGTCCATTGTCAGATATGACTGGTCCACATTCAGCCTGAAAGCACAAGAGCTGGGCATTCTAGTTGGTGGGCAGAAAGAAGTTAGAGTTAGCGGAGTTCTACAGACTGACACGCTGGCTCCTAGAAAGATGGTGTGCCATACGTGTGCACACTAGTGCCACATGTCTGCACACTAGTGCCACGTCTGCACACTAGTGCCGTGTCTGCACACTAGTGCCACGTGTCTGCACACTAGTGCCGTGTCTGCACACTAGTGCCATGAGCACTGACTCTTCTGGCAAAGTTCTAAAGATACTTCTACTGACGCCTTTCAGGCTCGTTGCACAGTGCTCTTTATCAGAATCTTCAGTCTTTCTACCTCTCCACGTTGTGCCAAATCAGCTCTCAGCTAACTCTGGCAAAGACTTGTCTCTTGCACACCTTCTCCTCTCCAGCAGATTTTCCACACGGGGGGTGGGGTGGGAGGAAGCCTTTCCAAAAGACAATTTAGTCATGCCATGCTCATATTCCCACAAAACCTTGAAAACACTCTTTGTTGCTCTTAGGAGAAAGGCTGGGACCCTTAGCACTGCCTCAACAGACTTATCTACTCCAGCCCTGCTCACTTCTCCAGACACAAGTGTAGCACCCACACCCCACCTCCCAATGCCCCACACGTGCGCACATGCACACACACACACTCCCTAATTCTGTGTTCATGCCATCACACTCATGTTCCTTGCACATACAGTGACTCTTCTGACTTTAGCATATCTCCCTACAATTGTTTCTTTCCCACACCCAATCCCCCAGTTAACACCTACTTAACCGTCAGATTCGGAGTCACCCAAATACCCTGCCTTCCTCCCTTGCCCTGCCAGCTCACTCACCAGAGCTCGAGAGGCACAGTCCCTGATGGTGCTGCCCACCTGTGTGTTACTTCCTTAGTGTCTGTCTCTCCATCCCACCCCACTCCCAAACCACATGTGCCCTGAGAACAACTGCGCTCACAAAAAGAGACCTTGTTTCTGAAAAGAAATCATTTTTAAGCTTAGTAATAGGAAATCATGAAAGACCAGTGGTTTTATCAGGGCACATGTGTGCGTGAGTATATGTTTCATTGCCTTGTAAGTTTTTTCCATCCATTTTTTTTTTAAAGCCCTGGTCAAAATTTAAAAGCATCATGGTGATGGTGATGGTAGAAGACTGATATATTTTCTAAAGCGCAGAGACCAAGGCATTCTAAATCAGCAGCTTTGCCTGAACCTCTTCACAACTTCAGAGCAACACGAACCATGGCTCTTAAATATAGAACTGAGTCCTTTAGAGAGTTATTTTAAAACCCAGGGAACTATAAAAGGATTATAGCACCTTTGAGGCAGTGAGAAAGAGATTAAAATGTGTGCCAGAGAAGGGATTACAGAACATACGACTGGAGAATCCATGGCAGTGAAGTCAGTAGCTAGAGGGTCAGGGGAAAAATCTGCTCCTTAGTGGCTTAAAGAAACTCCCCTTCCTACCAACACTTACTGTGAGCAAGTAGTTCTGGCATTCGGTGAAGAATTGTGTGTTTGTGTGTGTGTGTGTGTACTCACTAGTATTTTAAAGAAAAAGAGATTTCATATATTAAATATGACATCTATCCAGTCCTTTCTCAGAAGACAGCATTGTTTTCTTCAAATTGGTACCTGTGTTAGCATGTTGTAGGGTTTTTCTCCTTGTGTAAAAAGTAAATAGATGGAAAATAAGAACCATGTCAAAGTCCCCAGCCCTTTCCCAACTTGGTGCTTAAAGTCCTAGATATAAATCAAAGTAGTTAGGTAACTCCTGCAGGCTACAGAAAACACTAAAGTTCAGAGCTGAAGCCGGAATGCCTCATGGGTGTTCAATTATTAATGCACTTCCCCTAAGGCTTAACCCATCCAGTGCACCTGGCAAGAGTTTGGGCTCAGTGGAGCTGCACGCGCTGGGGAGAGCAGACATTTAAAAAAAAAAAAAGCACACTTTAGTTAGAACAACGATGAACACAGAGCTATTAAAACCCTCCATGGTGAGTGTGCCGGCCCTACAAGAGACTTCTCTGTCAATGCAGATATCCAGTTAGTATCGATATATGCTTTTAGGTATCCAGAAAAGCAAAAAGGCTCTGGACAGCAATCAATATATACAAAGAATGGCCAACGTGCCCATTACATAGAGAACAAGGACCCCTAGAAGCTTGCAGTGCTCCCTGAGATGCTCTGGCCCTCACCACAGCCTTTGTCCTCCTTCGGGACTGTCCTGAGAACACCTCCTTCCTATGTTGCTAAAGTCCCGCAGGATATTCCCTCCAGAACCAATTAACTCACCTTGCTTTTCATAACCACTACTAGGACTTTCCCCTCTGTTTCTTGGGGTCTTGCACAACAGGTAGACTAGCTTTCCATTTTCTACACTGCTGTGTGTACTTTGGGCCAGATATTTATGAAAGCTGTCAGACCTAGAGAGACTCAAAGACCTGAGACTCTGTCCTGTCAGTCTGGTAAAGCAATCAATGGCCACAGAGCTGGCATAGTTCTGCTGATACAGAAAGCATTTATCAGGAACCTCCAAGTGGCAAGCTCCGAGGTGAACTAAACAAGATTCCTGCCCTTGAGTTCACGAGCCAGTAGAAGAGGATACCACTGAAAACAATGGTTACCCACAGGAAAAATGACAGATCTGCACCATGATATCTAAGGTATGATCAGGGTCCTGTTGCCACACAGAAGAGAGAACAAACTCAGCCTGAAGGTCGATGGGAACGGGCCTCCTCTGCAGAATCCAGCTCATGTTAATAATCAGGAAAGAAAAAGAAAGGAAAGGAAGGAATATGATAGCCAGCCAAATGAACGGCACATAAGAAGGCAAGAGAGATAAGAGCCTGGAGCCCCATACCAGTGTGGCCAGAGTTTGAAGGACAGGTGGGAGGCAGGAGAGGGGGCCACTTTGACTCTCTTGAATAGAAGAAGTGCTACCCTCTAGTTGAGGTAATAAATATTTGTTTGCTTGTTTGTTTGTTTTACAATTTTTATAATTATTGCAATATTTTATTATTATTACAATATGTATGATTGTAATATGTTTTACACTTTGGTTACTAAGAGGCAGCTGGAGTGGTGATGGCGCCCAGCAGTAGAGCTCTTGCCTTATGTAAAATCCAAGGCTCATCCCCAACACTGCCCCCACCCCAAAACACCAGAATACACAGCTCTAGTACCAGCCTGGTCACTAACTACACAATTCCTCTTGGGTACAAATGTCCACCTGGAAAATGAGATGCATGGATTGTATTTACTATGTTCTCCTCCCTCGTCCTTTCACACTACAGTGGAGAAGCCACAGGCTCGTTCATACAAGGGCCGAGAAAGGAAACTTCACAGAGTGGCACTTTTCACATAGAAAGAGATGCACAAATCACTGGGTAAAAGTTTGTGGAGTGTACAGGACATGTGTTCAATTTCAAACTATCCCCCCAAAATTACTGACTTATTAAGAAGGGGGCCAGTGAGATGGCTCAGCAGGTAAAGGCACTTGCTGCCAAACCTGGTGACCTGAGTTCTATCCCATATGCTGGGAGAGAACCTGACCTCCAAATGCATAGGTGTGTCTACATACACACTAAATATAATAAATGGTTTTTTAAGAGAGAAGATGCTTTAAAATGTGGTATTTGTAGGGGAGATGGGACAAAACAAAACACAAACAAATAAATAAACAAAAAAAAAATCCAGCAACTGCCTTGATTCTAATTGTAAGGGAACAATCACAACTCCAGACTGCAGAACCTTAACTAACCTGGATTCTACAAATCAGTTCGTCAGTGCCTCCCTACCACCATGATAGCTAGATAGATAGCTAGATGATGGATGGATGGATAGGTAGATAGATAGATAGATAGATAGACAGACAGACAGACAGACAGACAGATAGACGGGTGGGTGGTAAAGGGGAAGAGATCAACGGAGTGAAAGAAAAAAAGCAAGAAATTTCTCTAAATGAAAAGCCATCAAAAAGACACAATGACTGAAGGAATATGGACTGAATATTAGATAATATACTTGTATTGATGTTAAATTTGTTGACTGTGTAACAATACAGGGCTTATTTTAGAGAACCACTTAGACTTAAATTTTTTAATTTTACATTTATTTATTATAGTGTGTGTATGTGTGTGTGTGTGTGTGTAGGTCAGAACAACTTGCAGGACTCAGTTTTCTCTTTCCACCATGTTAGCAGCAAATGCTCTCACCAGCTGAGCCATCTCTCCAGCCCCATGCCTCTAGTTACATAAAATACATGCTACAGTATTTAGGAGTAATGTATCATAATGTCTACATTCTACTTTTAAATGACCATGGTTCAGGAAAGAAAGATACTTGTATTTGCCCCACACATACACATACTTATGGAGACACATGTAGCAAAATCTTAACAAGTGGTGGATCTAAATGTATGGTTTATAGGGATTCACTGTAATTATTAAACTCTGGTTTCAGAGGAGATAAGAGAATAATGTAGAAAACTACAAAGGAATCTTTCTGATAAATATGTTATAAAAACAGGAAGGCTTTAAAGACTGAAGAGAATATAGAAATACGAAGTTTTCATTTCAGGACATAGAGGAAGAGGTGTAGGTCTTGAGATTATTCCAGGGGGAAATGAAATTTTAACTAGGAATTAAAGGTCACGCAGTTTCAGATGGACAGGAATGTGAGCAGGTGCTAGCCAGACACGTGGTACTGACACCTCTGCACCATATGGACATGGAGTAACTGCTTTGGACAGCAGATAAAGGCAGGGGCTAGAGCCAGAGAATGAGGAGCTCTTCAGACTCTCGGGAGCATCTAGATTCTATGCCGGAGGTGACAGGGATGCTGGAAAATATTTACCAATTTCCTTCCAAATAATCAAAGAAATGCCTGATTGATTTAGGGAGTTCAGACAAGCATACAATGAATTGAATGTCTCTCTTGCTTAAGTCTCTATCGCTGTAATAAAACACCATGACTAAAAGCAACTGGGAAGGAAAAAGAATCATTTCATTTTATTTTATAGTCCATCACTGAGGGAAATCAAGGCATGAACTCAAGGCAAGAACCTGGGAGGCAGGAGCTGAAGCAGAGGATGAGGAGGAGTGCTGCTTACTGACAGGCTCCTTATGGCTTGCTCTGCCAAGATTCTTACAGAACTCAAGACCAGTCAGGTGGTGGTGGCGCACACCTTTAGTCCTGGCACTTAGAAAGCAGAGACAGGCAGATCTCTGTGAGTTCAAGGGCAGCCTGGTCTACAGAGTGAGTTCCAGGACAGCCAGAGTTACAACAGAGAAACGCTGTCTCGAAAAAAGAAAAAAACAAAAAAAACCTTCCTGCCTTAGTCTCCTGAGTAGCTGGAACCACAGATGAAAGCTTCCTTAGGGAACTTTAACTTTAAAACAAGTTAAAATTATGTTTTTCTTTTCACACTATAAAAGTAGTTATTCTTTCATACTATTAAAAGTCTTGTAAATGTAACTAAAATCATTCTATCGTATGTATGTACTCAGAGCTCCCAACCCATTGTCAATGCTGGACTTTTAGACCGATGCTCTGAACTATAGTGCTGTCTCTCCAGTTCCTATTTTATAATTTCTTTTTTTTTTTTTTTTTTGCTATTAAAAATATTTATGGAGCCTGGAGATATGACCCCACCACTGAAAGCACCTAGTGCTTTTGCAGAAGACCCAGGTTTGGTTCCCAAAAGCTACATGCAGTTCATGACCACCTGTAACTCTAGTTCCTGGGGAAAGGAGCAGTGGCTATACAGGCCAAAGGAGCACGTGGGGACATCTTCAGTGGTGGTGTAACAGCAGGAAGGCCAGGGTGCAGGTCGCAGAGTCAGATGCAAAGAAGCAAGGACCGAGACACAGGGGTTGCAGCTCATGGGCCCTCAACAACTCTACATCATTCTTCTCTATCTTGTCTATCTTGACATTTTAAATAGGGTACTGTCATATTACTGTAACGGCAGGAGCTTTCACTGTCTGGTACAATTCAGAATGACCATACTGGCTGAAACAGAATGAAGAGAGAGAGAGAGACCCTCACTAATTCATTTTAAATAGACTAATGAGCTGAATATATAGACACACACCTATAACCCTGGCATTTGGGAGGTAGAGGCAGGAGCATCACTAGTTCAAGGTCAGACTGAGCTGCACTGCAAGACTTTGTGGCAAAATATAGTAGGAAAAAAACCATTCAACTTGAAATAAAATGCTATTAAGCATATAAAACATAGGAGGCACAAATAAAAGAGTCCCAAGGGCATGGATGGTAGCAGTGGGTTTTTTTTTTTTTAAGGAAAGAAAGAAAACCTTTAAGAGTCATTTCAAAAGCAAATCACTAACCAGAAACAAGAAGAAACCAGCATAAATTCATATGTACAGTACATTACAGAACAGAAAACAGGTCTAATTTAACCTTGTATTGCCCATAGTTCTTTATTAGAACACTCAATAAAGCTTACGGATTAAAAATGAATCAAAGAGAGCTTTCTAAAGATGGAGAAAGTCCATGAGAGGGAGCAACAAGGACAAAGATCCCAGGAATGGCAGCCTTGGGAATGGAAGGGAAAGTCAGGAGGAGAGAGGCTAGAGGAGTGGAGACACTGAGAGAGCCAAGCTGGAGAGTGGTCCCAGCTACTGCCAACCTCAGCGAGGGAGCCAAAACAGCTAGGAAGGATGGCAACCATGACGCCAGTGACATCGCTGCCTAAGACTGTCTGAAGCCAGATTGTGGAGAACTCACGCCGAAGCTGTGTGTGAGAAAATGAAGTCACTAGCTATTTTTCTTAAGAAATCTTGCAGTTTAGAGAGAGAGAGGGAGAAGGTAATGATTGCACACAATGCAGAACCCGGCCAGAAATACCTCCACTTACCTCTGACCAGGTGGTGGGACCAAGAAACCCTTATGAAAACATTTATAACATTCAGTATGGCGAGGGCCTCCGGCTACCAGGGTGGGAGACTGAACGCAGGAAAGGGACATGCTGCCATTGTGGAAAGGGCAGCTAACCTTCATGTCTTCTCTAATACCTGGCTTGGAGAGTGGCCTTCAGGGGTCAGAGAGAAAGTGGGAACCGCTGACTTGCTGGATATTTAGCTAATGGGAGCTAAGCCAGCTTAAACCAATTAGGGTTCTTTTGCCAGCGTTTCTGCTTCGGTCTCTGTGATCCTTCTAGAGGACCAACACATCCTCCAACATCTAGAGACATCACATTCTGCTCCTGCTCCAGAGGGAGGCACAAAGAAGCCACCAGGTCTGTGCTAATTGATATGTTTCATTATCCAGTAATCAGGTCAGACCTGGTCTGATACTTTTAAATATCCAGGAACAAAGTAAATAATAAATGTTTGTTTGTGCAACACACATGGGGCAATGCTTGTCTGTCAGCAAAGAAACATCAACTTCTCTTCCTAAAACACTTATTTTCCTTAAGTTAGCTAACAGAATAGAGACAGTCTGTGGTCATCATCTTATGTTATTTTAAGACAGTCTTGCTTGTCCTATGACATGGATACATTCTAAAACAAATCACATCCTTAGGTGATTTTGTCATTGTACAAACATCATGGATAGCACACAGCAGGTCTATACAGGGTACACACACACACACAGAGTATATCCTATTACTCTTTGGGTCATGAACAAACAAGAGTAAATCAAACCTTGCTAAACCATTGGCTACTGATGGATTCTGGGGAGGGACAACCATTGTCTTCAGTTGAGTGCCACTGATGGCCCACTAGGCTCCAAGGAAAAGCTTCAAACCCACTGTCACACAGAGGGCCCTGGGTAAACTCAGTGGGTCACAAAATAAAATAACAAGACATAAATGAGGAAAGGGGACTTGTAGAGTGCAGGGCAGGAAACAGGTGGGAGGGACAGCAGCTAGAATGTATTATATACATGTGGGAATTTGTCAAAGAACCAATTCAATCAAAGCTATGAGGAAAGCATAATGCAATCAGGAGAGACAGTAAATATGAGATGAGTGGGGCTGCTGACAGCAGAACACAGCATAATTCTTCATGGTACATTCATAAGTAGGGACATACCCTAGTATCAGGGCTGTGGAGGTACACATCTTTAATCCCAGCACTCAGGAGGTAGATGCAGTCAGATCTGAGTTCATACTTTATAGCACATTCATAAGTAGGAATACACTCTAGTATTGGGGCTGTGGTGGTATACATCTTTAATCCCAGTACTTAGGAGGTAGAGGCAGTCAGATCTGAGTTCAAGCCCAACCTGGTCTACAAAGTGAGTTCCAAGACAGCCAGGGCTACACAGAGAAACTTTGTCTCAAGAAACAAAACAAAACAAAGACTGACAGTGCAGTACATCTACGCCATCACCACAAACACGTGAGCAATGCATTCCACTCCAACATTACAACCTAAGCAGGCAACAGGAGTTTTTGCTCCACTATAATCTGACGGGACCACCATCCTGTGTTGTTTACCACTGACCAAAATGTCTTATGCAATATGGCTGCAATTAAATAGAAAGTTTCTACGTGGATTCAGAAAAAAAAAAAAAAATCATGTTGCTTATCTGAACCATACAAAATTTTATAGAACTAAATTAATACCTGATCCTTACCAGAGTTAAAAGGTCTTTTTATTTTTGTACTCAGCATAAGTCTAGAAACTTCTAGGTGTGCCTCAAGCACGGGGTTCCAGAGCACAGCTTTTAGTCTTTGTCTCCTTTTAGTGATCTTGACTGGGCTTACAGGGGCCATTTCTACAGATAAAGGGAAGCAGCAGTTCCCAGAACTCCTCATCCCCTCAGGACTGCAGCTTAGCGCTGAAAGGACTCTTGAGAGCTGACTCCCTACCCGCCTTCCGTTTCTCCAGCACTATCAGTCAGAACGCTGCATTCCAGGAAGGCTGCAAACAACTCCACAAACTGGGTTTTGTTCATCTGATAGCAGGTTTTGAAATCAGATGCAAATCCAAACTCAACCCCTTCATTTCATACACACAGAGTAGAGGGCCTCACTGTATCACCCTGGTTACCTGGGGACCCCAAGTATTCAAGGATATAGCGATGGCGACAGCAGAGGGTAATGGAAAGCTAGTGTCTCTGCTCAGTGACCAACTACAGAGAAGACATTATTCACGACAAGCTTCAAATCTAGGAGACCCATGAGTGACAAAATAAAACGTGCCTTAGAAGAGATGGCAGAGCGTGCTGTATTGTTCTGGCTGTTTTTCTTAATTTCCCGTCATAAAATCCACTCAAACAGCTGAGTCTTGCCTGAGTCTCAGGACTATGTAAACCCCAAATGCCATTCTACAGAGGCTCAGAGTTGAGTCAGCACATTGCTTTTTATGATCGCAGACAGGCAAATGGAAAAACTAAGGCTTTGTGCACTCCGGTGAAGATCAGAAGATGCCCTCGGTCCGTCTTTGCCCCACGGGAAAATGCTGACCCTCTCAGATTACCACACCCCATTCACAGGCATTTCAAAAAAAAGAAAGAGAAAAGATGACTGGGGATGAAGCTTCAAGAGCTCTTGCCTGGCATGCGCGCAAGGCCCTGGATTTCCCGTTAGTACTGCGGGGATTCGTTGTCTTTTCCAGTGACCTGGAAAGCCAAACGCTCATGTCACACTGATGGTAGCAGCATGAAAGGTGCTGACTAAAAACCAGCACTTCCTCTAGTCGCTGCAAAGAAAACCCTTGTGGGATGATCTTCTGAAGAAGGCACTGCCAAACAATTTAGATATCAGTCAGATTGTTTTCTGAACTCATCCAGTATCCCTGGACTGCTATAAAACCACCGTAAATATTACCTCCAGCCAGTCACATAGCCCAGGCTGGCCTCAAACTTGCTATGTAGCTAAGGATAGTTTTGAACTTCTGATCCTCCTGCCTTCACCTCTGAGTACAAGAATTATAGGAATTACCACCACACCTGTTTTCAGTGGTGCTGACATCAAACCCAATATTTCATGCATGTTAAGCAAACACTCTATAAACTGTGCAATGTCCCCAGCCCCTCACCAAAAATGCCTAAAATTTTAAAGAAAAATATAAAATATACTGCAATCAAATGAAACAAGTAAATGTAAGATAACCCCAAGGAATGCAGGTACTTTCCAAAAATATTTTAAAGGTTTTGTTTTTATGTGTATGAGGGTTTGCCTGCATCTGTGTATATGCCCAAGAGGGCCAGAAGATGACATCAAATCCCTTATAACTGGAGTTATAGTTGATTGTGAGCCTCCAAATAGGAGCTGGGAACCTAACCAAGATCCCCTGGGAGAGCAGCAAGTACTCTTAACCACTGAGCCATCTCTCCAGGCCAAGAAATCCAAGTGATAAAGCATTTTCCTATTTTAGAACCATCTGCTATCTAGTAAGTTTAACAGGTTGCAGAATGTAAGATCAATGTGCAAATATCACTTGTTCATTAGCTATGAACAATTGGACAATAAAACTAATAAAGGAATTCCATTTACTGTGGTATAAAAAGCAAATCAAATACTTAGGAATAAATTTAACAAAAAGAAACTACCTACAGTGCACTGATGGAAAAGAAAGACCTATAGCTGGAGGGCACGCCCTATTCCTGGGTGAAGACTTAATGTATCAGTGTTACCACACTCTCCAAACTGACACAGAGATGCAGTGCAATCCCTACCAAAAGTACAACTTTGTTTTGGTAGAAGGGAACAAGTTGACCCATGACAATTGAAGGAGCATACTTCCCAATTTAAAAACTCGCTACAAAGCTACATGAACTGGGAAAGTGTGGTATCAGCATAACAATGTCAGCAGAGGAATTTAAAGCTCAGAAATAAGCCTTCATTTTAACAGCTTTTTCATTGTCCTATTCACTTTATGATTTTTGAGAGGATGTCAAGATGATTCAATAGAGAAAGAATAGTCTTTTCAACAAATGTACTGTGACAACTGATACCCACACTCAAGAGAATGAAAGTGGACACTGTATACACTGACTCAGAATGGGACCCTACCGAACACCGTATACACTAACTCAGAACAGATTAAAGACCCTAGTGTAAGAACTAAAACCGTAAAACTCAAAGAAGAAAATGCAAGCATGAATCTTCACGACTGTGGTTCTGGCAATTGTGTTTTAGACATGACAAGAAGTACGACAAGGAAAAATGACAAATAGGCTTTACTAACATTAAAAACTTTCCTGTTTCAAAGTAAAAAGGTAAATCACAGGATGACTCACAGAATGGGATTATAACTACACATCACATATCTGATAACTGAATAGTATTCCATGTATAAAAAGAACTCTTAAAATTCAAAAAGAGATGGCTCAGCAGTTCAGAGCACATACTGCTCCGGCAGAGGCCTGGAGGTCAGCTATAGCACCCATGTCAGGCAACTCACAATGCCAGTAACTCCAGCTCCATGGGATCTGATACTGTGAGCACCTACATTCATATGCACACACCTGTACACATACATTATCGTACATTTTAAAAATATGAATAAAGAGATGGGTAAAGGAACTACAGAGACATTCCCCAAAGATATGGTGGTAGCTGTAAGCACAAGAAGAGATGATCAACAACAACTGCAAAGATGCAAATCAAAGCCACAGGAAATGCCACCTCACATTGTCTAGGATGCCTATAAAGGATGTGTGTGTGTGTGTGTGTGTGTGTGTGTGTGTGAGAGAGAGAGAGAGAGAGAAGTGTGGAGGGACTAGTACCCTCATACATTGCTGTTAAGAATATAAAATGAGACACCCACTTTGGAAAAGAGCTTAGACATTTCTCAGAAAGTCAACACCTGAGTAACCACTTGACTCCTACCTAGTTACCCAAGAGAACTGAAAATATATGTCCCCACAAAAAATACCTGTGCACAACAACACTATTCACAATGCAAAAAAAAAAAAATGCAAACAGCACAAATGTCTATCCACAGGTCAGTCATAAACAAAATGTATTGAAGCCTTGAGACGAGATATCCGGCCATCGAAGAGTGAGGTGCTGATTCAGCTGCAGCATGAATGAACCACGAATACAATTACGCCGAGTAAAAGGAGCCAGTCATGAGGCTGCATTTCATTTAGATGTATTGTCCAGAATAGGGTCACCCAGAGACAGAAAACAGATAGCGGGAGCAGGAGCTGGGGGGCAGGGGTGGGGAGCATCTGCTTCCAGGATGGGGATGCTTGTGAGGATGAAAATGTTCATGCGCTTTAGAGGGGCAAACTACAGCCCAACTTTTAAAATTTGTAAAAAAAAACTATTTGTTTCAGTAATAAAATGTTCCAAGGAGAAGTGAAGTAATACTGAGTTCCTTAGCATGAGCAAAGGTGAGTTTTTCCAGGACCAGGACACACAGCGTCCTCAGCAGATCTGAACTGTTTCCAAGTGTATCAGCACACAAAGTTAACAATCAGACTTTTGCAAAGATCAGCTGTGATAGCCCCACCCTAACCCATCAACTACTTTTACTTTTCTCACATTCCCTCCTAGTCTAGGCATGTGCATAGTTTTACAAGTCTATAATCCTTACAGATAATTGCCCTCCGTTTCCCACACAGCCTTCACAATTATCATTAAATGATTGTAATTAGCTGCCATCTCTGATTTCCTTCATGTTCCCCTCTGTGCCCTCTCCTCAGGTGTTATTCACCATTCACAGGCGATGTTACGACATCCCTGGATGTGAAAGCCAATGTTACTCTTTTCTTTTCTTGAAGCACTGAGTAAAGATTTCAGAGAAGAGACTACTGGCCCGAGGGCAGTTTTAGGACTTCCGAAAGCCTCCCAAAAATGTCACCATTGCCCTGCTCTGAGTGACACAGACTCCCCACATTAACATTACTGTTTTTATATTTTTTATATAATCAATGCTGAAACCATTTTATCAGAGTAATCAGAGGATTTCCTTTTTGTATTAAAACCTGGGACATTCAAAGGCTTTCCAAGTCTATGAGAACTTGCTTTAGACTTTTTCATCTTTGTTCTCCTTTCCTGTCACCTGTAGGTAAAAAAGTAGCTATTGTAATCTTGGTATTTGTACTTTAAAGAGAATAGAACACGTAATAAATCATAGTCAGCTTGTCAAGTTAACAAGCAGCCTGAAAAGGGCATAGAATCCAATCACAATGAAAAGGAGGGCTGGTGAGATGCAGTGACTAAAGGGGCTTGCCACCAAAGCTAGCAATCTGAGTTCAACTCCCCCGGAACCCACATGGTGGAAGGAGAAAATCAACTCTCTGACTTCCACATTTGCACCTTGGCACACATATACACATACCAATAAGAATAAATAAAAGAAAAACTATTTTTTATAAAAGAGAAAGGGGGACTGCACTAATCAGTCTCTTTTTAAGATTCTAACATTCACAGCCACTATAAACTCCTATGCTACAGTGTCTCCCTGACTGTCAAACTCCAGACTGGATTAGGAACTGCTATCATGAACTTGACCCATCAAAATTCATGTTGAAACTTAATCCCCACCATGGGGTACTTGGGGTCCTCAGGACAGGCTGGGTCATGAGGGTGGCCTAAAGAAGGACTCAGGTGCTATTGCCAGGCTGTAGGGAGCTAGCCTAAGGCTCTTTTTCCTCTGTCACTTTTCTATCCTATGAGGACAAAGTAAGAAAGCCTTTACTAGACACCAAAGGCCATGATCTTAGACTTCCCAGCCTGGAGAACTGGGAAAAATAGATTCTTATTATGTATAACTTTCCAGTTTCTGGAATTCTGTTACAATATCATGAGCTGGACCTGTTCTTGCCACTATATACAATTACCAATAATGTACTGCTATAATATAAATAACAGCTGGTTAGGCATTAACTCCCAGGTCCTGTTAGAAACACTTTGATATTTATTTTCACTTTTTCTTCGGAGACAAGGTTGGCCTTGAAATCACCATCCTCTTGCCTCAGTCCCTCAAGCACTAGGATTACAGGTGTGCACCACTCTGCCTGGTGCTCATCAGTTCTTATTGCATATTATATGACTTAGAAAACATCTCCACTTTCTCCTAGGGTCAGAGAGTTAAGTTACTATTCAAAGCAGATCCAAGAGAAGCTTACTTTCCTTAATTATGTCAACAAGTGACAGTCTTCCTACAGCCTGCAAATTCAAAAAAGAAACATTCCTGCCCAGTTCTGACAGTGCTAGAGTATGATGTCTTCACAGACACCGAGTATGAGCTATGGAGACCCCATCAGTATGGTATCTATGGTCAGTGGCAGCACTGCTACAAAACGGGAAGGCTACACAGGCAGTGAAGCCAACCGGTTTCTTTCCTTATGGAGTGTGCAAAGGCTGCAACAGGGGCCTCCTTAGTAGTATTCACAGCCTGCTGCTGTATGGGCTCCCCTAAGAGACCTTGGAGGCAGTTTTCTGCGAGACATGCATGTTTCTGATCTCAATGCTATCCCCAGCCTAGACTCTAGACAGGTAAGTGGGTGCCATTGGAAAGCCCCAGGGCATGTGACTTGGCCAGGTCATCAGGTCCACCTGCACCAAGCTGCAGAATAAGGAACATGTGATTGAGGTCCTGTGAGGAGTCAAGTTCAAGTTCCCTTGCCACCAGAAGATCCACATCTCAAAGAAGCAGGGCTTTGCCATTTAATGCAGATGAATTTGAAGACATGGTAGCTGTGAAGCAGATCATCCCTGAGGGCTGCCAGGTCATATATACCCCCAGTCATGGCCCCTGGACAAAGGCAGACCCTACACCCCTTACAGTTTTCCCTGTGCTGAGTCCCACATGCCATCCAGTCATGTCATGCTTACTAGTAAATCTCACATCAAGTTTGAAAATAAGTAGCTAAGTAAATAAATAAAATCAAAGCAGGGGAAATTTCTGCCATTGTCCAACACCACCAAATCTGGCTTCACAACATATGACCCACAAAGGTCACTTGCTGTTAGTTTCCTAACCCCCCCCCCGCTTCCAAAGCCAGTCACCCCAAATTTCCTTCAGCATAGACAGTCTAGAATTGCCAATACACGTGACGTCAAACAAAAGAACTTCTTGGTGGCTCTCCTTTCAGTGCTCACAGCATTTGAGGTTTCCCGACTTGTGTTCTGAGCAAAAGAGGATGAAAACACAATACTAAAATAAACTGTATGTAGCTGGACACATTTAGTGTATTTAGTGGTACACATCAATAACCCCAGGACTCGGGAGGCTAAGGTGAGAGGATCTCAAGCTCAAGGCCAGCCTAGGTTGCATAGCCAGACACCATCTTAACAAAAACAAAGATAACTATGTAATATTCCATCTATTTAATTCAATTGTATTCAATCGCAGTGATCCCTTTCTATGTATTTAAGTTTAATAAAGATTCTTCCTATGCCAAACAAGTCTGAATAGAATTAAAGTTCACTACCAATATAAAAAAAACCATTTTGATGCTGCTTTATATACAACCATTGTAAACATCTAATTGTTCTTATTAATTAATCTAATTAATTCAACAGCAAATAAAAACGTTAAATATGATGTTGCCTTCAGTGTATTTTGTGGAGTTTCCTGAATAAGGATATTTTAATTGTGCCTAAATTTCCTAACCATTAAAACTAACTGGCCCCACAAGAGTACATAATGTCTCAGACCTAAATGATTCTGAGGCCCTTTGGAGAAAAACGGTACTGCTATATGCAACCCTCCACAAACCCAAGAAAGGAGACCTGACAAGGTCCTTGCCTGATTCCTCCAGACTGTACCCAGACAGAGCCACTGTCCAATCTAGGCACTATTTATACAAAAACTTCCAAAAATCAACCATGATTCCTATCAGAATTTGGCTTATCTTGTGCATTTTAAAAATTGGAAGGAAAGTCATACAGTAATCACGAAGAGGACACGAGCATCGGAGCACTCGAGGCTGTGCTCCACCACTGCATGACACCCCAGCCCTGATGAACAGCTCAGCAGAAATACACACACACGCTCTGTGAGAGGAAAGGAGAAAGCCAAGGAACCTCTACCCCGCAGACCCAAATCCAACCTCCAAAAGGAGAACTCTAAAAGGAGAACCACTAATGAGAATATATCACTAAATCAAAAGGAGTACTTGTATTTAACAAGAGGAGGCTTTGCGCAATCCACAGAGCAATACCCACGTCCCCAAATACCCTCCCACTCTCACCATAACAGTAAACCTCCATTATCAACTAAGCTAAAGCAAAACACAACATAAAACCAGACTACACAATCAGACCTATTTTCTATGTAACAAAATGCCAGTTGACGATTGTTTGAGTGCAAGGTATCTAAAACACTGACATCAAAGTTGCAAGATAAAAACCAATGGCAAACCTGAAAACTTGATTTCTCAGTGATGTAGCTGACCTTTAACTCTGAATAAGGGATGGGAGGGTTGGCCTATCAGTGTGGAAAGAATGCCAATCTAGAGGTCAGGGATGTGAGTCTGGACCAGTGGATATGCCGAGGTAGTAAGGCATGGTCCAAACACATCCCTCCTTTCCAGGGTTTACTTCCATGTTCGCCATCCAAGCCTTCCCCTATGAATGTCCTCAGGGTAGCTTAACATTGGTGGATTCCACAGCCCCTTCCCCAGAGCCTACAGTTCACAAAGTCTCTGAGTGAGGCCTAGGATCTTACCCTTAATAAGTGACACAAATAAATCTTGTCACTTGGTTAAAACATCAGCAAACACTAGATAATCATCAAGTCTGTGCACCTTCCCACTCCCATTCAGTACTATCTGACTTCAAAGTTACATTAGAAAAATCATGCAAAATTCAATAGTTTTCATGTATGTTACTGCATGCACAAAAAATAAGATCATAGAAATATACAGATCACCCCTTTGACACCATTCACACCTTTAGACATCAATTTTTAAACACCTTCCTACATTCTAGACAAGAAGAACAAATAAAATATTCCCATATTAAGTTCTTAACATAGTAGTAGGAAAGACTTAACTGGGTTCCAGAAACAGAGAATTATGTACCTAATGGTTTTGTTTTTTGAGATAAGAGTCCCACACAGCCCAAGCTGAGCTGGAACTTACTATGTATCCAAGATGATCTTGAACTCCCCACCCTTCTGCCTCTACCTCCCAAGTGCTAAGATTACAAATGTGTGCCACCATGCCCGATTTATATGGTGCTAGGGATTGAACTTGGGGTTTTGTCCATGCTAGTACCAACTGAGCTACCTCCCTAGTCTATACCTGGTGTTTTAAATGGAAATTATACATGCACCCTTGCTTTGAAGAACATTGGATGGTGACCCCACCTGTTTCCAGCTAAGAAATAAGCAGAAAAGGACCCCACCAAATCCTAGACGGCTGTAAATCGTGAGTCCTGCCATACTGGAATGCAACTGTTTCAAAGGAGAAAAAAGGAAAAAAAAAAAGAAAGAAAGAAACAATAACTGGTTACTAATTCTTCAAAGCCACCTGGGTGTAGATAGCTGGGTGGCTAGAGTCCACAATCTTTTGATAAGAAGGTAATAACAGGTAAGAGAGGAGCCTGAACGGCTTCCTGCCACCAAGAAGCAGCTTTTTGTTGAGTTTTTCTTCCTGCTGCATTGGTTTGCTTTAGACGGTTTAGTTCTCATCGTCTTCTCGTGTGATTTACTGAGCTTATTTTCTCATTTTGATTTCTATGCAACTACAAAACTAATGATCAGCAGAGCTCTCAGGAGTGGGCTTGAAAAGGATGGCCACTGGTGAACAAGTCAACATGGCAGCTACAGAAGACGAAGATAAAATCAAGGTGGAAACAGAAAACTGAGTTTGACAAATTATTGTGTGACTCTTGAAAGGAGGACAGGTAAGAAGGCAGGTAAGACATTATTACATAATTTTGCCATTAGAAACAGTTGCAGGGGCAGAGAGCTGGCTCAGTGATTACGAGCACTTGTTCGATTCCCAGCACCCACATGAAGGTGCACCACCTTCTCAGGCATTAAGCACAGATGTGGTGTACACACATACAAGCAGACCAAACACTCATACACATAAAATAATAAAAAATAAATAAATCTAAAAAGAAACCAGTTGAGAAGCAGCCATTAAAGCAGCCCACTAGGGCAGTCCAAGGCTACTGTAGAACATCCACAAGAGGAGTCTCAGAGCTGGATGTGTAACTCTTGCAAGAAGAATTTGTTGTTATTAGAGTTACAGGAGCCACAGCATCGATACATTTCAATGTTTAAAAAGGAGGCACCGACCCTTACACTATCACCAAAGCACTGGCTCTAAAGCAACCAACACACACTCCATGAAAACACGTGCAGAAGCCTATTGCCCAATAGGCTCTGATCAATGTTTTGACAAAAGCCCAAATCTCACACTCAAATTAAAACAGAAACACAGGCTGGAGAGATAGCTCAGTGATTAAGGACACTTGCTGCTCTTGTGAGGACCCAGGTTCAGTTCCTAGCACCAATATGATGGTTCACAAGCATCCATAATTCCAGTTTCAGGGGATCTGATGCCCTCTTCTGACTTCCATGGGCACCAGGCATGAGCATAGTACCCATTTATATTCACATGTAAGATAAATTTAAAGGAACATAAATGCCAGTATTTAGAACTAGAATGAGAAAATGACTAAGAGAGTGGGTTCTGAGGCTAGGTGTAGCTCAGCACATGGAATAAACAAACAAAAAAACAGCTAATTCTGACGTCACACCGACGTGAGTCAAAACCCCAAACCAGTAATTACTATGTGACCTTGAACAAATCATTCAATCTAAGCCTCAGTTGTCCTCATTGGTAAAATAGGAATAATGTGCCATTCGGATATCATGAGATTTCAACAGGGTTCTTCACAGAAGCCTTCAGCCCTGTGCCTGGCAGACAGCAGTGGTACAAAGCCATCTTTATCACCACCGTGAAGATCAAACTGTAAAATTGGCATCACTACTACCTTCCGCCCTCAAACAAAGCTAGGATTTTAAATGTTCAGCCACTAGAAAGAAGGGACACTCAAGAGCTCACACAAAGGTAGCATCTCATTTCAATTACCGGACTTTCTATTTCTACCACCTTGGTGACAACTAAATCAGACTGATTATCAACGGTGACAAGAAAGGCTGCAACAGAGACCAGCTCAATTATGCAGGGAATTTCCAATGAGATTGGGTTAATGATCTAACCAGTCTGGGGTTATAGTGGGATTGTGGACTATTGTTTTGTTCTCTTTCTGTTTTTTTAAAAATGGAGATAAAAGGAGAAAAGGAAGAGGAAGGAAGTTTTCAGAGCATCTCACACAGTATCCATTATTCATCACAAACACATAAAACCTATGGTGGCAGGAGCTGGTGAGGTGGCTTAACAAACAAAGGTGCTTGCTGCCAAGCCTGACCCCTGAGTTCAGTCTCCAGGGTAAAGAGAGAATCAACACCCACAAGCTGTCTTCTGATCTACACACACATACACACACACACATAAATAAATAAGTAAAAACTTTTAAAAAACCAACTAATTATGTCACAGATCTGAGAGGGTGTAGCCCAGTGGTAGAGGGCCTGCTTACCATGGAGGCCTGGGCAACACATTAATACCTGCTTTTAAAAGTGCACTGTAAATTTAATTACAACTTTCTGCTACTGTACCAAATATAGCATCATTCATAGTATGTGAAATGTATACATTATTCCAGAGTGTGAAGAGTAATGTGAAGGTCATTGGTATAACCAATAAAATACTTAATTTGTCAAAATGTATTGCATTCAAAATATGTGTCATTGTTTCAATTTCTGAGAATTGAATGTGGTTTCATAAACTTTTTTTGCTTTCTTTTCTTTTTTTTTGAGACAGGCTTTCTCTGTGCAACAGCCCTGGCTGTCCCTGAACTCGATTTGTAAATCAGACTGGCCTCAAACTCACAGAGATCCACCTGCCTCTGCCTCCCAAATGCTGGGATCAAAGGTGTGCACCACCATCACCTAGCCATAAACTTTTTTCTAAAAGAAAAAAAAAGCTGAAGACATGGCTCAGTAGTTAAGTACTTACTGTTCATTAAGAGGACCTGAGTTTGGTTCCCAGCACCCACATGGTGGGCAGCTCACAGCTGCCTGATAACTCTGTTTCCAAGGGATAAAACAGTTCGTCTGACCTCTGAGGGCTCCTGCAAGTACGTGGTGCACATACATACACTCAGGCTCACACACAATCACATAAAATTAAATATATTTCCCCCCTGAGACAAGGTTTCTCTGTTGTAACTCTGGCTGTCCTGGAACTCATTCTGTAGACCAGGTTGGCCTCGAATTCACAGAGATCCTCCTGCCTGTTCATCATTTGAAGAACACATTTCACTGTGAGCCAGACAGCTTGGTGAGCACCTGAAATCTCAACACTTGTAAGACTGGCCAGGCGGTGGTGGCACATGCCTTTAATCCCAGCATTCAGGAGGGGAGGCAGAGGCAGGTGGATCTCTGTGAGTTAGAGGCCAGCCTGGTCTACAAAGTGAGTTCCAGGTCAGCCAGAATTACAACAGAGAAACCCTCTCTCAAAACAAACAAACAAACAAACAAAAAAAAAAAAAAAAAACCCCAAAACTACTTGTAAGACTGAAGCAGGAGGGTCATGAGTTCCAAAGCATCAAGTACATAGAAACTTCTAGGCCAGACCCTGAAGACAGAGGTGTACCAATAAGAGGTGATTTTGAGGGAAAATAGCTTCTCTTAAAATTAAAATTTTAAAAAAAGCCATAGAAAACAGGTTCAAGCATAATCAACTGATAACAAATTTCAAAATAATGTAAAATGTCTTAAACTTTGAGTGGGAGTAGAAAGTAAACAACTAAATTCTAAAAGAAAAGAAAAAAAGATACAGAAGTAAAGAAAAGCCACTAGCAGGGAATACAAACCAATGGTTGTTGGTTTTGGGTTTTGAAGAACTAGGCCTATGTGGAATTCTGGTCTCAAGCAATCCTCCTGCCTCAGCCTCCCAAGTAGCTGGAACTACAAGTACACACCACCATGCCTGACTCAGCCTAGCATTAGCAATCTATACGGCGATATGCAAAAATTTGACCAACAAAAAAAAGACACAATAAATTGTTCCAGCACTGGGAACCCAGAGGCGTCCTCAAGCATTTCAAGACATCTTCCTGTGTTGCAGAGTGAAGGGAGACACTAACTAGTTCAACACTCTAATAAACAGCTTGGCAGTGAACGGACACCCCAAAAGCTCTGTAGCTAGAGATACTGGACATTTTCTTTTTCTCCTCCTGCTTTTAAATGCAAATTACTAAGCCCTGAAGCACATTCTGCTCTATTTTTTTTATATGAAAATTACTGCATTGTGGTCCTGTTCCAGAGAGGACACCATTCATCCCAGAAAAGCGAGTGAGGACAAGCACCCGCACTGTATGTTCAGATGATCCCATCCAGTGAGCTGTCACCAGGTACACATGGCCTTTGTCGGGGTAGCGACCCCATTAGTGATGGAAATCCCATGTGGAGAATGAGAATTTCGTTTTCGGGTCATGCAAGGTTACACACACATTGCAATGCGGGTGCATGCCAAGCACCGGTGACAAAACTCAGCATCCCTTGGTTTTCAACAGCATTAGCTTTTTACTGGAAACTTTCAAAGTCTCAGTGATGATCGTACAAGTTGCTATTCACCTATTTATGACAAAATAAGGCAAATAGTATGCAATGCAAGAAACGCTCACACACCACACGCTGGGCCTCTCCCTCTTCCCGTTAATACCCTAGAACCCAGACAGTTGATTTGGAGACATATTTCGTGTTAATGTATCAAGAAATCAAGGTTAAAAGAAGAACACTTTTAAACTGAAATAAAAAAATCAAGAAATAAACCATCATTAAGAATGGTATTCATCCCATTGCCCAAGCCTTCTGCCAAAACCACACTTGCTTTAGGAAATTGTACTTGCTGTCAGATAAACAGTGAAGAAAGTCAGTCAGAGATAGCCTCATAAAAAGGTAACTTACCTCGAGTCTTTCCAAGTTATGTATTAATAACTACAGCAAACCCCTCCTTTCCAGCTAGAGAACACTTCCAAAACCCTAGAGTAGGGTTTTTAATGGTACTTTATCTGCTCCACCCTCAAAGACCTCAGTTCACCCTGTAGGATACCAGATAGCCAAGAACAGAATCGTATCAAAAATGTACTTCCAATTTTTGAAATGTCAATGTAGATGTTGAAGGAAGAAGAAAAGGATCACACTGGGGCTTTTATGGCTATTTACATATTTCCCAAATGTGACTGACGGGCACCTAGGGAACCGGCCTGTCCTTTCCCCTACCTATTCAGAACCCAATGAATGAAGTAGCTCCCTCAAGACCAGAGGCCCTAAAGGGGTCAAGTTTCCATGCACTGAAATTACAAATCCTGTTTTCTGATGATGTGGAGAAAGTAATGACAGTCTTGGGCTTTTAAACCTAGAAACTCTTACTAGTTCAATCTGTCCTCAAGTCTATGCCCCTTTCAACTTCGCAATTAAGAGAAGGAGAAATTCCGGTCAACTCTCCTTGGGGGGTTGGTTCTGGGGGGTGGGGTGGGTAAGAGGACTCAAGGAAGGAGGAGGGTAGAGACAGAAAGAGCAAAGCCAATTAAAAAATAGCAAAATGTCCCACCTTTCTTAAATTCTTCCAGCATAGCGTCCAACTTGGTGTCATTGAAAACAAAGTGCAAGGGGTGGTTGTAAAATTTGGTGATGGTTTTCAAGGGAGTACAGTCATCCGGATCCACGAAGGCCAAATCTTTGACAAAGAGCAGGTCCACGATGTTGGAACGCTCTCCCTCGAACACTGGGATTCGAGTGTAGCCACTCTCCATGATCTCGGACATGGTGTTGAAGTCCAGGATGGCCTCACCGGTGATCATGAAGCAGTCCCGGAGGGGAGTCATCACGTCCTCCACCGTCTTGGTACGGAGCTCCAGCGCCCCTTGGATAATGTTCAGCTCCTCCTTAACGAGGTCGTTATAGGGGTCAGTGACCCGGAGCATCTCCAGCAGTTTTTCCCGGTTATAGACAGTGCCTATCTCCTGGCCCAGGACGCAGTCCAGCAGTTTGCTGACCGGGTAAGAAGCAGGGAAGGTCATCATCATGAAAAACTTGGTGAGGAAGATGGTGTTGGCCCCTACCGCCAGGCCGTGTCGGGAGCAGATGGCTTGGGGCACGATTTCCCCGAAGATGACGATGCCAATGGTGGAGACCACCACGGCCACAAGGCCGGAGCCCGCGATGTCGTCGAGCAGGATGGTGAGCGTGGTGTTGACCAGCACGTTGCCCAGCAGCAGCGAGCACAGCAGGTAGTTGCCCTGCCTGCGCACCGGCTCGATGCGCTTGGCGTAATTCTTCTCTTTCTCGGTGCCGCAGTTTTGCACGATGCGCAGCTCCATCGGGTCCAGAGCCATGAGTCCCAGGTTGAGGCCACTGAACATGCCCGACAGGCACAGCAGCAGCGAAATGAAGATCACTTGCAGCCAGAAGGGCAGCAGGAACTTCTTCTCCTCGCCCACGATCATCTTGGTGTCCTCACCATCGTGGTAAATCCAAGTGGTCTCGGCCCACGGAGGAGGCGGGAGTCCAGCCACCCCCGCGCCACCCTTGCCCCCGACGGCGCCACTCGCAGACCCGGAGCCGCCGGCGCCCAGTGCAGGCGTGGAGAGCGACGTGCACAGGTAATAAGACTTGCTCTTCTCCATCTTGCGTAGGGGTTTGATCTCGATCTCGATGATGCCCGATGTGCGGCGATTGAGAATGATGTGGGGCAAGATGATGATGTCTGAGGTGCGGATGCCGCAGCGCTGGGGGCCGCTGTCCGGCTCCGGAGGCGCGGGGCCCCCCAGCCCGCGCTCGCCGGGTGTGTGCGGGCGCCGCTCGTGCTCGGTGAAAGCGATGCGGGACCACGTCTCGTTGTTGATGTTCTGCCCGTACACCCGCAGCTTGACCCGGGTCCGCTCGCTCACCCGCAGCGCACCCCCTTCCATGAACGACACGTCGTTCGTGTCCTCCAGCCGCAGCCCGATGATCACGGTCTCCTCGTTCTCGCCGGCAGCTGTGCAGCCGCCCGCGCCGCAGCAGCAGCTCAGCAGTAGCAGCGGCAGCAGCCGGCCCGCAGCTGCCTGCAGGACCCCCCGGCCGCGGGCACTGAGGCTGCGGCGCGCCGCCATCTTCCAAGTGGGCAGTGCGGCGGCTGCCTGCCCGCCCGCCATCTTTACTTCGGGTTCACAAGCGCCACAGCCAATCATAGGCTGGCTGCTCCAGCTGAGGCTTCATCCTTCCCACCCGGCGGCGCGAGCGCAGGCACCGGCGCCCGAGCAGGACCGCAACAGCGCGTTCGCGCCCGGCACTTAGCAGTCCGCCTCTCTGAATGACACTGACTCGAACTGAGGCAGCTGAGGAACCCTCAGGCTCGCGGGAGGAGGGAGGGGAGTGCTCCCGCGAGAGGCAGGTCGGCCAGCCAATCAAGAGCGAGTGCCCGCCTTCCCAGCCAGGGGGCTGGAATGGGGGCGTGGTCGCAGTCGGCCTGCCGCACCAATGGCACGCGAGGTGGGCGGGGAGATGAGGGCCACTGTCCTCCTCAGCATGCCAAGTTTCCAACCGAAAGGCGCGTGACTCTTGTGTATGCGAGGGGAGGAGGCGTGGTCATTCCGGACCCAAGAGCCAGTCAAAGATGAGCGCTGTGGGGAAGGGGGCGTGGCCTTCCTCCAGGCGGCCAATGACAAGGAGCGGTCCGCGGGTGCGGCGCTCCCTGTGGGGTCTCTGTAGTAGATCCCCGCGCGTGGCTTGGCAGCCCTGCAATGCTGCCCTGAGGCGCGAGGCCGCGGGTGCTCGCTGCGGGGTCTTGCGGGCTCCACAGGGCTCCGCGTCGGTGCAGAAGAGGCTGAGCCCTCCTGCCCTGGGCGCACCGGAGCCGACCGGAGACGGCCTGGGGCGCGCATAGCCTAGGACCAGATCAGGACTCTGGTCCAGCCCCCGGCCCACTGCCCCTGCTGAGCGCTCCTCCCGAGAGTCGCGGTGACAGGGCAGCCCTAGCAACGCTGCGGACCCGCCGTCCGCGCGCCTGAGCGCCCTCGGCTGCTCGTGAGCACGTGGCGCCACCTGCCGGCCCTCGCGGACCTGCCGTGTTGCGCTCTGGACCTCAGCAAGTGTGCGAGAAAGCTTCCCAAACTTTGTAATCATAGGAATTCTCGTGTGGTTGTACTGTAATCACAGAATGAGATGGGACCTGCTTTTTTAGAGAGCACGCAGGCAATTTGGGGAAATAAGAAAGGGGGTGGATGTTCTGAGAAGGCCCATAAAGGCTTATTCGTATATACGAATGCTCCGGAGAAGACAGACTCTTGAGCAGAGGTCACCAAGACCCTCGAGACCTTTGAATCTAGAGTCGATGGGATAGCACAGTAGCTGTCAAACTGAACTTTTTGCCTCACAACTTAAGCATTAAAAAATACTTCCCAATTTTAGTTCGTACTCCATAATCACAATACCCTTCCTTTTTGTCAATACCCAGGGCATGCATATATATTCATATTCCAGGACAATTAATTCCTGGGCTTATTTCAGTGGTCTCTTTTATGACTCTCCTCTTACCTTGCCCCTGGCCTTGCAGCCAGTGACTTGTCAAATCAGAGCCTGTTGCTCCCTTGTTTGAACCCCACCCCACCCCACGGGAATCCTCACCTCCCAGTGAGCCCAAGTACCCACACCAAGGTTCTGCAAGCTCTGCCCCTAACCTGACCTCTGCCCCAGCCAGGCTTTCTCCTAGCTGTTTCTCCGATGCAGGGGATTCCCCAGGGTCTTTGCACTTGCTGTTTGTTTCCCATGGGTGGGACTCAACGTCTTCCAGATGACAACAGAGCCCTCTTTCAAGGCCTTGCTCAAAGGTCACCATACTCCATCCCTCCTTTATTTTTCTTCAAAGAAAAAAATCACTTGCTAATATTGTGTGTAAATTATTCATTTGGTTGATAATCTGTTCTCTCTCAAGAATTGTCCGTGTTGTGCACTGCTATATCATCGCGGCCTAGAACGACCATAGATATTCAAAGCATCATATGAAAGTGTCAAAGAAATAAAGGAACTTTTACTTTGATTATTTTAAATAATGTTCAACCCTCGTCCTAGCCCTGTGATTTCTGGTGGGTTTTTCTTTTTTTTTTTTTTTCCTTACTTCCTAATTCTCATATTGCCATATTGGAAAAAATAAATTCAGGTGAAGAAAATTTGATTCTTAGGTTTCTTATGTGTTTCTAAGAGTGGCATTTGTAGCTTGTAAATTGGGGTTTTGGGGGATATCTAACAAAAGTTAAGAACAAACACAGTCTTTCTAAGCCAGCTGGTTGAAAATAAAGCCTTTTTAACTTAATAGTAAATGTGACCTCATTCGTGTGTGTTCCAGTCTAAGAAGGAAGACAGTTAAAGGTTTTCAAATATTGAAATACTGTACAGTTTGGAATGGGAGTGTGGAGAAAGGAAGAAGTGCTTGCCAGGCCTACAGACATTTCCTGTACGTTGCAGAGAAATCAACAACAGTCAGGAAAGTGTGGTTTTAGCAGTCTAGAAGCTAGTTACAAGTTCAAGACTTGAGGGGGGGGAAAAAAACATGCCCAGCAGACACCATAAAATAAACTAGTTTCAGATTCACATAGGGGATTGCTGAGTGATCTTTATCTTCCATGGTGAGTATGGGCTGGCGCTCTTCATGAATACCCAAACACACAAAGCTGCCTAGACACCTGAGCCAAGTAGCTTTTCCTTCTAAGCGAGTTGTCCTTCAGGTTCAGAGGCTTTTTAAGCTCAAAGGCTTATTCTTCCCTTAGAGAGAAGCTGCTGGTGTGGATCTGCAGTAAGTAGCTTCTGGGGGCTTCCCAGCCTGTGTCCCTAGGGATAGAAGCAAGGTCAATGGTGTTTACAGGGGCATCTCTTCCGAAATTTGGAGGGAAAAACACTACAAAATTCTAATTTCTTACTATATTTTACCTCCATAAGAAGCTACAAAAGAACTGACGTTGTTAAAAGGTAGCCACCAGTGTCCAACCCTCACTTTGTTTTGACTTTGGCTGACCTTGAATGAGTCATTCAAGCTAAGCCAAAACCTCCCTGCAAATACCTTCCCTAACTAAATTTCCCTTCCCAGAATCCTTCACTAGAAAATAAGAGGGAGTGACTGCTCAGTTTCCTTCCATGCAGAAGGAAAACGACAGTCTGCAGCCAGACTCAAATGTCTCTCCAAGTTTGATACATTGGATTTTCTAAGAATGTAAGAAAAATACAAACGGTTCTCTATACGTTTTAGCATAAGGTATAATTAATAGAAAAAAAATTTGTTCTGAAATTTGCTGGGTTGTAGAAAAGCATTCAGAGTTAACGCTCTAAATAGATTTGGGGGTTGGGGGATGGACCCCAAGGCCTTGAACATCTAAGCATATGGTTTGCTGCTGAGCCACACTCCAACTAAGGGTGACATCTGAATACTACCAGAACCCGAAGCCCTTCAAAGGAAAACCAGGAACTAGGAAAACACTGGAATTATACAAACTTGCCCTAGAAGCCAATCTGTTGGCCCAGAGGGATTTCTCAGAAGCAACACTGTGCGCTTGCTTAAATGCACAGAACCCTTTTAGGAAAAATGAGAATTTTTCACAACAGTTAATAAAAATACTCAGCTAAAATAAAATCTGTGACACACTTGCTACTCAAGAGCCTTGTAGGCTTTCATTCAGGACTTTACCATTTCCCTCCTTCCTATATATTTTCTGGACATTGGTACTGAAAAGAGAAAGGAAAATGTGGTGTTTCGACAGTTGTGAGAGAAGAATTTCTCCATTGAAAAGGGTCTGAATTCTTTGCCTGCTGGCCTTTGCCGAATTCTAATCTTCTGAAGTTAGAATATGAGAAGCTACCCTAACACAGCCTAAAGATGGCCAGTTGCCTCTTCTTGCTCTGCACCCCCTTCTTCCTCCTGTCTCCTACCCTCTCTGGTCTGAATGCATCTTCAGTAAGGGCTTGGCAGATGAAGAGTACCCCACACCTTTTAAAATTACACTCCTGGGAGACTGGGGTGCAGCTCAGTTGGTAGATTGTTTTTCTAGTATCTATGAAGCCGTAGGTTCAGTTCCCAACACGCCATAAAAACAGGCTCGGCCATACATACCTCGAATCCTAACACTTGGAGATAGAGGCTGAAAGATCAGAGGTTCAAGATCATCATCAGTTACATAGCAAGTTCAAGCCCAGCCTGGACTACATCAAGAGTTTGTATCTCCCCGGCAGTGCTGGCGCACGCCTTTAATCCCAACACTCATGAGGGGAGGCAGAGGCAGGCGGATCTCTGTGAGTTTGAGACCAGCCTGGTTGACAGAGTGATTTCCAGGGCAGCCAGAGTCAGCCTACATTTGGTGGGATGAGCATGGAATAGGTAAGAGATAATATCGAGATGGATTGAAAACACCAGGGCCTAAATGCATGAATCGCAGCCCTCCCGCAAGAATCACGCTTGCACACCTCTGACACCAGAACCGTGTTTCTCTCACGCTAGCTAAGTTCACTCCCACAGGCTTTGATCACATCCTCTGATGAGGAAGCTAAAATACACAGTCAGTCCACCACCTCTCCCCGGGCACAGACAAAACCACTCAAAATGCAAGCACAAAATTCTGCGGCTCTTTCCAGTTCCTCTAAGGCACCTGTTTATTTTAACTATTCCTAAGCTGAAGGTTTAACTTCTTTCTTATATCTCTCTCTCATTACTTGCTTCCTTACATTTCTTTTAATATTATTTTTATCTCTGTGCATCTGTGTGTGAATCTTGGCATGTATATGCTGCCCTGCGTGTGGAAGTCAGATGACAACTCTGGTGTCGGTCCTTACCTTTCCACCTTGTTGAGACAGGGTCTCCTGGGTTTATTTATTTATTTTTTTCCACTGTAGATGCCAGCCTAGCTGGCGCGTGGGCTTCTGGGGATTCTCCTAGCTTCTCCTTCCATCTCCTAGTGAAAACACTCAGATCACAGACATGTGTCTCACTGTGCCAGACTTGCACAGCAAGCACTTCACCCACCGAGCCACCTCACCAGTCTTACATTTTATTTTCTTATGTATGTATTTACTTGAGCTATGTATCCCAGGGTCTCGTACATCTCAGGCTGCCTTTGAACTTGCTATGTAGCTCAGGATGACCTTGAACTTCTGATCTTTTCATCTCTGCCTTCTGAGTGCTGGAATTACAGGTATGCACAACCATACCATCCGTAGATGTGTTACTGGAGATCAAATCCAGGGCCTCCTGTATACTGGACAAGTACTCTGCCAGATGAGCTACATTCCCCAGCCCCTGCTTCTTTAAATTTTAAATAAACAGTGTTATATTTATTACCCCATTTCTTTTTCCTCTTTTATTTACAGATCTATCAGTCCGTGTATATTGCTTATCTGATGAGTTCTAAGCACAGTACTAGTCACAAGGGCGCTATGATATTGAATCTGCAGTTGTCCCAAGATGGATATAGTGATACACATCTGTAACCCTAGCACTCAGGAGGCTGAGGCAGGAAGATCCCAAGTTTAGGGGCATTCAAGGCTGTACAGTGACACTCCACCAAATCCCACCCCAGCAAAAACCAAAGCTTGCTAGAAAAGAAGTTGGCAACAACGGATACCCAATAAAGAATAGAACATCTTTGTTTGTTTTGTTTTTGTTTTTTGAGACAGGGTTTCTCTGCTGTAATTCTGGCTGTCCTGGAACTCACTCTGTAGACCAGGCTGGCGTTGAACTTACAGAGATCCGCCTGCCTCTGCCTCCCAAGTGCTGGGATTAAAGGCGTGTGCCACCACTACCCAGCTTACACACAAATTTTTTTAATTGTTTTAAAAACTGAGGAAGTGTGGTGGTCTTCAAGTTGTTCCTTGAACATTTTAGGTCAAGTGGCATAGAGTTCATTCTCTATAACCTCAGCACTCGGGAGCTGAGGCAGAAGGATCACAAATTCAAGCTTATTCTGGGCTACATAAGGAAACTTTGTCTAAAAAGAAAGAAGAGAGGAAGGAAGAAAGGAAGGAAGGAAGGAAGGAAGGAAGGAAGGAAGGAAGGAAGGAAAGAAGGAAGGAAGGAACCTAAATAGCTGAAGGCGACAGTCCAGTCAGTAAAGTGCTTGTCCTGCAAGCAGGAGTGCATGCATCAGATCCCCATAACCCACATTTTCAAAGCCAGGCACAGTGTTGTGTGCTTGCCATCCCAATACTGGAAAGACAGACAGGGAGAAGGATGGAGCTTGACTGGCCCATCTAGCCTATAGGCCAATAATAGGCCTTGTCTCAAAAATTAAATAGATAGGTAGATAGATGATAGGTAGGTAGGTAGGTAGATAGATAGTAGATAGATATAAAAGAGAGGTGGGTGGCCTCTAAGGAACAACTCTTAAAGTTGTCCTCTGACTTGCAGTACTATCTCACACACATATATACACAGACCCACAGACAGACAGACAAAACAGACAGACAGACAGACAGACAGACAGACACACACACACACACACACACACACACACACAAAGAGGTTTTAGGAAAAAAAAAAAAACAAGACAGGTTTTAGATGTGTAACATAAGAGCTATTCCAAGAAAGATGCATTTGTTTGAGCTATCTTAACTGAGAATCATTAGAAATTCCCCCTCCCTTCCCTTCCCCTCCCTCCCTTTCTCCCTCCTTATCTTCTCTCTCTCCTCCTCCTCTTTGTCCTCCTTTGCCCAATCCCCTCTCCTTCTTCTTTTTTAGTTTGGTGGGTTTTGTTTTGAGAAGGAGTCACCCTATTTAGCCCAAGCTGGCCTCAAACTCTCAATCCTCCTGCCTCAGCCTCCCAAGTGCTGGGATTACAGGCATGTGCTACCACATCTGGTTAGAATGTCCATTTTAAAGCACAGCCATACTAAAAAGTATGCTTCAGCATATGGCTAGAGGAGAGTGACATGAGTGTTAATTCCTGGCAAAGGGACAGAGAGAAAGATGAAGTCATTTTAACTGACATGAAAGCAGGGTAAGGCTGGGAAGGCAACGCTAGCTTCAGAACTATGTGCAGTCGGAAAGTCGGATCCTGTCCATGAAGAGGACCAGCAGGGATCTTTGGGAATTGTTCGGGTTGCTCTGTGATGGACTGGAAAGGTTTTGGAGCTGAGGGTTTACTGTATAGGAGTCAAGAGTCATGAGGAGTTAGTTCTCAGTCAAAGAACTGTTTTATAGGACTGTTGGCCTGGCAGGTACCGGAGCAGTGCTGGCATGGCCCTGATGATTTAGGAGTCTAGGGAACTCTGGGGTGTTTGTTTGTTTGTTTGTTTGTTTGTTTTTCCCTGTGTGTGTATGTGTGTGCATGCATTTGATGTACATGTTTGTATGGGGGTATGCACATATGAATAGAGAACATATACGCATTTAAAGGCCAGAGGTCAGCGCTGGCATCTTCCTGTATCGCTCTCCACTGAACCTAAGGTTCACTAATTCAGCAAGGCTGGCCAATGAGCCCCAGGGGTCCACCTGTCTCCAGCCCTGGGGTTACACGGACAAGCTCCACACACCTGGTTTTACATATGTGCTGGGGATCCGAACTCAGATCCTCATACTTGTGGGCAAGCACTTTACTGACTGAGCACCTGCCTGGCCCAGTTTTGAGGAACTCCTGCCACTGACCCTGACCAGAAAACACCCTCACAGTTTACAGAGCACTTTCTCATGTACAGCGCTGCATCACTTAAGGGTGAGGATGCATCCTAAGTGATGAGCCATTGGGTGATTCTGTCACTATGGCAACGACAAGTGAGTGCACTTCCACAGACCTAGGTGGCGCAGGTTAGTCACTCCATGCGACCTCTTGTGGAAAATCTGAGATGTGAGGCTCCACCAGACTCACACAGCGCTCTGTCTTCCAGTAGACTTTTTTTTTTTTTAAATAAATAAAAGGAGTACACCTTAAAATAACAACAAATGGTATAGTAAAAAGCTAGGCACAGTGGCACTCAAGAAGCTGAGGCGGGAGGATGGTAAGTTCTAGGCTAGCCTGGGTTACAGGCCAGCAAGAGTCTGCTTTAAATATATATATAATATTATATAATACATCATATAATATACATAGTACATGTAATATTATATACCATATAATATATTCTGATATATGTATATTGTGTATATGTATAATAATATTTAGCATATGTGTGTGTGTGTGTGTGTGTGTGTGTGTGTGTAAGAAGGCCACTATCATAGTTATGTATTCTCATTATCAGGTATCATGTACTACATGGAATTGTGTGTGCTTACTTTTACATGAACAACAGGGAGGTTTGCTCATTCCAGCAGCGTCACGAACATGGAAGTGAATACGTTGTGCTGTGATGTTTGACATTATGTGATATGTTGTGGGATGGTCACAGAGCTAAGTGGGTTTGGGGGGACTTGTGACCCCGGACTCTCATTCTGAGGAGCTGGCAGGAATCCGGCCCCTGTCCTTTGCAGTTGCTGACAGACCACAAGCCACCCCCTCCACCCCCTCCACCCCCTCCACCCCCTCCACCCCCTCCCCAAAGCAAGCACACCCATGATTTGGGAGAGTTGCTTGTCTAGAGTTGTAACTAAACCCCTGTTCCCCAGGAAATGCCCAAAACACCCCAGGATACAAATGGGGCTATTCCAGTATCCCTGTCTTAACCAATGGCTCCCGTCCCTCTGTCCCTAGGTACCAAAAACCCTCCCTTACCTTTACCATATAAATGTAATCACCCTTGCTCTAATAAACCAAGAGATGTTCCTCTGAAAATACTTCCCCGAACTCTGTGCAGTCCCATAGGCTCACAGGCTCTCTGATCTAAGACTGGACAGGGTGTGTGGTAAGAGCCATGTCCCCACCACCACACTTCCCTCAAGGGGCCACTGGGAGGCTGAGGGTGGGGTATGCTTTATTTATTTTACAACAATATGTTACTAAGCAATGGGAATTTTTCAGCTTCACAGGATAAGCTGATTTAATGTGCATGTATGTGTGTGTGTGCCTGTGTGAGTTTGTGTGCATCACAGGCTTACAGGTGCTCTCGCAGGACAGAGGGCATTCAATCACCAGGAAATGGAGCTACAGGCACTCGTGAGCCATCTGATGTGGGCTCTGGGAACAAAACCTGGGTCCTTTAGAGGAGAAGTGACATGCTTTTTAGTGCGGAGACATCTTGGAGCCTCATATAATCTTAAGCCCACCACCGTGTGTCTAATACATCCTTGACTAAACTGCCACTCTAGGGTACAAAGCTTTATTACCGTAGCCTGCCCCTCACAGTTAAGATATGCCACTTCTCCAGACACAGCCAGGACAGGAACAAAGACCAATATTACATGCCACAAGAGTCCCTGAAAGACTAGATGGGACACCACAGCTTCCGTTCAGGAAGTCTATACCTGGATCACAAGCTACTGTCCCCAGGGTCTCAGTGGGAATTAGGAATTTTACACGAAGCGTGCAGTTTCTCCTTTTAGCCTAGACTCCTGATCATAGGCCAGACTCCTTCATATGTTTCATTTAAGCTTTTAAAAAGGTTTAAGCCGAGGTGTCATACCACACAACCACAATCCCTACGCTGTGGAGACTGAGATGGGAGGATCATCTCATATAGCAAGAGCCTATCTCAAAAAATAAAATAGGGGGCTGGAGAGATGGCTCAGGAGTTTAGAGCACTTACTGCTCTTGCAGAGGACCCAGGTCTGGTTCCCAGCACCCACAGGGCAGCTCACAACCATCCTTAACTCTAGTCCCAGGGGACCCAATGTCCTCTTCCGGCCTCCACAGACACCAGGAACACATGGTGTTCCTACTTAGATGCTGACAAAACACTCATACATATAAAAATCACAAATGTTTAAAAATCACCCAAAACAGAATTCTTTTGAAAGAAAAGGTACTATTAATAATCAGACCAGTTTAAAGCTTAAAGCAGAACAGTTCCAGACAAGGACAAACATTATGCTCACATTATAGTACTTGAGGGCAAGGGTGTGTGTGCATATGTGTGTGCGCGCGCGCTCACGTATGTGCACCTGCATGCCTGGGGAGGGACAAATGTCACCATCCTCAGTCACTTCTCCATCTTCCTGAACCTGGAGCTCTTTGATTGGCTAGGCTGCAAAGATCCATTCATCTCTATACCCACAGTGCTGGGGCTCCAGGGGCTCCAAGGGTCATGCTTGCCTTCTTACGTGGGGACTGGACACCTAAATTCAAGTCCTTATGCCTGCATGGCAACCACCGTGCCAGCTAGGCCACCTCCCTAGCCCCATCTTATGGTAATTTATCACAACAAGAGTTTCCACCAGCTCTGGTG
Organism: Cricetomys ansorgei; assembly: GCA_026225945.1. Lineage (NCBI taxonomy): Eukaryota > Metazoa > Chordata > Mammalia > Rodentia > Nesomyidae > Cricetomys > Cricetomys ansorgei. The sequence goes on from JAMJFZ010001258.1 coordinate 13,288,781, forward strand.
CCCAGCAGAACCCTCTATATACTTTCTAGATCACAGCCCCCAACCCTGCTGTAAGCACTGCCCTCACCTTTATAAAACCTTGGGAGCCCAGCCCCACCCCCACCCTCAGTGCGGAGGAGCGGGGCCTCGTGCATGCCACGTGAGCACAATACACCGCGCTCCGCCCAAGATCTCTTTCCACTTTTCAGACAAGGTCTCACGCCAGTTGCCTAGGCTGGCTTAGAACTCATGTTTTAGACCAGGCAGTCGTTGATCTTTCAATCCTCTTGCTTCAGCCCCTCAACTAACTGGAAATAGAAGACCTATCTCCAGGTCCCCGGAGGAGACCAAGGACAGACCACGTGACGCAATGGCTGAGGCACCTGAAGACCTGGTTCTGGTCTCTGTGTGAAGGCTTCAACTGCAGTCCCACCATTGGGATCATTTCCATACACACAGCCTCAGCTTTTCCTTCCATGAAATTTGAAAAAGTGCTGTAAAGGTGTTTTTTTTTTGTTGTTTTTTTTTTTTTTTTAAGGTAACTGCTTTCTTAAAGGCTGCAGCCATTTCTAAGTGCTGCATCTAAGCTTTGAAGCCTTTTGTAACTGCTACTTTTTTACTGGTACCTTGACTCCACCCCCTGTTCCTGGCTGTTGGCTGTTACTGAGAAAGATTCCTAACGTGTAACTTTTTAAACCCCCTTTAGCTGTAAAAGGTTAGGAAGGAAAAGAGAGAGGAGAGGAAAAGAAGAATTTTTTTTACAGCCCCTTCTGGCTGTCTTTATATGTCTAAGCCTGGGGAACTGGACTAACTTCTAAAATCCTTTATCCCAGTAATGTTTTTCCCAGCAATCTCAGTAACCTCTTGTATCTGAGACTTCCAGCAACTGTCTGCCTTCTTTCTCATTCTCTAGAACAATCTGTCTTTATCTGAGCCTTGTTTCTGCCTGCTTTCCCTATCATCAGCTTTTGGAGCTCACTTTTCCCCTGTCACCACCCAACTGTCTTCTCCAATGGACACTCTCTCTCATACACCTCCCCCAAGCTGTTCCCAGAAGTCCAAGTGACATGTAACCATAAGGAGGGCTGCACAGTACAAAAAGCTTCCTGGCAAAGCATTCCCTTACAAGCAGCTCTGGGGAGAAGGTGTAAAGGAGCTGTTCTCCGTAAAGATACACTCTGGTTATGTGGCATGTAGAATGAAGAATCCCCACCATCACCACCACAACAACAAAACGCCATTTTTAAAGGGCGACTTTGTGGGTTCCTACTACATTATTTAAAAGGAAAAATATCTCCTTCGTAGTGCTTCCTTCCGTAGGTAGATCCAGTTGAAAGGAATAAGCTTAATTGATAAAAAGAAAGAAAGGACAGTTAATAAAAGATGAACGGGTAGGCCCAGCAGCCACACCAGCCATCCTGAGCATGCTGTGCAAACCATCCCTCCCCAACCCTTGACATTTGAGATGTTGCATTTTAAAGGAAGCTCAGTTAATATTCACAAAGGAAGCTATATGGGAGAAGCTCGTTAACTGTGGGAACAGAGGCTAAACTGTCCAGGCCACTTCACCTGACACAATTAGGCTCTGAGCTATATGTCAAATTACCATAAGCAGCCCCAGCCCTCTGGTTCCCTCCTGGGAGCCTCCCTGCCAAGCGCAATAAGCCTGCCTGGCTGCTGCTTCTGATGAATTGAAGATAATGTCACAGGTTATCGTTAGGGTTGCATAACTCCACATCTGCAAGTGAGTTCAGTCTGGAAGCTGGGGCGATGACTCAGCAGAATGCTTGTCACAGAAGCATGAAGGCCTGAGCGGGATCCCTGACACTCACGTAAAGTAAATAAAATTGTGTGTGTGTGCATATAATTTATATACGCATAAGCGGACATGGTGGCATGTACTTGCAATCCCAGCACTGAGCAGGTAGAGACAGGCAGATCCCAGGAGCTCGCTGGCTCACCAACCTTGCATACTCAGCAAGCTCCAGACCAACTAGAGACCCTGTCTGAAAAAACAAAAAAAACCAAAACAAACAAACAAACAAAAAGCAAAGCGTCCAGTGCCTGAGGAACGACGCCAAGGCAGACCTCTGGCCTACACGTACACAGTTCATTGAGACATCTCTCTGCAGGATTAAAGGACAAAATCTATATAAGAACCCTTTTCACAACCCAGATCCGGGCAGGTGGTTCAATACATTTGATTACTCACGGGAATGAGGACGGGTGGTCACAGTGAGTGAGCTGAGTGGTTTTGACCCTCTTGGCCCACTGGCTCATAATGTTCCATTTGTTCAGCCAGTGCCTAGGACAATGCCTAGTACACAGGAGATTTATCAGTTTTTACTTTGATTTAAGGGTGTGTGTGTATGTATGTGTGTGTGTGTGTGCTGTGTGCTGTTTGCATGCAACATGCATGCTGTGTCCGAGGAGGCTAGAAGAGGGTGTCAGTCCCCTGGAACTGGAGTTACAGGAAGTTGTGAGCTGCCTAAATGTGGGTGCTGGGAAACCAATTCCTGGGCTTCTCAAGGGCCACAAGTGCTCAACCACTGAGCCATCTCTCCAACCCCCACAGTAGACTCTTAATTACTGTGGCAAAAGAGAAAATTAGGTAGACAACACAATATTTCTTTCCAGTCATGGAGCACAACTCCCACCCAAAGTGGCATTAGTGACTACTGTGCTGGCCTTCTTGGAGCCACCCAAGGCAAGGCGAGAGTCACCAGCAGAAGGAAGTTTCGCTGGTGCTTTGGCACTTGGGTAGAGCCTCTCCTCGCTGGGAAGTTGAATGGTTTTCATAGTTTTTGTGATTTTTAAACTATTCCTTGTGATAAGGAAGACTTAAAATATTGTATTTGCAATCCAATCTTGTTTGACAGGGCTTGTGGCTGGGAATTAGAACCATTTCGGTGGCTCTTTTGTTAGTAATTATAATGCTACCATGTACAGAATAGCCTGGTATCGTGATACATGCCTTTAATGCAAGCACTCCTGGGATCAAACATGACTTTGGAGCCAGCCTGGTCTATATAGAAAGTTCCAGGCCAGCTGGGGCACATAGGAATACCCATTCTCTCCCCCCAAATAGGTATACAAGATTTCAAAAGGCACAACAATAGTGGACCTGGTTAGTAGATATGTGGGAATTCATGACAACTCTTCATTTCGTTTATTGGAAAAGGTCATAACAAAATTTCAGGGAGAAAGTTGTCACTTGTCCCACAAAGCTTCCACAAGCTTCCTTGAGCCTTTCTCTGGAGGTAAAAGCCGGGCTGACATCACCTGCTTGAACAAGACAGATCTCAGCTAATGATGATCTAAGCCATGTGTGAAGCACTTCAAAAATCTCCAAGCCAGGGAACACACAGAGGCATGGAGATGGTGGCCATTTCCCCCAGCCAAACAGAGGGGTCCCCTCTCACAAGACATTGTCTATTTCATCTATTTGGAATAAGTGTTATCTGTTAATACCTCACTTTATATTATTGAATAAATATTTTTTTTCTATTTTCTAAATCAAATGCAATTCTGTGTGTGTGCATGCACATGCATGTGTGTACATGGTGTGTGCTTGTGGAGGCCAGAGGTATCTTTTTTTTAAATCACTCTCTACCATATTTTTTTTAAAGATTTATGTATTTTTGTTTATGTGCATGAGTGTGTCTGCATGCATCTATGTTCACCGCATGAGTGCAGGTGCTTGTGCGGGTCTGAGGGAGTCAGAGTCCTGGAGCCAGAGTTTCAGGAGGCTGGGAGCCACCTGACATAGGTGCTGAGAACCAAACCCAGGTCCTCTCCAAAAGCAGAGAGCGCTCTTACCCGCCGAGCCATATCTCCAGCCCCTCCACTTGTTTTTTGAGATGAGGTTTCTCATCTATCCAGCTCAGCTAGGCAGCCAATGAGCCTCAGGAGCCGGTCTCTCTCTGCATCTGCATCACTGGGGTTAGCAATGTATCCTGCGATGCTCAGCTTTTGCCTGAGTCCTGGGGAAACAGTCTCAGGTCCTCATGCTCGTGTGGCCCACACGTATTGACCAACTGTATAAACTCCTTAAAAAAAACAACAAAAAAACCTTTTTATTTATTTATGTATGAGTGCTCTGTCTGCATGTACACCTGCATGCCAGAAGAGGGCATCAGATCCCATTATAGAAGGTTTGTGAGCCACCATGTGGTTGCTGGGAACTGAACTCAGGATCTCTGGAAGAGCAGCCAGGCTCTTAACTGCTGAGCCATCTCTCCAGCCCAGGCATAATTCTTAAAATGTGTATTTTGTTGGGGGAAAAATGTACCAAATATGCTACTTCTCAGAAAAAGAAAGTGGACTTCCATTATTCCAGCCTGACTGCTTCCTGAAGCTCTAAGTATTCTGAGGAGACGCTCAACGGATAAAGCACTTACTTCCTGAGTGTGAGGATGGGGTTTGAATCCCCAGAACTCACAGAAAAGCTGGGCGCAGCTTCACACATTTCTACAGCCCCAGCCGGAGAAGACCAGCAGTGTTTTATGTTTCCCGGTGCTGTCGCTAGACAGCCATCCAAGTCAGAACAGTAAGGTTCAGTGAGAGACCCTGCCTCGAGGGAATACAGCGCAGAGCAAAAGTGCAGGGCACCCTCCTCTGGGTCCCACAAGCACATGAGTGTGTTGCATATGCACACAATAAATAAATGCTCTTCTGAATTAAGAATGATGGACTGGAGATGGCTCAGCAGTTAAGAGCACTTGCTGCTCTTGCAGAGGACCTGAGTTTGGTTTCCAGAACCCACATCAGGTGGCACACTCCCTACACGACAGCAAGCAGTTGTGCTAAGAAAGATATTTAATAAAGGAAAACTGGGGAGGCTTCCTGGAGATTGAAGGGAGAAGAGACAGGAGGAAACCGAAGAGATCCACCCTCCCTTTCATTACATCAGAGATGGTTTATGAACCATCTTAACCCTTTGTTAGGTCTGTTTTACTTATTTGTGGTTTGTGCTTGGTTGTTTGGTTGGGTTTTGGTTTTTTTGTTTAGTTTTTTGGGGGTTGGGGTGGAGGATAGGGTCTCTCTCTATTGTCTTGTGTGCCCTGGAACTCCATACATAGACCAGGCTGGCCTCAAACTCCCAGTGATCCACCTGCCTCTGCCTCCTGAGTGCTGGGATTAAAGGTACGCGCCACCGCCGCCACCATCCAGCAAGATTTTGTTATCAAAGTCCAAAGCACTCCGTTGTTACTTGTTTGTTTTGAGACTGGGTTTCAAGTATCACAGGTTGGCCTTGAGCCCTCTTATGTGACTGAGGAGGACCTTGAGCTTCTGATCTGTATGGAACCTTAGGTGTGTGCCACCTCACTGGTTTCACCTGATTCTGGGACCCAGTAACTCTGGGACCCAGAGCTTCCTGATAACCAGGCAAGTATTCTCTCAACTGAACTACAGGCCCAGTCCCAGGGATGTTTACCATCTGAATTACCAGTTCCTGATGATAAGGATCGAGACTTTTGCATCCCTTCAACTTAGCGTTGGTTCTTCCTTTAATGCTCATAGCGTCTTTAATATGGGCTCTAGAAACAAACACAGCATTTCCCTAAAAGTTTACAGAGCACATTATAAAGGGAGAGACATTCTACGTCTGTGTCTCTTGGCGCTCCTTTTTTCAAAACACCAGTTAAGACAGTCCATGGGCAGTCGCTGAGGCCTCCACCATCAGAGTGAACTGAGGTCAAAGAAACTTATTAATGTGTTTTCTTCAATTATAGAAAGGGGGGGAAAGGTTTGAAGACTACCTGCAGAATACTCTTACTAAATTTGACTTGACAATCTTTTGACATAAATTTAGCATAAATTTAATAGGGACTCTGCTTCCTGGGTAAACACAGAAATTCCAGAGGTGCCCTGTGGTTGCCAGAAGGATGTTCTCCCACCATCCTCCCCCAATTTTGATGTCTTTGGCCCTCTGATTATATCTTAAACGGCCAAGTTCTACCTCTGACCACTAGGTAGCACCAGAACTCTAAAATAATGAAATAGAAAAAAACCAACAACTTATTTTGTGAAATTAGATTAACACCTGCTTAAAATCACTTATTCTTAGCAGTAATTTAGATTGTGGTGCCTTTGCCACCTCCCCATAGCCTGTGTACTGGGGAGGAGCAGGTTTAAAAGCCCAGGGGACCCATTCTTTAGGGGCCGGCTCTAGCCCGGTGAGCTCCCGGCCACCGCAGCAGCCGGCGCCGTCAGGTGCACGTCTGAGCTTCAGCCTGTCAGACTTCTCTGCAAGCTTGAATGGATCTCTGATTATATCCTGTCGAAAGGCAAACCCGAACGAAGGGACAAAGGGGTTTTGGTGTACCCAAACACTGACATTTCTGCTTAATTTGGGCTGATTTACCGAGGAGGGAAATAAAATGTCACCGTCCCGCCCAGCCCTTGGGGGAGCATCACCACTCCTTGGATTAAGATGACCTTTAAAGCTGGGCGGTGGTGGCACATGCCTTCAATCCCAGCACTCGCAGAAGCAGAGGCAGGCCATTCTCTGAGATTGAGGCCAGCCTGGTACAGAGTGAGTTCCAGGACAGCCGGAGTTACAATAGAGAAGCCCTGTCTCAAAAAACCAACAACAAAAACGATGGCCTTTTAAGCTAAGCCTGATGGCACATAATTCTACCCCCATCCCTGCAGTGTGGCGGTGGAAGCAGGGAGATCAGAACTTCAAGGCTATCCTTGACTACATAGTGAATTGGAGGCTAGCCTGAGCTACAAACTGAGGAAAAGATGGCCCTTTCTTTTGGAAGCTCTAATCAGATTATCGCTCCTGCTAGGGTGAATTTTACTCTGAAGACTGTTCAAGGCAGTGGGATTAATTTGTGTTTTTGAGACAGGGTTCCACGTAGCCCAGGCTGACCCCCAATTCTCTGTGACACTGAGAGAGTGCTGAGATTACATACATGTGCTGCCACCACCAGTTCATGTTGTGCTGGGGACTGAACCCAGGGCTTTGTACACTCACGCAAGCACACTACCAACAGAGCCAGATCTCCAGCCCCAAAGTGGCTTTTATTATTGTTTTGAGACAGTCTTATACTGTAGCCCACGTTGGCCTGGAACTCGTGGTGATCCTCCTGCCTCAGCCTCCTAAGTGCTGAAGTGCTGTGGTATATTTGAAATTATCCTCAAATATTATAAAGCTGCATGCACTTCTTACTGCTGTAAGACCTGTGAGCAGCTGCTTATCCAGCAGCCTGAGCCACTGCCAGAAGGCCCCTTCCTTAGCTGTTGAACACACCAGCTTCTTGGATGTGGTCTCCGGAAAGCAGAAAGCAAGCTAGTCTAGAGCACCAGCAATGGTCTAACCAATGGCGCTTGATCGGAGCATTTGCCTTTCTAATGCTGACTCTGCCCGTGGAGATATTTGTGCTGAAAGTGTCCGATTGTATTAATGCTAAAGGAGGAAATTTACATGGCCCTCCCGTGAATTTTACAGGACTTGACTGGCCTGTAAAATGGCATCATGTCAGCCAGCTAAGTTGGGGATTGGCACCCTGTAGTTCTTCTATTCACTTTGCATTAAGGCCTGTGTAATGGTGGGCAGTGCTTCCCTTCAATAAGATACCTAGACGTGATATGCTTAGGGTGCCAGGAGAAGCAGGTCAGAGTCATGAGAAGCTGAGGCCAGTCAGTCAGCCGTGTGAGGCAAGACCCTGTGCTTTAGCCGTCCAGGTTTTCCATCTCAGAAAGTTGTCTTGGCTCTTTAGTGAAACCCGCCAGAGATATTACCAATAATTCCTTAACAATGAAGCCACCATACCCTGCTTAAAAGTAGTTTCTGCTGGGCCAGGAGAGCTGACTTCGCCCAGTAGATTCTATTCTATGAGACTCTCACAAGCATGTGCCTTTTACCTTTGGAACTAAAATTCTGAGAAGTTAAAACCTCCCTCCCCTATGCCTTATTCTCCGGAAATATGTACAAAAGACAAGAATGTTAAGTTGGAGATATCAGTACAACCTCTCCAAGTTAGAGATGGCCATCAGCAGTCACCCTGATCTTAGAGCAGAGTACAGTTCTCTGAGGAGTGACGGTTGTCTTTATTTTTCCTTCTTTTACCTCCAAACGAGCTGCTTCTTACAGTAGCACCAGTGGACCAGGGGCCAACGGGAGCCGAAGACAGGAGACTGAGGGCGTGAACAAGTCACCTGGGGGGTGACGCAGTTAAGTTCACATCTCTACCACTGATGGACATCCAACAGGAAGGAGCACGGAAGGCCATTATATTCAAGAGACCGATAGCCTCGCTTGAAGGGTGACCACGCCTCCGCTTGCCCTCGGTCTCCACTTTTCTCTTTTATTAAAGATGTATTTGTTTTCACTTTACGTGTATGGGTGCTTCCCTTGAATGAGTGTCTGCGAGCCACAGCTGCACAGTGCTGTGGAGGCCAGAAGACAAGGTTGGATCCCCCAGAACTGGAGTTACGGAAGGTTGTGACTGCCATGTGGGTGCTGGGAACCGAACCTGGGTCCTCTGCGAGAGAAACAAGTTCTCTTGACTAGTGAGTCATCTGTCTGGCCCATTTCCACCTTCCTAATGTCAAAAAGCCACCCAGGACCTGGGCCCTGTGTCAAGCAGACTGTGCCCGTCGCTGCCACCAAGCCCTGTCATCTTCTTTGGGGCATTGGTGGTTTGTGGTAGCAGAGTCACCCACTCTTCTCCTTGATTCATAAGATGATTTCCAGAGGCTGGGAGTTGGTTCAGTAGGTAAAGGGCTCACTGCACAAGCCTGAAGTCAGATATCAGCATCTACATAAAAAGCCAGCTATGGTGGTGCACGCCTGTGACCGGGAGCACTGGGGAGGACGGAGACAGGAGGATCCCTAGAGCTCACTGGTCATCCAGCTGCCTCAAAAAAATAGGGTGGAGAGTGGTAGATAACAGACACGTACCTCCAGTCTCTGCATATACACACATAGGCCTGTGCACCTATGCGCGCACACACTCATACACACACACACACACACCACAAACACATACACACACACTCACATGCATGCACCATACATACACAAGCGGGTATACCTGTATACATACACAAATACACACATGCACATGCACTCACATGCATGTACCATGTACATACACAACAGGCGTGTGCACCTGTGTGCATACACACATACACACATGCCCATGCACTCACATGCATGCACCATGTACATACACAACAGGCATGTGCACCTGTGTGCATACACACATACACACATGCACTCACATGCATGCACCATGTACATACACAACAGGCATGTGCACCTGTGTGCATATACACATACACACATGCCCATGCACTCACATGCATGCACCATGTACATACACAACAGGCGTGTGCACCTGTGTGCATATACACATACACAGATGCCCATGCACTCACATGCATGCACCATGTACATACACAACAGGCGTGTGCACCTGTGTGCATATACACATACACACATGCCCATGCACTCACATGCATGCACCATGTACATACACAACAGGTGTGTGCACCTGTGTGCATACACACATACACACATGCCCATGCACTCACATGCATGCACCACATGCACATACACACAAATGATTTTCCGCACCCTTCTTCTCTCTGTGTCCTATCTACTAAGACATGATATCAACACCACTTCCATACATGTTTCTGTCCTGAAAGACCAGACTGAAATAGAAACTGAGCAAGCCTCCCTTTGCAGCACGAACCCCTGTAGTTGTGGAAAAAGGACGCAGAGTACAGCGTGCCTGCTAAAGTGCCTGCTCTAGAAGCAGATGTGGGTTCCAACTCACTTTCTAGCTCGTGATCTTGGACGAGGAAGTCCATCTCCCCACACCTCAGTGTCTTCATCTGTTGGATGAGCGTCACGATGGATGTACTTAGCAAGCAAGGAGTACTTGGCACCTTAAACGCTCGGCTGTTCTGTTCTGTAAAGCAGCACCGCTATAAAACAACATGGTGGTCCATAAAACAACAACACCTGTTGCTCATGAAATCACCACCATTACTATTGGCTGCGGCAAGATGTTCCTGCACAAATCCTGCTTGGATCAGTTTAGGTGCTGCCATGTTTTAACAATGTGACTCGTTGACTGATTGAGTGAGTGACTGATGTGATTTGATACAGGGTCTCCTACAGTCCAGGCTGGCCTTGAATATACGTAGCGGAGAACGTCCTTGACTCCTGTTCCTCCTGCCTCCATCTCTCACCCCAGGTATATGCCACCACACCCAGCAGTACTGTAACTCTCGTAATAGCAAAGCTGGGCCTTGCTTGTCAGGATTAAAAAGAAGTCCAGGAGCTAGGGATGCAGCTCAACCGAGGTGTGCTTGCCTAGTATGCACAACACATGGGTTCAATCCCCACAACACAGGGAGAGAGAGAGAGAGAGAGCGGGGTGGGGGGAGAAAAGGTAAACAGAGAGGAAGAGGAAAGAGAGGAGAAAAGAAGAAATCCCAAGTCTTCTGTAAGTAAATCTGCAGCAAGAATGGCTGTCATTCATGCCTCCGTGGACAACAGCACACACAACTGCCTGCTCTCTCTGGACGCCAGGGTTTATCATAAAACCCTTCCATAAAAATTTTAAGTATCTCTTCCTCCAAGAGAGTGCAAGGCTGAATCTCTAGGTCACACAGCTGTTTCATTTTGATGCCCAGTTGGCTGCAAACACAGCTCGAAGAGCTACAACTTGAGAGAGATAGTGTGCGTCTCTACCTCTCTCTTAGCCTCTAACCTTACTTCAGAAGTGGAGAAACAGGATACCAAAGTGTAAGGCCCTTGTGTGCTGCTGTGTGGGCTGGAGTCAATGAGCAGGATAAGAAATAGGTTCAAGGTGTTATCCAGCAGCGAGAGTGGGATGCGGAGGGTTGGAATCCCTAGGGAGAGAGGCATGAGAGAGAAACTGAGGCTGGTGAGGGAGGTTGGGGACTCTGTGCCTATGAGCCTTGCATTCTCAGTTGACCTTACTAAGGGTTAAGAGCCAGCAGAAGGCACAGCATGTCCCAGTGCAGGAGGGCTGTCCACTCAAGAAGCCACCTACTCAGTGCCGAACTGCTATAGAACCCATGGGGCCCGCAGGTGCTGCTACACTGAGTCTCAAAAATGAGAACCTGGAGCATGGAGGCTGTGGCATTTCTCTGGTAGGAAATAAAGCTGAGGAGATGAACAATGATGCCAACTCATCTGGCCCTTAGGAAGCATCTGTACAGTGCCCGCCACAACCAAAGAAATCATCGTACTACAGGCTGGATCACTGTGGGCAGCAGAGAGAGAGAGATGAATGAAGGAGGGGGGCGGGACAAAAGCACCTGGTGGAAAGCACTGGGGAAGCCCAGGGTACTGCAGGAACTGAGCAGCAACAAACCACTGACACCCAAGTATCTCAGGGAACCTGGCAAAGACATTGTTACAGGCAGAGTGGAAAACACGCGGTTACAAACACTCCTTAAGAACAGTATTTTTTCCCCCTTATTCGTCATGATGTTTCCAACACGGGCCAGGCTACTGCTAACCTGGGACAGATGAAGATGGCCAGGACAGGGTACGATTTGTCACAAAGTCTGATAGGAGAAAAGGGCAAATCATAGTGAGAAAGAAAAGAAATGGGGGTGGGGTGGGAGGTTAAGGTAACAAGAAAGCAGGTGTGACATGATTTGCTTCGTGCCAGCTCTCCTATGGAAAAGACACACACACGAGCTACTGGAGTCTTATGAGGCGACAGGAAGGTTCTTCAGCCTGCATGAGAGAGGAACAGCATCTTCTAGGGTGGCGAGGACGTTCTAGAATCCAGCATTAGTAGCAAAACAAGATGGATCCACCAACTCCCAGGGACTAGGGGTGGGGCCGGGGATGCCTCATAGAGACCCAGAAAAAGACCATCAACTCTGGTGTATGGGCACTGAAAGTACACAATCCCATGGCAACCCAGAATGGTCTCTAAGGTTTGGGTAAGTTGCTGAAGTTTATAGGACAAGACCATCAGAGTAATCAGTATCGTGGTTCTAGTTACTGGGAGGTTCCCTGATCCTGGAGGGGACTAAGGGATGGCTGTTTTATTAGGAAAGACTTGCGGACTCCTGTGGGGGAATTCTTGCCTGCCGGTGCTCCAACAAGCACACAAAACATGGAGAATGACTGTGGATTACAGGGGGCTAAATAAGGCAAGTCCTGGTCTCTATGCTGAGGTGCCTACGTTACCAAGGGACCAGATTTTTTTAAAAAGGCACATCCTCCCTTGGCTCTGTGCACAGTCTTAGACTCGGCTCACGCCTCTCCCGGTTATCCGGCGACAGAAGACTCTTGAGACCACTTACTTTGCCTTCTCTTGGTTCTTTTCCCCCCTCAGGAAAACCTGCTCAGTCTCTACCTGTCACTGCATAGTGATTTAGGGCCCCGTTCCAGCTGATATTATCTGGTAAAAATTCTTGTAATAACCTCAGAAAAGAGGAAGGTTATAGTCCCTAGCAGCTCTCGGTAGGATGAAGGTGCTCTCTCCTATGACGAAGGGAGTAGGTCATCAACCTTAGCAGGATCCAAGGCCCCGGGCCACCCACGAGGTTCCTAGGGGTAGCCAAATCAGATAAGACCCATTTGTTTCCAGGCAGAATAGGAGATAAAACACAAGCCTCCTGACCCTCCTGCGGGGTAAAGGGGATACGGATATGTAGGGATAGCCAAGGCGCAGATTTCTGGGCACCCTTCTACCAGGTTTGCCAAAGTAGATAGATGTCACCTGTGCAATAGATGGGATGAGCCGGGCTCTCTGGCAATATCAAGAGGTACCTTGTGGTTGGCTCTGGAGGGAGCTGAAACTAGACAGACCTCTTTAGACATCAAGTTCATGCTGTGTACAAGGGCCTAGTACATAGATAGAGAGCAGGTGGAGTCCTCACTGGTCACCATGCCAACTGGCCTACTAGAAAGCCATCCGACCCCACTATTTCTAGGCAGTGGAAAGTAAAGAACCCAGTTACTTACAAAGCTGCCTCAGCACCCCAGGGGGTAGTGTTGGGTGGGGTTTAACTTACACCAGAACATGTGGGGTGTGCAGATGGGCTAATGGGAAGCCAAAGTGTCTCCACTGCAGCCCAACCTGCCACTGACACCGTCTGGCTTCCGACAGGAGAGAATTGGGGCAGCCAACGGGCAAGATTCTGGATGTCATAGTCACTAGTGTGTGAGACACGCCCGCTGGCCAAACACACTGATTACCGGGCAGCATACAGAAAACACACACTGTGACCGAACGGTGGTAAAGTGCAACAAGGGTCTACTAGCTTCACCAAGTCTTTCCTCTGAGGGAGATCAGTCTTGAGAACCCAGACTGGCGGTACCTGAAGCACCCACTTCCCAGGACGTGTTGTTAGGGTAATACTCCAACACACCAGGGCACTCTTGTCTGCCACAGAACCCTTAGGCAGCAGGGTTGGCAGAGAGAGAAAGAGTAGCTTGTTAGGGCAAGATATGGACCCTATGAGACTCACCCACCTTGACTGGCGAGGCTGCAGTCCCTGGAGAGAGCATTAATAATTTAAAAGACCTATCGCTGCCGCAGCTGATCCTTATGTCTGCTTGGGGGCTCTGAGTCCAGCCCTGAGGATGGCCCGAGTCCCAGCTGTGCATACAGATTCAGAGACAGACCACACCCAGCACCTGGGAAAGTGGAGGCAGGAGAATAGTGAGTTCAAGACTAGACTGGGCTACATGACAAAACCCTCTCTCAAAAAAAAAAAAAAAAAAAAAAGAAAGAAAGAAATAAACAGATGCAAAGTCCAGCTCTCCCCACTTGGCCGTACTAATCTCATCAGAACCTGCACATGCAGCCAGCACTTTAGGAGTCTGCTCATGGACTCCATCCTGTTGTCCAACACAGGCGCCATGTTCTACTTACCTGCCTACAACTGCTGCCACCATGCTGGCTAACAGAGATGGTGCCGCCATGGGGCAGATTTACCCTGAAAAGCCCCTACTAAGCATTTAGGTTTCCACTCATCACCGTGGTCTTTGGTTGTTTTTTAGAAAATTAGGGGTACGTCTCTATCTCCCTCCCTCTCTCTCTCCCTCCCTCCCTCTCTCTGTCTCTTTCTCTGTGTGTGTGTGTGTGTGTGTGTGTGTGTGTGTGTATGTGTGTGTCTCTGTGTGTGTGTGTATGTGTGTGTGTGTGTGTATATGTGTGTCTCTGTGTGTGTGTGTATATGTGTGTGTGTGTGTGTATGTGTGTGTCTCTGTGTGTGTGTGTATATGTGTGTGTGTGTGTGTATGTGTGTGTCTGTGTGTGTGTGTGTCTGTGTGTATGTGTGTGTGTGGGTGTGTATGTGTGTGTGTGTGTCTGTGTGTATGTGTGTCTGTCTGTCTGTGTGTGTGTGTGTGTGTGTGTGGGTGTGTATGTGTGTGTATGTGTGTGTGTGGGTGTGTATGTGTGTGTGTGGGTGTGTGTGGGTGTGTCTGTGTGTGTGTGTCTGTGTGTGTGTGGGTGTGTATGTGTGTGTATGTGTGTGTGTGTGTCTGTGTGTGGGTGTGTATGTGTGTGTGGGTGTGTATGTGTGTGTGGGTGTGTATGTGTGTGTGTGTATGTGTGTGTGTGTGGGTGTGTATGTGTGTGTGTGGGTGTGTATGTGTGTGTGTGGGTGTGTATGTGTGTGTGTGTGGGTGTGTGTGTGTGGGTGTGTATGTGTGTGTGTGGGTGTGTATGTGTGTGTGTGGGTGTGTATGTGTGTGTGTCCTAGAAGTGGGGCAAACCTAAGTTAATGCCTACATGGTTTCTCACCCTTTTTGTAAGAGCTATACCAAGTTGTCAGTTTTGTCCTCGTGACTCCAGAAGAAAAGGTTGTCACTATTTGCACGAGTGTTGTCTCTTCGCACCAGCACTTCCACCTTGCTGTGCACTTTCCCTGCAAGGTGAACAAATGGCCTCACAGTAAGCCGCCCGCATGGGTGCTAAAACCCCTTGCAGGATCAGGGTGTGTTGTGGAAGAGGAAGGCATGAGAGCCAAAGAATTACGAGGAATGTTGCGTAAAGATTAGTCTTGGAGCTGAGCATGGTGGTGCACGACTTTAGTCCCAGCACAAGGGAAGCAGAAGCAGGAGGATCTCTGAGTTCGAGGCCAGCCTGATCTACAGAGTGAGTTCCAGGACAGCCAGGGCTGCACAGAGAAACCCTGTCTTGACAAACAAACGAATCCTGAAAAGAGAGAGAGCTGGTACCTACAAGTTGTTCTTTGACCTTGACACATGCACCTAAAATACATACATACTTACATACATGCATACAAGCATACATAATAAAACACTGTTGCCTTAAAAAAGAAATTAGAAGATGGTACTGGATATGAGACAAGGCAACATTTCAAAGCAGCAGAGAAACGGTGACTATTTAGTAAATGAAGTAAAACTTGGACTGGTTGATATTTGGAATAAAATGTTACGGGATTTGTAGTATAAGGAATCTGTCTGTTTTGTTTTGAGGCTCTGGGATTTAAACCCGGGCCTTACACATTCCCGGCAAGCGCCGACCACTGGCCCTCACCCCAGGCGCACACTGTGTATTCTGAGTACCAGGCCTGGCCAGATACACGCCTCATTACTAGTCTTGATAGCATTCTTGGTGTCACAAAAGGTTTTAATTTATATCTCTTACAGCGCAACAACAAAGGACAACCGACCCAATTTAAAAACGGGCAAAGGACTCCTTTAGACATTTCTTCAAGGAAGATATGCAAATGGCTATGAGAAAGACATGAGAAAGGGGAAAAACAGGGGAAAGATTCAACACTGTTAAACTGGACAGAAATTCAGATCAGAGCCATTTTCCTTCGCACCCAGGTTCAGTCGCAGCACCCATGTGATGGCTCACAACCATCCATAACTCCAGTTCTGGGGGACCAAACGCCTTCTGCGGACCTCTGCAGGCACCAGGCACACGTGGAGCACACATGCATCCCTACAGGCAAAACAGTCATATGCGAAAACAAAATGTTAAAAATCTAAAACGACAAAGAGCCAGGCGTGGTGGTGCACACCTTTAATCCCAGCACTCAGGCGGCAGAGGCAGGTGGATCACTGGGAGTTTGAGGCCAGCCTGGTCTATGTATGGAGTTCCAGGACACACAAGACAGTAGAGAGAGACCCTATCCTCCACCCCAACCCCCAAAAAACTAAAAAAAAAAAAAAAACCCAACCAAACAACCAAGCACAAACCACAAATAAGTAAAACAGACCTAACAAAGGGTTAAGATGGTTCATAAACCATCTCTGATGTAATGAAAGGGAGGGTGGATCTCTTCAGTTTCCTCCTGTCTCTTCTCCCTTCAGTCTCCAGGAAGCCTCCCCAGTTTTCCTTTATTAAAAATCTTTCCTGGCACAACTGCTTGCTGACATATATGCTGGCATGCACAGCTTTGTTCTAGAAAACTCCCCAGCTGATGAGAAGCCATGCTAGCAGTGAGCTGGGTTCTCAGCGGCAGGAGGCTCTGGTTCCTCCGTGTAGACTGACAGGAGCCCCGACTCACGGGGCAGGACAGACATTCTACACTCTGAGAATTCTGAGAACATGCTACATTCCGAGGGCACATCTGTACCGAGTATGATAAAGAGGAGTTTGCACGAACGAGTTCTAACTGGCTTAACACCTACGCGACGTTAATGGCTTGCTTGTGTGAGTTACCTCCCTAGGCCAGATGGCCCTGGAGGAGTACAAGGACGACAGAGGAAGAAACTGACTAGACTTGACCCAGATGTTCAGAGAACAAGGGAAGAGGGTAAAAGATGATAAGGACAGAGGCACTGACATCATAGTCCTCAGGGACAAGGCTGGCCACCTGACAAGAGGGGCAAGAACACACTAGGGGATGATTGATGGCCTTTGCTCCCCCTCCTCTGCTCTGCGAGGGCCTGCTGGCTTAGATAAGGAGAGGTACCTTTCAGGGAATTATTCACTGCCTTCTCAGGTCGCCTATTTTGTGCGTATTGGTGTTTTGCCTGCATACTTATCTATGTGCTGGTGTCAGAAGCCCTGGAACGCGACTTATAGACAGGTGTGAGCTGTCACGTGGGTGCTGGGAATTGAAGCCAGGTCCTCTGGAAGAGCAGCCAGTGTTCTTAACTGTTGAGCCATCTCTCCAGCCCCCACCGCCTGCTTACCGTGTGAGCACCTCTTACAGACCGGATTCTGTCGTTGCTCTTGGCATGTGTAGTGACTGGCAACGAGGACTGCCGTGTCCTGGTGGCGCTGCTAGGAATACAGAGTGCACAGCTGCAGTGAAACACTCCGAGGCTCCTTACACGTGAGGAATAGGGCTGGACACAGTGGTGCATTCCCTTCAATCTCAGTACTCTAGAGGCAGGGACAAATGGATCTCTGTGAGTTCAAGCCCAACCTGGTCTACATACTGAGTTCTAGGCTAGTCAGGGCTACACAGTGAGACCCTGCCTCAAAAACAAACACACACACACACACAAACAACACCAAGAACACCAGCAAACAACTACCAAAAAGTGAGAAATGTAGACAAAACAATTCCGTTCTTAGGTAAAGATGCAGACTCTTTGAAAGCAGAAACTCCAACAAGTATTTGCATATTTATGTTCCTAATAGAACTGTTTATAATCTCCAATAAGCAGGACAACAACCTTCAAATGAAGGACAGATAAACATGTCCTAACCCTGCTCCAAGGAAGGAAGCATGGGTGCATGTGTGGAGGAA
The DNA here is from genome assembly GCA_026225945.1 of Cricetomys ansorgei. Lineage (NCBI taxonomy): Eukaryota > Metazoa > Chordata > Mammalia > Rodentia > Nesomyidae > Cricetomys > Cricetomys ansorgei. The sequence continues at coordinate 13,306,466 of JAMJFZ010001258.1, forward strand.
CACTTGGAAGACGTTTTTTGTTACTTTGGTTTCTTTAAAAACACAAATGCGTTTGGGTTAGGTTTGCGTCCCCACCCCAGCTGTGGTATAGTTGTTTACAAACTGGATTTGGAATGCTTGCTGCAGGTGGCTATGATTCAGTTGGGTGCAGTCGTTCTGGCACCTGTAGCTTGTTTGGGGGATTGTGTGCTGCATGGGTTTATGGGAACTTTTGGCTTAGGGTACAAAAAGTCAGAAGCCCCGAGAGTCATTGTGGGAGTCGGTTGGTGGTTCGTTGGTTGGGTTGCTGTCATTAGTGAGGATAATTCCTAAAAGAACAAAGGTTGGAGAGATTGAGATTACAGACCGTGAGCTGAGATGCTGGTCTGACTCACTGTCAACCAGTCCTCTTCGAGCTTAGGACAGCCTAAAGAAAGGCTGTGAAGATTTCTACCTTTCTCTCATTCTATATCAAGGCTGCTTGCAAAAGCATGAAGAATTCTTTCTGTCCTTCCTTTCTCTTTCCCTGAATTGAAAGTAAAAGATTGTAGCTTACTGCTGCATGCATGCTCCAACATGAAGAAGATTTGGGAACACGGGTGAAAGAAGTCAGAAACAAAAGGCCATGTGTGTGAGTTCGCTCATGTGAAATGTCCCAATGAGGCAAAACCACAGAACCGAAAGCCAATCAGACACTTCTGAGAGCCAGTGAGGGAAGGGGTTGGGAAAAAGCTGCTTAATAGGTATGAATATGTGAAAATTCTAGAAACATCGTGTTGATGGGTGTACAAACCTTTGTGATTCGGAGCAGTCCTGGGGCAGCGGCTCTGAGAGGTGTGAAGAGAAAACCTTGAGCCAAACGTGAGCTCTTCAGGACAGCTGCAGTCTCCTCGTCCACTCCAACAGCTTCACCTTCCTAAAAGATGCCGCTTTGGACTTTCTTTTATTTTGGGGGCGGGGATAATCTTGAGGGATCAGTTCTCTCCTCCATGGGCTGCAGAAATCGAACTCATGTTGTCAGGCTATCACAGGCAAGCAGCCTTTCCTGCTGAGCCGTCTTGCCGGTCAGGCACTTCAATCTTATTAGAAAGAAAATATTCAGTTTACTAATGAGTGGCATTTCAAGGGTAAAGGACCTTGCCGCCTCCTCCTCCTCCTCCTCCTCCTCCTCCTCCTCCTCTTCCTCCTTCTCTTCCTCTTCTTCCTCCTTCTTTTTTGGTTTCCTCCAGACAGGGCTTCTCTGTTGTAAGCCTGGCTGTCCTGGAACTCACTCTGTAGACCAGGCTGGCCTCAAACTCAGAGATCTGCCTGCCTCTGCCTCCTGAGTGCTGGGATTAAAGACGTGTGCCATCACCACAGCCTACACCATTCCCTCTAATGTGCTATTCTCTCATCTCCAGAGCTCTTAATTTCATGTGTATTTGTGGGGACCAGCGCCCCCTAATGGAAGGCTACACTTACCTCCGCTCTCTGCTTCCCTGTAAATTCCTCACTTTCCCAGAAGTCCTTTGTCCACCCCCTACCCTTGCGAGATTTAACAAGTCAATCCAGTATTCAGATCCTGACCAATGGACCAATCAAAAAGATCCCCTAGCCACTGCCTGTTTGGTTTAAAAGGCCCACACGGCCACATTTTGGCGTGGTGCTGCGAAGTTCTTTTAATTGGCTAGCCCTGATGTGCCAGAATGTAAACCGTGGAAAAAAACTGCTTTAAACGGCCATACGTATATCTCAGTGTCTACTTGTGCTGTTTTGCGGACCCGACATTTACAGATCGTCAATTGCCCAGTGTCAGGATCCATTTCTCTTAGGTGACAGTGCTAAAAAGGGCACCTGCCACCTTTAATGCATTTTCGGAGATCACTAGAGAAACCATCTCGCCTGAACTTCACTTGACCAGCTAAATGGGAACTTTGGGCCAGCTGTTTCTAAGGTTTCTTTCAGTCCCAGGATGCCTGGGAAGTGGGAGTTGAATGAAGCAATGCCTGCTACTCAATAAGTATTTTCTTTTTCTTTTTTTTTTTAAGCTTTTTAAAAAGTATTTTTGTGTGTGTACACACATGTGTTTGAAGGCATGTGCCTATGCACAGACAGAGGCCAGAAGTGCTGGGTAAGGCCTTCTATCATTTTCTGCCCATTTCTGTGAGGCAGAGTCTCCATCTGAGCATGGTGTTCACATGTTCTTAACCTCCTGTCCCTGCCCCACCCTGGAGCTGTGATTATTGATGTATACTGGACACCAGGCTTGTCACAAAGCTCTGGGATCTGAACCCTGATCCATGTGGTTGTTCGGCAACCACCGAGCCATCTCTCCGGCCCCCCTTACTCTGTCTACAAAGAGTGGTATAATCATTAAACTCTAAACTTCCTTAATTACATGACATAACTGGAATATTACTATGCCTTACTGGTTTTCCATCCCACGAATCTCTCAATATAATTTGTCTGAATGACGCTTCACCTAAAGTTCTTAGGTGTGATAACAGTACTATGATTAGAAAAATATTTAATTCTTATGAGACGCAGGCTGAAATATTTAAGGGGAAATATCATGATGTCTATACTTTATATATATTTATACCTGCCATTAGACTATTTTGTTATTATGTGAACACCATAACTTGCATTTACACGAGCTTAGCCTCGTTCGCAGCTGGCTATGCAGTGTGTATATATCCATTGCTCTGAAGGCCGCAATAAACAAAACAACACAAGATTAAATTAAGCTGAAGAGGAAATGGTGAGACACAGCCCACTGCTGCTGAAACAGCACAGCATGGAGTTTTCCAATAATCCCTGTGGCTTTTCTTTTTATATGAAAGCATATTTGGGGTGCTGCTCTTGCAGAGAACCCAGGTTCAGTTCCCAGCAACCATATGGTGGCTTACAACCATCTGTAACTCCAGTTCCAGGGATCAAATGCCCTTTTCTGACCTTCATGGACCCTAGGCTTGCACACGGTACACGTATATACAAACAGACAGTCAGACAGACAGACACACACATGCATAAAATAAGTCTCTTTTGTACTTAGTGCTGTGGAGATGCCCCGTGGGGGAAATGCCTGATGAGTGCATGGGAATTAGAGGGAATTCTCAGCATCCATATAAATGCCAGGTGGGCTCAGCAGCCTGCCTGCAGTCCTAGTGCTAGAATTTGGGGACAAGAAGTCTCTGAAGTAGGTGGTGGAGGTGCACGCCTTTAATCCCAGCACTCTGGAGGCAGAGGTAGGCGGATCTCCGTGAGTTTGAGACCAGCCTGGTCTACAGAGTGAGTGGACAGCCAGGGAGGGCTACACAAAGAAACCTTGTCTCAAAAAAAAAAAAGGAGGAGGAAGAGATCCCTGAGGCGATCCCTAGCTGGTAGCTAGACTAGTCAAATAAGCAAGCTTTAGGTTCAAGGACCTCAATATAGAGAATGGAGAATGATCCACGAAGACACTCGATGCCCACTTCTGGCCTCCGTACACATGTGCACATCAACACACACACAAACACATGCAAACAGTAACGTAAAAGAGGAGGCACTGAAAAGCTGGTTCAGTGGTTGAGAGTGCTTGCCGCTCTTCCAGAGGACCTGAGTCTGGTTCATAGCGCCCAGTCGGGTGGCTCACAAGGGCCTGTAACTCCAGCTCCAGGAGACCTGAGGACTTCCAGCCTTTGTGGGCATTGCACGCATGTGCTCAACCCGCCCCCGCCACACACACTTAAACATACACTTAAATAAGAAAAGGAAGAGTACGCTTTGAAACCTCCATAGAAAGGACCGTAAGTACACAACTCAGCAACGCTGCCATTCATCTTCACTATCGAGTCGTGCGCACGGTCTGTGATCCTACACGCTATGCAGGGCTGAGCCGCGGCAGCAGAGTGTACTACAGAGGAGGGTCAAGAAGGCTGGAGGGGGCAGGAGGGAGCCGGAGAGACAACCGGGGAACCAGTTAAGGCTCTCCCCACAAGGCTTTTCGGGGAGCCTGGTAAGTTTTCAGAAGGAATACATGGAACACAAGGTTTGCCGCTGGGTATTCATTCAGGTGATATGTTCTTACTAGGAATTCCAAACTTAGACTGATTAGAAGGCTATGTTAATTTCTGTACTTTTTTTCTTCTTATTTGGGAATCATTTATTTGGGGAAAACTTATTTCCTTATTGTTATATCATTTCCTTATTATTTATTGTTGAAGAAGGTATAAAGAGTTTATTCCTCTACAGTAGCAAAATGAAGACCTCGCTTAAGGACAAAACAAAAATACACACAAATCAACCAACATGAGAATAGGGAGAAGCAATTCAAGGTCAAATTCAAGACCCAGGAAAGGTACTGGGGCTGGGAATGGGAACAGGAGGGAGAGGCCGTGGATGCCAGCCTGCCCAGCAGCAGAGCTGGAGATGGGACGTGGCCCTGCACATGCCAGTGTGTACTCTACCACTGAGCCATACTGCCATCCTCATGAGCAGCTAGCGCTCTCCCTCTCTCTCTTTGTCTCTCTCTCTCTCTCCCTAACCTTGAATGTAAAATTTGCATCAAAGATTAGTTCCTGTACATGCCCTGTGATTCCTCCATTGTAAACAACTCGGCATCTTTGGGCCGGTTCTGCCTTAGAAAGTTTGAAGAGGCGAAACGTGGCAGACACAAAACGGCAGTCACCTGAAAAGAGACACCCAGGGCCAATTCCAGCACCCAGTGGCGCGGAGCGGACGAGGTGGGGCAGACTGAAAGGGGGATTTTCTTCACTGTGTGCCATGGGTTCTCTTTCTGGGTGCTTCAGCCTACTCACTGAGTACTTTCAAAACACTCCATCAAATACCACACTGGGGGAGGGGCTGAAATCGCTCAGGAGACAAGGCGGACACTTGCAGATGATCTGGTTTCCCCTTGGCGAGAATCGCTCTTTAAACACTAACTGCCAGGTGGAAGCCATTTGCATTGCAGTCACAGAATCTCTGCCACTGTTTCTTACCAATAACACTTTCTAGTTCCCTGTTTTGAACTGTAATGGTATCGGCAGTGACCGAACGTGGAGGGCAGAACCCAGTTTTTTGGGCAGTGATGACAAGATTCTTCCAGTACGGAGCACCACCCAGGCACTCTCCTTGAGAGAAAAACCACAGAGCCATCAACACGTAAAACAGTATGAAGGACATCAATAGCCTGTGCAATTAACTGGGACACGGTATTGGAATGTAGCACACACCTGTAATCCCAGCGTGTGGAAGAGAGAGGCAAGATGACCAGGAGTTCAAGGTCATGCTGCTCGAGTCTGAGAGCCTTTCTCAACGCAACAAAACTGCAGGAGCTGGGGATGCGGCTTAGGTGAAAGGGTGCCTGCCTAGCACCCTCACAGCCCTAGATTTGATCCCGAGCACCACATGAAACCAAATGGGGTGGCATACACCTGGAATCCCAGGACTTGGGGTATAGAATGAGGAGTTCAAAGCCAGCCTGGGCTACGTGAGACCTTGTCTCAAAATAAATAAGTAAAAATGATGCCAATAGGTACAAAACAAGAAACACAACAAAAACATAGGGCCTAGGAGTACTTAAGTTTTCATGGAAGTACCCACACAGCCTAAAGAGTTATAATCACACTCAGCTCTCATCAGCTAACGGTCCCTGAGAAGCATTTTCAGGACAGACAGGGTGTGTTGGCTCTGCTGAGGTGCAGTCACGACACTCCCGTGTTAGGTCATGGATGAAAGGTACTACTAAAGGGGGTAAAACGACATAAAAACCGCCTCTTGGCTGCAGGTGTAGCTCATAATGATCTATTACCAGAACAGTAACTACCACAGATGTTCCCAAGGCATTTTTACAGATTTTTTTTTTCAGGTGCAAAAAAATGTTCATACAAGTTTTATGTGTTACATCAGTAAGTCAGAGACAGACTAAATGGTCCCCAGCAAACGAACACTTCAGGCATGATACAGCTGAACACACAGTTGTATAACGCTGTTTTATACGTGTTTAGACTGGAGCTGGAGACAGGGTTCTGAGGTTAAGCGCACTGGCTGCTGCTCTTCTATAGGACCCAGGTTTGATTCCCAGCACCCACATGGCAGCTCACAACTGTCTGTAACTCCAGTTGTAGGGGACCTGACACCTTCATATGGCCCTCCACAGACACTGCATGCGTGTGGTACACAGGTCTACATGCAGGCAAAACACCCATATAAAATTTAAAAAAAAAACAAAACTTAATGTTTAGACTTAGGAAATACATTTTTCGTATTTTTTAAAATGCTTTGTTTTAGGCTGGAGAGATGGCTCAGCGATTAAGAGCTCTTCCAGAGGACCTGGGTTCAATTCCCAGCACCCACACGGCAGCTCACACCTGTCTGTAACCCCAGTTCCAGACATACATGCGGGCAAAATAGCAGTGCACGTGAAATAAAATTTTAAAAATGCTGTGTTTCAATTATTTTTCTTATTTGTTATCTTGCTGTTTTGGAGACAGGCTCCTACTATGTAACCCTGGCTGGTCTGGAACTTTCTATGTAGACGAGGCCTTGAACTCACGGCTATCTGCCTGCCTCTACCTCCCAAGTGCTAGAATTAAAGTGTGTGTCAGAATGCCTGGCTTCTTTGTTTGTTTGACTGATTTTCCGTGTGTACAAGAGATAACATGCCACTGTGCACATTGCAGATCAGATAACCACTTTTCAGAAATTGGCTTTCTCCTTCTACTATGGGAATTCTGGGGAGCTAACTGATCAAACCAGACTGTCAGATTTTGCGACAAGCACCTTTACCCGCTGAGCCATCTCATCTTCCATGTTTAAAAAAAAAAAATTCTTGGGTAAGACGCACATGCCATGGTGCGCATATGGAGACGAGAGGTCAACTCTGCGGAGTCTGTTTCCTCCTTTCAGCTTTTTATTCGAGATCTGGGGGCTGAGCTCAGGTCATCAGGCTCACAAGGGATGTGGCTTTACCTGCTGGGTCATCTCATAGGCCCTATTTTCCTGCTTTTTAGCATTAACCACTTATATTATTGTATAATAAGAAAAAATTAAACACAATTTATTTTAAAAATAGGATTTTTTTTTTTTGAGACTAAAGTCTCATCGTGTAGCCCACGCCGGTCTTGAGTGAGCATGAACCCACCTGCTTCCGTCTCCAGAGGGCTGAGATCACAGGCATGCGTGACCAAGCCCTGGTGAAATGCAGTTTTCTGTTTTACATTCAGACTGATCATGTCTGAACGTAGACCTAGTCTATGCAGAAATGAGCATGCATTTATCTCCTTAATGTCTAGAGACCCTTAAATGACAACAAAGAAATAAATATCTCATTTATCCTTCAAAATAGTTTTTAAAGTAATGTGATTATCTTCATTTTACAGTTCAGAAAACAACAGCAGGTTAAACTGCTTAAGATCACATCACTTTTTTGTTTGATTTTATTTTATTTTTTTATTTTATTTTTTATTTTATTTTTTTTATTTTTTTTATTTTATTTTATTTTATTTTATTTTATTTTATTTTATTTTATTTTATTTTATTTTATTATTTTATTTTATTTTATTTTATTTTATTTTATTTTTTTATTTTATTTTATTTTATTTTATTTTATTTTATTTTATTTTATTTTATTTTATTTTATTTTATTTTATTTATTTTATTTTATTTTATTTTATTTTATTTTATTTTATTTTATTTTATTTTATTTTATTTCTGAGACAGGGTTTCTCTTTGTAACTCTGCCCGTCCTGGAACTCACTCCGTAGACCAGGCTGGCCTCAAACTCACAGAGATCAGCCTGCGTCTGCCTCCCGAGCAGGGATTAAAGGCATGCGCCACCACCACTAGGCTCATATCACTTTTTTTAAAAAGTTTATTTGTAGTGCGTGTGTTTGCGTGTGTGTGTGTGTGTATACATGTGTTTGTACGTTTGCACGCATGTATGTGTGTACACGTGTTTGTATGTGTGTGAGTGTGTTTGTGTGTATGCATGTTTGCATGTGTGCGTGTTTGTGTGTATATACATGTGTTTGTATGTATATGTGTATACATGTGTGTGTGTGCGTGTGTGTTTTGCGTGTTTGTGAGTGTGTGTTTGTGTGTGTATATACATGTGTTTGTGTGTTTGCGTGTGTGTGTATACATGTGTTTGTGTGTGTGTTTGCGTGTGTGTATATACATGTGTTTGTGTGTGTGTTTGCATGTGTGTGTGTATACATGTATTTGTGTGTGTGTATACATGTGTTTGTGTGTGTGTTTGCTTGTGTGTGTGTACACGTGTTTGTATGTGTGCATGTGTGTATAGGTGTGTGTGTGCACGTGGGCATGTGTGTCACGGTGCACACGTGCAGGTTGGATGACAGCTCTGTGGAATCTGTTCTCTCCTCCCACCTTTATCTGAGTTTCGGGGTTGCCAGCCTTTCACGGCAGCCCCTAACCCACTGAGCCGTCTCGCAGGGGTTGCCAGCCTTTCACGGCAGCCCCTTTACCCACTGAGCCGTCTCACCAGCCCCCATTTTGCTTTTGAGTGGCAGAAGACACGAGAGCCTCCCGTCCTTCCGCTCTTCACTCTCCATGCTGTGGTCTCACCCCTGCTTACTTTCAGGGTGGAGCTCCCGCACTAGTAAATAGTCGTTTGTTGAATAAAACAAGAACACATACCTCATAAACCTTTGTGTGCCTTGATGTCTCCTGGCACTTCAAGGCTAGCACAGACGTCACTGAAATAGAGCTCCCCACCAAGCTGAAAGAAAGCAGCGCATGTCCAGCAAGGTTAGAGATTACCCTGGTCCCAGATAACAAAAAAGCTTGATGAGTACAGATCAGCTTCAAAAATCCCAGTGTTTGAGCTGACCCTGGCCACGCTAACCTTTGAACAAGAAACGGCTTCCTCCCCTTTCGAAAATCACCACACAAGGGACGGGGGTGTTTAACTTCTCCAGGGCCCTAGCCAACATGGAATTGCTAAGACTCAGAAAGACGGGTGTCAACAGTGGAGAAGCATGAGAGGATGCAGAGAGGGTGGACGCCATCTGAGTGCACTGTCTGCACCGGGAGTGCAGCACTGAGGGCTGGAAAGATGCTGTTAGGTGCAGTGCTTGCCGTGTGGGCACTGCTGAGTCCCGTCTCCAGCATCCACAAAAGCCAGGCACGGGATGCCTTTATAACCCCAGTCCCTGCAGCCGACCAGCCAGCCAGCCCGTCCAGATTGGAGAGTTCTAGGTTCAGGAGAGACCACATCTCAAAAAAATAAAGTTGAGATCTACTGAAGATGACACCTGACATCACCTTTTCGTCTATGTGCACCCTTGAATGCATACACACACGCACACACACACACACACACACACATGCCATAATGAAACTCAGTATTTTGTACAAATAATAAAGGCTAACAAAAATTAGCAAGAACTGGGCTGGAGAGATGACTCAGAGGTTAAGAGTACCTGCTGTTCTTGTAGAGCAACCAAGTTCAACCTCCAGCGCCCACACCGTAGCTCACAAGCATCTGAGAGTCCAGTTCTGATTTCCACAGGCACCAGACACACATGTGGTACACATGTGTGCATAAAGGCAAACTATACATACATTTCAAATAAAATAAGTAAAGCTTTCTTAAAAGTTTTAAAATAAGCAAGAATGGTATCTCAGGTTGCTAAATTTTTTAGGGAGTCCAAACAGATCACAGCCCTAGGTGTCTAGATAACTAACAGAAGATGTGATAGAATTAACTGTTTACCCCTTAAAAATTACAGTAATAAAACCAGGAGGTGGTGGCACCCCCTTTAATCCCAGCACTGAGATGCTGAGATCTCTGAGTTTGAGGCCAGGATGATCTACAGAGTGAGTTCCAGGACACCAAGGGCTATACAGAGAAACTCTGTCTTCAAAAACAGAGAGAGAGAGAGAGAGAGAGAGAGAGAGAATTACAGTAATGTTATTATACATTAAATATCTTAAATATCCTTAAAATCTAGGTCAAAGGAGTCAGCAAGGATTTAAGGTGTTAATAGTTTCAAAACATGGAAGTCTATATTCTATAGTAATTTTCAGCTTATATTAGTTGATCTCAGTGAAGGTCATGAGCTGGTCTATAAAATAGCATTCTAGCAATAACATGAGATCACTCTTACACAGATAATTTTTAAATTTTATTTTATTATTTTACGTGCATAAATGTTTGCCTGCATGATGTCTGTGCACCAACTGTGTGCCTGGTGCCCCCAGGGGCCAGAAGAGGGCGTCAGAGCCCCTACACCTGGTGTTACGGATGGTTGTAAGCCACCATGTGGATGCTGAGAATTGAACCCAAGTGCTCTGGGAGACAGCCAGCGGGTGCTCTTAACCACTGAGCTCTCTCTCCAGCCCTCTACAGATATTTCTACTTGGGCTATAAAATAACCCATAAGCAAAAAATTCTAGAATTTTTTTTAACACTGCTAGGGATTGAGCCTTGTGTATGCTGACCACATGTCTACAACTGAACTACACCTTCAGCCCTCCAAATCCCAGAATGCTTTGTTTTCTAGCACAAAGAGATGCATCCCTTCACACATTGGAAGGCTGTGAAGCTCCTGGAAGTTTCCCTTTTAAAAAGACATTCATATACATATTCCATCTTAGATTTTCTAAAGATAAAAATCTTAGCATCAGAAACAGTGTTGCTGAGAAACAGGGTCTGTCCTAGAAAACAGCAAATTCACAGCAACCTTGCAGAGTGAGGCAGCGGCTCCTGCGATTTAGCAGGGGTTGGGAATCACAGTCTTCAGTAACCAGGATCCGTGCTTTCCTAGAGGGTTAATACTGGTAGTCATTGACCTATATCCAGAGAGGAAAATAAGCCCTACCTAGGCTGTTGCTCTCACCTTGCCTCATCTGCCCTTTCTGTGCTTCTGTGGCTTTGTTTGTGTTTGGTTGGTTGGTTGGTTGGTTTTGGCTTTTTCAAGACAGGGTTACAATTCTCTACTGTAACTCTATGGCTGTTTTTGGAACTCACTCTGTAGACCAGGCTGGCTTCACACTCACAGAGATCTGCCTGCTCGGATTAAAGGGGTGTGCCAAACTCCTTATTTGTTTTTTGATAGCATCTCAGGTCATGGTTGATTTGAACTCCTTGCATAATAAAGGCCTTGAACTCCTGATCCTCCACCATGGCCAACTTGACTCCAAGTTGGTGGGAAAATCAGGAGTTCGAATTCTGAGTTCCAGGAGAAGAGAACATGATATCCCATCAGCCCTCTCTGGTTAGACAATTTCTCTCTCCCCTCCCCTTTACCTTCAGCACCTGATATACCTCCCGAAGCGCTGGTTCTTTATCAGGAACAAGGTTGATAACACAGTTGGATCTGAAAAATAATAAAAAGAGCATATGCTGAAGGACCCAAATCCTTCACGTCCCTGAAGGAACTTCCGTCTGATCATCAAAGCTACCTGAGTCTTCCTGATTCTCCTCCCTTCTCCATACTCAACTTTTTCCCAAGAAGAGGGAGATAAGCAAAGTCTTAATGACACATCAGTAAGCAGCCAAATGTCCAAGAATGAATAAGAAGCATGATTCTTATTTTTATCCTGATGTTTACTGGGCAACAAAACAAAACCTGGAACCAGACGCCTTTCATGCAAGGCGTTCGAGCCACTCGCGACCGGACAGTGGGCCTCAAAGGCGGTCTTCCCGGTATTTTCATTTGGGGCTAGATGTGTAGCTCAATGGTAAAATGCTTCTTTAGGGTTCAATTCCCAGCATCAAAAGAAAACAGAAAAAACCAACCTAATCCTGTTACTTGGGTAAGATTTAACAATGTAACAATGACTTAGGAAATGATACAAAATACTATAATTTGCCATGAAAAAAAATGCAGCCCAGCAGTGGTGGTACACGCCTTTAATCCCCGCACTGGGAGGCAGAGGCAGGAGGATATCTTGAATTTAAGGCCTTGAATTTGAGGCCATCCTGGCCTACAGAGTGAGTTCCAGGACAGCCAGGGCTACAACGGAGAAACCCTGTCTTGAACAGGGGGGAGGGGAGACTGTTGTAGAAAAGCCCAGCGCATATGAAGCACAGTGCACCACAGTTAAGGATTAGGATGTTACTGTCCTATGCTTTCATAGTTATTTTATGGTGAACTCATTCTGCTTACAAGAAATAGTACTGTAAAACTGTCTAGTGGGTTCTTTTCTCAGCCTAACACGTCTTGAATGATTACCACAACTCTGGAGAGCATTGCCTCGTGCTGAATTAATCCACCGTTGTTCTGTTCATCGGGCCCTAATATCCACAGTCTGGCTACTCTGTGTGTACCACATAGCCTAAGTGTGCAGTGGGCTCTACCATCAGCTTGGGGAAGTGCACGCTGGTGTTCACACAGTTAGGGAATCTTCCAGTGCAAATTTCTGAAGACCGGTCACTGTACTTGAGCAACCCACAATTACAGAAAAGGTAAGAGGTATGTGTCACAGGAGCACATTTTGTGGTCTTGCTGGTTTGGGGAGTTTACCAACTTAAAGTTTAGCAGGCAGGTGTGTTGACATTGCAATGACATTGGCTTCTACTAAGCTAATACCAAAAATGCACAGTTGAATAACAACAAAAAAAAAAACCTTCATATTTTAAGTTTGTCTTTGTGTTGGATGATATCCATGGCTACATTTAGCCAAGTGGTTGTCCACAGGCTAAACATGCCTGGCAACTTTAAATTCTCTCCCAAGCTGCCACGTTTTGTTGCTAAAGGACTTCAGAGAGCTCATTGCAGAGTTCTCTTCCTTTACGAAGACCTGCTAAGCTCAGTTTAATTCCCTGAATGAGAGTCAATTCTTCAAAAAGTGGTAGCATTTGTGTGCTCAAAATAAAATGGGCTCTACTCATAGCGGTAGCTCATTACAGTATCACAGCTCTGGTCCTGGATCCCAGCCTCTGCCAACTGCTCGATGCAGCCATGAACAAGAGTCACATTGGGTGCCTGGAAACCGAATTTTTCCACGTGGTGCTCAAGATAGGCTTTAGCCACTTCTACCTAGAGAAAAAAAAATACAGATTTGATAATCAACATTTTTTTAAAAAAATAAACATTTTTTTTCCCCCTGAAAACTGTCCTGCTGGGCGGTGGTGGCAACCGCCTTTAATCCTAGCACTCAGAAGGCAGAGGCAGGAGGAGCTCTATGTGTTCAAGGCCAAGGCCAGCCTGGTCTACAGAGTGAGTTCCAGGACAGCCAGAGTTACAACAGAGAAATCCTGTCTTGAGAAAAATTTTTTAAAAAGAAAAGAAAGAAAACTGTCCATTACTAATGGCATATGCTTTCCACGCTATGGGTTATTTTGGGTAGATATGCAAGACTCATGAGACATGCAAGATATGCAAACAGCTAGGACAGAAGCTCCCAACTATGTCAGTTTTGCTTGAATTCAGCTCTTATCCAATGACAAATCTTCCTGGACAGAAGAGTGAAGACAGAAGAAGAGGAAGAGCCACTGGGTCATCTCGGTGCTCATCTGTCAGGACAGTCACCAGTTGTCAACGACCTCGCCTTCTAGGTCACCAGAGGCCCAAGTGACACCAGGAATACTCGGCCTTCTTCACCATGAGCAGTTTCAAGTCTCAAAGAATGACCTGGAGAAACCTCTCCACCTTCTCCGAATCTTTGCCTCACCTGGCTCTTAGTCATGTCTATTCCAGTGACGTGTCCTTTCTCACCAACCAGCTGGCTAAGCACAAAGCAGTCTCTGCCACTTCCACTGCCCAGATCCAAAATCCGGCAGTTTTCCAGACGCTCAGGAACAACCAGGCCACAGCCATTAATACCTGGGAAATGGAAACTATATGCTTTAAAAACAAAGACTGGGAAATTCTCAAATATTAAATCTATACTTCCCTTTCTCCATCGCCCATTTATATTTCTCTTTCTGTCTCTCCCACTAAACTGCGGCCATGTCTGCCAGCACAGCGTTGTTGGATACCATGCAAGGTAGCAAGACTTAAGTAAACCATCTAAAATATTTGCTGGATAAATATATCTAAGGAACTGGCAGCTGAACAATTCAAACTCAGAAAAGTATTCTGTTCCTCAGGAGCACTTAGTGTAAACTGTAACTTAAGAGGTAAAACCTACAGTATGGAAAACCCTTTCCATGACTGACTGGCACTCCGAGTGCCTCTGGAGTAAGTGCTGTAGTGGTTGGGGAAAGGAGGCTTCATGACCCCAGTCAGATTCAGTGGTGCAACGGAGAGGCAAGGGGTAAGGCATCCTCTTTGATAACTGCTTTCTAGGTGGGTTAGGGTTAGGGTTAGGGTTAGGGTTAGGGTTAGGGTTAGGGCTAGGTTTAGGGTTATACTATGCCAGGGAAAGGTAAGGTCGGAAGAGACCATGGCTGATTAGAAAGTGTGGGCCAGTCTACTATCAAACTAGACTGTGTCAGGGTCCACGGAGCTTGAATGTCCCCTACAACGGGAAGGGATGGAGAGCATCATTGGGGCTCTTCAGCCGAGGAGCAAGAAGCTCAGTACGGAGCTTTGGGAGTTTCACAGTAGGTATGGCCAGCAGGGTGGCCAGCAGGGATAGCTAAATTCCCTAGTGACCAGTATGAGAAAATTGCAGTCTGGAGGCTAACATATACACTCTATCTCGAAATAACATCTTTGTGTACATTCTGCCGAGTTTCCCGGATGTGCTTGGGGACCACCTTGGCTGGGGTGACACAGGCATTAGTCTGGAGATCTGCAGATGTCTTCTTACATTCCCATAGTAGTTCTGACTCGGCAACCAAAGACAGGAGCCAGGAGAAAAAGGACTGAAATTGGTGTTTGAGGAACTCAAGGGCTCCACCACACTCTTAATCACAGCCTACAGGCCTTTGCTCAAGCCAAAGCTGTAATCCCACGCCCTGGCCTGCCCTTCCCAGCATACCCTGCCAGAAGCCGCTTGCTGGCAGGACTCCTATAGATCCAGTGATCCCACATCCCACTCAACCATTTCCTAGAATCCTCACCTGCACTGCACGCCCTTATGAATCTCAGCGTTTTCGCGGGAGGTGGGAGGGGGCAGCCACTGACAAGAGGGAGAACAGAAGCTAAATGGGGTGACAACACTGAGAGGACCCGGGCTGCAGGCAAGATGGAGGGGTAGCAGCACCACCCGCACAGGATGGGATGGAGGAGGCGTGGGCAGTCCGCTGAGCTGCCTAGAGGTGGGGGGTAAAGGTGGGAGGTGGGGTGGGGGTGGGGGTGGGGTGCGCTGTGGGCCTGTGTGAAGGCAGAGGTCAGAAGGGGGCAGGCCAGAGGCAGGAGGGACAGACACTCACTGACTTGCGTCCAGGACCCGGGATCCCTTCAAACCCAGCTCTGGAACAACATGCCGAGGCCACGCCCCCTGACTGACCGCACAGGCCCCCCCCCCCCCCAGCATGACCCTGGACAGCCATCTAGCCTTACCCCTCTCTAGAGTTGCTGGGTCTCCATTGTCACCTCCTTGCATCCCGCCCAGGAGAATGGTTTTCCAATTTAACGCCTTCATTTATGGATCCACTGAATTTCGTTTATAAATTTTGTGTGTGCCTTAAATGAACACCCATATCTATTCTCTCCTTGTGGAACGAAATCACCTTTCCTCAGTCTGTCTCATAAAGCCGTTCACTGGGATATCATTTACACCAGTAACACTCACTTTTCCTTACAGCGCAGCTCTGTGAGTTCTGACCAACAAGCACACGTCAGCCAACACAATAGAAAAATGGCATGTGTTTCATCCCAGCAGACAAAAGGCAAGAGGCAGAGGCCTATGGTGGCCTGTTCTACAGGAAGAGAAACCCTGTCTCAAAACACCCACTCCCGTATAAATTTCATATAAAAAGATGAAAGCAGTTCTTCGGTTCAGTAAGCTTGTATGTGCCCCTTCTTCCTACACCCAGCTCCCAGGCAAACACAAACTTGGTTCTCTCCCTGAGCCTTTGCCTATTTTATGATGTCATACAGATGAGCTCATAACCGTGTAGCCACCGTCCAGTTGCATGTAGAAAAGCACACCTACTACAGTAACTCCCCACTTTCCATGTACCGCGCCTTCACTGCACCCTTTTGTTTATGCTACACCCTGTATGTTCACGGAGGAGCTGGTTAAGGGACTTTCGGGAAGTTGGTTCTCTCCTTCCACGCGGTGGGTACCTTGTGGGGTGTGTCATGGGCTTGCCAGCAAGTGTCTTCGCCAGCTCAGCCATCTTGCCATCAGGACGCATTTTTAAAACATTTTTCTGTTCCCACCATTACATCTGCATGTCTTTTTGAATTGTTTCGTGTGTTCGTATGTGCACGGGCACCACAGTCCACGTGTGGAGACAGGCGGCTTTCACAGGAGTGGTTCCTCCTCCCAGTGGGTTCCGGGACCCAGCATCAGGCTCCTGAGGCGAGTGCTTTTCGCTTTTACAGCTCTGCCACCTCAGCTGCCCTTGCTTGTGTATCTTACTTGCTTGTGGCTGAAACAAAGTGCCATTCGTCAGGATGAGGAGATGCAGAGATAGAAGGATGCCTAATTAGAGAAGCGGATTCTTACAAATTTATTGTTTTTTTCAATCCCGTTTGTTGTTACAAAAATTGCTGAAATCCAAACAGTAAGTCTCCAACACCCCACCCCCGCCCCAACCCCGTTGCCAGATGCTACTGGAAGTTAGCAGAGTGACAGGGAGACGGCTCAGTGGGTAAGGACGCCTGCAGCCGAGACTGAGGGCCTGACTTCTGTCCCGGAACTCCCACAAGAACTGGCTCCTGCAGGCTGCCCTCTTCACATGCAGACCACAGCATGCACACACACGTGCATAAATGTATGCAAACTTTTTTAATGTTTAAAAATAAACCCACAGGCAATCCTTGTTGGAATATCTTTAGACTGAGACATTTCTAACTATTGAGTGAGTTAAAAATAAATATGAATAAATAAATAAATAAATAAATAACCACGGTGGCGCACACCTTTAGTCCCAGCACTCAGGAGGCAGAGGCAGGCGGATCTGTGAGTTCGAGGCCAGCCTGACCTACACAGTGAGTTCCAGGACAGCCAAGGCTATAGAGAAACCCTGTCTCAAACAAACCTAAAACAACCTGAAAACAGGACCATTTTCCCAGGCATCACTTACTTTTAGCACTTATATAAGGGAAACGTTCCTGAACATCAAAACATTCTCCCCATAAAATGAGTTCTTTGAACCAAGTGGTTACTTTCTCCTTGTTGAGATGACAGCTTCATCTCAGCCAGAGGGCAGGGAGAGGGCACTCTCGTCTTCTGAGGCTGCTATCTTGTCTGTGGTTTACTCACAGGAACCATTTGATAATCACAAACCCACTTACATCCACATAAACCGCAATCAGCAAAGCACTATTAACTTAACTCTGGTCACTGCCGCTCTTCCCTCATGGTGTGCGATGGACTGATTTGGATCTGATGGTGACCAGCAACCGTCCTGATCAGTCAGTGCCTCAGCTACCACAGCTTGTTGTATTCTGGCTTTGGGGGTGTTTCCTGGTGTTCACGATTGATCCCCAGGTCTCATGTGTGCTAGGGAAGCATCACTGCGCCATACGTGTGTTCTGCGCATCGCTTCCGCTGAAGGGCAGGGGTTCCCTTTGGGCTCTTGTATCAGAGATGTCTTAAAATTATTTTTTTACAGAAGTGGGAGAGTTGAGAAAGGATCTTTAGTCCAAGCTGGTCTCAAACTCGCTATGTAGCCAGCTGTGAACTACAGATCCTCCTGCCTCCGCCTGGCAGGTGCTGGGATTAAGGTGTGTACTACCGCTTCCATCTTATCTTTTTAAGATTAAAAAGAATGATCATGTATAAAGAATTTCCTGTTTTCTCCCCTTATCTCCAAGGATGGTCTTGAGAAGACTATCAGGCCTGTGTGGGAAGCCACTGGGCTAGCAACTGTGGGACTGACCGGTAAGGCAGGTCTGGGTTAAGTACAAAGAACCATGTTTCAAGAGACAGAGCTTTCTTCTGGAAAGATGGCTCATCAGGTAAAGAAGCCTTGCAATCAAGGTTGATGACCTGAGTTTGGCCACTAGAACCCACGTGATGGAAGGAGAGAACTGATTTCCATAAGTTAGTCCTCTAACCTTTACACGACAGACAGACAGACAGACACACACACACACACACACACCAAAATATAAGGAAAAAAATTGAGATGGTGTTTGACTACATAGCCCTGGCTACCCTGAAATTTTTTTTTTTTTTTTTTTTGCAATTAAAAAACAAAAGACAGCCAGGTAGTGGTGGTGCATGTCTTTAATCCCAGCACTTGGGAGGTAGAGACAGGTGGATTCTTGTGAGTTTGAGGCCAGCCTGGTCTACAGAGTGAGTTCCAGGACAGCCAGAGCTACACAGGGGAGGAAACTCTGTCTCAAAAAACCAAACCAAACCAAAAATACAAAACAAAACAAAACAAAACAAACAAAAAAACAAAACGAAAAAAATAGAGCTTTCAAAGTAGCCAGCCATCCCTAAGAGTCTTCAGGGACTGAAGAGCTGGCTCAGCAGTTAAAGGCATTTGCCGATCCTCCAGAGGATCTGAGTTCAATTCCCAGAACCCATATCACAGCTCCAGGACATCTAACACTTCCAGTCTCCCCAGGCTCTGTACCCATAATTCAGGCAAGACATCCATACATAAAAATAAATTTAAACATCAATATCTAGAAATGATTGATCTAAATTTTGTTATAGCATACCTTGCTTTTTATTTTTAGATGAAAATCACATTTTCTTTAGTAAATGAATTAATGTTTTAATGATTTAAAAAATATTTATTTTTAATTATGTATATCAGTGTGTGTCTGTGTTCAGGCATGTGTATGTGAATACAGGTGTCTGAGAAATCCAGAAGAGGACATTACATCCCTTGAACTTCAGTTATAGACAGTTGTGAGCTGTCTGAAGCAGATGCTGGGAACTGAACCTAGGTCTTCTCCAAAAGCAGCAAGTGTTCTTAACAGTTGAGCCGTCTCACCAGTGCTTAATGGTCATGTTTTACATGCTGATAGCATATGGAAAGGGTCTGTTCTCTGACAGGTTGTGAAAGTCACAGGAATGGTACCATAAGCAGATGCTTATGGTTTTAACTGCTGTTTCTTTAGTACTTTGTGAATCATTTCTCATAATTGATCTGAATATATTCTTTTAAATATTAGTTTTGTAATGTCATATCTTTAGAAGAAGCCAGACATTTTTACATTAATCTTTTTTTGTTTATTTGTTTGTTTTTAGAGACAGGGTTTCTCTGTGTAACAGCCCTGGCTGTCCCAGAACTTGCTTTGTAGACCAGGCTGGCCTCCAACTCACAGAGATCCACCTCTGCCTCCCTGAGTGCCGGAATTAAAGGCCCATGCAGCCATGCCCAGCTAGATTTGATCAAATGTTTAGCATCAAGCTGGGAGAGAACTCTTTTCAAAACGAATTCATTTTATACATGTTACAGTCAGTGATAAATTTATTAATTTGTGCTTTCATGGTTGAAGTGACACTTTAATAAACTAATCTGTAACAACTGGTTTTATATATTTGCCCTTTTGTTTTGAGACTGGGTAGTTCATTTTGTAAGTCCGCTTAATTATCAGCAGATTCACTTACATGACATTATTGCCAAATGTGAAGGGAATGGACTGGCTGTAAAAGATTACAAAATGAACCAAGGTCACTTAATCAAGAGTCAGTGAGAGAAAGGAGCCAGGAACAAAGGTCAAGGCAAGAGAGACCGATGCCACAGACCTCGTTTTCAACTATGGAATTTCCTGTGACTAAGGACACAACTGCCATTACCCAGTACCGTTCTGTGCCCATGAACGGAAGATTCTGGAATGACTAAACGTCTTTTAAAATGTTAATTGTTCTCACATGCTCACAATGCAAGCCCCTTCCTTTCTTCCTCTCTTCTTGGAGACAGGCTCTCTCTGTGTTGCCCTGGCTGGTCTCAACTTCCTGGGCTCAAGTGATGCTCCTGCCTCAGCCTCCAAACACTGAGACGATGTTACTCAGTGGCCATGCGTGGTGATTTGTAGCCCCAGTACTTACGAGGCTACAGCAGGAGGACTGTGAGTTCAAAGCTGGTTGGGCTACACAGGGACTTACTGCCTCAAATAAAAGACACAGCAGTGTGCTTGCAAGGATCACATTAGACAGTACAGCTTTTAATAAGCTAATGTGCCTTTTAATTTTCTTTTTTGGTGCTAATAAACAAACCTATTAATTTTATTGTAATCTGAAATTAAACACAACAGCTTAGATATTTGATGAGAGTATGAGTTAATCCAGTTTAAGGAGTGATTCCAAGTTCAATCACCTGGCTTCTTCACAAGGCTTTTCTGGATGAATTTTTGGAGATGAAAAAGGAAACCAAGCCACAGCCTGAAAGACGCGCCCTCCTCAGCATCAGGCAAAGAAGTCAATCACTGTCAGGACCAGCTACTTCAATAGATGACTCAACTGGTCCTGCAGGTCAGGCGACTGTTCAACACTGGAAACCAAACACAGAAAAGAGTTATCTGAAATGAGCAGGAAAGACATTTCTTTAACCTTTAATGCATCAATCTTTTTACACCTAGGTCAAAATTCACACCTGTCCACTTGGGCCCCATAAGGGTTTAAGTCAGGAGGCTAAGGCAGGGGGAGATTCACTTGAAACCAAGAGTTTGAGGCCACTAAGAAAGCACAGTGCAACTCCGACTCAAGGTTGGAGAGAATAGTAAACCATGAAGAAGGGTTTGTACGGATGGACATGGTGGCACATACTCGTTACCCTGCCACTCAGAAAGTGGAGATAGGATCGTGAGTTCCAGGCTAGCCTGCGCTACATAGTAAGAGGTATAAAGGGTTTTTCTTTTACAAGATGTGTTTATGGCTGTTTTCTGCCATTTGGGTCTCGGCTCTTAAAGGCTGAAGCCATTTCAAAGCTCATCTAAGCTCTGAAGACGCTTGTAACTGTTACCTTTTCACTTGTAACTGGACTCCTAACAGACCCCACCCTCTCTTGTTCAGTTCTCCCACAGTTACTGAGAAAGATTCTAACTTGTAACTTTTTGTAAAACATCAGTTAGCTCCACTTTATCATAAGCTTCTGGACGTTTCACCTGTCACCGCCCAAGTAACTGGTGCTCACTCTACCTGACACCACCCAACCTGGTGCTCACTCTACCTGACACCACCCAACCTGCTGCTCACTCTACCTGACACCACCCAACCTGCTGCTCACTCTACCTGACACCACCCAACCTGCTGCTCACTCTACCCTGACACCATCCAACCTGGTGCTCACTCTACCTGACACCACCCAACCTGGTGCTCGCTCTACCTGATACCACCCAACCTGGTGCTCGCTCTACCTGACACCACCCAACCTGGTGCTCACTCTACCTGACACCACCCAACCTGGTGCTCACTCTACCTGACACCACCCAACCTGCTGCTCACTCTACCTGACACCACCCAACCTGCTGTTCACTCTACCTGACACCACCCAACCTGGTGCTCACTCTACCTGACACCACCCAACCTGGTGCTCACTCTACCTGACACCACCCAACCTGGTGCTCACTCTACCTGACACCACCCAACCTGCTGCTCACTCTACCTGACACCACCCAACCTGGTGCTCACTCTACCTGACACCACCCAACCTGGTGCTCACTCTACCTGACACCACCCAACCTGGTGCTCACTCTACCTGACACCACCCAACCTGGTGCTCACTCTACCTGACACCACCCAACCTGCTGCTCACTCTACCTGACACCACCCAACCTGGTGCTCACTCTACCTGACACCACCCAACCTGGTGCTCACTCTACCTGACACCACCCAACCTGGTGCTCACTCTACCTGACACCACCCAACCTGGTGCTCACTCTACCTGACACCACCCAACCTGGTGCTCACTCTACCTGACACCACCCAACCTGCTGTTCACTCTACCCTGACACCACCCAACCTGGTGCTGACACTACCTGACACCACCCAACCTGGTGCTCACTCTACCCTGAAACCACCCAACCTGGTGCTCACTCTACCTGACACCACCCAACCTGCTGCTCGCTCTACCTGATACCACCCAACCTGGTGCTCGCTCTACCTGACACCACCCAACCTGGTGCTCGCTCTACCTGACACCACCCAACCTGGTGCTCACTCTACCTGACACCACCCAACCTGGTGCTCACTCTACCTGACACCACCCAACCTGGTGCTCACTCTACCTGACACCATCCAACCTGCTGTTCACTCTACCCTGACACCACCCAACCTGCTGCTCACTCTACCTGACACCACCCAACCTGCTGTTCACTCTACCCTGACACCACCCAACCTGCTGCTCACTCTACCTGACACCACCCAACCTGGTGCTCACTCTACCTGACACCACCCAACCTGGTGCTCACTCTACCTGACACCACCCAACCTGCTGCTCACTCTACCTGACATCACCCAACCTGCTGCTCACTCTACCTGACACCACCCAACCTGGTGCTCACTCTACCTGACACCACCCAACCTGGTGCTCACTCTACCTGACACCACCCAACCTGCTGCTCACTCTACCTGACACCACCCAACCTGCTGTTCACTCTACCCTGACACCACCCAACCTGGTGCTGACACTACCTGACACCACCCAACCTGGTGCTCACTCTACCCTGACACCACCCAACCTGGTGCTCACTCTACCTGACACCACCCAACCTGCTGCTCACTCTACCTGACACCACCCAACCTGCTGCTCACTCTACCTGACACCACCCAACCTGCTGCTCACTCTACCCTGACACCATCCAACCTGGTGCTCACTCTACCTGACACCACCCAACCTGGTGCTCGCTCTACCTGATACCACCCAACCTGGTGCTCGCTCTACCTGACACCACCCAACCTGGTGCTCGCTCTACCTGACACCACCCAACCTGGTGCTCACTCTACCTGACACCACCCAACCTGGTGCTCACTCTACCTGACACCACCCAACCTGCTGCTCACTCTACCTGACACCACCCAACCTGCTGTTCACTCTACCCTGACACCACCCAACCTGGTGCTCACTCTACCTGACACCACCCAACCTGCTGCTCACTCTACCCTGACACCATCCAACCTGGTGCTCACTCTACCTGACACCACCCAACCTGGTGCTCGCTCTACCTGATACCACCCAACCTGGTGCTCGCTCTACCTGACACCACCCAACCTGGTGCTCACTCTACCTGACACCACCCAACCTGGTGCTCACTCTACCTGACACCACCCAACCTGGTGCTCACTCTACCTGACACCACCCAACCTGCTGCTCACTCTACCTGACACCACCCAACCTGCTGTTCACTCTACCCTGACACCACCCAACCTGGTGCTCACTCTACCTGACACCACCCAACCTGCTGCTCACTCTACCTGACACACCACCCAACCTGGTGCTCACTCTACCTGACACCACCCAACCTGCTGCTCACTCTACCTGACACCACCCAACCTGGTGCTCACTCTACCTGACACCACCCAACCTGGTGCTCACTCTACCTGACACCACCCAACCTGCTGCTCACTCTACCCTGACACCATCCAACCTGGTGCTCACTCTACCTGACACCATCCAACCTGGTGCTCGCTCTACCTGACACCACCCAACCTGGTGCTCACTCTACCTGACACCACCCAACCTGCTGCTCACTCTACCTGACACCACCCAACCTGCTGCTCACTCTACCTGACACCACCCAACCTGCTGCTCACTCTACCTGACACCACCCAACCTGGTGCTCACTCTACGTGACACCACCCAACCTGGTGCTCACTCTACCTGACACCACCCAACCTGCTGCTCACTCTACCTGACACCACCCAACCTGCTGTTCACTCTACCCTGACACCACCCAACCTGGTGCTGACACTACCTGACACCACCCAACCTGGTGCTCACTCTACCCTGACACCACCCAACCTGGTGCTCACTCTACCTGACACCACCCAACCTGGTGCTCACTCTACCTGACACCACCGAACCTGGTGCTCACTCTACCTGACACCACCCAACCTGCTGCTCACTCTACCCTGACACCATCCAACCTGCTGCTCACTCTACCTGACACCACCCAACCTGGTGCTCGCTCTACCTGATACCACCCAACCTGGTGCTCGCTCTACCTGACACCACCCAACCTGGTGCTCGCTCTACCTGACACCACCCAACCTGCTGCTCACTCTACCTGACACCACCCAACCTGGTGCTCACTCTACCTGACACCACCCAACCTGCTGCTCACTCTACCTTACACCATCCAACCTGCTGTTCACTCTACCGTGACACCACCCAACCTGCTGCTCACTCTACCTGACACCACCCAACCTGCTGTTCACTCTACCCTGACACCACCCAACCTGCTGCTCACTCTACCCTGACACCATCCAACCTGCTGTTCACTCTACCTGACACCACCCAACCTGGTGCTCACTCTACCTGACACCACCCAACCTGGTGCTCACTCTACCTGACACCACCCAACCTGGTGCTCGCTCTACCTGATACCACCCAACCTGGTGCTCGCTCTACCTGACACCACCCAACCTGGTGCTCGCTCTACCTGACACCACCCAACCTGCTGCTCACTCTACCTGACACCACCCAACCTGGTGCTCACTCTACCTGACACCACCCAACCTGCTGCTCACTCTACCTGACACCATCCAACCTGCTTTTCACTCTACCGTGACACCACCCAACCTGCTGCTCACTCTACCTGACACCACCCAACCTGCTGTTCACTCTACCCTGACACCACCCAACCTGCTGCTCACTCTACCTGACACCACCCAACCTGGTGCTCACTCTACCTTACACCACCCAACCTGGTGCTCACTCTACCTGACTCCACCCAACCTGGTGCTCACTCTACCTGACACCACCCAACCTGCTGCTCACTCTACCTGACACCACCCAACCTGCTGCTCACTCTACCTGACACCACCCAACCTGGTGCTCACTCTACGTGACACCACCCAACCTGCTGCTCACTCTACCTGACACCACCCAACCTGCTGCTCACTCTACCTGACACCACCCAACCTGCTGTTCACTCTACCCTGACACCACCCAACCTGGTGCTGACACTACCTGACACCACCCAACCTGGTGCTCACTCTACCCTGACACCACCCAACCTGCTGCTCACTCTACCTGACACCACCCAACCTGCTGCTCACTCTACCTGACACCACCCAACCTGCTGCTCACTCTACCCTGACACCATCCAACCTGGTGCTCATTCTACCTGACACCACCCAACCTGGTGCTCGCTCTACCTGATACCACCCAACCTGGTGCTCACTCTACCTGACACCACCCAACCTGCTGCTCACTCTACCCTGACACCATCCAACCTGGTGCTCATTCTACCTGACACCACCCAACCTGGTGCTCGCTCTACCTGATACCACCCAACCTGGTGCTCGCTCTACCTGACACCACCCAACCTGGTGCTCGCTCTACCTGACACCACCCAACCTGCTGCTCACTCTACCTGACACCACCCAACCTGGTGCTCACTCTACCTGACACCACCCAACCTGCTGCTCACTCTACCTGACACCATCCAACCTGCTGTTCACTCTACCCTGACACCACCCAACCTGCTGCTCACTCTACCTGACACCACCCAACCTGCTGTTCACTCTACCCTGACACCACCCAACCTGCTGCTCACTCTACCTGACACCACCCAACCTGGTGCTCACTCTACCTGACACCACCCAACCTGCTGCTCGCTCTACCCGACACCACCCAACCTGCTGCTCACTCTACCTGACACCACCCAACCTGGTGCTCACTCTACCTGACACCACCCAACCTGGTGCTCGCTCTACCTGACACCACCCAACCTGCTGCTCGCTCTACCTGACACCACCCAACCTGGTGCTCACTCTACCTGACACCACCCAACCTGCTGCTCGCTCTACCTGACACCACCCAACCTGCTGCTCGCTCTACCTGACACCACCCAACCTGCTGCTCGCTCTACCTGACACCACCCAACCTGGTGCTGATGCTACCCTGACACCACCCAACCTGGTGCTCACTCTACCTGATACCACCCAACCTGCTGCTCACTCTACCTGACACCACCCAACCTGCTGCTCACTCTATCTGACACCACCCAACCTGCTGCTCACTCTACCCTGACACCACCCAACCTGGTGCTCACTCTACCTGACACCACCCAACCTGCTGCTCACTCTACCTGACACCACCCAACCTGCTGCTCACTCTACCCTGACACCACCCAACCTGCTGCTCACTCTACCCTGACACCACCCAACCTGGTGCTCACTCTACCTGACACCACCCAACCTGGTGCTCGCTCTACCTGACACCACCCAACCTGATGCTCGCTCTACCTGACACCACCCAACCTGGTGCTCGCTCTACCTGACACCACCCAACCTGGTGCTCGCTCTACCTGACACCACCCAACCTGGTGCTCGCTCTACCTGACACCACCCAACCTGGTGCTCGCTCTACCTGACACCACCCAACCTGCTGCTCACTCTACCTGACACCACCCAACCTGGTGCTGATGCTTCCTTTGTCTTCACTCTAACTGTCCTTCCAACGGACACACTCTCTCTCATACACCTCCCTCCAAACTGTTCCCAGAAGTCCAAGTGGCATGTAACCATAAGGAAAGCTGCACAGCACAAAAAGCTTCCTGGCAAAGCATTTATTTACAAAGAGGCCTTACATTTAAAAAAAAAAAAAAAAAGAGGCTTCATACAGTAAAGAAAATGAGACTATTTACTGACCCTAATTCTCTTGCTCTATTTATGAATGTCACCAATACGAACAGACAGATATCTGTTGCTAAGGTGGGCCTACACATCTTTAAAATACACTGAGTTCTTTGCATTCTAAATGGGCTGTCCCGAGCATGGTAATTTGAAGACACATGTCAACCTGCCGTTCACCGATCTTGGGCATAGTAGTGTCACTCCCAGCCAGCTTCAACCAGCTCCCCACCCACCACCTCTGAGGTCACTTACTTCTTCTGGATAGCTTCTTGCCTAAATCAGAAAGGGAAGGAAGAAAAGAAACATGGAAGGAACAGGTGAACCAGGAGAAGTTTCTTATCCACAAATCTACACAGGCAGAACAAACTTCTGGCTGCTGTCATAGTCTGTATTCCTGTCCTCCCTTTCAGAGGGCTGTTATGGCACAGGGTTAACACCCGAGTTAAGAACTGCTAAAACAGTAAGACTGTAAACCCACCACGGTAACAACAGCAGCTTAGAGTGAGCGAGCCCGCCAACTGTACACGCGGCTTAAACTCAGTATAATTAACGTGGAGTCAAATAACCACATATTTAATATGTATGCACCTAAAAAACAGCTTCAACATTAGCTATTGGGAACTTGAATTCTCAGCCATACAATCCCAGTGAGTATGCAAGCATCTTATCAACCATATAAAATATATAAGAAAAAAGACAATAAAAAGGCAAATTCAATTATAGTTTTCTTCAAAATGACAATGAAGGTGTTGGGTTCATGCTCATAGCTCAAGTAGACACTGAGAGACATGCGTATGGCCAGACAAAGCAGTTTATTTTTCCACGGGTTACATACTGACGTCAGGGATGTCCAATTAAAAAAACATGGCAGCAGCCTCAAAAGCTGGCCATGTGATGCCTTTTAAACTAAATAGGTGGCACCTAGGGGATGCGTCTGATTCAGGATCTGAATAGTGGATTGGCTGTCATATCTTGGGAGGAAGCAAGAGGCTTCTGGGAAAGCGAGTACTTGACAGTAAGCAGAGGCAAGGGCAGTGCTGCCACCACTAGGGGCGCTGGTCCTCTCAAAGGCGCTGTGTATTTCAAAATCTGAATGGTGTGTTGTATGCAGTGATATCAGTTACCATCACGCTCCATTCTCCAGGGAAGGACAGACACTGGGCAGAGTGGACACATACTGATCAAGTGTCTCCCAGGTGCCACACAGTGGTAGCGTGGCCCTGACAAGCTCTGTCCCTCTGGGAGCTTCCCGTGTAGAGCCCCCAGCTAACACAGGGAGGTTCAAAAGAGCTGCCCCAGTTCCCGCTCTCCCACATCCCAAACTTCCCCTGAAGCCTCAGGTGTCTTTTCCCAAAAAGTGTATCCTCTGATCACCCTGCCCGCCTCCACCCGCCTCCCGCCTCCACGGGAAGATGTGCTGAGGGGAAGGTGCTGCAGCAGGGGACTGCCGGTCAGGGCATACTCACTGGTACTGAAGGTGTGTCGTTATTATTGCCATTTTCCTTAAACTCTGCACAACAGAGAGCGAAGCACTTAGTCCACTTCCCTGCGGTCGTATAAACCACACACACACCAACGCACACGTGCAAGCACACACACACACACACCACACACACACCAACGCACACATGTGCAAGCACACACACACACACACATCATGAAAGAAATGGTTTCTTACATCTTCTGAGTGCAAGATGGCGTCTTCCTGTAGTACCATGTTTCGAGCTGCCTGACCCAGCAGCTGGAAGACAAAAATAAAACAGTCATGATCAAAATTCCCACCCCGAGACTGGCCTGGTAGTGCAGGCCTGTAATCCCAGCTACTCGAGATGTTGCGGCAAGAGGGTGAAAAGTTCAAGTCCTGATTGGACTACAGAGTGAGTCTGGCTAATTTAGTGAGACCTAAGAGAACACAACATAGAAAAAGGACTGTGGGTTGTTCCTCGTTCCACGGTACGACAAGGGATGACGAGTTAGCTTGGCAAGTCTGATCCAATCCCAAGCACTGAAAAAGAAAGTCCATCTCACTGGCACGGTGGCGGTTCTGGGCAGGTGTGGGCTCCACACCTACACCTTCCTGAAGGTCAGTGCTCTAGGCTACCAAGCTCCCCATGAAGCCCATTCGTCATTCTCTCTGGCATGGTGTCCTGACAGGGCTCCACACCTGCACTCTCCTGAAGGATCAGGGCTCCAGGGCGAATGAGGTCTCCAGACAGCCTGTTCATCGGGTACTGGGAGGAGTCTGCAAAACCACTTTGGCTGGACCACTAACTTCTGATTCTTTAAAAACAAACTGGGGGGAGGGGACGGGGGCTACAGCTCAGTAGCTAAGAACACTTTCTGCCCTTACAGTGGACCCGGATTCAGCTCCCAGCACACACATGGAGGATCACAACCAGCCATCACTCCAGTTATGGGATCCTATGCCCTCTTCTGACCTCTATAGGCACCAGGCACACACATGGTGCACATACATACACACAGACAAAACACTCATACACATAAAATTATATAAATTGAAAAACTGTTGTGCCCAGTTTTTGAAATCCTCCCTCCTCAAGTACCACCAGGAGATCAACAGTTTTGATGCAAAAGCAAGGAGCTTTTATTCTACAAAGCAAACCAGCAAGCTGGTGTCTGACACCACACAAGACGGCCAACCCGGAGAGAGCCCCCCCTACATGGACTTTTAAAGGGAGCAGGGGATCTCTCTGATTGGTCAGATCCCATGCCCTGGATTGGCTCGCTAAATGTTACAAGGAAGCATGGAGTTCTGGGAAAGCGAATACTTGCCATTAAACACAGAGGTTTATGGGAAAGTGAGTACTTGACATTAAACGGAGGAGAGTTTAGTGCCTTTACCACTAGGGGCGCTGGGCTTTTCAAAACAAAATGTTGGGGTATATTTGAACTTATTCTCAAATATTAAGCTGTTTATCCAGTGATCTGAACTACAGCCAGAAGGTCACCTTCCTTAGCTACTGGAAACAGCTTCTTAGGAGTGGACTCTGGAATGCAGAAAGCATGCTAGTTTGGACCACCAACAATAGTCTACTCAATGGCCCTTGATTGGAACAACTGTCCTTCTGATGTTGTCTGCCACTGAGAATGCTAATGGAGGGACTTTACAGGGCCCTCCCTCAACCTAAGCACCAGATAAGGAAGACCTCATGCAGGCACTTGACTGGCCAGTAAAATGGCATCATGTCAGCCAGCTGAAGGTGGGGGTTGGTGCACTGTGAAGGTTCTATTCATTATGCACTAAGGCCTGTGTGTTGGTGGGCGGTGATTCCTTTCAATAAAATACCTAGAGGTCATGTGCTAGGGAAAGACAAGAAGAGAACTGAGGATGGAAAGTGGAGCTTGTAAGCCAGCCATGTGAGGTGAGACCCTGTGCCTTGGCTGTCCAGGTTTTCCATCTCAGGAAGTGTCATGGCTCCTAATTGATACCCGCGGATAATAATGATAATGATATTAATTATAATACTTTAACACAAAACTGGACTTGGGCTGTGGCTATAGTTTAGTTAGTACACTGCCTGTCTATGGTACACGCAACCCTGGGTTCAATACCCAGCGCTGCATAACCAATGTGGTGGCACAGGCCTGTAATCCCAGCTCTATAGAGCGGAGGCAGAAGGATCAGAAGTTTAAAGTCATCTCCATGAGAAAAGGCACAGGGAAAAGTTAGGGGCTGGGAGTGTCCTGGACTGAGTCATTGCCTCAACACCACGGAGATGAGAGAAAGGAGAAAGGAGAAGGGGAGAGAAGGGGGGGAGGAGGGGCAAGGCGCAGGAGGAAGACGAGGAAAAAGAAGAATCAGCCGTTACTGTCACCAGTATTCAAGGCTTAGAGTAGGAAATGGTGTCTGGAAAGACTGCCATGGCCAGATGGAGCTGAGAAAGGGAAAGGCCAGAGGAAACTCGAAGGACAACCAGACACCAAGGCAAAGCTAAAGCTGTGTGGGAGGCAAGCAGAGACCCCCTGGGGCTGCAGACCCCCACCCCCCCCCCCGCCCCGCAGCTCTATGGGGCTGGCACAGGACCATAACCCTGCAGAGGCAGCTGTGCACACCCTCCCTGTTCACCTTATCCAGTAACATCCTAACAGACGACGGATCCAAATTAGCCTTGCTGCAGCTCATTTTTCTTTTTAAAATGTAAAACTAGTAAATCTTATGTTTCTAAAGTTTGAACAATGAAACAATGCCCCTCTTGCTCTGTTCCCTCCCCATATGCAAGTCTGAGTAGTTTGTCCTCTCTCTCCAGCATATCTGTAGATGCTCAATATCATATTACCTACATACATCCTTCCACATGTTTTAGACCAACTGGTAGTGTTTTTTCCCAGCTCCGACAGAGATGGAAAGGTGCCCTGACAGCCCAAGAACCACACAGCTCTGAGGGAAAGGTATTCCCGGTGGGAATGTTTACAATTCTGAGAGGAAGGTACCCTGGCAGTTGGGAGTTCAGGGAGCACACTGCTCTGAGGTGAAGAAGGCTTGTCCCAGCTGAGCTGGAGTGTTACAGTGTAACAGCTCCGCTGGCTCAGCTGGACTGGGCTCAGCTGCCTCCTGGGTATTGCAGCTCTCAGGAAATATCGCCAGCTGAGCCAAGGTGTTCTTCGCTGCTGCTGCTTCTTTTCTTCACTGCTTCTCTTCATGGCTGCCTCCACTTGGAAGGAAGGCAGCAGCCGAAGCTGTGCCTCCCACTGAGTTCAGTGCAGAATGTGTGGCTCTTTATATAGTGGGGGAGGGGGGGGACTTCCAGGGTGGCCTGTGATTGCTGGTAGGATTTTTTTTTTTAACCCTTATTTGAATAGTCTGGGGAGAGTTGAGGGGCCCAACTTGGGGGCCATGTGTGTTAGCTAGGGTCTATTCTGTGCTGCTCTGCCAGGTTGGGGGACCCTACAGCTGGTTAGGAGTGGGGTCCCTGGTAGTCCCAGGGGAGAGCTTTCCTATGGGGTATCTGAAGCCCTGGAGCTCCTGCCTTGCAGAGCCAGACTCACACAAAAGGGGAAATGTGCTGGCTCCCCAGTGGTTCTTGGCACTGTTTGGAGCTCATGGAGGGAACAGGAGATGGTGGCCAGGGGGTCCCTAGTAGGATAGTTTTGGGAACCAAGCAACAGCCCAAAAGGCAGCAGGGAGCAGGAGGGCCCAGGCTGCTGGGAAAGGTTATACATACAGAATATATATCTTACATTTCTGTTGCTATAAAGAGATACCACGACCAAGGCAATTTATAGAAGCATTTAATTGGGGGCTTGCTCACAGTTTGAGGATGAGTCCACACCATCACCATCATGGTGGGGAGCATGGCACCAGGCAGGCAGGCAGGCATGGTGCTGGAGCAGTAGCTGAGAGCTTTTATTTTATTTTAGTTTCCTTTTTGTTTTTTTCAAGACAAGACAGCAATACAGGGTTTCTCTGTGCAGCAGCTCTGGCTGTCCTTGAACTCCCCAGGCTAGCCTAAAACTCACAGAGACTTGCCTGCCTCTGCCTCCTGTGCTGGAATTAAGACATGAGACAGCACCACCCAGCTGAGCGTTTATATCTTATCTACAAATTGGAGGCAGAGAGAGACCAATCTTTGTGTGGACTTCCTCCAACAAGGCCACGCCTCCTAATCCTTCTGAACCAGTCCATCAATGGGAAACTGAACATTCAAATCTATGAGCATACGAGGGCCATTCTTATCTAAACCACTACAAGAATCCCCTCAACCGCTTTACAATTGAGTTCTCCTCACCTACCGGTCTTCACCCATCTCATCTCTACAGAGCGCTGCCCTTCCCCGATGTCATCACTTCCCCCATTACTTCATTAAGTTATATCTCGGGAGGATACGGCTCAGTATCTTACAGCTTGCCTTGTAAGAACAAAGACCGGAGTTTGATCCCTAGAACCCAAGAGCTGGGGCGATGGCAGAGGGGGGAGGGTGGCAGAGGGGGATGGTGGCAAGCATGATGGTTCAAGCTTGTGAGCTTGGGAAGGAGCTAGGGAAGCAGAGGTGGGCAGATCCCAGGGCCTCAATGGCTGGATTCCTTCTCTCACTTGGTGAGTTCCACGCCAATGAGGTTAAAAAACGGTTAAAGAAGTAGCTAGGCAACTGGAAGAGTTGTGGGGAGAACTGGGAAGGGCCAAGAGAGAAAAAACAGAGCAAAGGGGATAACAAAAAGGCTCAATTTTTCCTTTCTTTTCAAAAAAGGAAATTATAAAAAAGAAATTGGCAGTACTACCTAAAAGAAATATAGGGGAGGGGGGGTTAGAAGGGTAGGAAACTGAGGAACTGGGAACACCACTGGGTTCCTTCCCAGCGACAGAAAGAAAGATTTTCCCCCAGGTAGATAAAAGGGAGGAGATTGTACAGGATGATGGTCCTGTTAGGAACATAAGAGGAGAGTCTGCATAGAAGATGATCACATAAGGCAGCCCTTCCCAAGACAGCTGTCTATCGTGAATCCTCAGCACCACCTGAGGTGGAAGAAAAGCAGCTGAGGGTCACAAAATCACCCTCAGCATTTCCAGTAGCCGCCCAGTATATATATATATATATTGGGAAATCCATTGGGTAAGACCCACAACTGGATTAACTACTCAAGAGTTAAGCAATTTATTTCCAAAGTTACAAGGAGAATAGTCCAAGATGTTCCTGGGTAGTCTAAGACACTTAGCCACTGTAGCAGAGGGTTAGCTCTGGTGGACAAAAAGACTGCAAGCTGCATATGTGGATCACATGGATCACAGCTCATGGAGCACAACACACATGGATCACAACTCATGGAGCACAGCACACATGGATCACAGCTCATGGAGCACAACACACATGGATCACAACTCATGGAGCACAACACACATGGATCACAGCTCATGGAGCACAACACACATGGATCACAGCTCATGGAGCACAACACACATGGATCACAGCTCACACACCTGAGTTGTATTTTGGTCATCATTCATTCAAAACACTCCCCTACTCGAATTCTTATGCAGACAAAGGATAATTTCTTAGAATGAAAATTTACGGCACGTAAGCAGAGTAAAAAATTAAATACCTATATTAAAAAAGTTGATTTAATTATAAAGGGAAGAAGAAGGCTGTGTCAGCTGTCAGGAACAGATCCAGCAGAAATAGTGGTGCCTTGCACTAATGCTGAGATTGTGTCATTATGGGCAATCAGTGAAGACTGGCAAAGGGCTTGTGGCAATAATTTGGGAGAAATTAATAATAAATATCCTAAAAGTAAGCGAATTCAGCTTATAAAGAGGACTGACTGGATACTCCCACATGCAGTGAGACAATCACCTATTTCTGGAGCACCTACATTTTATACTGACACAAATAAATCAGAAATGGCAGGCTACAGATCAGAAAAAATAAGTAAAGCCAATCAAAGCCCATCTACTTCAGGTAAAAAATCAGAGTTGTATGCTATTCTTATCAGATTGTTAGACTTCCCTGAATCTCTTAATATCATCACTGATTCTCAGTATGTAGAAAAAGCTGTTTTGCATACAGAAACTGCTGAATTTATTCCTGATAATTCAGAATTAACATCATTATTTATGCAACTGCAACAAGAACTCGAGACAGAAATTTCAGCTATTTATTGTTCATATTTGAACTCAGACCAGGCTGCCAGGCCCATTGGCACAAAGTAATGAGATTGATCAATTATTAATAGGAAATGTGTTAGAAACCTCAAAATTTCATGAAAAGCACCATGTAAACAGCAAAGGAACTTCTCTTGTACTTGGCGAAAAGCCAAGGAAATTATAAAGAATTAATTGACCACGTTCCTTGTATAATAAAGTCCCATTACCTGCTGGAAGTAACCCTAAGGGTACTAAGAGAGGGGAAATCTAGCAGATCAATGTTTTCCATGTTGCAGAATTTGGGAAACTAAAGTTTGTACACCGTACTATTGATACTTATTCAGGATTTCAATGGGCTTCTGGCTTGAGTTCTGAAAAGGCTGATTCTGTAATTATACATTTACTAGTATTAATGGCTATTATGGGAATACCTTTACAAATCAAGACTGATAATGCCCCCACATATGTCTTCAGTAAAATGAAAAAAATATTTTGCATACTATGGCATAAAACAAATCACTGGTATACCACACAATCCTACAGGACAAGCAGTTATAGAAAGATCTAATTGGACATTAAAGAAGATGCTTGAAAGACAAAAAAGAATAACAAAGACCCCTCTCCCAGAGACAGATTACAGACTGCACTACTAACTTTAAATTTTCTGAGTATTAATGAGACAGGAACAACAGCAGCTGAGAGACACTGGACAATAGAAAAAATTGCAGCGTTAAACCAACCCATATATTATAAAGTCATATTGACATCCGAGTGGAAATCGGGGCATGTGTTGCACTGAGGCAGAGGGTTTGCTCGTATATCCAGTGGGTACTTCCTGTGCTGGCCAGACTGGCGCCCGACCCGCACTCCTTCTCATCTCAAGGCCTTCCACTCCACAGTTCTATTGGTGAGTCTCCGCTCTGGCTCCAGGTATCCACAAGGTTTGCTCTGCGTCTCATTCCACTGTCTGTGCAAATGTCACTTTCCCAGAGACCTGTTCCTGTTTAAAGTACCTCTCACCACTCTCTGCCCTCAGACTCATGCTCCTCATAAGGCTTATTCACCACTTAAGTGCTGGGTGTTCCATAGGCTTATCATCTGTCACTTCCCTACAGACTGCACAAATCCACTGCTTTTCCAATGTAAGCTTCAGGGCTAGGCAGCACAGTTCTGTGACGGAGCACTTGTCCCCTGCGTTCAATCCTCAAGACCAACACCACTACCACCAAAAAATACTAAGTTTCCCGAGTACCTTGATTTTCTCTTTGACACTAGAACAGTTCCTGGCACATAGCAGACATTCAAAAAGTATTTGTTAAATGAAAGCTGTAAACTAGAAAGTCACTACGACACCCAAACCACCTCATAAACTGGAAATTATGGTGGTAATGTGCTATACATGCTATGGAGGAAATCCAGGACAAAGTCTGGGGAATTGTGAAATTATGTGTCAGGCCTGTCCCAGAAATCAAATTAACTTCAGCTTAATTTAATCCATACTATTTAATGAGAGTGCACTAAAATTCTCCTGCAGAAGACAAGAGTGTGAGAGATAAGGACCAGAATTGGGAAGGGGAGGGCCACTTTAGGGGCAACCAATGGTGGCGGTGACTTCTGGTAGCTTATCCAACTAGCTCCATGTAAAGGCAAATTCGTTATGATGTTCAATATACACTAGTACCTAAATATAAGACCCTGTTTTAAAAATATTTAGAATACAGAGTCTCATTATGTAGCCCTGGCTAAGGTAGAACTCACTCTGTAGACTAGGCTGGCCTCAAACCCACAGAGGTCTGCCTGTTTCTACCTCCCAAATGCTGGGATCAAAGGCATGTGCTACTACATGCAGCTTTAAAAAAAAGTTTAATTACATTTATTTATTTATTCTGTGGAGGGAAGAGAGGGACATGCACGCCATGGCACACTTGTGAAAGCTAAACGTTAACTTCTGGAAGTCAGTTCTCTCCTTGTGTGGGTCCCAGGCTGGAACAGAACTCAGATGGTCCAGCTTGGTTACAAGCACCTTAACTTGCTGAGCCATCTCACTGGCCCCAAACCCACCTTTTAAAAGCTCAAACATATTTTATACCATTTCTTCTCCCGATCTATTTACTTAGAAAAATGTGTGTATACATTTGTATGATGTGTGTGATATTTTGCATACACATACATTTCCTGCAAAAGAATCTGTAAATCATGAAAAGGAGAAGTCAGCACGACTACCAAAACCGACAGGGGAACTCTGTGCAACCGCGATAAAGGGTCAAAAGGTAAAACCATGATTTGCATAATTTATATTTGGAAAAGCAATGTAACAATTCTTTAAATTCGTCACTTTCCTCTGATACTTGTTAGACCTCAAACTCACCAATTGCAGGCTGAGATACCTACTTAATCAAAGTGAACCTGGTCACCAGATTTTCCCAGCATCCCTCAGCACCTACCTGCTACAGAGTCCTCCTGGCTTGCTTACAACCACCACCACACCACCACAACCACATCACCACACCCCCACCCTGAATTCTCCAGCCCAGGGGGCTGGGCTGCACTTCCCTATATAATCCTGCCATTTTGTTTACCTCACTTTTGGACTATTCTGGCCTGCTGGTCTCTGGGTCTCCAGGTTCCCCTCTTTCTTCTCCCTTCTCCCATCCCCCTCTCCTCATGTGGCCTGGCAGCTCAGTCTGGTCTTGTCCACTCTGGACTCCCCAGATGCCTCTGCCTCTAGCTATGCTGGCTCATATCTGACTATGCTCTCCCTCATATATACAATGAACTTTCTCCTCATCATACCTAGACGTGGCCATGTCTTTTCCTTTTTATTTCTTTCTTCATTCAACACTGAACCTTTAAAACGGTGTATCAATGGGACCGCACACAAAGCATATCACCAGAGAACACGTCAGTGACTTCAACACCTGTGTTATGGAAATCCCTTTAGTAAATACACAGCAATGCAGAGGTGAAGTCATCGCCTTTCGTTGGTCCGTTTCCCTGTCCATGGGCATGTGGGTTGCTGTTTCACGAGGAAAAGTGCTACAAACATGCACATGTCTTTGTGTGAACATACTTTTTTTTTTTCTCCTCTAGGAAGGGGAAAGGTCTGTTTGGGCGAGAGGCAGATCAAACCACTCCGTTCATAGAATCGGAGGATGGAAGAGGTGTTTGGAGAACAAGGCAAAGAAAAAAAGCTGTCCTTAAAGACAATGCTGAACGTGGCCAAAAACATAAAGAACTAGCGGAGGTGGTGCACCCCTTTAATCCCAGCCCTCAGGAATTCGGGACCAGCCTGGTCAACAGCGCGGGTTCCAGAGAGTTCTGCCTTGAAAAAACAAAAGGGGGAGGGGAAGAAGAGAGAAAGAAAAGTCAGGAAGAAGGGGGCAGGGTTAGATAGGAAGGAAGTAAAGGAGGGAAGAAAGGAGAAAGGAAGGGAGGGAGAGAAGAAGATAAACAAGCCCACAGGCAAATCTGGGAAGTTGAGAGCAATGCGAAGCCGAGTCTCGAACGCGGGCCGCGTGGGAGCGCAGCTCTTCCGCACGCCTGCTGCTCCCAGCTTCCCAGAACACCGGCTCCCATCACCCCTTCTCCTGCGGACGCTCACCCTAAACAGAAGCAGCTCACCCAGCATGCAACACGCGCCCGGGCAAGCCGCCTACACTCCCCAGGATGCAGTGCGCCGCCCGTCTGGAGCGGGCGCTGAGAGTGCTGGGCCGGGGAGCCCGCACCGCGCACCCGCTCACCTCGGAGCTCCGGGAGCCTTTCAGCACCTGCTTGGTGAGCGCGATGACGTCGGTCCCGCAGGTGTTCACCTTCTCTGTGAGAAGGCCCTTCACGGACTGACCGAACCGAGCTTGCGAATCTGGCGTCCCCGTCGCCATCATCTCAACCAGCGACTGGCTCAGCCAGACGACGGCGAGTCCCTGGGGCCAAAAGGGATGCAACGCGAAAAGGAAGGGCCGCATGCGCTTAGCTGGAACTGCTTACTAAAATAATTTCAAATGCTGAGTTGATGAGCTTGGAAGAAAGACAAGGTCTAGGCAAGCTCCCTGGGAGCAGATAGGATACAACTTATGTGAATCTACAGTTTAGAATCACAAGAGCTGTATTAGAGCCCAATCCTACCGCTTAAGCCGTGGTGTGGCTATACATTATTCAACTCTGGTGTAGATGGAAATATTAATATCTCGGGTTTCGATGAACAGACAGTTCCCTGAGATGCGAGCCTGGACAGCCAAGGCGAGGGCCTCGCCTCTGAAGGACTGACCCAGAGTGTGTGGCCTCTAGGTGATTTATTGAGGAAAAGCACCTCCCACCAATACAAAAGTCTTAATTGTTTAATAAATAGAACTTCCACACAGTGCACCGACGTCCAACTTCAGCTGGCGCACCTGATGCTGTGTTACGGACCTAGTGCTTAGGCTGGTGGAGGAGACCACCGGGAGGCTCCTCCATATTGGCACTGATACAATCGGATGCTTTCAACACAAAGACATAAGTGGGTGAAGTCAAATCCGCACAAGTGTTTCATCCATGGGTATTTGAGTGGACAGTTGCTGGTGCTCCAAACTAGCATTCTTTCTGCATTCAAGAAGGTCAGCCATCTACACGCAGAAAGCTGGTTCTAACAGCTAAGGAAGGTGACCTGGCAGCAGCTCTAGCTGCCACATACAGCAGCAATTCAAAGTTCATATTACTGCACAGAAGTGCATGTAGCTTTATAATGTTTGAGAATGAGTTCAAATATCCCACTGTATCCTGCGTCTTACGTTCCTTGTCTCTCTGATGGCCAGCACTGCATAAATTAGGTGTGGTATCACAACCCTGTAGTCCCAGCATTCTCAAAGTGGAGGCAGGAGGGTCAGAAGTTCAAGGTTATCCTTGGCTATTTGGCAAGTTGAGGCCAGCCTGGGATACATAAGACCAGATCTATAAAATAAAATACAGAGTCCGTTCACTTCTAACAGACATTTCATTAAAATTGGCAAAGGACAAGGTCCAAAGGAAAATAAATTCAAATGACTTATGTGAATAAATTTCAACATCACTGAGTTTTTATCATTGGTAATTTTTATGGCAAAGTACTGGGGCCAAGCGATGTGTACTGGGACCTCCAAAAGAAAGGATAGTAATAGAACTTGAAAGTTGCACATACAAAGTTCCTAAATTGAGGGTCTGCAGAGATTTTTGTAAACAGTTCATCCAAGAAAATTAATTCCTAATCCAAGAATCTCAGACCAAGCTGAGAGCCGAATGGAGGATCTATTGCCTAAAACCACTGGAACAAAACTCCACCGTGTGCCACCGCTCCTTGCCGTACTCTTGGTTGTTGTTTTAATTATTTTTACTTTACTTACATATATGTGTCTGCTTATCTGTTTGTACACCGTGTGAATGCAGGCGCCCTGTGAAGGCCAGGAAGAAGGTGTTTGATCCCCCTGGGAAACAGAGTAGCAGGCCTGTGCGAGGCACCCAGTGTGGGTGCTGGGAACTGAATTCAGATGCACAGGGCATTTGAAGTGTCCTGTGCAGCCTTCCACGTGGCCCCCAACATGAAAGCCTTCAGACAGCAGTTACACTCAGATCCTCCGGGAGAGCAGTAAATGCTCCCAGCCACAGAGTCAGATCTCTATCCTCAACTTATTTTATTTTTACTTGTATGTGTTTGTATGTGTGTGGGGGGGGTCTGTGCAGATGCCTGCAGGTGCCCTCAGA
Organism: Cricetomys ansorgei; assembly: GCA_026225945.1. Lineage (NCBI taxonomy): Eukaryota > Metazoa > Chordata > Mammalia > Rodentia > Nesomyidae > Cricetomys > Cricetomys ansorgei. Next base: position 13,346,511 of record JAMJFZ010001258.1, read on the forward strand.
GCCCAGAAGAGGGGATGAGACCCCTGGAGCTGGAGTACAGGTGACTGTGAGCTGGTGGACACAGGTCAAACTCTGGTCCTCTGCAACAGCAGTATTTGCTCATCATCATTGAGCCAACCCTCCGGTTCCTATCTATACTTTTAAAAACTTGACACAAGGTTAGACACTTATGACTTCCTCGCTATACACGTTTCTTCTACTAGGATTACGAACTTGCTTAAATCTAGCCATACTTAATTCTCCCGAGCTCTTGTGAGTACAGCCAACTTAGATCTTTGTTTGATAGTTGAGACAAGCAGACCGGCCTCCAGCTTACAGAGATCTGCCTACCTCTGCCTCCTAAACAACGTTTAAAAGCAAGCACCATGACAGAGATATTTCCAATAAAAATGTTAATACCCCAGGATGTCATGTTCAAAGCCTGAGGGTGTTGTGATTATGGCTTTCTCCTTTCCGAGCTGTAAACCTGCAGTTTTCTGGGAATCTAATAAATGAAACCATAAAACATGCCTTAGCTCTCTCAGGCCATGCTTGTGACCCATGGTTTTACTGTATTCAACTGTAGCAAATGTATATCAGAAACCACCATTTAATCCCATTTACCAGGAGAAAAAAAGAACGGTTCTTAACCATCTCTGAAGGTTAGCATTGTCAACTGGACAGGGCCTAGAATTACCTACGAGATAAGCCTCTGAACTTGTCTTCAAGGAATTATCTGGATTGGGTTAGACTCTGGACAAATCTATGAGGGATTGTGTAGATTAGGTTAGACTCTGGACAAGTCTGTGAGGGATTGTGTAGATTAGGTTAGACCCTGGACTAGTCTATGAGGGATTGTGTAGATTAGATTAGACTCTGGACAAGTCTATGAGGGATTGTGTAGATTAGGTTAGACCCTGGACTAATCTATGAGGAATTGTGTAGATTAGGTTAGACCCTGGACAAGTCTATGAGGGATTGTGTAGATTAGGTTAGACCCTGGACTAGTCTATGAGGGATTGTGTAGATTAGATTAGACTCTGGACAAGTCTATGAGGGATTGTGTAGATTACACTAACCTACATAATGACATAAGAAGACCCACCTGAGCCGTGAGTAGCACCATTCTATGGTCTGGGGTCCTCAACTGAATGAAAAGGAGAAAAAATTGAATGTGAGCATTCTTTGTTCTCTACTTCTTGACCGTAGATAAACTGGACTGGTTCTTTAAGTTCTGGCTGTCGTGATTTCTTCACTATGATGGACACCTTCAGACTGCAAACTAAAATAAACCCTTAATTTGCTTGTCAGGTTTGTTGTGGCAATGAGACCAGTAACTAATACAGTGACTCACTGAGATCAATTTCAGAGGCTATCAAGATCATGTATGTAGTTATTATAAATATACATGGAGACAGGCTTTCTCTGTTGTAACTCTGGATGCCCTGGAACTCTCTCTGTAGACCAGGCTGGCCTCAAACTCACAGAGATCTGCCTGCCTCTGCCTCCTGAGTGCTGGGTTAAAGAAATGTGCCACCATGCCAAGCAATGCAATGTGCTTTTATCATTACTTTGTCATACCAGAAATAAATACTGCTCGGTCATTGTAAAAAATATAAATGTTTGGATTAAAACATAACTTGTGAGGCTTTCTGTATCCATATTTATAAGAAATACCTTTCTCTACTGTTAGGATGTCTTTATCTGGAGTCTGGAGAGATGGCTCATTGGTTAAAAGCACTAGTTCTTGCAGAGGACCCAGGTTTGACTCCCAGGACTTACATGGTGGCTCACACCATGCATATCTACAGTTCCAAGGGATTCATCTTCCTCTTCTGACCTCCACGGGCAGACATGCCCATGGTGGACATATATACATTCAGACAAAACAATCACGCACATAAAATTAAATAAATCTTTTTAAAAGGGACTGTCTTTATCTGCTTTGGTATTGAGGTGTGGCTCACCTTCTGCAATGGGTCAGATGCTGTTCCTCCATGTCTATTTTCTTAAAAAATTATACACAATCAGTGTTGTTTCCCCTAAATGCTTGGTATGATTCCAAAACACTCCACTGATAGACCTAAAGGCCTTTCCTTAGGCCATCTGTTAAAGGTCTGACCTCTCAGCATGGCCTCACTAAAGACCAAATCTTCAACACATAATATATGGTGGACAAAAGCGGATCCAGACAGGGGCGAGAGAGATGACTCCGTGGTTGGAAGCTCATACCTGTTTTGCAGAGGACCTGAGTTCCATTCCCAGCACCCACATCAGGCAGCCCACAGACCATCTGTAACTCCAGCATCAGGGCATTCAGGGCTCCGACCTCCAGAGTACATGCACTTACATACAGACATACACACCACACAACACAACACAACAAACACAACACATAGACACACAACACACACAACACATACAACATACAGACACACACAATACACAACACACAGATACCACACAACAACACACAGACACACACACAACACACAGACACATATCACAAAACACAACATATAGACACACAACACACACAGACACAACACACAAAACAACACACAGACACATACACCACAACACACAGACACACACACAACACACAGACACATATCACAAAACACAACGTATAGACACACAACACACACAGACACAACACACAAAACAACACACAGACACATACACCACAACACACAGACACACACACCACACAGGCACACACACACCACACAGACACACACAACACATAGACACACACACACACACACACCCCACACAGGCACACACACCACACAACACAACACACAGACACAGACACACACCACACAATACCACACACAACACAACACACAGACACATAATTTAAAATTAAATATTTGGCCAGGTAGTGGTGGCACATGCCTTTGATCCCGAACTTGGGATGCAGAGGCAGGTGGATCTCTGTGAGTTTGAGGCCAATCTGGTCTACAGAGTTAGTTCCAGGACAGCCAGAGTTAAAACAGAGAAACTCTGCCTCGAAAACAAACAAAAAAAATTATATATTTGAAAAAGAGCAGACAACAGCATTGTATGCTCCTGGTGCTCTCTCTTTGGAGAATTATTGACATAACATCTTTAACAAACGCAGATCAGTTTAAATGTGAGTTTTGGTAAATGGTGTTTTAGAATTCACAGACATATAATGTACAGGGCTCCTTTCTTATCATTTTAATGTCCAGAGACCAGAAGTAAAAAGCCCCAATGTCCTTTTTCTTTTTTCTTTCTCTTTTTAGGTTTTTAAATTTTATTTTATATGTATGAATGTTTTGTCTGCATGTATGTACGTGCACTGTGTGTGGGTTGCTCCTCCAAAGGACCTGGGTTCAATTCCCAAGCAGCTCATGGTCGTCTGTAACTCCTGCTCCAGAGGCCCTGATGCTGTCTTTGGTCTTCATGGACACTAGGAGCCAGTGGTACACAGACTCAAAGCAAGTGAAGCATCCATGCACATAAAATACATAAATAATAAGTTTAACAGATCATTTTACCTAGTTAAGAAGGCTATATTTTAATCACAAGAGCACTGATTTCACTAGGAAATCCAAAGGGAACAGAGGAGGATGAACCTGATGGCGAGATTTAGGGTTGAGCAAAATCCCAGCATGGAGGTGAACAGTTGGAGCCTTTGGGTTTTGTTTGGTTTTTGTTCTCAATGTCTTGCTTTGGTGACTTCTTTCTCAATAACAAGTGAGAAAATACTGAAACGTGTTTTGTTTGCTACTTGGTAATGCAACAAGCAGAGTCCACAGCAGGGCTCTGTGCTGGAGAGCTCTGCCCCTACCCGTGACCACAGACATAGCCCACAGCCCAGGGCTCCTGCTGAGGGGTTCTGGCCCGCCCCCCAGTCTATAGTGTGGGACTCCCACTTTCTGTGAGGGGCTCTGACATGCCTTTCCACATTCAACTATGATCAGCCTCCACAGCCCTGTGAAGGAAGCTCTGCCTTAGCTCCGCCCCCTTGCCAGGCCCAACCCCTCAGCTGGTTAACTGTCAAACGGAAGGAGGACCTGATTGAGGACTGTGCTCACTCCTGGATGACCCCTCCCCTCACAGATGGAAACTAACAGCCATCAGCACTCCTGGCTGACACCCCTCCCCCTCCAAGATGGACCTTCACAGCCATCTGTGTTTCTTCCAGGAAGCAAAGTTGACTTTACCAGCAAACCTAGCCTCTCCCACTGTCCAACTGCTATTCAAGACTAATGCTTGCCTCCCTTGCTACCCTGCTGGGGACTCTAGGGGCCCAGCCACTATTCCTTATGCCCACCAGGAACCCCAAATGATGCCAAAGACCACTGAGGAGCCAGCATTTTTCCCTTTTGGGGGACTCTAGCTCTGCAAGGCTGGGGAGCTCTAGGACTTGAAACCCCTCATAAGAAAGCTCCCCCCTGGGACTATCAGGGACCCCACTCTCATCTGGCTGAGGGGTTCCCCAACCTGACAGTACAGCATAGAAGGGGTCCCAACAAACACAAATGACCCAACCCTCTCTGGACTGAGAATTCCACCAATCACAGGCCATGTTGATAACTCCACCCCCTCCAGAACCCTTTAAAAAGGACTGAGCACCCCTCAGTTTTCGCTCTTTCTCTTCGGAGCCGAAACAGTCATTGGCCTGTTGAGATCATCAGACAGAAGAAAGAAGAACAGCACGCCTGGGATTTTTCTCTATAGAATTGCAGCCTTGAGGACACCTGGCCAGAAGCTCCTTGGTCCTGTTGGGATACTCTCCCTTCAGAACTGCATCATCTCCAGGAGGGCGGGGCGGGGTGGGGCAGAGCTGGACAGTTCACCTCACCTCAGCTCTGCTGGGCTGAGCAACTCCTCAGTCCTGTTGGGATATTCTCCCTTCAGGACTGCACCACCTCTACAGGGAGGTTTCTCCCTTTGGCGTTGTGTGGTCCCCGGACCATCACAAAAGAGCTTCTCCATCTTTTTTCTATCTCTTTCCATCTATTCCAACAATAAAAACCCTTCCCAACAATGATATCTTGAGGGGGTTTTTTAATCTTCTTTATCTATTTTTATTTTGTGTGCATTGATGTTTTGCCTGTGTGTCTGTCTGAGGGAGTCAGATCTCCTGGAACTGGAGTTTTACAGACAGTTATGAGCTGCCATGTAGGTACTTGAAGTTGAACCCTGGTCCTCTGGAAGAGCAGTCAGTGCTCTTAACTGCTGAGCCATCTCTCCGGCCCCTTGGTTTGTGTTTTGAAGCAGGGTTTCATTTAACCTAGACTAGCTTTAAATTTACTGTGTAGCAGGGGATGGCCTTGAACTCCCAATCCTCCTGCCTCTACCTCCTCAATCCAGGATTTACAGGCACCTGCCACCATGCCCACAGCCTTGTCTTGAAATTTTTCACTCAAATAAGTTTCATTCCCAGGTAGTAAGAAGGGTCCCAGAGGGCGAGAGAGCTTTTCCAAGTATGTTACACACTGACGATAATGAAACCGTATGAGCTCCAACCCATTGTCCATTAGTGCCTGGCTAAGTGTCTCCCATGCTTTGAATGAATTCAGTTCATTGTGGTGCTGAAGTCCCGGTGGCGACGGGTCTGCTATGGTGGGAGCACGAGGCAGCTGCTTGCTTTACCTTTACTGTTCTGAGGGCTGATTCTCCTGCAGCTAAATTCTCCTGCTTTGATCAGGCCAACAGGGCACAAGAGCAGAAACTGTCGGGAAGTCAGTGTTGAGATGGTTGACATCCCTAGTATAAGGATCTTCAGTCTGGTAAAGTCCGTCAAGGTTAATAGCAATTCCTTTGTTAGACGTTGAATGTTGGTGATGGTTACCACCTTGATGAGACAGGAGGCATCTCAGCCAAAGAGGATGCACATGGAGAAGGGCCAAAGGCAGACTCAGGAACCTTAACATACATTAGATGGCCATGGGGCAGAGAAGAGGGTCAAAAGACTTTCAAAGAACACGAAGCTGCATGTCATAGCAGAGCTCTGAAGAAAGAGAAACAATGATGTTAGCGGAGTGTTTTATAAAGGAAGGTCTGAAAGAGAGCCAATGCATTTGGTAATGAGGAGGTCACTGTGGGCCTTACCAACAACAGACGCTATGTGTGGTGGACTCAGAGACCAATGGCAATTGTCCACATGCAGCGAAAGAGGAGTGAAGACACAAGCCTCCATCTGATTATTCTGCCAACAGTCTGACTGAAGAGGATGGAGAAACGGCTGGGAGGTTAAGAGCACAGTTCTGCTCTTCCTGAGGACCCAAGATCAGTTCTCAACACACACACACACACACACACACACACACAAGGCAGCTCACAACTTCCTGCAGCTCCGGGGATCAGATGCCCTCTGACCTGATATACCTTATGGAGATGGGTGCTCACATGCGTGGACACAATCCACTCACACAATACACATACATGAAAAGTGAAGAGGTAAGTCTAAACATTAAAAGTCTGACAGGGTTCCAAGATGGCCCAGAGGTTAAGAGCACTTGTTATTCTTGTAGAGGACCTGGATTCAGTTCCAAGACCAACATGGAAGCTCACGATTATCCATAATTCCAGTTCCAGGGGATCCATCTGCCTTGTTTTGTTTTTCTTTGAGACAGGGTTTCTCTGTTGTAACTCTGGCTGCCCTGGAACTCACTCTGTAGACCAGGCTGGCCTCGAACTCTCAGAGATCTGCCTGCCTCTGCCTCCCAAGTGCTGGATTAAAGGTGTGCACCACCACCGCCCAGCTCCAACTCCCTCTTCTGACCTCTGCAAACACCAGGCATGCACATGGTGTACAAACACACATACAGGAAAACATGCATATGTATCACACTTCCGCCTCTAAGTCACCATGCCAAAAAGGAAAATTATAAGATTTCAAGTGCCGGGAATTTTTTGCTGGATGAGAGAGCAGATCTTCTCATGCATCAGAAAATTCCCGCAACTAAAAAACACTGGGAGTGTGATAACTATTTCTTTCAGAACTTCAGACTAACCGAGAAGACTACGGTGGGAGAGGTCAGTGAACGTGATGGCTATGGCAAAGATTTTAAAACTTAAATACACGAGAAAAGCCACACCACGGAGAAGCCCTGTAACTGCCGAGCACAGCAAGACCTGCTCCTGGGACTCCCGCTTCGAATCCTTAAGAGAGTTCACCCTGGTGAGGAGCCCTACGTGAGAAGTCTATGGTGAAAGAGTCTGGGGGGGTTACTGCTTGGGTATTGACTTCTTGGCACGTGAGAGGAGCTTCAGGAGCAGTTCCAGAGAAAGCACAAAACAAGACTCTTTCCTGTGAAGTGTGTGGGAAAACCTCCAGGGACACCTCCAGCCTCGGCGTGAGTCAGGGAGCCTTCAGCTGGAACTCCAGCCTTTGCATCCACCAGAAATCACCCACCAAAGAGAGAAACATCTCAAAAAAAATATCAGGTCTATAAGCTGTTTCGCTAAAGTTAAAAATCTTGAAAACTGGGACATTTTCTTCCTGCTGGGCTGCCTCGTCCAGCCTTGACACAGGGCGTTGTGCCCAGCCTTGTTCCATCTTGATATGCCCTGTTTGAATAACCCCGGAGAAGCAGTGGTTGGGTAGGGGTGGGTCTGGGGGAGAGGAGAGATGGGAGAGCTGGGGGGGGGAGAGGAGGATGGAGGCCAGGATGTATTATGCAAGAGAAAATTAAATTATGAAAAATAAAAATTAAAAAAAAATCTTAAAACCATTAGTGTCGCTAGGAAGGAAACCCCTTTTCCACCTACACTGACCTCAGGCACCTTCAGGGCGGTCTCAAGCAGAACATTCTTTCTAAAGAGACGTAGGCGAGGCAGTGTTTCCATTCATCAGTGCAGGCCAAGAGTGTCCTACAACCTGATTCTGAGCGTGGGACTTCTCTGTGTGCATGCCCAAAATGGGGTACTATGCTCCCGCCACAGGCACACCTGTCTCCTGGAATTCTAGCACCAGGACCCAGTGGTACAGTACCAGCGTGGTACTGTCACAGAGCTAAGTGGGTCGAAGCTGGCTTGGAACCCCGCGTCATCCCAGGAGATGAGAACGGTAGGCGTTCGGCTGCTCCTCGCTTTAGCCCTGGCCAAAACCCAGCTAAATATTAAATATTGCCTCTTCACAGAAGCAAAGGAATGCGGCTTAGTTGGTGCTTATCTGCACTGTAGCTGGAAGGGTGAGTCCATTCACTGGTAAGGTGCTTCCCCCTTTTCCCTGTGAGACCACACCTCATGCAGAAGGTGCCGTTGCAAGACCTTGACGCTTAGACTTGAGCTCCACATGCAAATAAGGCTACTCCACTATCCTTGTCTCAATCAATGGCCCTGCTTGTGGCCCTATAAATGTACCCTATACACTGCATTAAAGCAATTTCTTCTTCCACCGGAAGTGAGTCCCGGGGTGTTTTCTTCCACCCTGAACGACGGACAATTCTCTGCATGGTGGATCAGATTTGCGCCAGTCCGGGCCCATGTCCCTTTCCTTTCCCCCAAACCTCTCTTCCCAAGTTCCGACCTGTGATCTCCACGCCCAGCCAGCTCTGAGAACCAAATCTGGTCGGCGGGTGGCGGCAGGGAGAGAGGCCGGAACATCAGGAAACCTACAACTCAGAACCCATGAGAGGTGCTCAGCCTTCAAGCCACCCTCTCTGTGTTACAAAAAGATCGGGAGAGGGCCACTCTCCGGGGAAGCTTCTTCCCACTGCCACTGCCACTCCTCCAACCCCAGGCTGGCTTTGTTTTTGTTTTTCCCTCTGGTTAAAAGCACATGATGCAGTCATCAGCCGATAAGTTCAACTTAGAGATGCAATGATTAGCAGATCTACAAACTAAAGATAATTTCCAGGGCATTTATGACTGCCAATGACTTCCTGGTCAGCTGAGTGAACGGGTAATTATGATTCTCCTAAAATCAAAAATGAAATTTAATGCTCTCTAGGAAGGGGAGAGTGTTTACGGGTCCTCCGAGGGCATGAGGAAAAGGACATTCAGTAGTAACAGGACGTGAGGAATGTTGTCCAAGTTGAATCAAGTGGCAACCTCAGAAATCCCAGAACTTCACGGGAGTTGCCCGGCTTCCAGGGCACTGACCAGTAGGCTTAAACGAAAAGAAGCGTGAACTCCACAGAGAAGTGTCTGCCATGGCTGTTAAACATAGCACAGTTCCCCAAGAGCTGGGGAAGGCCTTGGGATGGACGGCTGGGGAGACACTGAGAAGGGCACCTTTCTGTCAATGCGACCCCGTTGCCGTTCTTTTCAGGTGTCTGCATGTGTTGCTAATGCACTGCCCTTTTCGTTGTCAATGGGAGTAGGAGAGGCAGGCACCCGTGAGAGGAGGCAGTGACCCCCAGCACAGCACAGAGGCTGGAGCTGTGGGGGCAGAGGAGGGTTGTCCAGGACCGTGAGGTGCTAAGCCAATGTCCTGATTTTTTGGACCTGATCTGTTTTGTGTCTGTTGACTGAAATTAAAACTCACATGGAGGTACCAGGCGCCAGCCCCAGCAGGTCAGGGCTTGAGAAGGTCGGTGCGGAGTTGGCGAAAAAAATCCCTCATGCACACGTTCCCTTTAATGAAGATTTCAGCCCTCTTTATTCATACTTTCTCTAGATGGCACCAGACTTTTCTCTACTCAGACATTTTCCTTCCCCTTTCTCGCTCTATTCAATTCAAACTTTTCCCAATCTATCCAATTTAATTTTACACAGATACACACACCTGAAAAGGCAAACTTCAGCAATCTTATGCTTTTCATTTCCCACAATCACACACTCATTCACACATTCAGATATCTTGTGGATGGAGCACAGCCTCACACCACACACACACACGCACACGCACACACTTACATCTTGTAAGCTTTAACATACATCTTGCAAACTCTCTTGTACTCAACCCTTTTGATTCCACACACATACATCTTATATACCTTTGAGCAAAAGCCCTTAAGCCTGTCACCATGAAAATACCCAAACATAACAAAACATTTCGCCATATGTTCTGTTCCCATAGATGGAAGCCAAGTATTTCCTCTTGGCTAATTCCCTTATTAGGCTGAAGCTTATGGTAACCAAACAATAATTCTATAACCAAATAATAATTCTATTATTTTTCTATTAAAGTTTCTTTATCATATAGAGAAGAAAATATATCCGTTCCATTGTCTTTGTGTTCTCAAGGTGCATCAGCAAATTCATAATAATAATTGTTAAACAAGAAAAATCAAATTTGACCAAACTTAACAGTGGGCACTGAAACTCACCTGTCATCTATTAATCACAGACCTGTGGGTCCCAGCTACTGCACTCCCTTTCTCCTTGCTTCCTGACCTAGCAAGTGTCAGCAGCCAAGAACATGTTTTGCTCTATCCAGGTAACTTTCTCCATGGCAGCTGGCAAATATAGTCTTCTTAACTATACATGTTTCCTAAGTTATTCTTTCTGGAGTTGCAGTTGAACCAATTTAACTGAGTGGCACTGCCTTATCAGAAAATCACCGCTGTTGTTATGAATAGCAGTGATGACTAAAGACCCCTTGGAATTTTTGTAGCACGAGAGAGGTAAAGTGACTCTAACAGCAGTCAGCATGTCAGAGTCCAGCAGCAGCAGCAGCAGCGGAAGGGGCTATTCAGGAGACAATCTCCTAGAAACGGTAGGCTGTACTTCTCAAGCCCCTAACGCTGGCTGCATCCTCTCACAGGGCTCTCAGCATGGAGAGAATCAAGGGGTGCGTGAAAGACCAGAGTCCCTAAAGATGAGAACGAAGGTTTCCCTCCCCAGTCCTGTTTCCCAGGAGTCCTCACAGACTTAAGTGGGGACAGGCCTAGTGGCTTCGAAATGAGGTTGGGTTTGGAGTGAGTCTGTCACCATGAGTTTTAAGCAGACACATGCAGGAGGACGTCTGGCCTGCCATCACTGTCTTCCCGGTCTCCACAGAGGGCCCTGGTTGACACCAGGCCCTCGCAGACCTCACAGGCAACATGGTAAGTTGCTGGAGTGTCTCACCATTTCCAAGGCACCAGAGCACAGAGCATGAGAGAAGAGCCTGGACATTTAGTTAACAGAAAATCAGTTGAAATATCATTGATAGAATTTTCATTTTAGGGATGAAATGTTTTGAGCTATAGCTTTATTGCTATTAAATATGTACATTTGTGCACAATGCTTGATCTTTGAGTCCAGTTCTTTTTTTTTTTTTAGAATGAGGACACTGGGCTAAATGATTTCTAAATTCTCAGCTAATCCTAGATTCTATGCTTCTACACACGTGAATTTTTTTAATAATGCTACTTTGTGAAATACAACTAATGCCTTTGAAACAATTTATTGTTAAGCTTTGAATCCCATAATTGTTATCTTCAGAAAATATTGTTTGATTTATAGTAGGTGTGGCAGTACACCTACTGTGTAGGCTTACCAAGAAGACAAGGAGGCGCTTTTATAGGTGTGAATGCTTCTTGACCTCAGCAGAGGGAACCTCCATTCTGGCCAGCGCCATACTGGACAGTGGAACCCTGTTGCAGAACTCCTCAAGGGTTCTACCGATAGCACATGCAGATCATGAGCAATCAAACATCCCCCATATGAATCTAACACCTGTAAACAATACAAAACGTCAAGGCCTAGGCAGCTCCTCACCCAACAGTGCGTAAAACATCTTATATATAACAAAAATAAACTTCCACGACAGTATGACCAAATCAATTTAACACAAATGGGGGGGGGGCCTTCTGGATAAGTTGGAGATGCAGAAGAAAATTGACAAATGAAACATTCTGAAGGAATAGGCTCAAGGATATGAGGGTAGGGCTAAATTTTTATCGTGTGTGTGTGTTGCTTGTACCCATCCACGGGACCCTTCAGGCAAGGGGGTAGAGTTGGTGCGGAGGCAGGACACAGACTCGAGTCAGGTGAGTGGCAAAAGGCAGACTCAGTTTATTGCAGAAGGGGAAGCCCTTTATACCCTTCACCTGGCCCAGCATCCCATTGACTGCCAGACTGCAATTGCTGCTCCCTGGGCATGTCCAGGTTGGTCTGTCTTTGGGCATGCCTGGGCAGGTCCGTCTCTGGATACGTCCACGCAGGTCTCAGGCCTTATACTGCTCAGTGGCAAGTCCAATTTTCTCCTACATATTCACTCTTTTTTTTTAATTTTATTTTTTCTGTAACTCCTTGGGAACCAAGGTGGGTGGGCTCTGAAGCCACTCTGAAATTTTAACCTGTACAGGCAAGCTCCCTTAGAAACTGTAAGGTCACTGCTAAAGCAACATGGCTGGGGTCTAGCTAAACTGCTATCCACATATCCCCCTTCTATTAATATTAAAGGAATCAGATGACTGTGCCCCTAGGTGTGCCTGTCTTAGGTGATCCCCACTAGGCATGAGTACCAGCCGTCATTGGTACATGAATATCTGACATTCATGCCCTGCCTTAGGCTGACTCCGTCCTGGAGAATTCATATCCGTCTTTGGGTACCCAGCCTCTGGTGGGGGGAATTCAAACATTAAGTTTGAAGTTTAATGCCATGAATCAACATCAGCATCAGGAGCAGTCTTCTTTGTAGAGGAGGTCCCCGGAAACCAGACCAATCTCTCTGGGAGCCACCTGGCATTTTTAACATCAACTGGGTGAAAACTGAAGCTGGAGCCTGAGCCCATGTACTTTGCTTGGATCTGTAAAAAAGAGCTGAAGAAGTATTTCCACAAAGGAGGAAGTAGATATATGCCTATCATAACACAAAACCCCAGGACAAGTACTGAGATAGCCAAATGACTTCAAAATAAGAACATATCCATAATCAATTACTGTCAAACAAGCATTATAAACTGTCTGTATCTATAGAACAAAAGCATCAACAGTGGAAAACAGACAATTGAAATGGTAAATTTCCAAGAAAATGTTGTAAGAAACCATTGACTGAAAGAGGGTGTGGGACCCCGGGGCTGGAGAGCAATAGAAGTTGAGGCTGGAAAGGTGCCCAGCTTCCTGGAAAGGTGAAGCTTGGCAAACTCCTTCTCTCCTAGTCCAGGAAGGTCCCTAGCCAAAATATTATTATAACTTGCTTGCTTCACAAGAATCTAAAGGAACATGTTTATCTGCATTAGGGCGGGTCCCTTGCTTAGGTGTGCCCCGCCTTGCCATGCTAATTAAGGCTTCCCTGCCCGAGGGAGAAATCCCACCTTCCTGGGGGAAGTTATTTACTGGGGAGAGAGCTTGGAATAAAGGAGTTACGAGTTTCGTGTCCACAAGATTTCGGATTCCCGGGGTTTCTTCTCGCGTCTCGTTCGTTCTCGGCAAGCGGGGATCACAGTCCACGCCCGGTCCAAGGAACCCCACGTCCCCGCGGCCTCCCGGCGCTTTCCCACGGCTTTCAGCTTGAGTCTCTCACCCCACGCCAGGGCGGGAAACTGGGCGGCTTCCCAGCTAACCGCAGGCTGGGATAGAGCTGTGGCGAAGGTGCGGGAAGACCGAGCCAACAGAGGGCATCAGTAACTTGTATCGATGTATACATCAGGGTCATCATACAGAGATTAAGATAAATTGTTGATGATAAAACATAAGGAAGTTATTTAACAATAGATGTGTTTGGAGACATAGAAAAATTAATAACCCTTCTGCATATAATAACCAAATAACCCAAACTGCATAAAACTGCATGCAGTTTTGCTGGTTTTATACCCATATCCATAGATCAAAGAGCATTCACTTAGCACATTCAGTCACACAAACCAAGCATTTGGTAGCTACCATTGCATTCATACTCTGTACCAGAAAAAACACATTGTCATCCACACACAAAGACAAACCTTTAGAGACAGAAAACCAGGCCTGGAAGAAGAGTAGACTTCTTTTTACAGTTTGCCTGCACAAGCAAAATTTGGGACAGTTTGGTGCTGTGTCCTCCAAAAGGTCACTTTTACAGCCATGTAAGCATGTGGTGTGGGGCAGCAGAGGCTGCTGGTACAGGCAGCTGGGGCAGGTGGATGGAACCATTTTGGAACCCTACCTCAGATCTGGCCAGCTAGCATCTAGGATAGTGATATTTAAATGAACACAGAACATATGTACATTCTCATACATTTAAACACCATCCATACACATGAAACAGACAGAACAACAAAATTAAGACATTGGTGATCACCAAGACAAAAATCAATCAGGCCTGAGGGGGGAAAAAAAGAGGCTCTAGGAGCTCTCCAAAGATAGGTGTGCACCCAGTTATAACTTAGAGAAAAAGGCAGAGCTCTCTGCATGGTTGTATCAGGGAATCAGGAGCTCTTGGTGGCATGCCTGTGTCCTGTGAATTGAAAAGAAACATCCCCTCTCCTGGGGGCCAGCGTTAATAAAGTAGTTTAGCAAGGAAAAATTTTGTGAACCCAGCGTGACCAGGAGCAATTGTTATTACAAACAGAGGCCTCACGGATTTCCGAGAGCCAGGCCCAAATCACCACTTTGGTGGTGGTTTGGGCATTTCAGAGCCATGAGCACCTGCAGGGTTCTGCCAGTGCTCCCTAACATCTTTATCTAAGTCTGTTTCCTGTGAGGAGTAAGGAGAGTTGCAGGGCCTGGGGAGGGCCCCTTTCCCACACCAGGAACCTAACCAGAGGATCGTGTATGCTTTCCCACCCAGCTCCCACCAGGTCTTTGCAGGTCCCTACCAGGCCCAGCCACTGAGGCTTGTGCACACTTTACCGCCCAGCTCCCAAGGTCCTCGGCCCCCACCAGGCCCAACTGAGCCACAGGTGCCAGAGCACGCTGGGCAGAGGCCCTGCAGCCACTGAGGTACCTCCCAGGTTGCTCTGCCGTTTCTGTCGGTAGAATCCAGCATGCAGAAGCCTCACACCTGCCCGGCAGGTGTATTTCCACTACTAATTGGGCTGGTTCACCCTTTCTTAGGTAATCTGGTGGTCCCCTGTCCCTGGGAGGTCACTATCAGTCTCCACAGTATCTGAGACCAAAGGCGTTTGCTGCCGAGCAGGGTGGGGGTGGGGGGCTATGCCATGGCCTCCCCGGTTTCTGGGACCACAAGTGTGTGCCACCGAGCCTGGCTGGTGCAAGCAAGGCTGCTGCAAACACCGGGGAGCGAGGTGGGGTGGGAGGTTAATTTGGCGATACTCTTAGACCTCCAGGGCGTCCCTGGGAGGATCAGCCCTTACTTTTGACAACACACACACACATATACATACACACACACACATACACACACACACACACACACACACAAACTATAGAAAAGACAAACAAAAGAAAGGAAAGATGTGTACGCCAAAACCTTATGCCTACATGGTGTCTCTGGTTGTGAAAGGCCATTTAGGAAGGCTGATCGTGATTCCATTTCCTGCGGGGATCAGCCCTCATATGGAAATGCCAGGTGAACCGATAGCTTATGGCATACATAGAAGCTTAGGCTTGTACACTGAAAGCATTAGCCGGTGTACCTGCCTAGGGGGACAAATGAACAAACCAACAAACAGAAGAGAAAGACAGCACCCTATGCTCTCCTTTCGCAGGGGCAAAGAACACAGAACGTGTAGGGGCCAACTCCCCGAAATACTTCAACTGGGACACATACACAAGTCAAGGGGGTAAACTCAGAGAGATACCGAAATGGGGGACACATTCAGAGTGCCGGGGGCCAGGAAGGGACCAGGAGATGGACGATCTACAAGCATCGTTCGATGTAAGGTCCCAAGAAGAAACGCTAGATCCTGATGCAAGCGTATTCAATATCTGTGCCCCCATGGGTAGAGAGACCACATTGTGGCACCATATGTTGCTTGTACCTGACCACAGGACCCTTCAGGCGAGAGGGTAGAGTTGGCACGGAAGCAAGACACACAGATTCCGGAAGTCAAGTGAGTGGCAAAAGGCAGACTCAGTTTATTGCAGGAGGGGAAGCCCTTTATACCCTTCACCCAGCCCATCCCATTGGCTGCCAGACTGCAGTTGCTGCTCCCTCGGCGTGTCCAGCTGGTCTGCCTCTGGATATGTCCACGCAGGTCTCAGGCCTTGTACTGCTCAGTGGCAAGTCCAGTTTTCTCCTACATGTGTGTTGGAAATATTTCCTTAGAAGCATATAAAATAGTCCTTTCTACTGTCTCTGGCTGCATGGCACTCCAGTTCCTTGAGCAAACACCGATTAGGTAATTGATGTTGCACTCATATGACTTCTGCAAGACAGGCTCCTGGAATTGTAGCAATTGTTTCAGAGAATACGTATAAGGGGAAAGAAAACAAAAAACAAAACAAAACAGCATGTACCTTGAAAAGCAGAATAGCATGGCGATTTCTAAAAGCTAAGAACTCCAGGGCTGGGAATATAGATCAGTAGTAGGCCCGAGGTTCTGGGTTCAACGCCTAGTGCCAAAACCAAACAAAAATAAAACGTAAAAGGAAGGGAGGGAAGGAGGGAGGGAGGAACTCCTAAAGTGAAAATCAAGATGGCTGCCTGACAGCTCACCCCAGTCGTAAGCAAGAAAAGAGGATTTTGTGAAAATAACCAAATGCTTCCCCTTATCACCAGCTATACGAGATACACGTGAAAGTGCAGCCAATGCGGAAGATTCAGGTTGCTGAAAATAATACCATTAAGGTGTACCTAAATGGGGCACAGTTCACTCTCGTCCTGACTATTCTTACAGAGAATATTGTATAGCCTAGGGGAGTCTGTTGTTTTATGTTGGTTCCGTCCCTCCCACGACGTCTCTGCTCCAACCCAGCCCGCTGGCAGCTGAGTTTCTGCCCAGTCTCCTGCCCTGGCCAGGAGCCAGAAAACCATGCCGAAAGAGTGGCAGAAAAGTGTGGGAAGGAAGGGACGTGGGTTTCTGGGGACCGGCCATGAACTCTGACCCCCCGCACCAAGAACGAACGAACAAACAAGCACAATAAATAAGTCCCGGGAGACCTTCTGGTGGAAGTGGTGCTCACTTTAATGAGGGGTGACTGTTACATATATATCCAACAGCGGGGGAGGGTCAGACAAGGGCATTGGGGTAGCAGAGCTCAAGTCTAAGCGTCAAGGTCTTGCAGGGCACCTTCTGCATAAGATGTGGTCTCACAGGGAAAAGAGGAAGGCACCTTATCAGTGAATGGACCCATCTCTAGGTTCCCAGCTACAGCACAGATAAGCACCAACCAAGCCACATTTCTTTTGCTTCTGGGAAGCAGGCAATATTTAATATTTAAATGGGTTTTGGCCAGGGCTAAAGCGAGGAGCAGCTGAATGCCTACCGTTCTCATCTCCAGGGATGACATGGGGTTCCAAGCCAGCTTCCACCCACTCTTAGCTCTGACAGTCCCACAGATTTACTTGGTGCTAGAGCTAGAACTTTTGGCCTTGTGTGTGCCGGGCTACATTTTCAACATGACTGTAACAGGTCTCCAGACCTTAGTAGGCCCTGACACCTTAGCACAGCTGACTCCATGATGGAAGCACCATTCCCGCTGTAAGACTCAGCATGTAGACAGCACCACCTGCCAAAACTAAAACAGAGGCCTACTCCATCCAAGTCCATACAGTTCTGGGAAAGTTTCAAAATGTACCAACCTTGCTTTTTAGCGTCTGTAGTTCCACTTCTGGCTAACTGCTCTTGTTAACTGAAGCATGTCAACCCAGAATATGGTTTTGGGGCTTAAAAGCTCACCCTGAGAAAGGCTAGGGGCTACACTGGGATCCCAAACACCTAGTGTAGTCGCCAATTGGCTGATAAAGACTTTCTATTGGCTTAAACCTATGTCTGAGCAATCTTCTCTGGTGAACATTCCAGAACAATGACTTTTCTATTGTTATTCTTGTTACTGGTTTTTTGTTTGGTTGGGGTTTTTTTTGTTTTTTGTTTTTGAGATAGGGTCTTACTGTGTACACCTGGCTGCCCTGGAACGTACTTCATAGACTAGGCTGGTCCCGAACACACAGAGATCCACCTGCTTTTGCTTCTTGAGTGCTGGGATTTAAGATGCATGTCACAACACCCAGATGACGATGGATGAGGACGATGATGATGGTGATTATTTTGCGGTGCTGGGGATTGACTCTAGAGCCCCCTGCACACTATGTTAGTGATCTGACCTGAGCTACATTCCATGAATGCATTCTGTTTGGTTGCCTGTTAGAGGATCCACCTTCTTCTGTGATGAGCCCAGTCCCTTGGGGCTGTGAATTCTCTGAATTGTTGTTATGCAGGTTGAACTGAAGATTTCCAACAGAAGCTGAGGATCATGTTTTAAATAAAATCCAAGAAGCCCACGTGTAGAACAATGACATGAATGAATAATGAATATGCTCTTATTACGTCTTGCCATACTTTGCCATTCACTGATTCGCTTACTAGATTTCCATAGCCTTGAGAACTATATTCCATTATTACTCCCATTTTACAAAGAAGGAAAACAAAACCTCAAACTGTCTAGTGACCTAAGTTAAATTCCCATCACCCATGTTGGGTAGAACACAACTGCCTGTAACTTGATCTAGCGCTAGGGAATCCGAAGCTCCCTCTTCTGGCCTTTTCAGGCACCTGTACCCACGTGACACACACACACACACACACACACACACACACACACACACACACCCCAAAATTAATATTGTTTAACTGTTAAGAGAACCTAAGATTACCATATAGCTAAGGAGCTCTCCTGAGAGAAATGAAAACATGGATTCAAACAGGGATGTATTCCCTAAGGTTCACAGCAGTGTTGCTCACTATGAGCAAAAGGAAATTCACTCCAAGGGCCTGTCAGCTGATGCCTGAGTAATAAAATGGGCATTGACCATAAAATATTATTAAGCCAACAAAAATTAAAAATTTTGTTTCATGTGAAAACCTAGGCACATTAAAAAAAAAAAGAACGCATGCCTCTACATATAAGTCATAGGCACGGGGGCTGGAGAGATGGCTAAGCAGTCAAGAGCACTGGCTGCTCTTCAGGAGGACCTGAGTTCAATCCCCAGCACACAGGTCAGCCCACAGCTGTCTGTAACTCCTGATCCAGGGATCAGGCACCTTCACACAGACACACATGCAGGCAGAACACCGACACATGCAAAAAATAAATAAATCTTTAAAAAGTACGTCATAGACACACGAAGCTAGGCATGGTGGCGCACACCTGGGGTCTTGGCACTCAGCAAGCTGAGGATTTCAAGTACATGGCCATCTTGGGTTTCATAGTGAAATCATGTTTAAAAAAAAAGGATATATATATATATATATCCAACCCAAGACAGGATTCTCTGTTGTAACTCTCCCTGTCCTGGAACTCACTCTGTAGACCAGGCTTGAACTCACAGAGATCCACCTGCCTCTGCCTCCCAAGTGCTAAGATTAGCATCCACCATCACCTGGAGGGTTTAGTTTTAAATTGCCTGTTTAATAAGCAGCTTATAACATCTTTGAACGTTAAGTAATAATCAACTCTTGTGGACTAAAACAGCTGCCAACCCCGCTATCCCCACACACAGGAAGTCCCCCCCTCTCCCCGCAGCTCTGCCCTCTGTAGGAGGGTCTTCCACAGAAAGGACTATGTGCTACACAAGTCAATGTTTCCCGAGGCCTCTGGTGGCCATAAAACCCAAAGTAAGGGCTGTTCTCTGCAGTCACACACAGACAGGTGTCCACCTGTGGATGGCAGGGGACCGACCGGTCAGAGGCAGCAGAATGGGGGACACTGAGCAAGGAAGACTGGGAAGACTCGGGTGCTGGTCCCTGACCTCCCAGCCGGAGTCCTGGCTCCTATTCCTACTGCTGACTTCCTGAACTGCCAAGTCCTCGTGTAAAGTGGGATCCCGCCACAAAATGGCACAAGAGCTGCCGTCATGAGGCCTGGGCTGTGTAGGCAGGAAAGTCCCATATGTGACAAGACCAGCCTATGGAGACAAAGTCTGTGTTGCTACTTAGAGACCAAGTGGCCTACACAACTTATTTAGCTTTCTTATACCCCAGGTATCCCACCTGTAACACCTGGGTGAAATGGGGGGGAAGGGGGTGCTGAGCTGTGTAGAGTAAGCCCTCAATGTGGCTCTGCGGTTTGAGTACGGACCTATGGAACATGTTCGATTCCTCGGTAAACACCGGCCTTATCGATACTTTATAAAAAACAAAAACAAAAAACTAAGGCTTTCCCTGAGGGTTGTACAGAAACTTCTCAGAAGAAGGCTGGGTTGGGAGGTTTGTCAGGGAGACTTCCAGAACCCACCTGCACACAGGGCCAGGCAGTGTTGCTAGTCAAGCAGTGGGCAGAGAGCACAGGACAGACAGACTGGCTGTAGCTCCCACAAAGATGTTTGGTGACATCTTCCAGTGGGAGTGGCAGGCTTACAGTGAGGAGATATTTCCAACCAAACAGAAATCTGCCTACCCCCATTAATATGGACAGTGCTATTTTTACCTCCTCTGAGAAAACACACACACACACACACACACACACACGGATCTAGCTTCAACTCCTGAGATTCTGAGCATTTCCAAGAGTCACACCCTCCTTGGGTTGGGGGTGTTTTAGTGCATTGTATTGCTTTTTTGACACAGGGCCTCAATAAGTAGCCTTAGCTGGCCTAGAACTATGTAAGCCTTATCTGGCCTTGTACTCAACTGAAATCCACTTGCCTCTGGGACTAAAGGCATGCGCCAACACACCCCTCCAGTGTGGAAGTTAACTCCCCTCCAGTGTGGAAGGTAACTTTGACCTGAAGACCTCGGACATGCGCTGTTTACCCCTGGGGTAGGTTGGAGGGTGTGAGGCCTGGACAGGAGGCTGAAGAAAAGCTACCTGCCTCAACTTCCTTCTCTGGTTCCCTCACTTATGGGAAGTCATCAGCTCTTCACATGGCTTCTGGGCACATTTCAGCTTTACACTGTCTAGCCTCCTGGTTAACAGAATGACCTTTGGGGTCAACAGATCTGGCTCCAAATCCTGGCTGTGCTATTTATTGACTGAGATCTTGGACAAGTTAGTCTCTTCCTCCCTCTGAATGCTCCTCCCCCACCAGAGGCAGAGCAGGAATAATCACAATCTGTCCTTAGACAGCTGTTCTCAGGTTGGGAAAATGGAACTATAAAGAGGCTTAAACTGGACTCGCCTCCTGTCAAAAGCCAATGAACAGCACGGCAGACAAATTCAACTGCAACATTCTATTAACCTGCTTCCTGTCCAGCTCCCTCTTGGTTCTTCAGGGAGGAGTCCCAGGCTTAGGCTGCTGCTGCTTTCCACAGCACACTTGCCCGTGGCAGGCGCTCCTTAGAGACTCCTGAGTTCTATGTGTATGTACATACACACTCGTGTCAACACCTCCCAACCCAGAGCCCTTCTCTGGGCTCAGCAGAAGCCGCTGACACCCGCCAAGCCTAGTTCCCTCTCTTCTAGAGTCAAGCCCTGGGGGGGGGGGGTTGCTCAATGGCTAAACCAGGAAACTGAAAACTAAAAGCTAAAAACAGGACCTGGGATTATCTTCGATTCTGGGCAAATACTCTCTCTACCTGAACTTGGTCACTTTAGGCAATAGAGGCATCACACAGACATCTAAGTGTGGTGAGCTCCTCAGACTCTGGGCCTTGACTCTGCTGTGAGCCTCTGGCTAAAATTGCCTAGTTCCATTATTGGGAGATCTGAGCATAACTGAGTCACAAAATATTATAACTGCCCGAGAGAGACTGGTTTCGGGGAAGTCAAGGTTATCTAAAGGAGCGTCCTTTCTCCGGCTGAACATCTAGCCTCATCATGTGAGACTATTGTCCTAGATGAGCATCTAAGCCCACCTAGAGAAGCTACTTCCCTGGGTAAACAATCAGCTTTCCTGAGACACGTTACCTATCCCAGGATAAACATCTTGCTCTGGCAGAAAAAAGGGAAGTCTCAAAGTTTAGGATTAAGTAGAGAATGAGATGTTTTACTCATGTGACTGATATGCTGTGTTCTTTGTGAGCATTATCTTTGTAACTGCTGTAGCTGCAAGTAGACCCTTGAGGGAAAGGGTATAAGAATTGAGAGAAAAATTAAACGTTAGCTCCATTCCATCTGAGCTCAATGATGCTGTGTGTGTCTGGTCTATTCCCTTCCCTTCGCGTCTCTTCCCCCTCTCCTCGTAAGGCCCTTCAGTCCCACTCTCCACACAGGTGCTATCCGACTTGCCAGGCCGGCCCTGGCATATAAGCAAGCAGAACACCAACGCATGTAAAAATAATCTTTTAAAAAATACGTCATAGACACAAGAAGCCAGGTATGGTGGCACACACCTGTGGTCTTGGCGCTCAGCAAGCTGAGGATTTCAAGTACACAACCATCTTGGGTTTCATAGTAAATCATGTCAAAAAAAAAGGTCTTAGGCTGGAGAGAGGGGCCAGTGGTTAAAAGCACATACTGCCTTGGCAGAGGACCTGAATTCTATTCCCAGCACCCACTTCAAACACAACCACCTGTAACTCCACATCTAGAGGATCTGACACTCTCTCCTGGGAGATATATATATCTATATATCTATATCTATATCTATATCTATATCTATATCTATATCTATATCTATATCTATATCTATATCTATATCTATATCTATATCTATATATATATATATACATATATATATATATATATATATAATCAAGACAGGTTTCTCTGTTGTAATTCTGGCTGTCCTGAACTCACTCTGTAGACCAGGCTGGCCTCAAACTCACAGAGATTCACTTGCCTCTGCCTCCTGAGTGTTGGGATGAAGGAATGCACCACCACCTAGCATCTGTATGTATTTTTAAAAGGAATGTGCTGGTTGTTTTTTGTCAACTTGACACAAGCCTGGACATATTTGAGAGGAGAGGAATCTCACCTCAGGAACTGCCTGTACCAGACTGGCCTGTAGTCAAGTCCGTGAGAACATTTTCTTTTAAAAAAATAATTTACTTTATGTACACTGGTGTTTTGCATGCCTGTATGTCTGTGTGATGGGGTCAGATACCCTGTAACAGGAGTTAGAGTCAGTTGTGGGCACAAGCCTGGCTCACCATGGGAGATACCACCCATGGGCAGGTGGTCCTGGATGGTATAAGAAAGTAAAGAAGAATAGGTCATGGAGAGCAAGCCTCCTCCGAGGCTTCCACTTCAGTTCCTGCCTCCGGGTTCTTATCCTGGCTTCCCTCAATGGACTGTGACCTGGCATACATACACTGGATAAATTATTTCCTCCACAAGTTGCTTTTGGTCATGGTCATTATCACAGTAATAGAAATTAAGCTAAGACAAAGATTGGTACCAGGAGTGGGGTATTGATGTGACGGACTTGATCATGTATTTTTGGGAGGATTGTGATGGCACTAAACTTTGGGCTGGAAAAGATGCTAAGTACCTAGAACTCAGTGGTCTGTTAAGTGGGAGCTTAGAAGATAAAGGTATTGAGTGTGATATAATGCAAAATGAGTGCAAAATGATGGAGGCCTGGTTTGTGAAGTTTCCAAAGGAAGTAAAGACTCTAGGGGGGCCATTTGTGTGATATTTTGAATTAAGAATATGTGGTATTTGATTAACTAGAGCTGAAGGTTAACAGAAGATCCTTGGGGCTTGAGAGATGGCTCAAAGAATAAGAGTGCTTGCTGTTCTAGCAGAGAACTGGGTTCAGTTCTCAGAACCCACATGGCTTATAGCTATCTGTAACTCCAGTTCTGTAGGGGGGAGGTCTGACACCCTACTCTAGCTTCTGCACGCAGAAGTACCATAACATACACTGGAAAATAGTCATATATATAAAATAAAAATAAATCTTTAAAAAAAAACCCAACGGTGTAAGAGAGAGTATGTCCAGTACCACTAATGTGAAACCTTTGCTTTGCTGGTGCAGCCAATGCTGGTTAGCTCGTAATGTGTAAGAGTCGCCTAGGTGGTACTGGCTTTGAAGTAATGGAAGAAATCATGGAGACCAGCTTGGCTCTAGATGGCAAGGATGGACTCCCTAAAGAAATGCACCACCATTGGAGGTGGTGCAACCTCAGTTACAGTGGAGACCCCAGCGTACTGAAGATACCAGTGTCACAATGACCACCAGGCACAGCAGCAGCTGTGGAGTGGAGCTGACCTAAGTGTAGGGCCCAAGCTATGTGTGCTTGGCAGAGTGGGAGAAATGGAGTCTTCTGGAACCCACAAGATGGTGAGTGCCAGATGTCAGACATCTACCCTTCTGGACTTAGGATTTGCTTTGATTATAACTCCCCTGTCTCTTCTCTCTTGGAGTAAGAAAGCATGTAACTTACTTTTTATTTTATGAGAGACCACACAGTTGAAAGAATTTGGACTTTTTAAAGAAATATTTAAAAAGACTTTTAACTTTTTATAATTTGTTTTTATTTTGTGTGATTCTTTTGCCTACATGTGTGAAGGTGTCAGATCCCCTGGAACTAGAATTACAGGCAGTTTGTGGGCTGCCATGTGGGTGCTGGGAATTAAACCCTGGTCCTCTGGGAAAGCAGCCAGTGCTCTTAACCGTTGAGTCATCTCTCCAGCCCTAAGATTTTGGACTTTTTTTTTTTTTTGAGGGGGAGGGAGTTGAGACAAGGTTTCTCTGTTGTAACTCTGGCTGTCCTGAAACTCACTCTCTAGACCAGGCTGGCCTCGAACTCACGGAGATCTTCTTGCCTCTGCCTCCCAAGTGCTGGGGTTAAAGGTGTGTGCCACCACTACCCAGCTTTTTCTTTTTCTTTTCTTCTTTGTTTTTCTTTTTTTACTTTGGACTTTTTAATGTCAATTTTTCTAAATGCTATGGGACTTTTAAAGTTATACCAGTTTTATATTATTTTGTGATACTAATATTACTATGAGATCTTGGGGATGTACAAGAAAGGGAAGGTTATGTTTTAATATTGACCTGTTTGTGTGTCATGTTATCAAGGGGTCATTGTACTGGTTGCCTTTTGCCAACTTGACACAGGCCTAGACAAATCTGGGAGAAGAGAAATCTCAGCTGAGGAATTGTCTCATCAGATTGGCAAGTCCCACAGACAAGTCTGTGGGAGCATTTTCTTGGTTAATAATTCACACGGGAGGTGCTAAGCAAGCCTTGGGAAACAAGCCAGTAAGCATCGCTGCGCCGTGGCTTCTGCTTCAGCTCCTGCCCCGTTCCCTGCCTTGAGTGTCTGCCTTGGCTTCTCTCAGTAGACTGTGACGTGGGATAAGTAAACCAAACAAGCCCTTTCCTCTCCTAGTTGCTTTTGGTCATAGTCTTTATCACAGCGATAGAAACCAAACTGAAATAAGGAATTGTAGTAGTGTGCTACTGTGTGGGCTCTCCAAGGGAGACAAGGAGGCATTTTCCATTGGTACAAACCTGTCCGGACCTCATCAGAGGGACCCACTATCCTGACCAGTGCCATACTGGACAGTGGAACCATGAGCATCTGAGCTCAGGAGTTTTTATTGATATAGAACTCCTCGGGTGTTCTACTGATAGTATACGCAGATCATTAGGAATCAACATTCCTCCCCCATACATCCAACACCTGCAAACAGTACAAAATGCCAAGACCTAAGGAGCCCCTCACCCACCAGTGCATAAAACAATTATTTTATACATGCCTTCTACAACAAGGAAACGAAAAGTAGATCAGAGGTGTCCAGGTCTGGAGAGGGGAACTAGAGCTGTTGAATGGCTCCAGTGTCTGCATGGAATAATGAAAGTTTTGGAAGAGGCTCATGCTGATAATTGTGTACCGTTGTGCATGTGCTTTATATTCCTAAAATTCAAAGTTCTTTGCTGTTTGATTTTGAGTGAGACATAGTCTCAGATTGTTCAAGCTAGCCTCAAGATCCCTATAAAACTGAGGCTGGCCTGACCCTCCTGGATCTGCCTCCTGAGTGCTGGGACTATGGGTGTGTACCACCAGGCCCAAAATGTACATTTAAAATGATTAAAGAGCCAGATAGTCAGTTCAGTAAAAGAACTTGCCACACAACCCTGACAATCCGAGTTTGATTCCTAGAGCCTCGCAGCGGAAGGAGTAAACCCACACACAAAAATACACACACAATACACAACAAACAAATCAAATGTGAGTTTTTTAAAGAAATAATAGTTAAAATGCTAGCCTGAAATTTTGTATTTTTGTGTTTTATGTACTAGTTAAGGTATTTTATATAAAATTTAAATTAGTATTTTACTGTTTTGTATGTGTGCGTGTTTTACCTGCATGTATGTATATATACTGTGTGTGCAAGCGCAGGCCAGAAGAGGGCTTGGATTCCCTGGAACTAGAACTACAGAAAATTATGAGCTTCCATGTGTTTTATGGGAATCAAACCTAGGTCCTCTGGAAGAGCAGCCAGTGCTCTGAACTGCTGAGCCAACTCTCCAGCCCGTAGAGTACTTTTAAATGATGCATTTTATATTTTTATATATTGTTAAGAGAATAATTTTTTTTTTTCTAGGAAAGGGTAAGTAGCCCACTGAAGACTATGTACCTAGAGAGTGACCAAGCTAGGTTTGAACAGAAACCTGAAATGGCTCTTGGGCTGATGCTCTGTGTACTTGAGCTGCCACCCAACTCGGGACATCTGGGTTCTGGCCGTCACTGTCTTGTGTGACCTTCTACAAACTGACCTCTGAAGATCCCATTCTCCTCAGCTATTTAATAGTAAGACTGAGGTGTCTTTGACAGGTTTGGCTAGTTGTAACCCGATGACATTAATTACTATCTGTGCAGAACTTTTGACATAACAGTGCACAGCCTGTGAGACCTTGATCTCATTCCGATACCGTTTGCCTCTAGGATGATCCGCAACGCAGGAGCTCCAGGGAAATGACCGACTATCTGCTCCTTAGCCAGCTCTTCCTCCAGGGGTTCGTCCTGAAGTTGAGCCAGCCCTTGAGAGGCTGCGTTCCCTCCCCTCCCCCTTTTCTGGGTGAGGACTTGGGATTGGATCTACTCCAGGATAAACTTTTACAAACCAAGAGATAACACAACTTCAAGGTGACAGACAATACGGAATGCCTTTTAAAAGGTCCTCCTTTCTCGCTCGAAATTACCGCAGCTTCTCCATTCCCAGGCTGGCCATAACTGCACCTGGCTATCATGTGGGAACTTGTGGCTCTCTTGCTGCTCATTCTAGCCTATTTCTTTTGGTCCAAGTCAAAGATACCTGGTACCAAGTTTCCCAAGAGCCTCCCATTTCTGCCCCTGGTAGGCAGCCTTCCGTTTCTCCCCAGGCATGACCATATGCATGCCTACTTCTTCAAGCTGCAGGAAAAATACGGTCCCATCTATTCTCTTCGTCTGGGTACCACAACCACAGTGATCGTCGGCCACTATCAGCTAGCCAAGGAAGTGCTCGTCAAGAAGGGAAAAGAATTCTCCGGTCGGCCCCAGATGGTAAGCAATGCCAAGCTTCCTCCTCCTAAGCCCCTGGGGTTGTACAGTTCTTAATTCTACCAAAATCAGAGGCGAGGGACCACTCCTTCAGACCCTACTCAACCTCTACACTTGGGAGGATGGATTGAAAGGAGCCTCTCCAACAAGGGGGCGCAGGAACCTCCAGAGGCGAGGGCTCTCATCCCACTGACCTCCCCTCTGCTATAGGGTGACCATTCTAGAATGTACAGGTAAAGCCCTTAGCCCGCACCCGATGGTGAAGTTCTCCAATAGTGTGAATGTTACATTTGTTGGGAAGAGGGGGTGATTGATCCAAAGATGCCGAGAGAAGCAGCTGGCCTCTTGGGGGGGGGGCTAAGGTTGCAGTTTTCCCTGATCTTGTGGCTTTGGCTCATGGATAGCTGGGGAGACAGCAGGGGGAAGAGGAGACGGGGCAGGAACATATAGTAGTTAGAATCTCCCAGCTTCTGACCTCATTGTGCTGACTGTTGAGTAACCATCCCACAAACACCATCTGGGTTCCTACCACTCTGCTTCCAGGTGTTCCCCTGAGCACCCCAATAGCGCACAGTTGGCCTCAGCTTCCAGCAGGCCAAGATCAACCCGTTTTCTCTGGGCTAGTCAGCCAGAGTGTCCCTCCCAACCAACGGGTTCCCTCTGAGAGGTTCCTCTCAGAAACATTAAGTGCCCCGACCCGCAGGGCTAGTAATTAGTGGGTCTCGAGGAGGACCATCCAAACCTGAAAGAGATGGGACGGGGAGAGAAAGACGGAGGCCAAGCAAATTGTCTAGGCTTCGTTTATTGAACGTTTTACAGGGGTTTTTAAAGGGCAGGGACAAAGAAGCAGTTGCAGTGGGGTGAACCTGAGGGCACAGAGTGAAACGATCTTGATACATTGTGTGGTTCTTAACAGTGTCCTTTAATTGTCTAATTCATAATACTATGAAAGGTGCCAGTTTCTCAAGCACTGAAGCAAGCAGAAGATCATTAATTTCTTAAGCACTGAGGCAAGCAGAAGGAACAAGGAAATTCCAGAGAGGCCAACTTGCCGGCACCGAGCTCTACCTGTCAGCCTGCCTGAATGATTAGGGGGGTGGTCTCCTACAATTAAGAATGAGAGAGGCTGTTCAGGTGGGATTTGGGGGAGTCAGGGATGAAAGAGGAATAGTCTGGGCCCCTGAGCTTTTGGAGGAGATTGCTCAGGCTGAAGTCGGACCTGGGAGGATA
The DNA here is from genome assembly GCA_026225945.1 of Cricetomys ansorgei. NCBI lineage: Eukaryota > Metazoa > Chordata > Mammalia > Rodentia > Nesomyidae > Cricetomys > Cricetomys ansorgei. Next base: position 13,375,049 of record JAMJFZ010001258.1, read on the forward strand.
GAATGCCTGCTCCGAAGGTGTGTTTGAGGCTGGGTGCTCAGGCCGGCAGTCATGGATTCTGTGGCTTTAGCAGCCTGGGGGAAGAAGGGAAGGAGGGGAGGAGTCTGGGAAGCCTCCTGCCCCTGGGACAGATATGCTTAGCATGTCCCACTCATAGCCGCCTCTCCAGGTCAGAAGCCAAAGCAGAGAGGCCCAGAGGGCACCCTACTGATGAACTGAACCCGGGCTCTTGCGTTCAAATTCAGGGTTCCTCCTATCTCCTCACTATACAGCCTTTCATGGAACTGTAGGTAGGGGGTTGGGGAAAGAGCCTTTGGGGCTGTCCTACCAAGAGTGGAGCAGTGGTGTCACAGCAGGCAGGCCTCACTGCAGAAGGGAGGTCAGAGGGTGCCTAATAATTCCTACAGCTTTGCTTGCTCTCCAAAGGTGACGCTGGGCCTCTTGTCGGACCAAGGAAAAGGCATCGCTTTTGCCGACTCTGGTGGCCACTGGCAGCTGCACCGGAAGTTGGCGCTCAGCACCTTTGCCCTCTTCAGGGATGGTGACCAGAAACTGGAGAAGATCAGTGAGTGAGAGGCTTAAGGCTGGGAAGCAAACAGAAGACTGGGGAGCTGGGGGAGGCTGCTGAGTGGCTGGCTCCAGCCATTTCTTAGCGGCGGCTGCCGTCTAGTGGCGATCTGCTGTCTATGCGCTCTCTGGATAGGTGGGCCGGGTGGAGGGGACGCGGCTATGGAGTCCTCCGCTTAGCCTTCCCTCTCCCCTCAGTAAGTCGGGAGGCCAGCTCGCTGTGCGACTTGCTGCTCACCCACCACGAGGAGTCCTTAGAACTGCATACGCCTTTCTTCTTGTCAATAATCAACATCATCTGCGCCATCTGCTTCAGCGTCTTTTATGAGAAAGAGGATCCAAAACTGATCACCATAAAGACCTTCACGGAGGGCATACTAGATAACTTGGGCAACGGAAACCTGGTGGACATATTCCCTTGGCTGGCGGTGAGACTTGAAGCTCCGCCCCCACTCCCAGATTCCCCCCCCCCTTTCCTCGTCCAACTCATCCCACAGTGATCTTGGACCCTTCACTGGCATTTTTATCCTCTGGGCAGGCTCTCACGTAGCCCAGGCTGGCCTTAAATTGCCTATGTAACTGAGAATAACCTTAAAATTGTGATCCTCCTGCCTCCACCTCCCAAGTGCTGGGACTACAGGCATGTACTAGGATGCCTTGCTGGGTCTCCCTTTGCAATTCTGTATCTCAGCAGTAAGCATCTTATAAGTGTTAATCATTGAAATTTCCTCGGAGATATGTCAAATTATCCTCATGGGATCCAGGAGAAAAAACAGGCTTAATCCAGTTGAGGAACTTGCCCAAGTCCTCAGACTCTGGTCGGTCGTAGGGATGATGGGTGAAGGCACAGCTGTCGGGACTTGGTGTTGAATTGAATGGGGAAGATGGAGGGGAGGGAGGGGAGCCCATCCTGCCCGCCATTGTTTCCAGCTGTCCTTGTCAACCATGGTAATTCCGTGCTGTCCCCTTCCTGGTGGAAGGTCCAGGCTGGTGTGGGGACTTTTCTTTCTTTCTTTCTTTCTTTCTTTCTTTCTTTCTTTCTTTCTTTCTTTCTTTCTTTCTTTCTTTTTTTCTTTCTTTCTTTCTTCCGTCCTTTCTTCCTTCCTTCCTTCCTTCCGTCCTTCCTTCCTTCCTTCCTTAAGACAGGGTTTCTCTGTTGTAACTCTGACTGGCTTTGAACTCACAGCAATCCACCTGCTTCTGCCTCCCAAGTGCTGGGATTAAAGGTGTGTGCCACCACTGCCCAGCAGGGGGCTTTCCTAGACAGAAAGCTAAGGTCTGCCTTCAAGAAGGATCTCCCAGCTGGGTAGATGGAAGAGGAATGGATCTGACATTTCTTTCTGTTTCCAGATTTTTCCCAACAGAACCTTGGAAAGCATAAAGAGATTTGTTAAGACACGAGATGAACTGCTGACTGAAATACTGGAAAAACGCAAGGTAGGTGGGGCCGAGGGAAGTGGGAGGTTGGGGTGTCATGAGAGCTGGGCCGGGGTGCATTTTGGACACTGTGAGATCTCTAGAGCCTGGCAGAGAGGCTGGCACATAATAGGTGACCCCTAGAAACTAACGGCAGTGGGAAGGTGAGAAATTGAAAAGCTCTTAGAAGGGACACAGAAGAGGACCCAGGGCTGTCACCTGCCTCTACAAACCCACAGGTCCTACCCAGGCCCTCTTCTCTCTCACGGGCAAAGGAGCCTTGCTGTCTCTAGTCTAGGATGGGGTGTGGCCGGGATCCTGGGGGTGGGGTTCCTTCCTCATCCTTATCTCTCACTGTCTCAACCCAGGAGAAATTCAACAGTGACTCTGTCTCCAACCTGATGGACATTCTGATACAAGCCAAGATGAACGCGGACAATAACAACGCGGGTGCAGAGCAGGGCCTGAATGTGTTCACAGACAAGCATATCCTTGCCACGGTGGCTGACATCTTCGGGGCTGGGGTGGAGACCACCGTCTCTGTGCTGAGCTGGATCGTGGCTTTCCTGCTGCACAACCCTGAGGTGAGTCTCCTCACCCTCGTCTCCCCGTGGCATCCAGACGCTCCCTGCTTTTGGGAGTGTGTATGCAATGCCTGGAGCCTTCCACGAAGATAACAGGAGCCCGCCCTGCCCTTCACACAAACAGTGGCTGACTCTAGCCCTGGGTTAATGTTGTCCCATCTTCTAGCAGCAGGGCCTCGGCTGCAGAGTCCCCAATGGATGGCCTCTGTCCGGGCTGTTCTGGGTGTGACCGTTGGGTTCCACTAAGCCCGTGGCTCTCTTACACTTGAACAACCTGCTCATATGACCTTGCTCTGGCCCTCAGGTAAAGAAGAAGATCCAAAAGGAGATTGACCAGAATGTAGGTTTCAGTCGTGCACCGACTTTCAATGACCGGACTCGCCTCCTCATGCTGGAGGCCACTATCCGAGAAGTGCTTCGCATCAGGCCGGTGGCCCCCATGCTCATCCCCCACTGTGCTAACACTGACTCCAGGTGTGCTTTCTTCCCGTCACTCAGCCCAGGATGCAGCCATTGGCTAGCCCACTTTGTCCCCCGTCCAAGTCCCACCTGCCCTGAGCCGTTCCTCAATCTACGGTCAGACGGTGACTACTGTCAATCATCCCACCCTAGCCAGCCTGACCACTGCATCTGCCTCCCCCTGATATCCACTGACTAAGCTGCAGATCCATCTGGCTTCTCTCCGAAGCTTCATGCTGCCCTTGAAGACATGGGTCTGGGCTGAAGGACAGGATGCTTAGTGTTCCAATCTCATCAGACAGCTGTAGCGCACACGCACACGCGCACACGGGCGCACCAGCTTCTGAGGCACGCCTGCGTGCTGACAAGCACAAATGTCCACATACATAGGCTAGTGATAGGCCAGTGCTCGACTGGTGGATAGGGCTGGATCCAGATGTGGTCCTGGCAGACGCCAGAAGCTAAGGAAAAGGAGCATGTGAAAATGAGAGCATGGAGGGTTCTTTCCCCCTGATGGAGATTTGGGACTGAGCAGGAAGAGGAGGACAATATTCCAAATCCTTTTTTCTTCTCCCTGTCTGGGTCAGCATTGGCGAGTTTACCATTCCCAAGGGCACTCATGTGATCATCAACCTGTGGGCACTGCATCACAGCGAGAAGGAATGGGACCAGCCCGATCGGTTCATGCCTGGTGAGTCCCTGTTTGTCCTCTCCTGGTCCCCGGGCCACACAGCCTGCCTGGGTTCTGTTCCCCCAGGTTAGCACTCCTTCCTTCCCAGTAAGTTTGCCGCTAGAAAACTCTTGGCTGCGTCCCCATGGACCCATTGCCGCCTCCATTCTACGGGAGACTGCCCCAGACTCTCCACAGCTGGGGATTCCAACTCACTCTTCAGATTACCTCTGTGGGAAGCCTGCAGGCTGCCTCCCAGTAGGCCCCCACTTCTCTGGGAAGGTGGCATTTTCTCCTGGTGACACCTCTTCCTCTCCATCCTTCCTGAATGTTTGATTTCCTTGTGTCCTGAAGGTGGGTAGAGGTTCCCTGGGCAAAAGCTGATGCTTCCTTTGTCCTCAGAGCGCTTCTTAGATCCGACCGGGAGCCATCTCATCACGCCCACGTTGAGCTACTTGCCCTTCGGAGCGGGCCCGCGCTCCTGCATCGGAGAGGCCCTGGCCCGCCAGGAGCTCTTCCTCTTCATGGCCTGGCTGCTGCAGAGGTTTGACCTGGACATCCCAGAGAATGCGCAGCCACCCTGCCTGGAGGGTGACCCCAAGGTGGTCTTTCTGATCAAACCTTTCAAAGTGAAGATCTCCGTGCGCCAGGCGTGGAAGAACGCCCAGGATGACTTTAGCACCTAGAGGCCATAACTAATGTCCCCTGATCCCATGCTGTGGGCGCGCAGCCCCCACTCCCGTGGCCAGGACTCTACATTCCTCCTCCCTCCCGGTCCATTTTCTAGTTTGTAGCAATAGACGGTACTATGCATAAATTAAATATTTTCCAATAAAAGTCTCTGAGCTGCCTGTCACTTACTCATTAGCTTACTCGGTCAGTCAACAAACATGTACTTATTTACATGTGTGTGTGTTTGTGTGTGTGTGTGTGTGTGTGTGTGTGAACAACTCACCGAGGTTGGTCCTCTCCCTCCACCGTGTAGATTTCAGGGATGGAAGTCAGAACATCAGGCTTGGCAATAAGAACCTTTACCTGATGAACCATCTTGCCCACCTTTCAAAAAAACATTTTATTGAGTACTCACTGTATGCCGCTCGCTGACCCAGGTCACTCAGCCTGTGTGGGAAGCACAGGGGAACCAGGAATATTAAACATACAGGCTTGTCCTTTCAAAGGGAGGGATGCATATAACCTGTTATCTCCCCAGAAGGCTGGGAGCAGACACCGGCTAATAGCCTGGCTACCTTTGTGATTACCTATGTGTCTTCCCCCAGACCCTTGTCACGAGCTTGTCACTCTATAGGACCCATCTTCATGGGAGGTGTCACATGTAGTCAGCCTACAGAACCCATCTTGATGGGAGATGTCACATACACTTTACAAAGAGTTCCATGTGGCCACGGCTTAAGCTTTACTGTGCACAGGGGACTGAGTTCATCATCACCGGGACAGTTTTCACTGAACTGTGCTGTGCTTAAACATGCCTAAAATAGACTACTTGGGGTCGGACTTCCCAAGTTTGATCCAACTCCTGCTACTAGGTTGTGTTGAAGCAAACCACTCTCGAGCCTGGATCATTACTTTGCCGACCACGGTAGTCGCAGAGACACCCCCCACCCCCCACCACCCCCACACCCCCACAAGCCTGGTCAAGTTCTAGTGAAGGCTGACAGATAAATGAGAATGTCAGACTTGTAAATGCTTTGGAATCAGTGCTACTGGAGATGCTGAAGGGAAAGGTATGGAGGAAGTGGTCATTTTAAACAAGGAGTCCTGGGGGGGTAAAGGTGAGAACGTGGGGTGACAACCACCCAAGAAGCAGATGAGATGGTCTCAAGATCAACACAACTAGAGCACAGCAGACGGGGTGGGGGCAGGCCGGCTCCCATGGGGCCTCGTTTAGCTCAGTTTAGTTCAGGGAGGTTAGTTTCTATCCCGAATACATAGGAACCCACTGGCAGGTTATAAACGTGTGAGCGCAACAAGGTGACTTTTGTTTTGTTTTGTTTTGAGACAGGATCTCATGTAGCTCAGGCTAGCCTCAAACTTGCTATGCAGCTGAGGCTGGCCTTGATTCTCCTCCTTTTCACCTCGAAAGTACTGAGATTACAGGCCTCGCCCACATCACCTCTCCCGCCTTAACTGTGTTGATGTGAGCTCCCCCTAGTGGCTTCGTGGAGAAGGACTAGAAGGAGGTTGCCATTGCCAGCCTGGGAGAAGGCTGTCCTTAGGCTGGGGCCACAGCAGGGAAGGTGGTGAGGACCCACAGGACTGAGTCTCTGTGGGAGAGCAGAACCGCTGATCTAGTGCGCTCTGACCCATGCCCTTTGCTGCACGTACCTCACAGGTTTGACTTTGCAACCGTGTATAAGCCAGACCAGGCCCATCTTGGTCCACAAGAATGGCTCATGTCTCCTCTTCCTCCTCTTTCCCTCAGGTAAACATCACCAGCAGAAGACTTCTAAAGAGGTGGCCGCACCTGGGCTCTCTCCCCTTTTTCCATTCAAAACACCCCAGGAGTCAGAAATCCTTCCCCACTAGAAGATGGAGCTAATTCCCTCAGGCCTTTAAACTTGCATCGTATGATCGTGTGTGTGTGTGTGTGTGTGTGTGTGTGTGTGTGTGTGTGAGAGAGAGAGAGAGAGAGGGAGAGGAAGGGAGGGAGGGCAGGCACAGGCATGCATGTGGCAGTCACCAAGATACCCTCCTGAGGCAGGGTATCTTCTGCTCGCTGCTTTCTGTGCCAGGCTCCTGGCCCACGGCAGGTGGGTCTCCTGTCCCTACATCCTACATACTCCTGTCCTCTTGGTAGGAGTATGCTAATGATTACAGACACTTGTGCCTCTCTATCTGGCTTTTATGTGGGTTCTAGACATTCAACCTCAGGTCATCAAGCTTTGTACAGTAAGTACAATGATCCAGTTCCCCAGCTGGAATGCTTTAAACCTTGACCAGTGGTCATCCTACACACAAAGTCCCAGATATCCCGGAAGAATAAACTGACCTTTGACTTTTAGCCTAGAGAGAGGTCCCAAGATCCCTGATATCAGCCAGACTAGGGTAAAATTGATAGTCAGGTCCTTCCCCTACAACGAGATGGAAGACTCTGGAAAGGCTACAGGGCCAGACTAAGATCCAGCCTGGCAAAGTTTCCAAGAAGTTAAGGGAACTTCAGAAGGAGACAAGGATTTGAATGACAGAGAGTGTTTGTCCTTAAAAGATCCATTAACCCAGCATTACTGGGCTCCCCCCCCCCGCCACACACACCCCAATCAGTCTTGCTCTTCAAGAACCAGTGGCCCCAGACCTTGCTCAACAGCCTAGAGGAAAGTCTGTGGGAATCTGTGGCTGACCCTCACAAGTAGCCTGGGCTGGAGATGTTAAACAGAAGAGAGAGGTTAAACTGGAGTTCACTCTTTCCCTGTCCCGGCTCTCTCCCCCTGGCTGCTGAGAGACAGCCAAACTTCCCTCAGATCAGGGCGGAGGCAGCAGGGATGGGTGGAGGAGAAGCTCATCGCTTCACATCTGTTCAGAATGTGAAGGCTCTTTATAGACCAGATAAACAGAGGAGCAAATAGGCAGAAAGCTGTGTCCTCCATAGAAGCAGAAGATGAATTTAACCCAACAGGAGGAGACTGACCATCAACCGTGGAGGGGCAGCGTGAGGACCCGTGGGAGGGTTTCTTCAAATCACACAGCTACACGGCAGCAGGGCTGGGAACAGAACCCAAAGCTTCCATGAGCCGGCGAGGAGTCCGCTGTGCTTTCCCCCCCTAGCCTCAGGAATCATGCAGGGGGCTTTCAGATGCTTGGGTCCTTTATGAAAAGCTGTGACCTTTGAGAACATAATCTCATGAGCTCCGGCTGCTGCCCACACAGTGATCCTGCCTGGAACAGAACTTTTACCCATTTACCTACATCACCAAATCTCTGGACCTCTTTGACGCTCAAAATAAACAGCTTCCCCCCCCACAAGATTTATCTCAGGCTCCAGTAATCAAATCCCTCCCTTTGGCTTTCAGACTATTGAAATAACAGTTCCCAAGACATCTAGATTTCACCAGGAATCTCAGGCTGGAAGAAGGGAGAAGGAAGGCTAAAGCTCGGTGCCAGCCAGAGGAGGAACTTCTCTCCCAAAAAAATGATTTCAGTTTGACAACGTGCCAGCCCACCTGATGGACTGAAAACAAGGCAGCGCTTTGGGGACCACACCTTGGCAGGATCGCTTAGTTATGCAGATCTCTTGCCCTCTATTTAAACCTAAACCTCTTGTCAGGACCCCAAAGATGGACTTGTTTGGGAAGTATCCTGGGCCCTCTTTGTTCCTTTTCCAATGTGTCTTTTCTCTGCTTTGCACTATTTCTGGTCTAGTGTTTGGTTGAGGACAGATGGCTGGGCCTAGCTTCTTAGGGTTGCCAAGGCCCAAGATCGGTCCTAACATTGCCAACACTCAGAGCCCAACATGATTACCTCCCGTCATCCCCCAGCTTCTACTCCTTCATATGAATCGACATCTCAGCATCTGCATGGCTGGAGATGGGAGTGGCGTCTGCGTGTCACCCCCGATTCTCCCCACCACCCCCCAGGACACGCTCCTCTTCCCAGAGTTCCAGACAAGGCCTTCTCGTTTTCTTGCTTGTAAGTACATGAGAAGTAGCTTATCAGTGCAAGAGGGCCCTATCACAAGCCCCAAATCTCAGAAGCAGGACGCTCCACCCCGAAGCTTAGGACCAGCACTGAACATCAGGCAGTCTGCAGAAAGAAGTCCGATTTCAGGTTTTTATTTGTTTTGATAGTTTCTGGAGTTTCCCCACCCGCTGGGTGTGCTGGGGGAGGGGTGGCTTGCCTCACCGCCTCTCCGCCCCCCACCCCCAGCTGCCCCTCCTGCGCTCTGGTTGAGCCTGGCAGAGATGGGTGTGCCCCCTTCCAGGGGGCAGGGGCTGTGGGCTTGGTGGGGAGGTGACATGTGGGTTTCGTGGAAAGCTCTGAGTGGGTGTTGGGGTGTAGCCCCGTGCTCAGCTCTGACCTCACCTCATTTGGTTTACATTGGGTAATCTGAAAAATCCCTAGCTCTCCAAAAACAGATTTAGGGTGAGAACTTTACTCAGGTGACTTCATTGCTCTCCTGTTGTAAAAGTCCATTTTTAGCTGTATTTAAAATAATTGTTTTGTGCACTGTTGGAAGAAGGGATGCATAGGCCTTGGCAATTTGTATTGTCTGCAGGTGTTGGATTTCTGTGGGCGATGCTTGATTGCTCATGATCTGCACCTGAGGAGTGCTGAATCAATGAAAACACCAGAGCTCAGATGCTCAGGGTTCCACAGGTGGACTGAGTATGATACTTACTGGCCAGCGTGGTGGTTCCCTCTGCTGAGGTCTGGCAGAGTTTACACATATGAATATGCCTCCTTGTCCCTCTTGGTGAGCCACAGAGTACTACTACATATGATGCCTGCAACGTGGGCCCCACATAACGCCAGCTCATCCAACGTGGAGACAAGGAGGAAAAGAAAGAAACTCCAGATCTCACAGAGTCCGGTAAAGTTCGCTCAGGGAAGCTACCAGAGGATAGAGATTAAGGCTCCTGAAGGAAGAGGAGAGAGAGAAAGAAATAAGCCTCTATGAAGAGAAAAGACTGTGAAACTAATAAATAGATGAGGAAAAACCTCCAAGGTGAGAGGCACAGAACGGAGGCCCTTAGAGATAAAGAATTCAGCTGGGAGCAGGAAAAAGCAAGGTTCTTATGCTTTTCCTGATCATGGAGTCAATGCTCCCTCCTGCTGCTGGTGGTAGTGTGCTATTTCACAAACTGAGTTTTCTGATAGCTGCGTTGTATGTTGAAGCTCAAGGTCTTGCGTTTAAGATCTATGGTTGTTTCCCCATAGCAGTAGTGAGAAGAAAGAACACCAAACTGCCAGAATGTTTCAACCTGAGATTCTTCTCGCTGGCCCAGGACCCCCTGCTGTTGTAGAAGTCTTTGCTTAGAGCCAAAAAGACGCTTTTAAACTGAAGAGTTTTTTGTTTTTGTTTTCCCCTGAAAACCTGTCTACAAGCAGTAACTCCACACCATGAGGGAACTCTTCCTGCATACAAGGACTAGTTATTTTTCCAGAAAATCAGACTCTGTCTTAAAATCTGGAAGGTGTTTCCTCAGGATCAGCACACAGAAACTGTCTTCCAGAACTGGCCAAGGTTGTATCTCATGCTGGTAGCCGAACTTGGTACTGTAAGAGTTAGCCAGCAGGTGCTGGTTTTGAAGGCATGAAGGGGTCATGGAGAGCAGCTGAGGCTTGGCACTGTGAGAGGCCAGGAGAGGCCATTGGTAAAAGTGCAGCCTCAGTAGTAGTTTTGAAGGCCTAGATTGAAGGGGTCATGTAAAGAAATTGAGGCGTGGCACCATGAAAAGAGCCCAGGAGAGGCTATTAGTGAAGGTGCAGCCTCAGTAGTAATTGAAGGTCCAGATGAAGGGGTCATGCAAAGAAGTTGAGACTTGACACCATAAAGAGAGCCCAGGAGAGGCTACTGGTAAAACTGCAGCCCAGTTGCAACAAGGGACCCCAGTAGTTTTTGAGATGCCAGTACCATGGGACGACCACCGAGAACAGCAACAGCAGTGTAGAAGAGCCAGCCAGAGCCTGGAGGACAAGCTGTGTGTCTGCAGAGGGCAGAGCCAGAGAGGTGATCTAAGTCCTTTGGAGAAGCCCAGAAGATCATGAGTGAATTCCAGATTATTGGACATTGATAGTATTTTTCTGCTGTCCAAAGACATTGTGAAAAACTTGATAGATGTTTTGTATCATTTGGCCCTGTGCATTAGAAGCCTCATAATTGTTTCTCTTGTAAATGGTTTTGCTTGTGTTGTGTTAAATTGTGTTGTAAAGGTAAAGCAATTTTTTAATACAGAAAAGGGGAAATGTTGTGGAAGTTTATTTTTAGTTCTACTTAAAATAATTGTGTGTACTGTTAGAAAAAGGGATGCATAGACCTTGGCATTTTGTATTGTTTGCAGGTGTTGGATTTCTGTGGCGGATGTTTGTTTATGATCTGCACATGAGGAGTTCTGAATCAATGAAACACCAGAGCTCAGATGCTCAGGGTTCCTCTACCCATCCAGTATGGCACTGGCCATGATGGTGGTTCTCTCTGCTGAGGTCTAGCAGGGATTGAACCTATGAAAACACCTCCTTGTTGTCCTTGAGAAACACAGCATCGGGCAATTACCTCGTATGCAAACATCAGTGTACATATTCAGTGGGATCGCCTACTGCACGGGAGGACTACGCACTGTCTACACACTGCCTTGCTGAACGCTACGGGCAACTGCAATGCAACTGTCTGTCTATCCAAACAGGCTTGTTTCCATGAGAATTACTACAAAACGTGGGAACTGCACCGCGCTGTACTCGAGGACAGTTACAATGTCACTAGGAGACAGAAGTTCTCGGCCCCACTATAATCTTATTGCTGTGCAGAGGGTCTGCCGTTGAGAGAAACATTATTGCGGGCATAAGACTGCAAACAGTAAATGCTCTATGTGTGTTCAGGGGCAAAGGTAATATTAACGTGGAATGTCAGGAAATGATCCACTTTGCGTACTCATTACCTGCTTTCAAAATATTCACTTGTGGGTTTGGTTGGTTTGTTTGTTTGTTTCAAGATAGGAATTATCTGTTGTAACTTTGGCTGTCCTGGAACTCACTCTGTAGACCAGGCTGGGCTTGAACTCACAGATCTGCTTGCCTCTGCCTCCCGAGTTCTGGGATTAAAGGTGTATGCCACCACAACTGGTGGGTTTAGTTTTTTTACTGAGTGTTTAATAAGCTCATAAAATCTTTGAACATTTAATAGCGGCCAACCCCGCTATCCCCACACACAGGAAGTCCCCCCCTCTCCCCGCAGCTCTGCCCTCTGTAGGAGGGTCTTCCACAGAAAGGACTATGTGCTACACAAGTCAATGTTTCCCGAGGCCTCTGGCGGCCATAAAACCCAAAGTAAGGGCTGTTCTCTGCAGTCACACACAGACAGGTGTCCACCTGTGGATGGCAGGGGACCGACCGGTCAGAGGCAGCAGAATGGGGGACACTGAGCAAGGAAGACTGGGAAGACTCGGGTGCTGGTCCCTGACCTCCCAGCCGGAGTCCTGGCTCCTATTCCTACTGCTGACTTCCTGAACTGCCAAGTCCTCATGTAAAGTGGGATCCCGCCACAAAATGGCACAAGAGCTGCCGTCATGAGGCCTGGGCTGTGTAGGCAGGAAAGTCCCATATGTGACAAGACCAGCCTATGGAGACAAAGTCTGTGTTGCTACTTAGAGACCAAGTGGCCTACACAACTTATTTAGCTTTCTTATACCCCAGGTATCCCACCTGTAACACCTGGGTGAAATGGGGGGGAAGGGGGTGCTGAGCTGTGTAGAGTAAGCCCTCAATGTGGCTCTGCGGTTTGAGTACGGACCTATGGAACATGTTCGATTCCTCGGTAAACACCGGCCTTATCGATACTTTATAAAAAACAAAAACAAAAAACTAAGGCTTTCCCTGAGGGTTGTACAGAAACTTCTCAGAAGAAGGCTGGGTTGGGAGGTTTGTCAGGGAGACTTCCAGAACCCACCTGCACACAGGGCCAGGCAGTGTTGCTAGTCAAGCAGTGGGCAGAGAGCACAGGACAGACAGACTGGCTGTAGCTCCCACAAAGATGTTTGGTGACATCTTCCAGTGGGAGTGGCAGGCTTACAGTGAGGAGATATTTCCAACCAAACAGAAATCTGCCTACCCCCATTAATATGGACAGTGCTATTTTTACCTCCTCTGAGAAAACACACACACACACACACACACACACACACACACACACACGGATCTAGCTTCAACTCCTGAGATTCTGAGCATTTCCAAGAGTCACACCCTCCTTGGGTTGGGGGTGTTTTAGTGCATTGTATTGCTTTTTTGACACAGGGCCTCAATAAGTAGCCTTAGCTGGCCTAGAACTATGTAAGCCTTATCTGGCCTTGTACTCAACTGAAATCCACTTGCCTCTGGGACTAAAGGCATGCGCCAACACACCCCTCCAGTGTGGAAGTTAACTCCCCTCCAGTGTGGAAGGTAACTTTGACCTGAAGACCTCGGACATGCGCTGTTTACCCCTGGGGTAGGTTGGAGGGTGTGAGGCCTGGACAGGAGGCTGAAGAAAAGCTACCTGCCTCAACTTCCTTCTCTGGTTCCCTCACTTATGGGAAGTCATCAGCTCTTCACATGGCTTCTGGGCACATTTCAGCTTTACACTGTCTAGCCTCCTGGTTAACAGAATGACCTTTGGGGTCAACAGATCTGGCTCCAAATCCTGGCTGTGCTATTTATTGACTGAGATCTTGGACAAGTTAGTCTCTTCCTCCCTCTGAATGCTCCTCCCCCACCAGAGGCAGAGCAGGAATAATCACAATCTGTCCTTAGACAGCTGTTCTCAGGTTGGGAAAATGGAACTATAAAGAGGCTTAAACTGGACTCGCCTCCTGTCAAAAGCCAATGAACAGCACGGCAGACAAATTCAACTGCAACATTCTATTAACCTGCTTCCTCTTGGCTCTTCAGAGAGGAGGCCCAGACTTAGGCTGCTGCTGCTTTCCACAGCACACTTGCCCGTGGCAGGAAACTGAAAACTAAAAGCTAAAAATAGGAACCTGGGATTATCTTCGGTTCTGGGCAAAAACTCTGTCTACCTGAACTTGGTCACTTGAGGCAATCTTCACACCTCATTAGAAAAACGAACTCCCATGACCCAGTGTTCCAGGAGCCTAGAAATCAAGTGAACAGCCGTGGCCACTAGCCCAGAAGAGATGAGCCATTTTCTTTCGAGGCCACTCAGACATTATCTGTAAAAGGTAGGAGCGGTATTCACCTGGGGTTTTTTTAGACAGGGTCCTGCTAGCTTTATTAGTTGGCCTGGAATCCCCGGCTGGCCTCCAGAACTCATGAACCTCTTGCTTGCCGTTCCCTGAGTGCTGGGATTGCAGGCATGCACCACCAGGCCTTAGAGGAATTGTCCTGAGATGCTAATAAGGCTTCACCAGCATTGCCTGGAGCCTGGTAGCTGGGAGACAGCAACTGTCTCAACGAGGTCCTTTGGCCCAGGACTCATGACAGAGACAGCGGCCATGTCTGGCTAACTCAAACTCGCAAATATAGTGGGGCCGACTACTGGGCAATCTCTACAGCTCAGGAGGACAATATCGGTGGCAATTACCCAGGGGACTTGGTCCACGACAAGCATATCTGGGAAGCAGGAACCCCTTCTCAGAGGGCAGCTAGGCTGTGCCTCACTGTCTTTGCCACTGGTAAGTTGCCTAAAGAGAAGAGGCAGCAAGCAAGCTAGACTTTGTTCAGGGACTTACACCTGACTCAAAGTTCTAGAAGATGTGTTAAAACAGAGGGTAAAATAAGCAAAGCAACTGCTGGCCCACAGGAACAGATACATACATTAATACGTTAAACACGGACTCGGAGAACCTCCGGTTCAGCATCTAAGACCCCAGGAGACCTCCCGCTGCTCACAGTGTCTACGCTGCTCACTCTCACTTGCATGCAAACTCTTCTACCTGGGTTTATTTTGCGGTTTTACCTACAAGCCCTATGGAACGGGGCGCCTGGCTCTGGCTTGAGCCACACCTCCTAGCTTCCAGCATATGCTGTTACAAAACAGTCATCTCAGTAAACACTGTGTATGTCAAATTTTAAGGCCGAGTATGGTTATTCCTGTAATCCAGCACCCAGGGACTGAAGCAGGAGGATGGCCACAAGCCAAGGCTATGGATTAAGTTCCTGGAAAGTCTGGGCTAGAGTGAGACCCTATCTCAAAAATTCTAACATCAGGGCTGCGGAGCTGGCTTGGCAGTTTAGAACACTTGTTCTTGCAGAGGACCTGGGTTTGACTCCAAGCATCCACATGGCAGCTCACAACCATCTGTAACTCCAATTTCAGGGGGTGATGCCCTCTTCTGGCTTCCATGAGTACTGCATGCACATGGCACACAGTCACACAGGCAAAGCGCCCATACACATAAAATAATCTAAAAATTTTTTTTTTAATTTTTTTTAACGGCCCTACAACCATCCAGCTTTGAAGAATCTGACAAAACTTATCTCTAGTTTTTGGAGTCAGATTTTAATGTATTTATGGAACGTCACAAAATATCTCTGATATTAGAAACAGAATCTGAAGGAAATTCCTTGGACTAAGCAGGGACTCAGCAGCAGCTCCCTGCCTACCGTTGGCCCAGGACCCTGTCCTTAACTGCCATGTGACACCACTCCGTCTTGGTATGGAAAAGGCAAAAGCACTTGAGGTTTGCGGTCTGAAGTCTCAGAGAGAAGAAACGGAATGACGAGCTGCAAGAAGACTGCGGTGGAGCGTTTGGGACTGATTTTATTCGGGCTTCTCACAGTGGTTAGAGCCACTCTGTCTTGAGAACAATCACAGCACAGGGTATGCGTCACCCAGACTGCCCAGGGAAGTCTGAGCAGCTGAGTCTTATTGCTTAAAATACACATATTCACACTGACGGATGGCGATGTGCCTCACACAGGAATGTGTTAGCGGCTGCAAATCTGACCGTAGCACCGAGCCCTCTGCCTACCCCCGCCTCCCATTTACCTGCAAACCCGACTCAAAGTTTCCCTGCGCCCCAGTTTACTATTCTTTGTGCTCTTTCTGAGCACCAGGGTGGCCTAAAGCAGCAGGGCCCAGACTGTGGCTCGGTCACCATGGCTGATGCTTCAGTGAAGCCAGTCAGCCCTCAGGCCAGATCCCCACTTTGCCAGGGGAAAGAAACTTGAGAGGGTCCCACCTCATCGTCAGTTAACTGACGAGGGGGTCGTTTGGGGGAAAACTTGCTCTTCTCTGAGACACTTCAGTGAGGTGTCTAGGATATTAGCAAGAAGGCTGCGGCCCAGGCCGCTCTGGCCACACCGACCCTCCCCAGACCTTGGCGGAGGAGGTTCACACTTGTGGCACCAAAGTGTCTGCCAGAGATTCCTGGCGATCCTGGGCAGGTCTATGTTTGGGCCACAACCAGTCCAAGCTTGTCACTCAAGACTCAATCAAGCTTCTGTCCCGAAGCAGCAGAGGGAAGGAGACCGGTTCAGATATGTTTCCACACACAGGGAACAGGATGCAGCCTCTGAGTGTCCGTGGAGCAATGTGCAAATCGCAGTGAGGAGCTGAGTAAGAAGCCTCTCCCTGGAGGGCAGTGTCGCTGGCAAACACAGGTGCTGCCATCCACAGGGCTGCCGAACACGAGTACAGTCAGACATTTGTTCGGTAAACAGTAATGCGTAAAATAAATTACCTTGAGAGGGCCGTACGTGCTCCAGACGTGTGGTTAATGCGAGCAGAATGGCCATTCAAAGTAGCTTCACAGGAACATGGGGCTCAGGCCATACACACACGCGCACCCCACACACACACGTGCACCCCCCCACGTGCGCGCACACCCAACACGCACGCACACACACAAACACACGCACGCACACGTCATCCAACATCATTGTGTAGACTTCGCTTTTGTTCGTCGAGGATTTTGGTTTGTGGCATCCAAATGCAGACACAGTTCGCCTCGCACTGCGGACTTGTCTGTGTTTACATATGGACTTTATGGACTTTCTCTTCCTTTTTCCTTTCTCACTATAATGATGCCAAGTCTACATATCATCGTTGAAGAGCAGGGGAAGAACCAAACTCTGCATGAACAGGGCTGGGTGGGGAATGTTCGTTTCAGCTGCTGCTATGCTCTTTTCCGTTTTCCTATCAAAGCATACCTGGTCTCTAGAGCTGGAGGATGGTAACCAGGCCCCAAGATCCTACTAGAGCTAGCTATCACCCCCTGCCCAAAGGACTCTACAGGCTGTACAGAAAGGTGAGCCAGCTTCTCCGGCAGGCTAGGAGAGACACAGCCACGAGAACCACAGACAACCAACGTATGCCTTCTAAGTGGTCAGTTTAAAACAAACAAACAAACAGACATACAAACAAGAGACTTAGTCAAACTCAAGAGAAAATACTGTGTGAGAGCCAGGCTAAGAGGCTGCCCTGCCTGGGACGCAAGGCTTCCTCGGTCCGTCTGTTTACAGAGGACGGGGGCAGAGATTGCAGACTGTGTTCGGATAGCCGGGACCAGAGGCCACCTGTGGGCACAGACAAAGGGCAGAGGTGGAGGGGCTACATCTCTACCAGCTAGCAGACTCAGGCCTCCACTCACAGAAGGCCCAGGCCATCGTCAGGCCTGTTTGTAGTCTTCCCTCCTGGCCCAACAGTAGTCAGACTCTTAGAAACCCAACTGGGGGCAGAGCTGCAGGATTCCCTCGTCCACAAGAGAATTCCATCCTGCCCACTGATACGGTTCTTGACTCCAGCTAGCCTTTGTCATTTGTTTTTAAAGGAAAACATAGAGAACACAGTATAATCTTCTACACCTGAACCAGGCCGCAGCCGGCCGAAGCCTGTGGGGAAGGCCCTCTACAATGCACAGATGTATGCTTTCCACCTGGGGCTGGCCAGCTCCACAAGTCCCTTACCAACCTGTCCACCGGCTCTCGCCTCCCACAGGATTAGACCAATGCCAGCTCTGCAGACACTGGCAGCCACAGGTGACAGTCCCCAGGCCCCTGGGGCTTTCCTTCTTCACGAAGGGCCAAGGTAAACTGTCCCTCCCGGACTGAGGCAAATCCACTCTGTCACTGAGAACCTTCCCAGAGCACTGTCCCAGCCCCGGTCCTCTGGGGCTTCCCAGCACACGCTTCTCAGCCAAGCAGGTAGGTGGGAATGAGTCACAGAACCAGCTCTTCAGTCTTCTACAACACTGTGCTTCTGCGTGGGAGAGGAGGCGTCCGCACCCCAAATGTGTACCTGGACGTGAGGAAAGTGGGGCAGGAGGGAAAATAAAAGGACCGAGTGGCCGCACCACTTCCCAAAGTCACTTAATGCTTCTCTCATGGGTGTCCCCTACCCTGGTTGTTTGTCGAGCTCTCTGGTGCAGCAGGGCCTGCTCTAGCTGGGGGAGCTGCTGCGCTGCGAGTTTGGGGAGTCCTGTTCGTTGATGGTGTTCAGCAACAGGCACGCAGGCGGCCGTGGCAGGTGGGGGTGTCCGGGCTCTCGAGCCTGCTCCTCGGAGGACAGGCAGAGCCCTTCCTCTTCGTCAGCGGGAGGCCGTACGTGACAGCTATCACAGAAGTCCAGAGGCCCGTCCAGAGCGTCATCTATGAGTGTGCTGAACTCTTTGAGATCATCGTCGTGGTGGCCCCGGTTGCATACACACACCTCAATGCCTGAGTCACCCGTGAAGCGGCGATGTCTGCCAGGTGTCTTGTCTTTGCTGTCGGGGGGTGCACTGCCATGCTCAGAACTCGAATCTTTCAGTAGCTCCTCCTTACACTCCGAATCCCTGTCCAGGAAGGCCCCCGGGTCTAGCTCCCCACGGCTGGCCACCGAGCCTCTGGTCTCCATTCCAGGGGCTTTGGTGGCTTCGAGGTCAGCGGGCACTTCAGAGGGCTGAGGGTCAGCGACACTCGGGGGTCTTGTGCTGCTTCTGCTTGGTCCACACAAAGGGCTGCTCTGTGCTCCCGGGGAGCCCTGGGGCGGGTCAGCGCCCGGAGGGCTGCCACCTGCAGGGCCACCCTGAGGAGACAGCAGCTGCTGCTGCTGCAGCTGGAAGGCACTGTATGGTGGGGGAGGAGTTGGAGGTCGGTTCACCACTTCCTCATAAGGAGGTAGTAAATAGTTTGGCAAAAACCCTAAAACAGGGAGGCAGGGAAGAGAAGTTACCGCGCTGGCCAGCACCCTTACAAAGCTCACACCCAGCGTGTCCCCTCCTTCCCCGAGGCAGAGCCAACAAGCAGCAGCTGAGGCTCTTAGCTGCGGGCATGGGGGCGCTGCAACTGCCTAGAGGAAGAACAGAGTGGGTGCGACCTGATGATGCTCCCGGCATCTGAGAGTCCATGCTGCCGGCTGAGCGGGGCCCTCTGGCCTACCTGGGGTAAGGGACAAGGGGAAGCACGTGCAGAGCTAGCTGGGAGCAACTGCTTCCTGGAATGGACCTGTTTCCAAGGACACATAAGGCCTCTGTGTGTGTGTGTGTGTGTGTGTGTGTGTGTGTGTGTGTGTGTGTGTGTGTGTGAGAGGGGGGGGGGGGAAGGAGAGAGAGAGAGAGAATTGGTTTGTACTCTTAAGTGCAGTACCTAAGGAGGCCAGGAGAGGGCGTCTGGTGCCCCGAGCCTGTTACAAGTGGCTGTGACCTGCCTGGAGCTGAAAACCATGATGAGTGTGTGGGCAGATGCTCTTAAACTAGCCTCACATTTCTTGCTAGGATTGTACCCTCCATCTGTCCTAGGCATCAGTCCATGACCCTAACATGAGCCGTCTCAGTCCCCCCCGCCCCACCCCCACAGATAACTCATGTACAGGGGCCTTTCCCTGAAGGTCAGAATCTGTCTGTATTGGCTCTGTTGCTACAGTGTGGTTGACGATCATCTGCAAAGACAAAACAGGCTTCACCTCGACTCAGCTCGGGAGTAGTGGGTTACCAGCCAAGGGTGAGAGAAGAGCCTGTGTCATCTGAAGCTCATTAAAAACATGTCCCTTCTGAATGTGCAGAACGCCTTGCAGTACAGATCATCTCATTTAAAACCAGAACAGCAGCTGCTAGCATTTATTGAGCATGTACTATATATCAGGCACCGTGCTAAGCAACTAACCCTCCCAGCTATGGAAGCCCAAACGTTAGTGACACTATTGTTTTGAAGAATGTGTGATGACTTAAAACGAGCCGCCTAGAGGGGCCTCCCTGGGTCATGTGACAGGACAGTATAGGGGATTCCATTCAGTTAGGTCACCAAGTTTCTTGGTTCTCAGAAAGTCCCAATACCACTCTTATATCTGCCCCTTTCATGAGAGTCTACAAGGCACAGCACTCCACAGCCAAGCCAAACAGGAGGGATTCAGGCCGCTGAGTGCCAGATCCCAAGCCACTAACACTATACTGCTATTGACTATGTGCCTTTAAAACAATCCAGTTCAAGGCCATCCTCGGGTTCCATAGGGAATTTGAGGCCAGTCTGGGTCAGACAAGGCCCTATATTAGTGTGTGTGTGTGTGTGTGTGTGTGTGTGTGTATACAATATATCTATGTATGCCTGCTGAAGGAGCAGAGGCCTGGCTGCTGTGAGCTTGGGGTCCACCTACTGTAGCCTGGTCCACTGTGTGGGTGGGGCAATAGGGGCAACCTTCATGGCGGGGGGGGGGGGGGGGGGGACGGGACCCTGGCCACTGATGAGTCATCTGTGTCTGGGCTCTGTGCAACTAAACTCCTGAGGGTGGGGTCCGGTGACCTGCGCGGTACATACTGAAGTAAAACGGCAGCGCTGAGTAGTTGTGGGCTTCCCGGTAGGCGATCAGGTTGATTTCATGCTGCCGCTGCTGGGCCTGAAGGCGGTGCTTAGCTCGGCGGTGGTGGCAGACGCAGCAGCAGCTCAGGATGATGACGATGGTCCACACCAGCCAGAACCCTGGGAGTTGAGAGGCAAGACAGAGAGGCACACACACAGTGAGGGCCAGCGAGATGGGGCGGCTGTCGGACAAGGTCCTAGCAGCGCCCTATGGTGAAGCAGACAGGCCACGTTCAAATGTTTTCACTACAGGGGAAGGTGCTCGGGACAGAAGGAGGGCCTGGAAGGAAAGAGGGCCAGGCCATCCCTCCAGCACCACCGACTGGCTGTGTGCTTAAGTGTGGTGGGCACTGATAAGAGATCACGGACAAAATACTTTAGCTCTTCTGGGTACCTGTCACCCTCGCTACCCCAACCCAGAGACCAGCACTCGCGGGGACTGCAGAGCGGCCCCTCACAGAAGAACTCTTAGGCTTCTCCTGGTGAGTGAACTGCAATCATTAGAGAGATGGAAAAGTTTTAATTGCCGCAGGCCCACTCTTCTCCAGAGTGTAAATCACCTCCCGCACTCTGTGATCCGGTACAGTTCCATCTCCCGCTGTCTTGACAATCCACTCCCCCACCCTGAAGCCTGTGACCGCAGGCAGAGGGCTGTCGGCAGCCCCTTCCTTCTCCACTCCGGGGCTCGGGGAGGACCAGAGGTCCACAGTTCTCAATTCCCACCGCCTCAGTGAACCTCAGTAGGAGAACGCTTCCTCAATTTTGAAATAGAGACAGAAAAGGTTTTTAAAAATTCTTTTTAAAAAATTAATGATCCATTTTGCTTAAATATGTACAGATGCATATGGGAAGAGAGGCTGAAAGGGTGAACACAGAATACTTACTCTTTAAAAATGTATGTGTGTGTTTGCCTGCATGTATGTTTGTGCCAGGGGGCCCTCAGAGGTCAGGGGATGTCAACTCCCCCTGAAACTGCAGTACAAATGGCTTTGAGATGTAGGTGCTGGGAACTGAACCCGCATCCTACACAAGAGCAACAAGTTCCGTCAACGACTGAGCTATTTCTCTGGCCTCAAGCAATGACATTTGAAAAAGAGATTATTCTATTCTTTTAAAACATGAAACTAGAAAAAGATTCAATTTAAAAATTACCTGTGACTAGTTTAGTTTTAATGGCTTTTTTTTCTTTTTCTTTTCTTTTCCCCCAGTTTTCTGAGACAGTTTCTCTATGTAGTACTGGTTGTTCTGGAACCTACTCTGTAGACCAGACTGGGCTGGAACTCAGCGAAATCCCCCTGCCTCTGCCTCCTGAGTGCTGGGATTAAAGGCGTGTGTGTGTCACCGTCTCACAGCTGTCTTTTTTTTTCTCCAATGATAAATTTATTTTTAAAAAGTATTGTGTAGGGTGGATTTGATTAAAACACACTATACACATGCATTACTGCATGTGAGTATAATGTATCAGTGCAGAGGTCAGAGGATAACTTCCGGGAGTCAGGTATCTCCTCTGCCCTGTGGGCTCCAGGGGTAGAACACTAGTCTCAAGTCTTCAACCTTGCACAGCGAGTGTTTTTAACAACCATGCTGTCTCACCAGCCCTGATGAATCCAGAGGCAGTCTGTGAGTTGAAGATTAGCTGATCTACGTGGTGAGTCCCAAGCCAGCCTGGGTTTCATGATGAGACCCTGTCTCAAATACAACAACAAAAGTGTCTCATGCAGCCCAGACTGGCCTCACATCATCCAGATACAGAAGGGGGTGACCCTGAACTTCTGTCTCCACCTCCATGAACTAGACTACAGGTGTGTGCTGCTGTGCTCAGTGTCTGCAGAGCCGGGATGGAAAAGGCCCTGTGCACATGAGGCAGCACGTACCACCCGAGCCACACTCCAACCCTCTACAGAGGTCTTTAATTCCTCTGGGAATGCAGTCACACTCATGACTGGTTTTAAACTGACTTCTATGGGTCATTTCCATAAGTATCATTTTTGACATGTAGAATTCCTCATAGTAAATGCGAACACAGCATGGTGTAACACAAACACACACACCCTTCTGAGACAGGGTTTCACACGGTGTAGGCAGGCCTCAAGCTTACTACACAGCCGAGGCTGGCTTTGAAGTCCCGCTCCTGGCATCCCTACCTACCAAGGGCTAGAATACAAGTGTACACCACCACACGTGGGTGACCCCAGGTTTTTCTATATGACTTTTTATTCCCATTAGTTTGATTTGAATAAGCTCAATGAAGTCACAGAATAAGACATTTAAATTAAAACATGAAATGTGCTAATAGCTTAATATGTCAAGTTGTCATTATCTTTGTAAGTTGCTATATAGTTCAATTATTTATTTGGGTGCTTATTTGTTTGTTCAGCTTTAAGACAGGGCCTCACAACATAGCCGAAGCTGGCACTGATACCCGCCTTCCTCTGAGTGCTGGAATTACAAGCGTCCAGACTGTACTGTGTACAACGAGTCTGACATTACTATAGAAGACACGGAACACAATGCATTTTTTCTTCTTATAAAAGTACAACCATGCACTCAATTCAGCAGCACGTACACTGGAACTAGGATGATATAGAGAGTAGCATGGCTCCTGCACATGGACGACCTGCAAATCTGTGAAGCGGTCCTTATTTAAGAAAAAGTACAAATGTGTGTGTGTATGTGTGTGCGCGCACACATACCTATAATTCAAGCACTCATGATATGGAAGCAAGAGAATCTAAATTCAACACTAGCTTGAGTTACACAGTGAGACGCTTATGTTAAAGGGGGGGGGGGGGTCAATTCAGGCAGAAGTAGTAAGAGAGCTGGAGAGTTCAGATAGAGACCGAAGCAGCAGAAAAGAACAGATCCAATTCAGAATAAGCAGAGAGAAAGCAGACAGTTTATGATTTACAGTTCAGAGTTCACAATACAGATTAGAATGAAAAGAGGTAGTTCAGAACATAGCTGGTCAGCAGTAAGTCTCGGAGGCTGAAACATTCTAGGTTTAGGTTTGAAGATTAGATTGTACGGAGGCTGAGGATAAATTGCCTGCTGCCATGAAAAAAAAAGGTGGTGGGTGGTGCTAGGGAGAGAGTTCAGGAGTTAAAAAGCACTTGCTGCTCTTTCAAAGGAACCTAGTTCAGTTCCCAGGACCCACATGGCATGTGACTCCACAACTGCCTGTAATTCTAGCTCCAGGAGGATCCAAAGCCTCTGGCCTATAAGGACACCTACACTCATGTGCACACACGCGCACACATTTAGAAATAATAAAAACAAATCTTTTCTAAAACCTGCCGTGTAGGGGATAGCGGTGTAGCTTTTAGCAGGAGAGTGCATGCGGGCTTAGCGGGGTAAGGTGACTTCTAGGACCCTACCAGCACAAATCTAGAAAATAAGTAAAAATCATAATAAAATATGGGCTATATGGACAGAAAAGGAGAGCGCTCGTGAGGGCAGGCATCTGGACACTGTGGCGGGCATCAGGCAGTAAGTTTTCCAGTCCCAGTCTGTCTGTGCTTTCTCCTAATTTTCCAAGATGTGCATGTACTTCTTTATAGTATAAAGAACTTTTTTCCCCTCAAAAATTCATCTGATAAATAATTTGAAAGTGAGCTGTTATTAAATGAGAAGAAATATTTTTGGTCTCCGTCCGGTTCATTTTTTATTTTGTTTTCATGTGGCCCAAGCTGGCCAAACTCCTGATCCTCCGGTCTCCACACCCCAAATGGTGGGATTACACTTGTGTTTTAAATTATTATATAGATATAGATATATAGACAGAGGTGTAGATTGTGTGTGTGGCTTGTGGGGATCAGAGAACAACTTTGGGGGGGTTGGTTCTAGGTTGTCAGCCTTGATGGCCGATACCTGTTGAACCTCACTGGCCCAGAAGAGGGCACTGGATCCCCTGGAGCTGGAGTTCCAGCTGTGACCTCAGCAAGTGAGTGCTCTTGACTGCTGAGCAATCTCTCTAGGCCCTCAGTCCGTGTCCCCCCCCCCCCCCGGAGAACTGAACTTAATGATAAGTGAGAACTACACCACTAAGCTCTCTGCTCCCCCTGTTCCTAACCCTACCCCACAGCTCAACTTTAATAGTACATTCATTCTCTCGTTAGAAAACCCGCATCTGATGCTATTTTAACTTGAATAATTCTAGGCATTGCCTTATCTTATTTGATTTTTTACGCTATAATGTATGTGGCCCAAGGCATTGTTCTCAGCTCCCACAACCTTTGCTTTAAACTCAACTGTTAGGTAAAGAAAATCCCAGCTAGGCGTGATGACACATGCCTGTATCCCAGCACTCCAGGATGGGTGCAAGAAGATCTCCAGTTCAGAGCCAACCTGGGCTATACAGGAAAACCCTGTCTCGACAAACACGAGAAATCCCACACACCGCCTTTCATGTTCACCAAAGACTCCTGATTCTCTCCCTTTGGGCGCGTGGGTAGGCCTGAACTTCCTGGCCCCATAGGAAGAGGTAAGCTTCCCACCAGCATTGGAGACCATCATTTCTGGCTCTAGGCTATAAGGCGCTCAGGTGGGAACAAGTCCCCTTCCTCCTTCAGTAGACTCACAGCAAGCGTGAGAAAGAAGCCTGTTGGTATTGGACATGTTTGTTCCTGCAGCAGAACCTGGGCTGTCCTGACTGCCGCAGCGCACTGTGCGAGAGTCAAGTATTCATCGGGAAGCATTTAAAATGTTTGCATTTTTTGCATCTTAATATAGCATTTTTGTGTATTCTGTGCGCGCACGCGCACACACACACACACACACACACAAAGGTCAGAGGACAACTTAGTGGAGGTGTTCTCTCTTTCCACCATGACGGTCCGGGATCACCAGTTAGTTTCCAGCGGAGCCATCTCATCTCTGACCTCAACAGAAACCTTAGAGGGATTCCTGATCTGAAACAAGCCTGAGGTCCACGAAGCTGAAGCAGCACAGGAAAGGCTTTCTTTTTTTCAAAAAACACAAAATGGAAAAATTAGGAAGACCAGAAGGCAAGCTGGGGAGGAAGTGAGCAGGACACGGACCTCCAGCGGAGCTCCAGAGCCTCCTTCCCCGCTCTTTCCGTACTTGGCTCTTCATCATGGTCTGGGAACAGAACCCGCGACCTCCGGCATGCTGGAACACATGCTCTCCCTATAAGTCACTCACAGACCTAGCCCGTGGTCTCTCACTTGATAGTATGAGAAGGAAAACTATCTCTACCATGTACCAGCTGTGTGAATGTCACCTATCTCCAACTGGGTAACCACCTCTTAGTTTCTCACGTGAGACCACAGGAGAAGTATCTGTGTGGATGAAAACAAGAGAAAACACAAGGAGTAGGAGAGGTCCTGCAGCATACTGGATGTCAATCTAGGGACAGAAAGATGGACGAGCTGGTTCCCATCTGGTGGGAAGGAGGAGGACATTTGGATATGGCCCACACAAACTGGATTGTCCTGGGAATCTTGCTAGTGAAGGCTGTAAATTGACTTTAAGCAGGGGTAGGGGGTGGGGGGTAGGAGGGTAGCATTAGATTAGTGTCAATGGAGTTGGAGTAAATTTTAATACTTTAGCTAGACTTCAGGAATATAGAAGGTAGGTCTTATTGTTCTTGTTTTTGAGACAGGGTGTTGCTATATAACTGTGGTTGGCCTCAAACTTGGGGCAATCCTCCTGCCTCAGCTTCCCAAGTGCTGTAGTTACAGGTGGTAATCTGTACTATGCCTGGCAGGAAGAAATTTTTGAAAAGTCAAGTCTAATCAAAGACATACTAGAGTTAAAGGAAAAACAACAACAACAACAAAAAACCTCTCTACCCTATGTTCCCCAAACACACACCAACACTGACCCGTCCCCATGTGGAGCATTTGTCATGCTAAGCTAAATGGAAAACATGTTTTTAAAAACAATCATGGTCCCATGTAGGAACTGAGTCATGTGCCCTGGAGTTCACAACAGACTTGGAAAAACACCACTCCTTAACTGGCAGGAAATTCCCCACAGGGAGCCAGAGTATACCGTTGCTAGCTCCCCTTCCTCTCGCATGATGGGGACGACTCCCTGGACTCTGACGGTTCTCATCAGAAGCTCCTGCCCTGATGCTGCTCAGAATCTCTGAATTTGGGAAATGAAGACTCCAGAGCCGTACAATGTCATCTGAACTGTAAGTCAACAATCCTGTAAGGGTGACCGAAGCTAAGCAGGTTCGAATACCAGTTTTCAATAACCTGTAACCTTCAGGATTTTGTTTCTCTTCCCCTTGTCTGTAAAATGGGGAGAACAATGGTCTCTATTGAATCTGATCATTTTAAGGCCTGAGTTAACACGAGTAGGGGGTAACACTGAGTTAACAGTTTGTGCCAGGCCTGTGCACTGCACACACTCTAGCTCATTAGTCTCCATGAAACCCTCCTTGACCCCTCTCCTAAACTATTCCATAAAAAAACATGGGTTAGGATCAAGTCCGGAGTCTGCTTCTAGGTTCTGTTCTTGGCAAAACTCAGTGGAAAATCAGGCCACTCCTATTTATTGAGCCCCTGCCACGAACAAGGTGCTATGTCTGCTGATATGTGCTGCCCTGCTCTGACTGACCTGCCCAGGGCCCTGGACCGCTAGGGAGCTGTGCTTCAACAAGGGCTGGGAAGGCTAGCTCCCTGCTAGTCCGTGTGCTCAAGAGCTAAGGCCTTAAGTCGGCCTTTCTATCAGCTCAACAGTATTTCTAAGGTAATCTAAAAGGAGAAATAATATCAACGCGTAGATGTGTTGAAACATCACATAGTGTCTCATAAATCTACCCCACAAGCATGTACTAATTAAAATAACGGAGTATTAGCAGGCTGGCGTTAAGTGGATTGGTTAGTAGCCTCTTTCATGTTGTCTGGGAAGTCCTACCTACGCCTTCTCTCTCAGCTGAAACTCAAACCAGGGAAGCCTGATGCTTGAATCAAATTCCCCCAAATCATCTCAAGGACACGAAGTGCGACTTCGCCTTCTCCCTGGGAAATGCGGTCTGGAGAACGGAAAAAAGCTTCAGGCGAGAACTGGGAACCCCTGGCTTCGGCTTCTTGGCTTTGAGGGTACTCGTGGATTTCCCGGGTCTCTCTGCTCCTGGGAAATTAAGCATGCACAGAAGCCCTTCCAGACTATGACCTGTGCCCTGCTCCTGACACCCTGGTCCTTGGAACCCAAGGGAGGAGCAGCACCGAATGAAGGCAACCCTGCCGCTTCTCAGCCACAACCAACAGATCGATTTCAGGCGCAGAAGGCCCTACTTCACTAGCCACAAAAGCTTCCTGTATCCCACCCTTCCCAGGTGAGCCCTCCAGCGTCAGGACTGTGGCTCTGTCCTGCAGTGCCCTGGCTGACAGCAGTCTCCCGTATGTGTATAAATCCTATCTACCCTCAAGGCCCATGTCGAATGACACCTTTTCATGCACACCACCCAGGTCTTGTCTGGCCAAAGCAAACTCCTTCTGATCATGAACCAGCACATGTGGAACAGTCACTCCACACTTTCGCTCTGCTAGTTCACACTGCATCTCCTCTCTGCTTCAATTCAGTACAAGACACAAGATTTATACGCTCACCCTATTTCTGAAACAAAAGAGGCCCTGACATCAATTAAGAGCTTGCTAGAATTGCAAACCCTTAGGTCTAGCTCAGATCTGAAGGGAGCAGAGCCTGGAACTCTGTGTTTAAATAAGCCTCTGCTATGCGCACCAAGGTCTAAGACCCTTGGGATACAGGTTTGCTGAATGACTGACCAAATAGTGCAGGCTTCTGTGGTCTCAGCTACTGTGCTGGTAAAACAGGCGCGCCCGTCCCCACCTCGCACAAGCCCAGGGACTGGTTCAGGTTTCAGTGCATAGGAAACTTGCTGGACAAAACTCAAGGTCAGTGAGTGCCTGTGGGTCTGTACACTGTGTATATGTCAGTCCTTACGACACAGGTGAATTTAGTTTAGTAGAGGTAAAGGGCTGGTGGGAACGGCCTCTCCCCCAGGGCCTTTCTCGTGGAATGAAGAGTCTAACCCTGCCAATGATTCCTGGCTCATTTTTTTTCTCTCCCACAGAAAGGACGGCAGGAGGTGGGAAACTGACTCAAAGCCAGTCACTTTTGCATTTCTGGCAAAACTGAAAGGCACTTAGAGAGAACGTGGGTTAAAACCATAAGAAGTGCAGTTTTCAGAACTTGGGAGGTGGAAGTAGCAGAATTTAGAGCATATGGCTAACCTGGGCTACACCATGATTTCCAGACCAACTATATACAGAGAACATATCTTGAAAACAAACAAAACCGAAAGAAACAACAAAACAGCAAGTGTAGCTTTACTACGAACTTCATAGCTCATCCAGCCCCCAAGCCCCCTCCTATACACTTCTTGCAAAGGCTAGGCCCCAAATAAGGAGGAAGACAGAAGGGTTTCCTGAGGGAACCAGAATATGCACTGTGCATCTCCTGCCCAAGAAGCCACCGCTGGGCAGACCTCGAAACATCTCACTCTGTGGTCTCCATCCCTCCAGAACCTGGGAAGCCTTGCGATTTCTAAATGGTGCTTGCAAATACTGCTCTCTGTTGGACCTCCCTTCCTCATGGCTGTAACTGGGCGGTACCGAGACAGAAGCCCCTCTTCCCCGACAATCTCCTGACCGTGTGCTTCTCCCAGTCCTTGCCACTGGCTCACCTCCAGTCCCTGGCTTTTGGTGACCCAATTCTGGTGGCTACTGAGTCTGCTCTCCCCGGAGCCCAGGAGGCTCTGTCACTCTGAGATGGGGCCTCAGCAACTGCACTCCTTTCCATAAGTGATACCGGCTGGGCAGGGCCCAAAAACACAAACTGGAGCTGTGCAGCTTTTTGGCAGCCTGACTTCACCTTTTGTTTTGACAAGGGGTGGGAGGGAGAATTTGAACCCTGTGGTTATCTGCATTTTAAAACATTTAAACACAGCCAGTCCACCTGCTTGGCACTCGGTGTTCTTTAGTCGGTTTCTCAGCCCTACCCCTTCTAAAATAGCAATTCTGCCTGTATACACGGAGGCCTGCTGGGGATCTCAAAGCCCCGTCCTTCCCTGCACTGAACTCTGTAGATCGGGTGGCCTCACTCCTGGAAAGGGGAGGGTGAAGATGAGGTCCTGTTTGAAGGACCTGCCCATGCTGGCTTTAAAAGACCAGTGCATTTCACAGGGAGAGAGGCTTCTCAGCCAGGAGTCCAGTTTCCTTGCCAGATCAAATACTAGCCCTAGCTGTTTTCCTACCGTGTATCTGGCTGGGAGTGGGTGCAGAGAGAGACGGAAAGGGGCAGAGGTGACAGTGGGGAAACATGGCTCAACAAGCCAGTCCAACATCTGATGCTATACAGAGCCAGGGATCAGGGGCCAGGACCTTCTGGAGGCACAGTTGCTTCCTTTGAGAAGCAGCTGAGGGAGCCCTGCAGCGTCATTCACCTGGGACTGCTCTGCCCTAAGGACTCCCATCCTCCCACTCTGTCTGGCAGCCAACGCCCTCTCATCTGAGTTCTAAAAGGACTGAGGTACAGAGTGTGTCAGGCAGAAGCTCTGTCTAACAACCCTGACCTCAGAGGCCCAGACAATATCCCCAGTCTTCAGCCCACGGCGCCCAGAGGGCGCCCAAGCCCTCCTCCTCTAGAAGGGTATCACTTCCGGAGCCCGGAACCAGATTCTACTCACCAACACTGTCCCCAAGAGAATCAGAAAAGGCTGGCCAGCCCGCGGTTTCCCAAGGAGCAGAGGCAGTAACTGGGGCCCTGGGATGCCAAGAACCCCCTGGGTAAGGACTTACACCAGAGTTCATAGTAGTAGTTGCAGCACTGAGACTGTCCACAGCAGTGTCCTGTGTCACAGATGTAGCTTTGATTGTTGGTACCCACACAGGCTTCCTTATCCTACAAGATCAAGAAGCAATGGAGCGTATTACACCGCAGCATGTACCCACCGCCTTTCTTCTCCCACCAGCCATCCATCTGCCCCCTTCCAACCTGGCCACCCATCTGTCTGCCCCCTGCCCACCTCCACCTGTCTGTCTCCCAAAAGGTACCAGTGTTTATCTCATTAAGAAAACAAGATAGAAAGAACCACCCGACCATAGCAGAATTTGGAAAAACAAAGGTTTACTTATTAGGGAAGGGTCATAACACACAAAGCCACATGGTAGAAAGCGAGGCTCCCCTCAGAACAGAGAAGGGGTGCCTCACTCTACCTATGTCCAAGTAGAAGTATTTCACGTGCAGTGTTAAACTCGGTTGCTAGGGTGGCGATGACTCTCCTGTGATTAACAGCACATGAAATCACGTTTCTGTGAAACTTTCCGGAATTCTGAATGCAAACAGGACTCTAGAATTACTATTCAGTCAGTTGTTCCAATCTCCCTTCCAGGCTCCCTCCCAGATTGTTAACAGTAAGATTCAAAAGATGGTTTGAAAGCAAAACACAGGCTGGAAATGTAGCTCAGCCGGCAGAATGCTTGCCTAGAATGCACGAAACCGTGTGTTCAATGCCGGCACCGTCAGCCCAGCACTTAGCGGGTGGAAGGCCAGAAGTTAAAATCACCCTGGGTTACACAGGACCCTGTCACAAACAAACAAACCCCCCATAAACCGATCAACAACCACCACCACCACCCCCCAAAAAAACCCTCCTCAGACAGAGTCTTTACTCTTGAAAAAAGGGTGGCAAACCTAGCCGGTTGGCCTAGTCCCATTTCAATTTACTAGACCATTTTTACTTGCTGAATGAGCTCTTGAGAGTCTTGTCTTGATCCAGGATCCATACCGTCCCTCAACAGGGCAGCCACATGAAGGGCGCTGCTGAGTAACCACGCAGCGCTTTGCCAAATTCTATTCATAGCATTGGCGGATGAAGATGGGGTGAATGCTTTTAAAATATATCTCACACTTAAGATACGAAATACCAACCAGGCATGGCAGCTATATGTGTAAGCCTAAAACTTGGGAGGCTGAGGCAGGAGGACTGCTTTGAGCTCAGGACCAGCCTGGGCTACACAGTGAGTGGTGTTAAGCCATCCTAGGACATGGCAAGGATTGTTTCAAGGAGGAGGCAGAGGCTAGCGATAGCTCAGTTGGTAGCGTGCTTGCTGTAAGTATTAGGACTATGTTTGGATCCCTAGAACCCATCTGGAAAGCTGGGCACGGTAGTGCATCTCCGTAATCCCAGCAACACGGTGGGGGTCGGGGTGTGCAAGGGAGGGGCGCATCACAGCACAAGAGACCTGATGGAGACGGGGGATCCTGGGCCTTGCTGCCTAGCTGGCCTAGCTGATTTGGTGAACTCCGGGTTCGGTGAGAGAGCATCTCGAAAAGTGAAGTGGAGTGCGACTGAGAAATGCTAGCCAACAGAACCTCAGCTAAGGAGTATTTTGAGCAACTTCACACGCGTGATAGAACGTGTACGCACATCGTCCGCCGTAACTGGCTTTCCGAGTCTCATTTACCGCAGTCGGTCTGTGCCAAGCACCATCTTGGGTAAATGGGACACAAAGAGAAAGAAAACATTGTTCCTATCTTCAACAAGCTCAAAGTCATGGAAGAAAACCCTGCCGAGCAAAGAAACTCATTCCGAAGACCTGCGTTTGCAACTCTTGCCCCTGCCCACAGCAAACACCCCTGCGGATGGTCTGCCCCAGCTTTACTACACGGCCACAAGCATAAACAAAGCACTCTGGTGACAGCCTAGAGGCCAGGCAGCTACAGGAGGTACCTGTCCTACAGAGAGAAGACTGGGCAGAGTTCCTACAGAGAGGAGGAAGGGCGGAGCTGCAGCCAGTCCCCTCCACCACACACACTTGGGGCTTTCTTGCCCACCCCCAGGCCAGCAAGATGACTCAATGGGAAAGAATGCTCACCACACAAACCTGACAGCCTGAGTCTGATCCCCCAAACCCATGACGGAGGGGGAAAGTTGTCCTCTGTCCTTCTGTATGTGACCTGTGACCTGTGCAGACGCACTCACACACACAATAATAAAAATTAGAATTAACTGTCTGGGTGGTCGGTGGCATACACCTTTAATCTAGTGTAGGGAGGCAGGGGCAGCCGGATCTCTGTGAGTTCGAGGCTAGCCTGGTCTACAGAGTGAGTTCCGGGACAGCTAGAGTTACAACAGAGAAACCCTGTCTCGAAAAAAACAATTAATTAATCTTAAAAAGAAAAATCTTATCCTTCAGGATAAACAAGTTCAGAAGGCAACAGAGAAAAGGGCAGTAAACACTGACAATGAGAACCTCACAACATGGCAGCATTCTTTATTGCTTTCCCGAGCCCACTGAAAGCAAGGAGCTATCTAGCAGGTGGCTGACCAATTGGAGGCCTCCTCTTCAGAGGCATGGTGCGTGTGGAAAAAGCAGAGCTGTGCTTGCTACTTTGTCCAGAAACCAGCCTCTCCAGTTTCAGAGCAAACCACTCCTTTCATAAGGACATCAAAGTTTCTCTCAAGTTCACCAAGCCCTGCAAATGCCATTCTTTTGGCATTACTTCGCAAAAGCAAGTTCAAAGTATTCACATAGTTTTAAAACAGGCCGTGCTTCCTCTGCCCGGGAAGCCCCGGGGAAAAACCCAGCAGATGAGGCACAGGCAGCCAATTGGTCCTACGTGAGGCGTGCAAGGAACACACTTGAAATCTAAACAAGCGACATCCTCATCACCCACCGGTGTCAGCTCTTCTCTTGGCTTTCCTCACTCCGAGGCAAGAGGCCTGTTAGAGAGGAGACACGCTCTGATTTGCTGCTCTGCCTCCAGCGCAGAGCTGTCTAGGCACCCCTTCACAGTTGAGCTCCCCACACCCACACCCATTCCCAGCAGCCTTCCCAAACACAGGATCCCTGCAGTCTGCACTGGTCTTGGTCTTGGGAATTGAAATCCTGCAGCATGGGAAAGGAAAGAGAGCAGACAGTATGAAGGCAAGGAGTGGGCTCAGAGGCTGTTAGAAAGGAAGATGTGAAGGAGGATTACTGGGATAGAAGCCGGCTCCTCCGGCCAGATCTGCAGTAGGAAGGAAACCTGGCAGGCTCTGATCCTGCCTCAGCTCTGAGGCTTGAGAGGAACAAGACTTTGGGCAAGTGACATGACAGCCCTAGGGCTAGTTAACAGTATCTGTAACAATCCCACTTAAGGCTTTCTTGTTTATTTGGTTGGTTTTGGTGCTGGGAATGAAACTCGGTCAAGGTCTTGTGCATGCTGAATGCAGGCTAAGGTGTTTGGCAAACCCTCTGCCTCATCCCACCTCTGACACAGCATCCTCAAGCCAATGTAAGAACTCATAAAAATCTGACTCTTCTCGCTCAAGCCAATAGCCAAGAACGGTGTGCCATGCTGCCCGGTGCTCTCCTACCCCCCGTAAGCAGAAACCCAAGCATGGATCACCACGGAGAAGGTGGCCCGAAGACCGTTGATGGTAGGCATTCACAGAGCTAAGCAGTCAAAAGTGAGCTGATCTGGGTTCAGAGGCCCTGCCTGCACAAGGCTCACTGCAGGTGCAGCCTCGGGAAGCTGGTCTCCCTGTGCCACTAACCGCACACACCATTCTGAGAGCCATCATTACTGCCAGGCCCGGAAGGCCATCCGGACGGCACTTAGTCTTCCGCTGACACTGATAAAAAGAGGACTGCATGCGAGAGCACACAGTCGAAAGCACACTCCCGCGCTCTCATGCCTCCCTCAGGTCCCTTCAGGCACAGCACACGACGCATGGGAACAGGTCAAGTGGTAAATATCCCTCTCACTCCCTTTTCCGGAGGGTGAACCGGAGAATAAAACGTGACTTTCTTGAGGGCGGGAACCACGTCTCCTCTTTCCGTCTGCCATCACAGGACATCACATGCTACTGTAAGTCAATGGTCACATGATCTCTCCATGAAGGCAGGGTGAAAGGCAGGGTGAGCTGTGGGGAAGCGTAACCACCGTGGCACTGTCAGGTGCAGGCACGTTCCAAAGGCTTCCCACACAGTCCTGCATTCAGACTATGACGTAAGCAGCGGCAGGGAGCTGAGGCCCAGAGAGGCCAAGCCTCTCACCTGACCATGAAGCTGTCTCAGACCAGAGCCTTTATCCATTCAGCCTCCCTGAGTACACCTGGCCTCTTCTGCTAATTTTCCATCCTTAGCTGCGAAAATCCTAAGCCAATCAAGTGTCAAGGGTTCCTTTTCGATGGAAATGATAATGGCTCAGCTCTTGTCAACTTCTACTCGGGCAGTGAGAAGGGGTGGCATGCTTGGGCTCCTCCCTTCTGAGTTCTAAAAGCCACAATCTGACGCATTAGAGAGCTGAACAGCAGTCCATCCCGACGAGGGATGGAAGAGTTGCAAGGCCTTGGTTTCTTCCTGCAATGTTTACTGCAGTCATGAGCTGGGGTGGGGAAGGCAGCTGGCAACTGAGCAGAGATCTCATACAAAATGCAACCTAACAGAGGCAGTGAAATAGCCACATGGAGGAGGGAGGGCACGGCCCAATCAACAGTCTAGGCGGGCTTGTGGGAGGAGGGTAAGCCTCACTTGGGATGAAGAGGATGATTAGAAAGTCTGTACCTACAGGAAAGGCATAGGGTGGGTGGGTGGAGGTGTTTCCAGTACAAAAAATGCTATCAGCAAGCTTCTTTGGCTAGGAGATGGTCGGAGAAGTAGAGAGGTTAGGTAAGCCAGGGCCTGGCAACACAGGGAGAAGACTTCGACCTCCTTAGGCACTGCATAGACATGGTGTACAGACATGCATGGCAAAACACCCATACACACAAAATAAAGATTAATAAACTCTCAGGAACAAAGGAAAGACGAGAGGGAAAAAAGAGGAACCTGCAAAGTCGCCCTCTTCTGGAAAGGTGTCTATTAGTTCATATAGAGAAGGAAAAAAAAAGTAAGAGCTATACATACAGTATATCAAAAGGAACTGTTAAAATTAAGTGCTCTTGGGGCTGGAGAGAAAGCTCTGTGGTTAAGAGCAATGGCTGCTCTTCCAGAGGACAGGGGTTCAATTCCCAACATCCACATGATGGCTCACAACCATCTATATAAATCCAGTTCTAAGAGATCCAATGCCCTCTTCTGGCCTTAACAGGCACTGCAGGCACATGGTGCACAGACACATGCAGAGGCAGAACACATATACATATTTTTTTAAAGTGCCTAGGCCTAGGCCTTCACCTTAAGAACAACAGTGGTGATTAGCAGTGCTCTGTCACAGGGCTGTGTGTACAACCCTGACACCACATGCTGTGACCAGCTCCATGAGACACCAAACAAAACACAGTGCCAAGAGAAGAAACAAACAGGGCTGACACGGGACTGGGGAGAACACTCTTACAATGGGAAAGGCTGAATTCACATCCTCTGCACATATGCAAACAATTATCTCATGTCATGTCTGTGGTGGCAGCATTGGGGGGGGGGCTGGGACGATGTCCTCCCTGACGGTTTCCACATCTCGGGGTTGCTATTCTTAGCCAAGCCACCGCAAAGGTCAACTTAATCAACAGGAGAACTTTCTCAGTGCCGGCACAAGAAGGACACCGGGCAGTAATGGCTCTTCAGGCATGGTTTTAATTTGCCAGTTTATGGGCTGGAAAACACTGGGAGCAACTGGCTGATGCCAACGTCATCTCCACGTCCTTAAGAAAACACTGAAGTTTTAAAGGTTAAGAGTGAAAACAGGAAAATCGAAGTCCTTCGTGGGTGCTGAGGTGTGAAGAACACTAGCTCTCTTGGCTACTGGATGCAAATGACACAGGAGTGCCCACTTCCAGCTCTCCCCTCGAGAGGACAAACTGCTAGTGGAAGTGTGTCCACCCGCAATCACTTAGCTATGCCCTCTATGTTAGTCATAAGCCAGGCAGTGCGTGGGATGCTCCAGTGGGAACGCGCAGGGAATCGGGGTGGGAGGAAGCTTCCACTTCCCACAGTAAGGGCAGGTAGGCAAAAGTTCTACCACGAAATACAGGCTACAAGGCAACCGTGCTTTAACTGGATAGCTGAGCTCTCGAGGAAGATCCCCGGGAGTCAAAACCTATAGAGGGAAACTGGGAACCACACTCGGAAGTGAGGTCAGACCTTTCCAGTCACCCCACAAAGGGTGGAACTGAGACCTGATATACAGAGACGGGAGCCACGGAGCGTGGTTGTGCACACCTTTAATCTCAGAGCTCAGGAGGCAGAAGCAAGTGGATCTCTCTGTGTTCAAGGCCAGTGTGGTCTACATAGTAAGGGCCAGGACAGGCAAGGCTGCATAGTGAGACCCTGTCTCAAACAAAACAAAACAAAACATAAAAAGATAGAATCCTCAAAGGGAAAATATAGATTAGAAATAAATACAAGAGCCCATCAGTACAAAAGTGGTAATGAAACAGATCTGAATGGAGGGGGGGATTTCCTCTAAAAATCCATGGTCACGGGGCCTTCACTCAAACTAACATGAGACTTGACTAGCACTACCCATGCAGCCTGAAAATCCTCAAATTAAAAATGAAAAAAAAAAATTAAAACTGACCTTTGGGCAAGACTGTAGTACAATTTCATAACTGACGTCTGAGAGCATGCCGTCCCCAGGCAGGTGGCCCTGGATGCTACAGGAAAGCAGGCTGAGCAAGCCCTGGGAGCAGCCAGGAGGCAGCACTCCCCACAGCCTCGGCATCAGCTCCTGCCTCCAGGTTCCAGACCTGACTTCCTTTCACAGTGGACTACAGTGTGGAACTGTGAGCTGAAACAAGCCCTTTCCTCCCCACAGTGCTTTTGGTCATGGTGTTTTAACTCTAAGGCACACAGTAGGGAGTTCCCAAAATAAGGCTCTACTGAAGATGAGTTTACAAGTAAAATACAAAATATATAAAAATGTGGTCCATCATAAACAAGACTTGGAAAATTCAATAAGTAATAGGATAATATCAGCCGGAAGGAAAAAGAACTTTTGATAACAGAGTAGTCAGATAAGATATAAGATGTTTCAACCAGGTGTGGTCACTTATACCTGTAAGTCTAGCACTCAGGATGCTGAGGCAGGAGGATCACCGTGAGTTCAAGGCTAGCCTGAGGTACAGGGTGAGACCCTATCTAGGAAAGAGACAGGACAAAAGAGAGGAAGTGAGGAAGGAAAGCAGGGAGGCAGGAAGTAGAAAAGGAAGGACGGCGTCTAGAGAAAGAGTTCTGCTGGTGAAGTACTTACCTTGCAAGAATGGAAACCTGAGCGCTAGCCCCAGAATGGAGGGAAGGCGTGCCCAGGATGGGGGTACGCACTTGTATCCCAGTGCTGGGGAGCCAGATGGGTGGATCCTTGGGACTCAGTGGCTAAACAGCCTAGCCCACTTAGGGGAGGGCAGGACGGAGCCTGGAAGACTATCCATGGTTGTCCTCGGCTTCCACATACACACAGGTGCACGTGCACACGAACACACACAAACAGAAGATGGGGTTTCAAACAATTAAAGCCCAACAGAAAGAACGAGAAAAGAACATTACCCAAGGAGACGGTGATCAGTGTTTGTTTCCACAGCACAAATTAGAACGACACAGAGACTCGAGCAGCCCCTGAGCAAGCATGACACACAGAGTCATAGAGCATTCCGTGTCGCTGGGGGAAGCAAGAGCAAGAGCAAGAAGAGAGGTTTGGAAAAATCTTTTATGAAAGTAAAATGCAGGGCCGGGGTGACAGGCAAAGCACTTGTCACAAAGCCCGAGGGCCTTAGTTCCAACCCCAGGACCCACGTGGCAGACGGCAAGGACTCCCACAAGCTGACCTCTGACCTCCACATGCAGGTTTCCTACCCATATACAATAAATAAATAAACATGATTTTAAGAAAAAACTCAATAGAGAGCATACCTGAGAAATTACCCAGCATAGTATGCTCTTTCTCAATTAGGAAAAAACATGGAAATGGAAAATAACAAAATGCTTAAGGCAGGATCAGAATGGGAGAGGGACAATAGTCAGGTGACTGGGGAAAACCCAAAACATTTAAAATATGGAAGTGTGGTGTGTGTGTGTGTGTGTGTGTGTGTGAATATATCTAGGTACAGTTTATGAAACTATAGGACAAAGAAGATTTTAGGTATACCCTCACTGCCAAATAAAATTAGAATATAAAGAATAAGCTTTATCAGAATACAACAGGAAAAAGGACAAAGATTCAGGTGGCATGCGGGAGCGTCTGAGAGGCGGCGTCTGAACTGAGCCCTCAGGACAAGAAGATGCTGGCCTAAGCAGACACTTGGGCATGGCAGGCAGGGGGACAGAAAGCACTTGCACAGACTCCAGGCTTGGTGCTCACAAGGACCGGAGGAGAGCTGCATGGTGGGCATAGCGGCTCTCAAGGAGAGTTCAGCAGAGGCCGGAGTCCCTGCGCTTTGCACAACCCTTCAACCATTCCCGAGCACTGCTTCAGCTAGTGTCTCCCATAAGTTACGTTAATTTTATTAGATTTAATAATATTTTTGAAACTCTTCACATTTACGATCCAACTGCAATGGTAAGCAATAAAATAATTTTGTTTGTTTGATTGTTTTTTGAGACAGGGTTTCCCTGTGTAGCCCTGGCTATCCTGTAACTCACTCTGTAGACCAGGCTGGCCTTGAACCCTAAGATCCACCTGCGTCTGCCTGCCTCCCGTGTGCTGGATTAAAGGCGTGTGCCACTGCCGCCTGGCCTTTTCTTCCGTTCTTGAACCTGGGAATGGGTCTAAAAATCAAACCAGCTCACTGCACAGCCACTGGCATGGAGCTCCTCCTGATTTGGGGTCTGAAAGCAAAAGAGAACAGAGTCCCACGACAAGATAGATGCAAACCAAGAAAAAGAATCTACAAATCCTAAATGCAGGGCCTTCAGGGCCAGCTCTTTAGGTCCTCAGAAAAAGATCCATAGGTGGTTATGAAAATGATTCTCTGAAGCTACATGGATTTACATAGTGTTGTCTGTGTCTGTGTATGTGTATTGAGACAGTTTCTTTCTCTCTCCCTCCGCCCCCCTCCTTCTCTAGTCCTGGAACTCACTGTGTAGATTATGTATATCAGGCTGGCCTTGAACTCAGAGATCCACTAGCCTCTCTCTACCACCAAGTGCTGGGATTAAAATGTGCGCCCCCCACACCCAGCCACCTGTATTTTTAACCAGCAGAAAATTAGGACCGTGTTATCATCCCGAACATCATTGATTTTTAAGGCTACAAAGAGCTAAGGAAAGAGTAAGCCTTTACATGGGGGAGGAAGAACCCAGAAGGGTCTCTGGCCTGTTGATCCTTATGTATTAAGTCAAATGTTCCTTTCTTCCGTAGTAGACTGCCATATACTAATTCTGTATCCTCCACAATATATACCATGCCTGACAATTACTCTTTAAGCTTTGCTAGCAAAAGATAAATTTCATCCTTCCTGGTAGAGCCATTGCTAAGATGCTCACCTAGACACAGCCCTGTGAGGGACTGGGGAACTGGGAAGGGATTTTTAAGCTGTTTGGTGGAATTCAGCAATTTCCCAAAAAGAACAAACAGCCTGAGCAAATGGGCAAGTTCCCCTTAACAGAGACAAGAACCCCACCTGAGAAGATGCATCTCGCAGCTCACATCTGACAGTGGGGTTCACCACATAAGGGCTCTGGCTTGGTCCCCTAATGGGTAAAGCCAAAGCCAGGAGCCAGTGAGACACTAGAGACAGTTCTGAGGTTAACAGATGCATGCTGGCCTCTACATGGGCACTGGAGACCAGAACTCAGGCGTCACATAGCGGAGCCGCCTCCCAAGTTCCCCCTCCAGTGTTTATTAAGTAGAGTGAGAACCTCTGGGGTCAGTGACTCAAAGTTCTTCTTTCAAGAACATTCCCTGAGCCAGGCAAATGGTACAGGTCTATAATCCTAGCGCATGGGAGGCAGAGGCAGGAGGATGAAGAATTCCAGGTCATCTTTACCTACACAGGAAGTTTGAGGCCAGCCTGGGCTACATGAAACTGTCTAATACAGTAACACACACACACACACACACACACACACATACACACACACGAAAAATAGGGCTGGAGAGATGGCCCAGCGGTTAAAAATTCTTGTTGCTCTTGAAGAGGACCCAGGTTTGATTCCCAGCACCCACACGGCAGCTCACAACTAACTGTTAACTCCAGCCCCACAGATTGGATACCCTCTTCTGATCTCAGTGGGTAGTAGGCACATATGTGATGCTCAAACATACATGTGGACAGAACACTGAGACACACAAAATTTAAAAATAAATTTAAAAAATTAAAAGCAAAAGTAAATAAAACCACTCCCTGGCTTATGCATGTCACGTATATTCAAGTTTGAGACCCGCTGTCTTGGATATACAGTAAGTATACAATAAACAGTCTGTGTTTTCCAGAGTAGCACTAATGCTCCTTCTAGAATCCCGAACACATCCAACAGTCACCCGCAAGAACACCTACTTAGAATCAAAGCACATTAAATTATTGACCTTCTGTCCCATTCCATAAAAAACACAATAAATCATAGACATGCATTTTAAAAATAAGTGGCACATTCATTAGGCATGCTCCCAGCTGGCCAGTACTGCTAGTGCTAAAGCCACACGGCAGCTGGGTCCTCATTAAACAGCCCCCAAACGGAGCAGCAAGCGGAGAGATTAAAATCCATTTCCTGTGTTGCTATTAGGATCCTAGACAACAACCTCACAAAGAGCCACCTGACCTATAGGAAAATCCCAGAGTCAAAATCCGAAGCTGCAACACACCCCAGTATTTTCCTAATGTCCACTTGTAAGGCCTTGGTACTGCAGGTCTGCCGGGTCTGTCTGGCTTCAGGGCTTAGGGTTCCAGATCACTGATGTGGGGTCTGTCTGGCTTCAGGGCTTAGGATTCCAGATCACTGATATGGGAGGGGTCTGTCTGGCTTCAGGGCTTAGGATTCCAGATCACTGATATGGGAGGGGTCTGTCTGGCTTCAGGGCTTAGGATTCCAGATCACTGATATGGGAGGGGTCTGTCTGGCTTCAGGGCTTAGGATTCCAGATCACTGATATGGGAGGGGTCTGGCTGGCTTCAGGGCTTAGGGTTCCAGATCACTGATGTGGGAGGGGTCTGTCTGGCTTCAGGACTTAGGGTTCCAGATCACTGATGTGGGAGGGGTCTGTCTGGCTTCAGGGCTTAGGGTTCCAGATCACTGGTTACGCTTCTACCTCTGGACACTCAGAAGGAAAGGCGGCCCAACTCAAGGTAGCCACAGCCATCAGCAGCCTGTTCTACACAGGTCACTAAAGTGCAACTCCTTTAACAAGGAGCCATGCGGAGAGCAGAGGGCAGAGATAAACAGTATAGGCAGGGCGCAGGCGGGCAGCTGCTCATCGTCTACTTTTGACCCCACCAGACAGGTCTGCACTCAAACTATATCTTTTTCTCCTAAAATTGTTTATGGAAAAAAATAAGTGTTAAAGCTGGGTGGTGGCTCAAGCCTTTAATCCCAGCACTCCAGAAGCAGAGGCTTTACTTTCCCTCCCCCTCCCCTCTGTCTCCTTCCCTTTCCTTCTCCTTTAAATGAAAAATAGAGATTGGGACAATGGCTCGGTCAGTAAAGTCCCCTAGCACCTGTGCAAAATGCTGGATCACGGTTCAGTAGTTAAGAGCACTGGTTGCTCTTCCAGAGGACCCAGGTTCTATCCCTAGAACCCACATGACAGCTCACAACTCCAGTTTCAGGGGTTCAGACAACATCCTCTGACCTCTGTGGACACCAGGCACTCATGTGATACACATAAGTACATGTAGGAAAAACACTAAAATACATATAAACTTTTTTTCTTGGTTTTTCAGAGACAGGGTTTCTCTGTTGTAACTCTGGCTGTCCTGGAACTCATTCTGTAGTCCAGGCTGGCCTTGAACTTACAGTGATTTGGCTGCCTCTGCCTCGCAAGTGCTGGGATTAAAGGCGTGTTACCACCACGTGAGAAATACCCATATAAAAACATAAATATAGGGATTTCGAGAGATATTCTGGGCAGGTCAGAGTGCTTGCTGTTCTTCCAAAAGGACCAGGGTCCAATTCCCTCATCAGGAAGCTCACAACCACCTGTAACTCCAGTTTCAGCGTAACCAGCACAAAGCCGCCGTGTGGCCCCCACAGGTGTCTGTGCACGTGCACAGACTTACACTTTTAAATGACAAAAATGAACTCCAGATTTCCATTTCTCTAAAAAACCAAGACCCACATTCCCACAGAGCACAGGAGCCTAGAGCAGACACACGTGGCTCCTTGCACCGACCCTCCACCACATCCCTGTGGTCCACTGCTCTCCTTCGCTTGACTCAGCCAAGCTGGGCTGCTCGTGTTTCACTCGCTGAGGTTAAAGCAGGCTGAGGAGACCTGAGTATCAGCAGCGCTCCTCAATTTCCCACACTGAAGCACTTCAGTCAGACGGGGACTTGATAAACAGTTGTATAAGGTTTTGTTTTTTAAAAAAAGTATTTAAAATGTATTTAAAATGTAACAGTTTTTCTTCTAAAAGGAGATGTGGGTTTGGCTGTTTTTGTCTTTGAATCTGGGCTC
Organism: Cricetomys ansorgei; assembly: GCA_026225945.1. NCBI lineage: Eukaryota > Metazoa > Chordata > Mammalia > Rodentia > Nesomyidae > Cricetomys > Cricetomys ansorgei. The sequence goes on from JAMJFZ010001258.1 coordinate 13,417,702, forward strand.
TCAAAAGCTGCTGTTACTTTTCTCTTACTGGCAACCTGACTCCGCCCCTTTATTCCTGGCTGCTACATTTCTAACCTGTAACTTTTTAAACCTCAGTTAGCTCATAGGGTTAGGGAGGAAATGAAAGGCTAGGAAGTCAAAAGAAACCTTTACAGCCTCCCTCTTTTGGGCTGTCTTAATCTGCCTGTGTCTGGGGACTGAACTAACCCTATCCCACTCTGGTTCGGCTTCTCCCAGCACGGCAGTTATTGAGATCTAAATTGTAACTTTTCTAAAACCCCAGTTAGTTCATTTTATCTGAGCCTTGTTTCTGCCCGCTTCTCCTATCGTCAGCTTTTGTGCTCTTCCCCTACCCTGCAGCAACTCTGCTGCTTAACTCTTGGCTCTAATCGCTATCAACTGCCAACCAACTGCGGTCAACTCCCCTCTTATATACCTCCCTCCAAGCTGTTCCCAGAAGTCCAAGCGGCATGCAACCACGGGGGTTGGGGGTGGGATGGGGGGGTGGATGTCCCTGTCGAGGCTTCACTCTACAAAGGGCCCCTCTTATTGTGTGAGTGGCACTCCTCTTGATACTCAGGAACCCCTCCACCTCACCAAACGGGAAGAGAACCAGGCTGTGTGTGAAGCACAGAAGTGTTTGTTCAATGTTACTTACTCTCCTTTTTATAGAAAAAAGAAGAAACTTTGGGGCTTCAGAGCAACTGCGTGGCTAGAAAGCATCTGCTGCATCTAACGTTCAAGCATTAGCGGAGAGAATGTGAAGCTTTGGAGGATCCTGAACTTCTGTGCTGGGCATTAATGAACATGAAAACGGCAGATAATGGACTCTGCCTTCCAGGCATTTTAATAACTCTTAGGATTAAAAAGAGAGCTGAGCATATGGCCTTTAGTCCTAGAAGGTCAAGGCAGGTAGATCTCTGTGAGTTCAAGGCCAGCCTGGTCTACAAAGTGAGTTCCAGGTCAGCCAGAGTTACAACAGAGAAACCCTGTCTCGAAAAGTAAAAAGCACAAAACACTACCACCACCAACAGAATCAACAAAAAAGTTAATGTTTCAATTTTTACTGCTGAAAAATATTTCTAAATATTCAAGATCATGACTGGGACATAGCACAGTTGGCAACATGCTTGCTTAGGATGCATGAGGCCCTGGGCTTAATTCCCAGCACAGCGTAAAACCACAGTGTCTCAGACCTAGAACTCCACGATGAGCAGCAAGCTATTCAAGGTTGACCTCTGTGAGTTCGAGGCTTGTCTGGGCTACATGAGACCCGATCTCAAAAAATTAGGGGACTGGGGAGATGGCTCAGTCAATAAAGTGCTTACAGCGCAAGCACAAGGACCCCACATAAAAAGCTGGGCACTGTGGCGCACGCTTGTAGTCCTGGTGCTGGGGAGGCAGAGAAGGGGAGATCCCTGAGGCTTTCTGGCCAGCTAGCCTCATCAGTGAACCCCGGGTCCCAGTAAGAGCCTATGTCTCAAAACCCACGGTGGACAGGTCCTGAGAAACGACATCTAAGGTTGGCCTTTGACCTCCACACAGCCGCCTGTGTGTGCACCCCACCACATACAGAAGTGTCAAGTCCATTTGTCTCTTCATAAGTACAATCTAAATCAACAAAATTCAGTGTGTGTGTGTGTGTGTGTGTGTGTGTGTGTGTGTGTGTGATGTGTGTGTGTGTGTGGTGCGGGGGCAAGAACTAGAACCTCACTTGTGCGTGACTACTGAGGTATTCTCCTCCCTGTGACCCCCCACCCCCATCCCACCCCTCAGCGACTTGTAACATGGCAAAACCTCTGGGGCTGTTTCTCCATGTGACACGCAGGGACATATGAATTCACACACCTCTGTCACTCACACTCCGGGCACTCAAGCTTCTCAGACCTCTCAGCCAGCCCGCCCCTTGTCACCTGAAACGTCAAAAGTGCCACCACCCGCAGAGACCACCCAGTTCACCAGGAACCTTACTGAATCCTGAAAACTGAAAATGGCTCTTGATCGAACAAAACACCCCTCCCCACTCTTCTCTCCTTCTCCACTCTTCCCCCCCTCCCCATCTTCTTTAGGTTTATTTTTATGGGTATGGGTGTTTGGGCTGCATGTATGTCTGTATATCACATGCATGCCTGGTGCCCGTGGAGGCCAGAAGGGGGTGTTGGACTGTCTGGAACTGGAGCTGCTGACAATTGTGAGCTGCTATGTAGGTGCTGGGAATCTCATCCAGTCATCTGAAAGAGAAGGCTCTTAACCACAAAGTCATCTCTCTCGACCCCAAATACCGATTTCTTTGTCCATTTAAAAAAAAAAAAAAGGTATGGTTTTCAGTGAAGCCTGAGCTATGAAGGCTGTGTTGACTTGTTACAAGTAAAGAGCCTCATCCGTTCAGCACCCACCGTCTCACCCCTCATTTCAATCACAATCCTCATCTCATCCTGGAGATTTTATGCATGAAAAAGTTCAACGCTGTTCAAGGTAACTGTTTATTCCTACTTTGGACAAAGAGTGACATTCAGAAAAGGCCTCTCCACAAATAGATACCAGATAAGAAGCTTTGGAATACAGAAGCTCTGTCTGAGGGACTGAAAAACTTCAAAGAAACAAGGACTTCCTAAATGTGACGCCTACACTGAGAGGAAAGGGTGGACGGCTGGTCTGTAATGAGAGTCGGGTTACAATGGACCAAAGACACTGGAATAGGTATGCGGCTTGAAATACGGCCTGTTATTAAAGTAACTGCCGCCGTCATATTAACTGAGTTATCTGAGTGAGACTGAGATCTGGCCTTGCCGGAAGGCAGGGGACAGACGTCCAAATCACACAGGGCAAGAAGTGAGACTTTGCATCTAGAAGGCTTGCTGTTATCTCCTCCCTATCTGTCCTTGGTGAGACAGGGGCAACTGGACATAAGCTCCTGAGTCTTTGGGCAGGCCAAGAACCACAGGAGGCTTAGGAAGCAAGGTCCCGGTGTGCCTGCTTCTTCTCTATCAGCCATTCCAGGCAGAGTGGTACAGGCCTACAATCCCTGCAACGGGGAGACCGAGGCAGGAGGATGGTGAGTTCAAAGCCAGCCTCGGCTACGGAGTGAGCCTTCATCTCTAAGGCCCATGGCCTCACTCCCTCAGCAGCAGACTGGTGTCAGGAGTTTCTACCCTAGGGCTCTCCATGTTGTCACCGCTGAATCCAGAACAGCCAACAGTGTCTAGACACTGCCACATGTCGTTGGGGGGTGGGGGCTGGGGGTGCACACAAAATTGTGCCTGGTTTTAAGAAACAGTTCTAGACAAATCACATTCATCATGTAGAAAACTGCTCTTGTTGGTCTCGTTCCTGATTGGCTTATGAGTTCTGTGCTCTGTGAACTTCCTGAGGACAAGATGGAGGTCAGTATCACCGTGAGCATCTACTTTAACAGCACCTTCAGAAAGTCCCAGGCTTGAGAACTGTGGGGTCAAGAAGTCCTTGGAACAAGACCTCCCCTAGCTCTCTTGGTCCCTCACGCAGTAGCCCGCAGGGAACTCCCAGGGATGAAACCCAGAGAAAGCATTCCCCAGATGGATGACCCCGGCCCAAAACTCCAGAAGCTCGCTCAGAGGTGGTGGTGTGGCCGAACACTCCGTGTTTGCTGGAGTCTTCCCCAGCGTGTCCCAGGCCTTCCTTTACACAGCAGAGCCACCCTCGGGGGTCGGATGTCACGAGGATTTGTGGTTGGCGGGTAACCGGGATTTCCAAACCCTTGACAGAAAACCACACGCTAAGAAGTTAGGCACTATCTGAAACCATGATTGAGACCTTGCGTCACAGTTCAGTGGGAGTCCCTGAAATAATCTGTGTTGAGCAAAAGAGCCAAACAACAACAGATACAAAGCCAGACGGAACCAAAGCTTTAGCCGCAACACAGTACCAGTAAACTGTTTTGCCAACCACTTCTAGGAAGAAAGGCCGTGTCAAACCCCAGCCACGGGCAGGGCAAACGCCGTGTTCTGGAGTACCACGTGGCTCTCAGATGCCCCCTGAAGTTGAAAAAAATGACTTAATTTAAAATTAAGTCACCGACCAGGACTTACTTTTTAATTCTTAAATATGCTTTTATTCTCTACTTCTATCACAATATTAAGACTTCACTGCTCAAAGCTCCCTGTAGTGAACAAAGAAAATGCAAAGGCTATGGTTTTCACTCTTATGTATTTGTAGGTACAGTGCGTAATACATTCCAATATACTGACACACACATCAATCTACAACGCAGTGTATGTCGCAGAGGAGAACACTGATTAAAGAGACACGAAAGTATGTCATTATTTCTTTTTCATTTCTTGAGACAGAGTCTTCTCACACAGCCAAGCTGGCCTTGCATTCACTACATAGTCAAGGCTAATTTCCAACTTCTTTCTTCCCACCTCCCCTTTTTGGTTTTTCGAGACAGGATTTCTCTGTTGTAACTCTGCCTGTCCTGGAACTCACTCTGTGGACCAGGCTTGCCTCGAACTCACAGAGATCTGCCTCTGATCTGAGTGCTGGGATTAAAGGCGTGCACCACCATCGCCCAGCTCATTTCCAACTACTAATTTTGCTGTCTCGGGTACCCAGCAGTCACCTGGAAAGACTGAATGGCTATTTTCAGCAACAGAAGCTCCTGTGAGGTCCAGGGTTTGAACTCTGCCTAAAGTAGCAGTGGCCACAGAGGGCATGGAAATGATTAAGGCAGGTCAACATCTAGGGTTGTTTCAACTCACAGCCTACAGTCAGCAGCAGACAGTGAGCCGTGGTAGGGACGGAGAATTAAAAGACATGAAATCTGCTAGGAAAATGAGAAGAAATTCCTGCAAGACAAGGAATTTTAAGGTTTTTTTAATATAACCAAATTAAGTTGTTGTTTTTTTTTTAAATAACCAAAATTACTGTTTTTGTGGACTAAAATGTACCTCTTCAAGGAAAGGGGATGGATCAAACTCCAGGGATATCACTGGAGGAAGTGACTGTTGTCTTTGGCTCTGGAGAAAGTCAAAGTCAGCAGAGAAGAGCCTTTTCCTACTAGGTCCTGTCCTTTCTACTGCTCTCTCCTCAGAGGTGCCACAAAGAAGAAGTCACACTTCTCTAAAAACACAGAGATGGCTGGGCTTCAAATATTAACCTAGGCAGGCTTGGGAAAACACACCTTTCTTGCCTTCCATCACAGGACAGAGTAGGGGTGTTCCCCTGGCTGACGAAAGATTTTTAAAATCGGCACAGATAAGGATTCTGGCTCAGTCTTTGACAGTACAAACAAGTGTCACCTTGGTGGCTGCTACATTATACACAGCTAGTTCCCTTCCAAGCCGGATCTTGCTTAATTTGTCCTGAACCCGGTGGTTCAGGACAGGCTAAGCTCAGAAGGGTCAGGGTGACTAGGAGTCAGAGCACAGAGCGGACAGCAGGACACAACGCAGCAGGACACAGCGCTGAGCTGGAGTGCTAAGGGAAATGGGGCCACTACACCTCATCTACACAGACCTCTTGAGTTCCAGTTTGTTTTTGACAATATGAAGATAAGATCTCTCACAGATGGGTGGTCATCCTGAAGTAATAAAAACTATCCCTCAAATAAATGTTGGCTAATACTTAACAATCCTAACACCAGAGGCTGACAAATTTCCTCTTCCTCAGCCCCAGTGAGAACTCTCGTCCTGCAGCTTGGCCTGGGAGCCATCATGGCCTTTTCAGTGCTTGTGAGACCCTCGGGCCACTTCTGTTTTGTTTTTAATAGTGCTGGGAAGCAAACCCAGGCAGGTGTGCAAGGCAGCGGCTCTAAGCTCTAACCAGGAGGCACATCCCCAGCCCCTAAGGCCACTGACTTTCACACCTAGGGAGTAACTGGTTAGCACTCTATTTGCCTGGTCCATAGGACATCAGACCAAGAAGGGCATGCAGATACCAGTCACTCAACAGTACGGACTGCAGCTGGGTACAATGATGGCTGCCCACATACTCCTGCTACAAAAGAGGCCCAGGCAGGAGGATTAAGGGTTCAAAGCAATACCGCAAGACATCATCCCCTGCCCAACATTTTTGTTTGTTCGTTTTTGTTTTTGTTTTTGAAGATAAGGTTTCTCTGTTGTAACTCTGACTGTCCTGGAGCTCACTCTGTAGACCAGGCTGGCCTCAAACTCACAGAGATCTGCCTGCCTCTACCTCCCGAGTGCTGGGATTAAAGGCGTGCGCCACCACCGCCTGGCCACCTCAACTTTTTAAAAAAGGTTACAAATAGCCCTGAGGCAGGAGTTGACCTCGACTAAGAAGGTCCCAAGATCTACTTTCAGCTCCACTGGAAACCATGTATTTCCAGTGTTAGAGACACCCCCCCCCACACACACACACACACGTGATATAGACAATTTGGGAGTACAGTGAGCCTCTCCCACAGACTAAAACAGCATTTTAATGTACATTTTTGTCTCCAAGGGTCTGGCCTGTATCCCACTGACTAGAACAACTGGTCACTCTACACATCTAATAGCATCTGTGCAATAGCTGACACTCTTGGAGTCCGACCTGCACAGGGTCATCTGATCACACCTCTGAACTTCTGCACCACCTGTCCCCTTCAATGCCCTGTGAGGAAGGTGCGTCTACTGAGTCTCTCCATCACCCACACGCTTACGCTAGCTGAGACTGCGGACCTCTTAGAGTCTGGGAGAGCACTTACGCCCCTTTGCATCCTCAACGGGCTCTGAACAGTACTGGCACATCACCTCTCAGATACAGAATACAGACCCTAAGGATCTTCCAGTATTACCAAGCCAACACCTCCTGACTCGATCATGAACTAGAATTCACTCCCATCTCCAGGCTGAGCATCCATTGCTGCAATATTCTTCTCTAAAAATCAGCAATCTGCCTTCCCAGAATGTATGCTAGATCTTCTCTCAGCCAGAAAGTCTGTTTTCTGATCTAGACAAATGGCAAAAGGGACAGCACGCCTAACTGTGTGCCGGGCCTACAATCTGGTATGTGACAGCACGTAAAGGAAGTTTCTACGCCTCAAGTCCTCTAAACACTGTAAGATTGTTCTGTGGTCAACGCCGCAGTCTCTAGTGAGCCATCTTCACTGTCCCTTGCATGAAAGAATTCATACATCCTGTGGCTTACTCAGCCTTCACAGGCACTAAAGTCATGTCAGCTCGATACACATACACAGGGCTGAACTGGGCCCTCCTCTCTATAAAAGATACCAATACCTGGGAAGCCCCAGGGTTCTTGTTTTGCATCAGGCAAACTCAATTCCAGGATCACAGAGAAAGGGCAGTTTCTCTTCTCATCTGCAGGAGCAAGTGAAAACAAGCCTCACCTGACCTGTCTGGAACATTCCTTCCCCAGTTCAGGTGTCTGGCAAACTATTCATCCGTCGGGGTTCAGATCAGAGAACAGCGTCTCAGGAAAGCCTGCCATGCCCGCCTCAACCGGCCTGACTCAGCAGCTTCATACCCTCCTCATGGCATCCATGGGCGTTCTCGTGTTAAAGTCCCACACACTGTCTTCTCACTAAACCCTGGAGGCCAGGGTCTTTCAGATACAGCCAGAAACAACCCAGGCCATCAACGCCTGGGATGACTTAACAGACATACCATTCCTGGGCCCCACCAGAATCTACGGAATCTACACTCGGACAAACCCCACTGGAGGTGACTGTGGATGTCACCTGAGGACAACTGCATCAGACATTAAGGTCCCTGAAAGAAAGGACCTAGCACCTTTGCGTCTGGCTACTCCCAGGAGTGAGAGCTCGGCAGGTAAGTAGCCCTGTAAGCCTGACAACCTGAGTTCAGTCCTGGGAGCATGATTATCACCAAGGGATCTTTACTTTAGACCATTGGCTTTGCAGGACTCCAGCACAGGGCTGTCAGAGACACGAGAGATAACACAACCACGTAAGCTGCGAACACTTGCGCCGGCAGTGCATGGACTGTAGAAGCCGAGGTGCTGAGGGTCATCAGAAGCCTTCTGGTCTAGACTTTTGCCAGGAAACTGTTCAGAAACCAGCCTAGAAAACTGGTGCTGGACACTGAGGGTTTTAATTCAATGCTAGCCACCACCTCATTCTCTCAGCTGAGTTGGGGTTCTGGGGACACACCAGTATATTCTGGCCACCCCAGTATAGAAGATGAAGGGATCTTGGTACATACAGTAAGAGATGGCTTCTCAGCTCTAAGTCAGTGCACAATGGGGCGCTGAATGACAGGTGTATGTGGTCACAGAACTCATTCGACTTCTGCAAAGAGGCCTGCAGCTTCTAGTTCCTGCTCCACTGCCTTAAAGGCCACACGTCCTTTAATGAGTGAATAGGGCAGAAAGACAACTCAGCAGTTAGGACTATGCATTGCTCTTTCAGAGGGCCTGCATTTGATGCCCAGCACCCACAACAGGTGGCTCAAAACCACCTGTAACTCCAGCTCCAGTATCCAAAGCCCTCAGCCTGTGTGAGCACCTGCCTTCACACACACCCCCACACAAAAGCACGCATACACACAAATTAGAACTAATAAAAGTAAACCTTTTAAAATGTTGAAGGGCCGGGGAGTCGGCTCAGTGGTTTACAGCACTTGTTGCTCTTCCAGAGGACCTGGGTTGGATTCCCAGCACCCACATAGTACCCGCATTCCCAGGGGATCTGACACCCTCTTCTGACCTCTGAGGGTACCAGGCACATTAGTGGTGCACATTAATAAATGAAGACAAAACGTTCACACACAGAAAACAAATAAACATAAAAAGCTCTTTAAAAATTTAAATTGTTAGCCGGGCGATGATGGCGCATGACTTTAAGCACTTGGGAGACAGAGGCGGGAGGATCTCTGTAAGTTCAAGGCCAGCCTGGACTGCAGAGTGAGTTTCAGGACAGCCAGAGTTACAACAGAGAAACCCTGTCTTGAAACAAACAAACAAACAATAATAATAAAATAAAATTGTTAAGAATATTTACATAAAAATAACAGTTAAGGGGCTTGGGCTGTAGCTCAGAGGTTCATTCCCTACCCTGTGCCAGGCCCTAGGTTCCACCCTGGCACCACACATACATACTTAATGCCAGCCAAGCAGCCAAGGCATTAGCATTTTACACACATTCTTCTGTGAAGTCCTCTTCAAGAAAATACTACTATTTGCATTTCAAGGATGGGTTCGCAGCCAGTAGAGGTCCCTGGAGGAGTCTGAAGGGTAACACATCTTCCTGCCTTCTCAGTCCCGTTCCCTCCCCTGTGCCCAGCTGCTGAGGGAAGCGGGGGCTTTGTCTGTCCACTCATTTCCAGGTACCGCTCAACATCCCCTCCAGTTCACTCTGCTCACAGGCTAGGGGCAGCTTTTCTTAGGGAGGGGCGCAAATGCTCCCAAAGGGGTGCCGCTGCACCAGCTGCAGCTTGGCAGGGGTAGGGGCTGAACGCTGCAGGTATTTTTCCCAAGCCCACTTTTAAAGGACTCCAGGCAACCCCTGGGAGACCCGCTCACCTTTCACTCTGCTCAGAGAGTAACCAGCTGGCTCAAGGCTCCCCTCTGGACCTGGGGTCTGAGCTCACCAGTGGCTTTGCTTCCCCTGGGGACAGGCAGCAGAGGGTGTGTGTGCCTGTCCCCACCCCTCTTGCAGCCCTGCTGCCGGGTACAGTTACACATTCCGATATAGACATGCCTCTCAGACCAGGGAGGGGGTGGGGGTGTCCGGCTCTCAGAAGCCCTGGAACAAATACTTGGCACAGTGTCTAAGCTCAGGGGCGGCAGCTGGTCCCTCGCTACTGTTCTCTCATTCCACACTGGGTTATCGGCAGGACTGAGGGCCCCAGCTTCAAACGGTGGCCCACAAATCAATCAAGTCTCTGCCACAGGGGTCTGTTTGCCTTGCAAATCGGCCAGCAGGCCAAAACAACCAGTTCCAACCCCATTCCCCTGAAGTGTCCAGGATAGCCCTCAGCCACACAGCCACAGCGTCAGAGGGAAGAGAGCTGTCATGCTATGGAGGCTCTGAGCCCACCCCTCCCCACAGGCCCTCAGAACCAGTGGACTGGGAAGAAATCTCTCCTCCTCACCAAATCACCAAAATGGAGAAGGAAGAAAGGAAGGTTAGCAAGAAGCCCACTCTGCCTCACCCTTCAACAGTTCCCTCTACACAGCTGCGCACACAGCTTCATGGCTACTGATAGAAAATCAGAAATGGACAGCCCTAGAGTCACCTCAGGGCCGTGGGGGTTAGGGATAATATGATGGCTCTGGAGGCTGGGAGCAACCAGCCAGCAATGAAGGCTGGGAATGTCTGTGGGAGCTAGCCTGTCAGGACTGAGAATCTTTCTAAAACATGCCCTCTACTCAAAGCAATAGTACAATAACAGATCCTACCCTCCCTCCCTTCCCTAGCCCGATCAGTGATCCACGTAGAACCAGTCAATTACCTGTCTAAGCCCCAAAGGGAAAGGCATCCTGCAAGAGCATCGTCCACTAACGTTAGCAACAAAGGGCTCTCAAAAGTTAAGCTCTTGGAGTGAGCATGGCCCGTGGTGGGCTGGCTGCTCGGCTCCCTGCTCTGCTCCCCTGCTCTGCTCGGCTCCCAGCTCCGTCTTCCAGAGCAAAGGAGAGAAAGTAAACAGAGTCCTGGGACCCAGCAGGCCGTCCGCTCTCCTCACCACTCCCCCCGCCTGGCCCCAACCCACCCCCACCTTCTCGTGACATATCTCAGACGCAGCAGAGCCCAAGCTGTCTGCCAAGGGGGAAATGACATCAGTTCAGGCACAGCAGAAGAACTTCAGACAGCTGCCGAGGAGTGCCGAGATGTGCAGTGAGCCCCGTGATGCCAGGACCGACCTAGTGCGGGACCTGGAGCTTCCCCGGCTCTGACCGGCCTCCCAGCTCATAAATCAAGTCTGGGAAACCAAAGAGAGCTGTCTCTCTGCATAAAGAGTAGTTCCCAAGGTATTGTTTCTCCTTGGGAAAGAAACTCAAGCCGGGTGACTGTAAGTTTCGCAGAAACGTTTCCACCCCCACCTCGTCACTGGCGGTGCTCAGGGAAGAGTAGCGCTTAGGGGCTGCCCCGCCCTCCCTGGGAAGGGGCAAAGGCAGAGGGGGCTGGAGGGGCAGCTCTCACAGCCCAGGTAGGATCCCTGGCTGCTGCTTAGGGCCCTCTGGAGTTAACAGTTCATAAACAGCCTGGGCAGTCCAGGTGCCAAAATCTTTCCTCACTTGTCTTATATAGGGTACAACAAGTCCCACCACACCCTCCAAGTTGCCAGTAGGGCAGATCAGCTATATTTAAACCAACGCTAGTTTCAGAAAAGCTTGCTCCTTTAACTTTGCCGTGCTTCCTTTTGCTAAGCTCAGTTCGTGGAGAAAACCAGCAAGCTTTGCCCAAGAAACGAAGACACTGGGGTCAGCCGTCCTGATCTGACTTTTCCTGGTTAGTGAGGCCGAGCCAGCTCTCCTCCCTAACAGCAGCGATAACCGGGCAGCGATTCCCAGACCTGAATCCTACACCAGAAACATGGAGGGCACAAGTTCCGTGTGTGGGTGAGGATTTGCAGAAATTACTCTTTTGGGTGTTTGGGTGTGACTTGAGATTGAACTCAAGGCCTTAGTCCCGATACCATACCCACAGCGGGGAAATGACTCTACAAAGTTTCAAAGGAAACTTAGAAGTGCAAAGTCATCTTTAGTAACTTAGACTGTGAATCAATTACCTTTCCCTCAACTCGGGAGTCAGTATAGCTCAACCGTGTCTAATTTTCTGCGATACTGTTCCCTTAGTGACACTTACTGAGGGCCCCACGACAGTGACACTGTGCTGGGCATGACTCACAAATTGCTATCTCGAACCCCCAGCTAGGACAAGAAATTAGCAAGGCACAGCACTTCATGCACAGTGAGGTGCCACCAGTGCCACCTGGTCATCAGACGCGGTGTGCTTGCTGCGTGGCGTGCTTGCTGCAGGTCACAGCTGATGGTCAGGTCACTCTGACTTTTCTGACAGGAATGAGTATGTCAAGAAGGCTGCGCACTTCTGTGAGGCTCCTTCAAGAACAGACCCCAACCTCACTGCTAAGGAGCAAAGAAGGGCTGGCGGATGGAGAGGTGGCCTCTGGGGTGTTCGGAGCCCAGAGAGCCATGTTGGGGCAAATGTGTTCCAAAGACATGCTCAGTCCGCCACATGCCCTCACAAACAGGCTAAAGTACCACATAGATGAGCTGGACATCGGGCTTAGCAGCCATGAAGACCAGCGAGGCGGCTCTCAGCCCCTTCCCCTCAGCTCCTGTTTCCTGGCAACCACCGGGAACCAGAAAACATGGGAAACACAATTTAACTTTGGCAAGCAAACCAGAAGAAACAGTGTCTTCAGTCTCTCCTGGGCAATTCTAGTCTGTACCGACCTAACAAGACAGACAGGCACCTGCAGTTCTCTGGAAAGAGGACCGTGATGTAAATGTTCCCATTTATCTATCCCACACCCACTGACCACCCACAGAGTGCCAGGCACTGTTCTCTAGTGCCAAGGATGCCACCATTACCAAGGAACTCCCACACCTTGTTGTGACAGGTCACAGAATTATCCCATATTTCCTTTTGTCTGATAGGAGTGTGGGGGAGGTGAGAATATCAAGCAACATATGCTAGCTTTGAACTCACTATGCAGCAAAGATGTCCCAATCCTCCTTCCTCTACCTCCCAAGGGCTGGGGTTAAGGTTCGAGCTATTATGCCTGGCTACATTTCTTTGGCCTTCTCCCTGCTCCCACATCCGTACGCATGGACGGACGTACCTCCCTCCCGCTCTCTCCCTTATGAAACAGATACTCATATAGCCCGTGCTGGCCACAGACACACTCACTGTTCAGCTAAAGAGGACCTTGACCTCCGGTCCGCCTGCCTCCATGCTCCTGGCTCCAGGACCAGAAGAGTGTGCAGCACAGCTGGTTTATGCGGTTGTAGGGACAGAACCCAAGACTTCATGTGTGCTAGGCAAGTTCTCTACTGAGCTACATGCCCAGCCCTCGCCTTTCCAAACAAAGCTCACCAACGGTGATTTGGGAAGGAGTAAAACTGCAGCGGTATGTCACAGACTGATTTCCTCCGCACAAATCATCCTTCCGTGGATGATGCTGCAGACAGGGCCTCTAATCAGTGGTGGTCTGGGTGTATCTTCATGCAAGATTATACATTTCTGAGCACAAGCCAGCTTCACCCAGAAGCATCACTGCTGCGCCACATCAAATGCCCTGAAAAGTGCTGACGATTTCTCACACTAACCTACTTCTTGTCTCAGCCCATTGGTGACGAGCCTTCCCTGAGCACTGAGATCCGGGGGTGAGGACAGAAAAGAACCGGTAGGGGTAGCTAATTCAGGCATTCTCAGGAAGATGAGCTCACTTTATGCCGTGCCTCAGAAACGTCACCACAACCTAGTACAAGTATCACTCCCACAGTCAGTCAGCTTTGGGACTGAAGAAGATGGCCTCTGCCGCCAGCTTGGGAGCAGAGCTGGGAGATTCTTTTATCTCGAGAGATCAGGCTCATACGCCATGAGCCAAAAATAGCAAAGCCCTCCTTCAAGCAATCTCCGTCATCTTCCTGTCAATGCAGAATTAAATTAAATGCTGGATTTACCAACTTAAGAAAGGAAGTCACACTAAACTAGAATTAAGCAGGATTACGTTGTCAAAATGCTGTAAGTTAACCACGGCTTACTGCCCGGGAGCAGCGTATGGGGCGTCCACTTATTGACTCAGCCCTCACCTCCCCAGAGAACCCTCCAGATAGCACGGCCAAAAATGCTACTCGTTGGGTTCTGGTTAATTTCCTATTTTAAGACATACTGCAACAGCACATATATTCACAGACTTCACTCTTTTATGCTGTCCATTTAAGTCTTTTGACAGTGTTTTTCTAGGCAATTTACGCATCTATAACTTTTCACTGCTGGAGTGGGAACAGAGAGCTGGTTATTTGTTCAATCCTAACCACGGGCCAGACTTTGGAACTGCACCTCACCAACCCCTCAACCCTACTACCCCATGATGTAGTGTGATCATACTGATTGGGGGCAGAAGCTGGGCCATAGGCACTGAGCTAGCTGTGGGAGAGCAAGATTTCACATGAAGGCTCTCTGGCTACAAGGGTCCTTTAGGACACAAGAGTCAAGATACCAGAGGACCACAGCAACCGGGGGGGGGGTGGGGTGTGTGTGTGTGTGTGAATGGCATAAGTAGATCTGAGGGTCAGGTGATGCCGAACAGATCTGCACACAGACAGCCCTGTGGTGGTGCAGCATCTCTTTGTACGACTCACCCTGGAGCTGACAGTGCTGTGTGAAGTACGGAGTCAGGGCCTTGGCACTCAATTCTGTGAACTCAGTTCTACTCAGCTCTACCAGGTAAGTGACTGGGAAAATTCTCATTTGTTCTCAATATACAACAGAGCCCATACAGGGACCAAGTTGGAGACATTCCTGGGCCTTGGCTCTCCGGTGCATTATAGAACTGTCCCTGCCCCAGGTCATGTAACCCACTGAGGTTACACAGGAGAGCTGAGGGCTAGGGTATCTTAGGGGTGTAAAAACAGAACAATGTTGTCAGAACAGGACAACTACCCATCTTCTGGGGCAGCAGGGCGTCTGCGGGCCCAAGGCAGCCTCGTTTCCAGGAGCTTTGGCAGCACAGACCATGCAAGATTTTATCTTTCTTGGTTTTGGGCACAGACCTGTTTATGTGCTAGAAGAAGAAAAAAAGTACCATAATGAAAGTTAGGGCGGGGGCAGGGGTGGGGGCGGGAGAGACATCTTTGTGTGGTAAGCATAAAGCTACGTATCAAGGAAATGATCCTCAAGTAATCACCGTGGGTGGGACTGCAGCCCCAGACAGGCATCGACGGGCTGCTGCCAAGCAGAAATGCAGAGGAGTGCTCAGCTGCCAGAAACCAAGAAACCTAGCTTATCTGTGTCCTGGAGCTGGACAAGGGCAGACGTGCAGACTCGTGGCAGACCTGCTAAGGCAAGAAACGTACACCTCACCAGACTTCTGAGCAGGACACGGAGTTCTGCGAGGCATGTGGCTCATTCCTCCCACAGAGCATCCTGAGAGGCCCAGGACTCCTTTCTTCTTCCGGGGCTTTTCAGTGAAGATGGCTGGGGAAACAGTACTTAGCTGCAATACGTAACCACTTGGTCCACACTGAATGATGTTCAGAAAAGGGAGATTCCAGCAGATAGAGAGAGTGCTGGGACACAGGCGGAAACACTTGCCAACAGTGAAGTGAGGTAACTGGCTCGAGGGTGCGCCCCCCCGAGAGGGGGGCTGGCATTGCACCTGGGCCTGTGTGGCTACAAAATGGTCTTCACACACACAGATAGCATCTTAAGAATAATTGTCACGCAGCCTGATTTGTCATCTCGTACTCATGGATGCCTTCAGCCACCTACAAGACTGTGGTGATGAAGTTAGTCTGGCCCTGGCGCGCGGGGGGGATTGGGGGGTGGTGTCGCTTCAGTGTGTGAGCTTCCCAGATGGGGGACAAAGGCAAGCACACGCTGAAACAAACACAGGCACCGCTAAATACAAGGGTTGGGTAGAAAGAGCCACTTAAGAGCTACTGAGGGCAGAACGGCCCAGGAGGTGGCTGCAAGAACATATACGGAAGCCGGGCTTGTGTGGGGAGAATGAGCACACTGTGCAGAGCCAAGCATGGATGGACTCAGGGATCATGGGAGAAAGAAAGAGACAAGAATCAAAGCATGGTGGTGCACATTTCCAATCCCAGTACTTGGGAGGCAGAGACAGGGGCATTACCACAAGTTTGAGGTCAGTCTGACATATACAGCGAAGTCTAGGCCAGCCAGGACTGTCTCAAACAAAAACAAAACTAGAAATTAAGAGGAGCAAAGATCAGCTGGTGGCAGCGGGTAGGAAGCTGTCCACGTGTGTGCCATGAGTACCTTCCAGCAGTAAGCTTTCCTGTGTGGGAAACGTGACAGAGCTCCACGAATCTCATTCCACTCAGTCTCCAAGGCCCACGCTTCAGGGCTTTGGTTATGTTTACCATCTCAATACGGCCTTGTAGCTGGCGTTGCTCTAACTGCCAGGGTTGGAGGAGACAGGAAGATACACTGATGGTACGGCCTCGGTGTGCTGTCTGTTGATTTCGGTTTTTAGAGATAGGGTCTCACTTTGTAGCCCAGGCTGACCTGGAATTCGCTGGGTAGCCCAGTGATCCTACTGCCTCGGCCTCCCCTAGTGCTGGCATCATAGGTGTGGGCCACCAACCTGGCTTTTAATCTCAATGTTTTAAGGAGGAAGAGAAGTCAAAAGTTGCAGAAGCCAAAACTCACTGACAAGTTTCCACTTCTGCAGTGAAAAGATCAGTCCACAGGCACCCTTCATGGGGGAGCGTCCACTCTCTGGGGTGCAGAGCCTGCTGAAGCTCGCAGTGACACTAGGCATCACTGACAACAAACAGACTCTTCCAGGAGCTGCAACTTGAGCTTCATGAAGGACAGAAGAGACTAGTTTTGTGCCAAAATGTGGGCTGTTTTTCCTACCTTGTAAATACTTCAACCCTAACCAAAGGCAAGTAGCCAAGAACCACATGGAAATTAGTAAGCTGTCCGCAGACACTTTTCACGTCTCCTAAACCACATTGAAATAAAAAGGCCAGGGACGTCACTCAGAGGTGGGGTGCTTGCCTAGTACACATGTGGCGCCATCTCCAGCACTGGAGGAGATAGTAAGGGACTGTAAAAGCAGAGGAACAGAAGGGGACAAGGTCACACCAACCACATGAGCCATACCCAGATGGGACAGGAAAGAGACATCTCAGGAAGACCAGCTCCCTGGGCCCCGAAGCCAAATTCTTTCATCTTTAGGTAAGCTTTGGGCAAGAAAATGTGGCCCAGTCCTTGGTGGGACTGCAAGTGCAATGGTGGCAGACCCCAGGAAAGGGCTTTCAGCACCTCAACCCGAAGGCCCTGTGTATCTGGAGAAAGCGCCTGGTGGCATTCCACACCCTCCTGTGACGTCAGCTGCCCTCCTAGTTACCTCCTCCCAGCCCTCCTCTCCTAAGGTCTAAGGAACTTGGGGGCACAGGTGCTTCTTTTTGGTTTTTTGATAAAGGTCTCATGTAACCTAGGTTCGGTGAGTCTCATGGATCCTAGGTTCAGTGAGTCTCTTTCTCAACAAAATAAGATGGAGGGCAGCTGAGGAAGACACCCAAGCTCAATCTTTGGTCTCTACATGTACACGTGCACATGAGCACGCGCACACACACACACACACACACACATGCACACACGCACACACACACACACGTGCAGAAGGAAGGGAGGGAGGGGGAGGAAGGAAATGGCTGAATCCCTAAACATGAGTACTAGTGACATTTCCCTGGCAAAGCCCCACGCTATCAGGAGAGAACCTGCAGTTGACCTAGGGTTCGGGGAGTTTGAGGAAGGGGTTGGGAAACCTTCTGTGCCTAATTTTTTTTACTTGTTTTTTGAGATAGTCTCATGTAGCCCAGGCTGGCCTCAAACCTGCTAGTTAGTAGAGGATGACCTTTATTCCCAGAACCTCCAGCCGCCTCCCAAGCGCTAGGGCTCCAGACCGTGGCGCCCGCGGTCTCGGTCTCACTAGCAGTGCATCTCTCATTTCTCAGCTGAGGAATTAAAAATATTTAAAGCATCTCAGAGGCAAAACTCCCTTTCTCATGGTGGCATGAGAACGTGAGCAAACTTCCTCACATTTCTTTGACGGCAGTATACAGGGTGAAGCTCCTGGGCGTGTCTCCAGGACCCAGTCCTGCAGCTGTGGTCACACCTGGAGGCGAGCTTCTAGCATAAAGGATGGTGAAACTGAATAGGGTCAAACTGGAAGCACAGCCTAAGGCACCGCACTTCCTGGATTTTACACAAAGGCTTGCTACACACTCCTTCCTTCGCCTTGGAGAGTCCAGATCTAAGGTTACACGGTCAAAAATGCAGAAGACAGCATTCAGGCAACTAATTCCTCCCTGGGGTTGTAAGGACAGTGAGAACACACCAAGCCAATGAGGACTCAGGGAGGGACCGAGAGGTCACACAGCACGGACGGACCTTTGTGTCACATGATGCCCAGCCATGAAAACACCCGAACCCTGTATTTCCAGCTCACTTCAAAATACCTTCATCTGGGGTCCAAATCATGAAAAAAGCAGTAGCCAGCCAGGCTTCCCTCCCAAAGTTTAGGGGAGAGCGCTCAAAGATGGTACCTGTCAATATGTTGTCGGAAAGCCCATAAGCAGAGAAGGTGAGAGACGCAGGACCAAAGTCCAGAATAATCCAGCATGTGACTCCATGCCCTCCAATGCAAACACCAGCACACGTCTCTGAAGAATGAAAGTACTAAAAATATATATATACAGGTGAGGTGACCGGATGTGCTCAGTTTGCAGCTGAGAGAATGAAGGAGACAAAGAAAAACGCTCCTCCGTGAAGGGAACGTCTGCGGACTGATCCTTCCACTCCAGGAGGACTGTTGTTGGATTACAGAACTGGAAACTGTTACCAGAAACCGAGCGCCAAGAGCTGCAGGCTGTCCCTGCTCTGAGAGGATCTACTGGGGAATCTAGTCAAAATCAAGAACGAGGGACCGATGAGACGGCGCAGCAGATCCAGCACTGCTGCACAAGCCCGACGGTCTGAGTTCAGTCGCTGGAATCCATGCTGGAAGAAAAAAGCCGACTCCTGAGAACACGCCATGGCATGTATGAGCCTGCCTGAACGCTCACGCTAATGATAACAGTACAACAACAACAAGACAGCTGGGGCTGGAGACGGCTCAGCGGTTAAGAGCACTGGCAGCTCTTCCAGAGGACCCGAGTTTGATTTCTAGCACCCACATGGTGGCTCACAACTGTGTGGGTATCCGACCCCTGCTTTTGGCCTCTGCAGGCACAAGGCACACACTTGGTATACAAATGTAGATGCAGGTAAACATTCACACACATAAAATAATATTAAAAAAAAAAAAAAAAGCGCAGGGCCCCCAGCAGCACTGTCGTCTGCGGTGTCTTTCCGGCCCAGTCGTCTCCAGCAGTGCGGCCTGCGTACTGGGAATTCCAGTGCAGCACCATAGCGCAGGCAGTCAGCCAAGCAGGGACCAAGAGGTACGAGCCAGGCTTCCGGAGGAAAGCTGCTGACAGGGTCTTACGCTGGATCCCTTCCTACAAGATTAACAAATTACTGTCCATTTCTTAGGATGTAATGTGGTATAACAGTTATGTTGAGCAACAGAATTTTTATCTTCTAAGAAATATTTGATTTTTCGGGCTCGGGTAGAACACATCTTTAACCTCAGCACTCGGTAGTAGAGGTAGCTGGAATTCTGTGAGTTCATGGTCAGGACTACATAGTGAGTTCCGGGATAACCAGGGCTACATAGTGAGTAATCAAAGAAAATATGTCAAATTTATCTAACTGGTAAGACTCATAGATTTCCTAACACAGGACCTTTCCGCATAACTGTTAGTTTATGTCTGTCCCTCCCTATCCAAAAGAGACAGATTTCTCTGGCCATATGGACCTTGAATCACAGAAATGGCTGGCCGTGGTGTCCTGGGCAATGCTAATAGTAGTGAGACAGCGCAGAAGTACAGCATCATCTGCAGGAGGCAGCAGAGGTACAGCATCCTCAGTGAGGCAGCAGAGGTACAGCATCATCTACAGTAAGGCAGCAGAGGTACAGCATCATCTACAGTGAGGCAGCAGAGGTACAGCATCATCTACAGTAAGGCAGCAGAGGTACAGCATCATCTACAGTGAGGCAGCAGAGGTACAGCATCACCTGCAGTGAGGCAGCAGAGGTACAGCATCTGCACTGATGCAGCAGAGGTACAGCATCTGCAGTGAGGCAGCAGAGGTACAGCATCATCTGCAGGAGGCAGCAGAGGTACAGCATCTGCGGAGCACACATAAGCACATTCCCAGTGCTGGGGAAAATAGAGGGAGAAGGCTCCGAGTAGTTAGACAGCCCTGGGTCATGAGTCTGAACAGTGGCACTGCCTCATCTGGAATGAACGTCAGAGACCACTTTAAAGGAAAAGTCACTGTCCCTTCTGTCAGATAAAGGAACTTACATTAAGATGGGCAAAAGACTGGATGTTTTCCCCCAAAAGACTTACACAAATGGCCAACTGAGAACATGAAAAGGCGGTGGCAGAGTGCTTGCCTAGCATGTATGAGGTCCTAGGTTTGATTCCCAGCACTGGAAAAATAAAAATGTAAAGTAGCTCCAGCACCCCAACCGATCAACCAAAACAAGAGTCAACACCATTAGTCATTAGGAAAACGCAAATCAAAACCACAAGGAGAAACCCTGTCATACCCTTCTACCACGGTACAGCGAAACAAAACAAAACAACCCACATTAGTAAGTCTTGGAAGCGATGAGAGACATTAGAACCCTCATCTACAGCTGCTGGGGTGTGAAGGGACACAGCTGCTTCACGGGCAGTCTATCCAGCTCTCCAAAGTTAAACATAGTGCCCTCAACAGCGCATGATCCAGCAGGTCTGCTTGGACTATATGCCAGGAGCGCTGAAATTTTACATAAACACTTACACATCAATGTTCACTGCAGCACTGTTCAAAACGGCTCAAACAACCATCGGCTGACGAATGCAAAATAAAGCTTAGCGTATCAGGGAGTTGGGAGGGGGAGATGGGGGTTGACAATATGTTTGTGCACATGTATGAAATTCTCAAAAAATAAAAATATAACTTTAAAATTAAATACTAGCCAGGAGTGGTGTCACATGCCTTTAATCCCAGCAATCTTTCTGAGGCAGAAACAGGTGGATCTCTGTGAGTTTGGGGCCAACTTGGTCTACACAGGAGTTCCAGGATAGTCAGAACTACATAATAGAGAGACCCTGTCTAAAAATAAATAAATAAGTAGATAGATAGATAGATAGATAGATAAATAAATAAATAACACAATAGAATATCAGTTGGCCACAAAAAGGCATGAAGGCCGGATACGGGGTGCAGCACAGACGAGCCTTGACAGAAGTCACACAGTGATTCTTCCCCCACCCCCCTTCCTTGAGGCAGGGTCTCCTGTAGCCCAGGCTAACCTGGAATTTAGCTTTGAGACCAAGGATGACCTTGAACTTATGATCCTCTAGCCACCCACTCTGAGGGCTGGGACGACAGGCATGCACCCCCACATCAGTCTTAGGCAGTACCTAGGATCAAACCCAGGGCTTTGTGCATGGTAGCCAAGCACTCTACCAACTGAGCATGCCCCAAGCTCTGGGACTGCTTTCTGAAGTGATGAAAACCTTCTGAAATTCAGGGAACAGATGGCAGCGGCCCAATACGTAATACAGTTGTACATAAACTGAAAATTGCTTTTCCTTCATTGGACCTCTGAAGGCAATATGGCCCTTGCCACCAGCAGGTCCACTGCAGTCTCCCAAAAACCCAGCCACAGTTGTTACTCTTGTCGCACGTGCTCAATCACTAAGGACTCAGAAGTATGAAGCCAGGCCAACATGAGTTCAAGGCCAGCCTGGGCTGAGTATGTGCTGGCAGTGTTCCTATCGGTACTCGAGGATACAGGCATCTCTGAGTTATTAGTCAAGACATCCACTCAGTGAAAGAGGTCATGCTAGCTCTTTGTACATAAAACAAAAAAATTTAAATTCTTAGGGAAAAAATACTGAAAACCATGGAATCATATTCCTGAAAAGGGTAAATTTACACTTTATGAATTACATCTTTATAAAGCTGTAAATCCTCCCCCCAAAAACACTCTCAGAAACTGCCCTTACTTCACCTCTGTGTGACAACACAAGCCTACCATAGCGTCACATGGTTCAGCGCTATGGCCGCGCTGGCTGACAGACTGTAAACTCCTACACCTCATACACGGTGCCCATCCCCACTGAGGTGACCTCATTGTTCTTCTCAAGAAGGGTAAGTGAGCGCCAGGAAGAACAGTGCCTGTTGTGCCATAGGTGTGTGGTGTAGCTTGTTACCTGTGAGCCAGGTGTGGTGGCGCATGCCTATAATTCCAGAACACAGGAGGCAGGAGGATTGCAATTCTGAGGTCAAGCTGGGTTGCATAGCAAGTTCCAGGCCAGACTAGGCTAAAAAGAAATAAATAAAGCAAGAAAATAAATGCTGGGAACACATAGGCCTTGGGGACTAGGAGTTAACTAAAACAGATTCTTAATCCCTCCACTGTGGGAGGCTCTGAGGGCCTTGTGCTCAAAGATAAGCGCCCAGGGAATGTTAAACACTCAGGGTTGCTCCTTCAATGCATGTAACGTGCTATCAGCCAGAAGGCTGGGAGTGGGTTAACAGCATGGTGACACCTATGTGGCCACAGCAGATCCTTCCCAGACCCTTATGAGCTTCAGCCTACAGAACCCATCTTTATGGGAGATGTCACATGTACTTTATAAAGAGTTCAATGTGGTCACGGCTTAAGCTTTACTGCGCACAGGGGACTGAGTTCATCATCACCGGGACAGTTCTCACCAAATCGTGTTATGCTTAAACATGCCTAAAATAGGCTACTTGGGGTTGGACTCCCCAAGTTTGAGCAACTCTGGCTACTGAGTCACGTCTCACTGAACACCTGCTTCTTGTGGATCATCACTCTGCTGGCCATGATGGTCCCAGAGACAACTCCTAACCCGCCCCCAACCCCTACCCATGGACACTCCGCTGAGATCAAATACTGGACCCAAGAATAAAGTCTCAAGGCTCCCCCCCAAAAAGGCTAACATTGCGCACTTACGATGTGGCAGGCGCTATGTTTTACAGGTATTACCTGTAAGCATTAACTCCCACTATAACTCTATAAGCAACAGGCTTATTATCCCCAATTCATAGATGAGGGAATCGAGTTGACTAGCTTAAAGTTCTCCAGACGGTGGGGTAGAGCTGTTTTCCAATGCAGGTGGCCAGACTCCTGAACTTGCCCTCTTAGCAACGCTGCTTCCAAGTGTCCCCACATCTTCAATGGCCACACAAAAATTGCTCGGAGCAGAGCACGGTGGCTCATGCCTATAATCCCAAGACTTGGAAGGCTGAGGCGGCAGGACTGTTTCAAGTTCAAGGCCACCCTGGGCTAAATGTGAAATTCTGAAGGAAGAAGGGGAAAGAAAGAAAAATAGAGGGGTCAGAGAGGGCCTTGCTGGCACGCTAAAGGGGAGGGGAACACAGGCACATGACTGACTTGTGGCAACTGGCACCGACCGGCACTCTCCTAACACCACCTGCCTGCCGCACCCGTGGGCCACAAACCACTTCCTTTGCACCTAGGCAAGCCTGCCTAGCCTTCAACTCCAGGCCTGCTGTCCTTGGGTGAACCCTGTCCCTTGTTCATGGGAATTCTACACTGCAGACGGGAAGGGGGCTGGAGCTAAGCAAACAAGATACGGATAGGCTCTTGAGGAAGTAGACGGAAATCTTCCAAAGCTGCCAGCACTGGGAGTCAGAGGCTTGCCACCAAGGGCACGTGGAAGGCACAGGCGAGCGTGTGGAGCTTGCACAAGGGGGGGGGTGATGAACCTGTGCACACCCTGCTGACGGAGTGTAACTAGATAGGACCACCTGGAGAGCAACGCGGCACCACGCCCCACACTTTAGATATACCTGACGTTTCCTGCGGTTCTCCATTCCATGTCCCAGAATCCGGCAGAAACACAGAAGAAACATGTTGCTCTATAGAGTGCTAAACGAGGCAAGAGCTGTTGCAGCACATTTGAACCTTTCTCCAAATGTCATTATCTGATTGATAAGCTTCAAGTCGTCTGCTGTTTCTGTGTCTGGTCAGACTGCCATGTAAATTTTTAGACCAAAGCTGGTCCCTTGGGAGGTAGAGGCAGGCAGATCTCTGTGAGTTCAAGGCCAGTCTAGTCTACATAGTGAGTTCCGGGACAGCCAGAGCTATGTAGAGAGACTGTCTCAAAAAACCAAACCAAAACCAAAAAGGAAGAGGAGGAGGAGGAAAAAGGAAAAAAAGAAAATTTTGGACAAACAAGATAAACTGGAGGATGGCACCCCGAAACTAGTATGTAGCAATGTGCAGTGTGATCATCACTCTCTCCATGAACACAGGCTTCCAATCTGAAAGAATGTGTAATAAAAGAGTTACAACACCAGATGCCTCTTGCTGGATATTTGAAAATCAAAATAGACATGTTTTCTAACTTCACTCTGGGACCCACCCTTCCAAACCACAAGACTCTTGTACTGGATTACATTTTATTTTCACCTTTTCCAAAACAACTTGTGAAAGTTCAACCCTATAAAATTCTTGAGATCTTGAATCAAAACAGCCTTGGCGCCATGCCGGCACTGGCGTGGGCAGACAATCTACACAGCTCACCCAGTTCACCTGGTGCAGTGGTGCATTCAGGGGGCAGGGGCAGGCAGATCTCTCTGATGTCAACCTGGTTGACACAATTACACAGTCAGTTCCAGGCCAGCCAGCGACACACAGTGAGACTGGTCTCAAAAAAAAAGATATATAACTCATTTTTTCCCCACAGAAGAGAGTGTAGGTGGATAAGAAGACCCAGTAAACAAAACTGAGCTGAGTAACCAGTCTCAAAACCCTGTTCCCTACAGCACTGGCTACTGGAAGTCTGAGGTGACCTATTTTAATCCCCACACTAGGAATGCCCAAAACTGGCTCAACAGGCCACAGGGTTCAAAAGGATGGGATTCTCTTCTCCTTTCCCGACCTCCCAAGTTGCTGTGTTCCCGATTTATCTGTTTGTCTGTGGTTTCCGCATCCCACACACAGCCCAGGCCGGACTCAGCTCCACCTAGTGGAACTGAAAAGCACATCTACAGGAAGCTGCAGGTCCTTGTCGACAGTGTCCCTGTCCCCGGTGGCTGTTTTTCACAGCTGTGCTGTTAAACTTGGAATTGAGGGTCCCCGGAGGTACACAGGATGGAAAATGAACTAGGTCACCGACGGTCACACAAATTAGGCCTAGTTGCAGATAGCCTTCAACTTAGCCCTAAGAACTAAGACAAGCAATGGAGATGTCCTCTCAGGGGTACGGTCGGCCAGACACTCAAAAAGCAGTTGTTTTCTGAACCCAAAGCCATCCAAGGTGCCCAGAGCACTTATAAACACTTGCCTGCAGGTTCCAAGCACAGACAAGCTACATCCAGGCCTGACCAGAGGCTCTCCTTTAGACTCAGTCTCACCCAGGACACTGGGCCTCCCCTGCAGCAGAGGCTGAGACCACTCAATGGCTTCCACAGGCTAAGTGTGCGTGAGAACAAACCAGAGATCCGATGGCCAAAGGCGAGCCAAGCCTTGGAGTGGGGAAGGGAAAAAGTTCTAAAGACATGAGTCAGTTAGATTTGGTTATGGGACCACAGAGGACACTGAGAAAAGGAAGTAACTGGCCATCGGGCTGCCACTGGGGCAAAACCAAATTATGTTCTTAAACTGAAACCACAAGGGCAGATCAAAGCAAAAGGGAAGAAAGTTCACGACTGGGCGAGTGGGGGTTGAGGGTACCTGCTCACCGAGCCAGAGACCAGAGCCGGCTTTCATCCAGAGGTCTGATGCTGGCTGACAAAACAAAGCCGACTGGTAAAGGGCGTCAGGACATCACTGATGTTCAGCACGTCAGTGCTTTAAACTGCCCCACCTGAAACTTGCTGCCAGGGCAGGGGACAGCTCAGTGGGAAGGAGGGCCCTCCTGGTAGGGGAGAACCCGAGTCCCATTAAGTTGTCAAGTGCACCTGTGTGAACACACACACACACACACACACACACACACACAATAAGTAAATAACTCTGAAAGTCGGCAAAAGCTGGCGTCATGAAATCCACACGCTGTTACTCTTGGTAGGAGGCCTAACCTCAAACTGCGAACAGCAGACGCTGGAACCAGAGGATTTCTTACCTCGGGCCAGACAATTCCTGGTTGCAAGAGGCTGTTGAGCAGTGTGGGATGGTGAATGTGCCCCTGGGTTTCACAGGGGGGATGCCAGCTACACTCTCAACACACTGCCATACACTGACAAACGTCCTCTGGAGGGGGCAAAACGACCCCCAATTGAGAACACTATTTTAGACCCACAGACTCACCATGAACAGTGGTCTACACGCATAACCGACAGGAAACCCTACCTCCAGATACATCAAGCAGGGCACAGACCTCAGTCTCCCGAGACAGTTGTCACTAACATGCCAAACAAAGCAAGAACAGTAGTGATGATTATTATGTTTCATCACTGAGTATATTCTAAAAGTCTTTCCTATATTGAATTTCCCCCTCATACGTCTGTAAGATACATGCTAACGTTGTTCTTATTTTGAAGATGGGGAAACTGAGTCATAAGAAATTATTCACTCGATAGTGTCACATTTGGAACTCAGACGGCCGGATCCCACGACCTAACCAGGGTGTTAGGCCTCGCCAAACCCGCATGCTGGAAGCTGTTACATCGCACTGCCCAGGATCTAGTCTTCAGTGAAAAGCAAACACCAAAGCACTTGGAAAGCAGTCTAGCGGTTCCTTGAAGAGTTATTCGGAGCTACCAATTGACCCAGCAGTCAGGTATCTCCACGGAACTGAAAACATAAGCCAGCACAGAGTACACTTGTAACCCCGGCACTGGGGAGACTGAGGCAGGAGGAATGACATAAATTGTAGGCAGCTCAGATACAAACCGAGACACTATTAAAAAAAAAAAAAAAAAATCAGTGGGCCATCAAGATGGCTCAGTAGGTGGAGATGCCTGCCATTGAGCCTGGCAATCCGGAACCTCTGGAACCTGTCTGCTGAGACAACTCTTGTAGGTTGTCCTCTGATCGCCTTGCCTACTGTGCCCAGGCACATACATGGGAGAAGTGTAATCAGCCCAAATGCCCACAAGGGATGAACGGATAAATATAAGAAATGAAGTGGGGTTGGGGAGATGGCTCCCTAAGGGAGAATACTTTATCTGTAAGCATGAGGACCCGAGCTCAAATCTCCCACACCAACACAAAGTACTGGGCGAAGTGTGAGCCTAGAACCCCAGCACTAGCCGGAGGATCCCGAGAGCTCCTTGTTCGGATAGCACAGCCAAGGCAAGCTGCAGTTCAGTAAGACTGTCTCAAGGCAATAAGATGGGGTGACAGTCCTGCTCTGGGCTCCTCCGCACGTGTGCACAAATAGGGCCACAGGCCCGTATACTCACACACATGCACCACACACAAAAAGAAATGAGGAACTGATGCTACAGCACAGGACAACTGTAAAGGCATTGTGTTTAGGAAACTACTCCAGTCAGGGTCCTGCCCACAATGGGCAAGTCCAGGGAGACAGAAGGACTGGCCGGTACTGAGGGCCTGTGGTAGCATCTGGGATGACTGCTAGCTGTCATGTGCTTCCTTCTGAGGGTGACGAAATACTCTAAAAGGTTAGAGAGCAGTCGTAATGGCTATGCTATTCTGCAACCATATGAAAATAGGCAATTTATGTCAGTGTTTGTTGTTTTTGAGACAGGGTCTCACCATACAGCCTTGGCTGGCCTGGAACTCACTATGTAAACCAGGCTGGCTTCAAATTTAATTAAGGTTTTTTTTTTTGTTGTTGTTGTTGTTTTGGTTTTTCAAGACAGGGTTTCTCTGTGTAGCCCTGGCTGTGCTGAACTCACTCTGTAGACCAGGCTGGCCTCGAACTCACAGAGATTCTCCTGCTTCTGCCTCCCAAGTGCTGGGATTAAAGGCGTGTGTCACCACCTGGCTTTAATTAGGTTTTTGAAAGTGTGAAAATATCCTAATTAAAATAATATAAAAATTAAATATGGTTACAAATTCAGTTTCTCGGGTACCTCGGCCAAAATACAAGTCCTGGCAGCCACAGGTGGCTGAGCAGCTACGGAACTGCACAGCCCAGGCAGAGGTCACTTCCCACACCACGGACAACAGATGACCTTCCTCGGCACTTCACCCAATGCGGCCTCCCTGTCACGACTCTGCACGCCTACACTCAGCTTCCACACAGGCCGCACATCACCCCCGTAGCTCTCCAGTTCCCACGCACGCTGCCCACCTCGGACTCCGTCTCCTGCATAGCTGACTTCACAGCAGTCCTAGTCTCCACGAAACTTCACCGGGCTGCTCGTCCTCCTCCAGCCCCAGCAGCATCAAATGCTCCCTCTTCCCCTTTGCACCTCCACTTTAGAATGATCCCCGTGGATTACAATTCGCGTGCATGCATGTTACACCCTCACCCCAGGTTACCAGATCTTGGGGTCAGGGATTCTGTTCCACGCTTGGTGGTTCCCAGAGCCTGCTGGAGTTAAGAAATGTCCACTAATCTGAATTCCAATGGAAAGGTTTATTATAGGGACTCAGGAAATGATTTTCGATAATTGCTCACTTTGGAACACCAAATGGCCTAAGAAAACAAGGAAAATGGGGCTGGATTCTATAAGCCACACAACCCCATGCTTCTGCAGGAAATTATGATAGTGACAGCCCTGAAATGTTATTTATAATCATCAGAAGCTCGAGGTTATCCTTGACCACATGGCAAGTTCAAGACTGGCCTGGGATACTTAAGACCTTGGTCTCAAAATAATGAGAGGGTGTGGGGGATGGAGCAGGGCTTGTGGTACTTGTCAGTATCCTGGCACTCAGAGGCGAGGCATAAGGATCCCAGTTTTACAGCCTGTGAATGGAGTAGGGGTTCTAAGCTAAAACCTAAGACACGGGAGGGGAGTAAAGGAGACACGAAATCAAGGGGCAGAATGGGAAAAACCTTGAACAGGGACCCAATCAAATTCCAAGTTTTAGGCTGGCAGAGGAACTCTAGGGATGGTGTCTCTGGATGGTTCCCAGACCGCTGGCTGGATCACCTCAAGGATATAGACATTTCTGCTAATACTTTAAACAACACAGTCAAGTATTGGGGTTGGATCTAAACAACATCAGAAGGAAAGCAACTCTACGTTATCTCAAGCATAAATTAACTGGAGGAAGCAAATGCCAAGGCCTTCCTGCCTGCAAAATGCAGCTTTTTATTCTTTTCAGATTCGAGGCGTCCCATCTGTGAGTCATGACGACCTGTGAGAGACTTACACAGAAGTTCCTGACTATGGTCCCAGGCTGATGAACCTTCCTGGTCTGCATGGCACGAGACAACTGTTCGATGAGGAGCAGGTAACAAGAAAACGCCACTCGTGGATACGCATTTCAAATATTAAATATGTGTGTAGCTGAGCATGGTGGTGTATACCTGTAACCCTAGCACTTTCAAGCTGAGGCAGGAGAGTCACAGGAAGTTCAAAATCGGCCTGGTCAACGTATTGAATTCCAACCAGGGCTATAGCTAACAAGACCCTGTCTAAACTACACCTACCCACACCCAACCCCAGGCCAAAAGAGATCCCAACCAGGTGGCCCAATGGTTATGGCATTAAGACTGCTAAGCCGTGCAAAATAAATAAATAAACAAACAGAAAAAGATGGTATTTGACAGATCCATTTCAGGGAGGGAGATACAGTGAGGTACCCACACCACCTCCACACAGAATTCAAGGTGCCACCTAAGTGATGGGGGAGAGGTCACTATAGAAATAAAGACCTGATCAGGATGTTCCCTGACAGAAGCTCTCTGTAACTTTTTTCCCTTTTTGATTTGTACAAACCAAAACCCCAAACAAAAAACATAAACTGACCAAGCTGCGGTGGATTCAGAGTTAATAATTATATTGTAACTTCCATTCCAAAGGTTAAAAACCAAAACCCAAATTTCACCATAGATATCTGGTATAACTGATTGGACAGGAGGACACAGGGACTGAGGGTGGAATGAGAACGTAAAAGATGTCAGGGTGACGTATGGAGAGGCTAGGACGGAGTGGGCGGCTCGTAACAAAAACTGCAGGAACTGTATGTAACCACACAACCACTGCGGTCAGTGCTAGCACCCAACCAAACGGAACAAAGTACAGATGCCACCTTGTCCCCAAAGTAAGTATTGGGAGTGCCAGAAACATGGCATGAAAACAGCCTGTGATCGCCAGCCGTAGTCAGAGCCTTACACTGAAGCTCCTCTCCCACCTCTCACACCGCCCCCCCCAGCCTCCCACACCAAGCTCCAGGACAGGGCAGGAACCCCCACTTCCCAATCATTTCCCTTGAAGAAGCGCGTCCAGTTCCTACCAGCAACCAACCTACTTCCAGAGGCTCCACATTCCTAGCGCAACCCCCTAGCAAGGTGGCTGGCTCTTGGAACGGCTCTTGGAGGCAATCACAGAAACAGGAAAGCAAGCTCATTCTGTATTCTGTTCTGCCAAAACCTATGCTTAACTGTACCAGTCCTGAGAGCTGTAACTTCTCTAGGAGACAAATCTGTCTCTCCTGTGTCGGTTCATGGCTTTATCTAAGAAAACAAAGAACCTCAACAAAGGCTAAAAACTAAAAATTCCCTTCCCTAGAGAGCAATATATCCAAGGTCATAACACGAGCTCTATTTCTTTCACAAATTATTTCCCAGAAAAATACTCCCCCAATTAAGACACAGCACCAGATAAGCTGACCAACAAAGTGAGTATACACATAAAGGAGAATATCAACTGGTCACAATGTGAATGAACCTTAAAACACGACGGTACGAGAAAGAGGCCAAACACCAACGACACCACATAAACTGTAGCATTCTGTTACACAAAATATCCAGAACAGGCAAATCCACAAAGGCAGAACGCAGACTGGTGGCTGTCAAGAGCTGGGGTTGGGGGATGGGGGTGGAGACAGGGAGTAACTGGCTAACGGAGACAGGATTGTCTTTGGGGTGAATCAACTGTTTTGGAACTAAACAGAGGTAGTGGTTGCACAACACTGTGAATGTACTGAGTGATACCACTGAGTGATTCACTTTAAAACTGTTGATTCTGTTATGAGAATTTCAACTCACTTGAAAATCTACCAAATCTCAGAACTTGAGTGTCTGAAGGAAGAGCATCTTGAGTTCAAGGCTAGCCTGACCTACATCGCAAGATCCCATCTCAAACAAAATAAAACTCAATTATTTGTGGGTTTTGTCTTTTGTTTTAGGAAGAGGATATTCAAGAGCAAAACAAGACACATATGTGAAACGGTGGCCCTGAGGGGAAAGGTAAGTATTTTGCTAGCAATTTCTGCTCTTCATCATAACATGAAGTTAAGCCCTAAGTTGTACAGGCTGTCCCTGCGCTGTCTGTGCATGTGAATGCCTTCCTGGGGAGGGCGGCAAAAAAAGACAATGAAGGAAATATAGTGAAGAAAATAGAATAATAGAACCTTCGCCAAATTTATCAGAGGAGGGGGGAATCCCCCTACAGCACCCCACCCAATTTGGCACCAAGAGTAACGCTTCAATTAGGGTTTCAATTAGGGTTTCGAAATGCCAGCCCAAGCTGGATCAGCACAAGCAAGCTTCTCTGCCTGGACAAAGAGCAAGCCACCCAGCAAGAAAAGCTAGGGTGCTCTATTTGCTGCCGGTATTGGCATCAGAACCACCTTTTGCTCAAAAGCCCTGAGCTGGCTCGGATCAGTATCAGTGACTTGTTCTTCCCAGGGCAGCCAGCCTGACAGCATGGGCTTCTTCCAGCTAAGATGTGCCCCTCCTCCTGAGGGGTTCCACTCTGCATTCATCCCTCCTACCTTCCAAGAAGCCTACCTCCAACAACACGCCACCAACGGGCAATGCCTTGCAGCATTAAAAACAGAGCCAAGATGCCCTTAGAACTTTCCTTTGTCCAGAAATAAACATTCTGTCGGGCCCTCCTCCTTCTGGGGCCAACTCAGTTACCTGTGATCCCTACACACATTGGTGTGCAGTGCAGCCTCGGGCTCCCGACTCCACTGCGGAGCAGAGATGAGCCCCACTTGCGCCAGTGTGCATCAAAATCCAAGAATAGTCCCTCCAGTGCACCTAGCATACCTGGCCTCTCAAAGGACCCCCAAGTCGCCGGGCACCATTGCCTCTGCCATCTTCCTGACGCCCACATCGTCACAGGTGTCCCTGAGCTAAACAACCAACGCCCCCCTCACCGTGTCCACGCTAGGCACGGGAGTCCCTCTCGAGAGCACTCTTCTCTTTGCAAACAACCCTCCTTGAGACCCCCCCGAGCCAGGCCTCGACCACCCCGGGCCCTCAGCCTGGCCCAGACGCCCTCCCCTTACCTGCGGGGGCTCAGCCCTGACTGACAGGGGGCTGGGCAGCGCCTGGAGGAGCAGGAGCGCCATGCCACCCAGGAGCCTTCTCCTCTCCATCCCCCTCCTGCTCCTGCTCCTCCGCCACGGCGCCGCCACCCCTCCTCCTCCTCCCTCTCGTCTTCCCTCTGCTTCCTTCTTCCCTTCTTTTCCTGTTTCGCTCTCCCCTCCCGCTTCCGGCTCGGCTCCACTCCGCCCCAGGCAAATGCCCTCCCAGCGGCGGAGGAGGGCTTCCAGCTCCCAGGCCTCATTGGCTCCTACCCTTCGTCCATTGGTCCAGACAGCTGTGTGTCAAGCTCGAGTCGCAGCCCACCTCGTGCTGGGCGATTCGGCCAATGAAAAGTGGGAGGAAGCCGGGCCATCTTGAACGCTGCGAGGCGTGCGAAGGTGCCGTGCGCCCCGCCCCCCGCCCCGCCCCCCGCTCGCCCCGCCCCGCCGAGAGTGGCGGAAGTGCCGGCGTGGGGACCGGGGCCTCCGGGTGCGTTGGAAGGGTGGCCGTGTGCAGCCATTTTGAGTGTGGCGGAAGTGTAGGTTCCCACTGTTAAGGGGTGGGAGGTGTGACTCCAAAGAGAAGGAGGACAGCTATGGTCTACAGACCCGTGGTGCCCTCTGTATTAAAGTACAGGCAGTCCTGGCGTGGAGACCCCTTTCCGGTCTCACCCAAGCAGCAGCTTCGGTCCAGAATTCCCCATTAGGTAGTTCCTCTGTTTGAGACAGTGCTCTTGCCAGCCCAAGTTTCAAGGACAAAATTCTTAGGACTCTTCTCGGAAGCAGCTCTGACATCCACCGCTCGTTGTTGTATCTAAATGAAAATGGCTTTCCTGAGCCCTGCGGAGTAGAATAGCCAGTTCTCCAGCCTCTCAAATCCCAACCGCACACACCGTAACAACAGTACTAGTCCACACAAATCCAAGCATTACAATGTAGCGGCTTCACCTTGGAGAACACTTGTCCCACTGGGAGGGGGCTGTTCGACTCTGGTAAATGGCTTGCATGGGCAAGGCCCTGAGTTTAATCCCCAGTATGGGCCTAAAGGGAAGGAGAAAGGGAAGAGATACAGGGAGGGAGAGAAAGGGTGTGAGGGGAGACTAGACTTTAATTACTTACAAAATGTATTAGGTTAGTTTTTTGATACTGGTCTCCCCATGTTGTCCATTCTAGCCAGGAACGATGTAACTCAGGCTACCCTCAAAGTTGTAGCAAGTTTCCTGTCTCAGCTTCTCAAATGCTGTGATTCTGCCTCTGTCTTGATCTTGGTTTCTTTCCCAAGTGCTATAAAAGGTCAACAGGCCTGGTGGTGGTGGTGGCGGTGGTGGTGCACACCTTTAGCCCCAACACTCGGGAGGCAGAGGCAGGTGGATCTCTGTGAGTTCCAGGCCAGCCTTGTCTAAAGAATGAGTTCCAGGACAGTCAGAGTTATTGTCAATCTCTAATTTCTCCATCCGTCCTTCAAATCAAGCTCCTTAGAGAAGATTGAGTAGCAGGCAAGAGCTAAATTATTTTCACAGCAGAGTGTCCCCTAATTCTGGCCAGGCTCGGTCACCATTAGGGAACTGTGGTAAACACAAGGGTTTCCATCATTTCCTCCTTACAGATGAAAGCTACTGGAAAAAGAAAACACAAAACCCTTCGCATATGGATCAGTAGTTCCCGTGTGATGAATACAAAGCCCTTGTATTCATCGTAACTGCCTTTCAACAACCCACAGCCAACTCAAAGCAGTCCGATGGAACACCATCTGATGGAAGACAGCAATTCAACACTCACCTGACAGTGTTGTGGGATATTTCATACTCATGGAAAATATTCCCGTAAGCGGTAAAAGTGGAAGGGCATTTTCTGATGCCTTGCAACAAGTAGGAGAACCACTTCCTACCTGCTAAACAATGGAGTGGCCACCCAGTTCTCCATATGAATGGGCCATCCGTTAACCTTAAGGTAGATGAAGGTTAGGCTCCACTCATTTGTATATTGGAGGGCTGGGTGGAGACAGGGAGGATTTGGAATGAAAAAGCACCTAGGGCTGGGGCAGGGAGGAGAAGAAAAAGGGAGAGAGAATCCAGAGGAGAGAATGGGGTGAGAAGCAATGGAGTGAGCTCTGCCTGAGCCGCCTGCTTATGGACCCAAGACTTCTCATGGCTTGTAATTAATAAATACCTTGGAAAAATCAACCATAGACATTTATTGACAATGAAGGTCACCTTGGGTTCCATCCCGGAACCTCAAAGGAGAAATCAAATCATCTCAAAATGCCCCTAACCATGACATACTCTTGATGTTTTCAAAAGAAAGATTATCTGAGCCAGGTGGTAGTGGCGCATGCCTTTAATCCCAGACACTCCCGAGGCAGAGACTGGCAGATCTTTGAGTTTGGGGCCAGCCTGGTCTACAGAATGAGTTCCAGGACAGCCAAGGCTACATAGAGACCTGTCTCAAACAAACAGAAAACCCAAACAACACAAAAATTATGTGTGAGAACAGGTATGCCAAGAGGCTTAAAGATTTGGTAGGCTAAGGGAAGGCTACTGCTTAACAGAGAATACAGTGAGAAAGTTTTCTCAAGTTTTATGGGTTTTTTTTTTTTTTTTTCCTGTTTGTCTTTGGCATAGAAAAGCTGAATCCAGGTCTCCCGTCTTTAAAAATCTGGCTAAAAAACATACTTTTGATTGACAACGATGTCTAATATATGCAAATCTGGACAGCAAATCAATGAGGGGTTGGGAGGGATGGGAGTACGAGAGACAGGGGAATGTCCACTAATGGACTGGGGGTTTCTTCGAGAGATAACAAAAGTGTTCTGAATTACAGTAGTGACCAACTAGACAAGTTTGTGACTAGATCGAAAATTACTAAGTCATACAATTCAGAAGGATGGATTTGGCTGGGCTTGGAGGAACATGGCTGTAATCACAATCTGTGGTGAAAGTAAGAGTCCAGGATAGCCTGGGTTCCATCAAAAAGAAAACATCAATTTCATGGTATGTGAGCTACATTTTACTTTTTTTAAGTGGGTGTGGGGTTAAAGTGCAGCTGGGACTTTAGCATCATCTCCTTCAGTGCAACTGCATGGTGTCAGATCAACACAACCAGTGTCCCCAGGAAATGGGTGCATACACACACTCTCAGGCTCCACCTCAGACCTCCAGAATTGGAAACTGATCTTCAGGTGACCCTGGTATACATTTCCCCTTTGAGGCAGGGTCTCTCTACATAGCTCTGCTGACCTGGAATGCACTAGGTAGAAGAAGCAGGGATGCCTCAAACTCATGAGGATCCACCTGGCTCTGCTTCTCAAGTCCTGGAATTAAAAGTCTGCCCTGCTGGGCCTACTCTACATTCCTAAGAGCCACAGCTACAGGGTAGGAGAAACTTACATCAAAACTCTATGACACAGAGTCCCTACTGCATATACTAGTTTTCTCTTTTTAGAATCCTTTAAGAGATATAAAACCATTTTTAGTTCCCAAGTGCACAAAAAACAGAAAGCAGATGAATTTAGCTGTGTTGTGGCTCACTGATTGCAGCCCTAAGGCAACGCATATCCCATTCTGGGAGACCCGTGGAGCATCAGCACAGGTGGGTAAATTCTTCTCCCTTATCAGGGAAATGAACAATGGTTACCAGCATCAGACAGGTTCCCTGAGAGCTGTGACTTCCTCTGACGTGCCAAGGCCAATTTCAGACCATAGATCCTGCTTTCCATCAGGAGTAGTAGCTTGATTTGCAGACAATGTTTCGTGTTCTTTCAAATCTTTTATTAGTTCATAATGACAGTGTTTGAACATAATCAGCAAATGTGACCAGACAAAACTCATATATGCACTGACCCCAGGTAAGCCAGTGCCCATGGTGCTCCAGGAACAAGACAGGAAACAAATGGCTGTTCTGCTGTGTTCTCTTAGGGCTCTTTGGTCCCGGTTGATTTCCTCTCCTAGGTGTCCGAGTACAGCTTCCCCAACCTATCGGCACTCACCAGTCTTTCTCTGGTATTTAACCTAATGGGCTCAGGAAGGGAGGCCACCAGGAAACCATTATGAGGGGACTTACATTGTAAAACAGAGAAGGCAACGAGAGAAGAGACTTCTCTTAGCACAAAGGTCCCAGAAATAGATCTAGACATGATTTTAAGACAGCATAAAGTCATTATCAAAGGAACAGGACTTGACGCCCCACAGAACTAGTGAAATGGCTGTTCAGCCACACTTAAGGCTCTTTGGTCCTGGTTGATGTCTGCTCAGAGGTGTCCAAACACAGCTTCCTTCCTACCAGGACACACCAGCCTCTCCTTGGTTTCTGACCTAATGGGCTGAGGAAAGGGGCTATTTGTCCAGTTTTTGTTTTTGTTTTTGGTCCTTTTTTTTATTGCAAATAACTCTAAGTGCCTGAAAAACTCAAGTCTAGAATATTCCCAAGGAGGCACCCCAGTCAGGACACCATGGGAAAGGGTAGAGGTGAGTCCTCAAGGGGATACAGGCTGGTCCCTCTTCTTTTCCTGAATAGAGAGCTGGAGAGATGGCTCAGCAGTTAAGAGTGGTAGATGCTCTTCCAGAGAAACAGGGTTTGATTTCCAGCACCCACATGATGGCTCAGTTTCAGAGGACCTGACACCCTCTTCAGACCTCTGTGGGCACTGCATGCAGAGAGAGATCCAGGAGGGTAAAGCACCCATACACGTAAAATAAAAATAAAATGACAGAAAGCTTTTCAAGAATCACGCAGGTCAACATTTCCCTTGCTCGGGAAGGAGGAAGGGGGAGGAGGAAGGATTTAATGCATCTCTGCCCCTGGGACTTGCCCCAGTCCTGACTGGAAAAGAATCACAGGTTTTCTAACTACTCCAAACGGTGTATCTCCCAGATACCAGCAGCTTCTGCTGTGAAGGCCTCAGCTTTTGGTCCCAAGGGACAGGAGTCAAGGACAAAGCAGACAGAATACCTTTGTCCTTACTCCCTCCCCCACTTTTTTTGAGACACTGTCTCTAACTCAGGCTAGAGCCTCCCATGTAGCTAAGGTTGACTTTGAACTTCTAATCCTCCTGTTTCTACCTCCCAAGTACAGGATCACAAGCATATACAACCATGCCTGAAATTACAGGGTGCGAAGGACTGAATCCAGGGCTTTGAGAATGTGACACGTCCAATCCCCTGGATCCCCTTTTGAATTTTTGTCTCCTGGAGCCCAATATTCTAGGTGCTTATATAGAAACAGGAGCTGTCTCCCCACCCACCCACCCACTCTATTTCCCAATCCAGCCTAGCTTTCAGATCTTATTGCAAAGAGGAATGTGGACACTGGTATGTGCACAGCTGCCAGGGAAAAGCTGGTCCACACAGGGTACAGATTGGTCCTTGCAGACATGGAGCACTCAGAGACCCTTGTTAAAGTAGGCAGAGAGGACTTGTTCTCCATACTTGGCCTTGATGGTGTCCCGCAGCTCTGGTTCTAGATAGGAAACTGGTAATTCGCTGAAAAGAAAACCAGAAGGGAATTATTAAGATGCTACTACCCAAGACAACCAGCAATTTACCCTGAGAAGAAAGCCCACT
The DNA here is from genome assembly GCA_026225945.1 of Cricetomys ansorgei. Classification (NCBI taxonomy): domain Eukaryota; kingdom Metazoa; phylum Chordata; class Mammalia; order Rodentia; family Nesomyidae; genus Cricetomys; species Cricetomys ansorgei. The sequence continues at coordinate 13,455,449 of JAMJFZ010001258.1, forward strand.
CCAAGTGTCACCTCAGCACTAACTGTCAACCTGACTCAACCTAGGATCACCTAGAAACAAGCCTCAGCTGAGTAGCTGTCTTTATCAGGTTGTTCTGTGGGCATGTCTGTGAGGAACTGTCTTGACTAATGAGAGCAGCGGGCTCACTGTGGGTAGCACCATCCCCTGCGCAGGTGGCCTTGGCCTTGGGCTTAGAAGAAAACTAAGCATGAGCCTTTGTGAACAAGCCAGCAAGCACCATGCTTCCGTGGCTTCTGCTTCAAGCTCCTGTTTGAGTTCCTTCCCTGACACAGGTGCACAAGCCAAATAAATCCTTCCTCCCTGAGGGACTCTGTCTCCCTGAAAGAGATTCCACGCAGTTCTGCGGGATGAGACCAGGTCTGCGAGAGGTGCACATCCTTGGCCCGCTAGACTTTGTTCCACTCGGGACCCTGACGACAGGCTTAAGGGAGAACTGGGTCTCTTTGTTCCTCTTCCCAGTGTAGTCACACTGCATGATTTTTTTTTCTGCTTTCCACCAAAACAAAAAAACAAAAACAGTAACAATAACAAACAGATCTAGAGAGATGGCTTCTAGGCGATGCCAGTTCAAATCCCAGCACCCACATCAGGTAGCTCAAATCTGTCTGTAACTCCAGCTTTCAGGGACCCAAGGCCCTCTTTGGGCCCTTGTGAACACCAGGACACACAGAGACAAATGCACCTAAGTAAAATAAATAAGGAAACAAATCTCCTTCCCTCCATTGCTCTTAGTCATGGTGCTTGTCACAGCAACAGAATACTAGCACAGAACCCTTTCTGATTTTTAAACTATTCCCCCCTTTTGTGGGTGTGCATGCGTGTGCATGTGTGTATGTATGTGCACATGTGTATGTGTGTGCACGTGCATGTGTGCACGTGTATGCATGCACGCATGTGCATGTGTGTACCTGTGTAGATGTGTGTGCACATGTGCACATATGTACATGTGTATGTGTGTGCACGTGCATGTGTGTGCATGTGTATGTGTGCACATGTGTATGTGTGCGCACGTGCATGTGTGTGCACATGTGTATATGTGTGCATGTGTATGTGTGCGCACGTGTGTATGAAGGCCAGAGATTAACATCATGTGTCTTCCTCAGTCTCCTCTATTTTAATTTCTTGGGTCAGGGTCTCTTACTGAACCTGAAACTCAGCAATGCAGCTAGGCTGGCCAGCCAGTGAGCTTCGGGGATCTGCCTGTCTACGCCCCGACGCTGGGACTCCAGCATTCATCACCACACTCAGCTGTTTTCACATGGGTTCTGGGGATCTAACTCGGACCCTAGGGCTTGCATGGCAAAAACTTTACCAACTGAGCCATCTCCCCAGATCTTAAGTTTTCTGAGACAGGGTTGTAAAGAAAAAAAAATTTTAATTGCTTTTGTTTGTTAGGGTCTATGTATCCCAGGCTGACCTGGGAACTCTTGAACTCTTGACCCTCTTGCTCAGAACCCAGGGGGTGACCGGCCAATGAACACATACAGAGGGTGGGGAAACTGCCACTATCTCGGTCATACGCAGGCTACACCTGTTTCCTGGAACCGGCCTGCAGCTGATCCCAGGCTGACCCCAGGCTGACACCCCTTCCCCATCCTCTCGTCCCACCCTCCCTTCCAGGAATCACAGAGGAAGCCGAGAGGAAAGCCCATGCACAGACTCAAACACAAGCCAGAATTCAACTTTAAAGACCACATCCAGCCAGAAGTGATCTTCCTAACACTCAGTCAGCAGGGCAGGAAGTCTCCCATAGTCCCCTGCCATCTCTCTAAGGCACAGGGTGGGAGCAACTCTCACTCCTGGCTTCCGACCTCACCCCTCAGAGACCTGGCTGATGTGCAATTCACCTAGCTTTAAAAGGCCAGAATTTAGGTGGACAGGCACTTGTCCTTAGAAACATCTACTTTCCGTTCCTCTCTCTCAGTGAGTTGGTCGGGGAGCAGTACCAGAGTGTTTGATAAAACAAAGCAAGCCACAGATGGCTGATACCATTCCTGAGGGAAGAGCCCACACGCCACTGGCACCATGAAGAGGAGGCTGTAAGAAAGGAGAGGAGTATTAGGGGCACTGCCCTGTGGGCCTGACCACACCCTGTCCCCCGAGCTACACACCCGGCCTGCCTAGCTCCTGCCCTTCTCTGCTCCTGCTCCCGGATTTAAGACAGGAGCTGGCTGCCTCGAGGATGATCTTTAACTACCCATCTTCCTGCTCCTATCTCTGCTGGGATGACATTCCTGTGTGTACCACCCCAGTTGGGAACTGAACCTGGGGCCTTGTGCATATCAGGCAAGCGCTCTACCACTGAGCTATCATCCAGAAAACTCATCTTGACTTGGTGATAAGAGTCTGTGCCTCCCACCCCCAAACTGCAACCTCCACTTCTCGCCAGTATTCAAACCGTCGAAGAAAACAACAAACACAAGTAAACAGCAGACTCCGAAGTCACAGGCGCTGTGCCACGCAGGGACAGGATCGTCACCAGGAAGGGAGAACTGGTGATACCTGGCCAATGGCAAGCTCCTAAGAGCACTGGCATGACACGCCATCTTCCCTGTATGTGAGGCTGGAACGTCTGACAGCCCCAACAAACCCTCGGCTCCTCATTCTCCTCTTCCCTAAAACTGTTCTAGACCGAGGGAGAGAGGACCCTGGGGAGAGCTCTAGCTCAGCCACCTGGGTGCTAGGACGTGATGGGGCCACTCTGCTCAGCCTGGCTACTCTGAAGACAGATGACCCAGCCAGCAAAGAACCCAAACCATCAAAACAGCATACTCACAAGCACCCACACAGCAAGACCTGCAACGGAGCATGCAGCACTTGGATTTTCTGAAATAAATAAATAAATAAATAAATAAATAAATAAATAAATAAGCAAACCCACACGGGACTTAGATGCTCACAGCAGACCCTGCATCCATCCCACCAACCAGAAGCCAGAGGATGGGCCCCGCTGCCCCCAAGGAGGGAAGGGGGATTCCCCCAGCAATCTGTAGACAAGATGAGGAAACACGTTGATATCTGAGGGAGGCCAGTAGAGACTGGTACGTGCTCTCCTTGAGTAAAACTGGGTGGTGGCTACTGGGAAGGAGGGGAGGGCCAGAATCCCAGGTAGTTTCTGGGGAATCTAGGCAGGGACAACCTACCTACCTTCATCAGAGGCAGTCTCTCCAGCCTCTCCATGATGACCGGTAACAAGACTGGAAGAGGAAGAGTGGCTGAGAGAAGGAATGGCAGGCTGTTCCCAAGAACCACTCCTGCTGCCAGGTCACAGACCCAGAGGTCACCCTCTCCCCGGAATTCTAGAAAAAACTTGCCATTGGGAGACAAACAGAGATTGCATAGGCACTGCTACCTGGACGCCCTCCCCCAGGTCCCAGAGAAAGGATGCTTCCCGGAAATGTGTTCACCAGCAACACACATCACTGGACCCTAGCCCTTCTCAGAGTGAAAAACATGTTGCAGGCTTGTGCAAACAAATTTCGTATCTGACTCTGCAATACGCCCCGCTGGAGACCAGGGCAGGCCACCGCCTCTACCACTGTCTCCCAGGCACCTCCCAGCTAATAGTGGATATTAGCTAAATGAACTTAACTTTCTCCCCACGTCAGATGAACTGATATCCTGAGAACATGTGTGGTTCCTCTGGGCTTTCAGAGCTCCAGAAACCGGCTTGAGAAGGTGCCCGCCTCCCACTTGAAAGCTGAGGTAACTGAGGATCCTACCAGGTATTCAAGGGTTTCTCCCAAAATAGGCGTTCCCCATCTTACTCATGCCAGGGGCTGCCATTGTGATCCGAGAGATAACCACTTGGGTGATGCCCACAGCCGCAGCTCTCTGAGGGCAGAGAAGACTTGTCAGGAAGACTCATCCAGCGTGCATGGAAACAAGGCAGGGTCATGGCCATGCCTGAGCAGGTAAAGGGGATGGGATGGACCCGCCAGGAGCCAAGTGTCCTCACCCGGCCCTCCCACCTGCAACGATGCAGGAAGCCTGTTCTGAACAACGAAGTGTGGGAGAATTTAAGAGAAAAAGAGGACGAGCCCAGGAAAAGGTCTTCTGGAACCCACAGTAGCACCAGGGCCGCGCATGAGATCAGCCAGGAGGAAATGGGGTTTGAGGGGGGACGCTCTCCTCTGCTCACCCGGGAACGGCCAAGCTCGTTCTGGTTCTGGTCCTTCACACAGATGCCCTGGATGAGTTCCCTAAACAGAAACCGAAGTTCTGGACTTTTGGAAGTAGGTGCCGGGAATCCGCCCGGCATGTGACACGTTGGGTCGCCAGTGCTCTAGGAAGCCCCTCCTGCGACGGCCTTCAGCCTCCCGTCTTCATCCAGTGAATGGGGTGATTCAGAGCAGTGGCCAAGAAAGCCTGCTCTGGATCCACACTCCCTGGGTGGACCCCTGAAGCTGCAGGTCAGATGTGTGACCTCAAGAGTGACCTTTAACCCTTAAAACCCTCTAAAGTCTTAGTTTTCCTCTGGGTGGAAAATGGGGATAATCCTGGCACCCACTTCATGAAACCTAATGAGGCTTAGATGAGCTACTGACCAAGTTCTGAGTCCAGAGCCTGACTTAGTAAACACTGCCCAAACAGCATTCTGTTCTTGGACAAACTCTTGACATCCCTCAATTAGAGACCAGGCAGGTAGCCATGCTCATTCATCTGCTTGGAAAGCTAGGCAGAGAAAGGAAAGCAGATGGAGAGATGTACACACGTGACATTCTGCAAGCTCTTTCTACAGGGGCCATAGTGGTAAACTTCCATTTGGCAACAAAATGTGGCTATCGATTTGGACAATGGTGGCAACTGCATCAAAGCTAACCAGTCCTCTTGTCAGTTATATTCTAGAAAAAGACAAAAAGAAAAAGAAAGACAAACAGAAACTGGGCTGGGGATACAGCTCGGCAGTCATCCTTGGCTAGCATGAATAAGTTTCTGGGCTCCATACCCAGCATGGCAAAGAGGAAAAAAAAAAAAGAAGAAGCAGCCATTACATAGCCCACAACTGTAATCCCAGCGCTCCAGAGGCAGAGGCAGGAGATCAATGCAAGCTCAAGGCCAGCCTGTCCTACACAATGTGCTCCAGGCCAACCAGGACTATACATTGAGACCCTGTTTCAAAAAACAAAAATAGCCCTGGCCTAGAGGTTAAGAGCACATACTGCTCATGCAAAGGACCCGAACTTGGTTCCCAACACTCACATCAGGTGGCTCACAACTGCCCAAAACCCCAGATCTGTAGGCACTTGCACATACCCACACATATAATTAAAATTAAGACCTTTAGCCAGGTTGGTGGCACACACCTTTAATCCCAGCACTTGGGAGGCAGAGGCAGGTGGATCTCTGTAAATGCAGGCCAAATTGACCATACAGTAAGCTCCCAGGTCAGCCAAGGATACAGTTTTAGTCCCTGTCTCAAAATAAAACAAACAAATTCTAAAAAGAAGAAGGAGAAGGAGAAGAAGAGACAAAAGCAGCAAGACAGTTGATTCCTGCTGAGAAGCTCAGGGTCGGTCTCCTGGGACACAGCCACCCACTTCCCTGGCTTCTCTGAAAGCATCTGGATTCTGTCCCAGGGTTAGATGCTCCATTCTGCCACATTTCCTCCAGTAAGCCATCCTAGGAGTTTGGGAAGGAGGCAGAGTCACAGCTCTGACAGTCTTTCACTTGGGCAGGAGCTAAGCTAAGGATGCAGCTTTAGGGACAGAGAGTGCACGTGCCTAGCATTTTAATCTGCAGTACTACCAAAAAATTAAATAAATAGAATAAAAGTAAAAAGACTGCCCGTGGGTCCCTGCTACCTCCTCATTCAACACTCGTTACACTAAATTTAAGTCACCCCCCCCCACTCCTGTCAGAGGCTGGGCCCATTGGTCTTCTCTGTACCCTCCGTCCCAGAGAGCTAGTGCTCACTGCCTTGGCTCCCTTCCCTTCCCTTCCCTTCCCCTCCCCTCCCCACCACCCCTGCGCAGAGGAGAAAGAGGACAGGGCTCCCTGTACTCACTGCTGTCGCATCATTGGGATATTGACACAGTTAGCTGCAGCCACAGCGGCAAAGGGCACCCATCGGCCTACCAAGGGCGGAGCTCTCTGTTGGAGGCAGGGAACAATGGGAGTTACTGAAGCTCTTGCTGAGATGGGCATAGAAAAGGCTTTGGATCACGAAGGAAGAGGGGCAGTTAGACACTATTACTGACTTATGTCCAGACATCCACTCTGGGATCCCCAAACTCCTGTGATAGGCCAGGAATGCTGTTTTCTCTAGAACTTTGCTGCCCTCTGGTGGCCACCATGTCCACAGCAGCCCCGGCCGTACATACCTTTGTCCACATGTTCATGCCCACAGCAGTGGCCACTGCAGTGGTAGTAGCTGTGAAGTAGGAGAGGGCCATTTGCCTAGTGGGAGAGAGGTGCCAAATGGATGAGTGCATAGATGTTTGCAGTGGTGTCCATGGTGGCTGGGAAAGGCTCTACTGCTGCCTGTCTAGAGAACCCTCCTGGGTTTCTACGTGCCTGAATCCTGTGTTGGATAGTTTTATATCATTAACAAGCGAAAGTCATCTGAGAGAAGACGTCTAAGAAAATGTCTCCAAGGTGGGCGGTGGTGCCACATACCTTTAACCCCAGCACTTGGGAGGCAGAGGCAGGCAGATGTTTGAGTTTGAGGCCAGCCTGGTCTACAGAGTGAGTTACAGCCAGGGCTACATAGAGAAACTGTCTGCGGGTGTGGGGGAGAAAAATGCAGGCTGTAGGCAAGTCTGTAGGCACTTTCCTAATTAGTGATTGACATGAGAGGGCCCAGCCTATTGTGGGTGGGCCCAGCCCTGGGCTGGGGGTCCTGGATTCTATAAGAAAGCCAGTCAGCAGCAGCCCTCCAAGGCCTCTGCATCAGCTCCCAGGTTCCTGCCCTGCTTGAGTTCCCACCCTCGCTGCTTTTGATGATAAACTGCTATATGGAACTGTGAGTGAAATGAATCCTTCCCCCTCCCCAAGTTACTGTTCATGCTGGTGTGTCATCACATTACATCAACGGTAACCCTAACTAAGACAACCCTTATCTTTCAGAACCCAGCTGGGTGTCAGAAGGGACTCCCCGAGGGGCCTGTCTGAATAGCACTCCACCACTGTTCACTGTCCTGTCATGCCATTCGTTTCCATAACAACAGCAACCGCAATCTGAGATCACTGTGTAGTTGAAAGATTTTGGGGTGGGGGGTGGGGGTATGTTTGCTTTGGTTAGGTTAGGTTTGGTTTTTGAGACAGGATCTCAGTATGCAGCCCTGGCTGGCCTAGAACTGCTGTGCAGACCAGGCTGGCCTTGGACTCACAGAGATTGGTCTGCCAGCAGCTAAAAGAACTCTAACAGGGACTGCTATGTCTTACTCATCAAGGTATCCCAAGCTTCTAGAACCTTGCCTGGCACATAATACACAATCAGGGAAATTTGAGGACTACAGAGATGGCTCAGGGGTTAAGAAGACTTGCTGCCCTTCCGGAGGACCAAAGTTCAATTCCCATAACCCACACCAGATAGTTCATAACCACCCGTAACCCCAGCTCCAGGATATCTACCTCCCTCTTCCGGCTTCTGCAGGCATCTTCATGCTTGTGGCAAATAGAAACACATACACCTTTTTAAAAATAAATCTTGGGGCAATAGAGATGGCTCCGCAGGTAAGAGCACTTTTTTGTTGTTGTTTTGATTTGAGATGGGGCTCTCACTAGGTAGTCCAGGCTAAGCTGGAACTCAGAGATCCTCCAGCCTCTGCCACCTGTGCGCTGATTAAAGCTGATTAAAGGTGTGAGCCACCATGCCTTGTTTTCTGTTTTTGTTTTCTACTTTCTTTTTTTTTTTTTTTTTTTTTAGATTATGTGTGTGTATATGCATTCAAGCATGCCCACAGAGACCAGAGGTCAGAGCCCCCTGGAGCTGGAGTTATAGACAGTTGTGAGCCTAATATGGGTGCTAAGAATTGGAAGAGCAATACATGCTCTTAACTACCGAGCCGTCTCTCCAGCCCAAGAGCATCTGCTGCTCTTGCAGAGGATCCAGGTTTGGTTCTGAGCACCCCCATAGTGGCTCCTAACCACCCATAACTACTTCCAGGGGATCCAATGCCCTCCTCTGACTTCTACAGTTACCGGGTGTGCGTGTGGTAAACCATTCATACACATAAAATAAAATAAATAAATCTAAAAAGTAAAAATAAATTTTTTTAAAAAAAGAAAACAAAACTCTATCAGTCGAATGAATGGACATTTTGAAATGGTCTGGGAAGAAGATGCTGTCCGCTGGTCTGAATATTTCAAACACGGGGAAAGGGTAACCTGCCCAGAATGGGCTCCAGGAAAGAATGATCGTCCGAGAGCAGAAGGGCTAGTCCTAGTGGGACAAGAATGGTTTTCCTTTCAGGTCTCCTACCTGAGTGACGTGGGGGAAGCCGCGTTCCTGTTGGTGTAGTTGACCAAGGCATTGAAGGATTGGTTCACCCACTGCCAGAAGACTACCGCAGGCATCGTCCTACGGACGAGAGCGACCCGGAGAGGCGGAGGAGACAGGAGAGATGGAAGACAGGCTGGGTGTAGTAGGCACTGGCATCTCAGGATTCCTAGGCTAGTCCCGTTCTTTGTTATGCCCTTTGGGTGGGATGGGTGGGATGGGCCCTCTGCCTGGAATATCCTCTTCCTTCCACACAGGGCAAAGCCCTGCTCCGTTTAGATGCTGTCCTTCCTGGAAGCTTTCTGACCCCTCTTCTGCCCGTCCGAGACAATCACTCTGTATGTCCCATTCCCATGACTCCAACTTCTTACCCCAACCTACCCCTTCCCGATTTCCTTTCTGTTCTGGGTCCCTATGAGGAGAGAGCCCAAAGTCCTTAACCCCTGGCATCTGGCCCAAGGCATAGCTCAACAACTAACCAAATAAACACACCGGGTTGGAGGACTCGGTGGGGTGGGAGTAGAGGGCAGGGAGGGAGGAGATGGGGAGAGGGAGAGTCATGCACCAAAAGCTAACTCCCTCTCCAGCCAGGCAGAGCAAGAACAGGCCTTTTCTTCTGTTCATTTGGATGTCACACCGGAAACACATTTACTGTGGAATTCTTTCTTTAAGAACTTAGGAGGAGGCAAGCGTCCCTGTGCCTTCGAGCCCAGCACTTGGGAGGCAAAGGCGGGCAGATCTATGTAAGTTTGAGGTTCACTCTACATAGCTAGCTCCAGGCCAGCCAGAGTTACATTGTGAGTCTCAAAACCAAAACAAAACAGCAAAGAACTTAGGAGGCTGTGAGGTGGGTGGCTAGGGGGGTAAAGATGTCTGAGTTCTATCCCCAGGTCCCACACTGCGGAAAGAGAAATCACTCCTGTTAAATTGCTCTTTGATCTCCTTCCTCCCCACCCCCCCCCTCATTCACTCAAAGTGGCATGTACCCCCACTTCCCCCAAACACAATAAAATAAACAAAAAAAATTTTTTTAAGACTTAGTCCTTTAATCCAGCACTCTGGAAGCAAAGGCAGATGAGTCTTTTGAGTTCAAAGTCAGCCTAATCTACATAAAGCTCTAGGCCAGCCAGGGTACATTGTGAAACTGTCTCAAAATAGTAATAAATAAACAAAAATAAAAAGATGTAGGATGGATAGCCTACCGAGTTCTAGAGGTCTGTTTCCGTCATCTTTAGGCCCCTACGGTTCTGACTGTGGTTTCGAACTGTTACTTAGCCTCTAGAATAGCGATTCTCAACCCTTCTAATGCTGTGACCCCTTAATACAGTTCCTCCTGTTGCAGTGAATCCCCCAACCATAAAATTATTTCTGTTGCTACTTCATAACTAATGTTGCTACTGTTATGAATCGCAGTATAAATATCTGATATGCAGATGGTTTTAAGTGACCCCTATGAAAGTGTTGTTCAACCCCCAAAGGGGTCACGACCCACAGGCGGAAAACTGCTGGCTTAGAGGATCGTTATTACAAGTGGTTTCCTGCCTAGTTTGACCTCCGGACTCACCTGTAGAACTGGAGCATGAAGCCTGTGATGATCATGCCACCGGGGACCTGGAAGGACATCCGCCCGATGACGTTCATCCTCTCCCCAGTGTCAGGGTGGAAGGCCGAGTCATACAGCTTCTTAGCATACAGCAGCTGCTCCACCTGAGTGCCAGGGGGCACAAGTCCCATCCTGTCACCCAAGGACAACAGCAGTGACTGCCTGGCCTGATGATCCCTGTCTCACAATTTCCCTGCTCTCCTCCCTTCCTACGACCTCTGCTAATTCCTTCTTCACCTTCAGGTTCTCCCTGCCCTAGAGAGCTCCAGCAATGGCAGCAATGGCGTCAATGGCGTACTGGTTACCTCCAGCAGCAGCAATGGCATCTATAGCATGCTGGTACCTTCTAGCCCGCCCCATCACTCACCTGCTCTTCTCCACCGTTGCCTTGGCCCAGTCCAGCTCCTGATCTGATACAAAGATAGTGCGCGGATCCGTGATGTTGAAAAAGTGCTTCACGCGCCCCAGGAAAGTGCACTGATCCCAGCGGGGCGTGTCAATGTTAAAGCCAGACAGATCAGCCTCCATATTGTTGACAGGCAAACTGCAGACTTAAGGAACAAAGAGAGAATGAGGGCCAGCCTCTAAATCCAAGTTTGCCCCAGAGGCCCTGAAAGTCAGAGACCACTTGCTGTCACCAGACCCTAGGCATCTTCTGTGATGACGCAGGGAGCCCCTGAGAATGGAGATCAAACTAAGCAATTGCCAACAAGCATTTCCTGGGTGCATGTTAGTGGCCAGCCCTGTGCTTGATCACACTGTGGGAGATGTGTCTGCCCCAGAGGAGCTCAGTCTGACTAGGCAATGAGAGCTCACCAAGAACTGGCATACTATCCCCAGGAACTCCTAGAAGGGAGGTAGGAAAAAGTAGCCATTCTGAAACAGAAGCCCTCTGCTCCTCACCAGGCCTGCCTTTAGAGAAACTCCTTTACCACAGCCTAACCACCATGGCAGCAAAGGCACGGGGGGGAGGAGTGGGAGTGAGGTGGCTGACACATGGTGTCTAGTCAGGAAGCAGAAGATGAGTGCTGGTGCCTTCTCCTATAGTCTCACCTCACCTAAAGGGGCTGGGGACTCAGGGGCCCAGACGTGGAAGGTGCAGGGCACAGCTTGCTAAGGGCACTGTCTGGTCTCAGCAGCTCTCTAAAGCCTGGGTGTAAGTGCTCACGGCCCAATTACTCCTGCGTTTTTCATGCCTGAAAATCCACAAGGACAATTCTATTCTACTGCGAGTCCAAGATGTAGGCCGGCCCCTTCCACCCACAGCTGTGGTAGCCTCTCTGCACCTTGGCAACCACACTTGGGAAGACAATTCCCTAAGTGGTTGTTGGAAGCAGCAGGGGCTCTCTCCTTTCAAATGAATTTGCATTTTCACAAAATGGAGACTTGGATGGATAGAGTACTGTCCCAGGACGCCCTCCTTATTATCCCAGTGAAAAAGAGCAGGGGTTTCTCTTTGATGGCATTCACCTGCTTTCTGGAGACTCTCCGGTCCCCGTGTCTCATCTTTCTGCTTTCTCTCGCTGCAGTTCAAGGATCAGTGAGTAGCAATCATGCCACAGCCTAGATGTCTTGAAATCTCCACGGAATAACTTAGGTACTTTTTAATTTGGCCTCACTCAAACTTTCAAGATATGAGTAGAATGCACATTAATTGGCAAATGTAGCATGAATGATTTCTAACCCAGTTACCAATAGGGTCCTCGTTCCCTCCTGGAAGCTCACCAGGCAGGCTTCCACTATCTGCATTTCTCTTGGCTTTCTGTGATCTAAACTCCAACCAAAATGGCCCAGCAGGTTCTGCTTATAGCTTTACAGGGCTTTTATGTCCAAACTGATCCACATTACTCCTGCAAACCAAAAGCCTGCAGATCACATGATCAGCTCCAACAGCAACAGCCGTCTCCTTACAATTTTGGGACTAGATACTTTGTTGCCAGGACAAAAGCAAATTATGAAAGTGGGGGCTGAGTTTTGGCTCACGGTTCAAAAAACTGCATCCACATGGCAGGAGAGGCACGGCGGTAGGAGATGCGCTGGACGCATCGCGTCTGCAGTCGGGAAGCAGAGAACATGGATGCTACTGTGTGGCTTGCGTTCTCCTTTTTTCTCTTCCTTTTACTTTCACTCTAGGACCTGTGCCCACAGTATAGCGCCAACCACATTTAAGGCGAGTCTTTCCTACGCAGTTAAACTGCTCTGGAAACAGCCCCACAGGCATATTCAGAAGTGTGTCTCCTAAGTGATTTTAAATACAGGCAAGGCAACAGTGAAGATTAACCATCAACCATCACATGGGCCATTTGCCTTTTGTCTGTTTGTTTTTAGTCACCACCTGACTTAATTTAAATATTCACCAGTAAAATTGGGGAACGGATTCATTTTGCTCCATGGTTATCCTGATGCCCAAGATGGAGCTTTTAATGTCTGTGGGGGGAAAGTCCAGCTTGCCAGCAGGTAGGTATTAGGACTTGAAAGTACAGATGAATAGGCTAGAGGCAAAGAAACAGTGTCAGCAACTCTGAAGCCATTTAAACTAAGTTTTTCTAGTGAGGCTACTTGGAACAGAGAGCTGAGGATAAGCCCTGAAGAACTGCTACATTTAAGAGGTGAAGTAAGAAAGGTGGTCTCAAAAGATAGGAAAGAATGCAGGAGAGACAGGCAAGTGGAAGCAATGGGGTTATTAGAGTGGGAGGTTGATCGGATGGGTGCCAGCCATCTGTAAGCAGAACGATTCGGAAAAGACCAGCGCGCAGCGTCCACAGCACCTGTGCCTGCTCTCAATGCAACACTGGCAACCTCTGGAGAAGAAGAAGCCAGGCTGCAAGTCCACTGGCAGAACTCTGATTTCTGCCTCTACTTGACCCCTGAAGGATGATTCCAAAACCAAAGGCATTTCCCTCAATCCAACTGCACTCACAGCAGAGGAAAAGGGTTCACTTCCTCAGTACGACAGGAAGCTAAGAGGAGCCTGTCTAACTGGCAAGTCACACATCTTTTGGTTTGCAGAGCCACAGGCTCACACTGACAACAGCTTGATTGAGCTCAACTGAGCAAAATGCCATGCTCTCCAATACACATACCACACACATGCCACCTACACACCTACATACACAGCACACACCTACACACACAGCACACACAGCACACACCGACACACACAGCACACACCTACACACACAGCACAAACCTACACACACAGCACACACCTACACACACAGCACACACCTACACACACAGCACACACCGACACACAAAGCACACACCTACACACACCACACACACACCTACACACACCATACACATACACACATCTACACACATACACACACCTATAGACACATTAACACACCTACATACACAACACACACTTGCACACACAGTACACACCTACACACACCATACACACACCTACATACACAACACACACACAGCACACATCTACACACACAACACACACCTACACACACAGCACACACCTACACACATCATACACACACCTACACATAACACACACAGCACACACCTACACACACCATACACACACCTACACACACCCACAAACACACACCTATATACACCATACACACACCTACACACACACACCTACACACACATCTACACACACCTACATACACAATACACACTTGCACACACAGCACACACCTACACACACATACACACACCTACACACAACACACACCTACATACACAACACACACAGCACACACCTACACATACAACACACACCTACACACACTATACACACATACACACATCTACACACACAACATACACCTACACACACCACACACACCATACACACACCTACACACACCATATACACACCTACACACACAACACACACCTACATACACCAGACACACACCTACACACACAACACATACCTATACACACATACAGACGCCTACACACACAACACGCACCTACACAGCCAAACTTCCCTGGCATCTCTCCCCACCTTCAACTTCACATTACAAAGTCCTCTCATAAGAGAAGCCCCTCCACCAGGATGCAGAGATCATCTGATAAAGTATGCAGGTGACTTTTGCTTTCTGTATTATTTATTTGTACATTTGCTTATTTATTTGGGGGGGTGCATGCTACAGAGCACGTGTGGAGGTCAAAGAACAACCTGTGTGAGTCCTTCCTTCATACAATACTATATGGTATTGTAGAAGTTTATTTTTAGTTGTGTTTAAATTATTGTTTTGTGAACTGTTGGGTGAGGGTCTGTCTAGGTCTTGACGTTTTATATTGTGTGCAGGTGTTGGATTTCTGTGGGGGATGTTTGATTGTTTATTTTCAGCACCTAAGGAATCCTGTATCAATAAAACATCTGAGCTCAGATGCTCGGGGTTCTACTGTTGAAGATGGCACTTGCCATGATGGTGGTTCCCTCTGCTGAGGTCTGGCAAAGTAGGCACATATGAAAGTGCCTCCCTGTCTTTCCTGGTGAGTCCCCACAGCAACATACTACTACAAATGGCGCCCAGTGTGGGGCACTGACATCACACCAGTTCATCCAACTTGGAGACAAGGAAGAAGAGAAAGAAATTCAAGACTTCACAGAGTCCAGTAAAGTACACTCAGGGCAACTCCTAGAGGATAGAAATTATATATTTGCAAAAGTAATGAGTAAAAGTCTCCTGAAGGAAGAGGAAAGAAAAAAATAAGCCTCTATGAAAAGAAAAGGCTGTGAAATTAATAAATAAGTGAGGAAAAAAGCTCCAAGGGGAGAGTCACAGAACGGAGGCCCTTAGAGATAAAGAATTCAGCTGGGAGCAGGAAAAAGCAAAGTTCTTATGCTTTTCCTAATTGTGGAGCCAATGCTTCCTCCTGCTGTTGGTGATAGTGTGCTATTTCACAAACTGAGTTTTCTGATAGCTTCGTTGTATGTGTGTGAAGCTCAAGATGTTGTGTTTGAGATCTATGGCAGAAAGGTGCATGTTTTCCCTTAGTGGTGGAGAAAAAGAATGCCAAATGGCCAGAATGTTTCAACCAGAGATCCTTCCCACTGGCCCAGGACACCCTGCTGTTGAAGCCAAGGCTTAGCCCCAAAAGCCACTTAGTTAAACTGAACAGGTTTTTTTCTGTCTACAAGTGGTAACTCCACCTACAAGGGAACCCTTCCTGCAGACAAGGTGACCAGTTGTTTTTCCAGCAAACCAGACTCTATCTTAAAATCTGGGAAGTGTTTCCTCAGGGTCAGAACAGAGAAACTGTCTTACAGAACTGGCAAGGTTGTATCTCATGCTGGTAGTTGAACTTGGTGCTCTAAGAGTCACCCAGATGTAACTGGTTTTGAAGGCATGAAGGGGTCATGAAGAGCTGCTGAGCTTGGCATTATGAGAAGCCAAGAGAGGCCATTAGTGCAGCCTGAGTAGTAGTTGAAGGGGTCATGTAAACAAGCTGAGGCTCAGCACCATGGAGAGAGCCCAGGAGAGGCTATTGGTGAAAGTGCAGCCCAGTTGCAGCAGAAGACCCCAGTGTTCTGAAGATGGCAGTACCATAGGACGACCACCAAGAACAGCAGCAGCAGTGGCATGGAGCCAGCCAGACCCTAGAGGACAAGCTGTGTGTGCTGCAGAGGGCAGAGCCAGAGAGGTGACCCAAGCCCATTGCAGAAGCCCAGAAGATCGTGAGTGAATTCCATATAATTGGACATTAATAATGTTTTTCTGCTATCCAAAGACATTGTGAAAAGCTTAATAGACATTTGGTTTCATTTGATCCTGTGCACTAGCAACCCTCACGCTTGTAAATAGTTCTGCTGGTGTAGTGTTAAATTGTGTTATAAAGATGAAACAATTTTTTATTGGCTTATACAGAAAAGGGGAATTGTTGTAGATGTTTACTTTTAGTTGTGCTTAAAATATTGTTTTGTGCACTATTGGGTGAGGGTCTGCAGGTGTTGTATTTCTGTGGGGGATGTTTGATTGATTATGATCTGTACCTGAGGAGTTCTGAATCAATAAAAACACCTAAGCTGAGATGCTCAAGGTTCCACTACTGAGTATGGCATTGGCCATGACGGTGGTTCCCTCTGCTGAGGTCTGGCAGGGTTTGCACCTATGAATATGCCTCCTTGTCTTCCTTGATGAGCCCACACAGTGACTAAGTACTACAATGTAGGACTTGGGGATTGAGCTGAGGTCAACTGTAGATGAAATTATCACGAACGGTTCAATAAGGAACAGAAGACATTGCTGAGGTAAAAATCCGTAACCACTGGGCAAGGGTGAGCAATGTCTGACTCCCCTGACAGGCTGTGAAGTTCGTGAACACTGCAACCACGTCTGTAACAGTCACTGCTCCGTCTCTCAGACACCCTCTGACATAAGTACTGTTGGAAATACGTCGCAGTTTATCTCGGGTTCTCTTGACATCGAGGATGGCACTTCTAAGTCAAACTCAGAACTTGCCTTGGTTACACAGTAAGAGCGGGTCTGCTTCTGTGAAGTTACGAACTCTCAGTTCCACCGGTACCGAGCCACGTGCAGTCTCTTGATTTTGCCCGTGGTTACTCTGCCTCCTCCCACACCAGCTACATTCGGTCCTCCTTAGGTATCTGCTGTATACAAGGCCCCAGACCAGACACTTCTGGCAGACAGAAAAGTGAACATCAACAAATCCAGTCCTTGAGAATCTAACAACAAGGTCAGAGGCTATGACTCTCAGTCACCTAGACAGGTTCTCTATCCACTACAGTTGACTTATTTTCTATTTTAAAAACTAAGAAGGGGCTAGAGAGATGGCTCAGCCTGTAGAGTGCCAGCAGGTACAGATATATATGCACCTGCAACCACTGTGTTGGGGTAGAAGGTGGAGCGCCCAAGAATAAGATCCTGGAAGCCCCTGGCCAGCCAGTCTAGCAAAATGAGGTTCAGAGAGACCCTGACTCAAGGACTGGACTTGAGGTTCACTTTGACATCCGCCGGAAGTGCTTGTGTGGGGCCACGTATAAGGTGGAGAGGGATTGAAGAAGACACCCACACACCACACGGACACAGGCCAAGACAGGAAGGAGGAACAAGAGTTCAGTCCAGGGCTGAAGAGACAGTGTCTTATTGTTCTATCACCTGAAAAGACACCATGACAAAGGCAGCTTTTTTTGCTTCTTTTTTCAGTTTTTGAAGACAGGATTTCTCTGTGTAGTCCTGGTTGTCCTGGAACTTGCTTTGTAGACAAGGCTGGCCTCCAACTCACAGAGATCCACCTGCCTCTGAGTCTACCTCCGGAGTGCTGGGATTAAAGCCATATACCACCACCGCCCAGCTAACCAAAGCAGTTTTTAAAAGAAATCATTTAATGGGGGTTTGCTTAGCTTCAGAGGGTTAGTCCATGACCACCATGGTGAGCAGTGTGGCATCAGGCAGGCAGGCATGGTGCTAGAACAGTACCTATGAGCTTACTTCTTGATTCACAAGTAGATGGCAGAGAGAAGAGACTGAGTCTGGCATGGACTTTTGAAACCTCAAAGGCCATCCCCAGTGACACACCTCCTCCAACAAGACCATACTTCTAAACTGTCCACCGACTGGGAACCAAACATTCAAATATATGAGCCTATGAGCCTATGAGCCTACGGGGGCCATTATCATTCAAACCACCACAGACGACTCAGTGGTAGAATACCTGATGCTCTTGCAGAGGGCCTAGAGTTCAGGTCCCAGCATCCACATGGTGGTTTTCACAATCATCTGTAACTCCAATTCCAGGGGATCCAACACCTCTGACGTCTGTGAGCACCAGACACTCATGCAGTACACACATATGTAGGTAAACAGTTATATAAAAGTAAAAGGAGTCCGAGAGACTGGTAGTACACCCTTTTAATCCCAACACTTGGAAGGCAGAGCCAGATGGATCTCTGTGAGTTCCAGGATAGCCAGAGCTACATAGTGAGACCTTGTCACAAAAAATAAAAAATAAAAATAAATTAAAAATAAAACACAGATAGATTGATAGATAGGCAAATAAGTAAATAAATAAATAGGTGGTTTGTTTCTTTGTTTTAAAACAAGCTCAGACAAGCCTGAGCTACAATGAAACTGTCATTAAAAAAAAAAAAAGCCTGCAAAGTGACTAGGTGGGCAAAGGCACTCGGGATCAAGTCTAACAGCCTGTGTTCACTCTCCAGGACTACACAGTGGAAGGAGGAAACAGACTCCTGCAAGGAGTCCTCACACACAGACAGGTGTCAGATCCAAAAGAAGCTCAGGCTAACTGCGGTGTCGACTGGCATACCCAAGCGCCTGCTGGCTTGCAGACTCTCATTACCTGTGGCTCCTCTCAGCTCTTCTCGCCCTGTCCCCTCCCCTAAACGCCCCAGCTTCTCAGTCCTATAAAACCCATCATTTCGGCCATGTGCTCTCTCCACCCCTCTCTCTGGGTCCTCTCTTTTGTCTTCCCCTCTTGCTCTCCCTCTCTCCCTCTCTTCTCTCATGGTTCAGACCACTGTGCTGGCCATCTTTAGTTCTCCTACTGTCTCTCGCTGCTCTGGATTCTTCCAGACACTTCTGGCTGAATCTCTCCCTCATATCTACAATAAAAACATCTCTTCAACCATACCCTGGAGTGGTCACATCCTCTCTCACTTTATACACGTGTCACTTGATCACACACATACAAATAAATAAGCTTTAAATTTTTTTTAAATGAGAGAGCAATTGTGAAAAAGACTACACAAGAGAGAGGAGAAATCAAGTGAAGCAGAATAGTACTAATCCTTCCTAGAAAAGGCTGATCTCCTCTAGCAAATGGTATCAAAGCTCAGAATAGGGACCACAGGCATAGTTCTGAGATAGAGTACTTGCCAAGCAGGCACTAGGCCTTGAGAGATACAGGCAGCTCCAAATCCTAGAAGACCAGACCAAAGACCACTAAAATAGCAGAAGACTGTCAAGATTGCCCAGAGCGAGCAGAGGAGAGACAGTAATAATTAAACCAGTAGGCCCAGGCTCAGGCTTACAGACACTCATCTGATTCCAGGGCAACTCTGGTGACAGATACCACACGACCAGAAGAAAATCTGAATGTGCCTTTCTCCACAAAAGAGCCCACAGCGTGGAGAGCAGTAGATCAGTAGATTGGGGAGGGGGTGCTCAAATATAATTACTCACCTTGTACCTTGGTTTGGTTTTTCAAAACAGGGTTTCTCTGTGTAGTCCTGGCTGTCCTGGAACTCTCTCTGTAGACTAGGCTGTCCTCAAACTCAGAGATCCACCTGCCTTTGCCTCCCGAGTGCTGGAATTAAAGGCATGTGCCATCACGGCCTGCCTCATCACCTTCAACCTCTTTAGTCAAGATTTGGTATTGACATTTTTCTCCAAGAATCTGATGCAAGTATTCAGGTAGCAGATGTTCTGATGTTTTTAAAAATACTTTGGGGCTGAAGAGATGGCCCAGCAGTTCGGAGCAATTGTTCCTCTTGCAGAGGATCTGGGTTCAGTTTCCAGCACCCACATATGGCTGACAGCCGTCCATGATCCAGCCCCAGGGTACCAAGCACACACGTGGTGTACTCACATACATACAGACAAAACACTCATACACATAAAATAAATATTTTTTTAAAAGGTTTAGCAAGGCGGTGATGACATATGCTTTTAATCCCAGCACTCCAGAGGCAGAGGCAGAGGCAGGCGGATCTCTGTGAATTCGAGGCCAGCCTGGTCTACAAAGTGAGTTCCAGGACAGAGTTACAACAGAGAAAGCCTGTCTCAAGAAAACCAAAAATAAATAAATACATACATAAATAAATAAACAAACAAATAAATAAAATGCCTTATAGCCAGGCGATAGTGGCACATGCTTTTAATCCCAGCACTTGGAAGGCAGAGGCAGGCAGATCTCTGTGTGTTCGAGGCCAGCCTGGTCTATGGTCTACTGAGCAAGTTCCAGGACAGCCAGTGCCTCAAAGGGAAACCCTGTCTTGAGAAGACAAAGCAAATAACAACAACAAAAGGCTTTATAAAAGGTACTTTACTCGGATGTAAAAATATCTGAAAACTAGCAAAGCGTAGTGGTTCACACTTTAATCCCTGTACCCAGGAGGCAAGCAGATCTGTGAGTTTAAGACCAGTGTGGTCTACATATTGAATCCAGGCCAGCCAGAGTTATATAGTGAGACTTTATCTCAAAACAAACGAATAACAACAACACACATACACACACAAAACAAAACAAAAAAAAAACAACACCAATTTGGGAAAAATCTGCCTTTGCTTCAATAATCTTAACTAGGTTGGTAGGAAGAAAGTGAAGTCTGAAACCCAGATTAAACTATTAATACGTAGCACTTCCTTTGTGACAGGCAATGCTCTTCGCACTTGACATATAGGGATCTGTGATGTAGGTAACAGATAACACATGCATCAACAAACTTCCAGGGGCACCATCTCTACCTAGACTATCAGCAGTTAGAAAGTTCTCTTTGCTAACAGAGGCAAACTACCCTGGGGTGAGGGATGCAGCGTAGCTCACTGGTAGAGTGCTCGCCTAACCCTGCACAAGCCCCTGCATTCTGGGTTCAGTCCCCGAGGGCAGAAGGCACTTCTGCCTGGTCCAGTGTTTACAAGTAACATTGTAAAATAAACAGTTTCCAAGTTAGTTCATGTCCCAACTCATCTACAATAACCGATTTCTAGGGCAGTAAGGAAATGGACCTTGTATAAAAAGCACTCCACGAAGGCAGGTTGTACCCTGAGCCCTGTTTCCAGTGTCCAGAACCTGGCCTGGCACAAAGGCAAGGGTAACTGTCCAGTGGACCTCGGCATGAGAGGAGTGGGAGGTAGCGCTTGTAGTCCGACGTGGCTTAACAGAATCCAGCAGATGCCATACAACCTAACACGCCCGCTGCCAGCCAACCTCAAAGCTAGGAACCGGTCCCCAACCTCCACAGCGCCTTCTCTCAGGAGACAACCCCCCAAAAAAACCGGGGAAAACCTGCCCTGGATTCTAACAAGACTGTGGAGATGGGGCGCAGCCCATAACTACTGAGCCCCAAAGCCTGGCACCCGAAGACAACCGGGTCAGAAGGGAGGAGTCCACTGGAGCCCCAGTCCGTCCCACGGGCCACGCGGCTTCTGTAGAAGGAAGTCCAGCACGCGGGGCCCGGCACCGCCGCAGGGCAGCGTCAGGCTCCCTCCGGGGACGCGGAGATCAGAGCCGGTGCGGCCCGCCCCTTACCTGGTCCCTGACGGATGCACCCTACGATCGCCACCAAGCGCTGCGGACTTAGAAGCGCGAACTGCAGGACCGCCGCTAGGCCAGGGAACCTCCCCTCGCCCCACGCCCCCTTTTCTGACCAATCACAGGCCACAGGCTCCCGCCAGCCACGTGGGCGGTTTTGCCCCGCCCGCGGGGCAGCTCTTCGGCCCCGCCCCGGCCTCCCGCCGCTCCGGAGACCGCCTGCGCAGTGGGCGGGCGCTTTGACGCGCTTGCGCACTTTGGGTAAAGAGGAGCAGAACCCCGCCCCGTCCCGCTGCTCCGCTCCTCCGCTGTGCGCGCCGGGGACGTCAGGGGCGGCGCCGGAGCAGTTACCCCTGGTAACGGGGGAGGCCGGAGGAGGAGGCGGAGGCGGCGGAGGAGGGACTCGGCTTGAGAATGGTGAGTGTGGGGGCCCCAGCCCCTCTGTAGCTGGCCAGTCACCCCTCTCCTGTCCCCGGGTCCAGGGCGGGGCGTTGCTCTTCAAGCAGAGGAGGACGTGGGATGGCGCTCGCCTTGCTTTCTAGGGTTCTAGATCGGTTTCTGGGACGACGGGGGTGCCCCAAAGGTGGGCCCTGGTGGGAGGCCTAGGCCTGGGAAGGAAGGAGGGGTTGCCGTGGGTCTGAGGCTTAGGGAAGGCACTTGCGGAGTGCTTGGCTGGCAGGGAAGGAGCCTGGGATCCATCATCATTCTGGAGACTGGGATGAGGGCGGCTGGGGGAGCTGCGATCAGGCCCCGCACAGGCTTAGATCTTCCTGCAGAATCGACCTCTCGGTGCCTCAGGACTGTGGGGTCCTCCTGGGACCGGCCCAAAGTGGGAGAGGCGCGGTGCTGCTCCTGCCTTTGAGATCACCCTGGCGGCACCAGGGAGATGTAACCTAGCTTTCCTAGATGCTCGCGTCTCTGGCTGGGGTGTGTAGGGAGTAAGTCTCAGGACAAAATGAGGTCCCGCCGGGGAAGGATGCCTGCCTGGTTTCGTGTCTCTGAGGTTGGTGCGCTCCTGTAGTCCCAACTTACTCGCTGAAAGTTCTGCAAGGTCTAATGCTTGTTGATGAGCGATTTTTCGTTTCATATTTATTCCATGTTGATAGAAGCAAATCAGCCTCCCGAATACTTGCATTTCCATTTCCTTCAGACTTGTTTCAGCGCCCTTTTGCATGTGGCCACAGGAAGACCAGAGGTCTTCTTCCCAGTAAGGCCCCTCAAACTAAAAAGAGTGAGAAACTATAGTGAGCATCAATTCAAAGCAAGCTTTTTCTCCGTTAGCCGTAATTAAGGCTTTTCCAAATTGTAAGTTACGGTGTGTGACAGATTTGACCGGAGACACTCAGTTCCTTGTTGATTTTTTAAATTATTTTATTTTATGTGTATGGATACTTAGATGCATATATGTCGTGCACCACGTGTGTGCCTGGTGCCTGCAGAAGGCCAGAAGAGGGCTTTGGTCCTCTCTATCTGGAGTTACAGATGGCTGTGAGCCACCATGTGGATGCTGGGAAGTGAACACTGTCCTCTGGAAGGGCATCAGTGACAGTAACTGCTGAGCATCTACCCAGCCCCCCTTGTTGATATGTCAAATCAACAGAGAGAGTAAAAATGAAATTAAGGGGAAATCAATATTCTTAGAGCTAATAAAAGAAAACTTGATTTTAAGGCATGTAGAGCAGGTTGGCTGGCTTACTGTCTGCTATGAGCCAGTTACTGTTGCCTTACCTCTCATTATTTCCGTGAAAATACCGAACCACTTCTGTTGACTTAAGAAGAAAAGGCTAGGACTGGGGCTGTAACTCAGTTGGTAGCCGTTTGCTTAGCAAGCATGAAGCCCTGCATCAAACCGAATGTGATCCCGCCTTCCTGTACCAGCTCTCCAGGGATGGAAGCAGGAGGATGAGGAGTTCAAGGGCTACATAGTGATTTCCAGGCCAGCCTTGGATACATGAGACCCGGCCTTAAAAAAAGAAGAAGAAAAGGCTAGATTTTTCAGGAGCAAAAATTCACATCTACTTTTGGTCAAATTATTGAGCAAGTGAATTTTGACAAAAAAAAAAAATCAGTTTACGTTGTCAGATTGTTAAGTAGAGTTCTTTAATCTGAGGTTGCCAATCATATTCCACACTTGTTAGATTTACAGTTATTTTTAACCTCAGGCTAAACAGATTTTAACAAGTGTTTTATTTTTATTATTTATACATGAGCTGTCCATTTAAAGGCTAAGTTTATCTTAAGAAATGAGTACAGATCTAAATATTTACACAGAAGATAAATGGATTTGAGAACAAGGCCCTGGTGGCTCACACCTGTAACCTCAGCACTTGAGAGACAGAAGGAGGAGGATCAGGAATTCAAGACCAACCTGGGCTACATAATAAATTAGTCTCATAATAAATAGATCATTTTAAAATTAATGAAAATAATTAAAACTTCAATTAAAAAGGCATGGCAGGCTAGGTGTGGTGGCTCATGCCTGTAATCCCAGGTCTCCAGATGCTAAATTAAGAGGATCACCGTGAGTTAGAGGCCAACCTGGGCTACAGTTAGTTCTAGGTCAGCTTCAGCTAGAGGAAAGTCTTGCCCCAACAGCCATCCCCCTAAAAGAATTAGTACATGCCAAACCAAGAGAAAATGAGATTTGTTATAATTGAGAAATGTGAGTGTTGGCTAGCTTTCTTCAGTTTATCAATTGAGTAGACTGTATAATTTCATGCTTGCTTAATTTATAATTACAGGTCACAATAAGTGAACCACTGTTCGTGTTTCTAGGTGTAAACTGGCACTGGATATAAGTATATAACAAATTGACCGTGTAGATACAATATTGTTGGATGCCACTATAGTATTCAATGCTCAAAACAGAGTTGTTTTTTAAATTTATGTGTGTGAGTGTTTTGCCAGCAAGCGTGTAGGTGCACTGTGGGTGTGCCTGGTATCTGAGGAGCTCAGAAGAGGGCGTTGGATCCCCTGGAGCTACAGTCAGCTGTGAGCTGCTATGTGGGTGCTGAGAACCGAACCCAGTTCCTCTACAAGAGCAGCAAGTGTTTTTCTTTTATGATTTGTTTTCTATGTATGAATATTTTGCCTGCATGTATGTATATGTACCAAATGATTTCCTGATGTCTTCAGAAGTCAGGAGAGGGCTTTGGATCCCTTTGGAACTGGAGTTATAAATGGTTGTGAGCCACCATCGGAAATGACACCCGGGTCCTCTGCAAAAGCAACAAGTGCTCTTAAACGCTGAGCCACCTCTCCAGCTCAGAAACAGATTTTTAAAAAATTTGCATTGAATTTATTCATTTTATTTGATATGTATTTTGTCTGCATGTATGTATGTGTACCATGTATACTTGCTGCACTCAGAGGTTAGAGAGCGCATCAGATTCCCTGGCACTGGAGTTACAGATGTTTGTGAACAACCATGTAGGTGATAGGAACCAGACCAAGGCACTCTGCTGGGTAACAAGTGCTCTGAACCACTGAACCATCTCCCTAGTCCCCAGAACAGATTCTTTAAAGGAAACGCCTTTAATCCCAGCACTCAGGAGACAGAAGCAGGTGGATATCTGAACTAGAGGCTAGCCGAGTCAACGTAGTGAGTTCCGGGTTAGTTAGGGCTATATTGTAAGACATCCCCAAAATCTCAAAAAAAGAAGAAAAGAAACTAGGACAAATTGGTTGAGATTATCTGATTTTACAAATCCATTTTTTTTCTTTCTTCAAAAGTGTAAGTTATTCTTAGAGCTGAAAGTAGAACACTGAATTTAAATGGTCAGTGTCATGATTAAGTGTGTCACATCTAGTATCCCATGAGCTCCTGTGGTTAACTATACAATTGAAAAGTGAGCTATGCCTGGCATCGTGGTGCACACCTTTAATCCCAGCACTTGCAGGGCTAGCAGATTTCTGTGAGTTCGAGGCCAGCCTGGTCTAAATAACAAGTTCTAGGACAGCAAGGGCTACATAGTGAACCACTGTCCATGGTTTCTAGGTGCAAATTGGTACTGTATATAAATATACAACATAGTGAGACCCTATCTCAAAAAGAAAAGAAAAGAAAAAAAGTGAGCTACGTGTGTGTTTTAAATTTCAGCTATGACTAATGCTTTTTTCTTTCTAAATTTGAGTCACTGAAGCAAAAAAACATTCTGAGCTCTTTTAAGGTCAGTCAGACTCTTTACCTCTCCCTTCAAATCGCGTTCTTTTTTTTAGGTTTATTTTATTTTATCTTATATGTATACATATGAGTGTTTTGCCCATTGGAAGGAGGTGTCAGATTTCCTGGAACTAGAGTTATGGATGGTTCTAAGTCACTGTCAGGGTACTGGGACTTGAACCCTGGACCTCTGAAAGAAAGAGCAACAAGTGAGCTAAACTGCTGAGCCCTCTCTCCAGCCCATTCCTGGGGTATCCTAGGCAGGTGCTCCACCCTCCTTGATAAGATCCGAAGATGATGGTAATTCGGCTCATAGCTAGTCAACTATTATTTGCCACGAACTTAATTCAGTCATTATTTATGGACTATTTCCTACTTACATGTAGTTATCATACGTGTACAGCTTTTAGTGGCTGTTAACCATATCTATGTTTTTTGGGTCAGAAAATGGTAAGTGGAAAAAATACAGTTAAAAAAAAAAAAAAAAAGGAGCTGGAGAGATGGCTCAGCAGTTAAGTGGCACACTTGCATGCATCCAGGCAAAACATTCATAGAGATGAAATTTAAAAATAATAATAGAAAGGAAATGGAAAAATGAAAGAAAATGGGCCAGAGAGGCTGCCAGTGGTTAAAGAGAGCTTCCCATTCTCTCAGAGGATCTGGATTCGTGTCCCAGCACCCACATGGCAGCTCACAACCACCTGTAACTCCAGCGCCAGGGGATCTGACCCCGGCTTCTGACTCTACAGTTGCATGCACACATGTGGAGCCTGCCCTTACACTCGGGCTTACACACACATAAAGGAAATGCTTTCCTTTAAAGAAAAAAGATATGCCCATAGTCACCCACGGTGGCTCATTCCTGTAATGTTAGCTCTCTAAAGCTCAATGAGGCGAGATTGTGAGTTCAAGGCCAACCCTGGACAAGTAAGTCCCGTCCTAAAATAAAAAATGTTTTTAAAAAGACTGGGGACATAGTTCAGTGGTAGTGTTCTATCCTAGTGTGTTCAAGGGCCTAGGTTCACTCTATCGAGACAGGGTCTCTCTATGTAGCCATGCCTGTCCTGGAACTCACTATGTAGACCAGGCTGCCCTCAAACTCACAAGCATCCCACCAAGCCCAGCTAATCCCTAGTGTATGCACACATACTCACTTTCTCCCCCAGTCTCTCCCATGTGCACACACATGCACACCCCCCCTCACACACAACCTCAAAAAGAAAGAAAAGAAACATAGGACTGGCAGTGTTCAATCCCCAGCTCTATACATTAAAAAATAAATAGATAGACAAATAAATAAATAATAAATAACTGTTGTTTCAAGTTGTTTCACCTTATTTAATGCTCTTAGTGTTTTTCATCAGGTTTGATAATTGTTCTCATTTTTTGCATGAAATCATGGGGGAGTGGTTTCTCATACAGGGCAGCTGAATACAGCCTGGAGTTAGAAGCAGCATCCTAATCATCAGGCTACTTCTGAGAGGGAGCCCCTCTCTTCTCAGGGGTTCTCTCTTGTGTCCTCAGGAAGCAGTCTTTGTACATATGTAGAAGAAAGGTGATAAAAAGAAAATGAAATTTGAGCATCGATGGGATGGCTCAGCGGGTGAAGGGCTTGCAGCCACGTGCGGAGAGCGGCGTTTGTGGGACCCCCCTCACCCTGGACCTACGTGCTGGAAAGAGTGCGCTGATTCACACAAGCTTTCTGCTGACTTCCGCAAGCACATACTAAGGCATAGCCCACACGCACACGCATGTACACAGATGCACATAGGGTCCTGGTAAGAGCTGAAATGAAACTGAGACCTGTTCTGTCTAAACTACTCAGGGCGAGGTTGTGCTTGACAGTCTAAACTCTAGCTCACAGTCGTAGTGTCTTCCATAGTTCAGCACATGCCTCTGGCCCCCTCCATTTTGGTTTCTTTGAATGACCTCGTTTGTGTCTTTTGGGGTCAGAGCACCATACCTCTACCAAGAGTTGAATTTATGCAGATTTTGAGGCAGATAAATTTCTGTAGTCCAAGCCAGCTGTGGCAGTGCACACCTTTAATCCCAGCACTTGGGAGGCAGAGGCAGATGGATCTGAGTTCCAGGGTAGCCTGGTCTACATAGAGAAATCTGTCTCAAAATATGAATACACTGTAGTCCGTAGCACATCCTCAGTGATCTGGCTGTAGAAAAGTTTGTTTAAATGTTTGGTGGCTGAGTCAGAGTTCTTCTGCCCAGCAAAGTACAGAGAGTGCTGCGTGCCCAAGCTGGTAACAGATGCATACAGCTGACGAGTCTCGCTTCTCGTTACCTGGACAGTGTCCTGCGAGTATAAATCCTGTTAGAGATCACGTCTCTTTTGCTCACTCTTCTGCTTGGAGCATACTATGAGTGTTAATGACAGTTGAATGAATGGTTGTTTGGGTCAAAATTACACTGTAAAAATTAATTTCATTGTCTTTATATAATAAAACTCATCCCCATCATAAATTTAACTTTTAATGAATGCATCCTTTCATTTGACATTTCAAATGAAGCGTGACATGGAGACATACAAGCTCAGGGTGGAGTTACCTCTTAAATCAGCTTACTCTGTACCTTTCGGGCAGAACCCCGATAGCTATAAATATCTTCTTCCACATTTAGCCAGCCCTGGTAATCCTGTGATCCCTGTCCCCGATGCGTGGGTTAATACAATGCGGTGTTGCATTAGCTCGTGTCTTCCCCAGGTCCAGCTTGAGACGCCACTTAGCGTTTCACTGGAAGGAAGAAGATATTAGCTGAACTGTCTGTGTCGTTTCACTTAAGGGCGAAGCGTTTGATGTTATTGCCTAATAAGGAAGACTGTTCACTCGGAATTAAAAGTCCTATATTCTGCGTTAGGTTAGGAAAAGGTGCCTGTAGTTAGAACGACCTCTTTCTTCTCTGTGCCGTCCTGTACACCTTTGCTGAACAGAAATCAGGAGGGGCAGAGCCAGGTGTGGCAGTGCACGCTTTTAATCCCAGCACCCGGGAGGCAGAGGCAGGATCTCTGTTGAAGCCAGCCTGGTCTACATACTGAGTTCCAGGCCAGCCAGGGCTACACAGTGAACTCACTCTCAAACAAAACAAGAATAAATACGGGAGGGGCTGGGGGTGCCGCTCGGCAGTAGCCACCTAACGCGCAGAGCCCTGGTTCACCTGGATCACTAGCTCACGCGGGAGGAACGTTCTCCGCTTCAGAGGGGTGCACCAACAAAGAAACGCGCTTTTCCTTAAGTGTTCAATTTTAGGTGTTGTAAGAAA
Source organism: Cricetomys ansorgei (assembly GCA_026225945.1). NCBI lineage: Eukaryota > Metazoa > Chordata > Mammalia > Rodentia > Nesomyidae > Cricetomys > Cricetomys ansorgei. Next base: position 13,484,165 of record JAMJFZ010001258.1, read on the forward strand.
AACTTGGTCTCCAGGCCATATGTATCCAGTAATTTTTTTTTTCCTTTTTTAAGATTTAGTTTTTTCCTTTCTTAATTATGTGGATGTGTTTATGCCTCCATGTGGGTATGTACATGAGTACAGGTGCCCTGGGAGGCCAGAGTTACAAGCAGTCCGAAGCCAGCCCACATTGGTGTTAAGAGTTGAACCTGGGTCCTCTGCAAAAGCAGCATATTCACCTATCTGCTGCCTCATCTCTCTGTCCCTGTTCAGTGATTTCTTAGTGGAAAGGCCTTGAAGGCTGGGTGGTCATGGTGCATGCCTTTAATCTCAGCAGGTGGATCTCTGAGTTGGAGGCCAACCTGGCCTACAGAATTCCAGAACAGCCAGAGCTTCACAGAGAAACCCTGTCTTGAAAAATGAAAGGAGGAAAGAAGGAAGAAAGGAAAGAAGGAAGAAAGGAAAAGGAAGGAAAGGAGGCACTTGATGAAAAACTGAAAATGCTAATTTTAAACTTTGTAAATATTTTCTGTAAAAAGACAACAGGATCTTCCTTGACAATTTCTACACGAGGGGATAATACATGAAAGTTTTACTTGCGTTTTATGTGTTGATTTTGAGTCTGTTTTAGGAGTTTCCTGTATGTACCCAATCAGGGACTCGGAATAGGTAGTTAAACAGCTCTTTTATGTAATTCTAAATTCTAAGACTCAACTTGAAGGAACTCTTCTACTCTGGCTGGGAGAGTAAATTATATGCCCTTAAAACGGTGCCAACTTTCGATTCTTTTGCTTGTTTGTTTGAGACAAGGTCTCACTATGTAGACCTGGCTGTCCTAGAACTCACTTTGTAAACCAAGTTGGCCTCAAACTCAGAGATCCACCTGCCTCTGCCTCCTGAGTGCTGGGACTAAAGGTGCATGCCACACCCAGCTTCAGTTTCTTCTATTTTTATTCTTTGTTTTTGAGACAGGGTCTATGTAGTCCTGGTTGGTCTGGCCTAGAACTCTCTGTAGGCCAGGCTGACATTGAACTTACAGAGATCTACCTGCCTCTGCCTCTGAGAGCTGAGATTATTAAAGGTGAGCACCACCACGCCTGGTTCTTGATCCTTTTAGAGCCATACCTCATTGCTCTGGGATTGTCAACCTCAGGACAGAACGAATAAGTAGCACTTAAAATTTTTCTCACCTTTTTACTAAAAAGGTGGGGCTAGGGGCTGGGGAAAGAGGTCAGTGGCACAAGAGAGGCCCTGGGTTGAGTCCCCAGTACTGAAGAAAAAGTGTCCATGGAGACACGGCTCAGCGTTTAAGAGCACTGACCGCTCTCAAAGAGAAGTGTGGTTCCCAGCACCACAGAATGCCCTGGAAGCTGCAGGAGGCCTGACTCCTCTGGCCTCCACGGGCATGCGCACTCACAGCCACATGCTTGTGCCCCGACAGATACACAGAATTAAAAATAATGTGTGGTGCTCACCCTCAATCCCAGTGCTGGGGAGGCAGAGGCAGGCAGATCTCTGAGTTTGAGGCCAGCCTGGTCTACAAAGCGAGTTCCAGAACAGCCAGGGCTACACAGAAAATCCCTGTCTCAAAAAACACAATATAATAATAATAAATAAAAGTATGTATTTTTAAAAAACACTGGTTAAATTATGATCATGAATGCCTTTTATAAATCCCTAATTGTTACATCTGATTTTTCATCTGAAAAGCAGGGTTATATCTATCATGCACCTGGTCTGTAAAGATGATGTCATGAACATAGATTGAAATAGATCCTGAGTTCAGGGCCCGATATGGTTTTGTGCTGCCTATTTGCGTCTTTGTATAGCTCCTTAAAAATCTTTTTTTTTTTTAAGTGACTAAACTCTTGTGATCTTACCGTCTTCCTAAGAAGTCGGCTTTGGAGCGCATCGCTTGGCCCTTCTCTCTGTATCACCTCCCAGTTCACAGTACTTTGATCCCTATTAATAGCCAGCGTCCCCCAACATCTACGGCCAGGCTCAACATGCTCAAACCTCAGCACCGTGGTTGAGGCCTTTTGCTGCGAATAGGCCACTGTTTCCTGTCACAAAGTCACTTTCCCTAGCACAGAGAACCCTTGCCCTTCCTAGGCTGTGTGACTGTGGGGATGGTGCTTGTCACACAGTTCTCATTCACAGTGTTTGCCTGGGGGCCGTGGGGGCAGAAGAAAGCAGTCACCACCTTAGAGTGCTGTTTCAGTTGGGCAGGTGATTCTAGTATCTGTCTAACCCAGAAGCTCCACCCTGGTAGTAGGGAAATGTGAGCGGCGGCCCAGGCTGGTCCGATGATGTTCTAGTCTTAAGAGTACATCAAAGGCTTTAGGAACATGGGGTTGAGGGGGTCGGGGGCGGGGTGTAGCACTTCACACCTGATCTGGGATGACAGCTAAGCTGGACTGATGGGGAGCAGAGTAAGCCATGCTGCTTACCAAATGGCTGCATTTTAGTATACTATTCCTGCTAAACTTGGTAGGAAGAAGCAAGTGGAACAAACAGCATTAGAGTGGAAGAAATAAGCTGTCCATAGCCAAGATCTTTTCTCCAGAAGTCACTCTGATGTCTACTAACCGAAGTCACTGCCCCCCGAGTAATCTGTCTCTCTCATGATTGTTCAAGGGCTTGCTCTCTATTTTGCGCAAATTGAAAAGTGCACCGGACCAGGAGGTGCGGATCCTTCTCCTGGGCTTGGATAATGCTGGCAAGACTACTCTGCTGAAGCAGCTTGCATCTGAAGACATCAGCCACATCACACCTACACAGGTGAGCGCTCCCCGGGCTCCAGGTGCTGTGGCACCCAAGGAAGATGAAAATAGCTGTCCCAGTTTCGTGTCTGTTGCTGTGAGACTATGCCCTGATAAAAAGCAACTTGGGAGAGAAAGTCTCTTTTAGCTCAGAACTCCAGGTTCCAGTGTATCATTGCAGGGAAGTAAAGGCAGGAACATGAGGCAGGGTGTCACGCCCACAGTCAAGAGCGGAGACAGACAGAGGCACCAGAGTGCCTGCTTGTGCTGAGGCATCCCTGTACCACACACTCCAGGACTCAAACCCAGGAACCACATCGAGAGGCCTCCCCACCTCAATTAATGTCATCGTAATAGACCCCCACAGTCATGCTCATAGGCCAACTTGATCAAGACAGTCCCTCTCGAGACTCTCTTCCCAGATGGTTCTAGAATGTGTCAAGCTGACAATTAAAACTAACCATTACAGTAGCTGCAGGAGATAGAAATTTATACACTGCCAAGGTTTGTTTTTAAGGAAAGTCTACATTGTCTAAAAATAATCAGATTCCAAATACATATACAAGAGAGTCCATGCATGTGAGTGTTTAGAACAGTCCAACTCACAAGGCAGGAAGTAACTGCTCACTGGAGCTGGGGAGGGGACAACAGGCAGCTCGGCTATTGTGTGCAGACAAGATTTGTAGGATGAGAACCATTCTGGGGACGAATGCAAGCAGAGCAAATGCTACCAAACTCTACATTTTTAAGTGGTTAATCCAAAACAATGAAATGAAATTAGATGATTAATCCAGGTGTGATAGTGCGTGCCTTTAATCCCAGCACTCGGGAGGCAGAGACAAGTGGATCTCTGTGAGTTTGAGGCAACTTAGTCTACATCATGAGTTCTAGGACAGCCAGAACTAAATAGAGAGACCTGATCTCAAAAACAAAGGTTAAAAAGCTATATTTTATGATTGATATATATATATATATATAGACACACACAACCACATATTTTAAGTATCTGTGCACACATTTCAGTCATCTTTCTTAGGCCTACGTGATTATTACCAACATTCCCCCGTTTTTTATTGTGCTAGGAATGGAACCCAGGGCATGGTGTGTGACATGAATTTTATGAAGTGTGGTGGTATACGCTTCTAATTGCAGCCAGCACTTGGAAAGTAGAGGAGGGAATATCAGGAGTTTAAAACAGTCCTTGACACTTGAGTGCACAGTAAATTCTAAGTGAGCATGGACTCCAGAGAATGTCTCAAAAAAAAGAAAGGTTTAGTCAGGCAAGGTGGCAGACACCTAGCTCAGAGGCAGAGGAGGAGTACGATAAGTTTGGGCTATTCTGGTCAACATAGTGAGCCCCAGGCCACTGAGACCCTGTCTCAAAGAAGCCAAAAATAACTAGGCCTGGAGAGATGGCTGGGTGGTTAAGAGCACTGAGGGCCTTGCTGAGGACTTGGGTTCAGTTCCCAACACCCACAGCGGCTCACAACTGTCAGTAGCTCCAGCTCCAGGGCACTGGACGCCACCTGCTGGCCTTCCTGGCACCTGCACATATGTAGTGCACATAAACTCAGGAAGGCACATCAGTACACATAGATAATTATTAAACAAAGGCTCTAATCAGGGCTGGAGGGCTGTAACTAAGTTGAGGCACGTTTGCCTAGTACGCTTAAGACCCAGCACAAAAACAAAAAAGGTTTTATCTTTAGTTATGAAGTAGACACAGAGGAAATATACAAGAGAATAAAGAAAGGCTGGAGAGGTAGCTCAGTGGTTAAGGGAAATGACTGCTCTTCCAGAGGACCTGGCTTCAGTTTCACATGGTGACTCACAACCATCTGTAACTTCAGTCCCAGGGGATCCAGCGACCTCTTCTGGCCTCTTTGGATGCTGCATGCATGTGGTGCAAAGACCTATATGCAGGCCAAATACGCATATACATAAAAAATAAAACTCTCAAAAAGAAGTACTCTGAAAGAAACATTATTAATATTTTAGTGTATCTTTCAAGTAATACAAATGTGTGTGTGTATATATATATATACATATATATATACATACATATATATATATGTATCTGGTTTTTGATTTGCTTATTTCATAAGACAAGGCCTCACTATGTAGCCCAGGGTGGCCCTGAACTCAAGTATAGCCAAGGCTAGTCTGCAACTCACAATCCTCCTGCCTCAGCTTCCCTAGTGCCATGATTACAGGCCTGACGTATGATGCTCAGCTATGTATGCATTTTTCAAAAACAAAAAACCTATACTGGTTTATTGGTTTTATTTATTTTATTTTATTTTTGGTTTTTCGAAACAGGGTGTCACTATGTAGCCCTGGCTGTCCTGGAACTCACTTTGTAGACCAGGCTGGCCTCTAAGTCAGACATCTGCCTGCCTCTGCCTCCCAAGTTCTGGGATTAAAGGGGTGCACCACCACCACTTGGCCTGGTTTGTTGGTTTTAAATCCAACTTTATCAGCCTTCCTCTTTCCTAAGGGCAAACAAGCAAAATACAAAGGGTAAATGTGGTGCAGCATGGAGAGCAAAAACAAGTCCTGACTGGAGGATTCCAAGGGACTCCTGTAGGCCTCATTTCCTGTAAGAAAACCCAAGAAAACTTGACTTTGGGCCAAGTCAGCCAAGACAGTCTGTGAATCTTGGTCACTTTGAAATGATTGCACATGGGCAGTTTGAGCAAACCAGTCGGTTAGCATTTTCTGCCCACGGGCTGCGATAAGGCCCTGGTGTAGGGTCTGCAGGCTGTGCTGGTGTGCGTGCTGCACGGCCTGTGAGTCTTAGCGATTCTCAGCCCTCTGCAGAAAAGTCATTTCAACTGCTACCGAATGAGCAATTTTACAGCTTCTGAACAAATTTAATGTATAGCCCAAGGAGGAGCAAATTACAGCAGTCTAGCCTACAAGGCTGAAAACACATATTAGTGTGTCAGGCTCTCTGCCAGAAAGAGAAGGGCTAGGTGCTTTAGTATTAGCAGCGGACGCATTTGCCAGAGCACTGACAGGAGGCTGTGACAGTGGGGCGGAAGCGACCGCAGGTCGCAGCTCGGCGTTCCAGCGCCAGCCGTCGGGGTGGTCTGATGTGCTGCAGGCGCCGCCTTCAGAGGGTCGAGATTTCATACTTACTCTCTCAAAAACACACTCCTCCTGTATTTTTGTTTAATGTTTGAAAACATATTAGATACTCATTCACTAGTCAACCTAGAAAGCAGAGGAAGTAAAGTTGAGAAACGAGAGAACACAGGGTGGGTGACATGACTCAGTGGGCAAGGGGGCTCGCCGCCAAGCCTGACGCAACGCCTGTTCAGTCCCCAGGCCTGCATGGTGGAAAGAGAGGACCTGTCCTCCACGCTCAGCCTTGCACTAGCCCAGGGGTGGGGGGGTTGGGGGGTGTCCGTCTGGCACACCACACACACACAAAGAAAAAGAAGAAAGAATTTAAAAGAAAATATTTATAATGTCTCTGGTGGCTGGAATAAGAACGTCCCCCATGGGCTCATAGATTTGATACACCAGGGAGAAGGGTTAGGAGGCGTGGCCTTGTTGGAGTGGGTGTGGCCTTGTTGGAGGAAATGTGTCACTGTAGATGGGCCCAAAACCCATGCTGGGCCCAGCACTCCCCAGGCCCACTCTTTGCTCTGCCCCACTCCCGTTTGGATCAGGATATAGCTCTCAGTTACATCTTCAGCACCATGTCTGTGTGTGCCGTGCTCCCCAGCATGATAATGGACTGATCCTTTGAAACTGTAAGCTAGCCCCAAATGAAATGCTTTCTCTGGTAAGAGTTGCCTTGGTCAGAGGGCTGGAGAGATGGCTCGCTGGTTAAGAGCACTGGCTGCTCTTCCAGAGGACCTGGGTTCAATTCCCAGCACCCACGTGGCAGCTCACACCTGTCTGTAACTCCAGTTTCTATGCTTCTGACACCCTCACACAGACATACATGAAATCAAAACACCAATGAACATAAAATAAAAATAATTTAAAAAGAGCTGCCTTGGTCGTGGTGTCTCTTCACAGCGCTAGAACAGTGACTAGGACCGCTGCTAACTATGAGGAATGTAGCTATTCAGGTCCCCTATACACGTGTATGGGCATAGGTAATAGTTATCTCTAAATAAAAAACATCCCAGCACAATTGTGTACACTTTCAAACCCGGTCTTGAAAGGCAGAGGCAGATAGAGCTCTGTGAGTTCCCGGCCAGCCTGGCCTACATAGTGAGTTCCAGTCCAGCCAGGACTATACAGTGAGACTCTGTTAAAAATGAAATAAAAAGTAAAAACAGATCGTGTAGAATATAGCATTTTGCCGGTTGGTGGTGATGCACACCTTTAATCCCAGGCAGCGGCAAGCCATGAGTTTGAGGCCAGCCTAGTCTACCAAGTGAGTTCCATGACAGCCAGGGATACACAGAGAAATCCTGTCTCAAGAAAAAAAAGAACAACAACAAAAAAAATGTATAACAATTACCTTTTTTTCTCCAAATTAATCATAAACATCTTTCTTTGTTTTTGTTTAAACAAAGTCTAATGAATCCCAGGATAGCCCCAAACTTGAGATATGGCTGAAGATGGCTCTGAACTCTTGGTCCTCCTACCTTAACCTCCTGCATGTAGAGATTACAGGTGTGGCCCCCACACCTCGTTATACGCAGTGCTGGGAATCGAACCTGGGGCTTCCTGTGTATTAGGCAAGCACTCTACCAACTAAACAACATCCCAAAGCATGAACATCCATATGTGTTGGTGTCCAAACACACACGTGTTTGTGTATGTATGTTTGTGCTTATTTGTTATTATTTCCTTAGAATAATTTCCTAGTAGATTCTGGGGATCTGATGATTTACAAAATTTTTTATTTGATTGATTTGTTTTGCTTTTTTCAAGACAGGGTTTCTCTGTGTAGCCCTGGCTATCCTGGAACTCGTTCTGTAGACTGGGCTAGCCTTGAACTCAGGAGTTCTGCCTGCCTCTGCCTTCCAAGTGCTGGGGTTAAAGGCGTGTGGTGCCACCACACTCAGCTTAATTTACAGAAGTTTAGCAAGTCATCTTTTTAAAATTACATTTGTTTATTTGGGGTTAGGCTGCAGGCATGGGTCACAGCAGAGCATGTGGAGATCAGGACGTATGGAAATCAGAGGACAACTTACAGGAATTGGTTCTCTCCTTCCATCCTGTGGGTCCCCGGCACTGATCTCATGTAGTCCCGCTGGGTGGCAAGCGCCTTTACATCTCACTGGCTTGAGTTTAAGTTTAAAGCATTGTCCTCATGGTGCAAAGCCCTGGTTTCAATCCCAAGCACTGAAGAAACAAAAACAAGAAGCCAGAAGTTTTAGGAGTTGACAGACGTGGTCACATCACAGGATTTACTACTGTTTCTTCTCTGCTTCATCCCAGGAGGGTCTGATTTCACTTGGTTCTATATTTAATAGCACTGTTGAGGAATAGAATTTTCAAATTATAGCTGGCATGGTGACATACTCCTATAATTCCAGCATTTAAGAGATGGAGGCAGGAGAATCAGAATTTTGTGGTCTACCTGAGCTACTACATAGTGAGTTCAAGGCCATCCTGGACTGCTTAGAAACAGTCTCTCCCCTGCCCCCCCCCAAAAAAAAAAGCAAGAAAAAAAGGAAAAAAAAAACAAAAAAGAAAGTAATGTTTCAGACACACACACAAGTTGTTTTGTCAGCAAGTCACCATGAAGCAACCACTGTTGCTTTCATGATAAGTTCAGCATTTCCCTCCAGAGTTCCTTAACAGCTAATTTATTCATCAAGCGTGGTTTAGAAGAGTGCTAGTCAGCACCGTTGTCCCCAGTTATCCTCTGAGTATTCCTCGGTGGAATGGAGCGCCAGTGTCCCCTGTGCCACTGCGCTGGCTGGGCCGGTGTGCTAGGCAGCAGCGCTGGCAAGCTGCCAGGGGAGGCAGATGTTTGTGGAGACGCCCCCAGACCACGGAACCCCAGTTACTCTAGATGAAGTGTCACTTAACGTTGTAGCAAAGTACTGATTGGATATTTCAAATCCTGGTTTCCCTTTATTGTTCTGTCTTTGTTTGTTTTTTGTTTTTGTTTTGCTTTGTTTTGTTTTCCTGAGACAGTGTCGCTCTGTGTAGCCCTGGCTGTCCTGGAACTCGCTCAATAGACCAGGCTGGCCTCGAATTCAGAGCTCTGCCCGCCTCTGCCTCCCAGCGCTGGGATCAGAGGTGTGCACCACCACAGCTCCACTCCATTTATCATGCTTCCAAAAGCATTTGTTTTCCTTCTTGCTTGTGAAGTGTCTTCCTTCTGAACCCCAAAGGTCTCGTTAGCTTCTTCTCTACACTAACTCCCAGTTACCGTGACTTGCTTTCCTCGTTTTACTCTGAGTAACTGTCCTAAAAAACAAAGACTTTCCCTTTCTTTTCTTTTTATTTATTTTTATTCATTTTATTTTTTGAGATAGGGCCTCAGTCTGTAGCCCTGGCTAGCCTGGAACTCACCAAGTAGCCCACACTGGCCTTGAACTTGCAGCTATCCTCCTGCACTGGCTTCCTGCGTATTAGGATTAAAGGCATCCACTACCGTGCCTGGAAGAAGCTTTTCTCTTCAAGTTCATCAGAGGTGCCTCCTAAAGCAGTTTCAAATGAGCATGTGTTGGTTTCTATGGCAGTGACTAAGGCCTTCACTTCCGGAACTGAACGCGCCATCCCTGCAGACCCCACCTCCTCATTCATTAACTGTCCAGCTCCTGGCAGTGGGCCCTGTCCGCCCTGCAGTAGCCTCAGCCCAGCTCCCTGTCTTCCTGTTGGCCCAGGAGGACATTTCTTTTGAGCCTCTTTGAGAGACGATGTGCTTGTGTCTCCTTAAACTTAGCATCTGTTCTTTTCTCATCTTTAACTTCAGCTTCTGGTTTCTGTCACTTACATGAAGCGTCCTGTTAAATTTATCTTCTGGAAGACCTCATGGGGAGGGGTCTGTGTTGGTCATAGGGACTCTCATGCCCATTATCCTTAGCAATATACAGGTATACATACACATAATATGTATTTGTCCATGCCTTTGGAAAGACAGAATCCAGGCCCTGTGCATGCTAGGCAAGCTCCCAACCTCGGAGCTGCACCCCAGCCCTAGTGTGTATATTTCTTATTATAGAAAAACATTGTGTGAGCCAGGCATGGTAGCATACAGCTCTAATCCCAGTACTTAGGAAGGGAAGCAGAAGGACTGGGAATTCAAGTGATCCTCTGCTACTTAGCATTTCTAGCCCAGCCTGGACTATATGAGAGCTTGACTCAGGAAAAGGAAGGGAGGGAGGGAGGAGTAGCTGTTAGCCTTGACTCTAAATGAAATAAGCATTTGTAAGTATGTTTTCTTTACTATCACAGTAAGCCCTTTGCAGTATTAACAGTATCATTTTGTATCACATCTGGCAGAGTCCATCAGAACTAATGTAAAAAATAGCTATTAAGATTTGGGAGTATGGGAGCTGGAGAGGTAGATAGATCAATAGATAGATAGATAGATAGATAGATAGATAGATAGATAGATAGATAGATAGAAAGAAAGAAAGAACAAGTCCTTGTTACTCTTGCAGAGGAGTCAGCTTCAATTCCTAGCACCTACATGGTGGCTCACAACCAGCTGTAACTCCAGTCCTGGGAGATCTAGTGCCCTCTTCTGGCCTCCATGGGCACTGCACACATGTGGTAGACAGACATATATTCAGGCAAACATTCGTACACATAAAATAAAAAGACAGGCAGGTGTTGTGGTACACGTCTTTAGTCCCAGCACTAAAGAGGCAGAGACAGGAAGATCTTTGTGAGTTTGAGGCCAGTCTGGTCTACATAGTGAGTTCTAGGACAGCCAGAGCTACACAGTGAGACGCTGTCTCAAGAAACCAAAAAATAAAAATGAAAAGATTCTGGCAGTATAGCTTAGTGGTGCAGCATGTGTGTCACGTGTTGTATATCTGAAGCCCTAAATTCAATCCCTCGCTTGCATGCAGTATTAAATGTAACTTTGTAAGAATTAACTGATCTTTTTTTTTTTTCTTTTTGGTCCCACCCCCACCCCCATCTGTTTCAGGGTTTTAACATCAAAAGTGTACAGTCACAAGGTTTTAAACTGAATGTGTGGGACATCGGCGGACAGAGGAAAATCAGACCATACTGGAGGAGTTATTTTGAAAATACCGACATTCTTGTAAGTAATCCTGATGTGCCCATCAGTAATTCCATTGCTTACTCGGAACAGAATGAGAAAGTCCGCAGAGGGCCGGGACTGTGGAAGAGCCATCTCTGTACGAGATGCGTAGCTGCCACTCAGCGACAGTGTTGCACCCATGCCCACCTTGTCAGTGTTTATTAATCACCAGGACAATGTGAATAGCAGAGGAAGTCAGCAGATCTTGCCCTGGCTCCTTCACCCCAAATTAGTCAACAAGCCACAGTGCGGAGCAGGCCGCAGGGACAGAGCAGGAGGTTGTCCCGTGGTACTGCACAAATGGATGGCCCAGGTTCTCCCCTGGGAAGGACGGGACTTGCTAATGGGTCAGAGATGAGGGGTGAGAAGAGGGGAGCCAAGGGGAGCTCTGTTTGGTTTGGTTTGGGTGCGGGTTTTTTTTATGACAGGGCTTCATGTAGCCCAAGCTGGCCTCCGCTCACTGTGTAGCTGAGGAGGGCCTTGAACTCCTGAGCTTCCTCATCCGGCTCCCTCATTATTGTGATTACAGATGTGTGCCACCACACCCAGTGGTGTTTTGGGGGCTTTTTTCCCCTTGAAACAGAAACTCAACAGGTAATTTGGGCTGGCCTGGAACTCACAGAAACAGTCCTGCTTCAGCTTCCTGAAGGAGCGTTAGGATTGCAGTAGTGGCCATTCTGGCTCATCATTGTTTTGGGTGAGAGGAACTGTGTCTCGAGCAAATTCTCATCAGGCAGGAAGAAGCCTCAGAGGCGGTATTGGTTCCACAAAGGATTTTTATTCTATGCTTATCTCACACGTTCACTCACACAGTCACGCCAATACCTCTCCTAGTCTGGCCTCAGACGCAGGCAAGCCTCGCAATCTGTCCGGCAGTGCTGTGTGGTCCGCACCCGACTTCCTCTTTCTGTTCAGCAAGACTGGAGCACTGGTCCTGTGGTCTGCAAGGAGTCTCAGTTAGCAGGACGCAGCCTCGGTCGGTCCCCAGAGCGGCAGCATCTCCAGAGGCGCTTGGGGGCGGCATGCTGAGCTGGGCCAGACCAATCTGAATTTATGGGCGTACGGGCATGGTCAATTTTATCAGTACTGTCCAGATATGCACACAGGCACTGGAGTACCTCAGGGCGTGTCCAGTGCCCACTTTGGATTTTAATATTGCTTACTTACATTTGGCTTTTCAGTATTATTTGTCATCACATTTTACATTATTATGCTGCTACATTATTCTTATCCACTACATTCTATTACATTTATCTTTATTCACTACAAACTGCCATACACTGAGAAGGTTGAGAGTGTGCATGAGCAGGAGTGGATGAAGATAGAACATGGTTTGGGACGTGTTGGACTTGAGGGGCTCCCACTGAAGGGGAGACTTCAAATAGGCAGCTGGCTGTACATGAGACTGGCGCTCACGTGAGCGTTCCAAGCTAGAGATAACTTGGGACTCAGTGTGTCCATTGTAACGAAAACCTTAAAATTAGATGAGGCCACAAAAGCTCTGACTTAGAGGAAAAACTGGGTTGAATTCTGGGGCCCCCTGCCACTTGGAGGTCAGGGGGTGAGCTAAGAGCTTCCCATTGCTGTAGTACATCCCCAGCGGTCAACTTAGAAAGGGTTAGTTTGGCCTCAGTGCCATACTTCTGTCCATGGTCTGTTGACCCTGCTGTTCTGGGCCTGTGGCGAGGGTGCCCTGTGGCAGGCAGCGTGTTACAGAGGACAGCTCTTCCCCTCGTGGCCAGGACACACAAAGGGAAAGTGAGGAAGAGCCCAGAGTCTCTCGAGGTGACCTAAAACCCTCCCCATAGGCCTCACCTCTTCAAGGTTCCACCCTTCCCTAAGGCATCAGCCGGTGGCCTCAGCCACAGCTCAGGCTGCCCTGCCCCACCCTGCTCGGCCCCCTCACCTTCAGTGTGTCACAGCCGAGGTCACCCCGACCACTCATGTGCTTTGCAACCACCGTGGCTTTTGGCGCTAGAATTCCTCGTTTTTATTTTTTCTTCCTTTTTTAAATGCTAGCCCAGGGTCTTACCCATGCTCAGCAGCACACAGCACGCATCCCATAACCGAGCTGCATCTCTGGCCCACTTTATTCATATTGTCGTTTAATGCCTGCTCCTCTCTCCAGAGTAGAGGTTCCATGAGAACAGGGACTTTTGGATTTTTTAATTTCTATTTATTATTATTATTAATTATATGTGCTTATTCCTTTGTGCGTGAGTGCACGTGTATATGTGTATGTGATGTGTGTGTGTGCAGGTGCTGAGACCCCAGCACACACGTGGAAATAAAGGACAACCTGTGGAGTTGGTTCTCTCCTTCCCTTGTATGCATGCTCTAGGGATCACACTTGGGTCCTCGCGCATGGCTGTGGTGAGCACCTTCACCTGCTGACTCGACTCGCAGCCTGTTGTTTGTCTTTCCTCTATCATTAGTGCCTGGAAAGGTGCCTCAGAGAATAAAAAGGAATGTTGCTCTAGATGTTCTCTGACATGAGGCAGAAGCAGAGTTGCATGGCCTCTGAATTCCCTCCCAGTCCGAGACTGTGTTTATTCTTGTGGGTCGTGTCCAGGCCTGCTAATTCCCTATGAAAGAAGACCGTCTGGTTCTCAGAGGAGCTGTGTGAAGGAGTGAATACACACACTCACTGTCATTTGGGTTTCATTGTTGTTGTTTGTTTTATTTGGTTATTTATTTATTGTTTTTTCAAGACAGGGCCTCTCTATGTAGCCCTGGCTGTCCTGGATCTTGCTCTGTAGACCAGGCTGGCCTCCAACTCACAGAGCTCTCCTCCCTCTGCCTCCCCAGTGCTGGGATTAAAGGTGTGCACCACCCTGGGGCTTACTACTGTTCTTAAACTGAGAATATAAAATTATGCCACCATCAGCTACACACTGTGGCCTGAGATGAGCATGACAGCACACAGTGAATCATGTTGTCGGCCTCTGAAGTGTGGTTCCAATCTGTTCTTCCCGCTGGGCTAAAAGTTCAAGTGGGTGAGGAGACAGATGAGAAGTGTGCTGCCAGCCATTCACCCATCCTTATCATCTATATAAGACAGGATCTCATGTGACCCAGGCTGGCCTTAACTAAATAAGACAGGATCTCATGTGACCCGGGATGGCCTTAAACTGCCCAAGTACTTTGGATGACCATGAACTCCTGATTATCCGGCTTCCAAGTGCTGGCATTCCAGGTGTGTATTATACCTGATTTATGCAGTGCTGGGGAGCATGCCCAGAGCTTTGCAAGTACTGAGCATCTTAGTTAGGGTTTCTGTTGTTGTGAAACACCATGATCAAAACAGCTCGGGGAGGAAAGGGTTTATCTCAGCTTTCCCTTCCTGCCCAACACTGAGGGAAGTCCAGGCAGGAACCCAGAGGCAGGAACCAAAGCAGAAGACATGGAAGAGTGTTTGTTGTCCTGTTCCTCCTGGCATGCTCAGGGTTTTCTTATACCATCCGGGACCTCCACCAGCCCAGCGGTGTTGAGCCCACACAGGGCTGGGCCTCCCATGGCAGTCATGTCGGGAACGCCCCACAGGCTTGCCCGAAGGCCGGCCTGTCAGCACTCTCTCAGTTGAGGTTCTTTCCTCCCAAATGACTCCAGCTGTGTCCGGTTCACGTAAAGCCAACCAGCACACCAGGCAGGCACTGTACCAATGGAGCTACACCCCTGGGCCCTACTCTTTTTTTAGTTTAAATTTTTCAGATTTACCCAAAGCTCAAAAACAAAATAGTATAATGAACCCAAATATAAAGCCACCATTCAGCCTTCTTCAGTTCTGTTTGGACAGCCCTGTTTCACTGTGCTTTAGGATTTAAGGCAAATCTCAGGCATTGTGAGTTGTTATTTTTTTGTTTTATTTTGTTTTGTTTTTCATTCACAAATACTTGCGATATGTGAAAAATAAGTCTAAATTGGGGGAGTTGTTTTGATCTCAAAATTTTAAAAAAGTATGACTTAGCATCCAAAATATGAAATACGTAGACACAAAACTTAGACATAAATCTATATGTGGAAAGCTTCCAAGCTAATAAAAGAAAATTCTGAGGGCTGGAGTGATGGCTCAGCGGTTACGAGCACTCGTAACAAGAGGTCCTGAGTTCAATCCCAGCACCCGCATGGTGGCTCACGATCATCCATAACCCAGTTCCGGGGGCTCCAACAGGCATGCACATGGTGTCCATGTGTGCAAGAATGCAAAACATTCATCATACAAAATAGCCTGGAGGTGGTGGCACATGCCTTTAATCCAACTCTGAGTTCAAGGCCAACCTAGTCTACAGTTCCAGGGCAATCAAGGTTATACAGAGAAACTGTGTTTCAAAAAACCTAAAAAGGAAGGAAGGGAGGGAGAGAAGGAAGAGGGGGGAGAAAGAAAATTCTTTTCTAATATAGAAACTGGGTTCAATTCCCAGCATTGCCAAACTACATACATGCACATAAATTAGTTTTTTTTCTGTTTTAATGGAGAGACATTCCATGTTCATACATAAGAAAATTCAATATTGCTCTCAGTTATATTTAACTAAAGATTCAGTGTAATGCCAATCAAAATTTCAGGTAATTATTTTGCAGTTATTGCCAAACTGATTCTAGTGTTTATGTGGAAAGACAAAAAAGTCTAGATAGTGTAATACTGAAGAGTCCACTGGAGTGCTAAACCCCCCCAACTTAAAAGACTTGCTCTAGTTGGGTGTGGTACATGGCCTTAATCCCAGCACTCTAGAAGCAGAGACAGGAGAATCTCTGTGAGTTTGAGGCCAGCCTGGCCTACACAGTGAATTCCAGAACAACCAGGGCTACATAAAATAGAGACCCTGTCTCAGAAAACCAGAGAAAAACAGTGTAGATAGAAGTATTTGAACAGTTCAGTAAGGACAATCACTAAGGTGCAAGGCCTGAGCCACCAGGCAGAGGGTCTAGCCTCTCTCAAGGACTGACCCCTAAGCACGTGGTCTCCAAGTAATTTATTGAGAAAAGGAACTGCCCACTAATATAAAGGCCTATTTTGCATTAATGAACAGAATCCTATAATCCACTTCCCCAATGCCCCACCAGTTGACCTTGCTGCCACTAGGGGAAGGTCTGGGGAGGAACCACAGAAATCTTTTTCTTAGCAATAATATAAACAGAGGGCAAGATGATCCAAGCATCAATTGCTTAGACAATTACTGGTTCCTCAAACTAGCACTTTCCGCATTCCAGAAGGCTACAGTCCATCCGCACCCAGGAAGTTGGTTCCAAGGTGACCTTTCATCCAGCAGCTCATAGCAAATGTTTTAAAGTTCATTTAACTGCACAGATAGTGTATGTAGCTTTACATTATTTGAGAGTAAATTCAAATATTCCACTACAAGGAAGAAAGGAAAGAAAGAAAGAGAAAAAGAAAGAAGATGCACTCTAAAGCCATAGTATAATAGAGACAGCATATATAATGGGAAGAATATGAGGACTGATCAGTGGTGTGAATAGAGGACACAAAACTAGGCCCCCATGAGTATGACCAAGTGAGCTCTAGAGTGCGATGGTTCAGAGGAGGAAAGCTATTTACAGCATGTAGTGCTGGGCAAGGGAACGTCCACATGCCCCAAACAGAACCACCTGGACAGATTTTACCCCATTAATAAAAAACTCAAAGTCAAATCTTTTTTTGGTGGGGGTATGGGGGGGGCTGTTGAAACAGGGTCTCACTCTATGGACCAAGCTGGCCTCAAATTCATAGAGATCCACCTGCCTCTACCCCCTGAGTCCTGGGATTAAAGGTTTGTGCCACCATGCTTACCCTCTCAAAATCACAACTTAGACACAGATAGAAACCCCAAACTACCCACCTTCTAGAAGACACCATGGGAGGACATCTAGATGACCATGGGTTTGGTGGTGAGGTTTTAGAAACTCCAGAAACACAGTCCATAAAAGAAAGAAAATACAAGCTGTTGTTTACAAGAATTTAACCTCTCTGTTATGAAGGGCACTGTTAGGAGAATGGAGAGGACAAAGGAGACAGCTGTGAGACAGAACTTCCTGGGGATACAACATTCATGTCTACTCCCCCCAGAAAGGGAGCTCATAGAAGGCCAAAGGGAAAATGCCACCAACATCCAACTTGGGTGAGGGGTGACTTACAGGAGCAGACACGACTCGGTCAGCTGCACCACCAAAGCCCACCCCAGCATGGTTCTGATTCGTCTTTTTAAATCTTTCTTTAGGTTGTTCGCTGGACTCTCATTATATGTTGGTC
The DNA here is from genome assembly GCA_026225945.1 of Cricetomys ansorgei. Lineage (NCBI taxonomy): Eukaryota > Metazoa > Chordata > Mammalia > Rodentia > Nesomyidae > Cricetomys > Cricetomys ansorgei. The sequence continues at coordinate 13,501,353 of JAMJFZ010001258.1, forward strand.
TGTCGTTTAGATCTGTCAGAGCCTTTTATTAGTTTATAAAGATCATGCCCCACCAAAGGGCCCAGCAAAGCCATTAAAGCTCCACAGCAGCCTTGGGTCCCTGATGGATCAAGCTTTTGTTTAACTCCTCTGTAAACACAGTCTGTCTGGCCCAATGAACTGGGGTTCAAACACAGCTTCTCTTAATGGCATCTGTCCCTCCTCTATGGCCCTCCAGCCCCAGCTATTTGTGGGTACCTCAGATGGATAACCAAATGTTCCTAATGGCTTTGGAAAGCCAGTCCATGAGGGACTGACTCCCTCATACTGTCTCGGGTTCTGAAGCCTTTGCCTTAAGAGGGTGATGGGTAGTTAACATCACTCAGTCTTCCTGCCTCCACAGCAGTCAGACTGATCCCGCCCACTCCCGTGTCCCACAGCCTCACAAGCCAGGCCTGGACAGGCTTTGTATACTAGTCTTCCCGAATTCCAGCAGGTTAGATGTTGAGTCTTTCCGGATTACCCTAGTTTTCTTGTACTGGACCATGGTTAGGCCCCATTGCATATTGGATCACAGATTTCTCCCCCCTCCCTTTATTAAAAATTGGACTCTTGGGGGAGCTTTTATTGCTTTTATCATGGGTTTTGTTCACTCTCTGAATCCATGGTTCCAAGTTCTTGGATGTTAGGAGGGGCTTTTGAGCATGGACCTAACTTGTGGTCTCTTTCCCTTTGGCCCAAACCTTAAGAAGCAGCAAGCCAGCACCGCCACCTCACCCTCTGGCTTGTCTAACTCGGCATCTGAGGCTGACATAGAGGATGCAGCTGCATCTCTCTTTCCTTCTGCTACTGCACCTTTACACAGACAAGCATTTGCTTTCCCAAACATGTTCCTGCCCAGCCACCATCTCTGCCTTGAATGCATTTCTAACTGCACACACCAGCCAACTAACTGCTGTTGTTTGTTGACGGCCAGAGCTACATAGTGAGACCTTGTCTCAAAGAAACAAAACAAATCTCCAGGACTGTAAAATTCCCTCTAAACCTTTAACTGTTTTCAGGGCATCTCTGTATTCACATGAACTCATCAATGCCACGCCATACCACACAGATGAAGACAGCCATTCTGGGATTCTTCCCACAAACTCTCCTTATCCTGATTGCTCAGACTGAGTTGCGTGTCTGACTACCCAAAGCAAGAGCCATGCAACTGCTGACTAGCATAGAGACACACTATCACACAGTACACAGGGCAATGCAACCGCTGTGGTAGCTGTACAACCTATTGTGTCACTCAGCAAGAATCCATGGAGGCATTATCATAGATGTAAACCCTGCCAGACCTCAGTAGAGGGAACTACTATCATGGCAAGCACCATATTGGACAGTGGAACCCTGAGCATCCCAGCTCAGGTGTTTCTATTGATGCAGAACTTCTCAGGAGTCCTACTGATAGCACATGCAGATCATTAGCAATCAAACATCCTACACACACACACACACACACACACATAAATCCAACACCTGCAAACAATACAAAGCACCAAGACATAGGGAGCCCCTCACCCAATAGTTCATAAAACAATTATTTTATACATAATTAAAAATCAATTTCCACAACAGCGGTCATAGCACAGAGGCACACTAACAGACAGCATATGGGAAAGGACGACTCCATCAGAGCTGCTAGTTCTCTGCACTCAGACTGCTCAGCCTCAGTTGTAGGCCTTGCTACCCATAGTCAGAACCGTGCACTCACTCCTCCCCAGCTCAGCTTTGGTTCTGTCCTGTCCCTGTTTCGGTGCCAAGTATGTTGTGTGACAAAACTTTTCCTGGGAGACACAGCACACATCTACTCACTCAGCTAGGGATCCCACAACAGAACAAAGTATGGGCACCACCAAAGTCCACTCTGGTGAACCAATGAGTTTTACTAGAGTTACTTACAGGAGTGTGGGTGAGGCGTTCCTTACAGGAGCAGAAGTGACTGAAAAGCAGCTGGTTTCTGCTTCTTCCAGGCAGCTAATCTAGTCTCAGAACCTTCTGTGTACCTTGGCTGTTGAAGAATCTTCTTTGCAGCTCAGCCTCCCTTCCTCTGAGACGCTCAGCTTTTATTGCTTACTCTAGCAGGGCTGGGCCTAATGAATCTGGTCAGTTTCAGGGACTTCCTGAAGCTATTTTGAGTTGTTTACTTTCCTACTTAAGGAGCTGCCCTTCCAGGTGGAATGTTTCAAACTTGGAAGAAACTTACAACCACCGAATTGATATAGACACTTACCACCAAGCCAGAGAAACTGAGCTCAGTCCCTGCGCTCCACATGGTAGAGGAAAATCAACTACTGCAGGTTGTCCTCTGACCTACACACAAAAATAAATGAATAAAAAGAGAGAATCAAGAAACAAACCACAGATTCAGAGAAGATATTTGTAAAACACATATCTGATAAAAAGCGTATGTCTAAAATATACAAAGAGCTCAGGTCGATAATAAGAAGACCACCTGATAATTTACCTAATTTATTTGCGTGTGTGTTTTCCCCCATCTCTGCCTACCATGTAGGAATGCTGGGATTATAAATGTTCACTGCCTCCAACCTTCTCCATGAATTTCATGGTTGAAAATCAGGTATCAGGCTTGTGTGACAAGTGCTTTCACCCACTGAGGTATCTCCCCAGCCCCCACCACCTGATTTTTTAAGTGGACAAAAGAGAAACGATGGTGCATGCCTGTAACCCTGTATTTCTGGGAGGCTGAGACAGGAGAGGGTACCACAGCAGGTTTAAAGCTAACCTGAACAAATGAAACTGTCTCAAAACCATAAGCTAATTAAATAAACAAATAGGTAAAAGAGCTAAGTAAGCCCCTCAGTAGAGAAGATAGAAAGATGACAGATAAGCAGCTAACCTGAACAAATGAAACTGTCTCAAAACCATAAGCTAATTAAATAAACAAATAGGTAAAAGAACTGAGTAAGCCCCTCAGTAGAGAAGGTAGAAAAATGACAAATAAGCATTTGAAAGTACTCAACATTGTGTCCTTAGGGAATTGCAAGATATAATAGCAGAGAGATGTCACCTCCTTGAGAATGGCTAAAATCCCAAACCTGGACAAGTGACCGACGGCTGGGGGGCGGGGGCTTGTAGCTATAGAAATTCTCATCCCTTGTTGGTGGGGATGCAGAACTGTACAACCACTTTGGAAGGCAGTAGGTAGTTTCATTTAAGGCCAAACCATCTCATGAATACAGTCCACGACAAGTTTCTATCCAAACTAGTTGAAAACTGATATTCTGCCCAAAACCCTATACTCAGATGTTTGTAGCAGTGTTACTCCTGATTGTCAAAAGCTAAAAGTGCCCGAGATGTCCTTTAATAGGCGAGTGGATAAGCTAACTACGATCTGTCATTTCTTGGATGTTATTCAGCGACAAAGAGCAGGAAAAGGCTCTTGCTTGCCTGACCGCCTGGGTTCGGTCATGAGGACCACGTGGTAGGAGAGAAGGAACTCCCACTAGCTGTCCTCTGACCTACACATGTACACTGTAGCACACGCATAATTTCACATACACGCACATAATGTGAAAACAAAACCCAGCAAGCTACATGTGGTAGTACAGTCCCAAAACTTTGAAAGTAGAGGCAAGAGAATCAGACGTTCAAGGCCAGCCTCAACTATGTGAGACGCTGCCTTAAAAAAGTAAATAAAAGGCAAGCTGGGTGATTATGGGGCATCCTTAATCCCAGGCAGATCTCTTGGGTTGAGGCCAGCCTGGTCTACATAGTGGATTCCAGGAATCCACTATGTTACACAGAGAAACCTTGTCTCGAAAAACCAATCAATCAAAAACCAAAAAAGACTGGGTATAATTCCAGTACTCCAGGAGGCAAACAGATTTCTGTGAGTTCGGGACCAGCCTGGTTTACTTACCAAGTTCCATGCCAGCCAGTCCTATAATAATGAGGCATTGTTTTAAAAAATAAATAAACTGGGGGGGGAGAAGCAGGTGAAGGTGCATATCTAGATTATATGCTCAGAGAAGAGCTGTCTGTACGGGACACTAAGGATAGTGAAGCTGCAGAAGGCCTCAGGACTCCCTGGTCTGCAGCGTAAGTGTGACAGGACCCTGGATCCCACATTAGCTGTGAGGGCCCAGGGATGACGTGCCACCCAGCAAACAACACAGCAACCTTTCGGCCACATAATATTTAGGATTGAGAGTCAACCTCATTATTTTCCAGTACCATTTGAGAGCAGGTTTTGGAAAGCAGCTGAGTCCCCTGGGGTTCAAGTCTACAGCCTTGAGACTCAGCTCTGCTTGCCCGTCCATTTCATAGCAGCTCTGAGAGAGTTGATGGATTCTGTGTGTTTCCCTGGGTTTAATAGTCTTCCATTGTTAGTTGAAAAATGCCTATTACGCTGGACGCCATACCGCTGTAGGAGCAGGATTGAGGCTTGACGCATTTCGTTGCCTGGTTAAATCTTTGCAATTCTCTCTGGAGTGCCGAGGTAAAATCTAGCTTTTGAGCAGAGGTTCACAGATTGATCCAGCCTGACTCCTGTTTTTGTGTAACCTGTGAGCTAGAATAGTTTTTTATATTTTTAAGAGGTTGAAAAGAAAAGGAGAGACGATTGTTTTGTGACACATGAGAATGTTGTACAGTTTAAATGTCAGTGTCCATAACTGAAGTTCTGTTGGAACCAGCCGTCTGCGTGTATTCTTGGATTTCCCATGGTTGCTCTCTTTCTGCAGCATGTCTTCTGGCTCCGTGCTTGCGAATGAGACTCCATGGCCCACAAAGCAGTGTTTACTACTGACTGCTTCCTGAAGAAGTTGCCTACCCTCACTTTAGCTCATGAAATGGCTCTTTAGGGGTTTTGAGGGCCGGGGTTACTCTTTGAGGCAGTGAGTTGGAAATTTCTGTCTTCAGCTGAGGAAAGAGCTAAAAAAGAAAAGTTGAAGTATGACGGTCAGGAGGAGATAGGACCGTCTTCTGGTTCTCTTTGATAGCCAAATGTGGTCGGGCACGCCTTTAATCCCAGCATTCCGGGAGACAGAGACAGGTGGATGGCCAGCCAGGGATACATAGTGAGATCCTGTCTTAGAGAAAAAGAGAGAGGAGGAGGAGGGAAAGAAGGGGGCGGAGACAGGACCTCACCTCAAGAGGAATGGGTGTCAAATGCTTTAAAACAGCCATTTCTTTCTTGGTGCTTCAGGAGAGAAGGCACCAGTGACTGAAAACTCCAAGTTCTGCAGGCACCTTATTTACCTGGTTCTTGTCCTTGTTGAAGTCAGCCCCAGCTATGAGAAAGCCACTCCTCCCTGTCGCCTCTCCCTACCCTCTGGTGAAGAACTGAGAAGGAATAGAATGGCCAAAAGGTGGCAGCAGGAGGGAGCCCAGGGAGTGAGGAGTGCCTCCGGCCAGCCTCCTCAGGAGCCAGAGCTGATGGACTTGATAAAGGAACCTTTCCGGGTCCTCCCACAGCCAAATAAGGCTTCAAAAGCAACTGTCCCAAACAAACAAGAACACCTGTGACTTGACTCACTTAAGCCACCTCCTGAGAGCTGGGGATTATAACTTGTCTGTAGAATAGGTTTTATGACTTGATATCATTTAAAGTCAGAAGCACAAGTCATTAACTTCCTCAGATACTTCCTGGCTAAAGACCAGAAAAAAATTTTATTAATGATCAGTTTGTTCTGAATTAAAGAGAGAGAGAGAGAGAGAGAGAGATCTATTGCATGACTACACAGGAACATACCCATGGCATGAACAAACAAGAGGCAGATCTTGGGTCCAGAAGGGAGCAGACCCTGCATGGAGAAAGAGAGTGTGAATCACCTTTGGGAGGGGTCATGAAGGTGAGTTTGTGCCCCTGATATTTTTCCAGTGGCTCTTAAGAAATAAATGGGGTGGTTACTTTCTAGACTTGATCCTAGGATTTCTGTGTAGCACTGTTCTGGTAGTGAGAACACTAAGTGAAATTTCATGTCCAGTGAAGAATGGCAAATACTTGGCTAATGGCAGCCAATCTTTGGGCTCAGCTTCTGGACTCAGAATGTTTGACCGGTCAGCTCTTTAAAACCTTTCCACTCCTTGCTTTCCTGTCTCAGTCTCTGTTTTTGTTTTTCTTTCATTTACATTTATTTGTTGGGGAGGTGCCACAGCACACCCCACACCCGTGGGGTCAGAGGACAACTCGGCAGGGTCCCTTCTCTCCCTCCATCAAGTGGAGACCCGGCTCCAGTGTGCAGGCTCTGCTCTGCCTTTTTATCATTCCAGATGGTCTCCTCTCTGCCCTCCAGTGTTCACAGGCTTCGGCCCTAGCACACCTTCCTCCTGCTTTGTAATTTATGTCTTGCTCAGTGATCTGCACACATCCTTCAGGCTGCTCTCTGACTCCAGAACATTCTCCCAGCAGTCACCTGGCTTTCCTTCCCACCCTCCTGTCCAGAACTGGGGCTTCAGTCATGAGCAACTAATTAAACTGTGGCCCTCCCCCAGGTAATTTAATGGAGTTGTATTTAGGCTCCTCCCATGGCTTTCCCTCTTTCTGACCCTGTACTTATAGTGTGCATGAGCCCAGGCTGGAGAGTTGGCTCCAGGAATTTAAGAGCATGAATGCTGGGCGGTGGCGGTACATGCTTTTAATCCTAGCACTTGGGAGACAGAGGCAGGAGGATCTCTGTGAGTTCAAGGCCAGCCTGGTCTACAGAATGAGTTCCAGGACAGCCAGAGTAACAACAGAGAAACCCTGTCTTGAAAAAAACAGCAAAAAGGTCCTTCTTCCAAAAGGACCTGAGTTCAGTTCCCAGCAGCTTCCACGTCAGCAGGCTCACGTTACTGTTACACGTTACTGTTACTGTTACGTTACAGGCTGCCTGTAGCTCCAGCTGCAGGGGATATGACACCTCTAGCTTCCTCAGGCCACACACACACCTCACACACATATCACACACAGAGACACACATGATCAAAAAAAGTTTTTATTAAGAAAAAAAAAGTCTGGTGGAACATCGTGGTCCAGTGCCTATAATCTCAGCACCCAGGAGGTAGAGGTAGGCAGAGCTCTGTAAGTTGAGGCCAGCCTGGTCTACATAGAAAGTTCCGGGAAAGCTAGGGCTATGTAGGGAAACCCTGTGTCAAAACCAAAAAAGAAAAAAAATCAAAACAAAAAAACAAAAAAGTCTGAGCTCCCACATGCATAACTAAATAAATTTAAATTTTATTTAATTTAAAAATAAACAAATAAGCAAAAATAGCATGTGTGCTGCATGCGCTCTGCACAGTGACTTCCTGTATCAGGTGCAGGGTGCCTGTGGCGTGAGCACACCCACTGATCATTCACCGCCGTCCAGTCTGTGTGGGCCACAAACCAACACTGAAATCCTGACCTCCTCACGCCCCAGCCCCGACCCCTGTGATTGCCCAAGTGGATACGCAGGCCATTCTCGAGAAAATGTGTAAACTTGGCTGCTGGTGTAAAGTGAGCACTAGAGACTAAATAATGAAGGAACATTATGCAAAGACGTTATTTCCTTTTCCAAAGGAAGACGGGTTACAGGGCAGTAGAGAACCTGAGTGGCGACAGCCGTGCTCGTGCGCTGCGGACTCCACGGTGTAGCTAAGGAACTGAGTGGCGAGAGCCGGAGACTGGTTTCTGTTTTTAACTGGATGCTTTTTAAAAGAGATAGTTCTATTGTGCTATTAGCTCAATCGTAATGATAGTAAATTCTTTTTCTTTTTTCTTTGAGGCAAAACAAAGTCTTAGCTGGCCTCAAATTCTTGATCCTCCTGCTTCAGCCTCCCAAATGGGGAGATTGCAGGTGTGTATCACCAATTAACAATGTTAATTTTATTTATCTATTTATTTATTTGTTTGTTTGTTTGTTTGTTTATTCGAGACAGGGTTTCTCTGTTGTAGCTCCGGCTGTCCTGGAACTCACTCTGTAGACCAGGCTGGCCTTGAACTCACAGGGATCCACCTGTATCTGCCGCCTGAGTTCTGGAATTAAAGGAGTGTATCACCACTACCAGGCTAACAATGTTAATTTCTTAAAGATTTTTAAAAATTTTTAGATTTATTTATTTTAGATTTATTTTTCTTTTGGATGTGTGTGCACAGGTATTTTGCCTGCTAGATTTATTTTTCTTTTGGATGTGTGTGCACAGGTATTTTGCCTGCACATACGTTTGTGCACAACGTGTGTGTCTGGTGTCTCAGAGCTCAGAACAGGCACTGCGTCAGATGCCCTGGGACTGAAGTTAGATAGTTGTGAGCCACCGTTTAGGTGCTGGGAACCAAACCCAGATCCTCGGCAAGAGCAGCCAGTGCTCTTCTTCCACGGCACGAGGCATACACACGCATGCAGGCGAAACACCCACGCAGACTAACTTTTTTTTTTTTTAACGTTTTGTGCATGCTAGGCAGGTACCATCCTCAACTACATAGCCAATTCTGGGCCAGCATGGACTACATGAGACCCTGTCTCAAAACAAAAACAACAACAGTATCTTCTGACGTAGCTTGCCCATCTATCTCTAGTCTTCAGTCTTCACCTCCCTGCAGTCCAAGAAGGCAGCAGTGAAAGACATGAGGTAACCGTCTTGTCTCCACCCCAAAGTCAGCACAGAAGTGATGCTGTAAGTGGTACTTTCAGAGAGATGATGTACAGGACTGCAGATGCCTCCAGACGCCTCCTGAGTCCCTCCCACCCATCCTGTTCTAAGGACATGGGCAGTGCAGAACCCTGGTGCCTGAATTTGAATCCCGGCTTTGTCACATACTGGGCCTAACTTGGGCAGGTTATGGTTTGGCCTTGTTTCCTCATGTGCCAGACAGTAAAACAGCGAGTCTGTCTCGTGGAGCCGGAGGAAGAGCTAGTGGGCCGGGACGCCTCCCCCGTGCGTGTCAGGTGCAGTGTCCGGCGCCCATCGAGTGTGCTTGTTTTACCCTCCTGGGTTTCTGGGCTTGGGAGTTTTCCTGGATGTGTTTTCTAGGCATCTTTACTTAATTAATTCGCTTATTTTGCTCCCACAGATAAGGTGAGACTTGCCAGTCCGTTTCTATATTGTGAGTTCATCTGAACTCCATTGACTGAGGGCCTTCTGCTCCTTTTGTAAAAGCTGCCCCTTCTCTTTCTGTGTCTGTTTATTGGAGTGACTCTCTTGTCTCCTCTGCAGATATACGTCATCGACAGTGCAGACAGAAAAAGATTTGAAGAGACGGGTCAGGTAAATGATTCTTATGTTGGGCTCTTTGCCCAAACACGGGTATTCATTAATCTACCTGGAAGTATGTATGAGGGAGGGGGGACTTTGTTCACTGTTACAGTTCACAGAGGGTCGTTCTGGCAAGCAGGCAGAAACACCAGCTGTCCAAAAAGATATGTTGTGAGTCTTTTTTTGGGGGGGAAGGGGGGAAACAGGGTTTCTCTGTGTAGCCCTGGCCATCCTGGAACTTGCTCTGTAGACCAGGCTGGCCTCGAACTCACAGAGAACCACCCCTGCCTCTGCCTTTCAAGTGTTAGAATTAAAGACTTGTACCACCATCGCCCAGTTGTGAGTCTTTTAAACTGTCATTTGATGAAAGCTTTTGAGCGTAATCAAATTGAATATATAAGATTTAAGCAGATGGAACTTGGCACCACACTCCAAAGCCCTTCTGGTTTCTTCCCAGACCATGTGGAAATGAACTCACAAACGCTACACTTAGCATTTCTGTTTACACTTTTCAATTGACCAAGAGTAACTTTGTTAAATTCAGAAGGATGAGAAGAAAGATACAAAGTAGCCAAAACTAAGTTACTCACTTTCAAGCCAGGAGACAAGGTCAACCTTGAACTCACTTACGGCTTCAACTGCAAAGTACATGTCATCAAGATTAGGTGATGTGGTCTGTGTACACAGTCGTACACAGAGCAGCACTGGGCCTGGATCATTGAACCCAGCAGGAGGTCAGCAGCAGGAGCGGCAAGGGTGAAGTGATTCTCCAGAGAGCCATGTTTGGGTCTCAGTGCAGGAACCTTGGCCTGTAACCAATGGCAGGAGTCCCCATGGCTCTGTTCCTTTTTCTTGGAAAGTGGATTGAGGAGTCTCCACACTCCCAGAGACAGCACATCTCCCTGGCAACCACTGGACTCGAGCTCAGGGCAGAGCTGTCCTGGGAGTTAGCTGCCCTTGAGCTATCCAGTTCCTTTTAGTCTTTTGTGTTTTGTTTTGTTTTTTTTGAGACAGGGTCTCACTATATAGTCCTGGCTGACCTGGAACTCACTCTGTAGCCCAGGCTGGCCTCGAACTCACAGAGATCCACCTGCCTCTGCCTCCCGAGTGCTGGGCTCGAAGGCATATGCAGCTGTCCAGGTCTTTTTGAAAACTGACCATTTAAAGAATGTGAGCTTAGTGCGAAAGAGGTGGGGCCTGGCCTTTAGGTAAGTGTACACACTCGTTTAAAATTACTGCAGACAATTAACACACAGTCTAGAGTTTTGCCTGTGATGTAGGGAACCAGTAAAGGTCTGGTTTTTTCCAGTTTTTTCAGGATGTGAGTTTGATGAACGTTGATTATGGGTACATGTGTTAGAGATAGAGATGAATGGACACAATTATTGCTAATTGTCATTTTCTATACCTACATGCGTGTACACGCATGTTCTAAGTTCTCTGTAGGGGTGCGGGTCTACCTCAGTGAGGGGCACCTGCTTAGCATGTAGAAGGTCCTTGGTTCAGTCTCCAGCATCAGAGGAAAAATAAAAAATATTTGCAGGTAGTAACCTTGGAAAGTCTGAAATCTCTAACCACTGTTTGTGTTCTTCCTTAAACAGTGGGTTCTCGGGGTGTTTCTCAGTATGACCTTTGAGTCTCAACAGAATCACTGTGGAGTGGGGGGTGTCTGTTAAGCGTGATTCCTAGACGCTGGCTCCAACTTCTGCAGTCAGTAGCCCTGGTTTGCTGGGGAAGCTTCCTCAGGTGCAGGTCTGAGGCTCTCCGCCTTAAAAACTGCTGCTGATCAACTTAATGATCCCAAATGCGGGCTTAAATGTCAAGTTCTCAAGCTCCTCTCCTCTTTTCTTCCCAAAAAAAATGTCCAGGAACTAACAGAATTACTGGAGGAAGAAAAGCTAAGTTGTGTGCCAGTGCTCATCTTTGCTAACAAGCAGGATCTGCTCACAGCAGCCCCGGCCTCTGAGATTGCGGAAGGGCTGAACCTACACACCATCCGGGACCGAGTCTGGCAGATCCAGTCCTGCTCAGCTCTCACAGGCGAGGGTGTCCAGGTGAGACGGGCACGACTCCCTCCGTTCCCTGTCAGCATGGCAGCTCACTAAGGCAGTCTGCCTCACTGGTACGATTGATCTAGACAGAAACAGATACGACGTAAATGGCCTTTGATTGGCAGGTGAGCCATTCTAGGAGGTGAAGGGCACTGAGGAGACTAGTTCTTTTCTGCTTAGAAACCAACCAGATATCATGAAGTGTTCAAGGAAGGAATAGCCCTGTGCTTTGAACATGCTTTCCTCACTTGGAGGAAGGCTGAAGAGGTGACTCTGGAATTGTTTGATGATTGTGTTGGGACTCTCTGTTGGGTTTAGTAATATGGATGCTAAAAGCCTGGGTCCCAAGGTGATTGCCATCAGCAACCGTACAGTTGGCCTAGAAATGCCTCTATGTCTTCCCTTAGTTCTCTCTGCCCTAGGGTTGGTGTCTGTTTCCAGCTGCTGGTGTTGATTTCCCAGTGACAGGCTTCTGTGGACACAGAGCCCTGTGCTTTGTACTGAGGAATTGTACACCAGGAGACTGAATACCCGCTTGTTTAATATTAACTTACGGCAGAACACAGCCCTGCCCCGACGTCCAGAGGCTGTATCTCCAGAAGACACATGGTGCTTCCTACCAAGCTTCCCCAACTCAATGACACTCCGTAGTCATCCCTTTGAGACGACCAGAGTCCTCCACACTCTGTTCCCCATTTTAAGCTTCCGGTGTATCTTCCAGGACTCGCAGTGGTCCTGTGAGGACTGGTCGGTACTGCTCCAGGGCCATCGTTTCCTTCACTGCCGTATGGTATGTGGATAGCGGCATGTTGGGTTGCAGACCCGAGGGTTGACTCTTGACCACGGCCCGCAGCCTCTTGCCATTTGCCTTTCCCTGATGCTCTCCCTCCTCACCAGAGATTTGATGCCGACTTGTCTTTAAAGGTCTGACTGCTTTTATCCCGAGCAGATAATCACACCCCAGTGTTACCTTAGTCCTGACATGTGCTGCGTGGTTGTTTTTGCTTTGTGTTTTCTTTTACAAAAATAGCCATGGCTTGCCTCTCTGTTAGGTCTCTAGAGCTGATTGCACGCTTAGCGCTGGACAAGTGTCCCTGCCCAGACTGCTCATACCTGCTCTCCAGAAGTTGTCCGTGAATATCTGTACATTGGGGTTCCTTGGAACCCAGAGATTACCACAGTTAAATCCTCAAAATGTATTCTAGAGCAGTCCGTGAGGTTTAAGTTTGGGAGAGTTGGTGTTTTGGAGTTTCAAGACAGGGTCTCTTTTTATAAATTTTTTTTTTAATTTAAAATTTTATTTCATGGGCATGGGAGTTTTGTCTGCATATGTGTGTGCATCCTTTTCACGCTCTGCACGTGGATGCCAGAAGATGGTGTTAAATCTTGGAACTATGGTTATCGATGGTTGTGAGCCACAATGTAGGTGCTAGGAATCAAACCCCAGTCCTCTGGAAGAGCAGCCAATGCCCTCAACTACAGAGTTGTTTCTCTGGCCCAGCTGGCTGCAAACTTTGTAGCTGAGTCTGGTCTCCTGACCGTCCCACCTCAGCATGTGGGCCGAGGGCATGGTCAGTGTTAGAGTGGCTGCCTCGCATGAACAAGGTGCTAGGTTCAGCTCAGCAGTGCAGAAATGCACAGAAAAGTGGGCACGACGGGAGAAGCCTGCAATCCAGTACCTGGGAGTAAAGTCAGCAGATCAGGGATTCAGAGTCGTGCTCCCCAGCCTGGGCTGTATGAGAGTGTCTCAAAAGTAAGTAAAAGATTCTTTTCTTTCTCCTAAGTCCTATTCTACCAAGGGGATAACTGCCATTTTTCTAGATTGTTCCTTTTATGAAATTGCTACCACATAGGTGATTATTTATAAATACAAGCTTGTCTATCAGGCCTTTGATTTAACTGCGTTTTTTAGGGTAATTTGCAGTTCAGTCCAAGAGTGCTACAGCGTGGAATGTTGGCGACAGTTAAATGCTGAGCGTTGTATTTAACCTTGTCCAATTACAACCCTGTTTAAAAATGAAAAGATCTAACCCTGAACATGCCCTTCCAGTTGTGCACAGAGGTTTGTGAGACACAGGTCAGGAGGTGGCAGCTTGCTTTCTTATCATTTTTCCGTCGCTGTGGATGGAACCCAGGTCCTTGTGAGTAGGAGCTACAGCCCCAGCCCGGGAGAGCTTCCTGTGTTACAAACCATTCCAGCATGAGGACTCTGCCCTTCTAAAGGGCTCAAAACACAGATGTTAGAAAGTCAAGGGCATCCTGGTGTTGGGAGCTGTAAAGTTGGCTGAAGAAGAGAAGCAGGTTATGTGTGCAGAATGAGGGCTTACGGTTCTGTGATCTCTACTCCTGGCCAGAGTGGAGAAAGCACAGGAAGTAAAACCGGAATCAACAGTGAGGCTCCTGTTTCTTCTGCCTGCCTGAGGATATGGAAACAGGGACAGAGTGAAGGATCTGGAGTCAGTATTGGTGCAGCACATTAAGTCAGGGGTGCTATACTGCAGGGACCTGGCGTAGGGAGGGAGCACCTGCGTCTTCTGCCCCGCTCCTGTGTACCTGGAAATCAAACCCCGGGCAGTGAGCATGGCAGGCAAGTGCTCCTACAGTGAGCTTCACCCCACATCCTTGTAGGACCCTTAGGCCAAGACAGCAAGCTACTGGGCAGTTAGATAGTGTGGGTGGGGCAGCAGGGGAGGCCTGGGAATAATAGCCAGTTTGAATCAAGTGAGATTACAGTAATTTGATTATTGATAAGAAAATGCTTCTTTAATCAGAGGCCTGCAGCAGCCAGGGGCACAGGAAATGACATCAGCAAGATGGCTCGGTGGATAAGGGGATTGCCACACCTGATGGGTGACCTGAGTGTGATCAGCCACAGGGCAGGAGGAGGGAATTGACTCCCAAATGTTGTCTACTGACTTACACACATACAGATAAATTAATTAATCAAAATGTAATCATATGAATGAGAAAGAGAGATCTAGCAAAGAACTGGGAGCAAGGAAAATGGTTTTGTACAGAGGACAAATAGTTTGAAGGTCACTTAATTAGTTTGTAGATAGTGCCAGGGTGTATAGAATTGGATAGTTAAGACTGGGATTTCAAGGTTAATGAGATTAGATTATGGTTAATAGAATGATATAAATTTAGAGAATTTAACCATTATTTGAAATGGGTTATTTAATAAAAATGTTAATTAAGAAGGGAATCTACTGTCTATTGTCCTTTCGTGGTAACCTTTGGGGACCAAAGAGAGGTCACGGAGCCTTCCATGGTAGCGCCTTTCTCTATAAGGCAGCCATTGACCGTGCTCATCCCTCAGGCAGTGCCGCTGACCTGCTCTCCTGTCTGCTCAGCCAATTTCTTGCTTCTTACCTTTAAAAGAATCACTTCAGTGCAGTTCCTTTCCAGGATTGCATGGCTAAAGTATAGGCTTTTCCTGGCTCTTAATTAAGGCTTAAGATATCCCTAAAAATGAAGAACTTTGCTAAGAAAATGAATGAATGACCTAGTTACTTGGGGTTCACTTTCAGATAGGAATTCAGCATCATAATGATTAAAATTCCCTAAATTCCAATTTTGTTCTCCCCATCGCACCATAGCTCCTCAGAAGCTGCCCAGTCAGTTGAGCTATTAACATCTGGTACCATCTGAGAACCCTGAAAGAAAACGTAGGAAAGTCAGAAAAGAGAAAAAAAGGCCCAGGATTTATATTACAGTCGTGGGCGTTAAAGCCAGCACCACTGTCTGCACTGTGCACATATGTTCACATGTTTAATTAAAACACATCTGATTGGCGTACAAGAGGGTTCAGCACTCACCTCCAAACCTGATGGCCCCGTGTGGTGTGAGAGGAAAACCAATTCCAGCACGTTGTCCTCTGCTGCATATACATTCCACAGTGTCCCCCCCAACACACATACGCTCACAATGGCTGGATGAATGAATGAATGAATGGAAAACATTTATGAACAACAACAACAACAACAAAATCAGATCTAGGAGACGTGTTGTATGGACAGCAAGGACCTTCGAGTGGTCAACTCCTGAGAGCAGCCACAAACCTGGTAGGTGACCCACACACTCTGGGGCTACGCAGGGCAGGTACACTACTTCCCAGAGTTGCTTGCTTGAACGTGTGATTTGAGATTGTGGGAATCGGTGATTCCTATGATGGAATTCCCAGGACGGAGCTTGTACCTGACATTCTCAAGGCACACGTACGTGGTTTTTACAAGACAGTACCACCACGTGTCCAGCTGCGTATGGAAATGGACCGTTGAGGGCATCGGGAGGGTTTGGAACCCATCTCTCCTGGCCGGATTGATGGTGACTAGGAGGCCGACCATCATGTAACTGAAGCAGGTTTTCAGGAGACACTGTCAGGAACAGAGAAGTGGTAAAAGGTAAAAAGACTCTGAAGGGGAGCATCAATCTTGGAAACTCCATCATGCTGAGAGGCCTGTAGTCCAAAGAAGTGATCAGAAGAGACCCAGTTATGTCAAGTAGGTGAAGGCAGAAAAAAAGGACCATGAATGACGTGCAGGAGAGATTTCCTCAAACCCCCTCAGCCAGACCTTCCTCATGGAGGAGATCTCCGTCTGCGCCCTTGAGGCTGGGCGTGGCTGCAAGGGCCTCCTGGGCTGTTATTCAGCACTGGGCCTCTTGTCCTTTTCCTTCCCATTGGGCACCTGGGAAATGGTGGCAAAGGATCTGGCTTAGATCAAAGAAAGTTAGAGAAAGTCCATCCTGCTTCTACCTGCGACTGCATCTGTCCTCACTGCCGTAGACGTGGGTGTTTGGAGACATTTTTTTCTAAACACAGTGTGTGCGCTTATTCTGGCTTTAGATTTCCTTTTAAAGCACGAGTCAGTAGTTTGAACTTGGCCTCTAGACTTCATCACCACAGACACCTGCCTGCACCGATGGCTTTGAGCAGGCCGAACGTTCCGGGTGCTGCTCTCCAGGCCACCATCCCTAGACCACCTTTTCACGTGGCACCTATCCCGTTCCTTCCCCCCATTCTCCAACAGGAAGGCTGCTCAGGCCATAGTGTCTTACCAGAGGGAGGGCCAGCAGCATCTGCTTGCTAAGGTGGGAGCTGTGCCTGTTGTGGGGGAGGGGGAGGCACCACCCCAGCTTCTTGGCTCTGCTTCTTTTTGCTTGATCTAGGGGACTTTTCCGTAGTCTGCTAAGAGAATTTGATTTGTTGTTGTTGTTTTGGCAGGGTAGAATTGAACCCAGTATCTCATTTATGCTAAGCTCTTGTTCTGCAACAACTCTGTCCCAGATTTCAGTATTTACAAAATGATGTCCAGTACTTCTTTCTAGGCCTAGGATCAGTTGGTACTGACCCCAGGGATGCATGGAACTGCTCATCTGTCAACTCAGGTTGATTTTTGTATTTGTAGACCTCTCTGTGGGCTAAGAGCAAGCCTGTGGCTTTTGACTGTCCTTTGTGACCAGAAAAATATGAACAGCAAGCGATATTTTATGTATACAGCATTCAGGGCTCCTTGACCCCGGGACCCTAACGGCACAATGGGACAGACTGCGTTGCTCAGCAAGGGTCTGAGTGCCTTGTCATCCTAAGGCAATTACTGAAGTGACCACACAGTCAGCCTAGTTCTAAAAACCAGCCCACCCAACCATGGCCTGCTTCCCTCCGGCCCCAGCAGTGATGGATACACTGGGCTGAGATCAAATTAAAAAGGATGGTGCAGCCGGAGACCAGCCCTGCCCATCAGTGGGCGGAGCACCCTGAGCTGTGGGTATGATTAGTAGCTTTCCACCACAAGGTTAGGGGCAGCCTTATACTTCCCCGCCACCACCCATGCTTACGGTGGGGATAGTCCTGCGATGCAGAGACATTTATTTCTTCTCCAGGAAGCCAGACAAAGCCCAGTATTCGAGGTTTCCTGTCTCTCTTTAGCCTCTATTATTGAATTGAAGCTAATCAAGTCAAATCAGTTTCAACAAGATTGGTCATGGAAAGGAAAGGAGTGGTGGAGGAAGAAAGGGGAGACTTCACACCAAAGGTAGTCATTCCCATAATGGAGATCAAATGTGCAGGAAATAGGTCAAACCAGTTTTTAACAATAAAGGTTTCAAGCATTAAACAGACCTGTGAGTTCATTTCCTCTTCAGGAACAGCGCAGTCACCACCTGTCAAGTAAGCAATCACCTGTTCTCGAGAAGAGCGAAGCCCAGTGTTCACCTAAACATAGGAGCAGAAGGCTCCTCTGTGTGATTTTGTTGTCTCTAAATGTCCAGGATCCACTAGAGGAGGTAGTCCGGTCTCGAGTGCCCAGCCTTCTGCAGCCATACATCCCGGCAGGCTAGGAATCTCTGGTCCTTTCAGAGCTGCGGCAGGGCAGCAGGATGCCTTGGCAGGGGCTCCTCCAGGCTTTGCCTTTCAGCTGAAGGAAGCCATGAGATACAGTGGCCTTTCCCCCCTCCCTGCCTTCAGAGAGACTCCCAGCTCCTCTGAAAATTAGATGCAGAGCCTTCCTCCGCCAGCCTCAGTCACAGAGAAATGGAGACTGGTGTAAGGTTCTCACTGGGGAGATGGGCGCACTTTACTGTCCACCTCTGCCCCTAATTATTCTGTTCTTCATTTCCTTGTTTGCAATATGGAAATAATAATGTTTCACTGGGCGGTTATGAGACTAAACTTTAAAGGCTGTAAGTTAAGTACGGGCTATAAGCCAGACAGTGTGCCAATCCCATGTTGGTTTGGGGTAACACTATTATCTTTCCTTTCCAGTGGGCTACTTGACAGAGCTTGCCCTTACTTGATTTATGAGGTTTTGTCGCAGAGGATTGAGGCCTCCCTTCCACCTCTCACCTCCAGCCCTGGTTTATTCTCACTAACAAGAAAAGTCCTCTGCCCAGCCCTCAATGCTGCGACTCAAAGGGGCCTTCCCAAGCCCAGCAGAGGCCCAAGGCTTTGCCTCGGAACTTACCAGAGGCTGGGGGCAGCCATGGGTGCTGGCCTCTGAGCGCCCTCTGCCGACCACACCATGCTGGGCAGGCCTCCACCACAGGCCCTCAGATGGCGCAGGGCAGCGCCCTCGGCAGGCTGCACCGCCGCAGTGGGTAGGGTACGGCTCCCTCCACCTTCTGCTTTGAGTGCCTGCAGCCGAGTAAACACTTGCCCTGTCTCTTTGCCCGCACTTGTGTTGGGTGAGATGTAGTAAGAGAAACTCCCTTCTTCACCAGTCATAAACTAAGACGGACAAAATGGTATTAGCCTCGTGTGGGAAGGCTGTTGTCCATTTCCTGGAGAGGCTGGTCTGATAAAGGTGTCTGGAGGGAAGAGACGGCACCTCTGGGTGTTGGTGCTGCACTTGGAGATGGAAGTGTTGCCTGTGTGCCGTGCTCTTCAGCTTTGGAGCAAGAGAAGATGGTTATCGTATTCTCTCTTGTATGTGTAAAAATCTTTTTTGTCTCCTGGCAGGTGATCTTTTTTTTTTCCTAGAAACCAATTAGCTACTAAAATTAAACATGCTTCTCTTTAAATTAATCCTTTTCATAAGACGGTTTTAAATGTTCGGCTTTTCAGAGTGTGCTGCTGACCCAATTGTAATGAGATGCATCAGGGGGTCCCCCTCACCGGGTCCCCCACTGCCCAGCTGCAGCCAGGTGCTCTCCACCAGGAGACTCTGCCAAGGCCAGGCCTCACTTGGCAAAGCAGAAAGTTCCCTCAGATTATCAGGTTTTTCTGCCCAAGTGCCCCCATGGCAACTGGTAGAGTTTTAATCACTGTAAATGCAGGTGATGGTCAGACTAGCCAGGGAAAGGGAGCCTGCTGGTTGTTCCCAGCCATGTATTGTTTACAGGATTAATGTCCCAGTGGCCAAGGGTGTCAGCTGATATTTATTGCTATAAGCTGTCTTAGCTGTTCAGGTTCAGCAGCCAGATCCACAGCCACCAGAAACGTGGGGTTTGAAGTGTGGGGTGTCACGTGTGTCTGCTAAGCACACATATGTGAGACCCAGACTCTGGGCAGGATGCCCTACAGGGCCCACCTTGAGTTCTGTTCTGTGCGGCTGAGGGAACTTGCACATGCCTGAAGGTCGAGAATCTTGGGGGAGTGGGGATGTCCAGGTATGCTCCAGAGGGGGTTGAAAAGGAGGTCATGTCTGACAGGCCTGGCATCTGTGAGGAATTGTGCTGCCTGCCAGGTGGCTGTAGGCATTGTGTGGGTTTTTCTTTTCTTTTTTTTAAACCTCAGTCCCTCTCCAGCCTCTAAAAGAGGACACTTTCAAGGTCGCTGTGCCTTTAAGGGACCCTTCTCTCCTTCCGTCTGCCCCTCTGCTTGGTAGGGCTTAAAGGGACAAGAAGCCACTTTTAAAGGTCTCTGTAGAAGTGAGTGTCTGGAGTGACACCACTGGAGAGGGTTGTTTTTCCAAAATGAAATTTAATTCAGCCCCAGCGTCCACTGCCACACTGTAAACGTGCTGAGGCACCAGAAGGGCAGCTCGTTGAATTAATGCCTAGCAAAGGTCAGCTTGGAGAAGAAGCCAGAGATGGCTGGAGTCTTTCTCATAGCTGCCCAGACCCGGGCAGATGTGTTTATTTTTTCAGAGGGAGTTCCTGAGAACGCATCTCAAGTTCAGATGCGGACTCCCTCTGTCTCCCTCCTGGGCTCAGAGACCTCCCTCCACTCTCTCAAGAGGTCACTGGCCCCGGTCAGCAGGTGGGACCCCGGGGCAGTGACCTCCCTGGAGCTGGTGGTCCCCGGCCCCCTCCAGCCTGAGCTCTTGGGATCTTCATTGCAACTAACACTGCCTTTCTCTGTCCATTTCCCTCAAAGGACGGTATGAACTGGGTCTGCAAAAATGTCAATGCAAAGAAGAAATGAAACGCAGACGGATGGAGACGCGGAGCTGCGGGAGCTGAACTCGGCCCTGAAACACACTGATTTGCTGCTTTCTGACCAAATGTTTTTCCATCTGTGTATGGCCACAGCTGTGTGGAGAGGGGACAGCAGTGTAAAAAAAAAAAAAGAAAAGAAAAAAATCCCCATTCCAGCAGTAGATTTTAACTGATCTCCGAGGTTCAGTATCGTTTTTCAAATAAAGGAATTATATTATTTCCTCTGCATAATTGAAATAGTATTAAATGTCTCAAAGCACGTGGTTAGAAATGAGCAAGAGACTGCACTGCAGTTTAGACAATTCCAGCGGGCGCTTGTTTGTTTTTTAAGGAAGAAGCCACTTGTGCTGTGCGTCCCTCTCCTGACCTGTCCCTCCATTCCTCCATGGTTAGAAACTACCACGTCTGCTGGGCAGAGATTTTTTTTTCCTCATCCCCAGCTGAGCCGGGCTTTGGTCTATCCCGCAGGAAGCTGCTGGGGGAGGTAAAAGATAGCAGATGCTTAAACCATCTTGTCAGGCAGGTAAGAGACTGCCTGTAATCCTCACTTTTTGGAGGGGGGAGTTCCTTGCAAACAAGTCACTACAGAAACATCCCCACTGTAGCCTCTACCACCACCACCCTCCCCCACCCCTCACCTCTGCCAGCCACACAGGGAAGCAGATTCTTATGACATCTGGAATGTAAGGAGAGGTGGGAGGTTTAATTCCAGAAAAAATTACAAGGTCCTTAAAAAGCCCTCACATCGAGGGCTCAGGCTAGCGTAAACAGGCTTTCTCCAGCTCAGTGGAGCAGGGAGCAGCCAACTCCGAGATTAGCTGACTTCTCCACTGCAGTCCTATAGAGGGGATTAAACGTCTAAAGCTCAAAGAATTCTGTGTTTAAATGATCACAAAAGGCCCACGCTATCAGATTTTAAAAATAAATTCAGCTTTGCCATGAACCTGCTCCACTGAGAAAAGCCAGGCGGATCGATTTTGAGAAGAGATCAATTTTTACAGTGCTGGCAACTAGGTGGTGCGGGAGGCTCGCGGGCGGGAAGCACCCGGTGTCGGGAGCGTGGATGTGGGGTTGTGCCGAAGGAAGCCGCTCACCCCGTGCCGGTCTCTACCCCTCTCCAGGCAAAACGTGTTGTTGACCGGTGGTTGGCAGAAGCCCTCTGCTTCCCCCCATTGCAAAAGGGGCGCATTTCACTGAGCCCTCAGAAATCCCAGCTTCAAACCCAAAAGCAGGCCAGAGTATCACCCGCTTCTGAATTAAACTCTGTTCTGGGCATGAGCTCAGGGCTTTTCAGAGAATAAATAAGAGACTATCCAAGGAGACCAGCTGCCTTCTCGTGCTGGGAGGTGGTCCTTTCCAAGCCCACCGCAGTATGCAGACAGAGCGCCACAGAAGTCCCTGCCCCTGGTACCCAGCTTATCCTGGACACCGGAGAGGGAGAAGCTTGGGCAGTTTGAGAGGTGGTCTGGATGAAAACCAAAAACAAAGCGGGGTGCGGGAGAGCACCGATAGCAGTGGACAGGCCTGGAAGGGCTCACAAGACAGAAAGGTGAGGTCTTTAAAGCGATCAACTAGTTATTCCTGCCGCTCCTCCGCTGGCTTCTCTGGGTCACCCAAATCCTGACTCTGAAGGCTGGCAGGGCCGTGGAATCAGAAATGCCCCTTCTCCAGCAGATGTAGCCTTGGCCCTCGAGCATCGGGACGCTAGCTGAAGGACAGGCTCCTGCTATGAGGTCTGGCTTTGGAATTCTACAGCAGGGGACTTTGGCTCTGGAAGAGCATGCTCTGTGAAATATTTTTGGTCTCTTACCACCAACTAAAGGAAGTGCTCTGAAGAGCCCTCCCCAGACCCCAGCTAGCAGGCAGGGCCACTGGCCCTGCTCCGATCACAGCCTCTGTGAGTGTCCGCTTTTGCTTTTCAGCTAGAGACACAGAGACAACTGTGGCTGTGACAGGCTTTCATCTTCCCTGGGAGCCCTGTTGAACCCTCCGGGGGCTCCCGGGATAGATGAGCCTGAAAATGCAGAGTTTGAAAGCTCCCATTTGTAAAAACAAAATGCTTGGAAAGTCCCGTTTCCTCCCTACCGTGCCACCCCTGCCCCCTGTGGCCGTGACCGGAGAACAGAGTCTGAAGCTAGAGAGAGAATGCCCCGCCCCTGGGCCTCCCCGACCCCAGCGAGCCCTGTAAGACTTTTGCTCTGCGCACCATTGCATCTGAATGTGCAGGGGGCGCGGGCTGAGGCCAGAGGGCAGGCAAAGTCCGCAGTGTATGCTCAAACCAGTTGTGGGAAAAACTGGGCCCTCCTCCCACCCTCCCTGTGTGGCTGCTTTTGGCTGGATTCCCTTCGCCCAGTGCAATACACCCTTTCCCCTTCGCTCTCCCTTGGTTACTATGGAAACAAGGGTGTCATTGATGTGGGTTGAGCTGGGGAACATGTCGGTGCACAGCTGAAAGTCAGCGATTATGCCGGCGGTTAGCTCTGCCGGGTAGAAAAGTCCGCAGCCTGCGATGCTGCGGAAGGGCAGCCTGGGCACCGTCCTCCCTCCTCCTCCTCTCTCCTCCGTCCCCTGGCTTTGACGATTTCTTTATTGCCCTCTGGACTAAAGTGGTGGCTATTTTTAAGCCACTCTGTGCCCCACCCTCACTGTTGGCCTGGAGGGTGACACCGTGTCACCCTCACCGGGACCCATGCCTCCATCCCGTCTACGGCATGCTTTGATTTCTCCTTCCTCTCCGTCTCAGGACGCTTCTTTCTTTATTTTTAGCTCTGCTCTCCATGTGGTTTCAGGGTTCAGTGTGATCCATCGAAAGGTTCTTTTTTCTATAGTCCCTTTTGAAAATGATAATCAAAGGACGGGATGCAGTGTTTGGTCATACGGAAAGCTCAATGTATAATTTAGACGTCTGTCAAAAATGCGGCAAATAAAATGTAGCTGAAATGAAGGCGCTCTGGATGGATTGTGTTCTTTGCTGAAGCTCCAAGAGTACACAAGTAGCTTTGCCCTTTTGGAGGTTAGTCTTCCTCAAGGGAGGGTTGTTTTCAGAAAAATATGTGAATGCCCCCCCTCCAGGTAACGTGATCCCGACCACCACCAGGTGATGTGACCCCACCCCACCCCACCCCACCCCCAGCAGCAGCAACAACAGCAAACCCTTACCAGGCAGCCTTCCCCACTTCTTTGCAGTTGCAGAAACAGTTGCTGAATTTGCCAGGATCGCAGCACCATTAGGATGGGTGGAGCCTGGAACCTGGGTCCCCTGTGTCTCTGAAGGACACTCTCCAGCAGATCTGCCTACTTCCAGATCCCAGCCCCGGGCTCCTGCATGTCCCTGGCTGTTCGGAGGCCGCCTGCTCGAGTCCCTCTGCTCCAGGTATCTCCTCTGACTGCCACTGCCCCCTCCCCCGCCCCAGACTCCCTGTCCCCAGCGCTGCAAGTCCTCAGTCACCACAACAGCACAGTTGAAGATTTCTTACCTCTTTTTGCACAGGTTCAGCCCCATGGAGGGCAAAAAGGGAGAGACATAAGAACGTTAGGGCTGCTGGGGACACTGTGGCCACTGCTGCCTCTACCAGTCCCCTTGCCAGAAGCCTCCGGAAGAGAAGAATGCCAGCCTTTGGAGGGTGGACGCAAGAAGTTCAGGACTTAAGGATAGCCTAGGCTGCCAGGAACCCCATCTCAAAACACAGAAATGTGATGGGGACACTCGTAAAAAGAGACGTGGTAGTTGGCAGAGGCTCGGGGTCTATGTTCTGGAGCCAACAGTCTTGTCCACCCCTTGGTCAAACCACTCATAGAGCCCTTCTGACCCCAAAGGACCCGCCACCTACAGGGTGAGCCACTGGAGAAGAGGGGAGCCAGAGGCAGGAGGAGAGGAAAGGCACAAGGAGTCCAAAGTGTAACTGGGCATTCAGCTCAGCTTGAACTCCAGATAAAGACTAGTTTCTAAGTCACATATACTCCATGCAATATTGGGACATTGTTGTAATACTCAGAAATATCTATTGTTTATCTGAAATTAAATTTTAACTGCCATTCTGTTTTTTGTTTCTCTTTTGATAAACGTGTTGTTGCTACCAAAGACCAACGAAGGGGTGCAATGAAGTATCTTTAGCCAGGCAGGGTGACTCAGGCCTGTGATTCCAGCACTCAGAGGTTGACAGGTTCAAGAGAGCCCTTGATATATAACAAAACTATTTCAAAAATCATCATGAAGCAGCCAGCTGTCTGGTACGTGCCTTTAATCCCAACACTTGGGAGGCAGAGGCAGGAACAGGAAGATCTCTGTGAGTTCTAGGCCAGCCTGGGTTACATAGTGAGACCCTGTCTCAAACCAAAACAAAAAGGAAAGAAAAAGAAAGACAACAGTCTCATCAGGTAATGGCACTTGCCATCCAAACTTGGCAACCTGAGTTCAATCCCCAGAACCCACACAAAGTCAGAAGGAAAATCCAACTCTGCAGATAGTAGACACTTTGTGTCTCAGTTTCTTATCTGTAAAAGAAGGAAATATTCACCAGGAGGATTAAAGAGTATGTATGCACAGTGTATAATATATATGAATTCTCTATAGCTATTACAAAAAATGGCAGATTTTCCCAGGTCCCCAAGGTCTCTGCCCCACCTCCATTCCTGCTCCTGGGTAGCTCTGCCTCTCAAAGCAGCCAACAAGCAGCTGCCGGCAGCCTTCCCGGAGGGGCAGGCGGCCCCCTCTCTAGTGGCTCCCAGGGCCACCCCAGCCACACCTCCTGCAATTAGATTTGTAAGTGGGAACAGGCTCTTGTCAGAGGATCCTGATTGGCTCCAGGCAAAAACACAGTTTATCGCTCAGTCAAGCTGCATTTTTAGGGCCTCTGTGTCCCCATCCCCCTTAATTGCAATCTGTTCCGAAATTTCTTTTTCCAGCACTGCAGAACACAGAGAAGCTGCAGCCACCACCAGCAGAGCAGGGAGGGGGGAAAGGACTCCTCTTCCCTGCAGAGCATCTGCTGGTCCAGCACTTAGTGGATACAGATATGTGTGGTGTGTGTGTGTGTGTGTGTGTGTGTGTGTATGTATGTGTGTGTGTATATGTGTGTGTGTATGTGTGTATGTCTGTGTGTGTACGTATGTGTCTATGTGTGTGGTATATGTGTGTGGTGTGAGTATGTGAGTGTGTGTGTGTGAATGTGTGTGTATGTGTGTGTGTATGTATATGTCTATGTGTGTATGTATGTGTCTGTGTGTGTGGTGTATGTGTGTGAGTGTGTGTGGTGTGAATATGTGAGTGTGTGTGTGTGTGTGTATGAGTGTGTGTGTATGTATGTGTGTATATATGTGTATATGTGTGTGTGTATGTGTCTGTGTATATGTATGTGTGTATGTATGTGTCTGTGTGTGGTGTATGTGAGTTTGTGTGACTGTGTGTGGTGTGAGTGTGTGTGTGTGTGTGAGTGTGTGTGTGAGGTGTGTGTGTTTAAACTAATACAGGATGGACGTGTGGAGGTACACTCTGCAACCAGCATCCAGACCTCCAGGGTCAGGTGAGGAAAACAGTTGGCTAAGGCAGCATTCACTTGTCCCAGAAAGGTCCCATTATTCAGCTCATTTAACCTTTGCAAGGACACTATTAACTGAAGATACTGAATCAGTTGTCCAAGATTTCACAAGAAGAGACACAGGTAGAATTTAATCCTAAGCCTGTTGGACTGAGTTCAAATGCTGGGCCCAAAATGCTTTTTTTTTTCTTTTGAGACAGGGCCTCTCTGTGTAATCCTGGCTGTCCTGAAACTCATTTTGTTTACCAGGCTGGCTTTGATCTCACAGAGATCTATCTGCCTGTCTCTGCCTCCCAAGTGCTGGGATTAAAGGTGTGTGCCACAATCAGTGGGCTTTTTTTAAAAAAAGACAGGACCTCAGTATGTTATCCTGGTTGGCCTGAAACTCACAGAAATCCTCCTGCCTCTGTGCTGGGACTAACCTGGCTCTTTTTTGACTGCTAAAGCTATGATCTTAGGAGAAGCACAGGAAGGGGATTGGAGAGCTGGCTCAGTGGTTAGAGCACTGTTCTTGCAGAGCACCAGGTACACGTGGTGCACAGACATACACACAGGAAAAACATCAATACATGTAAACCAGAACAACAGTAATTTTTAAAAAATTCTCTTGAAAGAAAGAACACAGGATTCTCCTACACAAACACAAAGGATTATGGGTTTTTGTTTTGCTTTGTTTTCTCCTTAGTGTGAACAGTGGTGTTCCAGGGACAAAAAGCTCTTGCTAAATAAATTAAATATTAATGACAATTGCAGAGAGCTAATGGGGTGCAGGAGTGGGCAGAAGCCTTGGCTGGGGTACCCAAAGCAGGGAGGGGTGGGGGACGACAAATTAACTTTTAGTTAAGAAAAACTGTTGCCCCTTCTAGCTGAGGAGATCCTGCTAGGAGGGAGAAGCTCACAGGGGCTGTGAAGCTTGGATCTCGGCTGGCTCCAGGCTCAGAAGCCCATTTTCTCCATCAGGACGATGAGTGGCTGGGAGCAGGCCTCCGAGGCACAGCCAGGTGGGCCAAAGGTGACTTCACTCTTTGCCTTTGGACCTTCTCTTGGCTGCTGCTCTTGAGGCCACCAGCACAGGCATCAAACAGGACTCAGCCCCACCCTTAAGACGAAAGAAAACAGCTGGGGTCAGCTCAGAATTGGTTCTGGCCTAGATCTGTTGTGTCCTTTCTGGACCAGAGATTGGCAACTTTGACGTAGGTCTCTGGAGCCTCGGCCCCAGAGTCCACTCTGTCTGAACGAGGGGAGGAGAGGAAAGAGGGCAGCCTGTGGGGGCAGATACACCCCCTCCTCACACCCACAGCTTCTGCCTGTGAGCATTCTTGGAAACTGAAACCCAGGAGGCCTGTCATCTCCCCCCATCCCCTCCTCCTAGCGCCTTTGGTCCAGCTCACATTGGACGTATCTCACCCTGGCCAGGATGGAAGGCATCCACAGGCCTTTCGGGAACTGGGAACGGCACATTCCTCCTTGGCCACGGCCCTAGCCATGCCGTTAGATCCTCCCTCCTGACCTGTTCTCCAGTTCCACCTTGACACACTCTTTGGAGTTGAAGCTCAGCCTTACTTGTGCCGAAAGGTCAGACTTGGGTTAAGCACACCAGCCCTCACACACAGAGCAGGGCTGATGGGGGCTTTCCAACATGGATGGAACTTCCCTTAAGCTCCCAGATGACTGAGCTCAAGCAATTTCCCTGCCACAGATGGCTTTTGGAGAGGAGGGGATCAGCGTTGGTGTCACCAGTAGCCCATCCTGAAGCCAAGAGACTTAATCCAGCCCCACCCTTCCCCTCAGTTCACCGAGCTCCTACCAACGCAGCCTGGATTTCATCCTGAGTCCCTCCCAGCCCTTTCCCACCCTGAGACCTCCAGGAACTAGCAGGGCAGTGCGTTGGGCAAAGAGAAAGTGGGAGGAAGTCGCATTCATTCGATGGCTAGGGTGCTGATCCAGGCAGGGGGCGGAGCTTGCACAGCTGCAGCAGCCCCCTGCCCCAAGCCTGTGAATGGGCGCCCTCCCGCCTGCCCACGCTGCTCCTGAAACAGTTGGTCCTAATGAACACTAAGCAGGCAGGGCAGCTGTGTGAATTAGCCATATGCATGGGGAGGAGTATATTTATCCTCACGTCCAACCCCACCCTGCAGCTGCTGCCGTCTCCTATGCCAGGAGAGCGAGTGGGCACCAGGGCGGGGGCTGCTCTGCCCCCCCAATTCCTAGCCTTCCCTCTCCAACCCACACCCTCAGTCTCCACTTGACCCATTTAGAGGCAGAAGTGTGTGTGTGTGTGTGTGAGAGAGAGAGAGAGAGAGAGGAAGACAGTATGCACACACATCATTTCCCCAGTCGGTGCTTTTGATTTCCTCTGAAGCCTCTTGATTGCAGGCACACAATGGCATCTCACTGGCCCGCTCCCTCAGCAGCTTCTGGCTCTGTGCTGCCTCCTCCCTAGAGCTGAGGTTTTCTGCTGACTCCAGACCCAGGGTTGGTGAGCAAGGAAGAGAGAGCCTGACCTAGGCCTCCACCCTTGACCCTGGTCCTTTCCGAGCCCTCACTTCTACACTGGCCTGAACTTCCTTCTGTTTCCCCGCTGGCCATGTCCTCTCCTGCCACCTGGCCCTTCTGCCCTGTGGAGGTCAGAGCTATTGTGCAAAAAGGCAGTCCCCTGCTCGGAAGCCTTCTTTCCAGGCCCTGCTCAGACTTTCAGGCTCTAAACAAGTGATCTTTTTTTTTTTTGGAGACATGGTCTCCCTATGTAGCCCAGGCTGGCTTCGATCTCGCAGTCCCTCGGTCTAATCACGAGTGTTGGATTTTCAGGAAGCACCACCACCGCCCAGCTCCTTTATTCTTTTATAGACTTTTGACTCTGGACTTCACACAGACCCCATGTTCTAAGTGAGCTCTCCACCCTGCCCCCCACCAGAACTCCCACACCTGCTCGCAGAGCATACCCCTCCAGGGACTGCTGCCCTGTCTTATCTTTCCTTTAGGACATGATTAAACCCTACCTGCCTAGAAGGGGAGGCCTACACTGGCTTAGCGTAGGAACTTGGCATCCATGCCCGTATTCATTGAGCAAGTATCTCATGAGCAGAAGCAAATCCCGGACAGCGGCCTCCTGCGAGGCCTGGCCCCGTTCCCTCACCCCCTGGATGACCTCATCATCCGCTCACCACCCTGTTCCTCCCTGGCTCTTCCCAACCACATTCACCCCCTGACTTCTCCGCCTGCCTGCACCGCCAGCGCTCTGAGGATCTCCAGACCCTGCCCCTCACATTCTTGAAGTTTTCTGCTCTCAGTACAGCCTAGCCATCACCCTGTAAAAGAACTTCCGGGCCCCACCCCTAACACGTTCCCAGTCCCTACGGTTTCCTTTGTGGTGTTTGTCGCCAACCCACGGTTATGTATTTATTGCTTGTCATCTGTCCTTTCCTCGTTAGCTTATCAACTCTAAGATGGACAGAGTTCATGTTCAGTGACATTCTAGCCCTGGAGCGATGCCCACCACCTGAAGGATCTCAGTGGCTGCTCGCTGCATGACTGTGAGTGAATGAATGAATGAATGAATGAAGAGACACAATGCTAGACTCTGAAACATCAAAGATGATTAATATTGCATGTTTCCGCAGGGAGTCATGTCTAGTTGGAAGCGTAAGCCCTGCAGCTTGTACCCGGACATGTAAACCACAATTCGGGTCTTCTTTTTTTTTTTTTTAATTATGTGTAAGGACTTGTAGAGGCTCTGGCCTGGAGCTAGAGTTACAGACTCCGGACATGGTTGCTGGGAATCCGACTCAGGTCCTCTGGAGGACCAATACCTGCTCTTAACCACTGAGCCATGTCTCTGGCCCTGTAAATCACAATTGGAACACCAAGGAAGACATCAACGTGCATGGGAGTATGGCTAGCCCAGAGGACCACAAACCTACGACTGTTTCCAGCGCTTGAAAGCTGGCTAGGCCATCCCCGGGTCTGGATCTTCACGGGTACCATTCGTTACTCCTCCGTCGACCTCTGGAACTAATGCTACACAGAAGGGTCCAAGTCCAAAGCCACAGGGACATGGAACCACGTGACTGCTGGAAGACTGACCCTAAGTACGTGGTGGTTGAATGGTAGAACCCAGGGAGCTACAGCTGGCAGGGATGGCTAACTGGTAAATCCCCATTAGGCTACAAGCTGTCCGTTTGCACCCGTGCCTACTCCTGTTTGGTGCCCCGCAGCAGGAACACACATGCTCGGTGTTTGATACCAACAGCCAATTGACAACCAGGACATCCATATGTCAAATGACTCCCTGTCTTTTAATTTTTTCTTTTTTTATAGGTAGACCAGAATCCACATCACTCGCAACATCCAGTCCTTAGGAACCCTTCCCTCTATTTTAGTTCTGACCTGCAGTTTGAGACAGTACCACGTCAGCCCTCATCACCCCTGGCTTGCTCCGGTGTAAATAATGAAAAGTAACCCAGCTCACAGAGCATATGGGTTCCCTTTCAAGAAAGACCCAATTACCGAAGATCTAATACAAGGAGAAGTCATAAATATCCCAGTTTGCTGCAGTTAAGAAAAATTAAGCACTGGTCTCCTGTGGAGGGAATAGGCAAAGACCCTCAGTGCAGAACTTTGGGGTAAGTCCATGGCCCGGCCAAAGCAGCCTGGGCTCTGGAAGGCTTCCTGGCCCGGGGAGTGCGATGTGCAGGTCTGGCACCAGATTTCTCCTTTCACTGTGGAAGGGACGTCTCCGGCTGCCAGTTATCTGCCAAGATGAGTTTCTCAGAGACTGCTGGAATATATGCCTTGCCCTGAAGCGAAGAGAGGCTTTTGGGAGAAGAACAGCATGGAAGATAGATATGTTCTTGGGCCAGGCCTTTCTGGCTTGGTTTACCCGTTCTCACTTTTCAACCCTGACTGCCCCTATACCACTTCCTGATTTGTTTCCCGTTTCCCCTTGCCTCCAAAGAAAATTCTAGAATGATAGCTCTTTAAAGAGCCTAAATTCAAGGCCCTTTCCTGGCATTTCTGCTCAGTGTACGAGGCATGGACAGCTTGCTCTCTGAAGGGTCAGGTCCAGCCCTATGCGGTCATGGATACCTGTACTGTCAGCTTTTGGGATGCTGTGGTGAGACGAATTGTGAGTTTAAGGACAGCCTGGATTGTACATTGTGTGACCCTGTCTCTCAGAAAAGAAAGAATTGGGTCTGCGACATACACCGGTGATCCTAGACCAGCTCTTGGGAGCAGAAGTTTGAGGGTCTTCACAGACAGTGAGTTCCAGGCCTGGGCTATAGAGACTTTCTAAAAAAAATGCAAGCGTGGTGGTGCACACCCTTAGTCCCTGCACTGAGGAGGCAGAGGATCCCTGAGTTCCAGGCTAGCCTGGTCTACAGAGGTTCCTGGGCAGCCAGAACTACTCAGAGAAACCCTGTCTTGGAAAACCAAAAATAAATAAATAAATAAATAAATAAATAAATAAATAAATAAATAAATAATCTGAGTAGAATATAAAAGGAAAGAAGCCGGGAGGGAGATTCAGAAGATCCTAGAACCGGTGTCAGGATGGTGTCTTCTCCTTATCCTGGTGGCCCTCCTCTTCCTCCATTTCTTTATTGTTTTGTCCTGCTTGGTTCTGAGACAGTCTCACTAGGCAGCCCCTGCTGGATCCTCCTGTCTGTCCTGTGCTGGGATTATAGGCAAGCTCCTCCAGGCCAGCTACCGAGGCAACAGTTGTCCAAACCCACGAAGGGACCGTCTGCCCAAGAGTCCCTGGGTATACCGCCTCCGCCTCCTTGCACCCTGCATTCCCAGTAACTTTTATTGATAAAGGAGAGAGTGTCAACTGTGTCCTCCCTGCTGACCCCCCACCCCTACCACACACACCGGGAATTTACAGGGTGCAGAGGTTGAGTAGGGAATCTCCCAGGGCTAAGTGCCCTCCTGAAGTCACTAACTGATGCTCCCCACCCTCAGTCTGGGAGACGGAGGAAGGTGACTGAGATCCGGTCTGATGACGGGGCTCTGAGTGGGAGGGTGTGAACTGGGCTTGGAGGAATTCAGAAGTTAGAATGGCCCTGGGTGTTGAGATGGCAGAGACAGATACAGCCCTTCTCAGGATGCCCTGGGACCCCAGCTGTCATTTGAAGCCGGGAGAGATTATTTTGTTTTGTTTTGTTTAAAAAATCTGGGGTCTGGGGGTCGAATGTCCCGGAACAAGGGGAGGAGGAGCCGACTGTCCCTGGGACTTGCCCTCAGTCCATCTCTCTCCTGGGCCAGGAGATGCTTCCGGCAGTTACAGACCCCCTCCTAGACCTGCAGCTGTTCTCCAGCTGCCCAGCCCCACCCAAAAGACAGCTGGGAGAGGCTGTGGGAGGGGGCGGGGGCCGCCCGCCCAGCTGCTGCCTCTGGCTGGGTCGGGGGAGGGGTGTAACATGAAAGAGCCCGACGGGCCAGGGTGGCAAAGGAAACAGCACCCCCTCGCGCCCCCGCCCCTCCCGGTGGTGGCCTCCTCTCAGGCTCTGCACATCTGGGCCACAGGAGCTGCCGCCCCCGGCCAGCGGGGAAAGGCTGTTGCCTCCCAGCCCTTCCTGGAAAGGGGAGGCGTGGTGGCCACTGGGAAGGGGTGAGGGGTCCCAGCCTATGGCAGTGCACCTGAGGGGATGCGAGGCCTCTGCCCGCCCCTCCAGGTAACCAAGGGAAAGGTTACTTCCTGCTTCCTGAGTAGGCATGCGTCCTGGGGGTAGGGGATACTTCAGCCCTGTCTGGGCCCCCTCTGCCCCTCACTCTGCTGGGAGGTGGGTGACAGCTGCTTCTATGAAGCCAGGACAGCTGGGTAGCTAGGGACAGCTGGATGGAGTTTTCCCTACTTCTGTAGCTGTCCAAACAGGCTCTGGGCCTACAGCTGTGTAGCCTAAATTGTTGGGGTGGGCTCCAAGGGGGAGAGGAGATGGGGTCCCAGTCTAACTTACTGTAAGTGGTGTCCCTCCAAGTCTCAATCTGATTAATGCACCTGGACAAAGGACCCCTCCCATTAGCCAAAACAAACCGGGCCAAATGGGAAAGAAATTAGGCAGCTTTGTGTCTTGGCTTCCAGCTCGGGGCATAGAGATAGGAGCTGATGAGTAAAGCTGTCTATCTGCTACCATCATAGCCTATCTCAGACAGCTGTCCCTCCCTTCAGCCCCAAACAGGTGCAGGAACCTGGTAGGCTAGCTGCTCCTGGCTCTGGCTTGCAGCCAGCTGAGGGAGGGGGAAGCCACTAGGCAAGCTTCTAAACTCCCCACTCCCCCTCTCTTGGATTAGTCCATTAGGCTAGTGGGAATGGCCTGATCCTTCCTTTCTTCCCACCTGGGCTTTGTTTTTCTGGGAGGTGGAATACCTAAGATCAGCAAGGCCTAGGCCAGGGCTTCCTACCCATGTTGTACCAGATTTCCTGATCCCACCCAGACTGGAGGTGGGGGTGAAGAAAACTAGGTCCCAGCAATGGTCTGCCTCCTTCTAGTCTGGGAAAATGGTGTATAGGTTCTCTTAAAGGGATGCATGCAAAACAGGCAGCTGAGCCAGGCATGGTGGTGCATGCTTTAATCCCTGAACTCAAGAGGCAGAAGCAGATCTCTGTAAGGTCGAGGCCAGCCTGGTCTACACAGTGAGTTCTAGGACAGCTAGGGGTTCCTGGCCCAGACAGAGACCCTGTCCCAAAAAAACAACCAACCAGGTAGTAAGAGAACCTTTCAGAAATGAGGGCCAGGCAGCAATCCCAGCACCCAGAATGACTTAAAGGTGGCCTCCGTGTACCCAGCCCTCCTCAGCGGTCCTGTGCAGCAGACAGCTCTTCTCAAACCCCAGAGCCTGGGATCACTAGACTTAGAAATGCAAACTTGTAAGTTTTTAGATCTAAACAGGTGTCTTTTTTTTTTTTTTTAATTGTATTACCCCTTTATCCCTTCTATGGCCAAAGACCCAAGTCGAAGGAAGGAGCCCAGTGACCCTGCTCCCTGAACAGGGCCTGCTTTGTCTCAGAGCCTGCAGCCCTGTTCAGGGCCTGGTATATAGCATATAGCACATGCTCAATATTCGTGCCTAGAAGGCAGGTAAAACTGCAAGACTCAAAGGTGCTTCTCCTTTACCTATCTTAGCTAGAAGTACATCGGGAGAACCTCAGAGAGATGCCAGGGGCCTGGGCCTGGGCGGCTTTCAGCACGTACTTGCAAATGAACCCAAGGTGAACAGCAGGTGTAGTTGGTGCCTGAGGAACAGATATTTACAGGTCTGGAACTGTGTAGACCCAGGAGTGCACAATGAGGGCCAAGAGAGTGGAACAGCAGCCTTAGGGCCCCCTGCGTATGCCACAGCCTAAAGATCCTAGGCCTGGGGTGTCTGGGGCACGAGGCAAGGCGGGGCAGGACTGCGCCATCTTGTTTATTAGAAGGCTGGGTCTCAGTGTGTGCTCTAGACAGATTACAGAATAAATACCTGTGTCTTGAGAACAGGAAGTCCACGATTCATACAAAGTGCTCACTATAGTTGCTGTGTCAAAATCCAGGTAAGGACCCAAACCTGGGCAGTCCCTCCTCCACTGACCTCAACAAGGGCTGTGCTATTGTTTTATTTATTATTTCTTTTATTTCTCTTTATTATTATTAATTATTATTATTATTTGCTTTTGCTGTGGTCACTATCATTGGCAAAGTTCTTTTTTTTTTTTTTTTTCAACTTTCCTGGACATGGGGCTCCTGGCTTTGAAAGGTTCCACTTAGGCTGAAGGTACCAAAAGCTGCTTGAGACGTGGCCTTGAACTTGAGATGTGGTCTGGGACGATGTGGTGAGAAGGAAGCAGAAGAAATCATTCTTGGTTTAGAAAAATTAAAAAAAAAAAAAAACAACAGCAAAAAAAAAAAAAACCCCTCCACAATCTATAGGTCATTCCTTACTCCATCAGTGATCAAACTGCCCAGGAGAAAAACTGGAGGGAAGAGAAATAGGCCAGTAGGCACTGGGCCACCTCCCAGGGTAAATGAGGAGAGTTGGCACCCACGGCTTCTTCCAGCCATGGGAGGTGTGAAGGGGAGGGACTGGGATTTAAAAAAAAAAAAAAAGGAAAGAGAGAGCTCAGTGCCTTGAGAGAGACACTGTTCCAACTCCAGGGCCACCTGCAGCCCCTACCCAGGCCGGCTCCCACCTTCACCTCCTCATCCAGGAGATGCATAATTAAAAAAAAAAAAAAAAAAAGAATCAAAACAAATCCCTAAATAAAACAGAATCCAAAAGGAAAAAACCTGGAGGAATGGAGGAAGAAGGGGAGAGGGGAGAGAGGAGGGCAGGTCTCTGGATGCATAACTCCCGAGCCTCCGGGGCTGGGGGGAAGGGTCCCCAGCGTCCACTGCCTGCTTGGCGTTAGCTCGTCACATAGTGTTTGGTGGACGGCTGCCCATACACCCTGTAGAAATCCTGGTGACCAGGCTGCTGGGAGGCGTCGAGCCAGTCTCTGACTGCCAGGCCAGGAAGGGACTGAGGGACCGAGGGTGTGGGCGGGAGTGGGTGCGAGTACTCCTGTGAGGGCACTGTCCAGGGGAAGTGGCCGGATCGGGGGTACGGCTGGTGGCCACCATGGTTGGCCACGGAAGAACAGTAACAGTTGTCCACGGAACAGACGAGGATCTTGCGGCCGCCATACTGGGGAAGCATGGGCTGTTGGGTGGCAGAGCCATTGGGGTACTGTGATGGGGGAAACACAGGACTCGAGTGTACTGGCTGGGCGCCACCTGGCAAGGCCACCAAGTGCTGTGTGGAGCTGCAGGGCCCCAGGGGTTGCCCGGACTGGCCCTCGCCGCTGGCTGTGCCCGCCGCCCCGTACTGGCTGCCCACGGGGCCTGACGACGTCTCCAGGAAGCCGGCCTCCGGGAAGGCTGTAGAGTGCTTGCGCTTTTCCGCCCCAGAGCTGTTCACACCGCAAGGGTAGAGAGGGACACTCTGCAGGAAGGGCACCGGCGTGCTGAAGGGACCTGTGGAGAGTTCGGAGTCAACACTGCTGTAGCCCAGACAACCCTGGTTTCCTCTCCCGTGAGGGCCTTGAACCTCAAGGGGTCCAAATGTGACATCCTGATCAGCTGCCCAAGGTCCCACATCAGAAGCGGCAGAGCCAGGATATGAACACAGGTCTGCGGAAGTTGCACCGCCTCTTGGAGGCGGCGCTGCATTTACCCCTGCCCAGAGGCCTCTCACCCTCACCTTCTAGCATCTTCCGCAACTGCTTCTCCTTCTTGGCCACCTCGTTCAGGAAGAGCTTGGAGTTCAGGTGGCCGATCTTAGGGGGAGAAAGGCTGCTGCCTGTGCAGGTCTGGGTCCTGGGGGCAGTGGACGGGGCGTCTGCTGTGAGGAGGCATCACCAGTGAGCCCGCCCTACCTCCCCATCAGCGGCCACGGCCCTCTCTGCCCTCCCTCGGATGTGTTCTGGAGGACTGGGGGCATCGGCTCACCTGTCCATTAAGATCTTCACAGACTTGGTGTTCTGCAAGGGAAGGAGAGAACAGATCAGTGAGTGGAAAT
Organism: Cricetomys ansorgei; assembly: GCA_026225945.1. NCBI lineage: Eukaryota > Metazoa > Chordata > Mammalia > Rodentia > Nesomyidae > Cricetomys > Cricetomys ansorgei. Next base: position 13,537,552 of record JAMJFZ010001258.1, read on the forward strand.
GACTGGCAGAGCAGCTCAGTTTCCTGAACACTCGCCATGTTGCCACCGTGGCATGGCACCTGCTGTCTGCTTGAAACGGGGTCTCCTGCATCTCGGGCTGGCCTAGTGTTAGGATGGCCTTGAACTATCCTCCTGCCTCCACTTACGGGGTGTGCCAAGCCTAGTATGTGGTGCTGAAGATTGAACCGTGAGCTTCATGTGTGTCAGCAAGGATCATACCATCTGAGCCATATTCCCAGCCAGGCACTGTTTTTCGTTTCCATTATATCTGGGAGAGGATTCCACAGACCCTTGGTTTTTTATATTTTGAGACAGGGTCTCTGTGCTATGTAGTCCTAGATGTCCTAGAATTTACTATGTAGACCAGGCTGGCCTGGAAGTCAGAGGTCATCTGCCTGTGCCTTTTGGGTGCTGAGATTAGAGGTGTGCACCACCTGGTCCAATAGGCCTTGACATCTGGATACATTCTGGACATCAGAAGGGTGTTTCATTTCATACGTGACATCCGCTCCAAAAGGAGTATCAGAGTCCAACCCATCAATATTTCTATAGCAACCTATTTGAATCTCCTCTTTTTTTTTATTTTTAAAGACAGGATTTCTCCGTTGTAACTCTGGCTGTCCTGGAACTCACTCTGTAGACCAGGCTGGCCTCGAACTCACAGAGATCCGCCTGCCTCTGCCTCCCAAGTGCTGGGATTAAAGGCGTGTGCCACCATTGCCCATCCTGTTTGAATTTTCTTACCATGTGAAACCCATAAAGACCATTAACTGTCCATGTCGGCTCTACCTAGTATTTGTTGTTGAAGGAGGTGTCAAAATTTGTGGGGGGTTTTTTGGTTTGTTTTCAGAGCTTAAAACCATCTGGAATAAGAAAGGATGGCAGACTGGTGTATGTCAAGGCTCTGGAAGCATCTACGACTTGCTCAAGGTCACAACACTGCAAAGCAGTGGACAGATTTTGGCGCATGCCTGCTGGCTTCACAGGCAAAGGGATGTGAGCACGCTGGCTGGGAAGAGCTGGGGGCAGAGCTGTGCAGAGTGGCCCCCGGCCCCACCTTCATGAAGCTGACATCCTCTGTCTTGTCAAAGAGTAGCTGCAGGGAGCCCAGCAGCTTCTTGGCCTCCTGCATGCGCTCCCCAAGGTGCAGCGCCTGCGCCGCATTCTCGCTGCAGAACTTGGCTTGCGCCTTGTCCAGGACCTCCACGGTTTGCCGCAAGTCCTCGTCCAAGAGCTGGTGCAGCTTTTCGTACTGTAGCCGCACCTCCTCCTTCAGCTGACTCACTTTCTCCTGCAGAGGTAGACAAGGACAGGCAGGCACATGAGCACGAAGGGGCTTCAGACTGACGTTACTACCCCAACCCCATTTCTAATGCTAGGGTCTGGGACCCCGATCCTTGCGGCTTTTAGGGGTAAGGTATGGCCTGCCAATTGCCCATGCATAGCACTGGGCTCTGTGCTGGCCACTCCTAAAACCAGCGGGGCTCCTATTCAGATAGTTCACTGCCTGACTGACAGCCGGCTCTGGCACAGAGCCACTCACGCCCTCTCAAGAGGAACCCCCCTAAGCGCCCCCATCACCCCCACCCGGGCTCGGGGCTTCCTACCTCCACCAGGCGCTTGTCTGACTCGAGCTTGTACAGCTGGTCCTCGATGTCCTGCTCTCGCTCCTCCAGCCGCTCCTGCTGCTTCATCAGCATCTTCTGCAGAGACAGTTGGGGTGTCAGAACGGGGTGCTGTTCAACCTTATCAGCCAGGCAGCATCCTTCTCTCTTGTAACAGACTCTTCCCAGAGGTCCTTTGACTCGAGATGACCTAAAGCCTCCAACAGCCAGCCTCCCTGGGCCTTCATGAAGCCCCAGGACCAGCTCTTTTCAGTGACAGGAAACCTTAGTGGCTTCCCGTGTGTACTCAAACCCTGAGCTTTCTAAGGGCAGAGGTTCTGCCAGGTTACACACTAAGTGCTTGTAGGCCTGCCTTCTCTACATCCATCTTCTCCTTCTAGAAGGGGTTCTTCTAGTCACCCCAGCAGTGCTGTGGGCTAAGTACTGCATTATGGTCCTCATTCAGAGGAAGAAACTGAAGCCTAGAGAGGTTACCGAATCTGACTACAGCTGTAAAACCAATGGAGCTGAAGAGATGGCTCAGTGGTTAAGAATGTCCACTGTGCCAGGCGGTGGTGGTGGTGGCGCGTGCCATTAATCCCAGCACTTGGAGGCAGAGGCAGGTGGATCTCTGAGTTCAAGGCCAGCCTGGACTACAGAGCGAGTTCTAGGACAGCGAGTTATAACAGAGACCCTCTCTCGAAAAACAAACAAACAAACAAACAGAATGCCTACTGTTCCCACAGTAGACCCAGAGTTTGGTTCCTGGCACCCAGGTGAGGCAACTTAAGGGAATCTGTAGGCACTTATCCCTATGTACATGCACACACACACACACACACACACACACACACACACACACAACAAATATGTATCTTTGAAGTTGTACAGCCAATAAGTGGCACACACCAGGTGATGTGGGAGGAAGCCTATGATTATCCAAACCAGGCTACCTCTCCCTGGGGGCGCTACCTTGAGCGGAGCACCCTAAGACGCAGAGGGTTGAACAGCCTCCCAAGGGGACCCAGGGCCTTGGCCTCATATATTTGCCGCATTCTGCATAACAGCAGTGCAGCCACTGATTCCTTGTTCCCGAAGCTGAGCACTGGTCTCAGGAGTTCAGTCCTTGATAGCTATGTCCCCCAAGCCCCTCAGTGAGACCAGTAGAGGGAGACCCTGCTGCTCCCAATCTGCTGCCAGATCAAGTTGCTTTTCCAAGCTCTTTTAAAATTAACTACATTTATTTTAACTTGTATAAGAGTTTTGCCTGCATATATCTATGAACAGTACTTATGTGTCTGGTGCGGACAGAGGTCAGAAGGGGTTGGATACCCTGGAAATGGAGTTATGGATGATCGTGAACCACGATGTGGTACTGAGAATTGAATGCAGGTCCTCTTCTGCAAGAGTAACAAATGCTCTTTTTTCCCCCCTTTTCCTTTCCTTTTTAGTTTTTTGAGACACTCAAGAGTTTCTCTGTGTTGCCCGGGCTGTCTACGAACTCAAGAGACCAAGAGACTCATCTCCTTCTGCCTCCCAAGTGCTGGGATTAAAGGTGTGTGTAAAGAATGCTCTCAATAACCTGTTTCTATAGCCCCCATCACCAAACACACCTCTTCAAACAAGCTTTCTGCTCAAGATGACTGTCTCCTTTCAAATACTTCAGCATGGCCAAGAATGATCCTTTACACGTGAATTCCAGCCTCTGGTGTAAGGTAAGTACCAAGTGAGATCTTTGGCTTGGCCAGGATCCCCATGTGCCTTTAGAAGGTTCTATGACCCTCTGCACCTCTGGGATCTCACCTCCAGGACTGTGCCCACCGGGACACTTCAGTTCTTTATGTCATTTTCCAGAAGCCAACATTCCCTCCTCTCCTTTGTCTGCTTTCTGAGGCCCAACTCTGAGGAACTTTCCATGACCCCTGTCTGTTCTGAGTTGGTGCAGGTCCCTTCCTATCCTGATCATGTGGTGGGCTGTCACATCCTGTCTTACTGGGTAGCTGTGTTCTTTAATATAGAGGCCACTTTTTGCATTGAAGTTAATACAAAATAAAGTAAATAAGATGTGGTAGTGCCTGCCTGTAATTCCAGCACTTTGAAGCTGAGATAGGAGGGCTGGGAGCTGGAGCCAGCTTGGGCTAACACAGAAAGACCCTAACTCAAAAACAAAACAAAACAAAACACAGACAAGAATGGTGCACAGCTTTAGTGTGTTCAGTCACCAGCAAGTGCTTAGTAACAGCTACATGTAGCTAGTATTGGCCACTTTCAGGAAGTCCGATGTATCAGCTCTATCCTAGAATCCCCTCATCCTACCGGGAAAGTGCCCTACTGTTACTGTTGTTACAACACTGGGGTGGAGCCCAGGGTCTTGCACATGCTAGTCAACCACTCTATAGTGAACTACATTACACCTTCAGCTCACACTTTAATGCTCTGTTTGATTCACAAACCACAATCTGATTTCTGTATAGATTCCAACCCTCTTATGGAACTGAACTTTTACCTTAGGATGGTGGTATACACCCAAAGGCTGAGGCAGGAGGATCACCATAAGTTCAAGGCCAGTCTGGACTACAAGGGGGTGAGGAAGGAAGAGGGATGGTAGGAAATAAGAACTGGGTGTTAGCTAGGGAGACTGAGGGAAGAGCACAAGTTTGAGGTCATCTTGGCTACCTAGGGAGACCCTGTCTCAAAAAAACAAAAGGCTTTGTCTGTCCTCTACTTCCCTTCCTAGTCAGGCTCACAAAGGCCTGAGGTCCTGGCTGTTGCTGAATACATTTCCAGAAACATCCAGGGGCTGAACACAAAGCCCTGCAAAGCAGCTCTCAGACACTCCGAGGAAGTGTCCACCAGCAAGGGGCGTGTGGTCTCTTCCTCTATGGGGGCCTTCAGGGAGACCTTCAGTCTCACCACACCCAAAGATCAGCTCACACCCAAAGATCAGCTCCTAACATTCCTTCCTTACCACCCCCACCCTTTTTATATAGGGGGAAACCAAGACCAGCAAGAGATTTCAGAGACATTGCTAGCTAGAAACAAAGAATCAAGAGGCCAAGGGCAGGAGTTGGGGGGAGGGTAAGGCTCCTTCTAAGCTAAAAAAGCCTGAAGTCTCTCCAGTAGGTCCTTTCCTTCAGGGACCCAGCAGACCCTTGTCAACCAGAAGGGCCAGATGGACAATATATTGCATGGGAAAGTGCCCACCGTACTGCCCAGTACCTGCCCACGCTCACATGTGCCGCAGCCCAGGCCCTGAAACACCTTAGTGCACAAACGCTGCACCTAACGCCCTATACAATAAGACTGGGTCTCTGGAGACCCCGATCATGAAGGCGTCTGTATCAGAAGCTTCCCTGGGGGCTGAAGAGGTGGTTCAGCAGTTAATAGCTGCTTGTGTGGAGAGGACCCTGGTTTGATTCCCAGCACTAACAGGGGCTCACAACCATCTATATGTAACCCCAATTCCTGGGGTTCCACCACCTTCTTCTGGCCTCTGCAGGTACTGCACACACAGAGTACAAGCAGGCAAAACACATTTTAAAAAAGCTTCACTGTAAGCAGGAGGCCTTGTTCTCTCTCCTATACAACAAATGGAGCTCAAACAGCATATTGGCTGCCCAGGTAATATGCCCAGGGTATGGGCATAGGTGTGACCCACATTTGAACAAAGCACCCCAGATACGAGTCAGGGTGCAGGCAATCTGACAGCCCAGTCTCTCACCACTCCACACTTCTCGCCAACCCAACTCATGGATGATGGAGAGAGCCAGTCCCAGCAAAGGGAGAAGAGAGATACAGCCAAAGGTTCCCAACCAACCTAACTTCCCCTGGCCAGGAAAGATTCCTACCCTGCAGGCCAGTGAGGGCCCCTCCCCCACCCCCACTGCCACCGAGGCCCCCTCAGGAGTTTCTGATTGCTCCCATCCCCCAACTTCTAGTCCCTCCTCTTAGTCACCCCCCAGGAAGCACTCCCCTCTGGGGTCCTCCTGTGTGTTGGTTGCCAGTCCCCAGTTTCAGGATTCTAAGATGCTTGGCAGGGAGATGTTGGGTCCAGCCATGGGTTTGTGAGAACAGTAGCCCCAACAGGTAGGTGGGTCTAATTTCCCCTCTGCTACCTCAGAGACCCCAGGGTTTCCAGTCTGCCATAAGAGACAGGGCAGGAAGGGGAAAGAAAGTCACCAGTCAGACCTACAGGCCAGGCAGGGCTCAGAACCTGCCCCCACCCCCAGCTTCCCTGGAGCCAGGGGATAGGAGAGACGCTACTTCAAGCACTGAGAGATTGGCAAGACACCCACCTGCTGCCTCTTCAGCACAGCCACACCAATTCTACCAAATCAGAAGAGCCAGATGGTCTGGACATGGCGGTGCACACCTTTAATCCTAGCACTTGGGAGGCAGAAAGAGGGGGATCTCTGAGCTCGAAGCCAGCCTAGTCCATAGTGGGTTCCAGGACAGCCAGAACTAAATGCTGAGACCCTGTCTCATTAAAACCCAAATACACCAAGCAGGAAGCTGCTGGAGGGTCAGAGAGCGGCTCAGGAGGTGAGAACAGCCCCCCCAATAGACACACACACTTCCGGTCTCCACCTCATCTCAGAATCACATTTCCCATTTGGGAAAAACACACAGCGGAGGCTGGACTCCAGCTTGGTTTCCAGCCAGGTCTCCCCAGACAGGAGAGCAGAGGCTTTCTAAACTGCCCCCAGCCCACTGTAAGCTCCTGGGATTGTGGCCCGCCCACTTCAAGTGTGTGTGTGGGATACCATGTCTACTAAAGAAGCAATGGAGGCACCAAGGACTCCGGGGAGGGCTAGAACCGTGGGGCTTGATCTCTGTTTCTTTACCTGAGGCATTCTGGGATCTACTGGGCCTGTGGTTGGATTGGCTCTGGGATGGGGATGCCATGCATCCCAGACCTGCTCCCAAGCTGTGGTGCCCACCCAACCAAGAGAGGTATCCGTAGGACCCATCTCCTGCCCCTCCGTCTCAGGTTCCTCTGGAGCCTGACCAGCTAGGCCCTGCTGTTGGCATTTTGCTGCCAGACTAGACCAGGCAGAAGGGTGAGGTTTGGAGATTCAGGGCTGTGTAAAAGTTAATAAATAATAATAAACCCTCAAGTCAACCTTGAAGAGAAGGAAGGTCAGGAGAGATGGGCTGAGGGCCAGGGCAGAGGCAGGCCCCAGGTTTGCAGGCAAGGCTGAGGTTGGCTGTAGCAGGCCCTGTGGAAGTGGAGAGTGTGGGGGGGTGGCAAGAAAGGGGCTGGGCTGTTGGAACACATCTCCTTGCTCAGGTCACACCATTGCTGCCTCCAGGCCTCTGCTTAGAGCCTCGTGGAAGTTTCTTCCCAGCTTCCATACTGTCTTTTCTTTCCCACCTGAGCCCTCGTCCCAGGATCAGCTCTGACCTGGCTTCATGGGCACAAGCACTCTCCTCTGCCCTCCAAAGCCCCCCTACCTTCCCTGCCTGCTTTGGACTACTATGTGAACTCTCAAGCTGGGGAAACCACAAACCCAGAGATAAGGGGTGGCAGGCACAGGAGTCAGAGCAAGAAGCGGGAGCCTCGGCGGTCCCCACAGGCCGGCAGCGTGAGAGGGCTGCCCAGCTGCAGAGACGAATTAGCTTTTGCTGCGCACAGAGCAGCCTCTGGGGCAGCAGAACAAAGAGGCGAGAGAGAAAGCCCCCCTTTGTCTGGGTTTGAATGCCAGGCCGGCCAGGGAGGAAGGCTGGCCAGGGTTGCTTGCTCAGTCCAGGGCAGAGGCCCAAGCAGGGCTGCCCACCCAGACTCTCCCCACCTCCCCAGCTCTGAGGTACCTACTGGAGCTCCCCCTTTCCTCTAACACTGGCCACAGGCAACAGCTACCCTAAAGTGAATCCCATCCTTCCCAAAGATCCCCAGGTAAGAAAGCCAGGAGCCCACCTATACCACCTGACAGTCTAAACAGCAAAGCAAGTACAGGAAATTCAACTTGCAGGGATAACCAGGAAGGCACACCACCCCGGGCTGCACCCCCTCCCATCTCACCCGACACCCACTCTCTCACCCACATAAACACATGAGCATACTTTTCCCCCTGACTCCACAGACACACGTAATAGTGCCTAATAAGTCAGTCATGCACACATCCTTTCTCAGAGATACTCATATGAGAAAAAATTAGTTACAACAGGCAGACTTCATTCTCATTCTCTCTCTCACTCCAGAACTGCAGGCAGGTGGAGTAATCAATAGGGAGTGTATAACAGGCTTCCGGCTGTGTCAGCAGAATCCTGGGGTAGAGAGAGAAGAGGACTGGGCCTCTGCCTGAGGCTTTTCTTAGGACCCAGGGAGGAGGCCAAAGCAGACCCCTTCTCTAAAGACTCAGGATGATCAAGGAAAGAATACTGCACAGCCCTCTCCCTACCCCACCCCGCTCCCACTTGTGATTGGCAAAGGGAAGGTGGGTCTGAAGGGCTAGAATCAGGCTGTAACCCCAACTCTAGCTTAGCAGAGGCCTCACACACAGCTGGACCCCTCCAGAGTCCCAGCACCCACTCCAGCATAGGCACAGGGTACTCTCACCCCAAGCAACTACTGATCCCAACAGTGGGGTTCTTCTCCCCAGAGAACACCTCTTTTCAATCAGCAGGGAGGATGGAGGGCAAAGGGCCAACGATTCTGGTCTGCCTTCAGGGTCCTAGAGAGGACACAGAAGCACACGAACCACACAAGCTCAAACACACATATCTGCGAAGCCCCTCACACATAGCCATGATTTCTCTTGGGTCCTTTCTATGTAGAGAGAGGTCCTAAGAGTGCTCCCAACTCTCATCAGCCCCCTATGACTCAGATGAATCCCCGAACTTTGAAGGGGACTTTGATCATTCAGGATTGCTAGGCCTGAGTCCACCTGATGTCTCAATCCTGGGCCCACCGCCCCAAGGGAAAACACTTTAAGGGTATAGGTATGTCCCATCTGGTTGGCATTTAGTCCTCTCAAAGGCAGAGTGGGGCAATGTCCTGGCCTGCACAGGCCTAACTCCTGTGTACCACCCCTTCCAGATGCCCCACCCAAGCCACTGGCCCAAGGACACAAAAGTGGGTGCTTGTGAGCATTTGGGGGTGGTACCGCCAGCAATGGCTAAACAGTGGTTGTGGCACTGTTTTTGTAAATTTATTTTTATTATTTTTTTTTCTTGAGACAGGGTCTCACATGTGTAGCCCTGGCTGGCCTGGAATTCACTGTGTAGACCAAGCTGGTCTTGAGCTCACAGAGATCTTCCTGTCTCTTACCTCCCCACGCTGGGATTAAAGTTGTGAGCCACCACCCCAGGCACTCAAAACATTCAGCAGTTTTAACTATTTCCAGCTAACTGACCTGGACAACAAGAAGAACACAAGAAGCAGGACTTAGATTGTTTTTATGGTTCTTTGTGCTTCTGCTCCGACACCATGGAAAATTCTGGTGCCATTTTTCACAGCTAAGGTCCTTCAGGACAGACTCCTACCAGCAATAAAAAACTGGTAGAGGCAAAGACCCCTCCTCTTGGATAGCCTGAAGAAAGAGGGCAGAGTTCTTCCCTTCAGCTTCCTCAGGACTCAGCCCCTCCCAAAGGGCGGGACCCCTATCTCTGCATTCAGTAAGTCAAGACTCATACTTGAGTGACACTGGGCTATTGAAGGGTTCTTTTGAAGCTTAGTGCCCTGGGGCACCAGAAAGAATGGGTGTGGGGAGCCTAGAGGAAGATGGGCCAGGAGTACAGATGCTGAGCTCACAGAATTGCACATCTGGCCCTAATGCAACTCACTACAGAGCCTGCCCTCCCAGGCACTAGAGTACACAAGCTTACATGCATGCATGCATGCAGACAGACACAAATATCACGGAGCTGCTAGCAAAGTGCCTGATAAAAGAACCCCATGGTACGTTCTGCAAACAAATGCCACCCCTTCCTCCCCAGTCCCACAAGCAAGACACATCCATTTGAGGATAAATGTAGACATAAGTCTAAGGATGCCTTCCTAATGCCAAGCCAGGTATAATTAAGTTTTCTTCCCTATCCCAAGACATCCCTAGCATTTAAGGGGTGCAAGCACGTGGTACACCCAATATCTTCTCCTGTTCCCGTTCAGTCCCGTCTTTTTCTTTGCCTTCTATCCAGTTTCTACTGCCAGTCCCAGGACAGAGAACTGGACAGCCGTCCTTTCTCCAGCCTCTCCCAGCCTCCACCCCTACCATCTTTATTAATAGCAGCAGCTTCAATACCGGGTGAAGTGTGGTCTGTGCCTGCCCTGAGTCGGGGAGGAGGGCCACAGGGCTCCCCCACTTCCACAGGCCTTGGCCTTTCCCAACATTAGTGGGGAAGAGTGACTCCTCTTCTCCATCCCCCACACTTCCTTTAAGAAACCAGAGGCCTCTCCTGGCACAAAACCCCAGAGCTGGCCCATGCAATAGCAAACTAATTATACAGCAAATTTTGTTATTCCCCGCCCTCAGCCTGCGGTGGCCCTTATGCCTTTTGTTGGTGGTGTACGTATGGTTTTTAATTGCTAAACAGTGACTCATTTTGACTAGTCCCCTCCTAGTCTGCATCCCCCCTCCCTTCCACCCTTCCACCAAGGAAACAGCCCCCATCTGCATTCCGGACAGTCCCTGCTTCCTCATACTGCAGCAGCCCCATTGGCCTCCAGGGGCCCCCACCCTAAACACACACTCCCAGTCCTACCAAGCTCAGCCTCGGCCCCTAATCACAAGACCCCCTAGCCCGAGCTTTCAAGATGGCTCAGTCTTAGATCAACTCCTTTCCTTCCGTGTGACTCAATCCCAAGAGGCAGGGGACTCCAGAGGAACCTGGGAGGAGCCCCCCTTCCAGTGAAAGGGACGGAAGTATGCCCTAGTCCGGCTCCCTAGCCAGGCCCAGAGGCCTAAGAGGGGGAAGGCGGTTTTGACATTGGCTGCTGCAGCAGGGTGTATACAATGGGAGGGGGTGCGGTTCCGTAATCACCCAGCCGGCAGCCCAGGGGAGCCAGCTGCCTGAAACCAGATTTCAAGGCGGCTCAACCTTAAACCCACAGGATTCTTTTTCAGTCTTCCACCTCCCCTCCCCAAATGTGGGAGGGCTGTGTAAGAGGGCAGGGCTGGAAGGAAAGGGCCCAGGGTGAGGAAGACACATACTTTAAGGTTTGTTCATGCAAGCGCAGGCAGCATACAAGTACTCAGAGAGAGCAGCCTTAGCATGGGGAGCGTCTGCTCGGACGGATCGGAAGAGCTGCCAGTCGGGGCCGCCTGGACAGCCAGATACCGGAGTTGTGCTCTACCTCCGGAAGCTCCCCCCAGCCCCCAGTGTGTTTCCAATAGAGCTTAAAACTAACATGGCTGCTTTTGTTTACTTCCTCATTGGTATGCCAGCATCATGGATCATGTCAGCCACAGCAGCGGCACCGGGACACTCATTACATAAACAGCAGCTGGAGAAGCAGAACCGGGGTCACTGCCTTGGTGACTTCCCGTAGAGCTTACAGAAACAACGCTGGGGGGCCGGGGGGAGCTGCGCAAAACAGAAAAGAAACACTCAAACTACTTCTACCGGCTTCCCTCGGTTCCGTAAACGACTCGCAAGTGGAACCCTAAGGGCACAGGTGCGAGAGTGCATCCAAGCAGCCAGGCCCTTCTTCCCAGGGCCTCGGCCCCCGCAAACTTTTCACACAAGAGTCTGGAAGAGGGCCTCGGGGTTAATGTCACGAGAGTCAGCTTGCGGGGCTGGGTGGCCCCCGGCGGGGTGCGTGCGTGTGTGCGTGTGCGCGCGCGCCAAGTGTACTTGCCCGTATCTCGTTCCTCCGGATCTCCACGTCGCACACCGAGTGTCCCTGATGCGCGCCGCTGTAGTAGCAGCAGTACTGGCACACCGCCACCTGCTCGGCCTCGCAGTGGTACAGGCGGTAGGCGTTGTGCTGCGGGCAGCTCCAGGCCCGCACGTCGTCCGCCTCCACCAGGAGGTGCCCGCGGGCGGTGGAGGGCTGCTGCAGGTGCGTCTGCACGTGGGACTGGCAGCAGGGCGCCTCGCACCGCAGGCAGACCTTCTGCGCCGGCAGCGGGGGTCCGCGGCGACAGAACACGCAGTGCAGAGCCGTCGGCGGCTTCTCCACGTGCAGGGCGTTGAACTTCTCCACGATGTTGGTGAGCTTCAGGTTCTTCTCCAGGCCCGGCTTCTGGTTGTAGGCCTGGTTGCACTCCGGGCAGCGCACCAGGCCACTGTCCTTGGCCCAAGCCTCGCCGATGCAGCCCCGGCAGAAGTTATGTTTGCACGGCAGCTGCACCGGCTCCACGAAGACGTGCAGGCAGATGGGGCAGATGAGCTCCTCCTCAAAGCAGTTCTTCCAATTCTCCGCCATGGCGGCTGCGGGCGGGGGGCCCGGGTAGACCTCCCTAACTCTCCGACCCTGGGAGTCCGTCTGCTGCGGCTGGGGGCCCACCAAGCCCGGAGCTCCGGTCCCCGTCGGCCCCGCCAGTCGCTCAGTCACCAGCGCCTTCCGCGTGCCCGCCCCCCAGAGGAGGGAGCCTCGGTCCTAGCGCCGCGCGCGCCGCCGGCTGCGTCTCCTCCTCCTGGCGAGTGCCTAGCGGGAGGCGGCGGGCTGCGCCAGGGCCGCGGCCGGGGCACCAGCCCTGGAGGGGAGCGCCGGGGTCCAAATTCCATATAACAGGCCGCCTCCCCGGCGGCGCGGCTAGGGCAGCGGCGGCCCGCGGCCTGAGCTCGGCCCCGCGGCTGACATCGGGGCGCGCCCCGCGGCGCACCGAGCCGGGGAGCCGCGCTCTTCCTTCAGCGGCGACCGCTGCGACGGTGGCTCCCTCCCGGAGGGTCCGAGCCGCGCCTTCCTCGCCCGGCTCCCGGCCGCGGCGCGCGGGGCTCGGGAAGCTAGTGCGGCCGCGTCGAGGCTGGCTGGATCCGGAGCCGGCGGGCGAGGAGCGCCGGCGGTCCCCGGGCCGTGGCGCGGGCGTCCCCCAGCTGGCCGGCCGGCCGAGGGCTGCAGGGCGCGGGCGGGCCGACTCCGGGTCGCTGCGTGCGCGCTGGGGCAGTCATTCAGATGAAATTCCAGTCCCCGGCCAGAGACACCAGCCCGCCTCTGCCTTCCTCCTCCCTTCACAAATAGAAACGGAAGGGGGAGGGAGAAGTGGAAAAAAAAAAAAAAAAAAAAAAGGCAACCGAAGAGGGAGGGAGGGAGGGAGGGAGGGAGGAGAGCCCGGAGGTGCTCCGGCCTGACCCCCTCGTCGCTACTTCTGCGCTCCCCGGAGGCCCCGCGCAGGGCGCCCCCGCCGCGAAGAGACCCCGCTCCCCGTCCCCGCGCTGGGCGAGCGCCTCGCCGGCGCGGAGGAAAACAAGGATTGATCAAACTAGAAAGGAATTTTTCTCAACTGCTAATGAACAGGAGGCTCGGCTCCCGGCCCTCCCCTCCCCTCCCCCCGCCCGGCCCTCCCCCTTCGCCCCCCCACCCCTCCCCCCCCACTTTCTTTTCTTCTCGGCCTCTGCTCCGGCCTGGAAGGCTCCGGGCTGCGGTCGGAGCCAGCCTGCGGCGGCGGGGCCGGGCCGAGCCAGCCGGGCCGGGTGCGTCCTCAGCGCCCAGCCATCTTGAGCTTCCAGCGGCCGCGGTGGGGCCGGGGTCCGGGCGCGCGCTCGAGGGTCCTGCAGCTCGCTCCCCCCCTTCCCTTTGGTGAGATTTTTTTTTTTTTTTTCCCCTCCGAGGGGAGGGCTGGCGGCCTCCAGCAAATTAGGAGAGAGAGAAGGGAGAAAATGCCAAGTCTTGATTTCTCTCCACCTCTGCTCCACCCATCCCGGTCCTTTCCAAAAAAAATCTTTTAAAAAGATTAGAATTGGAAGAAGTCGGCAGAACGGCGAGCGCCTGCGGCCCCCAGCGCTGCCCGGGCGACGCGTCCGGGGCGGGCCCGCGCCCGTCGCTCCGTCCGTGGGTCCGTTTGTCCTCCCGCAGCTTCTCAAGTGAGGGGAGGGCGGGCACTCCGGGCAGGGTCTCCGCTGCGGCTGTCGCTTCAGAGCTTTATCCTCAGATCAAAAAAAAAAAAAAAAAAAAGGAAGAAACCACCCCACAGCCCGAACACTCATCACAGCCACCTTCAGCCATCTTGCGTGTATTATTTCAAGAATAATCTATTTAATAGAAATAGCTGCGTCTCCGGCCCCTTTCTCCGCATCCTGGGGTCCCCGCCCCCTTTTAATAATAATCTCGATAATAAAAAATGATCAGCGGGCCGGGCAGTTCCAGGCTGCTTTCCCCTGTCTCGGGTCTCTCCGGCTCTCCTCCCTCTAGGAAGGGGTGTTGGGGGGCTCGAGCTGGGGCTGGGGGTGCGGCCCGCCGGTCCCCGCCGCCCGAGCGGCGAGGAAGGGCGCTCTCAACCCTGCCTGGAGCAGCGCCGGCGGGGGAGGGCCTCGGGCCGCGGGACCCACTGAGGGGACACACTGGGGTCCGCCGTCCCCGCTCCGGTCCGCGGCCGCCCGCATACAATGGGCTCGAAGAGTGAGGCCGGCAAGATGGGGGCGCGAGAAGGCAGGAGGATTGCGGCGCACGGGGCTCGCGGATGAGGGTGATAGAAGCGGGGTGGGGGGGTCCCTACATCAAGGCCGGTCCCGCTACTCGGGAAGGGGGCGGGGAGACGGGGGGGGGGAGGTGAGGAGAAAGCCGCAGGCGGCGCCTTTAATCGGCACCCGCTGGTCCAGCCCACCCGGTACTAGCCGAATAAACGAGGAGGGGGGAGAGGAGGAGCGTATTTTCCGGAAGTGCCCTTACAGCTGCTTAGGCTCTTGGCCCCGCCCCCTTTCCCTGTCTGGAATTAGGGCCGCTCCCGAAGCGGCTTAAGCTATTGGTCCCCGAGGTGAGACTCCTCCTCTTTAAGGCGTGGCGAACCTCCGTGATCTCACGTGACTTGCACTAACTTCGGTACATTAAACATTGGGTGCTGAGGGAGGGGCTCTGTCCGAGCTTCTTAAAACGGCAATGATACCTCCTGCCTGTGGGACCGTTTTTTCCTGGGCCCCTTGGGCAGTAGCTCTTTTTACTCCAAAGGAAAGAAGGGTTGTCAATCACTCTTTTCAAGTGTCCAGAGGATTCGAGCAGGGAATTGCGAAGGTTCACGGTGGGGCGATTGCCCCATCTCCTCCATACTTTACCTCACATCTCTGAAGCTTAAAACTCCAAGCTAGGAATCTCATTTCCTATTGATAAAGAAATTGACGTTTAAAGAACTGTAGACATCTCCCAGGGTTAGTTGGTCAGTCAGTGAATATACAGTACAACAAAGACCTCTTATACCTGGGGCATTCTTTTCTAGGCCCAGGGAATTTCCCGGAAAAATGTACGTTTTTTAAAAAAAATGTAAGTATATGTAGGATAATTTCTGAGAGTAAGAGGCACACACAAAGGCTCTAAGTAAAAGTGGCATTTGAGCCCCGACCTGAATGCACACCAAGAATCGGGCTAGTGACCTGGGAGGACTACTGTCACCAAAGGGCAAAAACAATCGCACAAACTTGTTCCTGGGCAGAAAGAAGGCATCATGGGAGGGAGTGAAACAGGTAGGGGCCAGAACGCACAGGGTATTATCAGCACTGTCACAGGGAGGAATCTGGACTCTAAACTGGTTGTGAGCAGCTGGATTTGGTATCTATTAGAAAACGAACCCAGGGAACTTACTGTTGGATTAGCTATGGGGCAGATGACAACCACAGGGGCTAGGAATGGGACCAGGATATACCGATCATTCATTCTATGTATATCCTGCTAAACATATACATACATGTTTATTTCCTCCATTATCTTGCACAGCAGAGCCTTATATATGATGTCAGGCAAACCTTGGCCAAGATACATCCTCAAGATGTATCTTCAAGATACATGGCTTTTTAAATACCATCTGGGGATTCTACCCTGATCTTTCTGCTTATAAGATTGAGCTATCTTGCAAGCCCCAAGCCCTTTTTAAAATTCTTAATTAAAACATATGTGTACATCGTTGTGCTGACTAGTTTTATGTCAACTTGACATAAGCTATAGTCATTTTGAAAGAGGAAATTTCAATTGAGAAAATGCCCCACCCAGACTGGCGTGTAGGGGGCATTTTCTTGATTGGTGATGATTGATGTGGGAGGGCCCAGCTCGCTGTGGCGGTGCCAGCCCTAGGCTGGTGGCCCTGGAGTCTCTAAGAAAGTGGGCTGGGCAAGCCAGTAAGTAGCAATGTTCCATGGCTTCTCCATCTGTTCCTACCTCCAAGTTCTTGTCTTGAATTTCTGTCTTGACTTCCCTGGATGATGGACTACGCGCTGTAAAATGAAATAAACCCTTTCTTCCCCAAGTTGCTTTTGCTTACAGCTTTTTATCACAGCAATAGAAACCTGAACCAAGATGATATAATGGTGTCTAATATAACTCACTGACACAGATATACAATGGGTACTGACCTTTCTTTTCTCCTGGGACTGGGCATGGGTTAAACTCAGGGCCTTACTCATACTAGGATGTTAGGTAAGCACTCCATTGCTGAACTATAGCCACAGATGGTTTTTTTGTTTGTTTTTGACAGGAGTGCAGGAATGAGCAGGTTTTCATTAAGTTACCCAGCTTGGCTTTCAACTTGATTGTAGCCTAGCCAGACCTTGAACTTGTAATCCTCCTGCCTCAGCCTCCTGGAGAACAGAGATAACAGGCTTGTGCCACCAGGCCTGGCTTGGAACTGTTTTTAAATGACTCCCAGAATGTGGGCCTTAACAGGAAACTAAGAGGCTACTTACTAAGAGCGGAAGGGGGCGGGGCAGGGCGAATCATGTAGCATTCAGTTCTGGCAGGGGCATTTCCTTTCTTAAGTTAAATCTGATTGGCTCAGATATCTAATGACGAAGTTGAGGGGCACTCATGAGGAAGTATGTAGTAGAACTAAGTTCCAAACCAGTTTAGTATCACTTCCGGGTCCTGATCCTCTGAGGACCGAAGACAGCACCTGTCTTTACTACTTTGCCGCCCTCACGTGAAAGACCATAGGGTTGGTGTTCAAAGGGATACACGAGTTAATGCATATACATGTCTGCTTGAACAAACAATGAGAAATCAGCTTCTAAGCCATGTCTGCTAGAAGCAGATGGCGTGCCTCTGGCCTCTCATCTGTGATCTATGCATAGGCAATCTAAAGGATTCTTCTCGTTGCCATTCTCTCAATCATGACTGGGAAGACATCAGACTCTTCTGGTTTCTTTCTCTTCCAACTTCTCACCGCAGTAATTCACAGGCTGGTGATGTTGACAGTTCTCGGTGGCAGGTCTCTAGCCTCTTTTTTCCCTGACATACCTTCATTCCTGAGCCTCTGTTTCCCTCTATGCTGGTGGCTCCCCAGTCAATCTCCAGACCTTAGCTAGTGGCCGCCTGTGTGCAGGTCCACGTGCTCACCACACAGATTTCTCACAGGGATTCTGAGCTCCACCTGTTAGACACTGAGCTTCTCATCCTTTTCCCACTCCGGTTTGTGCCCGCTCCCGTGTTCCATCCTGTGGCTCCTTGGACAAGTCACCTAGCCATTACCCAGCCAGGTGTGAGAGACATAACCAGGACGTCTGTCTGTCACTACCCCATCCACTCATTCGGCATCAGGAAGCAAAGATCTCATGTCTGCTCTCTCCTAAACCTGTCCGTGTTGTAGCCTCCTGCTCAATTTCTTTGTTTCAGTTTTTCTGAGACAGGGTCTTATATAACCCAGGCTGACTTCAAACTCTACATATAGCCCAGGCTAATCTTGAACTCCAGAGTCTCCTGCCTTCATCTCCCAAGGACGGGATTATAAACCTGTGCCGCCATGCCTGACTTTTAATTTATGGTGCTGGGGATCAAATCCAGGGCTTCATGCATACTGAGTAGGTACTCTGCTGGCTGGGTTACAGCCTGGCCTCATTAAGCAAAGCCTTGACTGCTATTGTTTTATTGTTCGTGGTACTGTGTATGGAACCCTGACTCTTACAATACACTACCACTGAGCTATACCTCCCAGCCCCTGACCACTTAAAATATGCATTATTTCATTATAATCTCTTGCTTGGATTATTTCAGAGGTTCCTGTTTTCTGTTTCTGTTCTTAGCTCTTGGAATCAATTTGCAACGTAGTATTGATAGTATTCTTTTTGTTGCTGTTGTTTTGTTTTCTTTGTTTTTTGAGACAGGTTTCTCTGTGTAGCCCTGGCTGTCCTGGTACTTGCTCTGTAGACCAGGTTGGCCTCAAACTCACAGAGATCCACCTGTCTCTGCTGGGATTAAGTCGTGTACCACCACAGCCTGATGAGATTATTCTTTTGTTGTTGTTTACTTTTGAACTAGGGTCTCTCTATGTAGCCCTGGCTACTGTAGAACTCATGTAAACCTGGCTGACCTCAAACCCTCAGTCATTGGCCTATGTCTGCCTCCCGAGTGCTGGGATTAAAGGCATCCACCAATATACCACATGAGAGTAATCTTCTTAAAATATAAATCAGAGACAGAGGACCAGAGTCTGGATTTTGGATGGCTTAAACTCCCTATAACTCCAATTCCAGGGGCTCCAATGCCCTCTTCTCAACTCTTTAAGTTGAGAAAGCCCTGCACACACACACACACACACACACACACATAATTGAAAATAAAGGACTAGAGAAATGGTTTAGCAGTTAAGAGCACTGACTGCTCTTCCAGAAGACCTTGGTTCAATTCCCAGCAACCACATGATGGACTGTCTGTAGTTCCAGTTCCAGGGACCCAATGCTCTCTTCTTACTTCCCAGGGCCCCAACCAAGCACGTGGAGCAATACATACTATTCAGGTAAAACATTCACATGCATAAAAATAATTTTTAAAAAAATCTTAAAAACCACAAACAAAAAGCTCAGCAGTCACAAGTCATGACACATGCTCGTGGTCCCACTCAGGACGCTGAGATAAGAGGGACACCTGAGCACACAGCTTGGAGATCAGCTTGAGCAAACACAGACCCTGCCTTCTTGTCTGTTGCTGGGACCAAATACCTGACAAAAGCAGCTCAGAGAAGTGAGGGTTTATTTGGGCTCACAGTTCGAGAATACAGTCCATTGTAGTGAGGAAGTCAGGCGGCTGGAGTTTGAGGAAGACGCTGGTCATATTGCACTCAGGAAGCAGGAGGAAGTGAATGCTATATTCAACTCAATTCCTTTCAGTCTAGGACTCCAGCCCATGGAACAGAGCTGCCTATAGTTAGGGTAAATCTTGCCTTCTCAATCTCATTTAATAACCCTTGACTGCCAATCCTAGAAGCTAACCCAATCTAGATAATCTCTCATAGGAGTGCCCAGAGGTTCATCTCCCAGGTGACTCTCGATCCTGTCAAATTTACAGTGTTAACCATGACAGACTGACAAACTGCTTATCAAAAGTAAAACAATCCAGGCACAGTGGCGCCTGCGTGTAATCCTAGCAAATGGGAAAAAGAGGGAGTGGATTCTGAGTCAAAACTAGCCCAGGTTTGTTGCAGATGGGCTACTGTGTAGCTCATAAGAATGACACGGAGGCATATCCGTAGGTGCAAACCCCACCAGACCTCAGCAGAGGGAACCACTATCATGGCAAGTGCCATCCTGGACAGTGGAACCCTGAGCATCTCATTTCGGGGTTTTTATTAATAAGCTTCTCAGATGTTCTATTGATAGCATGTGCAGATCTTGAGCAATCAAACATCTTTTTACATAAAGCCAACACCTGAAGACCATACAAAATGCCAAGGCCTAGGCAGCCCTTCTAAACATAACTAAAAATTTCCCCCTTTTCCCTATAAGCCAATCAAAAAATTGCTTTATTTCTACAATACAATTTAACACTACACCAGCAAAACTATTTATAAAAGAACAGTCACAAGGGTTCCTAGGATGTAAAGGACCAAATGAAACCTCCTCTCCACTGCGTTCTTGGTGAGCATCCCATGGCATTTTTAGAACTCTGGGGTCTTCTGCTACAACTGAGCTGCACTTTTACCTATGGCCTTTTCTGACCTCTCTTCATGGTGCCAACCCTTGGCTGCTTCCCATGAACCATTCATGTCTTCAAAACCAGTACCACCTGGGTGACTCTTACAATACCAAGTTCAGCTACCAGCACAAGATACAACCTCTGTCAGTTCTGGTAGACAGCTTCTGTGTGCTGACCCTGAGAAAACATAGAGAAAACCCTGAGAAAAGAGTCTGGCTTTCAGGAAAAATAATTGGTCAGTATATATCAGCTTTTTGGCTCCAAACTATGGAGGGTCCTGGGCTGGTGGGAAGAACCTTCAGTTGAAACATTCTGGCAGTTTGCCTTTCTATTCCACCACTGCTATGGGGAAATATACAATCTTCTTCATAAATCTCAAACACAACATCTTGAGCTTCACAAACACAAAAATAGCTATCAGCAAACTCAGTTTGTAGAACAGTACGCTCTTCTAGAACAGTACGGGAGGAAGCAGCATCGGCTCCATGATCAGAAAGAGCAGTTAGAACCTTGCTTTCTAAAGCTTTGATGGACTCTGCCAAGGTTCTCATACTTTACCAGAACTCGGCTTTTTCAGTATCCTTTATCTATACATATCTCTCTCTTTCTCTGGGGGCCTCTCTCCATGGCTCTCACTTTTGAACCCTCTTTCTCTCTTCATAGAGGCTCATTTCTTTCCTCTCTCTCCTCTTCTTTCAGGAGGCTTCTACTCCTTATTTTTGCATGCATATATATTTTGCATGCCTTGAGCCTACTTTATGGGATTCTATAAGGCCTGGAGTTTCTTTCTTGTTCTTCCTTGTCTCCATGTTGGATGAGGCTGGCATGATTTTGGACCCCGTGTTGCATGTGCCACTTGTAGCGGTTAGGCTGCTGTGTCCATCAATAAAAATAACACAGAAGGATATTCATAGATGTAAACTGCCAGACCATAGCTCACCATTATCATGGCAAGCACCATCCTGGACAGTGGAACCCCAGACCTTGTGAGGTCTGGAGTTTCTTTTTCTTCTTCCTTGTCTCCAACCGGTGTGATGTCAGTGCCCTTCTTTACTTTCTGCCTACCATGTTGGTACACCATTTGTTGTGGATGGCTACTATGTAGCTCACAAGAATGACATGGAGGCATATTCATAGGTGCAAACCCCACAAGACCTCAACAGAGGGAACCACTATCATGGCAAGTGCCATCCTGGACAGTGGAACCCTGAGCGTCTCATCTCAGGGGTTTTTATTGATGCCTAAGCTCCTCAGGTGTTCTACTGATAGCACGTGCAGATCATGAGCAATCAAACATCTTTTACATAAAACCAACATCTGCAGACAATACAAAACACCAAGGCCTAGGCAGCACTTCACCCAACAAGGTACAAAACCACCATTTTAAACATAACTGAAAATAAACTTCCGCAACACAGGTTACATTAGTTTGACTTTGTCTCTAAATAAGACAGACATGTACAATAAAGGTAAGAGTGCCACTCCTCTGCTCAGACTCCTCCAGTGGCTGCTGGAGTGTTCTAACTGCTTAGAAGACCCCATGCAACCTGGCCTCTGCAACTGGCCAAGCGCCGCCTCATGCAGCCCTGGCCACAGCTGTCCCTGTGGTTCCTCAAACACGCTGGGTCCATGTCTGGTCTTTGCAGCTGCTCTTCCCATGTCTGACCCGTTCTCTCCCATGGGCCTCTGTAGCCCACTTCTTCCTGTCACAGAGACCCCTATTCAAACATCACCTCTGTCTGAGGCATTTCCTGACCTACCTAAAATGCAGCCCCGTTCTCCTTCCATCTCTTCACAGAATGGATCTACACCGATGTGTACGTTTCTGTTTTGCTTGCTTGCTTGAGACAGGACTGCATGTAGCCCAGGCTGCCCTCAAAGTCCTGATCCTCTTACCTTCGCCTCCTAAGTGATGGGATTGCTGGCAGGTAGTAAGGCACCCAGCCTATATATTCTACCTCTAAAAAACATTACTGGAGCCATTGAGATGACTCAGCTGTTAAGACTACCAGTTGCTCTTGTGAGGCCCTGGGTTCAGTTCCCAGCACCCACAGGTGGTGGCTTGTAACCATCTAGAACTCCAGTTGTAGGAAATCTGATGTCTTCTTCTGAACTTTGAACATTAGGCTTGTATCTGGCACACATAAAGAAATATAGGCAAAGTGCCTATACATTATATATATATATATATATATACATATATATATATATATATAAAACTATGTACTGTGTGTGTGTGTGTGTGTGAGAGAGAGAGAGAGAGAGGGAGAGAGAGAGTATCTGGTTTCAGCAAACTGGGCTGGATGCTTTAAATTTGGCAAAGGTGGGTCAGGAGGCAGAGAAAGTCAGATCTCTTTGAGGTTAAGGCTTGCCTGATCTACTGAGTGAGTTCCAGGACAGCCAGAGCCACATAGTGATTCTTTGTCTCAAAAACACAAAGATGGCAAACGCAGCCAGACATTTTCAGGTATTTTACCCATAATCCTTGGGAAAAATGTATAAGGGCAGTATCCATTGCACATGAAGATATTTCGCACAGACTAGCTGACCTATCTGGTTACAGTGCGAGAAGGAACAGGGAAGGACAGAGCGCCACTTACTGCTTTCTTTTGTTGCTCTTCCTTGCAAGTGTCTACGCCCTTCTACCTTGCCCCCACTTTGGGCCTGTGTCTGCTTCTTGGCATATAAAAATCTTGACATGTCTTTGCCAGAAGAACTGCTGATACTTTCCAGTTTAAAAATATATATCTACATTGTGCGGTAGAGAGATGGCTCAGTGGTTCAGAGTTCTTGAAGAAGACATAAGTTCAGATCCTAGTACCCATTTCAGGTGGCTCATGACTCCAGCCCCAGGGGCACTGGGCACCTCTGATGTCTTCAGGCACCTGTGTGCACACACACGCACACACACACACGCACACACACACACACACACGCGCGCACGCACCCTCCAAAAGTACACATAATTTAAGACACTAATAAAAATAAAATTTAAAAAGATATACATTTACTCATGTTATGTGCGTATGGGTGTATGTATGACCTAAGTTAGGTGTCAGCTCACACGTATGTATACATACCACAGCTTGCATGTGGAGGTCAGAGGACATGTGCAGGGGCTGGCTTTCTTCTCCCACCATGTGGGTCCTGGCAATCACTCAGGTTCTCAGGCTTGGTGGCAAGCGCCTTTCCCTACAAGCCATGTTGCTGGCTCCCCAAGTTTTTTAGAGAAAGAATTTATTTTGTGCAGAAACCAGAGGAAGAAATCTAATATCTATTACTTGCCACTTTTTTTTTAATTAAAAAAAAAAACAAAACAAAACAGGGTCTGGATATGTAGGCTCTGGCTAGCCTAGAACTCACTATATAGACCAGACTGGCCTCAAATCTGCCTGCCTCTACCTCCTAAGTGCTGGAATTAAAGACATACACCACCACATCCTGTACCATCTTATTTTTTGAGACAGGGTCTCTAGTGAGCTTGAAGCCCACATATTTTGGCAAAGCTAGCTGGCTGAGCTCCCAGCATCCACCTGCCTCTATTCTCCAACACTGGGGTTTATAGGCACTCATGGCTGTTTTTCACATGCGTGCTGAGGACTTGAACCTTGGTCCTCAACGCTTTCACAGCAACTGCTCTTGAGGTGGATGTGAGTTGTGGGCAAACCACAAAAACAAGGGACTGTCCTCGACCCTCTGGCTTCAAAAAGGCTACTACCCTAATTACAGCCCCCTCAAAGTCTCCTTCACCCCAAGTTACTTAGCTATGCTCATTCTAGAAATATCCATTAGCAATCAGCTGTCCCTTCCCCATTCTGTCTGCCCTTAACTCTCCCAGAAAAAAAAAAAAGTTATTGATTTAAATGTTTGTGTGCTGGGTATAGGGGTGCATTTAATCCCAGCATTCATGAAGCCAAGGCAGGTGGGTCTCTGAGAGTTTGTGGCCTGCCTGGCCTATACTGTGGGTCCCAGGCATGTCAAAGCTATATGGAGAAACCCGGTCTCAAAACAGCCTACCTTAAAACAAAACAAACAAACCAAAACAAACCGAAACATTCAGGTTAGCACACATGTGCTAACATGTGTGGTCAGAGGACCGCTTAGGAGTGTCAGTTCTCTCCTTCTACCATGTGGGTTCGGGCATTCTAATTCAGGTCATCGGGCTTGGCAGCCAGGGCCTTTACTCAGCAGACATCTCACTAGCCGCTCCCAGATTTCCTGAGTCAGCAGAAGCCTGGCTCAGGTCCACTGTGCCCCCCAGAAGGGCTGTCCCTCCCAGACCACATCCTGACCTGCCTCTGCAGGCTGGGAACCCACGGCTTCATTCTGCTCAGCAAATCACACCCTCACTCCCAACCTCCCACTCCCTCCTCCCTCTGAGCGCCTGCAGCTGCTTCAATGCCTGGCAGGCTGGGCAGTCACTTCCAGCTTGCATTCCCTTGTGGTTGGGCTAGTTTGGCAAATCTCTCGGGCTCCTCGGTTCCACGGTGCTGGGGCAACATCGAAGGACCCAGAGGAGGCCGAATAGATGCCCACAGCAATGTCCAGATCTTCCCAGCAGAGATGTTAAAGTCTACATGGCAGATCTCTCTCCTCAAGTCTTTAAGAATAAGGTTTCTGCTTTAGAGACCAGGTCTCTGAAAGCTCATCTTTCTAGACAACCTTGGCCTGGTACTGTCTCCCAGAGACGCAGGCACAGCACCTCCCTGTTCTGTGCTCTTTGGGGCAAACTTCACTGCCTCCTGGGGCTTTCTAGCTCAGTGAGGAGGGTGAGTTAAGGGGGAAAGGCATGGTCTGGAATACCCTGACCCTGTCAAACTGGCTTCAGACATTCTCACTTGTTCTCTTGTTCTGGATATTGGAGGGACCAATGGTCCAGGCAGGACATATTCCATTGCTAGGGGCCAGAGTTCAGGAAGAGGTCACAGGGGAAAGATGGACACTGAATTCCTTCTTGGGAAGGCCTCCAGTCAGCTAGGAGTAATAGAAAATGAAGAGGGGGGCTTAAGAGTCTCTATTTGGGAGCAGACACTTCCTCCCTCTGCCTTTTGATGTCTTGGGACCTATCTCTAGTCCTAAGTGCTACCAGCCTGTCCTGAAGATCAGGAAAAGGCCCTGCCACTTGCTAGGGCAGAAAACTAGGCCTAGCAGGAAGGGAAAAAATGTAGAAGGCCCCAGGTGGTTCCAAGAATCCTGTGTGGATGCTGATATTGCCACGCCTAGGCTGCTTTCTCTCCTCCCCCAGCACTGGACTCCTGGGTAAGAGTCCAGTTGGCGGCACAGGGAAGGATGGCATACCAGCCTGCCTGTTTACCTAGCTTAGGTGTTGCCAGAGGGTGAGCTGGCCTGTGTCATCTGGTTCTGAGATTTTGCAGATCTAAGTGCAGTCCTAGGCCCATGAAGAGGGGCTGAACTTAAATGGATGGTAGAGAGTAGGAAGCTGTAATAACAAAGGACTCCCAGAACCAGAGGTAGGAAAGGTCACCTTCTAACCTCTGGACCCTCTGGAACCATGGAGAAAGTGTTACTGGTGAGTGCGGGCAGACGAGAAGGAGCTAGAGGTGTGATTGTACACACCTGTGATTCCAGCAGTTGGGAGGCTGAGGCAGGAACATGGGGATTCTGAGACCACCTTGGGCTATACAACCAGATCCTCTCTCAAACAGTAGCAGCAACCAAAGCCCAAAGAAGAATACAGTGAAATAGCAGAGAGAAGGTTCCATCCACCCATCACCCTGAACTATGGTCCAGCCCCAGCCTCCCTTGACCTTAAGGGAAACAAGACCTATAAAGGAGGGCTCTGTGTGTGTGTGTGTGTGTGTGTGTGTGTGTATGTGTGTTAATCCAAGTGCTCAGCACACCTTGGCACCCCTGGACTTCAGCATCCCTCCCTAGCTCATTCCAATCGTCTTCTTCCTCTACTTTAGCATCCAGAAAGAAGCAAATGAGAGCTAGGGATATAACTCAGTGGTAGAGCATTTGCCTAGCATGTGCAAGGTCATGGGTTCAGTCCCTGGTGTCTCTCACACAGACACATACACACACGCCCTAGCATGTCAGAAGGAAGCACACGACCCAAACGCTTCTGCAGATATGTTTAATGCACTTAGATTACACAGAGGAAGAGGGGCGGGTAGGAACAAAATCTAAGTGAGTCAGCCAAAATTCTTACAAAAGTCCTGAGCCAGCTGCAGCCCCAGGAGCTGAGTCGCCACTGACATTAAAAACTAATATAAAAATGTACAAAAGTCTGCTCATTTCAGCATTCAGATCTTTTTTACAAAAGAAGGGTCTTCCTACAGGGCTCCTGACTTGTAACAGGGACCCCGGCACCTCACCTGGCACCAAGATCATGGAAGCCAGAGAGGGAAGACCAGGTTAAAAAAATACAGTTCAGGGAGTTTTCTGCTGATCTGCCCCATAGGGGCACCAGCTTCAGGTTCTCTCCCTGCTCTCAACTCAATCTCAAACTCAGTCCCAGGACCCAGGGGCTGGCCTGACTCCCGAGGCCCCCACAGGTCCTGTCGTAGCATGTCACACTCGGAAGAGGAAGAACATGCTTCCTCAGCATGGCAGCCAGCGTGCACCCTTTGCAGCCTGGGGAAGCTTGAGTTAGCGGGGGCAGAGTCCCTTCCTTTTAGAAGCTCTGGTCCTGTGGACCTGGAAGTTTGAAGGATGGGGAAAGCCTGGAGGAAGTCTGAGGAAGAGAGGAAGACACCTGAGCCCCTCCCTGTGATGGGTTAACTGCTCCCACATGACGGGCTGCAGGGAGGGAAAGAAGGGGCTCCTTACAGAGCACCCATCATGTGTCACACTAAGGTCAGTCTTCTCCATCCAATTTAGGGTCTCTTCTTCCCAGCCAGCAGCTTAACGGCAAACCTCTTCCCTGAGATTCCGGGAAAAGAGGCCTGGTCAGTCCAGGCTGACACCTGGCCAGTCTTCTAGAGTCCCACACTACGAGGGGTGAGGAGGTCTGGTACCAGCGGGATTTAATTATTTATTTTTTTGGTTTTTTGAGACAGGGTTTCTCTGTTGTAACTCTGACTGTCCTGGAACTCACAGAGATCCGCCTGCCTCTGCCTCCTGAGTGCTGGGATTAAAGGTGTGTGCCACCACCACCCAGCCCTAGTGGGATTTTAGACATTCCTGAAGTTCCTGACAGGATGGGGATAGGAGAGACCTCAACCTCAGGCCCTGTGGTTATCTCATTTGGAGCTTACCTGCCATTCCCTGCTCCCTAAAGAATGGAGCCACCAAGCAGATGGTGGCCTTCATTAGTCTGCAAACAGCTAGCAGGCCCAGGGCAGGTCATTGACCAGGAGTCTCACATACTAAGGACAAAGCTTAGCTCATAGCATGCATTCTCGCCCCCAAGCCAGGCAAATGGAGGTAGAGGAGAATGCAGAAGGGGGCCCTTAGGTAGGTCTCCAGGGAGAACTGGGGAAGGGGGAACTGAGATAACACTGGTCAAGATGGTAAGGAATGGAGGCAAACTGACAGCATCTCTTGGCTCACAAGCCTTCAGAAGACAAGAGCTTCAAAGGTAGGGTTGGAAGCGTCCTTGTGGAACCTTCTCAGGGTAGTGTGGCGTCTGCTCCAGAGGCTTGTATCCTGGCTGGTGGGGCCTGTAGCCAGCCTCTCTCGGATGCTCCAGAGATGCGTCCGCCTCCAAGTGCTGGGCTTGGCGTCAAATGCTTAGATCTTGGAACGCAGAGGGGCCAGATGGAGCCATTCCTTGAAAGGCCCATTTCTGCTCCCTTGAGACCCCAGCCAGGGTCCTCAGTGGTCTCTTCAGCTGGACCGCTCTATAGAAGGCTGTTCACCTGGAGGCCTCCTCGGGTAGCGTGGTAGCACCCATTGTAGGCGGGGGAGGCAGACTAGGAAGGGAGCTCCTGCAAGGTCCTTGGCAGACAAAATGTCTTTCCTTTAGAGAGATTTGAACCTAAAGAATGAACAAAGAGTGGAAGGCAAGAGTGCAGGAAAGGGCTTGCCAATTCCAAGTCAGAAGTGGGAGATCTCTCAACAGCAGCCCCCAAATGTGGCCAGAGACAGGCTGGCTCCTGGAGGGCAGGCAGATCTACAGTTCGGGGGTGAGAGAATGAGGTCCACACAAGGGGCCAGGCTACAGGAAGAGACGGGATGAAAGACAGTAGGGAACGGATGCAGGAAAGATGGAGGCCACAGGCAGTGTCAGCACAGCTAACGTGGAAGCGCTGTTGAGAGGTTGGTTTTCAGTTTTTAATCAGCTGGAATCCTACAGCCTAGGGGCTGGGCATCCAGGGATGGGGAAATCAAAGAACAGGAGGCCCTGAGTAGCAGGATGGGGAGGCAGTGGGCTTTACCCTCTCCTTGGCAGCCTGGCTGGGTACAAAGACTGGAAGACATAGCTAGGGCTACTGTGTCCTGGAACCCTAGAGCTCTAGAGCCATGCAGAAGCCTAGTTCACTTGGCAGGCTGAGACACCCCTTCCAGACCACATCTGGACGCAAGGCTGAATGGAGACTGTGTCAGCTGCTCCCTATCCCAGGCTCCTCCAGGCCCCAGAGCTCGCAGGTAGCACCAGGCACCTTCTTAGGCAGAGGGTGTGGGGGATGCAGAGCCCCAGACCCCTGTCTAAGAGAATGGTAAAGTTCATCTAGGGATGAAGTCCTGTTTAAAATCACTATATACGTGGCTTCTGGACCATCTTTGCCGGGCAATAAAAATGCCATCTGGTCTCATACTGAGGAGGGGAACAATCGTGACGGGAGCAATCGTTCCGTAGGCTGGAGCAGCCTGACTGGGCAAAGGCTTGCTGGGGCTGAACTGGGCAGTGCATCCACACTGTGCTCTGCACACCAGGAGTGTAGCAAGGGTCATCTTCCCAGAGCACATCAGTTAAACCTGTGGCCGCAGAGGTGGGTGGGGAGTGTTTGCAGGTGCAGCCTCGCTCGCTCACTGGCGTGTAAGACAGAGGCCCGGTTGCGTGCCCTGGGCAGCCAGAGGTGAGGTGGGGCCCGCGGCGGGTGCAGACTGTGCAGTCATCCTCACACTTGCCCTTTTATTCATGGGGTGCCTCCTTTACACAGCTGCCACGCTGGAAGTCACTGGGAGCAGCTGAGCTCCTCGTGGCCCCTTCAGGGCCTCGCCCAGGCTAGTGCAGCGGACTGTCGAAAACCACGTCCGGGAGGATGGAGACTTTGAGCTTCTTTTCAGGCCAGCTGTACTCTTTGGGAAGCTTAAACTGTGGAGGAGCAAGCACAGAGCCAGAGCGCACTGGTTAGCGACTCTGTTACCTTCCTCTAAGAGAGTGCCCAGAGAGAGGCAGCACACTGGCCCAGGCCCCGTCCCTAGGAAGCTGGGGACAAGATAGGCTACTGGAGACCTCTCAAATGCTAGACTCAGGGTATGTGTGTGTGCGCATGTGTGTGTATGCATGTGTCCGTGTGCGTATGTGTGTCTCTGCGCGAGGCTGGTCCAGGTGCTTTCCTCATGCGCTGCCAGTAACTCATCAGGTTGAAGGAGGCATGTTTTCTAGCTCTGGGACTGTGCAGACCTCCCTTCTGCTCTTTTCCTTGGTTCTGCCTCCACCACAAACATGTAAGGAATCTGTTCCCTGAGGCCCTGGGGCTGAGGATAGGGGACCAGCAGGGAGTAGATATTACAGGGAAGAGGCCTGTCATCATGGACTCTCTGAGGCTAGTGTGAGAAGGTTCTAGAACCTGTCCTCCAAAAGTTTGTCAAAGGGTGCACAAGGAAGGAGGCTATAGCTCAGTTCCAAATTAGACCCAAAATGTGGCCCTGGAGGCTGAGTGTGGATGAAGGTGGTTTGTGCATTCTCTGCAGGAGAAATTCTTCAATCCCTGCTGTCCCCTTCACCCTGCCTCTCAGATGAGAGCCAAGGTCTTCCGATGAGAAATCAATGTCAGCCTTTCAGTTTTACTCCTCTACTTATCGGTTCTTCTGTTTGGGAGAGGGGAGAAGCTGACATCTTATTCCTTCTGCGCTCTAGAACCTTGGCAAACAGCTGGTGCTCAATAAATTCTCACTGACTTGGGGTTAGTGCAAGAGCTCTGATAACTCCTACTGTCTTGGGGCTAGGCTGCAAGTCAGGGCCAGGGAGAGGAGGAGAGAGTCCTGTTCCAGCCTGTCTGGAGCTGGGCTTGAAGTGGACCAACTGACACCTCCTGGCTGCCCCCTCTGCCCTCCTGCTCATGGGGGACTGTGGACCCAGGACAAAGTGGAGACGGGGGCAGGGTGCGGGGACAGCCTCTGGACAGGAAAGCAAAAGAAGAAGTTGTTTTTAGTGACCTACTTTCCTAAGCTGCCCTGGCTCCGGTCTCTCTGCCTGGACTGTCCCCTCCCGCCCACTCAACACCCAAGTGCAGAGCTTGGCACAGTGCCATCAGTGTGACAAGACCTGTCCGGAAGTACTTCTGGGCAGCTGGCTTTGGCATGACTGAGTGGGGGAGCTGGGCCTCTGAGGCAATGACTTGTAGGGGTGACTGGGGCACAGATTAGGTGCTTGATGACCTTGTAATATGTAAGTGAATTAATTGGTTGCTTTGGATCCCGGGGGCAGGGGTGGGGAGGACATGGCTCTTGGGGTGACCAACTCTGAGACTATCTACCTCCAGACTTTCTCTTCAATCTCTTAAACATCAAAGGCCTGCCCCCTCCCCCTCAGCGCGCTCTCTTTGCCTCAAGCACATCAGGGCAAAGGGAGGGAAGGGTCAGTCTCTGCCACAGGCTAGGGAGGGCCAGAGGGTCCTCTAGAGGCCTGGGAAACTTGTTAATGTTCCACTACCCCATGGAGCACTGGGGCTAGGAAGGCCTGCCTGCCTGCTGCCGGGTGCTGGTTAGTAGGAGGCAGAAGGGACTTTCCAGAATGAGGTAAGTCCTGCAAATGAGGAGGCCAGGAACAAGGAAGAAAAACAAAAGGCATCACGGACTCCATCCCTGTACCCTGGAGAAAGAGCCAAGGGGAGGCATAACGCCCCTGGCCTGCCAGTTCCTCAGGCTCTGAGCTAGCCAGGAAGAGGCTGAGAGGGGCAAGCTATAGCTGGAGAATGAGGGAGCGTGGCTCTTGGGTGGCCCAAGACAAGAGCAGAGGTCCCCTTGTGCCCACTAGAACTCCCCACTAGAATGTTCTCTGGCAGCAGACGTGGGCTTTCTGTTCAGAACCTGCCAGGGAACCACAGGGGCTGGGGAGAATTCTAGCCTCAAGGCTCTGGCTGCTTCTTCAATGAGGTTCTGGAGAGCTGGCATTTCAGAACGTTTGCTGGGTGTCCTTACAGTGGTGGGGGTGGGGCAGGGGTGGTTCATGGAAACAGAAGAAAAAGAAAGTCATTTAACATTCCAGGGGCCTCCTCTCCAGATTATTCCTGTACTTCAGAAACAGTCCACAGATGTGTGAGCATGTGCACTGGTGATCGTGCGTGTGTGCGTGCGCGCACACACACACACACACACACACACACAGTGCACACATATGCATGCAGCTCCATGTTCTTAAGCCCAGGACCCCTCTGTGAGTGAGAAATCAAACAAGCTTACTTCCTCTGGAGAAGTCAGATCTTCTAAGTCCTCCAACATTTTCTCTACAAACTCTTCCGTCAACAGAATCTGCGAAAGAAAGCAAAAGGCAGGTTTTTATCTTTAAAAATATACAGCTTTAGCTGGGTGGTGGTGGCACACGCCTTTAATCCAGGACTTGGGTAGAAGAGGCAGGTGGATCTCTGTGAGTTCGAGGCCAGCCTGGCCTACAGAGTGAGTTCCAGGACAGCCAGAGTTACAACAGAGAAACCCTGTCTCGAAAAAAAAAAAAAACAAAAAACAAAACAGTCTTTTGCCAACTGCCAAGCTGGGATCCTTCTAGCTACGGAGGAGGGATGACCCACTGATTGGTTCTGGGGACAGAGGGAAGTACTTGAGGCTTCTGAAAACGCTGCACACTCTCAACGCCTCCCACCAGCACCTGCCTACATAGTGGCTGTCAATGGGCAGAGGTGGGCGGTGGCAGTGTTGGCCTCTGAAGGGGGTGGGAGGCAGGCGCATCCCCACCCTCTGGGGCTGTTTGGCTTCCCGGATGTGGCAGGGCAGCAGAGGAGGGCAGGAAAGCCAGAGGCCGCAGGAGAGCTATGCCAAGGTCCTTGTCTGATTAGGCTCTCCCCCCACCCCCTGCTCCCAACCATGCAGGACAAAAAGAACCCCTTTGGCCGTGGGATATAAACCCTGTCTGGAGTTTAGACATGCCCCCGTGGTGAAGAGTCCTGGGTTCCATCCCTACCACTGGGGGAAGTGGGCGAGCAGGTAACAGTGGACAAAAAATCTGCATTGGAGAACTTGGAGAATGAGCCAGACTGTCTCTCCGGAGAGGGGCACGGGGACTCTCAAGCCTCTCCTGACGGGTGGCCGGTCAGGGCTGCCCCCGCAGGCCCCGTCAGCTGTGCTCTTCTAGACTTGAGGTGCCTCTTCTCCAGCGTCTCCCACCAGCCCGCTCTGCTGCTTTCTTCTGATGCCCGTTACAAGTCCTGATGCCCAAGACCTTTTAGCTCCACTCTTTGGCTGGAATAACCACCATCCTTATGCCCTAAGCGAGTTTTCTCAGCCAATGGGAATGCCTGCAGCAACCCAGAGCTCTGTCAAGCCTTCAACCTCATGGGCCGCTTTCTCGACCGACAGCACTCGAGGCTCTGCCGGCTCAGCCTGGGCTCATCCATGTTCTTGTGGATTCTGGCCCTTTCTTTCCATCCTCCCTGCTCTGTCCACAGGGCCTCTCCACTTTTCTGGCAAACCCTGTGCAGTGTGTAGAGGAAGAACAGCAAAGGGGTGCAAACCAAAGTGAGGGGCTCCAGGAAAACCCTCCCTTTCAGAAGGTCAGGAATCAAAAACTTGAGAAAACTCCCATTAGGTTTCCCTCGGGAGTTGCTCACTCTGTGAAGGCAGAAGTTTCCGTTTGTGAGGTGATGTGAAGTGACAGAAGAAAGAAACAGCAAGGCGGGTCAAAGGGACTTGCCGGGTGGGCGGGACGCAAGGAGCAGGGACAACTGAGAAGGAAAAGCTCTAACACACCATGCTGACTGTTCACACCTTATCTCTTTCAGTCTCTTTCCAGATGGGGAAACCAAGGCACACAGAGTTGACAGCACCTTCCCTGTAGGGCCAAAACAAGTCCATATCCCAGTCATGTCCAGGCCTGAAACTTGGTACCTTAGACACTGCGCCTTAAACACTTGGAGGATAGCGACTCAGGCGTTCATCCTGGGGACGAGCCTGTGTCCCGCTCAGCGAGCAGCTCCCTAGAGAAACAGGCCCTCCTTCCCAAAACACAGCTCTGACCAGGTATGAGAGGGAGGGAGAGGAGGGAAAGAGAGAGAAAGAGAGAGAGATGTGTACACCCAAGGTACTTCCTCCAGCTCCCCAGAGGGAGTTGGCTGGCTCCTCCCAGTCTGTCTAGCACTTTCTGGTCTTCAGCCACATACAGTCACACCTGGCCTTCCTGCCTGGAGCCTGAGCCCTCCTCCTCCTCCTATCCCAGGAGTCCCCTCCCCCAAGCCGAGTTTCTCCACTGGTTATCACAGTCTGCTTGAGTAATATACAGTCACATTCATATTGTCGGCATTTCCGGGGCTGGTTGCCATCTCTGCAGATGCTAGCACAGACACAAGCATACCTCAAATCCAGTTCTGTTACGATGACTCCAGTCCCAGCCAGGCTGGGTTCATTTCTAAGCCACAATAATCTGGAGGGAGAGGCTCTCTGCCAGAATGGTGAATGGGTCTGGACTGTAGTGCTGGGGTGGGGGTGGTGCTTCCAAGGATGCTGGCCACCCAAGGAGACTCCCAAGGGTGTTTTTCAACAACAGGAAAGGTGAGGCCACCAACACTCAGTCCAGCCCTAAGCCAGTCCCTCCATCAAAGGTCCGGAGTCGGGGAGTTATGGAGGCTTTCAGCAGAGCTGCCACCAAGTGTGGTGCCATCTGTGTGTGCGCTTAATTCTGTACTCAGTTGGGGGAGGGGGTGGTAAGACCCCAAAACCGGGCAAATTCTAGCTGCTCCTTCATTCTCACTTTTGATGATTTGCTGGTTTCTGCTGGAAACCACATTATTTTAAAAGAATTAAAGGGGGAAAATTATCCATGAGATCCACATGATATTAAGGGTGACATTCTCTACAAAGAAGCACGCAGACTGTCATAGCTCCAGGCACCTGATTTAATTTCCTTTGGGAGTTAAACCTTAGAAGCTTGGACTGAACAAACAGGCCCTGTTCTTTGTATATTTCAGAGCTGGAGCTGAGAATGTTAACAGATCTTATCAACAGGATATTGGAGATAGACAGCGTGATGGAGCAGCTCCTGGGAGTGCTCACTGGAAACAGGCTCGCCCTTGTGATGCCACTGTGGGAAAGGCCTGTGCAGGTCTAGGGCTCACAGCTCCTGAAGCTCACGGTCCCCTTGGAATGGCCAGCCTCTGTCACAACAGGAATGGCGAGGACTGTAACAGTGAGAATGGCCAATCACAAGAGTGGTACCTGCTCTGTGTTAAGTGCTGACCTGTATCTCTTCACTGAATCCTGTGACAGGCTTACAAGGGAGGGGGCTCTAGCTCCCAATGTGCAGGTGAGTGGGCCCTGAGAAGGAGTTCCCTGACTTCAGAACTGTGCCTGCCAGGTGCTGACAGCGTGCTCTTTTCCTGTACGCCAACTCTACAGGTGTGGATACTCAGGGCTGACTTCTGATGCGGGGAGGGGGGCATCGGTAGCTTTTCCAGTGGTCCGGAAGAGCAGCACCCCAACCCCAGCCAGGAGTATGTATCTTCTCATTTCAACAGGGCCGGAACCCAAGTGTCACAAACACACAGCTGCTAACAACAAACGATAAAAGCATGCTGGCTAACTGGAAAGGAAGACATGCTATGTACCACTGAGCCCTCCTCCCCCTCCTTTTCGTTTTTGATGTTTTGAGACAGTGTCTCTCTATTTAGTCCTGGCTATCCTGGAACTCCCGAGGTAGCCAGGTTGGTCTCAAATTCATAGAGATTCTCCTGTCTCTGCTTCCCGAGGATTGGGATTAAAGGCGTGTACCACCACATCTCACTTTGAGTCCACACATTCTAACAGTTCCTCTAGCCCAGAAAAACAGCAGCAGAAATAATGACAAATCATCACAATGACTACTGGACTATTATGCTTGCATGCAGGAAGAACGGGGACAAAATACTGAGGTTTATACACAAACAGCCCTTGGAGGGAAGAGACCCTCCAATGAGAGAGGAAGGACCCCTGGACCAAATTGAGTAGCAATTCCTCTGGAGGGCTTGGGAGAACATAGTGATGCTGGCATACAGGCTCTCTAGAACAGTGTACCCAAGGCAAGCAAAACACATGCATTTCCACAGGCATCGCAAGAGATCACAGTGCGAGGAAGGGCTAGGAAGAGGCCTGGAGGAGGAGGACTGAGCACAGGGTACGCAAACAGCTGGTGGCTGCAGCCGGCATACAGGCTCTCTAGAACAGTGTACCCAAGGCAAGCAAAACACATGCATTTCCACAGGCATCGCAAGAGATCACAGCGCGAGGAAGGGCTAGGAAGAGGCCTGGAGGAGGAGGACTGAGCACAGGGTACGCAAACAGCTGGTGGCTGCAGCCCTGCCACTGTCTGAGAGACAGCACGGAATCCAGACTGGTAGCTCACTCCAGTGATCACAGCACAGGCCTGTGCGGTGCAGCTGGACAACCTGGCTTGTGTGGTGAGAAAGGATTGTCAACAACCTCTCAATTCTCCAGGCTCCAGCAAGTTCCAGAAAGGAACCTGAAAGTGATCTTTTGTTGGTGCCTGCCCTGGGCAGGCCCGGCTGCGCTGCAGGCTGGGGCTAGACTGCTACAAACCTGACAGCCATTCCAAGGTCTGTGGTCAACGGATTTCTGAGTGGCTGACAATGCCCATCCCTTCCCCTTGCTACGACGACAATCCACACTTTGTCCTGGGCCTTGTTTGCTCCTTGTGTTGACATGTTGTTCTTGCTCCCAACAAGTTTGGCTTTCTTTCCCTCCCTTTCCTTTTCTTCAGGAAGGAAATGTGCTGTTTACAGAGGCAGGGCCTGCCAAGGAGGAGATCTGGCACCCACGATGGCATGGAGGTAGGGACTAGCAAGGGCTCCTGTCTGCTGTTCCCCTTTCCCCCAGCTCGGGCAGACAAAGGCCAGAAAACAGCCTGTGGACACTCCCACACTGGAGGGGCAGGGGCATGTGCCTGTGAATAGTGGAGGCACTTGCTCATTTCCTGCTCTGGGTGGGTGGTGGGAAGTTGGCGTTGGTGGCCAGAAGTGGGTTTGGACTCCTGCTGTGGGCATAGGGGAATTACAGTCTGCTCTACCCTAACAGTCACAGGACTCACAATGAAGTGCTGGGACAGACCAAGCTGAGGTCTGCAAAGGAGGCCGTAGCCGGGCCCACCAGTAGGAGAAATGGTAGGCATCAGAAAAGGGTGCCAAGGGCTGGGCTGGGGACGCACAGGTTGCCTTCTACACAGAACCCAAAGGGGTGCGTGGGCACAGAAGAACACAGGGCCTTGGCTGAAGGAAAATGGGGAACCTGTTCTTGGGCTGGGGGAGAATTCAGCAATGGTTTCCTAGCCTATCTGGGAGCGTCAGACATCACTGGGAACAGCAGCGAGGTGTCTTCTCCCAAGCAGAGACCTCCCATTGGGCTGCTAGGGGGTGGCTGGGATTAAGGGCGCCACCTGTGTGAGCGGGCAGACACCACACAGCTGAGAAAGCATTGCAGGGACTAAAAAAAATAATCTCATGTTTGGTGATATGACCTTTCTGTGACCTCTGGGACTGAAGCTTCTCTCCTTCAGAGTGCCCTGGCTAAGAACTGAGAAGGTGACTGACTCAGCTCTGGGTGGGGCTCTGCTCAGAAGACTGACAGCTCAGGGTCTATAGGCGGAGGAAGAAGCATGCCACAGCCTTCAGCAAGGGATGCCTGGGGCAGGAGAGGACATTGGCAGCCGGCTCCAGGGTCTGGAGACCTGCTCACGAAGCTCAAGCTTGGCTGACAGGCTCCATGATCATAAGGGTGATACAAGGTGGGATGATACAGTCAGATCTCCTCTCTGGAAAGTGGATGGGCCTGGGCTCACTCTCACCCGTGCAGCAACCCCTTAATGTATGAGTTTCCACACCTGCCCTATTCTTCAGTACCCTGGGTCCTGACTTCCTCAGGCCTGGGTCTCCCTCAGGTAGTTGAAAGTGGGGGACCAGGTGGCAGCCCATGTAGAGGTGGGTATCGAAGCCTGTTGGAAGCCATTCCACCTGCTCTGGCTCTCTAGCCTTCCCCCAGCACAGGGAGGATGGGTGCCTCTGCCTTGCCTTTCTCTAAGAGATAACAGGCCTGGCTGACAGCCAGAACAAGGTGCCAAGGCTGCTGAAGGCTGATGCAAGACAGTCTCCCTGCGTCTCCCACTTCAGACATGACTCACAGACAGCAAGCAGCTCAAAGAAGTCTGGGTCTTTCTACATCCTCTCTGCCTGCAGCATGCAGCTGCCTCCTGCTCCTCTGCCTGCAATAGGCCTGGGTACACAAGGCTCAAGGAGGCACCGCAGGCCTGGTGAGTGAGTGACAAGGCCTGGAGAGAGCAGGAGCAGGTCTCTGGGTGTGGACTTCTCTCCCCAAACAGGCCTGGGCCCCTTCTTGGCACAGTGGGGCTTGATCTGTGACTTTGCATGGAATCTCAGGTCTCCAGGAGTCCTATAGACTCCTGGGAGACAGCTTGCCTTTGAGAGGCAACCTAGAGCCCCACAAGTCATTACAAGCCTAGTTCCCACAAGCTCAGAAGCTGCCTATGACCACAGAGTCAAGACCCTAAAGGAAAAGTCAAGCTAGCAGTCAGATGCAGAAAATGCTGACTGCTCTCAGGAGGGGAGGAAGGCTCATGTGGGTGTTGGCTTCACTGCTGAGAACCCGGCTGGCTCAGGCAGGTCAGATGGACTGTTTCCCAGGGCTCCTTGTAAAGAGCCTGAGAAACCCCTCTGGTGATCAAGGGTGCATGCCTGGAGGGCGGGGCCTGAGCCAGCCTTCCCAGGGCTCTCCCGGGGGTGGCCCGTGGTGGACCACACTAATGAGCCCATAACAGGCCTTTGATTAAGCAGCTCCCAGCACAGCAACTTGATTGAAACAAGCCGAGGCCAGCAACTCGTTCCCACCGCTCCCTGGTTCCCTGGGCAACAGCCCTTAGGAAGGGACCCGAATGCTGGGAGTCAGCGGTGCTGAATGCACCGACTCACTGAGGGGCTGCCAGTGTGTGAGTGTGTGTGTGTGTGTGTGTGTGTGCGCGCGCGCGCGTGCGCCAAGAGTGGGAACACCAGCAGCCAGGGGGTTAGGAATTTGAGAACTGGGTGGGGTGCAGGAGGCTTCCTTCCAGAAGACTGAGGGGCTGCCAGACAGCTGCTGAGTCTTCTGCGGCCCAGGTTCCTGAGAAGCTGAAAATTTGAGCCACCAGTCCTCAAAAGGAGGACAGAACAAAAGGTCAGACACTCTTCTTTGGTCTGGGGAAACCCCAGTCCGTAGTTCCCACCTCAGAATGTGCTTGGACTGCTAACACACACATGAACTGCGAGAGAGCTTGTGTTAAGACTTGCTGGTATTACATCACTAACCGGGTGGTGGTCTGTGGGCTCTGTGTGGCTAGGGTCTCCAGGGGGTCCCATCTCCCACCTCCACACTAGTTCTGTCCAGGGGAAGAGACCTGTGTCCTCCAGTTGTCAGGAGACAGGGTGTCGGCCCGGGACACGGTTAGGGGTGGGAGTGAGGGTACGCATGGGAGGTGTTTCCACTTGTGCTGGGTTCATTTCAAATGTTACACTTCAGAGCTTTTGCTACAGTAACTACCAACACCACACAGACAGAAATCTAATGTTACCAAGTGGGACTTTTAAAATGTATTTATAACTTTATGGTTCAAAGTAATTTTGTTATGAAACAATGTAATAACAACAGTGGAAAACGCAAGATAATTTATGGAACACAATATCCCTAAAGCACTCGCTTCCATTTCTACCTCTGGGCTTAGTCTGAGAAGAGGGGTTGGTATCCTTTGTTTGCTGTTTGTTTTAATTAAGGGTTAGGACTTGGGGGGGCAGGGAGGAGGCTGTTCTGAGGGAGGAGGGAGTCAGCTGCAAGCAGATACACGCAGACAAACACAGTAGTGCAGACCCCAGACCGGGCGACCGGGCAACCCACAAAGCCAGTGTAATTCTCTTCCTTTTTACTGTAATTCCCCCATGCTTTCTCTAACACACCACAAAGCATGGTTACCTTTTAGATGGAGGTCAGATTCTCTTTCCTCAGCCCCTTGATTCCTTTTCTGTTCTTTCTTTTTTCAGACAGGGTCTTACTTTGTAGCCGTCGCTGGCCCGAAATTCAATGTAGAGCAGGATGGCCTCAAATTCATAGGGATTTCCCTGCCTCTGCCTCCCAAGTACTGGGATTAAAGGTGTGTCTCAACATATCTGGCCCTGATTCCTTTTCTTGATATTCTTGTGAGAGGATGGTAAATTGTTTTCCCCCGGACTCCAAAACAGCTGAAAGCCAAAATGGAGTATGGGGCAGGCAAATACTCCTTGGAGACCTGGGCAGGTAAGCATGGGAAAGAAGCTGGTGGTTCTTAGCCCCAAGTGCTTGACAGCAGCTCTGATCCTTGCTCCAAGAAGGGGAGCAGAAATAAAGAACGCTCTGGACAAGCCATCGGGTTCTGCTCAATGGTTTCCATCAGGAGCAGCTGACTGGTGGGGGGAGCTCTGGCCACTGTAGCCTGCCTGGTCACAGAGTTCGCTTCCTGTGAATTCTAGTGAGGTCTCCATACAGTCACTGGAGGGTGGCGTCCACACACTCTTCCACCCCCCAGCTCTTGTATGAGAAGTTTTCTCTCCTCACACCTGGATTCCACTGTCACTGGGGGTTCCACCAATGGCCAGGAGAGTGACTTGCTTCAGGGACTAGGATGGAGGTCGGAAGTGCCCTGGAGCTGTGAAGACAGCAGCAGCGCCCGTACTCCATGACCACACACAGAGCTCTGGCTCCAAACCCAAGAGGCAGCGCCCAGGTCAGGAGGGTGCCACAGGGAGCTGTCCTGGGAGGGAGGCAGGTAGCAAGGGAGAGCCAATGGGGGAGAAAAGGAGGGGATAAAAAGATGCTTCTCACTTGTAACCAGGGTCCATGGGCTGCGTAAGGATGCTCCTCGGTGGCAAAGGCGCCTTCCACTCCCGTGGACACAAACGTGATGGCCATGTCACCTGTGATACTCTTATAGGTGAAGTGCCGGCCATGCAGGAGTCTGCCCCTGTGGATGGGACATGGAGACAGTGGGGATCTGAGCCTAGAAACACAATCCCTAGCCGAGTTGGCTGGGGCTACAGAGCAGTGTTCCCTGAGGCAGACGGCCTGGCCAATGCCCTCTTGATGGCCCACCCGCCCACCCACAGGAGGCTTCAACCAAACACATCAGTGAAAGGCCTCTGTGACCAGTTCTCTAAAGGCATCCTTCCGAAGTGCTCTTAGCCAGTGGAAACTCCAGACCAGAGCTCAAAGGGCCCAGGGAAGGCGAAGACACTGAGGCCAGAGAGGGAAGTTAACCGTGTCCCCAGTGTCAGACCCAGAAAGAAGAACTCATGTCTCCCAGCAGGATACTTCTGTGCCTTTGCAGAACCTTCCATTTGTTCTTGGGCTTTTCTGTAACATTTAAGCAGTTATCCTGGAGGCAATAAGCCAATCTTAAAAAAAATGAAAACAAAACAAAAAAAATCTGAAGCCGAGCATAGTCACTGCAAGAAGTCGATAATCCCCAGTCTGGAAATACATGTGGAGGAGGGACAGGCAGTGGCAACCAACAGGCAGGGGTGCCAAGCACTGAAGGAAGTAAAACTGGCTTGGCTTTGCGTTCTCAGGTGGCTTCAGTTAACCCTTCCCCAGGCTAAAAGCCCAAGCCTGTGCCCAAGCAGCAGAGAGGAGGAAATAGCTGGAGTCAGGTGCGGGCCTGGGGCCCTGTTCGCTCAGATCACTGGCTGCCTCTGCTCTGTTTGCTCGGGCCAATTGGCTAAGGCTGGCTAAACTCTTAACTCCTCCCCCCACTTCTCCGGGCTCTTGGCTCCATGGGCAGGGTTCAAACCATGCAGTCCCTTCTTCTTTGTCACTGTGCCTACAGTTCAGAGGGATTCTTTTTGCCTCCTCTGATAGCAAAGTGAGGACAGAACCCAACGGGTTATGGAGGAGGCCAGCTTGCAAGAGATCAGCCCAGTGTGCTGCTCTGAACAAAGAGCTGAGTTCTGACCACAGGGCCAGGGTTTTGACTCTGCACAGCAGCAAAAGAGATGCAGCTGGGCTTCTGGTCCTTCAAGGAGTCTGCTGGGCTGGTCACTAGGTTTTGTAAAGAGCCGAGTGTCTTGAGTGGGAAATCAAGCAAGAGGAAGTAGAGCCCAGCCTGTCAGGACTTCCTACTCCTGACAGACTAGCATGGCCTGTGACCCAGCTTATGGGATGGCAGGGGCCACCCAACACCCCAAAGGAAGGCATTGCTGAAGGACATTTCCTGGACAAATGAAGAGTTCTCGGCATCTACTCCCCATGGAGTCTGACTTTGGAACTTATCAGAGGGCCTGTTGATAAGAAAGCCAGGTGTGGGCACACACTCTACACAGGGGATCCCTGTGAGTTCAAGGCCAGCCACAACCACATAGTGAGCCCCTGTCTCAAAACAAACAAACAACAACAAATAAAAACAAAACAAAAAACCAAGCCAGATGACAGACCAACAGGGGCGGGGTGCTCTGGCTGGGGCATCTGGCAGGGTTGGGGTGCTCTGGCTGGGGCATCTGGCCTTGCTGCTCGATTTGAAGATTTCTCAGCCACCTGTGCTGCCCAGAGGCTTGGATGGGAGAGAATGCTACAGGGGCCAGTGACACAGAGTCCCTACGTCCCCATTTCCCACACAGGCTCAGGACAGAGCTGCCTGAGAGGCTCTCTTCCACCTCCAGCCCTGGACTATGTTAGGTATCAACTGCCCACAGAAGCCGGTCTAGTTAAAATGGCTAACCCAAAGCTTTAGATGAGCTGTGTTGGGGAAGCAGGCTGTAGCGGCCCTAGGCCTGCAGGGTACTGCCCCGTTCATGTGTAACAGACCGTCTCAGCTCACCTTAGGCAGAGAGGAATGAGGGCTCCTGACTCCTGGTTAAATTTCAGATGTACGCTCTCCAGTTGCCGTGTGCGGATCAGCTCATGGGGGATAATGGCTGTGGAGCTGTCGCTCTCCAAGCTGTCTTTGCGGCTCCTGCAAAGCAAGCAGGGAACAGATCAAGAACCACAGGGAGGGGCAAATGGGACTTTCCCAGTTCCTGGTTAGCAACTATGGTGCCTGGTAACTACAGTAACACCATCCTTTACTAGGCATTAGCCGAGGGCCAGCATGGTGCCCAGCACGGCTCACTGACTGGCTACCACTCCTGACACCCCGTGAGGAGGTCCACTGAGACTGAAGGGGTTAAGCTGCACACCCAGGGTGCACAGCCAGTGAACAGGCGGAGCTGCATTTGTCTGAAGTTGGTCAGGTTCTAGAGCCCACATCCTTGGCCAACAGCACCCCAAAGTTCACAGCACAGTGGTTGTCTTGCCCCGGTGAAATCCACAGGCGCTCTTTCTTTTCCTGCTGTGAAGTCCTAGAGACCCTCAGCTCTCCAACGCTGATGCGGGCGGGCGGGACAGCGGCTTCCGCCTAGCTGACCCTGGAAAGGTTGAGCCTACTCTTGCGTAGGGCCAGGCGGGGCAGAGACAGAGTGATCTTCATCTAACCAGGAGAAGCACAATCGTTGCTGAGGACTGAGTGTTGGGCCCAAGGAGTCGGATGCCTGTGGCTGGGTGACAGCTGAGCTTCACTGCTGTGGGGTGTGTGTGTGGTGTGTGTATGTGTATGTGGTGTGTGTGTATGTGGTGTGTGTGTGTGTGTGGTGTGTGTGTGTATGTGGTGTGTGTGTGTGTGCGCGTGGTGTGTATGTATGTTTATGTGGTGTGTGTGGTTGTGTGTGTGTGTGGTGTGTGTGTGTGTATGTGGTGTGTGTGTGTATGTGGTGTGTGTGTGTGGTGTGCACATGTGTGGTGTGTATGTGGTGTGTGTTATGTGTATGTGGTGTGTGTGTGTGGTGTTCATATGTATGGTGTGTGTGTGGTGTATGTAGCGTGTGTGTATGTGTATGTGGTGCATGTGCGCTGTGTGGTGTGTGTGTGTGGTGTATGTGTATGTGGTGTGTGTGTGTATGTGGTGTGTGTATGTGGTGTGTGTGTATGTGGTGTGTGCGGTATGTGGTGTGTGTGTATGTGTGTGTGTATGTGGTGTGTGTGTGCTGTGTGGTGTATGTGGTGTATGTAGTGTGTGGTATGTGTGTGTGTATGTGGTGTGTGTGCAAGTTCTGAACTGGATCCCTCATGACAGTGACCTTGGCCACACTAAACTGTCACTGCTGCCTCCTGCTCCCTGCAGCTCAGCTTGTCCCACAGCTGGGCTATGGGTCCCTTCTCAGTCTGACTTTTGCTTTTCAAAGTCAGCTGTCCTCACTGACCTCTCAATCTACCCTAGCAGGAGGGTCATCTAATCATTCCATTTAAAGATGGGGTTCTGTGTGGGCTGGGAAACCCAGAACAATTTTTCAAATGTCCACCAAACTACTAGGTGAGGAGCATTCATTGTTTTTAAATCTTTCAAGCAGCAGCGGGAGCTACTCGGGATGTCTGAGCTGGACAGCCACCCAGGTAGACCTACCTGCCTTACAAATGGAGGGCAAGCACAGGGCTGATAGCCAATGAGGCACCTGACAGGCAGAGCCCTTCCCCAGGGCGAGCAAGAGGCCAGCACTGGCAGCAAGGCAGTGGCACGTCCCCAGGTGATGGGCAGTTCAGTTCAGCTGTCTGCTCCTCCCAGGATCCACCCCCTAGACACGCCGCTCAGTCTCCAAGGCATCCCTTCCTGCAGTTTCCCAGAGCTGCCTTGGGA
The DNA here is from genome assembly GCA_026225945.1 of Cricetomys ansorgei. Taxonomy (NCBI): domain Eukaryota; kingdom Metazoa; phylum Chordata; class Mammalia; order Rodentia; family Nesomyidae; genus Cricetomys; species Cricetomys ansorgei. The sequence goes on from JAMJFZ010001258.1 coordinate 13,581,164, forward strand.
ACTCGGCAACCACTTTCACAAGACCTGCAAAGGGCACAGACACTGGCCGAGAGGGCTGCGGTGCTTCAAGACTGGAAAGAAACTCAACCTGCTTAATTTACCTCTTTCCTTTCCAAAAAAGGGACATATGCAAAGCCAAAGCGTGTCTGTGGCAGGCCGGCTTGTGAGCTGGACTTGTGACCACTTTCTGTGCCTGCCTTCCAGCCAGGCACCACGGATGGGATCTGAGGTCACATGGGGGTATCCCAGGGGCCCAAACAAGAACAGAATACAGGAAACAACAGCAGCCGTGTTTGTCAAGTGCTTCCTGTGTGCCAGGCTCTTAGGTAAATGCACAGGCTCACTTACTGGGCCCTCACAGCAAGCGTGGAAACTCTCTCTCGTTTACAAATCGAGTGAGCAGAAACCTCCTCAAGGTCACAGCAGGAGTTTTACTTTTTGAGGTGCTGGAGTTGAAACTGAGAACTAGACAAAGGCTTTGCCACTTAGCCCCACCCTGAACCCCACTGAGTTAAGCTGCAGGGCCAGGATGTGAGTCTTGTAGTCACTTCCATGTGCCATCCAGACAACAGGTTCTATCCTCATATAGCTTTCCTGCCTACTGCCTGGCCTGCTGGGGTGGACCTTCCGGAGGATCCCAGCCTCAGTGGTCCAGGCACAAATGCTGATGAGCAGCCATGGGGGGTAGGGTGGGGGCTGGTAGGGAAGAATCACACAGCACACAGGGCTAGAGAGTCTCAAGCTGGAGGGAAAAATAAATTGTTGAAAGTCAGCTAAAGTCACCTTGGTAACTGCCACAACACACTCAGAACGAGGACATCAAACCCAACTGCAAACAGCTTTAAAGAAGCAGCAAAGAACTTAATCATCTGAAGAATTAATGTGACAAGTGCCCACATTTACACCTCCCACCAACCTTCAATCATTTGAGAAAACATACTTTAATCTTTTAAGAAAAAAAAAATCTCAAAATGCTAGATCTGCATTCCTGGAGCCTGGGTATTTCCGGCATGCTGCTTCAATGGAAACGGGGCTGCTTCACACACACACACACACACACACACACACACACACACACGCAGGAGCCCGGCGTTTTGCTGATTTGTTTTTTCTGGACATCGACGCAGAAGCATGAATTATTTGTGTGGGCTGGGTGAGGTATTAAATCTGCAGCTGACACAGGTTTGCAATGTTTTGCATGGTTGTCAGCTTAATCTTAGTCATAAAAAAATAAGTAGTGTGCTCGGCAGCTTGGCCTCGTTTTTCAGCTGGGCTTTCTCCCTTAGTTCTCCATAGAGAAGACGGCAGAGCTCTTGAGGGTGGGGCTGGGAAGAGAGGGGCAGCTGGGAAGCATGACCTACAGCCACTGGGGAGGCCTAGGGAACAGGGACCGGAAGCATGCTCCATGAGGCCGAGAACCTGAAATCACAAGTGCCCACTCTCGGTGACCTTGGCAAATGACAACTTTCTCTTTCTTTTTTTGAAACAAGGCTGGTAGCCCAGGCTGGTCTTTGTTCTTTTAAATTTTATTACATTTGTTTATTGTGTGTGTGTGCACACAGATATGCCAGTGTGCACAGAGGTCAGAGGACAACGTGCAGGGGTTGGCTCTCTCCTTCTACCATGTGGAGCCCAGGGATCAAGCTGAGGCCACCAGACTTTGTGGCAACTGCCTTTATCTGTTGAGGCACTTCAGCACCCCACCCCGTAACTCCCAAGCTGGTCTTGAACACATATCGCTCTCCTCCTGACTCAATTCCTGAAGGGCTGGGATCCCAGGTGTGTCCCTCCATGCATAGGCTTAGCCTTTCCCTGAGCTCCAACACCTCCAAGAAGGGAATAAGTAGGCCACTGTCGTATTTCAGTGAGATGCGCCTGATGAGGCATCCGGCAGAGCATGGGCGTCATAGGGATGGTGATGGCTAATAGAAACTCGTTTGCCTTTATCCTGGGCGCAGAGTCCAGTCGCCTCTGGCCGGGTCAGTTTTCCTGAGCAAAGGTCTGGAAAGGGGACGTCTGAGACTGGCTTGAAAGGGATACCAGGAGTAACTGCTTCCGGTCCTGGTCAACCACTGGTGCTCTGGGAAGGCCAGATTAAAGACAAAGAAAACCCCCCCCGAGGCTTTTGCTTCACTGAGGGAGATGGTGGCCAGGTCATCTTGTTTCTACAATCTGCCTCCCTGCAATTCCCAAACCCCACCGGCCTTTAAGCGGCCCAGTAGCTTAAGCCATCTGCTCCTGGCAGCCCTTCGCATCCCTGAGGCTGCTCTTACATCCTATCGACAGTTTCTTGTTCTTGGATACGTGGCCCCAGTTTTCAGCTACATCCTTGACAAGGTTCTGACACCCTTCATCCATTCGAGTCACCGTCTCTTGGATCCATCTGAGCTCGTCAAAGCCAGAGCGCCATGTCCGGAAGTGAAGTGGCATGCGTGGAAACAAATCCAGTCTGCGGTCTAACCGGCGCAGATCTCAGGATCCGTGATCACGCTCGTCTGAGGCAGTTCATTTCTGTTAAAACTATCATCAAACTGTCTTTCTCTGTAACCTCGTCACACACAGCTCACACAGCGCTCGCTCTGTCAGCGGGTTCTTACTCAGGTTTTCTCCCACAGGCTGCCGCCTCCGCTCCTGGCCACTGTGCTCTGTGGAGTACTTGAAGCTACAAGCGGAACTCCACACTATCTGGCTCGAGTAGCGGGCGGTTAGGATTCTGAACTTGACCCATCACCTCGGCATTCCCTCCTGACTTCACATCACTGACAGAGCCGAGCAATCAACTTGCTATCGATATTCTCGGCCCAGTCATTGGTTAAATCGAGACAGACCAGGGCTAGGCAGATAGACTGACACCACTGCTTTCTGGGTATATGCATCCAACCAATTATAAATTCACCTTTCCCCTCACCCTCCTGTATGCTCGCTGGACATTTCGGTCTTGCTGGTAATGATGTCAGAGCATACTCAAGATGTCTGGCTGAATCCTGCCTATGGGAGGCCGCAGCACATCTTGTGTCTTCCTGACTGGTAGGCACTCATTACTCCACCTGACTCCACCTCTCAGAGTTGTCTCCCCAGCAGCTTTCAAAGCCCCTTGCTAAATAATCCAGTCTAGAATTTTCCCGAGAGTGCTAACAAGCTCACTGTCCAGGAAGTACAAGATGCTCTCAGCATCCTGAACTTCGGGATGCTGCAGTCTGCAGCGCCCATCTCCGCCATTCCCCAGGTGACCGCGGCTCTCATCTGCCAACTCTCCTAGAGTTCTGGGGGCGAAATATCTGTGGCCTGAGAGATCTTTGTGAAAGCATGGCTTCTGTCCTGTGTGGCTCTTCTGAGGTTGATAACCATTTGTTTTGAGATGAAAACAGAATACAACTCCGGGACATGGGGCTTCCTCTGCCACTGCTCAGTGTTACTCTGTCCAAACAAGGCCTAGGTTTTCTTCCTGCTCCAAACAAATTAAGCGCTTTTTCCTGGTCATATTTCGCCTTTTAAGACCCAGGCCTTGAATCTTTTATTTTTGGCTTTTCTTTTGCTTTTTTCTTTCTCTTTCTTCCTCCCCCTCCCTTCTTTTTTAAGACAGGGTTTCTCTGTGTAGCCCTTGCTGTCCTGGAACTCACTCTGTAGATCAGAAGGGCCTCCGCCTCAGAGATCCATGGCCTCTGCCCCCAGGGTGCTGGGATTAAAGGCGTGCACCACTCTGCCCAGCAAATTTCAGCTCTTCTTGACGTTGCTATTCACACCTGTGATAGTAGAACACACCTCTCCTTCTAGCTATTATTCAAATCACTAAAAAAATCTGAATTGTGTGTTGAATTCTCTACGTACCTACACTGGTATCTGAGGTATCACACTGCCTTTGGGTTTTCAGGGAACTATTTACAATAATGCTGAGATACCTCATATTTTTAAAAATATATTTTTATTTATTCATCTCATGTGCACTGGTGTTTTGCCTGCGTGTATGTCTGTGTGAGGGTGTTCCAGATTCCCTGACAATGGAGTTACAGACAGTTGTGAGCTGCCGTGTGGTGCTGGGAATTGAACTCGGATCCTCTGAAGGGCAGCCAGTGTTCTTAACCACTGAGCTACTTCCCCAGCCCCGGTACCTCATATTTTTTAAAAACTGTTCTCATTGTGTGATGTGTGGGTGCCATGGTGCACTCGAGGAGGTCAGAGGCTAACTCTGTGGAGTCGGGCCTGTCCCTCCACCTCCACATGGGCTCTGCGCACAGCAAGGGCTTTCGCCCACTGAGCCACGCCAACGAGCCGGAACCCTTCACTGAGTGCAGACAATGGCGCCTCACCTGTGCTAAGCTCTTCATATACTTGACTTTCTCTCCTTTCATAGCAACCCTACAAATAGGAGTTATTTCCCTCCCCAAAAGGTGAAGAAACTGAAACTCAGACATTAAGTAACAAACCCAGGTCACGCACAGTGCACGTAAAAGGAAATGGCTCGGTTGGTAAAGCGCTGTGCGGCCCACAAACATGAGGAGCTGAGTTCAGATCCCCGGGCACCCACGTGAAAGCTGGTCTTGTGGGCTGGTGAGGGGCTAAGTGGTTGAGAGCACTTACTGCTCCTGCAGAGGACCTGGGTGCCACTCCGGTTCCCAACCCCACGTGGTGGCTCACAACAGCCTGGTGGTACACATACATGCAGGCTCTCATGTACACATTTTAAAAGATCATTAAAAGCTGGAATAAGCAGCATGTATCTGTAGCTCTAGCATTGGGCGGGAGGGTAGAGACGGGTGGATTCCTGCAGCTTGCTGGCCAGCCAGTCCAGCCAATGTGTACACTGGCTGGAAATCCTGTCTCAAAAGTAAAATGGAGAGAAATAAAGACACCCAATGTCTACCTCTAGCCTCTACATGCACATGCACGCATGTACAAACTCTCTCATACATACACACACACTCTACACACATACACAGTCTCCCACACCTCCTCCAACGTAGTCCAATTATATAGGCAAGGTTGGCCCGGAACTACCTACGCTGCCTAGGTTAGCCTCAGATTTGCAACCTTCCTGTCTCTGCCTCTCAAGCGCTGGGATTACAGACCCGTGCCACCACACCAGGCTTCCCCGAGCCTTGAAAGAACTGGATGAAATACCAGACTGTGCTTCTGAACGCACATCTGCAGAGACTTTAAGAGCTGCTTCTAGAAGAATAGATATGGTAAGGCCAGATTTAATACGTGCCTCTCAGATCAGCTATTCACAGAATGCTGGCATTTCAGACTGAGGACTACACAGGGAAAATGAACTGGTTTCATCTTGTGTAAGCCAGCATTTTCTAAGCCTCAGTCAGGAACTCCCTTTTCACTGAACACCAAAATCCCCTGAGGCTGTGGGATGCCCTCTGCGGACCAGAGGCCAGATGCCACTCTGAGTGGGCTCTGGGTTTTCCCTCCTGAGCTCTGCCCGGCTGCTTCAAAGGCCATGCCAGTCCTACCTCATCCTCCTCCTTGATGGTTAGAGGAAGATTCACAGAGTCCCTCGCCCTGCAACAGACGCTCTTGAGGGGCTATCAGAGGGTTCTCTGTTCACACCCAACTCATCCAGATGTTAGGGAAGCTGAAGCTGCCCTGGGCTTGCCTTTGAGGGTACTGTGTTTTCATCTAGAATGTGTCGTAAGTCTTTCCCGGGGCAGGGCAAGCTCTAACAGCTCACCCAACAAGATTTCTTTTTCTTCTTTTTTTGCTTTGGTTTTGTTTCAGTTTTTTGAGATGGGAATCTCACCACCATAGCCCGGATGGCCTTGAACTCAGTCACTCTGGCTAATCTCTCCGGCTTCCTGCTGCAGCTATTGGGATGACAGGTATGTGCAGCAGGCTGGTTCCTTTCCTAAAGAGCCAAATGGTCCTACAAGGCTCCCTACCGCAGTCTGCAGGACTCTGGGTTCCCCTCAGACAACACTGTTATCTGTTGGCTGGTTCTTCTGTGTCCTTCCAGCCAACACAGGTGATTCTTCTGATCTCTTCCTTGACTCTGATCTGTATTGGCCTTGAACCCACACTAGTCCTTCCCCTTCCCCTCCCAATGCTGGGATCATAAGCATGAGCTACCACGCCTGGCTATTCCTTGATACAAATGTGTAATTTGTGTGTGTGTACACATGTAGGTAGGTCAGAGGCACCCAATGTTGTGTCTTTCTCAATCACTTGTCATCTTATTTTTGAAACTGAACCCAGAGCTTGCTGATCTGGCTAGAAGGGGGGTCTGGATCCCCTGATATCTGCTTCCCCAGTACTGGAATTATAGGTGTGTGAAGCGTGACTGTTTTAAGATTTCTTTTTATTTGTAACTATGTGTGTGTGTGTGTGTGTCTTTGTGGATACGTGCACGAGTGCAAGGGTCTGAGGTCAGAACAAGGCATTGATCCTACAAGGTCCTGCAAGGGCATTGCATCTCTAGAGCCAGAGCTACAGGGGGCTGTGAGCCATCTAACATGGCTGCTGAGAACTGAACTCAGGTCCACTGAAAGAGCAGCACGTGCTCTTAACTTCTGAGTCATCTCTCCAGCCACTTCCACTTTAATTTTAATTTTTTTTTTTTGACCTGGCTGGCCTGGAACTCACTATGTATAGCAGGTTGGCCTTGAATTCAGAGATCAGTCCAACTCTGCTTCCCCAGTGCTGTAGTTAAAGGTGTATCTCACCACACCCAGCCTCACTTTTAAAAAATGTCTTACATTTTTATTTGAGTGTGTGCACAGGGTTCATGAATGCTGCCGTGGAGGTCAGAAGACAACTTGCAATTCCTGTTCCTCCTTCTACCACGTGGGTCCCAGAGATGAAACTCAGTTCACCTTAATTTTGAGGCTAGGTCTTTCATTGAACTTGGAACTCCCAGATTTGGCTACAGTAGATGGCTAGTGTGTGCCAGGGACCTGTCTGCCTCTGCTGCCCAGGGCTAGAGCATCAAACATGTACAATGCCTGGCTTTTTATACGGATGCTGGGGATCTGTACCAGGTCCTCAGGTTTACTCTGAAAGTACTTTACTGATTGATCCATTGCCCTATCCCGATATTCTTTTAATTACATTCATTTATTTCTAGTATATGTGTGCTTATTGTATATACCCATATAATGGAGGTCAGAGGACAACTTGTAGTCAGTTCTCTCCTTCAACTGTGTGGGTCCTGGGGACTAAACTCATGTCTGACCTGGGAGCAAGCACCTTTACTTGTTGAATCTTATGTCATAAATATATATAAAATTTCTGAGACAGCGTCTCACTGTGTAGCCTTGGCCGGCCTGGAGCTTGCTATGAAGACCAAGTTGGCCTCAAACTCACAGAGATCACTTGTCTCTTGGGCTAAAGGATTCCTTGTGTTTTTAATATACTTTATTTTTAATTGCTAGCATTTCTTTCTCTTTCTTTCTTTTTTTTCTTTTTGACACAGGATTTCTCTGTGTAGCCCTGGTTGTCCTGAAACTCGCTCTGTAGACCAGGCTGGCAACAAACTCAGATATTTGCCTGCCTCTGTCTCCCGAGTGCTGGGATCAAAGGCGTGCACCTTTGCATGGACCATGGTAAATGTTCCCACATGACTACATTAATGTGTCTCTCGGCAGAATCCTGCCGTATTCTTAAGGAAGGTACCACTCCGTAACTCAGCCAGTCAGAAGCAAGGCAGAGCCTAGGGAGTGCAGCTTCCTGTGGAGAAGAGCAGAGAAAAGAGATGGGATCCCTCTCACACAATTCCCCATTTTCTTTGGATTTAATAACTGTGTGTGTTTGTTTTTGCGATGCTGGAGACAGCCCAGGGCCTTACACATGCTGGTCAGGTGCTATACTCCCCAGCCCAACTGTGCTGGTGCTCACATATTTATCAGCTCTTAACTGCTGGGCCATGGCTCCAGCCTCTGGCCTTCCTTTGACACAGGGTTTCTCTGTGCAGCCCTGGCTGTCCTTGAACTCAGGGATCCGCCGGCCTCTTCCTTTTCCTTGCCTTCTGTTCTTGCAGCATATCCATAATCTGGAATCACACTTCAGCTGGTCCTGCTCCCCTTGCTCCTGTTGGAGTCGGTGCTGGTTAGCTGTTTTTGTTTTGTTTTGTTTTTTTTGTCAACTTGACACAAGCTAGAGTTATCTGGGAAGAGTCTGGAATTTCAATTGAGAAAATGCCCCCATCAGATTGGCCTGTAGGCAAGCCTGTGGGACACTTTCTTGATTAAAGTTTGATGTGGAGGTAGGAGGGTCCAGCCCACTGTGGGCAATGCTTCTCCCATGCACGAGGCCCTGGATTGTATAAGAAAGCAGGCTGAGCAAGGCCTGGGGAAGAGCAACCAACGAGCAGCATTCCCCCACGGCCTCTGCTTCAGTTCCTCCTTCCAGGTTTCTGCCTTGAGCTTCTGCCCAGACGTCCCTCAGGGATGGACTGTGAGCTGGAAGTATAAGATGATGATCCCTTTCCACCCCAAGTTGTTGCTTTTGGTCATGGCCTCTGTCACAGCCATAGAACGTAAACTAAGGAGCCCCTTCTCATGCCACGCCTGTCTTCTCACTCACAGTGAGGGAACATACTAGTGAGCAGGTTTCACTTGATTGTCAGTATGTTTACCTCGGCCAGACGGCTTCCATTCACCTGTACCTGCACTGATACACGCTTTCAGACCATCGGTTATTGTACTTTCTTCACTTTTTCTGTTTTACTTTTTAATTATTTCTATATTTTCCTTTTGAAAATTTCTAATTCTTTAAAATACTTTTGTTACATTTATCATTGTTATTATGATTATTTCTTTTGTTCTATGTGTACAGGTGATTTGCCTGCAAGTATGTCTATGAACCATGTGCATGCTTGGTGCCAGCAGAGACCAGAAGGGAGCATAAGAGCCCCTAGAATTAGAGTTACAGAGGGCCAAGAGCCACCATGTGGGACTGGGAAATAAACCTACGTTCTCTGCAAAAATGCTCCTAACCACTGAGCTGTTCTCCAGCCTCTACGTTCATTTATGTGCATGCATATGATATATGTACATGCACACACATACCACAGCGCATGCGGAGGTCAGAGGTCATCTTGTGGGAGTCAGTTCTCCCCTTTCACTATGTGGATCCCAGGGATCCAACTTAGGCCATCAGGCTCAGCAGCAAATGGCTCTACCTGCTGAACCGTCTTATTATTTCTTTACTGTTTTGTTTTGTTGAGATAGGGTCTCCCTATTTAGCCCCAGCTGTCCTGGAACTCACTATATAGACAAGGCTAGGCTTGAACTCACAAAGATCCATCTGCTCTGCCTCGTGAGTGCTGGGATTAAAGGTGTGAGCCACCACATCCAGCTTTTTTTGAGAAAGGGTCTCACTGTATATATATAGTCCAGTCTAGAACTCGAAGCTCTCTCCCCTCAACATCCCAACAGCTGGGATTCCAGGTATGCGCCACCATGTTCAGCTCTCTGTTTGCAGATGTACACAGTGGTAGAGATGTGGCTCTTCAGGCAAAGTGCTTGTTCCTAGGGCCTTGATTCTACACTGACTACTAATTGATCTTTGACACAGTACCTCTCTATGTAGCCCTGGCTGGACTGAAACTCCTAATGTAGACCAGCCTATCATCAAACTTGCAGCATCCCTCCTGACTCTGCACCCCAAGCGCTGGGACTACAGGCATGCACTACCATGCCCATGACTCCAGACTTATGAAACCTGGGCACAGGGCTCCAACACATGAGGTAGGGAGAACAGCAGCCCACACACAGGTGACATATAATAACTGTCTACTCGGGCCCAGGAACCCGCCAGCCCAGGGTTCTGTCTGTGTTGGGAGCACTGAGGCTGATATATGGAATGGTTTATACTTGATCCTTGCCAAATGACCAAGGGATGATTACACCTTGGCAATTCAGAAGTGGACTAATCCTTCCATTCATTCGTCTCTGCCACCTGTCCACATAACACATTCTGTATTTACACTTCACGCTGTATGAGTTGGCTTTTCACATGTCCTAGCACGCCTTCCCCTTCCAGTGTCAAGATAAGACTCCCCATTTCCAGTCCTAGGTGGTTTACGGTCATGCTCTAGTCACCCTGCCTACACTGTAGCCTGGCAGACCTAATCTAAGTTTCTCTCCACTCTGGAGAGATTGTAACTTCTCCACATTCACCTAAACAACACCGGCTATTTCCTATCCATGGCAACAGGGTGGGAAGGTGAAGGCGAACTGAGCAGCCGAGATTCCTGCTAGCCACAGACCTCATCCTGTGACAGTTATGACGTCTGTACTGGCCACATGACTTGGGTCCTTCTCCTTGGGGACACCTGGAACCAGGACATCGGGCTTGGTGACAAATCAGAAGTGAAGTACAATTGGCTGGCAGAGTCCAGCCCTACCTCTGCCTTCTGCTTTTTGCCTAGGAGATTGTTCCTATTGCTTTCTGATTGCTGACGGGCTCTGAACTTCCCGTAGAAAGAACAACTCATAGGTCTCCCTTCAGGGCAGGAGTGGGAAAGGGTGTGAGGTAGAGGGGTGAGCACAGGGCTGCGTATCACTGTCATGCTGATCGGTTCTCTGATGGGCTGAGATCAGCAACACAAGACTACACAGTATCATTGGGAAGCAAAGAGGAAACAGGCATCTCCCGCATACGGAGCCTGAAGGTGAATGGCAGGGCAGAGGCAGGCGGGGCAAGACTAACAGTGGCACTGAGCACGCAAGATTCTCTAACCGTCCATCAACAGCAATGGACACCGGCGACTCCATCCTAGCCTGGTCCCTCTGGCCTGGGTGGTCTTGGGTGAGCCCACTCTAGCCTGAGCCCCTGGCTTTCCTTTCTGAGTCACTTCCTCTTTCAGCTCTCACCTTTGAACCTTCCTTTTCCCTTCCCTGCAGAAGTGACTCACTGCTGAAGTGTTGGGTGACACTGAGGATCAAGGAGAGATGATAAAAATACTCCGATTGTGCAACTCGAGGGAGGGGATGCAGCATCTGCACCCGGATTCAAAGCACCAGTCAGGCACCCTGTGATGGCCACTGCTTTCTCTCTTTGGAGAAGTGGAGCAAAGACCAGAGTCAAAACATAAACTGACCTTTGTCAGATTTGCTGGGCCTGCTTCCTTTGCCTTCTCAAGTGTGTATTTCTGAGAAAGGCAGTACATTTAGCATGACAACCCAGTTCACAGTGAGGGAGCCAAAGGAAAGACCCTGGTTCAGGAAGAGGCGAAAGGAGAGGCTTTTCCTACTGTCAGCCCTGGGGAGCCTGGCTGAGGCCACGAGAGCAGGGTTGTTTCTTCCTGGGCTTGCTTTCTAATGCAAAGGCCTGCCCTTTGCCAGTATGGGACTGTGAGTGAAGCCACGGTGACAGAGCGGCTCCAGACTGTCTACAGCCCTGACAGCGGGGCATCCAAGTCTGTCCTATGTGCAAAGTGCCGTCCTAGATGGGACCTCACCTTCCTTCCCCCAAATCCACTGGCGGGGTAGATAAAAACCAGATAGCTCCTTCTAATTAGGCTCCACGGACCTCACAGGTTTGGCAAAACAAAACCCTTCTCTCTAAAGGACGACTCCCCAGCCAAGTCACAAACTGCTCAAGACAGGAGTGAGAGGCAGGAAAGTCACCCCATCCAAAGGCCAAGTAAATGGAAACACAGCCTTCGACAACAGGGGAGAGCAGGCGCTGTGGCTCTTACTGCGGCCCTACTACTCGGGAGGCTGAGGCAGAAGCACTGACAGAAGCTGGAGGCCAGCCTGGTTATAGAGTGAGACCCATCTTAAACAGAAACAAATAAAAAAAGAAGGAAAGAAAGCAGGGCGAAATGTGGATGTACGTGTGTGTGTGTGTGTGTGTGTGTGTGTGTGTGTGTGTGCGTGTGTGTGTGCGCACGCACGTGCACGCGTGTATTTGGGAATCTTACAGATAGAATGTCACAACAGGAGAATTCATGCTATGAAACCATCAATTCTCCAGAAAATCAAGGGTGGGAGAGCACCCTCATAAACTGCTGGTGCTGTTCTAGATGAGTAAGAGACCTGGCCAAGCAGTGATGATAAGTTTGCTTTGTAGAGGCACCTTGGCTACCCAAGAGCCTTCTCTCTCTAACACACATGTGTACATGTATAACGCCCGCCCCTCTTTGGGAAGATGCCAGACCCAGAGAGTTCCTTATGGGACTCTCCTCCTCAGTGAGACGAGGGCACTGGAGGAACAGTCACAGAAACAGACCTTCCCATGCACACAGCTGACCACGCACCCGCCTGCAGGCGGAGAGGCTGGGGAACTGACCTCAGACAGAGAGGATGTCTAGTGACACCCACCCTGCATCCCGACAAATGTTGGCAGGCACAGCTCTAGGCCATGCTGTCCTCACGTGGCACAAAGGGCTGCTTCCCAAACTCACCCGAGCAGGCGGTGGGAAGGGAGGCGCCAGCAAGCCGATGGAGGCTTTTCTCAACTGATCATCTTGGGAAAGGGCAGATACAAATTTCATGACTGGAATGCAAGGGTTGTGAAATGCTGAAGAAGCCCCAAAGAGCACCCAGGACTCTCCTTCCAGGATGGCAGTGGGGGAAGGGCTGGCAATAGCGGGTGGGAGAAGAACAGGTTACCCAGAGGGGCTGCCTTTCCGGAACACAGGAAATAGGGTCTCCAGAAAGAAAGAACTCCCTGGTCCTAAGGTGAGAGGTGAGTCAGAGATAGGGTTATGTTTGTTTCTGAAGAAGAAAACAAGGCCTGTGTCAAAAGTAATTCTGCTATAAATGAGCCAGTTATGACACAGCTCATTATTTCTAGAATCATCGGGGCTAATGAGAGGTACTCCTTACAGTTAAATACACATGGTGATCATTTAACACGGACCCAGCTTGTCCTGAGTGTCATGTGAGAGCTTGTCCCTATTCACGCTACAACCAGTTACATGAGTTTCCCCAGTGACATCATTATTATCTCAGAGACATGGCCTGCACAGAACTCACAGGGTCCCTGAGCACAGGACGAGGAAGACCATGCTGCAGAGACTGCCCTAAACTACTTAGCAGCTACCCTCTTCTCAACTTTTTCTTCCATAAAAAGAAAATATCTAAGATTATCTACCTCCTTCATACAGTGGCAACCACGATGAATTAAATTAATATTGGTATGAAGTGTTGGCTGCTATGGATGTATGAAATTAGCAAGTGCCCAATTCCCCAAGTAGGCCAGAACCCAGCTGCTGATGCCCAGGCCTGATCAGCTGTTCTAAACCAATCCATCTCTGTAACCTTCTAGATCATACCCAGACCCACAAAGACCCATGCATCAGAGCTGCCCAGCACAAAGTCCTGACTAAGGTGAAATTGGACAGGCAGACAAAAAGGACCCATGCTGTGACGGCAGCTTCCCAGAGCAGGAGGACAAATGCTAGAGGCAGCACATGTGGGGCTGGCTTTCTCTGTCACGATCTTTACGGTGCGTCTGAAATGAGGTCAGGTCCCAGAGTGGGCAGCACAGATATTACAATGGTGCTTGCTAATCTCAACTGAGCTGGCCATTGTCGAGCCGGAGGCAACACAGAGCGAGGTTCCGGGAGACCTGAGGGGAGGCTGGAGGACAGCCTCAGCGAGAGGGCACAGGAGGACAACTGTTGCCCAACTGCTTGTTAACACATTGGTAACTGGGACCAAGAACCCCAGAGGAGAGGTTCTGACCCCTCCAGATTCAGATCTTAGCACTTCAGGGACCCAGCTGGGCACCTGAGCTGTGGGAGGGCAGATGACCGCAGAGGGCTAGGGCCTCTCACCCATTTTCACAGGTCTCTGTATATCAGCCGATGGAGGGCAAAGAGTGGGGGCAAAGGGTACAGCCTTCGCCAAGTGCCCAGCCCCGCTGCCTGACTCCTAGTTGTGTCTATAGGAACCGAGAGCCTAGGCTGTGCTCCTTGCAGTGTCTAGGGGCGTGACAGCCAGACGTATAAACGAGACAAGGAATCAGGCATGTCTCAAGTCAAAGAGGGGCAACAAGGGGCACCTCTGCATGAGCTCTGTCAGAGCCTGGGCCTTCTCTGAGAGGTGGGAGGCCATCTGGAAGGTGACTGCCTCTACATTTCTAGCAAACTACTCAAGGCTACAAGCCCACTAGTACCTCTGGCCTGCCACTAGTGCCAAGGAAGCCCAGGGCAAGAAGCCACACTCAGGGCCTAGGGAACAGTCCAGCCTTGGGACAGGGTCCAGACTGCAGGTGGAGGGCTTCCAGATGCCCCATGACACAGCTTGGCCACCTGCTCCTGCCAGGACAAAACACAGATGACTTAAGAAAGCCACTGGCTTGCAGCTGACCGCTGCTGAGTGGCAGCGGAGTCCTCTCCATGCTGTTAGAGAGCTTAGCTCTTCTAGACAGCAGGCGTACCAGGTGAGCCACGCTGGGCGGAAGCGTGCCCAGAGCAACCCTCTCAACACCACAGTCTGCCCCAGGTGCATCCTCAGTGCTGACCGGCCAGGCCTCCCCTCGGTCCCCTCAGCAGCTTCCCATGCTAGCTGCAGCTCTAGGGTACATCCCTGCTCTCCAACGCCCGCTGTCTGTCCTGTTGTGTGCTACACCACCACTCTCTCTGGGGATCATGAATCAGCAACTGCACGGAGCCTAACTCCAAGCTGTGGTCATTTCCAAGAGACTGTGTGTGCAGTCAGACTACATGCCATGAACAGTCGTTGCTTCATTCATGTTCCCCCAAAGGAAGACCCTGTGCACCCCAGCTGGTCCCAGGGCTTGAGGCTGCCTTACAACAAGCCTGCAGTAAGGACTTCTTAGAAGGTGGGCTGATCACTCTAGTCTTACAGGATTAATGCAGCTCCTTTTCCACCCAAGGCCCAGCAACTTCCTCCGGGGCAGGCCAGGTTCCTGCTGAGCTGCCAGTACCTAGGCATCCCCTGCTAGAAGAGAAGGGTTCCCAGCTCCAGCCTTGCTCGCCACCTGCCTCCTAACAGAGGAAGAGGTGGGCAGGAAGCAGAGCTGACCTCTGGGATTGGCCAGTTTTTCCCAAGGACTAAGCGTCCCTTAGACAGGCAGCAGAGGCCTGCAGAGGACTTTTCCTTCCCTTCCCTGGGCCCCAGGAAAAGCAGGCAGGAAGAAGGGCCTCAGCAGCTGGCATGTAGTGCAGGGCTGGCCAGACAAGGAAGTCCCTGGGGTTGCAGCTATCAGCCAGAGTCCAGGCTCCAGGAAGGAAGGAAGGGCAACTCTGACCACCGGTGAGATAAGAAGGGGACGGCTTAGCACAATGGGCTCCCACAAGGCTGAGAGGCCCTCAGTCAGATTTTGCCCAGACCTGGCTTTCTTCTGTTCACACAGCCCATGTAAATATTTGCTGCTGTTTATATCTGTGGTCTTCAGAGTCCCCTTTGAGGCCCTTTCCTATAATCCACGGGTCTATGTGGCCTGGACCAGAGACCTTAAACCCAGAGACCTCGGGTCTATTCAATGAGAACCATGTGCATTGTTCTCTCTCGTGCAATCCCAGGATGGCCCCTCAGGAAAAATACCATCCTCTTGATCCTAGCCTGGAACAGGGTCACTTACGGGGGCCGGTCGTGGGTGAGGCCATTCTGTCGCTGAGTGTTGATTGGTGGAAGGACAGGTTTACTGTTGATCTCGAGTCCTCGCCTCAGGGTCTCCCGGATCTGCTCTGTGTCTGCAATTATATCACAAGGTTGCCTAATGGCTCTTTGGGCTCCTGGCAAACCCTCTCCCCAGCCTGTTCTAGAGCCCAGTACAGCAGTATATTGGTGAAAGGCTGGGCATGGGGTGCACACCAGCACGCCTAGCTAGGTGGCTGAAATAGGAGTTTGACAGGTTTGAGACCAGCCTGGGCGACACACAAGACACTGCTCCCAAATAAAGAAAGAAGCAAAAGGTGGGCTGTACCAGTGGGGAAGAGATGACCACCAACTCCGCTGTGTGACCTGTTATTACACAACAAATTACCTTTACAGTAATTTTAAAAAGTGCCAGGCAAGAAATTAGAAGCCAGCCTATGCCACAGAGAGTGAGCTCATCTGAAAAATAAATAAACGATAAGTAAAGCAGCAATGATGACTGAAGCTGTGGGTAGGACTGTCAGCCTCTCCTTGTTACTCCTTTGTCAAAAGCAACTGGATGTGAACCCTCGACTCCTGCAGGCTTGGCAGGAACGAGCAGGAAGGAAAAGAAGGGATCAGATGTTTGCACTAGGAGTTTAATTGTTGTTTCAGAAGCCTTTTATAGAGTTCTCACACATGGCACAGTGCACAGGTACAGCTCCACGGCCCAGCCTTTGCTTAGCTTTCTCCCCCAGCACCAGAAAGCAAGCCAGGGAGGCAGTGCTTCTGGAAACCTAACGCTCTGGAAGTCAGAAGCAGGAGGATCAGGAACTCAAGGCCATTCTTGGCTATACAGTAAGTTGAAGGCCAGCCTTGGCTACATAAGACCCTGGCTCAAAAGCAAACAAGTCAGGTATTTTATTCAGGGCCGAGGGCATCTTAGTCTTCATTAAGCATGAAAAGACAGAAGAACTGAGAAAGGAAGGAGACAGAAAGCCTCAAACATACATGTATGTAAATGGCCCATTTTCCTTTGCCTTTCCTTTCCTCAGCCAGGGACAGCCTTAGCAAAAAAGCCACAAGTATTTTTGTAGCCAAGACCAGCATGGGGAGCGTCCAACAGGACAGCCACATCCTCCTTCTCCAAGACCTTACCCGGAAGGCAGTGGGAGCAGGGTGCCCTGCCACAGCCTCTAGAACTGCAGTGGGGGAGGGGGGCTCACACTTCGCCCACTCTCATCAAAAGCCAGGGAGGCCCAAGGAGAGAGACCCTCAGGCCTGGCATGGCCTTTGGGCCAGAGCTGGTGGACATCTGCTGTCTTGTCTTTGGGCGGATGGACTGTGGACTTTTCCTGTTAACTGCTCTGTTCCATGGCTCCCACTCATGACCTCAGATTCCAAGGAGCAGAGTGCACACAGCAGTTCCCACTGGTGTCTGAAGCACACACGGGAAATAGCTACAAACAGGCTTGTGTAGTTCACCCATACTGGGAAAACTCATTTGTCAGAAAATAAACTGGAGTGCGTTGTCAGTTAGAGACTGGTCTTCGGGGGGCCTGAAAGGCAAGGGGGGAGGGCAGGGAGGGCCCCAACCTTTGCCGGAAAGCCTCCGGGGCTGCGTGCCAATGCAGATGCTCCGGCTGTCCTCATCGTCCTCGGGAGGCCGGCTCAGGTCGTCCCAGGCACACTTGGCACTGACCCCACTCAGGTTAGAACCATCTGTCTCAATGCCTTTGTCAACTCTCTCCTGCTTGAAAAGAACCAAAGAGTCAGAGTTCCTTCAGAGAACTGGTGGCCTGGGGTCATCACCAGCCAGCCCCCATGCTTCCAGCATCAGCTCTGTGGGTGCTGAGCGTGGACAGCTGCTGAAAGATTGGGGCCTCTTCGACCTGTTCTCTGGCTATGTGCAGGTGGCTGCTGCCAGCCACTGGACTCCTCTGGGAAAAGGAGTGGAGGGATGAACATGCCGCAGAAGCTTCCAGAATTCCCATCAACCTCCAGCACAATGGCCTCTGTGCCTCTTTTAGCTGTCTTACCCTCTAGCCCCCAGAGCTGATGTAGCAAAGCCAAGATCTATTCTTATAGGAAAGGTATTAAGCCTTCTCCTCTTCCTGATCCCCTAACAATGACCAACCCTACCCCACCCCTCTACCTCCCCCCTACAGGAGAGGTAGCATGTGAGCCTGCCCGGACTTGGGAACCCATATCTGCAGTTCCTCATTATAACAGCTAGAGGGGGCCATCACTCCAGAGCAGCAGCGCTCTCTGTCCATAGGTGCCAGCCAACTTTGGCAAAGGGCTCTGGATGGGGTTCTTCTCCATTTTCTAGGCTGAAATGGGGAGTCTGGAGGGCAGTGACCGTTTCACACTCCCCCAGAGGCCCTGCCTTTGTGTAGACATTGGCTCTGCTCAGTCTAAACTTTCTCCAAATGGCCTCAAGGAAGAGTTGTACTCAAAACATCCCTGGATTTTCTGGTAAAACATAGTTTTGTGGTGCTGGGCCTTGGATCAAAGGTCATCTGGAAAACTCTAGCAGCCTTGCCCATAAACAGCCATGTAGGCCAAGTAACCTCCTGTGAGGCACCTCAAAGGCCGGCACTTCCCGGTGCCAGGCGGTCCCTTTCCAGGGCTCCCAAACAAGGGCATTGTTCTTATGCCTCGGTCACAGGTGGCCTCCTACCCATAAGTCACCCTTTCTTCTCTCTTCCGGTGCTGTCACTGGCCTGAGTGCGCTGGCAGCAGGCAGGCAGCTTTAGGTGACTCTAGGCAGGAGCGGGGCTGGGCAGGCTGGATCTGCTGGGGAAGAACCTGAGTCTTCCTGCCAGGGGTGCCCTGAGACCTCAGTGAGGCAGAGCTGGGGACAGCCGGTCATGGCCCCACTAGTCCAGACCACTTATTTTCAATGTAAAAAGGAAGAGTTAAGCCCCATAGAAGTGGCAGCTGTGGTAATCCCAGCTACTCAAGAGCTGAGGCAGGAGAATAGTAAATTTAAGACCAGCTTGGAGCGCAGAGTGAATTCAAGGCTAGCTGAGCCACTTAGTAACAATCTGTCTCAAAAAGTAAAAAGTGGGTTGGGCTTGGGATCCAGGGCAGTGGTGGGGTTCTTACCTCTGGTTCCTGAGACCCTACATTGAGCACCCAGTATCAGAAGGAAGTAGTGAAAAGGCCTCCTGTCTAGGCACACAGCTGGTCAGCAGTAAACTAAGATCAAAGGAATCTGAACCAGCTCTCAAAGGAGCTAACAGCAAAAAGCCCCAGAAAGGTGTGAGCAAGCAGTGTTCTCACTTGGTACATGGAGCCCTTGGGAAAGCAGGCTGTATTTTCTCCCATCGGCTTCTTGCTTGATGGCAAAGGCCATCGGTGCTATGGGTCCTGCTGCTGGGGTCTCAGAGAGCCTCAGGCTCCAGAGGAGAATAGCCCTCAGCATGCAGGAGAAGGCCAGCTTACCCTACCAATGCAATGGACCAAGTCCTTTCTGAGTACTTGGCATTCAAGACAGGGCCAAACAAGAGCCTGCAGTGCCCCATGCTGGATCCCAGTATGGTTGCGGAACAAAGGGGTAGGGAATGGAGCCTTAGTGGCTTCCGGTTCTTGCATAAGCAGAAGCTATACAGAACGCAAGTTCAAAGTAGAGATAACAAAAGACCCCGGCAGCAGCGTGGACACTTCGGTGTTAGAGGTACCGGGAAATGGAGGAACCTCATCTGTGAAGGTCAGCAGCAAAGAACCTGTAGGTAGGTCTACAAGCCACACGTCCCCCGTCACCTCTCCCCTGCTGTACGACTTGGAATGCCTAGTTGCTGCCTGTGGCCTGCCAGAGCCTTATGTTCCAAGATGGCTGGGACCTGACTCTGGTGGTAAGGTGAGCAGGAGCCAACACAAGTGTCTGCAGCTTCTGCCCCTCCCAACACACGAGAAAGGCAGCCATGCTCTGTGGCTTCCAATATTCATCTGGGTGCCAAATCTTCTAAAACATCAAAGGTGACACTGACACTGTCCAGGCAGCCACAGTGGGGTGAGCTGCAGACGGGTGAGCTCTAAAGACTCCTTCACACATCAGAGTGCCAACCTACCTGGGTGGGGTTGAGAAGTGTGTTAGGAGGAGTGACAGTACCATTAGGCCAATCAGCACTCACCCTGCAGCTGGACTGTGGGGTCAACATAGCCTGTGTCTGATACAGGGAGGGTGGCTCCCTGAAAACCTATTAGGAAGGGGGAGTAGGGAAAGGAATTCGGGCAAGAAGCAGTATTCGCTGCGACTAACTTCCTTCGTTGTAGGTGATCTAATTTTAAGTTGATATATAATTTACATACAATAAAATCCATTCTTTTTAAATGCACACATCCATGTGTCTGAGGCTTGCTTTTCTGGGCTGAAATCTCTGTTGTCTTATATGAGCTGCAGAATTCAGGGGCCAAGTTCCAAATCATGCCGTATTCCTACTGGCTCATACAGAGCGCCTCCATTTTCTTGGAATGAAAGCCAGTGTTATGGAAGAGTGTACTAGCAAGGTTTTCCTCACTCAAGACATACTTGCAGGTGTGGATCGATCTCAAATATGGTTTCTCCCCTCCGCATGTCAGTTATCAGCCAGGGACCGCCAGCACTGTGGACAAGGAGAGACGGTGGTAACTGAGAGTCCGGACTGATCATCACCCAACAGCCTGTCTGTTTACTGCCCCAGGCCCAGAACATGTACAGGTGGCAGTGTTAGTGGTCAGGGACCAGAGGAATGGGTGCCCCAAACAGCAAAGCAAGGACCTACAGGGATGGGGGGAGGACAACCACCCCAAGCCAGGGACCCAGGCCTCCACCTGTGGGACATGTACTCACACGGGCACAGTCCTCAGCAGTTCCAGGATGCCCTGCCCATTCCACTGCTGGGCTGAGTGTAGCTCTTCAGTGCAGACGCCAACAATCTGCAGCCCAGGACAAGACGCTGTCATGTTTTAACGGCCATGCCTCCTAGGTATGTCCAGCAACCTGGGCTCTCTCAGGGGCAACTCAAGTAGCGGGCACACAGGTAGGGTCTGTTTCTAAGCTGGTGTTCCCAAAATGTGATGGCTGCTCCCTTAGGAGGTGCTCTGCCCAGCAGGGAAGTGCCTGAGTCCACAGACAGGCTCGAGGCCTAACGAGGTATCTAGTGGCACAGAGTCTAGCTCTTGGCTACAGAAGAAACAAAGGACAGCTTGAGCCACGGCAGGGTAGGTCCTCCCTCCGGCCAGGTATTTAGAGGCAGGGGTGGTCAGACAGCTGTTCCTAAGATAGCTGCACCTTTGTGTAACTCTCTAGGACACCAGCTGAACCTTCACCTAGTCCTCATTATAACTGAGCAAGCACAGGCAGCAGCCGGGAGTCACACCCACTGGGGAAATATGAGGTAAGCCTGGAGCCAGCTTTCCACTGGGAAGTACCTCCTACCCCTGCCATTGCAGAGGGTGAAGTCAGACCATGTGAATCCACACAGACCATCACAGGGAAGAGAAGTCAGAGGAGCCCCCTGCCCCATCGCTTTCTCTCTGTGCTCCCTCTGTTCTGGATTTTCCCACAGGGATGAAATGTCTGAAACCTCTGATGGCACCTCACCTGGAGGAAAGTAACCACCCCAAAGGGTGTCTGCACAGGCTGCATCTGTGGGTCCTCCGTCAGCAGCATGTGCTGAATTCTTGACTCACTGTTATCCAAAGGGCTGTGCCAAGACACGTGGTCCCCGCTACAGAAGGTGTTCTCTGCGGAAAGACAGGAGGATCCTCAGCATTTGGATCCAGGCCTGGAACCTTCCCTGAGATCTCAGAAGCCAAGGCAGGAAGGCTCCGAGGCCTCCTAGTGGGCCTGACACACCCACTCCCATACAAGCAAGAATTGTGGCTACTCCTTAAACTCCAAATGCTCCTGGATGGCCTGACGTGTTTGACTTCACTGGAAAAGGACCGACTACTGGTGAGCATGCTCATTTGGCCCAGGAAAGCCAAAGACTTCTAGCATCCTCTGTGCTTCTCCAGTACCTTTCCATGTAGGGGAAGGGCATGGTCAAGTAGGCCAAGAATAAGGTGCTTTCCAGAGGGGCCCAATGGACCACGGCGAGCAGGGAGGCTGGGAACAGTGGGAATCCTTGGAAAAACAATCCGGATTTCTGTGCTGGTGAATCAGCACAGAAAGGGAACACTCAGAGAGCCTTGAAGATCTGCTGCCAGTTCCCCAGTTTCCCACGGGCAGATCTGGGTATTTCTAAGGAACACTGGAGACTTCGAGTAAATGGAGGTCAGGATAGTGCCTTGCACACCTCAGCAGACTGCACGGACTTGAGGGGTGCCTGCCTCCGTGAGAACACAGTGACCCCAGCCGCAGTGCTGTGCTTCACAAAGGCCTATTACTTAAAAGAACGTTCCAGAAGAGGTGGCACATGCATGTACTCCTAGCAATCAGGAGTTTATGGCAAAAGGACGAAGTTGAGGCCAGCCTGGGCTACCTGGAAACACTCTCAAAAAATAAAAACAGAAAAACAAACAGAACATGCTTAAGGCAACATAGCCGTAAGGGAAAACACCCATGTAGTACCACCCTGGCTCGTGAGTACTCATAAGTGTGCTGCATTTGCCAGTGCACTGCACCCACAGATCCCGAGGCTGGCCTCCACTTCCCTTGGAGCTAAGGATGAGTGTGAACTTCAGAGCCTCCTGCTTTCCCCTCCAGGTGCTGAGACTGCAGACATGTTCCACCGTACCAGCTATTGGTTCCTTTTAAAGTGTGGGTGAGCGCTTTGACTGCATGTGTGTCTGGGTTCCCCTTAGGTGCTTGGAGCCGGAGGAGGCCAGAGAGGACGTCAGGTCCTCTGGAACTGGGTTTTAGACATCTGTGGGCTGCCATGTGAATGCTGGGACTCAAACCTGGGTCCTCTAAGAGCATCCAGAGCTTTTAACCACTAAGCCATTTCTCCAGCCCGCACCACACCCAGTTTCAGGTGGTGCTGGGGACAGATCCCAGGGTGCTGTGCATGCTGGGCAAGCACTCTACCAAATGGGCTTCGTCCCTAGCTCCCCTCCATTTTTTATTCTTTGAACATATATGGAAGTACACCGTTTCCACACTTCGCTCATCTACATATCTTAGAGCTCATTTCACATCTGCTCGCAGAGAAGCTCCTTTGCTAAATGTCTGTGTCACATGTCAAGGCAGAACACATCACACATGCGTGCACGCATGCACACACAAGCCTAAGCGGGAGAGCTGCTGCCCTCTCTTGTCTTCATTGTCTTGTCTTGATCTCAACTTTAATTTCTTCCGGTGTCACCTAATATCACCCAACCATCTTTCCCAGCCAGACACAGGCTAGGGGAGCTGTGCGTACTTCAGCAGTGTTCACTCGGGGGAGGGGCTGCTCCTCCAGGACACCCAAAGAGTAAAGTGGTGGCGGAGGAGGCAGAGCGAGTGAGAAACCTTCAAGTTTCTAGACTCCTGCTTGGAAACTCCTGAACCCCTCTGGTCACCGCCATGTCTATAATCAGCTTGCTGGCGGTAAGAAACAACTCGAGATACTGACCTAATAATTAAAGACCCCCAGCAAACACCCTACCTTCAATCTAGACCCCTCTGACACCAGACACTTATTAGAAAATTAATGATTCTTCACAAGTCTTTCCAAAAATTAAAAAGAAACACTTCTCAATTCACTAGATGATGCCAATACTAACTATCCTCATGCCAAGACCAGACAAAAGATTTTAAGAAAATGGAAAAAAGGAGACCATAAACCAATATCATTTACATATCAAAAAAAGTCCCAACAAAATACTAGCAACATATAAAAGAGGTTATATACAAAGACCATGTGGAATTTATCCCAGAAATCCAAGCTTGATTAATTTAAAAATCAATATAACAGGGCTGAGGAGGTAGGTCATTTGGGAGAGTGTGTGCCTTGCGCGCCTGAGGCCCTGGGTTTGATCCTCAGCACCGACCAGGTGTGGCGTTAGACATCTGTAATCCCAGCACAAGGGAAGCGAAGGCGAAAAAACAGAAATTCAAGGGGGTGAAATGGCTCAGAACCCACAGTGGAAGGAGAGACCTGACCCCTCTGACCTCCACGTATGTGCCATGGCGCATGCAGGTGTGCACACACACACACACACACACACACACAGAGACACACACACAGAGACACACACACACACACACACACACGCACAACACATTATGTACAAAATAATAAAAACTGAAAGAAGGAAAGAAGAATCAGTCACATAGTGAGTCTGATTCGAGCTTGGGCTACACAGGATTCTGTCTTATAGGAATAGAATAAAGATTAACAAAACGAAAAACAGGACAAAACAACACTGTTGTCTCCGAGATATGGGAAAATATTTCATAAAATCCAATACCTTTTCATGAGTAAACAAAGCAAAACACTGCAACTAGGAATAAACGGAGCTTTCTCATTCTGATAAAGGACATCTAAAACCACAGCTGACCCTGTACTCAACGGTAACTGGATGACTCACTTTCCTCTTCCATCAGAAGCAAGACAGATGTCTATTCCCAGCCTTCTATTCACTATTGCAGTAGAGGCTCCCCGTAAGAAGACTGGACACAGAAAGAGATAAAACTCCCCAGACTCGAAAGGAAGACGTAAACTGCCTCCGTTCACAGGTGACATGGGCTTGCAAGGGAGCATCTTAGGCATGCACTGAAAACTATTGGAACTACTACATTTATAAAGGTTGCAGGGTGCACAAGCAATGTGCAAAATCATTTTTTCTAGGGACTAGGAATAAACAAACTGAAAATGAAAAGACTAAATTTAATAAAAACAGTTTCTTACAATAGCATCGAAAAGAATACTACTTGGAATATATTAAGAGGAGAATAGGAACGTGAACTCTGAAAACTTCAAACACCGTTGAAGGGAGCCACACGAGTGAAAGGCCATCAGAAGACAACACTGCTGAGAGCAGCGGTCCCCAAACTATCTACAGTCGGGGCGACCTCTCTGAGAACGTCAGATGTCTTTCTGTGAGAGATGCAACATTCTGATAAAACTCATATGGAAATTCAAGAGATCACGAATAGCCAAAACCAAATTTTGAAACAAAATCAGGTGGGTGTCGTCTCTCACGCCTGTTACATACATTCAAACACAGAGGGCTGGGAGTTGACTAGCCTGAGCTACGTAGTAAAACTGTCTCAAAAACCAAGGGCTAGCTGGGTGTGTGGTGGTGCACACCTTTAGTCCCAGCACTTGGGAGGCAAAGGCATGTGGATCTCTAGTTTAAGGCTAACCTGGTCTACACAGTGACATCCAGGCCAGCCAGGGAAAAATAGTGGAACCCTGTCTAAAAGAAAAGAAAATAAATAAGCCAATTATGCTAATTTTAATTATAAAAAACAAAACAAAAACAAGAAAAGCAAAGAAACAAAACCCAAGGACTGGGATAAAGCTCGGGGATGGAGCACTTGGGTGTGGAGAGATGGCTCAGCAGTTAGAGCTCTCTTGCAGGGGGTGGAGTTTTGGTTCCCAGCACCCACATGGCGGCTCACAACCATCCATAATTCCAGTTCCAGGGGACCCGAAGCACCAGGAATGCATGTGGTACATACACAGACATAGATGCAGGCAAAGCACTCACACATAAGGTAAAAACAAGACAAAAACAAAGTATTTTCCAAGTATAAACAAGTTCTGAGCTCAACCCCAGGGCCTGAAAACCAATCAATAAATAGTAAGAAAAGAAGCCAGGCGATGGTGGTATGGATTTTTAATCCCAGCATGGGAGTCAGAGGCAGACGGATCTCTGTAAGTTCGAGGCAAGCCTGGTCTACAGAGTGACAGCCAGAGTTACAACAGAGAAACCCCCCCCCAAAAAAAAAGAAAAGAAAAGAGAGAGAGAGAGAAAGAGAGAGAACACAGCTGAAAGACTTAATCTCCAGTTTTATTGTTTTGTTGTCTATCTTTGAAGGGCCTGAACACACACCAGGTTAGTTCTCTCCCAGTGAGCTGTGCCTCAGCTTGCCACAGAGCTACAGCAGGCAGTGAGTGCAGTCCTGGCACAAGGAGAGGTGTCTAATCAGTGCCACACAACTGGAGTGCAGAAATAAAACTGCACACTTACGCCATTAATTCTGACAATGGTGCCAAGGCAACTCAAGTGGGGGGGGGTTCAGCAAATGGTGCCGAAACAACAGGCTATCCAGATTGAAAGGACTCAGATTGGATCTCTTCCTTATACCATAAACAATAATTCACTCAGAATGGACCACAGACCTAACCATGATAGTTAAAACTGCAAAACACTTAGAAGGAAACAAGGAAGTGTCAGATCAGGCGATGGTTTCCTGGATGCAATGCCAAGAGCTCAAGCAACAATGGATAGACAGATTGATCTTCATCAAAATTAAAGCCATTTTGTGCTGTAGACATCACCATCAAGAAAGAAAAAAGAAATGCAAATCAAAACCACGCCCACTTTACACCCATTAGAATGGTAATTATAAACACCAACAAGAACAAACCCAGAAAATAACAAGCACTGGTGTCTGATGTGGAGAAATTAGAGCCCTTGGACCCTACTGGTGGCGATGGCAAACGGTACAGCTGCTGTGGAAACAGTGTGGCAGGTCCTCAAAACTAAAAATCAGAAGTATCATATGCTCCAGCAAATTCCATTTGGGGTGCACACTCAAAAGAACCAAAAGCCGGGACTTGACAGACTGTGCCAATGTTCACAGCAGCGCTGTGCACGCTAGCAAAGGGGAAGTCTGTAAACTAACGAGCTAGCAAACGTGTAATTTATATAAAATGGAATACCACCTAGCCTTAAAAGGATGGACATTCTAACCTATGCTACAACATGGAGGAACCCTGAAGACATTAAGTGAAACCCGACAGAGAAAGAGAAATGACTCATGACCCCACGGGCATGCGCTGTCCACCCGAGTAGCCATGTCTACAGAAGCTGTGTGGAATGACAAGTGAGGGACTGGTTTAATGGTCTAAAGTTCATTTTGGGGGATGAGAGGACTCGAGATGAGTGGTGGGAATGGCTTACAGCACTGTGGAGAGGCTTAACACTACTCAGCTGTTTTAAGATGGAAATTTTCATGTTAGTTATATTCAAACACAATTTTTAAAAAAGACAACCTACAGAATGGAGAAATACTGTCAAGCCAAAACCTTGTAAGCACTCATAAGATACAAAGCATATCGTTTCTAAAATATATAAAGAGCGCTTACAACTCAATAAGAGACAAATAATTCAATTAAAATTGGGCAAAAGATCTGAACAAATGTCTCTTCAAAGAAGAGACATGAACAGCCAATCAGCACATAAGAGACTCAACAGATTTAAAGGGGAAATTAAAGTCCAAACCGCAAGGAGCTACCACTGCTTTATACCCACTAAAATGGCTGGGTATTTAAAAGACAGCAGAGGCAGAACAGTAAGAATGTGGTCAAACTGGGGCTGGGATGACTCAGAGTGCCTGCTACACAAGCATGGAGAGATCTCTCTCAGAAGCCGGGCGTGGCGGCTGATGCCTGTAATCACAGCACTGGGGGGACAGAGGCGGGAATCCCAGTGCCTGCTGACCAGCCAAATCAAGCTAAAATGGTGAGCTCCGGGTTCAGTGAGAGACCCTGTCTCAAAACACAAGGAATGGCTAGAGAGATGGCTCAGCGCTTAAGAGCACTTGCTGTTCTTGCGGAGGACCCAGGTTCAGTTCCCACACAAACTGGGAAGCCTGAGGACCTAAGTTCGATCCCCAGGACCCACATGGTAGAAGGGAAGAACTGATTCTGCAGTAGCCCTCTGGACACATGCACTGTGGCACATGTACACACACACACACACGTGTGTAACTAAACACCACACTAAGTGAAAACACCTAGTCACAGATCGTGTATTTGCTATCTGATTCTACTGCCATAGGGCACTTGGATAGCTGGAATGGCTGAGCAAATGGAGATTGCCCAGAAAAAGTTCTGCGTGTATCTTCTTTGGGAGGTGTTGAAAACATTCTGGGATACGGGGGGAGGGGGGAGGTAGAAGAGACCAAGCCTCTGTCACATCTCCCAGGCTCAGGCCAGCCAGGCAGAGACCTGGCTCCTACTGACAGTGAACAGTATCTTATTACCCACAGTGGAGAAAGGGTCCTTGGGACTGCCAATCATGTGGCCTGTTAGGGAGGATGAGCACTCCCCAACTCTCACCATCAAGAGCTCTGCCTCAGCTGCGCCCTGTTCTGTTATTTATCTATATTTTCCCATGACACTAACATATTTTTTACCCAAACAAACTTTTTTAAAGTTTTTTTTTTTTTTAAATTTGAAGTGTTTGCCTGCATGCATATGCATGCACCATGTGTATGCTGTGCCCTAAGAGACCGGAAGAGGATGCTGGATGCCCTGGGACTGGGGTACAGATGGTTGCGAGTCTCTGCAAGAGCCGCCAGTGCTGTAACAGCTGAGCCAGTGCTCCAGCCCCTAAACAGACTTAATTTTGCTCAAACTTCCTTTTTATTCAGTGTTGGGACAGAACCCAGGACTTACACATTAGACATGTATGCTACTGCCAAACATTCCCGTGCCAAAAAATGTATTAAAAAACAAACAAACTAAACTTTGTATCATCACACTAAATGAGGAAAGCAAACTGAAAATCAGTGTTGCTTACCATTAAGTAAAACCTGACAGCTTTAAGACAGTACAATGAAAATAACTCACGTTCTATTGTTGCCACATGATTGAAAAATGGACACGAACATGGCTCACCATGCTGTAGAGGATTAAAGGGTCATACTAAACTAAGACAAAGTCAACAGGACTGAAGGACTCGGAAGGGAAGGAAATCTTCACTATGTGTTTCTGTCCCTGGCACAGTGGTGAACTTTGGAGTTTGAAGCCTCTGCCCCTTACTAGTTGTAACCTTAGGCAAACCACTCAGTCACAGTGTCTCAGCTTGTTTCCTGGTCTGTACTTAGCATGCCACTGCCATGTGCCATTATTTCTATGCTGGAATACCACAGATATTCTCTACCAACATGTAGTTGCCCAAAAAACAGGACAGCCACTGAGCCTGTAGTAATAGCAAGAGCCCAGTAGGTGGCGCCATTGTTCCTGATTTATGAAACAGATGGCCGGACCCTGCGGACTTGTCCTGCTGCTCAGATGTCTTGCTTAAACCACCACAAACCAAGCAAGGATTTAGGCTGGACCCAGGGAAAAGGTTGGACAGGTTTAAAGCTGTGACCTTTTATTAACCATTATTGACACTGATTTAAAAATAAATAGTTGCAAATTCAGACTTTAAATAAGAATGATCAAATAGCACTTTGTTCAGGCTTAATTTGGGAAGGAGCTTCATTTGGGAGTAATTAGGAAGTAACAAGGAGACCCTGAAGCAAAAGGGTCAGGCCATGTTGCTGCTCTAGGGTCAATACACTCCACCCGAGCATGTGTGTGGTCAAGACTGCAGAAGGTATTACTGAATTAAGAGGAGTCAAGCAAGCCTAACTTTGCACATAAATGTTTAGAGAGTTTGACACACTAACAGAACCTTCCAGCAACCAGCAGGATCTGCAGTGGCCAAAAAACAGTCTTTTCTAACAATGAAAGAGCCTTGGTCACAGTTTTCAAGCTAGGGACAAAGCCACAAAGGGCTCATTCTCGAGTCCAGCCTGGTCTTTATGCCCTGGACGGTTGGCCCTATTCTGTGGGCAGCCACCACAGGTCTCAACACTAGGCCTCAGAGCGGCCCCAGGAAGCCCTGACCCTTCAGAAGGGTTTTCAAATGCTAATAAAGCCGTGGTTGGAGGCCCAGCTGTCCAGCTAGGGGTTAGAGGGGCTCATTCCTTTTCTGGTTCCCTAAGTCTCCTTACCAAGAGAGACTGGAAATCCCTGGGTCAGGAGGCCTGTTCTGTAAAAGGCCACTCCTAGTGGGGGCTGGGAGTGGCTTTCCATCCCTTCCTTCCTGTGAGCCCTCAGGGTACATGAAAGACCCATCAGCCAGCAGTGCTCAGCCCTCCCAGCATGCTGTGCATTCAAGGTAGCAGAGCCCAAAGGAGGTTATAGTTAGTGCCATGGCCCGTGTGAAAGGACCCATGGATCCATACACATTGCTCAGTAACAACTCCCTGGTAAAACTCTGAGAGCGTGTGTGTTTATATCTGTGTGAATGTATGGTTGTATATGTGTGTGTGTGTATATATGTATGTTTGTGTATGTATTTGTGTATGTTTGTGTGTTTCTGTGTATATATATGTGTGTGTGTTTGTGTATATATGTTTGTATGTGTGTGTGTTTGTGTATATGTGTGTTTGTGTGTATGTATTGTATGTGTGTGTGTTTCTGTGTATATATATGTATGTGTTTGTGTATATGTGTGTGTGTATATATGTTTGTGTATATGTTTGTGTATGTTTGTGTATATGTGTGTTTGTGTGTATGCATGGTTGTATGTAAGTGTGTGTGCATGTGTACATGCTTTCCAGCCTCCTGTAGAATGGGTGTGGAGCCTCTCATGGGTGCCTTATATTGGCCCCCACCCCCCAGCTCCCCAGTGTTCAGCTTTAGTCACAGTGGTCTGAAGCCTGACTGGCCCGGATATAACAAATTAGCAAAGTCTAGGGAAATGGGCTGCAGGAAACAGCTATTGTTTGAGAAATAATTAGCTCTGCCTTTGAAACACTGAAAGAAGTGAATACATTCTCCAAGGGCTCCTGATTCATCCCAACCATAGGGATGATGGTCTGGCTGCCTCAGCCCATGTAAAAGCACAGTCCCACCGGTCTGTGTGAGAAGTAAAGCCGCACCCCACGCAGCCCTCAGAACCGAGGTGCTTAGCGTGTGGAAAGGGAGATGGTGTTCCTCTTGGGGGCTGTGTGGCTGAAGCAAATGCTCCTTTCTCCAGGGACTGTTCTGAGCAGGGAGGATGATCACAGGCTTTCTAGGACAGTAACAAAGTAAGATACAGTAGGAGGACCAACAAGCCTGATGAACCTACATGGTAGAAGAAAAAGAACACACACACGCAAGCACACACTAAGTGAAAAGAAAGCAGCTGAACTGTGCCAGGCATCAAGTCCTGGGTGCTTTAGAGGAGGAAAATGGAGGGAGGCCCGAGATGGACTGAAGACTCAAGCCTGGCAATTTTGAGGTCCAGCTCCTCATTGTACAGCAATCACAGTCTCTCAAGAGGTCTCATCTTTTCTTATTTGTTCCTACAGCGCCGTGCAGGGAACCGAACCCAGGGCCTTAGACACGTCAGCCGAGCACCATGCCACAGAGCTGTACTTCAGCTCATCTTTCTTTTGCTTTGGTGTTCACAAATCACAGTGGCAATCCATGCCAGTCCTAAGGACTCACTGATGGACTCTAGCCAGACATGATCCCAGACTGCTGAGTGGGGACGGGCCAGTTAGGATAAGTTCTATCTATCGAAGTGCCAGGATGAAGCCAAAACACATGGAGGGAACCTGGAAACAGCCAACTCCATCCTTCCATGGCCCAAGCTGCCACTGTGGCTGTTGGGGACGGCTCAATGGAGCTGGATCCAGAGAAGGTCTCCTTTGAAACCAGAAGAGAGCTCGCCACATGAGCTGCAGTCCACTTAGGGACAGACATACAGGTTGGGGCAAGCATCACAACTCCCCAGAGGCTGCTGAATCAACCAGGCCTGGCAGACGCAGTGCAGCAGACTAAAGCTCAAAGCCAATCCCCTTGTCTTTGCAGCCCAAATGTTCCTGATTGGGCCTCCTGACTGCTCCCACTGCATCTCTCCATAGGACCATCCCATTCTTGACAGCTCAGCAGGGGCGTTTTCCCCATTCTAAGCCATGCTGGGAGAGAAGTAGAATGCATATACCTAGTTTCCTGCCAGAAATAAAGCACCTACTAAGCTTTAAGAGGTCACAGACTGTATTTCTGCAGCCCTTAACACATCCAAACAGTGCTAACCCCATTTGGGGAAGCGGCTGACACAGCACTGATAATGAGGGCACCACACTGTGGTCCAGTGTCCTAAGACCCCCTCCTAGAGCGAGCCTCCACCTCCACCTCCACCTGATAGCACTTACCATCAAAAGAGGACAGCAGGCTGTCTTCCTGCTGAGGAGGATCAGTCTTACCCTTTCCCTGGGGGGATCAAGTACAGCTGTAAGGGAGCACTTCAACATGAGCCTGCCTGCCTCTGCCACCCCCCATCCCCCAGCGACAGCCAAGAGCTCCGTCCTTCAGCAAGGCTCACGTCAGAAACCAAGACAGCAGCTGAATGTGATGATGTGCACACATCACACAGGAGAAAATCAGAGTATGTTCTGGGTAATTAAGCCCCCCTTTAACACCTGACCCTCTTCCCCAGGGAGAGAAAAAGATGTGACGCTCCAAAGCTCTGAAGCTTGGATACAAACATGCATCCCCACTTTTCTGCACATGTGCACACAGCAGCCTGCTCAGGGCTCCCAAACACACTCCACCAGAGAAGGGCTAAGGCAGAGCCATGCTTTAAGAAATAAGAACAAAACGAGCAAACGGTGTGTGCATGTTTTCCTGTATGTGTGGTCAGTGGGCGTTTTTTATAGTTAAAAGGCCAAGTCCTTCATAGCTGAGCTGCTGCAGGTGGGAGCCAGTTGTAAAGTTCTTCCAACTTGGTCAAGTAGTAGAAGAAAAGAATTTCTTCCCCCAACTGCACTGGACCTTCTTTTGAAAATTCTGAAACTTGAAAGTTCATGTGAGTGTGGTTCCCAACTAGTTCTCCCTGATATTATTTGGCTAGATGTGGTTGCAAGACCCTAGAGGAGAAATGAATACACATATCATGTGATCAAGAGGGGTGGAGATGAAGAAGGGGTGTGAGCCTCTAACCCCAGCACCCAGGAGACAGATGCAGGAGGACTGAAATTTTTAAGACCCTTTTTCAAAAACAAAAGAAAAGAAAAGCAAGAAAAAATATACAGGGTATTCCTTCAAGGTTTTGCCTGGCATCAAACGGAGTTGGAAAAGACTAGAAATCTAAGCAAAGGAGACATAGAGCTGTTCCCCTAGGAATTTTTTCAAACACCTTTCACTCGATCAAAGCATGGCGATGCATATTTTAATCCAGGCGGTAGAGCTCTTGAGTTCGAGACCAGCCTGCTCTATATAATGAGTTCCAGTCCGGTCAAGATTACACAGTGAGACCCTGTCTCCAAAAACCAAAACAAAACAAAAACCTCTCACTCTCCAGCTTCCTTCCTCTTCCTCGAAGCCATAATCACATAGAGAGAGATTGACTATACAGAAAATTCCTTTCATAGTCAAAGAAGCTCAGCACACTGGAATTATGGATCACAGCAAGAGAGGCCTGTGCCCAAAGGCAGTCTCCAGGGCCAGCAGAGACAGACTGTGGGCCCCTGACCACCCCATGGGCCATGCAGGACATCTCATTCTCCCCTCTGCTGACAGAGTTCACAGATTCCACTAGCCACAGCCCATGGCTAATCCTAGTAAAACCCCACTGATTTCATCCACCAGATGTTTTGCCTGCCCATTAAAAATACAAGCCTTAGCACTGGAGAGATGGCTCAGTGGTTAAAAGCACCTGGCTACTCCTCCACAGGACCTGGGTTCAATTCCTAGCACTCATATCTGGAGGTTTTCATCTGTCTATAACTCCAGCTCTAGGAGGGCCTAGAGGCCTATGGTCTCTGGGGTCACCCCCACTCACATGCACACTCCCCTCCCATACAAAACTAAAAATAAGGTCAAAAGAAAGGAAGGAAGGAAGAAAGAGAAAAAGAAAGAAAAAAAGAAGAAAGCTGGGTTAGGCTGGGTGTGGTGGCACACATTTGTAACTCCAGCACTTAGAAGGCTGAAACAGGAGGATCGCACGTTCAGAGTCATCCTGGGATACATAGAATTTCAGATCAGCTTTGACTGCACAGAGACCATGTCAAAACAAATCAAGAAAACCCAAAAAATCAAATGCCGTGTGTCAGTCAGTACCCAAATCAGCCAAGTCCATACACAACTTGCCAAAACTTAACCAGGGCTGTTTCTGAGCTGGTGAATTCACTTACTGCCTCCTGAGATCTATCCACATTAGGAAATGTTTCCAGGCCCTGGTGAGTAGCTAATAATTTTCTAGTTAAATCCCATTAATGGGAGTGGGGGGGTACAAAGGAAAAGGTAAATCCTTTGCCATATGGCAAGACTGAAAATATTTTCAAGCACCTGCTGTGGGTCAGAACTCAGCACTCTGCCAGCCCTTCCTTTAAATAGGAATGCCCTCTTCACCCACTGCACAGCTCAGAGAGGCCATGTCCGTCTGAAGCAGCCCTTGTCTGGATCCACTCTAATTTGCCAACATGCTATATAGACAGTGGCACCTAGGAGGGGTCGCTGGGTCAGAGTTGGCACGCAAAGATGTGTGGGTAAAGACCAGATCCTAGCTGTCTGCTGCTGTTCCAGGTACTCTCAGATAACAGAAAGAGGAAAGATAAGCAATTCTACGTGACCTGACTGTGGGAAGAGCAGTAATGACTACTAGTGATAATATTTGGGTGCTTGGCCAGACTCCTTGTCAGGCTGAGGCTGAAGGAGGGAAGCAGGACTTGCCGAGATCCAGTCTGCTTAGCCTTTAGGTCTCCAACCTCGGTGAATCAAGCCAACTCTGAAGTCCCAAGACTCAGGAGACTCCTGTGACTTCTGTGGATTTTAAAGGTGACACGGCATCCTCCTTGGTGCCCCGGCTTCTGGCAGGGGAGAGTGCAGCGGCGGTCTCAGCCGGCATCGCTGAGACTCTGCATTCCTTCTTAACGGGCGGCTGGGCACAGCCACCCAACTGCAAAATGGCAGCCCACAAAACCTGCCAACACATTTTAGGAATTTGTCCCCAGCTACAGGGACAGAGCTGCAAGATGCATGCACACATTCCTTGTGCACTATTTAAATTGGTATGTGTGTGTGTGTGTTAGAGATAACCTTTCGAAAGTTCATCAGAGAGAGGTCAGCCATGCTACTTCATGAAAGATGACAGCACACACTGGCTGTCTCAAATACTGCTGTTTTTGTTTGTCTGTCAGGGTCTCTCTGTTGTAACTCTGGCTGTCCTAGAACTCACTCCGTAGACCAGGCTGGCTAACCCTAACCCTGCCTCTGCCTCCCGAGCGCTGGGATTAAAGGTGTGCACCACCACCGCCCACTGGCCCAGCTACTGTTACTGTTTTTACTAACTCCAAAGACTTCAAGCTGGACATCTTGGTGTACAGCTGTAATCCCAGCACTTACGAGGCTGAGGCAGGGGGATTGCTGTGAGTCTGAGACCAGCCTGGGCTCCATAGTGACTTTCAGGCCAGCTCAGCTACACAGTGCTACTTGTCTCAAAAACCATCAAAGATTTCCAAGATGACACTGGGTGTAGAAAGTATACCACACACAGTACTCAGTAAAACTGATCAGTTTCTGTACAAAGACACGCTTAGAGGACACAACCACATGGAGTGGCTGCCCCAGGGGCAGAGCGCCAGAAAGCGCTCTTTCACTTTCAAAGTTATACAGGCTTATCAGAAGGTTCAACAGCAGGAAGAACCTCCTAGCCTTCAGTCCCATTTCTCAGATAGGTCCGCTTTTTTTCTTCACATGTATTGATTTGTGTGTGGGAGGGAGGGAGAGGGAGAGAGAGCACACAGTGGCAGCTGGAAGACAACTGGCAGGAGATGCTCTCTCCTGTGGACCCTGAGCACCTCTCTCATCTTGCCAGCTACACTTCCTGCGAGGACGCACAATCAAATTCCCGCTTCTTTTTACCTTTTCTGGCCTGGGATGGAATTCAGGCCTTAATATATTTCCTTCCTTTTTCTTTACTTTTCGGTTTTTTGCGACAGTGTCTCTGTGTAGCCCGGACTGTCCTGGAACTACAAGGCTGGCCTCAATTCAGATCTGCCTGCCTCTACTGCCAAAGTGTTGGGATCAAAGGCGTATGTCACCACACCTGGTTCATATTTTTCTTTTTTAAAGGCAAAAATGTAACTCCAGTCTACCCATTGTTTCATGTTTCCAGTAATACCTGGATATTTTAGCAGTAGGAAAAACAATGATAAAGTTATGCTTGGGAAATTCAAGTGTAATTTAACTTAATTAAAGCGAGACAGACATTAACAAGTGTGTGAGCTGAGTGGGCCAGTGTGGAGAGGTAAAGGACAAAGGTTTCAGAGTTCAGATCTCCACACTGCTCAGTGTGAGAGGATTCAGATGCGACCAGCTGACAGCACCCCGTTCTCCCTCCTAAATCATCAAATCCAAACAAGGTCTGTTTGGAGGGAGGGAGGTCAGTGCTCAGGAGAGGCCATTGCCGGTCTCAGTGAAGCCCCTCAGGGCTGTGCTTCCACAGGGCAACCGGCAGGAAAAGGCCCCTGTAGCTGTTCGGAGTCCAGTGGCGGCACAGCGTTGGAAGCCTGGCTTTGGACTCCTGGGCTCAGAGGCTCCTGCTGCCTCAGCTGGGGACCAAGGTCAGCACTTGTGCCTCTAGCTCTCTTGAAAAGCCCGGCAGAGCCTTTTCTCCCCCCCTGGTTCTAGCTTCCTGGAAATGGCTCTGTGATGAGTCAGAAAAGTCTTGAACCTCATCAGAACTCTGCAGGGCCAGGCTCCTACCTGCCAGCAGGTCTACACCCCACCCCCAGGCAAGAAGACAGACTTGATTGGCCGTGGCGAACCACTTCCAGGGATTCCAGTCAGGGCTTTGTCAGGCCTTCAGGTACCAGTCATTTCCTACGGGGAGCTGGAGGAAAGGACAGGCCAGCAGCTGCCCCTTGGGTTGTTATTGTTTGTTTCCTAATAACAAATAACGTCTCTGTAGAAAATGTCGATATGGCAGGCAGTACAAGAAAGGAAGCAGCAGCAACCCCAGCCCCACCCACCACGCTATCAGTGCGTCTGTGACCACCCTCTTTCCGTCATCCCCACGTCCACGATAAAGACATGTATTAGCAGAATTGGGACACACTGACACACACAGTATTATGCTCTCTTTTTAAGAGTACTTCCCAGCTGGGTGTATGGTAGTACAGACTTACAACCCTAGTGTCCAGGAGGTGAAGCAGGAGGATCAAGAGCTCAGAGTCATCTTTGACAACACAGTGAGTTTGAGGCCAGCCTGGGTTACAAGAAGAC
This sequence comes from Cricetomys ansorgei, assembly GCA_026225945.1. Lineage (NCBI taxonomy): Eukaryota > Metazoa > Chordata > Mammalia > Rodentia > Nesomyidae > Cricetomys > Cricetomys ansorgei. The sequence continues at coordinate 13,617,801 of JAMJFZ010001258.1, forward strand.
CCTCTCTCTAAAAATCCAAATAAGCAACAAGCAAAACAAATCCCCACGAATATTATTATTGCCTCCACTTGTGACGCTAGGCAGTGCACCCAGAGTTTCCCATATCTAAAACTGAGTTCTCAGATGAAATAATCATGTACATGAGGAGATGTACGGTTCTGACCTAAGGTTCCATGCATTTCACCTGGTTGAACTGGGATTTGAACTCAGGAGGCCTGCCACTTGCCACTCAGGGGCCCTGAAACATTGTTCCAGGGTCTTGGCTAAACCCATGCTCATGATCATCAAATCAACCAACCCAAAACAAATTTAAATAAATAAATACACCTATCATGGGTGTATCATGAGTGTCAGAAATCTGATTCTATCACTGACTCTCCAGGTGAGCTCTCTTCTTGCCAGTGGCCTTCAGTGCCCCCTGCAGGGAGCATCCCTAAAATGCAGGGAACATAAACAAAGGAACTGCAGTCTTAAAGCTAGGGAGTAAGACACCACAGGAGACCAGAGATAAGAGACCCAGTCAAAGGGTCAATTACCCTACCTTAATGTAATAAAGGCTCATTATACTAAAGCTCTGGTTCACCAAGGTCTGCAAGTAGGTGACAGACCCCAGAAGCCAAAGGCATTTGCCCTAATCCCCACCTCAGCTCAGCATTCCCTCCCTCCCTGCACCAGGCTGCAAGGATCCCTCTCAGCTGGGACACAGACAGCAGCTAAGGCAATTCCATTCTCAGAGCCTCTGCAGTCTCACAGACTCTGGGCAGCCACCTCTGCACGTAGGTATTATTCAGATGTGAAAGACATTTTCCAAGTGAAAAGTTAGGCTTTTCAGTGAGCGGCCAGATACTAAGTATTTGTGGATTTCAGAGGCCATTAATTTTGTTTGTTTGTTTGTTTTCTGGAGTTTGGGGATCGAACCCAGGCCCTGACACATGTGAAACAAGTGCTCTACCGCTGAGCCACACCGGGTCCTCAACCATTTAAGTCTGCTGTTGCAGCGAGCAGCTGCACGGCAGGACAGTGGACGGAAGAGCTCTGGTGCAGCTTTCTTTACAAAGCAGGTGGCCATCAGGTTTGGCCCGAGGGCTGTACTTGCCAACCTCTGCTCTCAGTCTTCCCTAAAAATGCTTAGATTTATTAGCTAGGGCTAAACCACTTGGACTTTGGAGCACACGCTCATTTCTGAGGGACTGACCTGTTTTCCTTCTGTGGAGGAGGAATGCAATCTTTGAGCTATTAATCTAAAATCTTGGGAAAGTGTGGAGAAAGTGTTTTGACTTGCAGTTGGTCAGTATTACTAACAGATGAAAGGGGAAATATTTTACAGATCCATAGCAACCAGAAAAGAGGATAAATCAGCCAAAGGGAAAGAAAATGTCAGGAAAATAAAAAAGACTAGGAGGAAGAAAAATGATGCTAATATAAGCAGGCAGCTCCATTTGGCTTTGGTTAGCTGGCTGGGGCAACAAGGGCAGCTCATCCAAACCAGGAAGCAGAGGGCTCCAGCTCTCCTTGGTAAGATGGGGCATCTCCTTCCAGAACTTCACTTGAGGTATGGACAGTATCAGCATACAGCATGTGGAACATGAGAGAGAAGCAAGCAGGGAGGCTGGAGGCCTGTGGCAAGACATGTCATACCTGAGCTGACTTGGAGTTTACGCGGGGAGGGGGCGGGGGGATAATAACCCTGTGGATCCTGTGGTCTGCTGCCGAGCAAGAACCACGAGGACCGCAAGACCTAGAGGGGGGCTGCGAGCCTCAATGGTTAGAGCTAGTGATGGCTGGGCTTTAAACCTTCATGGCCTCAGCACCTTCTGGGGAAGAACCACTCTCAAAATGCCGGGAAGGGGCTGGAGAGACGGCTCAGTGGTTAGGAGCACTTGTGTCCCTCCAGAGGTCCTGGGTTTGGTTTCCAGCACCCACACAGCAGCTCACAACGGTCTGCGACCACAGTTCCAAAGATCTGACGCACCCTCCTGGCCTTCTAGGGTACTCAGCACACACGTGGTACACTTACAAACACACAGCAAAATGCCCGTACACAGAAAATAAGATGTTTTAAAAAATAATGAAAACACAGGCACCTCATCTTACTAAAAAGAACAAAGTTTTCATTCCCCAAGCTCCTCCTTTCCCTTCTCTCTCCTTAAAAGGCATCTGTGGCTTTCCACTGCCCTGAGAATCAAATCCAGACTGGGCCCTGACTTGCCTCAGGCCCTGCACTTTCCCGTCCAGGCTGCACCTCCAGCCATGCAGCCTGGGCCTTCCTCTCCCCCTCAGCTGGCTAACGAAGGCTCTTTCCCTCCTCCAGGGGCTCACACATGTTGTTTCCCTCTGCCAAAATGTCTTTCTCATCCTTCTTGCCTCCAATGTGTCCTTTGCCGACCCTGTGATCCAGAATGTGCCGCCACTTTAACGTTTCTGGAGTTCTTCGATCCTCCCCTGGGTGAGCTACAGAATCCACCTCTCATTTGGTTCACCTTCCAGTGGCTGTCTCCATCTTTGGACAGTCTCCTGTCTTTCTCTTCAGCTTCCTCTGCATCTGCAGAGCGCCCAGTGTGCAAAAGGGGGAAATGCTCACTTACAGCAGCTCTCCCACCTTTGGACCCTTGGAGGCTCAAGAGGCCACAGCAGGCAAAGCCGGGCTCATCAGACTGTCTGTGGAGGCGCTTGCCTGAAGCAACTGAGCCTCAGAGGACTCCTAAGACCATTTCTGTCTGAGTTTAAAAATGAACAACTATTTATTCTACTTATGTGCTTGTTTTTAACTTTTTAGACAGGGTCTCATGTAGCCCAGGCTGGCTCGGAACTCATTATGTAACTAAGGATTATCTTAAACTCCTGATTCTCCTGCCCCCACCTCTGAAGTGCTGAGATTACAGGTATGTGCCTGCCACACCCTGGCTGTTACAATTCCTTTTATAAACAGAGAAACATTTAAATCACCAACTCTGTGGTGCTGATTGTCAGTACCACAGTTCAACTGGTCCATTGGTCCCATTTGGCAGCTCAGGAAAAGGTCCTTGCCATTGTCTCCCTGTTTTAAGTCTGAGCTGTCATGAGGTTGCCATTAAATATCAGCAGGCAAAGGCACTCAAACTTCCCCGGTGTCAATTACAAGATGGGGACTAGGTTTTTCCTGAAAACTCAAGTGAAACTGGCCTGGAATTTATAGTTAAGATCCACCAATAGCTGAACTGAGAGCTGGAATTCTAAAAGCACAGCTCAGGAATCAAGGAATCAAGTCCTGAGGATTGGGGGGAGGGGGGGCTTCCTCCTAACAAAAACCCAGAGGGCAAGATAAGAAGAGTTGCCACTGGCTGTCTGAGAAGAAAGAATAAGCTGATCGAAAATTTAAAAGGGAGCCGGGCGGTGGTGGCACACACCTTTAATACCAGCACTCGGGAGGCAGAGGCAGGTGGATTTTTGTGAGTTCGAGGCCAGCCTGGTCTACAGAGTAAGTTCCAGAATAGTCAGAGTTACAAGAGAGAAACTCTGCCTTGAAACAAACAAAAAAAAAAAAACAATTAAAAAGTGAACAGGAAGGAAGAAGGCTGCAAAGAAGGGAAGACAGACATTGAAACGTCTTCCCGTGAGAACTGATGAATTTACCACAAAACCTTCCAAAACATTGCCAGGGGCTAGATTTGGTTCTAAATTTGCAGGAGCAGATGAAATGACAGCTGCTTTGTCCTACAAACTGGAACATTCTCTTTTGTCATGATACTTTTGCACTGTCCCAGGTCCTGACCAGTAGGTAAGGTCCTGTTGACTCCAGGAGTGGCAGATACTGTTCTGTCCATCTGGTGGCTGTTCCCTGCTGCCGTATTCTCTCTGGGTTACTATAGCAAAGTACCTGAGGCTGAATAACCCATAACGCAAAGAAGTTTTTAGGCTCATGGTGTGGTAGCTGGAGATTCCAAACAGTATGGTGCTATGATTCTGGTGAGAGACCTCCGGAAAGTGAAATTCCCCCCTTGGACATGTGTTTGAATACTTACTCCCCACATGGTAGCAATGGGACAGTGGGAACAGGTCTGTAAGGTTATGCCAGCTGCTGATTCTAGCCTAGAGTTAGTTCCTGTGAACTGTGAACTTCCTGTGTTCTCGCTACATCTTCCTCACATCTTCCTCGCAATTTAAATCTCTGTGAAACCGTGAGCCAAAACAGACCCTTCCTCTGGAAGTTGCTTCTCTTGGGCATTTTGTCACAGCAACAAGAAGAGTGACGTATACAATGGTAAAGAAGCAGGAAGGAACTGTCATGAGCAGAAGAGACTGGCGCGTGGCCAGCCTTGCTTTGTAACAGCTTGCTCTCTTACCAGACAGCATGGAAGGTTCCAGTCCCTCCATGCTGCTACATTACGGACCTGTCTTAAAAACAAAAAGAAATGTTGGTCATACTGCTTATAGACTCTGAGCTGCAATGAACCCTGGCCACCGTCCCCGGAGTAGGAGACAGCACGTTTAAAATGGGAAGTGCTGAGGGAGGAGAGCAGAAGCCAAACAGGTCCTCTCCCAGGTGATTCTGGTCAAGGTGTCCTCGTGGGGTTCTCTAGCCAGAGAGCCCTCTCCCACTTGTCAGGACACCCCATAAGATGCAAGAAGACAAACAAAAGGTACCTGCTCCAACTAGACCTCTCCTAATGACTGACTTCGAGGCGTGACTGCAAACCTCCATGACGGAGGTAAGAGATGTCTCTACTGCCCCATTAACAACCAATTTTGCCAGTCAGAGCCACGCCTACTCTTTCTCTGCCAATAGTTACCCTTGGTGTGGTGGAACACTTGAACCTATATCCAGACACTGTGAAGCCGTGTGCTCTGCACAGTGAGTATTTCTGTAACGATAGGAGAGCTGCCTGGGAAGGGTGCTTCCCAGCTGGCTTCTCTCTGTAAGACTTGCTTCCTGCACCCATTCACAGTTTCCTGCTAAAACAATAGACGGAGTCTTCTAAATTCTCACGTGAAAGCCGTTTGTTTATGATATTGCAGATGGAGACCCTCATCACCTTTGCAGCCTCCTGCAGTCAGAACCCAAGGAAGACCCTGGATTCCCCAGGTTTGATTTTAGCCATTTCGGGGACAAGTCGACAGGCAGAGGTTGCGAGGGGTGAGGTTCTATCCACTAATGTAAATAAGGCCTTTGTGTCAGTAGGGTGGAGCTTTCAATCAGTAAATTACCTGGAGGTCATGTGCTCTGGGTCAGTCTATCAGAGGCGAGACCCTCTGCCTAGGCCTTTCAGGTTTGCATCTCAGAGAATTCTCTCCGTTCTATTTGAACCTACCATCTACATCTATTTCCATTTACACTTTTGGCTTAAAGGACCTCCTTCTCACTTCCTGCATTTGGACTTAAGAGTGAGGGGGACCTTATATGTAGACCCTGGTGCTGTACCCGGACCACTGCCACTGACAACGGTGGTCAAATGACCCATGCAGAACTGATCTGAGTCCCTCCCCAGGACTGATGTAAAAGTGTTGGAAGAAAAAAGAACTTCCACCTCCTGGTCTGCAAACCAAGAGCTTGGAAGTAGGACTAGTGTTGTCATCATTCCTGGCTGATGAAGGCCATTCTGCAACACAAGACCGATGTACCTCACATGGCCTAGCAGACATGAACACACAGATCAAGTCACGCCTGAAACCCTCCGTGTCCCTGTTACCTGAGCCAAATAAAGTTAGGAAGGCTGTGCCACCTATACCTTCTCTGGCTGCTCTTGTTTCTGCCGCCCTTTTTCTCCAGCTTAGCTTCCCCTCTCAGCAAACCTTCCAGTGGGCTGGTCAGAGCTGAGTTACTCTCCACAGCAGACTTCAGAGGCTCCCTGATGGCTGGGTGTGGACATTACTGCCTACCCCCCACACCCACCAGAGTTCATTCCTCTTTCCTTGCTTGCCACAGGCCTGGTGCTAAACTGTGCCTGGCATTTGGATCCGGAAAAGCAGGTCTCAACACTCATTTGACTATACTGCTCAGCATGTCCTCACATGCAGCTGGGTGGGGAAGAGGGTGGAGTCTTCTGTGTGATGTTAATGGGTTTAGAGTGGACAGAACACAGATGCAAGGCCATCAGACAGAACTCTGATGCCATTTATACTTGTAGGTATATCTGTGGACACATCAAGCAAAGAACACATATATTCTGTATAATATTTATGTGTGACTCCGATAAAGTGTAATCACACAGGGTTTAGTGATAGCTACAAGCCACAAGGAGGGGCTCTATCATCAGCTGAGCCTGTTCTACTCTGAGAGCCTGATCAGTCTAAATCCAATCTGAAGAGCAGTTAATGATACTGCAGAGATTCTTCACCTTACTCAAGTTTTACTATATGGCCCTACTAAACCATACAGACTCTTGCGTTTAGCACAGGGCTTCCAACACAAGTACCTAAAACAACTACATAAAATCAAGGAATAGCCAGGCATGAGGGCACACACCTTTGATCCTAGCATCTTGGAGATAGAGGAAGGCAGATCTCTGGGAGTTTGAGGCCAGCCTAGTCTACATAATGAGTTCTAGGGGCTACATAGTGAGACCCTATATCTAAAAAAAAAAAAAGAAGAATCTTGGAGTAACATCTGATCCAAGTTTGGTTTTGGTTGTAACGTTGTAACGCTACAGCTGATTTTCTACATTTCTACATCATTACTGCTGATTTCTACAGGGCAAGATAATACACCAAATATCCACTGCCTGTTGAGACAGGCATCTGACAGAGGCACAAGCAAGACATTACCAAATAAACAAACCAAAAGGCAAACAAACCCACCACAATCCAGAAAAACAACCTGCTGATCCTTATGCGTCTTAAGATGAAATAAGCTGCTTGCTGGTGGTGCTGCACATCTTTAATCCCAGCACTTGGAAGGCAGAGGCAGGATCTCTGTGAGTTGGAGGCCAGCCTGGTCTACAGAGTGAGTTCCAGGACAGCCAGAGTTACCACAGGGAAACCCTGTCTCTGAAAAAAACCAACCAACCAACCAACAAAAAAAAAAAGATGAAATAAGAATAATGGCAGACAAGAATGACAGGATGAGGGTTAGCGATTGGGGGAGAGCAGTTTGGGACTGACAGGCACATGCAGAGGTGTCTGGAGAACTAGTCTATTTCTCAGCATGGGTGTTGCTTATGTGGGTCTGTTCTGTTTGTGAAAATGCATAATGCTAAGCAGTTATACGCGCACTTTGTACAGATTTTCATGGATGAAAACTTAGAAAAAGCTGGATGCGGTGACACACACCTGTGATCCCGGCACTCGTGGGGAGGAAGCAGGCAGATCTCAGGCCTTGCTGGCCAGGCGGCCTCTGTGAGCCTCGAGCCACAGAGAGACGCTGACTCAAAAACAAAGTGGGGGCTGTAGAAACGGCTCAGCAGCTACAAGTGCTTGCTGTTCTCATGGAGGACTCAGATTTGGTTTCTAGCACCTACATGGTGACTTACAACAGCCTGTTACTCCAGCTCTAAGAAATCTGATGCTTTCTTCTGGGCTCTGAAGGCATCAGGCACACATGTGGTGCATATACATACATGCAGGCACTCACACATATGCATAAAATAAAAATTAGTAAGTTTTCAAATATATATGGCAGATAGCTCCTGAGGAGCCAGAGCCAAGGTTGTCCTCCCGCCTCCACAGATGTGCACCCACACACCCGCGCCCCCCCACATGTATACCCATACACACGTGCACCCCCCACATACACGCACACACACGTGCACCTCCACACATGTACACCCACACACATGCACCCCCACATGCACTCCCACACACATGTACACACACACATACACACACACACGTGCACCCATACACTCATGTGTAACCACACACACATGTGCACCCACAGACACGTGTACCCCCACACACATGTACACCCACATGCAGCTGCAGACACACACTCAAACATTTTAAAAGATAAAATGTATTTAAGAGGATTTGGGAGATTTTTATAAATGCTTTTACCATGCTCCATTTTCCAAGAACTCCATTAGTGTTGTCTAACCCTGAGTGAGCCACCATGGAGCAGAGTAGCCATGTGAACCAGCAGCATTTATCCACATGGATGATTTTCAAATTTCTCATTGTTCAGCCTGTGACATCGGGTAGACCAGATGTCCGAAGAGCTCAACACAACACTAGGCTAAAGTGCATTTTATTCATTACCTGGGCTGAAATCCTGCCTTCATACCTATGACATCTATAATCTTGAACATGTTACTAACCTTCTCAACGCTGTCCTCTGCAATTGTAAGGCTGACATTGCCCTGTGTTTCATCCCCAGTATGAAATTTTTAAAAAGTACTTAAACTGACCATAGTGAACTAGTACTCAAGAAACTAAGGCAGAAGAACGCCAGGTACAACGTCAGCCTGGGTTGCATAGAAAAATTTTGTGTCTAAACACAACATAAACCAAAACAAAAGCAAGGAAAAAAAAAAGGGGTGCATTCTTCCAGGAGGCCCACATGCCCACTAACAACTCAGCTCCTAGCCTTACCTTAGGCCTTAGCCTAAAGCCAGGGACCACTGGCTTCTTATCACTCTCCTGTGTTTCGGTTACTTAGTACTATTCTCTGCCAAGTTCCAAAGAATTTAAAGTAGACTTGTTTACCTATTTATTTCGTTGGTTATGTTTGTTTGTTCTGAGTCTCACTATATAGCCCAAGCTCGCTTTCAACTCAGGGTCTCCCTGTCTGTCTCCCCCGTGCCAGGATTACAGGTGGATCTACCACTCCCTGATTTATCTATTTCTTAAATAGTACAATGGCATCATGGAAGTACGGAAAATAGAAAGTTGGGTATCCTTTGAGGGGTGTAGTCAGCCTGTTGTTGGAAGTGCCCAACGGGATCTGCAGGTGTAACTGACAGCAATTACATCGGAGATGCCGTGAAGGGGGGCCACTGGTGCAGGGGACTTCAGAGCACACGCTTGTCACACACTTAAGAGCCACAACTTTTAGTGTGAAAATTTCCAATCCTATAGGGAAGTTAGGAGTAAAATGAATATTCAGATATATTGACTTACTAGCAACATTTCACACTTGCTTTCTTTCTCCCACACGTCTTACTTTTTGCTGAATCATTTAGTATCATTTTATCTATAGATACTTCATCCTTTGTCTCCCAAGAACAAAGACATTATCCTGTAATCACAATACCACAACCACGCAAGGAACTTCACAGTAGTGCAACACTAGTACCTAACACACAGTCCACGTTCACACTTTCCCAGCTGTCTGACAAATGACCTCCTCTTCCCAGGGTCCAATCAAGAATGGACATTGCATTTAAACCATCAAGTTTCCTTAAATCTGGGGCAGTCCTAGGTACAGGAATCCAGGGAGCTGTACTGCAGAATGTCCCACGATGCGGCTACATCTGGCTGTACCGCATGCCTAGATCTGGGTTCAACCTTTTTTGAAAAGTGCCACTCAGCAAACTTCTCACACTTGGCTCTACAGCACGTGGAGAATGTACAGAACGTTATCAGTGCGGCTGTGCTTGATCCTTTGGCTAAGGTGACACCTGCTCAGACTGTCCTTTGTCAGTCTCCCCCTCTCTCTGTCTCTTTCCTCCCTAAGATTTATTTTTGTTTTATGTGTATGAGTATTTTGCCTGCGTGTATGTCTGGACACTCATGAGTTCCCACATGAGTTAGTGCGGGAACTAACTTCACCCATGGAAGTAGAAAGGGAGTCGGGTCTCCTGGAACTTTCAGTTACAGGAGGTTGTGAGCCACCGTGTGTGCACTAGGAGCTGATTTCAGGTCCTCAGCAAGAACAGCCAGTGCTCTTGCCCGCTGAGCCATCTCTCTAGTCCCTCTGTTTCCTCTTATCAGTAAATAAGTATGCTGTAGAGTGAGTCTTCCAGTTCTTGTCCCCTAACAATTTTAATTTATATATACGTTATTTACTGAGGATGAGGGTGCATGCCATGACACACATGTGATCGTCAGAGGACAATCTGAGAGAGCTGGTTCTCTCCACCCGGGTATCAAAGGGACCAAACTCAGGCTTGGCAGGAAGCACCTTTACCCACTAAGCCATCTACCCATCTACCTAACAATCTTCTTTTTATTTGTTAAATTACATGTATTTGTATGTATGTGTGGGGGGGGCACACGTGCCCTGGCATACATGTGGAGGTCAGAAGACAGCATGAAGGAGTTGCTTCTTTCTTTTTACAGTGTTCGTCTCAGGGAGCAGACTCAGGTGGTCGGGGGTGGTAGCAGGCCCCTCTACCTGTTGGGCTGTTTCCCCAGCCCCCTAACAACCTTTTAACCAGTTAAGGAGGACTGAGAGTTCAAGGCTAGCCTGGGCTGTATATCAAGACTCTTGTGTCAAAAAAAAAGTAAAAATAAAACAAAAAACAGTCGCTAGTGAGATTTAGTCTCCATGTGAATGAATATTTGCAAATAAAAGCCTATTTTTCACTGTTTTGCATTATAACTTCAAAATTACTTCACATTAGAAATTATTGGTATGTTATAACATCTATTTTACATTTCCGGTATCTCTGTCTACCTAAGCAGGTACACAGATAAATATATTAACAAGCAGTACTTGTTTCCACAAGCAAGAGGTTACCTCATCTTCAGAGCCCCCATTCCCATACAGGTCAAATTCTACATCAAAGAAAAATCTACTTTCAAAGTTAGACCTGGTAATCAAGCTAAAGAGCATTTGAGGTCAGTTTGGACAACTTAATGAGACCCTGTCTCAAAATAAAAAAGTAGGCTGGATATAGGTCAGTGTTAGCCCCAGATTCAATCCCTATGTCACACACTCTGTCTCTCTCTGTCTCTCTGTCTCTCTGTCTCTCTCTCTCACACACACACACATACCTAGGTGTAGGTATGTAGGTATGAACCTGTAACCCCAGCACTTGGAGGCGAAGAAAGGTGGATCTTCGTGGTGAGGCTAGCCAGGGCTGTTATGTATGACGAAAGGGTGAGGGGTAAGAGCAAGGGGAAAGGAGGCTACACATACCAAATCAGAGACACAAAACTAGGTCATCTGAGTACTCTGAACTCTGAGCACTAGCCACAGGGAGATATTCAGGAGCTACGAAGCCTCCACGCTGGAGGACTCCTGCAGACTGAGCTAAGAGAGTAAGAACAACATTCCCAGCACAAAGGCCTTACCCAAAATCCATTGCAGCAGTCCCCAGGGGGCACTGGGAGCAAAGGACAATCTCTTGGAGGACATTTGAATAATCTAACTCAGTTCTGATTTTAGCATCCCCTTTGCGCTGCTATTCTCCAGACAGAGCCAAGATTAGCCTCTGTGCTTGAGGCCTGGAAACAGGCAGAGACAGCCAGGTCACTAGGAACAGGGAACAGGCTAGTTATGACAGACAGCAACAAAGCCTCAGGGTACTGGGACATGACATAATCTGTCTGCTAAAGCCTACGGAGTTTTCCACCCACAAAAGGACTCCACAGACATCAAAATATAGCTGCAAGTTCCCCAAGCCTGCAAGGCTGACCGCCATAGGACCAGCACACCAGCCAGCCTCTGCGCTATTACCTGACTGGAAGACGTATCTGGCCAGGCCCTGCATCAGTTCTGCTGGCCATGTTGGTGGGGCAGACTCCCCAGTTTCTCTCTTCAGACGGAATGTCAATTCAAAGCCAAAACCACTAGGTCCATCTGTTCCTGTAAACCTGGAAGGATTAAAAAAAATGCTTTCAGTTTAACTACCGTAGGACAAAGTTTTACAAAGTCTCTGTGTGCAGGCCTCCACGTGGAAACTGAGCTAAAGACGTTCATGCACGACCTTCGCCCAGCCAAACCCCTACACTGGTAATTCTAGCTTTGGCGGTTCTAGGACATTCCTTTTTATACGACAGAGGGATCGTTGCTGAAGCTCTCCCCCGTGCTCCTCCCTGGCTCCCTGATAAGCACCCACTGAATTTGCTAAGGGTGCGTGTCCTATGATCCAACAATACGGCTATGTGCTCCACAAGGACCTGGCCTCCTTCCACCCGACTTTGGGGATACCATCCCTAGCTACACTGGCTGGCCTCCCAAGTCAGCCTCTGTAGACAGGTCCCAAGGCAGACTGCAAATCCTGAATGGGCACACTCTTTCCCTAAGGTCAGAGCCCCACATGTCAGCCAGCACCACCTTCTCCGGGCCCCTGTGAGCACTCCCCATCCAGTGTCGAACAGCAACAGGATGGGGAGGATTACAGTCGGTGGCCATATTTCTCAGGGTGAGCAGGAGGTCTGAATGCCTGCTGCTTCTTACTAGGAAGCACCCAGGAGACCTGAATCTCAGGTCCCTGAAATAGATTACTACCAGAGAGGGTAGCAATGTCTATCCAAAGCAAAACCTGGTTGGTGGGGTGCCACACCTACTCAGGTGAGGGAGGTGTCCAGGCAGGAGAGCCCAAGAGCTCCACAAAGCTTGCCAGGATGAGAAGGGTTAAAAGTTAAAATATGTTCATGTTGTAATTTTCAGTAATTATATCTTGTACAAACATGAACCACAATGATTATACACATGTAAACTCCCCAGCATACAAACACAAGCCATAAACTAAAATGACAGCCAACACCTTCTTCCTACCTCTTGAGAACTGAAGACCCAACCAGTGCTCAACCCTGGAACGCCGTGTGGCACCCTTCCTCTGCCATCACCCCAAGAGGCTGGGTAGAGACTGGGTACCCCACAAGGCTCAGATGAGAGACCCCCAAGTCTCAGAAACTGACATGAGTTCCAGCTTTGGTTTTGTGTGCTTGGGTAGGCCCATGTAGATCCAGCCCTCATGTACCGTTCAGGGAGAGAGCGCCTCTGAGAAGCTGCGCTCTCTTTCTGACTGAAAAGACACCCGTAGCAATCATCAGTCAAATCCCTTAGGAAGTGAAATCCAACTGCATTTCAAGGAAGTGTGCGTGGTTTGCTTATTTTTCTGGTTACCATGTGGGAAGCAGAGTCTTTTTAGAGGGTGGACACATGGATTTCTGGAGAGAAGACTAGAAGATGCTTAAAGTGACACTATTTATACTATTTGTTTCTTTGATGAATTGCCATTTGGGGTCAAGTCGGCACAGGGTCTGAGGACACAGAGCTGCCTCCCAGGAGACTCAGGTTTAGAAGAGTGTGAAAATCCATAGCTATAAGATTGACTTTAAACTCTGTAAAAAAGGTTGGGCATGGGGGTGCAAAGTCTTTAATCCTAGCACTGGGGAGGGAGAGGCGGAGGCGGAGGCAGGTGAGTTTGAGGCCAGCTGGTTTACACAGTGAGTTCTAGGCCAGCCAGGGCTACACAGTGAGACCCTGTCTCAAAAATCAACAACTAAACAAATCTCTGCACAAGGAGATGGGTCACTAGGGCAAAAGGAAGAGCTTGAGCAGCTACCAATTAGAGACAGCCTTGTAAAGTGCATTAGACTATTGTTCCAGGGCTTTCATCTTGGGCCAAGGAAAATACATGATTTCTAACCACAAAAACTTGAGAAACGGGCTAAAAGGAACATATGCTTTATAGACTGAACAACTGAGAGAATGCATGGGTGCAGAGAAAGAAATCACTGAGTCGAATGCACCCACACCACACCTCCTCAGTGAGGAGAACTTTATGCACACACATGTATGAGTGTGCATTCTCGCACACACACACATGTGCACACCATCTGTCTCCACACAGGGTGCTTTCAAAGCCAGCTCTGTGGTGGGCAGGCCAGCTCGTACTTGGCTGAGGAGGAGGGAAAGACCCAGCCAGATGGTCTCCACCTGTGTTTGATTACCACCCACCAGGCTGGCTGGACACAACCTCAGCACTCTGAGACACGAGTTTGGAATGGCTCAGCCTTAGGATAAACACATGACCTGGGCCTGTCAGATTTCTTTTTCAAAGCAGGCTGTCCAGGCAATAACAGCCAAGCAACAAGATCATTCAGCGTTTAAAGTTCCCTGCAGGGGCTTGGCTTGGTCTGGACCTCTTCATACAAAGGCTTCTGCCAAAGAGGGTTTGTCTGACCAGAGAATGGAGTTGCTTCAAGGGAACGGCTGTCTTTCATGTCTTCTAGGATGAAACATGATAGCAAAGAGACATGTTCTCTCTCTCTCTCTTTCTCTCTCTCACACACACACACACATTCATGCACCCTTGACTCATACATATGCTCATGTACCCACACTACATACATATGCAAAAAAAATGAGTTTATAAGGTAAAGAAGCTATAGTGATTTAAGGTTAATTATTGGAAAAAATATTTTTTGTAAACTGAGTGCAGCCTGTGTGTCAGTGTTTATAAAGTGGACAGTAGTGCCTCATAGCTTCCTGGGCCTTCACAGACACTCGGCCGACTCCACCAGAGCAACTTCTAGCCCGGAAATGCCATTCACAGCACGTGTCTTCCTCAGACATAATGTTTTGTTTTGTTTTTTTACCTTTTTATTTTAAAGATTTACTTTCTATGAGTGTGCGCATGTGCATGGGGGTGGCAGACCACATACATGGCCTGGCACAAATGTGGCCATCAAAGGACAACTTGCAGTAGCCAGTTCTCTCCCCCCCACCACGCGGATCCGGCAGAGCAAACTCACTGTCAGGCTTTCCAGCGACGCCTTTGTCACTACTTGTTGAAAAACCTTTATGCCGTGTTCTCATTACATATTTTCTATGTGTGTGGTTTTATAAATTTTTTTTTAAAGACAGGGTCATACTAAATATACCTGGCTGGCTTGATACTTGTCTAGACCAGGCTGGCCTTGAACTCACAAGATCTGCCTGCCTCTGCCTCCCAAGTGCTAGAATTAAAGGCGTGCTCCATCATGCCTGGAAACTAGGTTTTGATATACAAATAGCGCTGTGTTAACAACTGTGTATAGCATCTAGTATCGTAACATGATGCTTAGGCTTGTAACCTAGGGGTGACAGGCTATGCCATATGGCTGTGCTGTCGGTTATACCATATAGGTTTGTGGACGTACGCTCTACGTTCATAAAATAACAGCACAGCCTGGTGATACGCTTTTCAGAACTTATCCCTACTAACCAACGTAAGAGGACGCATGTCTCACAAGCAATGACAGGATGTCAGCCTCACTCATAATAAGAGAAATATAAATTGAAGCAAATTAACAGCTGTGAGAGACCGTGCCTACCTATCAGAATAGCAAATATTAAGAAGCATGATACTATACTTTATTGGTGAAGTTATAGGAAAGAGGCATTCTCATACTGCTGGTGGAGTCCAATTAGAACAATTATTAAGGGGAGTTTGGCAATATTTAACTAAACTATATACATATTCACCATTTCTAAGAATTGTAACTGCAAACTATTACAAACTACCTAAGTGCTCATTTAGAGGACAGTGATTCAAAAAGTATATGCAGCTGTGAAAAAGAATGAGAAAATGGGGGCAGGGATCATGAGTTGAAAGTCCTTCTTCTTTTAAGATTTATTCTAATTATATGTGTATGTCTGTGTACAGGTATGTACACTTGAGTGCAGACGGCCCTGGAGGGGAGAGGTGTCAGATCCCCCTTGAGATAGTTACAGGCAGCTGTAAGCCACCCAACGTGGCTGCTGGGAACCAAACTTGAGTTCTCCTGAAGAACAAAAAACACATTTTACCACTGAGCCATCTTTGTAGCTACTCCGGCCCTTTAAGATTTTATTTTTAAACCTTGAGACAGACAGACCGAGAGAGAGAAAGAGAGAAAGAGAGAGAGAGAGAGAGAGAGAGACAGAGACAGAGAGAGAACACATACCAGTGTAGGTGCCTATGGAGGCCAGAGGCATTAGAATCCCAGGAGCTGTAGTTACAGGCAGCTGGAGGGTTCTGGGAAACAAACTCAGGTGCTCTGCAAAAGCAGTAAGCACTCTTAACCACTGAGCCATCTTTCCAGCTCCTGAAGGTCATTCGTAGCAAGTTCAAGGCCAGCCTAGGCTACATGAGACAATTGTCTCAAAAACACAACCTACCCGCACAAGATAAATCCCACAAGACCAGCCAG
The DNA here is from genome assembly GCA_026225945.1 of Cricetomys ansorgei. Classification (NCBI taxonomy): domain Eukaryota; kingdom Metazoa; phylum Chordata; class Mammalia; order Rodentia; family Nesomyidae; genus Cricetomys; species Cricetomys ansorgei. The sequence continues at coordinate 13,633,782 of JAMJFZ010001258.1, forward strand.
CACACCAACAGCCAGCAGTCAGCCAGCACCCCAACAGCCAGCAGTCAGCCAGCACTAACTGTTGTTTTTTTTTTTTTTTCTTTCTTTAAAAAAAAAAGTTATTTTACTTAAATGACTGCTCTCTGGGCATGTACATCTGCATACCAGAATAGGGCATCCTGATCCCATTATGGATGGTTGTGAGCCACCATGTGGTTGCTGGGACTGGAACTCAGGACCTCTGAAAGAACAGACAGTGTTCTTCACTGCTGAGCCATCTCTCCAGTCCCCCCTTTCTTTTTTTGATAGTGGACCTGGAGCAATGGCTCAGCAAATTAAGAGCACTGACTCCTGTTTCAGAGAACCTTGGTTCAATCCCCAGTACCCACACGGCGGTTCAAAACCATCTGTAACTCATTTTCCAGGAGGCTGATGTGCTCTTCTTTCTAACCTCCGAGGGCACCAGGTACTCAAGTAGTGCACACACACATGCAGGCAAAACACATCAAGAAAGAATAATGCGCCAGGTGGTGGCGGCACACGCCTTTAATCCCAGCACTGGGAAGGCAGAGGCAGGTGGATCTCTGTGAGTTCAAGGCCAGCCTGGTCTACAGAGTGAATTCCAGGACAGCCAGGGCTACAACAGGGAAACCCTGTCTTGAAAAACCAAAAAGGAAAAAAACAAAGAAAAAGTAATCATGATAAATAAATGGCTAATTTAAAAATTAAAAACAGCAGCAGTGTCTGTGCTTTTGTCCAGCTGGTGAACAAGGGCACGGAAGGCAGGAGAAGATAAACCCTCTGCCCTTGGGGCTTATGCTCAGCGTGAGTTCCGATAAACAAGACACTCAACATGATGGTGGTATTGACGATGAGGTTGGTTCTAATAGTTTCTAATTTAAAAAATCCACTCAAACAAAAATGAAATGATAGACACTGTTAAGTGGAAAAAGCAAATGCATACTACCTGTCCGTTTTTTTTGGAAGCCACATGGGAAAGATAATCTGGGAAGGAGACAAGAAGCTGCAGTGGTACAGGAGTCAGGTGGAATAAAGGGCACGGACCGCGGAGAGTATTTTTCTGACTTTTCCTGTAGTTCCGACTGCATCAGCAGTGACTTTCACGGTTTCAGATGAACCGCACCACCACATGGAAGGGGCTACCCTAAGCAACCTGGAAACAGTGTGTTGACCAAGTATCTTCTGAACAGAAAACAAACACTAAACTCCAGTTAGCTGGTTTACTGTTACGTTGGTATAGGTTAGTAATTCTGAAACTATGCGTGTGTACATCTATTGGGGGTAATGAGTCAGCTTCTGCTGTCAGAAAAGTTAAAAACTGGTAATCAAAACTGTGATTAAAAGGGCTAGACAAGAGGCTGGAGAGATGGCTCAGTGGTTAGAGTGCTTCCTGCTCTTTCAAAGGACCCAGATTCAGTTCCCAAAACCCATATGGTGGCTCACAACCATTTATAACTCCAGTTTCAAGGATATGGCCCTCCTCTGGCCTTTGTAGGCATCAGGCATGCACGAGGGGTGTGTGTGTGTGTGTGTGTGTGTGTGTGTGTGTATTTGTGTATGTGTGTATGAATGCAAAACATCCATACACTGAAATAATTTTTTTAATCTTAAAAAAAAGAAAAAGTAGGGCTTGGAGGTACACACCTTTAATCCTAGCACTCAGGAGGCAGAGTTCAAGATCAGCCTGGTCTACAAAGTGAATTCCAAGACAGCCAGGACTACAAAGAGAAACTCCGTCTTGAAAAACCCAAACAAAAAAAATCTTTAAAAAGGGAGAGTGAGCTGGAGAGATGGCATTCCTGAGAACGCCTGTATACCTGTAACCCAGCTCTAAGGAGGGCAGATGCAGGATTTCTGGGTCTTACTGGCTTTCAGCCTAGCCCAGATGTGAGCCCTAGACGCAGGGATGGGGAGCACCTCAGCATGAATTCATGGTGTCAAAAGAACAAAAAAGAAAAGTTCTAGGAAGCTACTTAGTTCATGCATAACACACAAAGCCAAGTGCTTAGAGCAGCACCTGAACACAGAAAGGGCAACTCAAGTGTCAGCTACTATTTACAGTAGAAGTTACTGGCTCTGGGAGTTCACCATAAGGGAGTAATCTTGCACTTGGAAAAAAGCCTTTGGCATAAACATATTCAGTAGTATTTATTAAAAAAAAAATAGAAAAAGCCTCAGTGTTCCATAAGTAGGTGCTTATACAAGTTCTGGTGCTTTGTTACCATACCACCATGACCAAAGCCAGGCTAACAGGAAGCGGAGGCTGGTCTGTGAGCTCCGAGAAGCAAAGGGCTCTCTGTGCCTCTGTCTGCTGAGGTGGAACCTGGTCACATGAGAGCCTCTACCGTTGACTATCAGGTAAAATGTAAATGGAGCCTCAAGTCAAATGGTCATGAAGCTGGACCTTCTGTGCATGGCTAGTGGCAAGACAGCTGCTGTAGAAAACATTATGGCTGTTTCCAAAAAACGAAACAGAATTACAGCAATGAGCCAGCACTTCCACACCTGGGTATCTACACAGAAGCCTGAAAGTTGGGTCCGGAAGACCCTGTTGACAGGAGCATTGTTCACAACGAGCTGGAGACTCAGAAGCAGTAGAGGCAATCCAAGAGACTAATGCCAGGAGAGTAAATGGAAAAAATGTGCAGATACCCAAGGCAATCCTTCAGCCTTTAAAAAACAAGGACGAGCAGGGTGCAGTGGCGCATGCCCACATTCCCAGTACTTTGGGAAATGGAAACAAGAGGATCAACAGCTCAAGACCGCCCTCAGCTACCTAGAGATCTGAGGCCAGCCTGGGCTGTATGAGACCCTGACTCTAACACAGGCACATATACACACAGATTCTTTTTTTTTCTTCTTCCTGGGTTTTTCTTTCCTAGACAGGGTTTCTCTGTTGTAACTCTGGCTGTCCTGGAACTCACTCTGTAGACCAGACTGGCCTTGAACTCACAGAGATCTGCCTGCCACTGCCTCACATACAGATTCTGACCCACACAATATGGATGAATCTTGAATAAAAACTTAATTTCACTAAACTATACCTAAACATGGTGGCAATGGTCATTTCATATCATGAATATTTCACCATAAATAAATGGGCATTTAAAAAAAAAAACATGAAGCAAGGCCAGGCATGATGGATAGCACACACCTTCAGTCCCAGAACTTGGGAAGCAGAGACAGGCGGATCCCTGAGTTTGAGGCCAGCCTGGTCTACAGAGCGGGTTCCAGGACAGCCACGGCTATACAGAGAAACCCTGTCTCTGAAAACAAAAGCTAACAAAAGTTATCAAGAACAGCTGCAGCTGGATGCAATATGTGCACCTGAGGGCGGAGGCGCACTGCCACAAGCCAACACTCAGGAGGCTAAGGAGGGAGAATCTAGAGTCCAAGGCTATCCTGGGCTACATGATAGGCTTCTGTCTCAAAAATCAAAACTAAGGGTCAGTATGAAGATTCACTACAGGCACTTGCCACCAAATCTGATGACCCGAGTTCCATCCCTGGGCTCCCATCGTGCAAAGAGAACTGGCTCCCATAGGTTGTCCTTGACTTCCACACATGTACCATGATGCACAGACACACACGCTATATAAATATATAAATAAATAATGTATTAACAAATTACAAATGAATAGCTAACAGTGGAAGTAGGACAAGTCCGCCAGCAGCATCAGAATCTGGGCAGGGAGAGCGTCACTCAGCAGAGTCCTTGTGTCAGCTTCCTTGGCCCTTGGATGCTCCGGGGCAAACTCCAAAGCCATGCCCCCAGGATCCCGGTAAGAGGCTGGATAAGAGAGCCAAACAGCACACATACAGGCTGATGCCAGCTCCAGCTCCATCATCTTCTGGCTGACCCATGGGCAAATTAACTCCCGTGCACCCCAGTTTCCTCACGTATGCACTGGGGCGAGCACATTCTTCTTACAGTGATAGGTTCCCAACCTCCTACCTTCTGAGTGCCAGCTCGAAGCCACCTCAAGTGTGTGCCGGCTGCCGTTTCCTTACTCCTGGACTCCGGCACTGTGTGGACATAGTCCTTCAAGAGTCACTGGCCAGAGTCTACTAGCTTTGTCTTATTTCCTAGCTAAGGATGGTCTGAGACTTGATTACTACTGTGCTCTGAGTGATAGCCACAGTGATGGCATTCTGTAAATAATTACTGAATAAACGTAAGCAGAGGGATGTTTTCATTTTGAACTATTCCAATTACGGTAACATCATTAGCCGTTTGGAAGTTGTATTATATTGGGTAGTAAAACTTAGCAAAAAAAGAAAACCGTAATTTTTGAGATAATATTTCTATGGCAATATTCTTCCAGAATTCAGACTTCTTTAAAAATTCTAGGTCATATTAAACCGTTTTCTATGACCGTTATAAAGAGAGAGAGAGGAAGAGCTGGGTGTGGCAGCATGAATTTGTAATTTCTGTGCGTGAGGGGGTGAGGGCAGAAGATCAGGGTTCAAGGTCATCCTCAGCTACATAGCAAATTCAAGGCCAGCCTGGGCTACACAAGACCCTGTCTCAAAAACAAAACATTAAAAAGCAGGGTGGGGTGGGAAAGAGGAGTCAGTGGGAAATAAAGAAAAAAAAGTCATCGTAGGGCCAGGGGTAGAAAGATTATTTGCAGAAGGTCTTGGGTTCAGTTCTCAGCAAGGAGAGAAGGAACTGAGAGGGATCACAGACACCATGCTCACTCTGAGAGCTGAGAATGTTAACTGACTTTCGCAGGCTTGCTTTCCGCTACACTCTGGCCAATCAGATTCAGGGCATGCATCTGCCTCACTGGAGGAGCCCTTTCCCGTGCTGCCACAGCCAGGGGCCGCATTCCCACAGCATTCCTCGGGTTAAAACAGTAGCTCACAGGACAGATTCCACTGAGAGTCCAGCCAGACAAACTTTCCTGCTCCCAATACTTTGGCAGCTTAACTCTATCCCGGGCTTCCAGTGAGCAAAGAGCTTTCCAGACCAACACATGGAATTCAAGAAAATGAAGGCCAGGAGCAGCAGACCCTTTCCGACAAAGTACCCTCCCCTGTGGGAAAATCTGCTAGACTTGTTCCCCCTATTCCCAAACACTGCCGGAGGACAGGCAGTCAAACCCAGGGGGATCCTAAACCAGTCCGGCAAGCTATTTAAAAACTCCCAGTTTTAATCTGAGTTTGAGGCCAGCCTTGATTGAGTTCCAGGACAGCCAGGGCTACACAGAGAAACCCTGTCTTTAAAAAAAAAAAAAAAGAACTCTGATGGCTGCCATTCTCCATTCTGACTTAAATCAACAACCTTTTAGAAATTAAGAAGCCGAGTCGGGCAGTGGTGGCACACACTCTAACCCCGGCACGCAGGAGGCAGAGGCAGGTGGATCTTTGTGAGGCCAGCCTGGTCTACAGAGCTCCCAGCTATACACAGAGAGACCCTGCCTCAAAAAAAACAAAACAAAATTTAAGAAGACAAGCTGGGTCAATGATGGAAAGTCACAATCGGGTTTGGGAAGTGTGCCTCTCTGCACACAGGTGTCTAGCTCAAGGGCTTCTTGCTGACCCAAGAGTCAGAAGCTCCGCCCAGGGGCATTTGTCCACCCACCATCTCCTAAGACTGAGCAGCCAGGTGCCTGAGAAGATCAAGACACCTGAAGCAGGGTAATTCAAAGACACAATCTTTTCAGCATCTCAGTTCCCTAAGGGCAAGGACTGTACTTGGTGTGTGTGTTGTACATGGGGTACATAATGTCAAAGTTGAGCAATGTTAACTGGTAATGACATTCCTTTCATTTCCCAAGGAGATAATCAGACCTTGACATTAAACAACAAACAAGATAAGGCCGTGTTAAAGAGCCACGAGCTTCCCTCATACTATCAACATCAGGCTCGAACATCTTTCTGATGTTCCCCACTCTGGCAGCCACAGCTCAGCTCGGCTGCCCTCACATTAGAGCAGAGCCCTGCCTCGGGGAAAGCTTCCTAAATCCCACCCTTGTTCTCACACAGCATACCTTGCCCCCCATCAGTCAACCACAAATTTATTGACTGTTTCAAAATGAAGTTTCAGGGGAAGGAGAGATGGCTCAGTGGCTAAGAGCATTGGCTGCATTACCAGAGGACCCAGGTTCAATTCCCAGCACCCACATGGCAGCTCACAGCTGTCTGTAACTCCAGATCCAGGGGATCCAACACCTTCACACAGATATACATGCAGGCAAAACACCAATGCACATAGAAATAACAAGTCATTTTCAAAATGGAACTTACTGTGACGTTTTTATGTGTGATGAGTGTTTTGCCTAATTGCATGCACACATGCCACATGTGCACTTGGCGCTGGAGGCGGTCAGAAGAGGCACTGGATCCTCTGAAACTTGAGTTACAAACTACTGAACCACCTCATGGGTGCTGGGATTTAAAACTTGGTCCTCTGTAAAGGTAACAAGTGCTCTTACTTACTGAGCCATCTTTCCAGTCCTGTCACATTCGTTTTGAAGCTTTTATTAATTTTATTTTACGTGTACAGGGGTGCTTTGCCTAAATGTATGCATGTAACCATGTGCACGCCCGGTACCCAAGGAGCCCGGAAGAGGGCATTAGATTCTCTTGAACTGAAGTTCCAGGCTGTGGTTAGCTGCCATGTGGGCACTAGGAACCAAACCCAAGTGCTCTTAACCCCTGAGCCATCCCTCCAGTGCTAACTATCACACTCCTCACACTGCCTTCAGACTCTGCACGCCCGCCCCGTGCCACCGGCCTCTCTGTACCACACTGCCTTCTTTCTGTCCCTAGAATGCCTCAAGGTCCCTCCTGCTTACACTGTGCACTAGCGGTTTTCACAGCTGACTTCCAGGGAGCACCACCTGCAGAACAGTGGGATCAGTGTCCCAAGAGTTGCACAACATGACCGCCCTGGCTGTCACCAGAGTCTCACTTCAAAGCTTCTCAAACACCAATGCTGGTCTCACTATGACACACCCTCTCCGTCCCTACCTGCCTCAGTCACTCTCTAACACTTCATCCTCCACTCTGCTTTCAACCCTGCACCATCTAAAACTATCACTTACCCCTTCCCCTGAGAGTAAGACTCAGGAAGGCAGAGACCCTGCCTGCCTTTCTTTCCAAGGTACCCCAGCATTGACGGAGCACAAGACCCTTCAATAACGTGCCCTGGACATTCAAGGCACTAGAGCAAGAGCTTCCCACGTGCAGTACTGGGTCCCTCATCTCAGTTTAGACCTCTTTAGCCACATCGCACACCACCCCAGAAAAAGCTTGACCTGGCCCTGGAATGTCTCTGGTCTCCAGAGTGGGAGCCAGATGGAAGAAATGCTCTTGCCAGAGCTCAGTACTCGGACTTGGTGCTGGCCACATACTCCTTCCCTCTGGAGCTGAGAGCCTTCTTGCAAGACCCCAACATGAAACAGAAAACACCTCCAAACCAAGTTACTTGTTCAATATACACTGGATGAATCAAGGAAACACCAATGCATATGCATGCATACACACACACACACACACACACACACACTTACCCTCTACAGGGAGGGAGAGACAGGAGCTCCTAACTTAAAGGGCAATGACTAAGTGTTTTAAAGAATTAAGCAGGAAAAGGAGGACACACTTCATGTACAGGTGCGAGGTTTACGTATTGAACCATGGCCAACCTGGGCAGCCTGGTGCGTGCCTGGTAATCCCAGCATCGGTGAAAGGGAAAGGAGGATCTCTGTGAGTTTGAGGCCAGCCTAGAGAAGAGAGAAGAAAAGAAAGGGGAAGCCAGAGAAGGCCTTATTCATGGGCTATTGGAGGAACCGCCTAAGGTGGTGAGGGAGTCAGGGGTGAGACTGTAGACAGAGCTCTCCAGATCTGGGGCAGGCAAGCACGAAGGCAGAGGAGTGCTTGAGAACGGGAAGCAGAGTGAGGAAGGCAGCAGAGGAGGTACAGTGAAGTAAGGTGCAACAGGAAGCTAGCTCCTGGGTGGTTCTGAGCAGAGGTAACTATATGACACGCTATGCATATTGTCCCTGGTCAAAGAACTAGCACAAAACTAGTTTCTAGAAATCTCTAACTCCAGAGGCCGGGCTGCTGTCCTATGTAAAACTGATGGTTACAAGAATGAAAAATTTCCAGACTGGAGTCAGGAGGGTGGGGATCCAGTGTCTGCAACCTGATCTTGGAAATGCTCGCGCAGGAAGGAGACTGAGTTCAGGCACACCATAGTGTCACCTGTCAGTTTTCACTTAGCTTTCCAGCCAAGCTCTTGGAGATGCTTAGGATCCTACGGTAACCAGCAGACAGTAGAGCCAGCTGGACTGGGACCTGAAGACCAAAGCAGACCCCATTCTCCAGCCTTACAGCTTTCTTCTTACAGCCACGATCCCTGAGCTCCTGGCCTCACACTGGAAGGCCTGAGGTAAGAGGCAGGGCTCCCTGAAGCACAGGCATTGCAAGAAAGTCAGTTCTGGAAATCACAAATGTCTAGCTCTTTGAGTGTCTTTCTGGGCAAGGCTGATTCTGACTGGGTACTGTGGGCCCTAAGCAACAGGGGTAGGGAAAGAAGGGAAAGAAGGCTCTGTGAGGGTCACTCTAAAAGCCTGGACCAGCATGCTCCACTCACTAGGAAGCTGCTGTGAACCCAAGTCCTCACTGTCAAATGGCCAACTGGCCTAGCCTCAAATGTAGATGGGCCACATTTCTAAGCCTCTGGATTCCGTCTCCATAAGGCCCGAGAGACAGTCAGGTGCCGCCATGAGGACCTAAGGCTCTGAAGTGGTATCAAGTCCACTCAGCCAATAGACAGTCAGTGAAAAGCAGGGTCAGGCCCAGAACCTGTCCCTGAATGACGCTCTTGACAATGAAGAAACACCTGGCCCTCCAAAGATGTCCCAGATTCATGCTGGATGGAAACCAGTCAGGCCTGCCTACCATCACCTGGGAGGCCTAGGTCAGAAGGGAGCGGGTCGTCCTTTCTTCTAAGTCAAGCATCAAGTAGCACTGCTTGATTTCCTGTGTGCCATGAAGATCTCACAAGCCTGGCCTAAAATGTAGCCCATTTATTTCAGCGACTGGAGGGGCTTACTCACCTCTGCATTTGTGTTTCTGTCTGTGAACAGCTTGGCATTTGTGCTCATGTCTGAATACGACAGCATGGGTGCTCATGTCTGTGAATGTCACGACACCTGTACTCAAGTCTGTGAATATTTTGCGTACCCTGTGTACAAGGAACCCGAGAGACAGCTCAGCAGTTTAGAGTACTGGCTGCTCTTGCAGAGGATCAGAGTTCGGTTTCCAGTGCCCACATCAGGCAGTGGCTAACAACAGCTCGTAACTTCATCTCCTTCTGGCCTCTGTGGGCACCCACACACGTGCACACACATACATGCACACACACACACATTTATAAGTTTTTAATTTAAAGAAAGGTTCTTGCTGGTTACCAATTTGCGTCCCTTGTGTCTCTACTTCCCAAGATCTGGGATTGCAGTCACGTGCCATCATGTCCAGTCTAATACTAACTTTTAAAGGGGAAAATGACATGATCAACACATCATCCAGACTGCTACCTCCATGCATGAAAGCAAGTTCATGATTTTATTTAAAGACTCTAGGAGCCAGTAACCGTGCCTATAACACTAGAACTCAGGAGGCTGACGCAGGAGGACTTCTAAAGGTCAAAGACGGCCAGGATGTGTCAGTCAGGGTTCTCTAAAGGAACAGAACTGATAGAATGAGTGTATGTATATATGTATGTGTTATGTATGCATGTGTGTATGCATGTGTGTATGGGTCTGTGGTCCAGCTAGTCCAACAACAGCTGTCTACCAACAGAAAGTCCAAGAATCCAGTAGCTGTTAAGCCCACAAGGCTGGATGTCTCAGTTGGGTCTAGAGCACACACAAAAATCCTAAAGAAGTAGGCTCTAATCCCAGTGAAGGAATGAACTTGCCAGTGAGACCCAGAGAAGCCAGTAAAGAGCAATGCTTCCTTCTTCCACGTCCTTTACATATGCTGCCAGAGGAGGTGTGGCCCCGATTAAAGGTAGATTTTCCCATTTCAAAAGATCCAGATTAAAGGTGGGTCTTTCTACTTCAAATGATTTAATTGGGAAAAAATCCCTCACAAGTATACCCAGCACTTGGGGTGTAGTTAATTCCAGATGTAGTCAAGTTGACAACCAAGAATATCCATCACAGTGGGGTACATAAGCAAGATCTTGTCTTTAAAAAATGTAAATAATAATAAGAATAATAAAAAGAAGAAGGAGGAGGAGGAGGAGGAGGAGAAGGAGAAGAAGAAGTAGTAGTAGCAGCAGTCAGGCATGGTAGCACAAATCTTTAACACCATTACTCAAGGTCATAAAGGCAGGAGGCACTGGAGTTCAAGGACAGCATGGCTACACAGTAAACTGAGGCCAGTCTGGGCAACATGAGACCTTGTTATAAAATAAATAAATAAATAAATAAACTAAGTTAAATTTTTTTATAATACTTTCATTAATAATTTGAGTTTTAGCTGAGTGGTGCTGGTGTGTGCCTTTAATTCCAGCACTCAGGAGGGGAGGCAGAGGCATCTGAGTTCGAGGTTAGTCTGGTCCACAGAGTGAGTTCCAGGACAGCCAGAGTTAACAGAGAAATCCTGTCTCAGAAAACCAATTGACAGGACATCCCATGTTAGGGAAGTTTATTTTTAGTTATGGTTGAAATTGTTTTATGCACTGTTGGGTGAGGAGCTATCCTAGGTCTAGGGTGTTTTGTATTGTTTACAGGTATTGGGTTTCTGTGGGGGATGTTTGTTGTGGGATATTTTACTCCTGTGTGCTGTTTTGGTTTGCAAAAGGGCTTTGATCCCTTGTAGCTGGGAAGCCAGATGCCTTGCAGCAGATGCAGGCCTTGCTTCCTACCTATTCACACCCTTGTGCTAGCCCTGCTGGGATCTCCACAGATAGAACTGTTTACAGTTGAAGGTGACCCATGACATGAAAGAACTGCAGGCAGGTGATCAAAGAAGACTCTGATCACCCCTAGCGGAGTATGCTAAGGTACTATTGTATTGTAATGAAGGCTTGGATGTGGAGAGGGGGCTAGGGAAAAAAGTTAAAGAAGGACTGAGGAGAAGCAGGAGGATGGGGAAAAAGAAATGATGTCTCTGCTTAGCCTCCCGGGCTATGGGATTCCCTGAGATTTTTTGACATGGTTTGTGATTAATAAAGAGCATTGGAAATTTCAACATCTGGACTCTCCGTTAAGCGTCATAAAGATATTTTAACAGATGTTTAATTGCTAATGATCTGCATGTGCTATCAGTAGAATAGCTGAGGAGTTCTGATAGAATAAAAACACCTGAGCTAAGACAATCAGGGTTCCACTGTCTATCAATTATGGCATTGCCATGATGGTGGTGGTTCCTTCTGCTGAGGTCTGGCAGGGTTTGCAGTTATGAAATATGCCTTTCTTTGTCTTCCTTGCTGAGCCACCACAGTGGTGTACAACTGCAATCCCACAGGCACCAAGGCCTCCCACAGGCACCAGGGCCTCCTGCAGGTACCAGGACCTCCTGTGGGCATCAAGCCATCCCACAGGTGCCAGAGCATTCCACAGGTATTGGTCATCCCGAAGGTACCTGTACTTCCCACAGGCACTAGAGCCTCCTGCAAGTACCCACACATCCTAAAGGGACCAGGGCATCCCACAGGCACCAGGACATCCCACAGACACCAGTGTCTCCTGCAGGTACCTGGATATCCTTTAGGCATCCAGATCTTACAGACACCAGTACTTCCTGCCAACACCAGGACATCCCCCAGGCTCCAGGGACTCCTGCAGAAACCCAGGCATCACACAGACACTGGGTCAACCCGCAGACACCTGGGCATCATGCAGACACTGGGCCAACCCTCAGACACCCAGATATCTCACAGGCACCCAGACATTCTGCAGGCACCAGGGTATTCCACAGGTACGAAGACTTCCCGTAAGTTAAATTTTTAAAAGATGTATTAACTGAGAAGTGGGTAACCAGCACAGTGAGTATATGTGCTCTCTAGAACTCTGCACCAAGAGCCACACAGGGAAAAGATGAATACAGCCAAGGTAACAGGAAATGAGCAGAAGTCATCCCCAGGCAAATGCATGTTTTTATACTCTAGCAAGGTAGGCAAGGTAAAGGTCAGCCAAGTAGCAGGTGAGCCTTGGAAGATGTTAGGTTCCCATAAGGGACTCATACAGAGCTGGGGCAGCAGTCACTACCAACTGTCTACTGAGGTCAGAATAAAAGGGTCAAACAGAAGCTGAAAGGATTATGAGTCTCTAAATTCCAACTTTGAGAAAATGGTTCATTTTCCTTATAAATGAAATATGGTGGGCAACAACAATGGGAACAACAGGAAAAGGCCAGGCCCCTAAAGTTGTAGATTTTATCTTTCTCGTGATGGTTTAACTAAGACAGGGAGAGCCTAAGATCGGGTTTGGGCCTCAAAGAGGCCCTCTAGAGGAGGCAGGATTGTTGTGAGCTCCAGGGCAGCCTGAGCTACAGAGAGACTCCATCTCAACCCTTCCCCACCAAAATAAGAGTCTAAGTTACTCAGGCAAGCCCCAGGTCTGCCAAGCACATACTCTACAAACTCATATCCTCCTGCCTCAGCCTCCTACATGTGGGAGATTATCAGCGCGTACCACAAGCCCAGCTCCATCACATCTTTATAACTCATCTCAGGTTAGCCATGTGGGCACCTTAGCCATCTTGGAAGTGTGCCTCACAGCTACAGGAAAGAATGACCACACACCCCAAAAATCCTGCCCAAGATATACTGGGCATATTCCTGACCACACAGTAATAAGTATGACATGTCAATTTGCCAACCAAGCCAGTCACAAATCACATCACTCCTTTGGATTATGGAACAGTAGACTTCCCTGATAACTTTCTGAAAACACACAATAAGATTACAGAAACCATAGCAGGGTAGTGGTGGTGCACGCCTTTAATCCCAGCATTCGAGAGGCAGAGACAGGAGGATCTCTGTGAATTCAAGGCCAGCCTGGTCTACAGAGTGAGTTCCAGGACAGCCAGAGTTACAACAGGGAAACCTTGTCTACGGAAAAAAAAAATTATAGAAGCCTTGACTCAAGACATGACAACATAACACAAGATCTTATAACCTGTGTCCAGCTGTAACCAGTATCCAGCTGTAAGCAGTATCCAGCTGTATTCCCTGCCATGAGGCAGCAAGACTTTCTTCTCTACAGAGTTGCTTTAACATTCAGCTCAACATTTCCCCTACCAGGAATATCCTGGCTAATTCTGTTTAGTCACGATCACACTGTTAGTTCAAGATACCTCTGAACTTATATACATAATTTTATTTACTTATTTTGGTGATATCTTCTATCCTATCAGAAGTAAGAGCCATCCTGCCTCTGCTCTTGCACTCAAAAATGGACCATCCATCAGGGCTCGGGCGGAAAGGTCAAGTTCACGCTAGTCATATCAGAATTACAGATCAGAACTGAGATGCCTGAACAGAAAATGTAGTTTATGGGGATAGCTCAGAGGCAGGATACAGGAAGGAATTTAGGAGTCAAAGGTCAGAGTCAGTCTTTCGGAATGAGAATGTTGGACAAAGGAAGGTGCTAGCAAACTTGGACAATCCAGGAAGTATGAAGGCAGGCATTCACTAATTAAAGGCAGGCTCGGGATGTACTTGGTTGGTAAAAGCTTGCCTACCAAGCACAAAGACCTGGGTTTGATCCCCAGCACTGCACAAACGTGATGTGGAGGCTGAAGATGTAACTCAGTTGGTACAGTGCTAGCCTAGCATACAGGAAGCCCTGGGTTTGATCCCCAGCATCCCATAAACCAGGTGTGGTTCAGGGAATGCCCATAATTCTAGCACCTGGGAAGTGGAGGCGGGAGGATTAGGCTTTCTAGACCATCCTCAGGTATATTATTTTCAAGACCAGCCTGGACTACATGAGATCCTGTCTCGGGGAAAACGTACAGATATAGATATATAGGCTGGAGGTGGCTCACTGGGTAAATAAAGTGATCATGTCCTCGTCACCACAGAAAAGCTGAGCCTCAGCGCGGGTTGGAGGGAGCAACAGGTGGATTCTGAGGGCTTACTCGCCAGACAGTGCAGCCGAAATAGCAAGCTCCAGGGTCAGTGAGTGTCCCAGCTAGTTTTTATGTCAACTTGACACAAGCTATAGTTATCTGAGAGGAGGGAACCTCAACCGAGAAAATGCCTCCATCAGATCCCGGGTTGGCAAGCCCATGGGCATTTTCTTAATTACTGATTGATATAGGAAGGTTCACCTCGTTGTGGGCGGGACCACCCCTGGGCTGGTGGTTCTGGGTTCTATAAGAAAACTGCTGAGCAAGCCACGGGGAGCAAACCAGTAAGTAGCACTCCTCCATGGCCTCTGCATCAGCTCCTGCCTCCGGGTTCCTGCTGTTTGAGTTCCTGCCCTGTGATATGGGAGTATAAGCAAAATAAACTCTTTTCTCTCCAAGATGTTTTTGGCCCTGGTGTTTCACCACAGCAACAGTGACCCTAACTGGGTGGTGAGAGATTCTGTTTCAAAATTAAAAAAGTGATTGGTAGAAGACAATAACCAAAGTCAAGTCCTGGTCTCCACACACAACTTACACACACTCCCACACATCACCACACACGCAACCCACACACACAACTTCCACACACTCCCATACATCACCACACACGCAACCCACACACACAACTTACACACACTCCCACACATCACCACACACGCAACCCACACACACAACTTCCACACACTCCCACACATCACCACACACGCAACCCACACACACAACTTACACACACTCCCACACATCACCACACACGCAACCCACACACACAACTTACACACACTCCCACACATCACCACACACGCAACCCGTGCGCACACACACACAACCCGCGCGCACACACACACATTCACACGCATAGCCGCACAATGCTTTCTGGTGGACAGAAGAGGAATTCTCAGCACTGAAAACCTCAGAGGTCTAGGGGCCTGGGGCTCTGGAGAGCCTGCCAAGCATGCACCAAGCCCTGGGTCTGATATTCAGCACTACAGCAATTACAGAAAAAGGTCTGAGGAGCTGCCGAGGTGGCTCAGCAAGTAAAGGTGCTTGCTGTCGAGCCTGACAGCCTGAGTTTCGTCCTGGGGCCCACATGGTGAAAAGACAACCAAATCGTTCGTGCAAGTTGTCCTCCAATCTCTGCGCACGCACTGAGACACATATGTCTGCGCCAACCCCCAAGTAAATAAAATTAAAAAAAAAAAAAAAGAGGTCTAGGCCCTCCTTGAATTCTAACCCTATTCAAGCCAAGACAAAGGGCCTCCCACTCTTCCTAGGTGGTCGGAATCCACAGCCTTAACAGAGACTGTCCCAATTTCAGTCATTCTGAAACTAAACACTTCTGAGGTAAAAGCAAAGGGACGCAGGCTTGAGAGGCCTGCCCTCTCCAGAGCCCGCAGAGCACTTCCTCCAGCCTGCTGCACTCAGCTGGGCCATCCTGGGGACTGTCATCTGCAAGTGGTCTTGTGAGGCACTCCAGGGAGGGAGGGCGCTCAGGTCCCCTGGGAGGCGAGGCCAAGACATGCATGCACAGCCGAGGCTGGGCTTCTACTGGAGACCCCGGCAACAGCACGGCACGGCACAGTCCACACTAAGTAACAAGTGCACAAGGTCATCGGTGTCTAGTGCTTCAATAAATAACCCGTGTGGTACAGTCCAGTGAAGGACACGAACAGAGAGGGGGCTCTCCACCTCCTCAGTCCCGGCAGCTGCAGGAAGCCTACAGCCGCAGTTCCAGACCTCAAGTAGGGCTAGACCAACACCAAACCCACTTGGACATGCCCTGTCAACCAGCCAGCATTTGTGGGTCACAGCCTAGCACTCCCACGAGGTGACATTTGGGTCACTTCCACAAGAAGACTGTCTTTGGAACCAGTCCATCCAGGAGTTGACTGCCCCATGGAATCTCACCAGGAAGTCTGCCTTCATTCATGCCAGCCAGCCTTACAGGCCTCCCTCAGGCCTCAGAAACCTTTGGTCCAGTGAGGGCTTCTGGAGGCCCTAGGTGCAGCCAGAAATCCTCAGAGAGAGGTCCTGAAACTACCTCCTCCACAGCCCCACACCTCGCCCCACCCTCTCGGTAGCTGCCTGGCCACAAGGGGAAGGCCAGAGCTGCAGGCTTCCGGCAAGCACCTGGAAGCTGAAGCTCGGGCGTCTGAAACCCCCCAGGTGTGGGGACTGGGGGAGGACAATCTCTTCCACTGAAGGCATTTGTGGGAAGTCTCTGGCTTTCTAGAAACCCCTCTTGTTCTCCCTTGTTGCTGCTCCAAGCTAGAATCCATTTCATCTCTCAACTTTAGAAATAGCTTCTTCAAAACCTTTTGGGCTAGGGTTGTAGCTCTTTTGGCAGTGTCTACCTAGCACACAAAACCCAGGGCTTTAGTCCCAGCACCTCAAAAACCTGGCTATGGTAGCACACAGTTGTAACGCCAGCAGTTGGGGGGTGTCACACAGGAGGATCAGAAGTTCAAGGTCATCCTCAGCAACATGCTGTTTGAAGCAAGTCTGGAGTACATGAGACCCTATTTCAAAAACCAAGCCCAGGGCTGGAGAGAGGGCTCAACCAGGTAAGCGCACTGACTGCTCCCCTGGAGGGTGCAGGTTAGAGTTTCAGCATTAACATGGTGGCTTGCAACCATCTGCCACTGCAGTTCCAGGGGAATCTGACACCCTTCCAGGGCACTAGATACACCAGTGGTGCACAGATATACATGCTGGCAAAACACCTATACACATAAAATATAGTTAAAAACAAAAAAACAAACTGGGTGGTGGTGGCACACACCTTTAATCTCACTCAGGAGGCAGAGGCAGGTAGATCTCTGAGTTTGAGGCTAGCCTGGTCTATAGAGCAAGTTCTAGGACAGCCAGGGCTACACAGAGAAACCCTATTTCAGGAAAAATAAACAAGCCAGACAAAAGACCCCTTTCATACACTCATAAAAATAGGAGTGGAACTGTGGTTAACCAGGGCCATAGAGAGAACAGAAGAACAGAACAGGGAGAAGCTGATCAATGGTAACTAAGTTCAAAAAACACTGGGTGCAAATGCACAGTGGAGTGCCTATAAACAAGAGGAAGCTGAAAGAAACAATTTGGAATGTTTTGACCACAAAAAAATTATAAAAATATGAAATGCTGTTGTGTAAGCACTACATTTATGTATGTGTCAGAACACCATGAGATCCCATGACATGATTTTAATGTTTTCAGACTTGTTTGTTTATTTGTTTTTTTATTTTTTTCAAAACAGGATTTTTTTTTTTTTGTGTAGCCCTGACTGTCCTGGAACTCACTCTGTAGTTCAGGCTGGCCTCGAACTCAGAGATCCGCCTGCCTCTGCCTCCCAAGAGCTGGTTCTAAAGGTGTGAGCCACCACTGTCCAGCGCTTTTTAGACTCTTAGTGTGTAGCTCAGTGGTAGGGTGTGTATCCAGCATGGGTTGAGAAGCTGAGTACAATTCTCGCATCCAAATACCAATATGTGTGTGTGTGTGTATCTGTGTGTGCATACATAGATAAAAATCTATAATGTCCAATTTAACCTTTGTTTTTAATGTGTGTATGTGTGTGTGTGTGTGATGTTTTATGCACATGTTCATGTTGTGTACACATGTATGAAGACCACAAGTTGATGTGAGGTGTTTTCCTTTATTGTTCCCCACTTTCCTTTCGAGACAGGGTCTCTCACTGAGCTTGGAGCTCGGCATTCAGTAAGACTAGCTAGCCAGTGAGCTCTGGGCACCTTCCTGTCTCCACCTGCCCAGTGCTAAGATTACAGTGTGCACCACCATGCCCAGCTTTTTTTGTGGGTGCTGGGGAGACAAAGTCAACTCCTCATGCTTGTAGGGCAAGCAGTTTTGGAGCAGTTGTTCTCATTCTGTTTCCCCTAGAGATGCGAGGCGGGAAGAACATGGGTGGAAATGGCCGTAGCAGCTGCTTGTTCTTCATGTGAGGATTACTACGCAGAGCTGCCCCTCCTGCCCCTGAGCAAGAGGAAAATGCCTGTCTCTATCCTCAACAAGTTGTGAGGGAAAAAGAAAGGTGCTAAGGAGGAGACATGGTAGGAACAAACAGAAAAACAGGACAACCCTGTGATGGAGAACAGTCACAGGTCCACCCACACTGCAGACATCTCTAAATCTCTGTATCTATACTTAAGAAGTAGTAAGAATTTCTCATGGTGGGGAGGGGATCTGGAGAGGTGGCTCAGCAGTTAAGAGTGCTTGCTGCTTTCTCGGAAGAGTAGAGGTCAGTTCCCACCACCCACATCAGACAGCCCACAACTGCCTGTAACACCAACTCTAGGGGATCCAACTCCCTCTTTTAGTCTCCATGACTACCTGCATACACATACACCCATACATTCACATACATACAAATAATAAAAAGAAATCTTTTTGTTTTGTTTTGCTTTTGAGAAAAGGTCTCTATACATAGCCCTGGCTGTCCTGGAACTCATTATGTAGACCAGACCGGCCTCCTGAGTGCTGGGATTAAAGGTATGTGTCACTCCATGTAGAGCACTTTCTTAATTAGTTATTAACCTGGGAGGGCTGGCACTTTGTGGGTGGTACTACCATGGTCTGGTGGTCCTAGGTTCCATATGAAAGCAGGCTGAGCGAGCCATGAGGAGCAAGCCAGTAAGTGGCACTCCTCCACGGCCTCTGCATCGGCTCCTGCCTCCAGGTTCCTGCCTGGTTTGAGTTCCTTTGGCTTCCCTCAATAGACTGTGATTCAGGATATGTAAACCAAATAAATCCTTTCCTCTCCAAGTTGCTTTCAGGTCATGGTGTTTCATCGCATGGGAACGCTAGCTAAGGCAGTGTACGAGGATGGATACACACATGTGTATCCTGTCAAGAGTGTGCAGATCCACAAACTGTGGAGTTGGTTTCTCCTTCCACCTTTACACGGATTCCAGAGAATAAACTCAGGTTAGCATCAAGCTTGGCAGCAAGTGCCTTTACCCACTAAGCCACCTCACTGGTGCTCTCGGAAGGTTGTAAAGAGCACTTCTTGGTTTCAAGAGAAACAGAGTTAGGTTTCCAACACCCACATCAGGTGACTCAACCACCTGTATATAACTCCAGCTCCAAAGGATATAGGTCAGCCTGGACTACAGTGAGTTCTAGGCCAGCCTGAGCTACAGAGTGAGATCCTGTCTCCCAAAACCAAAAGAAAAATTGTATAGCACAGTCGCTTTACCTCCTCATATCTTATCATCATCCTGTCTCCATTGTAAATCTGTAAAACAAGGTCCCCACTCAGGCAGGATTCAGTCTATTCCCAAGGTTTCTGTTGATCCATTTCGAAGGCTGTACGGCATACCAGCGATACCTGGCCTCTGAGCCTAACGGAAGACAGAGAAGGCTAGCCCGGGCCTGCGGGCAGAGCTGGTATGGCACTGCACAGTGACTTCAGAGTTCAAACTCTGGACGCAGTCTCACCAGATTTCCAGTTATTTTATAGCCTAGATTCGAGGCTTGAGCACTCCCTTGCCTCATCGGTAAGACAGCAATAATGAGAAGCTGACAACACAGGAGCCCTCTTACCCCATCTTTCTTCTGTCTGAGTGGGTACTTAGCCTAGGCCAGCTGAAAAGGTAGCCAGGCTCCTGGCCTGACACTGTAGAGACTGACTCTGGAGATGATGATGATGATCTTTGTTAATGAAGATGATCATGACTTCTTCCCAGTTTGCTGTAGTTCTTAATATCTCCCATGTTGCTGTGTTAGGAGCTCCAGCATGTCAGGACTATATAGTAAGAACTTGTCTCAAAAAAACAAAACCAGCACCGAAGACTACAGACTGTTTGAACTGGAGACGCGGTCCCATGACACAGCACTTGCCTACTACGCCTGAGGACCTGGGTTTGATCCTGAAGGAGTCTGACCTGTGGAGCCAGACTGTCTACATCTAAATCCTGGCTCTGAATCAATCACCCACCCAATCAAGCAATCAATCAGTCAGTCAGTCAGCCTTGGCCCTCACACTGCTGAGAAATTATATTAATTAAGTTACAGAAGCTCTTTATGCTTTTATTCCCTCATGTACTAAGTGAGGCGAACATCATCTACTAGGTTTACAGTGTTATGCTGACAATTAAACTCACTAGTGACACACATGTATAAAAAGAGTAGAAGAGTACCAGGTGTGTAACCAGTGATTAAAAACCGTTAGCTTCTATAATCATCCTAGCTGCAGCTTTGGAGGATTAAATGCTAAGTTAATTATATTTCACTTGGTATCAAAATGTGCTTTGGAATTAAAATATATATTAGGTGATTATGAAGTGAAATTAGGTAGAAGAGTAAGAAAAAGTTTTGATTATTCTGGTATTTTACGTGTACGGGTGTTTTGGCTGCAGGTATGTCTGTGTACAAGCTGAGTGCCTATTGCCTTCAGAGGCCAGACAAGGACATTGGATCTGCTGGAACTGGAGTTAAAAGACAGTTGTGAGCTGCCCTGTGGGATCCAGGAATTGAACCTGGGTCCTCTGGAAGACCAGCCAGTGCTCTTAACCACTTGAGCCATGGCTGAGCCATCTCTCTAGCCCCAAGAGGGTTAAGATTTTAAAGGTACAAGACAGAATAGAAGCAGATCAGGGCTAAAAATGTGAACTGGACAACCCAAGTGCAGATGAATGCAAGTTTGGAGGCACACATCTGCGACCCCTACCACTGAGGAGGCTGAGGTGGAAGGATGGAGAGTTCAAGACCAGCCTAAGCAATTCCACAAGCCACCCGTCCACCACAAGTTCAAGACCGGCTTGGTCTACATATTGAGTTCCATGCTAGCCCCACAGGCTAGTGTCGCCCTCATAGAGCCAACATTATCACATATGCTCAATAAAACCTCAGAGAGACGCTGAGGGCTGAGGAAAGGCAGGTGGCACCCACTCACTCATGCACTCTGCTGTCACCATAGAGGTCGCTCAGGCCAAAGCTGATGTAGTGCCAGTGCTCAGGGATGTTGGCAGAAGGACTCCCCACATTCCTGTACATGCTCACATAATCCAAGGGGTCTGGACCTCCTAACCTGCAAAAGACAAAACACGAGGTGTCAAATTAAACCTGGAAACCAGAAAATATCAAGTAAGAGCCTCTGCTCTACGAACCCAAAGCCCAATCCAAGAGGACCCAAAAGCAAAAGATAAAGGGAGACGAAAATCTCTCTAGGGATGAGCCAGGGGATAGGCAGCGGAGGATGCATGATCCACTTGCCCAAGAAGCTCCCTTCTCTTCCCTCCAACAGGCAGAGCCTATTCTAGAAATCAAACAGACTTGGTGGTTGCCCATTTTGCTTTTGCCTGTTTCGAGCTGCTGACTCCAAATGGAGTCTTCTTCTATGGAGTCTGTCAACATGCCAGGCTTCAAGGTAAGAGATGCATCAGTCAATCAATGGCTTCTGTGAGTGGCCATCCAGAGCATGATCAATGGACATCACTCCTGGAAGTACAGGTTCCATTCTACACCCGTCTCCTAGACAGCTAGTTCCTGAAAGACTGTATGTGTCTTCTCTTATCGTTTCTTCTAACTACACATGAAGTCTCCGGTCTGCCCAGATCCTGGCCTGCGCTCCACAGATCAAAACACAGTCACCGTAAGCGACAAAGTCCAAACATGAGCTAGCTCAGCTCTGCACAGAGCACTGCAGCACGAACATGGCTGAGTCTCGTGAGCACCTGCATCCTAAAAGCACCCCTCCCAGGAGGCACCTGCCTCGAAGGAAGAGCCGTGACGTTTCACGATTTCGGGCTCCTGAAGATCACCCTAAATTTCCCTATAAACCCAACAGAGAAGCAGTTGAGGAAGGGATCCAGTCATTACCTCATTGAGGATTAACTCAATAAAAATTCTTTTAGCAATTACTGCTTAACCAAAACAAACAACAAATAAAACCTGCTTTCCTTCAGAATTTCTTTCTTTCAAACTCTTTTTCTTTCAGGAAAAGAGACTTGAGAAGCACACTAAATGGAAACCATCAGCAGAAGAAGTGTGCATTGAGCCTATGAACATGTGAGCAGCCTCGTGTGGCCCACTCCACAGACCATAGAACCTTTGCCTGTCCCTGGAACATAGATGGACAGGGGTGCACTTTGCAAGTAGGCTGCACTATGAGGGAAGACTAACAACCAAGTAAAAGATGTGGTACAGGAGATCCCAGCAAGTGTGCAAGGACCATGCAATTCAAACCCTATTTTAAAACCAGTAAGTCTGGTTTCACTCTCTTTGCCAGGATGTTATTAGCCTTTGTGGAAATCCTTAATCTCTGGGGGGAAAAATAAAAAAGCTATTTATAGAAACATAAGAAAGTCACTACAAATAGCTTAGGATCTCATCCGAGTGAGGTAAAGGGACAAATCTCTATGTCTGTCTGTAACTTTGATTTCACTAAATCATTTGACTAAACCTATAACCAGTTGGATTTAGAAATGTTTTAGTGGAGGATGAAGGAAAGAAAAGAATAGGGATTTCTAAAAGGACCCCATTATGGCTGCAGAACCCTAAAAAAGACAGATTCCATATTTCCTCCAACTTCCTGCTGCAAATTCCCAACCAGCCTTTCCGCAGCCCAGGTCCAGGGGCGACAAGCAGTGAAGCTGTGTCCGCTGTCCCTGCTCCACCTGCCAGCGCACTGCAGCTCCTCTGACGGTCTCCAAGGAGAGGGCACGTCAAGAAGGCAGGGAATGGCCAAGAATCAAAGTTAGCCTCATACTCAGCTCAGAAGGTCCTGTTCTACCATCTACACTCAGATCTATGTGGATAATCGTATTTTACACTTAGGAAAAGATGTGCTCCAAGGGCCCAGAGCATCCCTTCCCTTAACTCCCTGACTTCTCTGTAAGTCAGCTGCAGGACCAGAGTGGACCCAGAGCACCAGGCTCCACCTCCCTGCTTTGACCCTTGCCTTGCTTGTGAAAGTCTCAACTGTTAGCTGGAACAGCCCTACTAGCTAACTCCCCGACCCCCACCTTCAATCCCCATTGTCAGACCCAAGCAGTTTAGTCGGTCATCCTGCTATGAGAATTGAGGGAGCTGGAAAGATCCTAAAGGAGAAAGAGGGATATGAATAAACTTTCATATCTTAAGTCTTCAAATCCCTCTGAGTCTTGGAAAGAACCAGTCACTAAGCTGACCCCTCTTAGATCCCTGCATCTAGGTGGTATTTCTTATTTCACAAAGTGCTGTACACGCTTTCTCATCTGTTATCACGTGCTGGTCTGCCTCTGAGGATACAGCCTCACTACAAGCTTGCAGTAGAAAGGAAAAAAAAAAATGCTGTAACTACTTTCGGTCCTTTGCATAATGCTTCCACACCTGTAAGGGACAACTGTCTCGATGGCCACGTAGGTAACATAAAGCAGCCCTATTTTGTGCAGGGGCTTCCTCTCACGTTTAAACAAGATCAGAGCAAAGTCAGCCTCATTTTTCTCATGACATGGGACAAGTTCATCACAACATAGTTAAATACAGAGGTGCAATTAAAACGAGCGATTAAGTTAGCAAGAGCTGTTTTCTACTCAGGAGCACTATCCAAAACTCCCTTCCGCCTGGAAACAGTGTGCACTGAGGGCACTCCTCCTGCCTACCAGGACAGAGGCGGGTCCTGTCCCCAGACCCTCTAGGATGTGAGTTTTCTTTACATCCTTCTCCCACTGGCACAGGGAGTTAGCCTCAGCCCTGTACAACCTAGCTGCCATCTCCAGAGGCAGTAAAAAGACTAAGGCTTATGGGAGTGTAACCAGCAAAGACATCCACTTTCCCCATTGGTTCTACCTTTTGCCAATACCCCAAGCAGTTGCCCTAGGAGTCTTTCAGAATCCGCTGGAACACATCTAATACAAGCGTGCATGAATGTGGCCGTCTCTATTTTTTTTTGTCCACAAAGATCATGAGGCCACTTCCCCATAACACCTGCTTGGTCTGAAGGCTGGCTGAAGAAACGGGTTGCAAACAAGAATGGGACATCAAAAAAGTCCAATTCTACCGCAACGGCAGCCCATTTGGAAACTAATCTTTTACCGAGCAACTTTAAAGTTAACCTGGGCTCCCCACACAAACTTCGGCTGAAATCCTTTGGACATGACAGGAAGCGCTTCTTGAGGCTTCACTTCATTCCCCGGCTGCCCACAGCTCAGGTCTCCATCATGTACTTCCTCCTCCTACTGTTAAGTGGCAAGCTATGATCCCCTTCGACGCTGAGCCAAAGCACGACTCTCCCCAAGCCTGATCTTAACTAACGTCCTAAAGCAAAAGCAGCTGCAAAGCCAGAAGCAAGCTCTGCAGAGAGAGAGCGAGCGAGAGAGAGAGAGAGAGAGAGAGAGGGAGAGAGAGAGAGGGAGAGAGAGGACTGTGCAGCGTAAGCAAAAAGTTTATCTGAGGAGTCGCTCTGTCAAACTTCAAGAGCAACAGCTTCGCACTGAATGACAGAAGCTCCTGCGCTCGCTCGGGAAGGTCCCGAAAGGAGGCCGTCTCATCAAAGACACAATGCCCTCACCCTGCGCCCTCCTAACCCACAGGGGCGTCCCGGTCCCCGAACGCGGTCTCATGCCCTCCAGAGCCCTCTCAAACGCTCTCCAGGCCCCGCCTCACCTCCCCCATCCCACGCCAGCCGACCCCCGACTTCCCCGAGCCCACTAACGACCCACGGCAGGCGCCCCCTCCTTCCTCCACGTTTACAGTTCCCTCTCTCACGCCCCCCCTCTGCCCCCCCCATACACCCCCAGTTCTCAGTTCTCCTAATCCCGGTTAACCCCTCACTACTCAAGGGATCCGTTAACCCTTTGTCCCCACTCCCAACTTCTGCCTTAACTCCCTCCCCAGCATCAGGGAGCTCCCGGTACCCAAGTACTGTAACCGTTTTCTTCCTCTCCCTTCTGCAAATTACTCTGTCCCCGGCGCTCGCAGCGCTCCCCGCCGGCCCGGTCCTCCCGAGGCCCAGAGCGTACCAGTACTTGACGATAGCGGTGACCTGGAGCGGATTCGGCTGGTCAGGGTAGAGGCGGCGGCACTCCGCGTAGATGGCGTGCAGTCCCGGGGGGAAGAGTGAAGCAAAGGCCGGAGAGGCACCCGGGCCAGGGGCCGGGGGCGCGGCGGGGCCGGGGGCGACGCTAGGCCGCAGCTCCGCCATCGGGGCGCGTAAGGCGCGCGGGGAACCCGGGAGGGGAAAGGAGGGAAAGCGCCCCGATGGGCCAGCGGACCGAAGTGGAAGAGACTCCCCGCGGCGATGGGGGCTACGGCGAGGTCTAACTCCGCGCCTGCGCACGGTGCTAGGTCCGCCCAAGCCCTAGCCTTCGCGGAGTCGGCCAGAGGATGCTGCGGGACCGCGGGGAGCTCCAGGGGGCGGAGCGTCGGCGTGCCCTAGGCTGGCACCCATTGGCTAGTGTCATTGCCAGTCACAAGTGGGGACGGTGTGACTTGACAATAGGCCCCGCCCCCTGCCTGTGGTGGGAGTGTCCCAAGGACCTTGGCCTCCCCCTAGTGTTAGGAGGAACCCAGTTTTAAACAGAGGCGCGGTACCTAGAGGCGCTAGGGTCCTGGGAAAGCTCTAAAAGCGCCTTCCAAGCGCTTAATATTATTTTGCTGATAAAATAAGCCTAGAGCAGGGCAGTGGTGGCCTTTAATCCCAGGCAGAGGCAGGTGGATCTCTTGTTAGTTCGAGGTCTGCCTCGTCTAACAGCTTGAGCTCCAGGACAGCCATGGTTACACAGAGAAACTCCGTCTCGAAAACAAAAAACAAAAAAGCAACTGATTAAAAATAAATGAAAATTGTGTATGTGTTTGCCTGGTTAATTCATTAGTCTGTGTGTGATTATTTATATATTACAACTCTTTAATATTTCTTGATGCTATTGGCAAAAAGGTCTCTGCAACTTGAAGAGGCAGGGAAATAAATACTCTGGGGGAAAGTGCCTGGCTGTTTTGAAAGTATTTATGCATACGTTCTCTTACCGGGATATTCTCATCTACCAAGATCAGGCTCACGAAAAGTTTCTAAACTCTTAAGATATTTTAGACCAGCAGTTTCAAATGCCAGTCTTCAGATAATTTCATCTGTTAAGTTTATGTCTGTTTTGAAGGGGAAATGTGAAAGGCGATGACTACAGTATTTTCAAGCTAAATTTATGCAATTTGGTTTTCCTTCGTTTGGGTAATATGTCCTTCGGTCATGCGAGCTGATGTGTTAAAATTTCTATCAGAATGTGAGGTGCTAGGAAGTATTGTTGAGATTATTATTATTATTATTATTATTTATTAGCAGTGCTGGTAATCTTGTACATGCTGGGCAAGCGTTCTACCTCTGAGTGACATTCCAATCCCGGAGATGCTTATTAATGGTTTCTGTTGCCCAAGGAAAGAAATGGCTGAGGGCGGAACTAATCTGTAAGACTCAAACGCCCCTAACTACTGACAAATCCAATCCCAACTACGCACAAGTACTCCAGGCTCCAGAATTTAAGCTTGTACCCCTTAGAAGGGACTACAAATCCAGGCAAGCAACGTAATCATCAATCTGTGGCTCTTTCCTGTAACGAGACTACAAACCCCATGGCACCCTGTGTCGGAAATACACACCGTCTAATCTCCTAAATCAGGCAGGTTTCGGGCCCTGTTTGGAACGGAAGTCCAAGGGCAAAGGATGCTGGGGATTGTAGTTCTCCGGAGGCGAGGTCGGGCCGCTCCCAGACACCCAGTACCGGCGAATAGACTGCGCATGCGTGTCAGTGGCGTTTGCAGCAGACTGGGCTGGCAGTTCCTTCCTCGGAAGGAAAGATTCCTCTGCCATGGAGTCCTACGATGTGATCGCAAACCAGCCTGTTGTGATCGACAACGTGAGTAGCGTCTTTCCTATCTCTAAAGGGACTATACTCTCCTCCAGAAAGGCTCGTTTCCCAGGTTTCTGCCTAGGCCGCCAGCTCTTTGTCACTGGCCCGGCCTGTCAGGCGGGTTCAGCTGCCTCCGCCCCCGTCCCCTTGCATCCATAGTTTGCAGGCCGGACGGCCAGTCAGCACCCGTGTGATGGAAAATCCGAGGATAGACAAAGGGAAGAGCTGCAGTCCGAGAAGGGTCCTTGGACCCTCGGCTCAAGGGGCCTTAAACCGTTCTCTGAGAGCCTGGCTCCCGCCTCTCCCTGGTTTCTCATCACTCAATTGGCTGGCCTTGCTGTCTATCATTGCCTTTTTGTCCCGCCTTTGGGCCTTGCCGGATTAGAACGGCCCTGTGCGGTTATTGGCTCGCACTCTTGTCGCTCTTCCGGCCGCCATAGTGTTTCCCTTCTGTCAGGGGCGGAGCAAATGCCCTAGGGCGGTAGGGATTGGCTTAGCGCTCTCAGGGTGCGGAAGGCGGTGGCTGGTCCACCGGTGAAGAAGGGCAGTTTCCTTGGGTGTGAGCCGGCGGGCGGCACAGAAGACTGCAATCTGGGTGGGGCCGGATAATCTGGTGCCAGAAATGGCCATGGGATTTCAGTTATTTCTGTGATTATGAATTATAGTTAGAAAAGGTAAAAAAGACAGGAGAGTGACTAAGCTGGCGAGGGGCTTCCCTCTTTGCGCAGGGGGATTATCAAGCACAGTGCTTGTCAGGAGCTCTAGCGTTTCCAGGACACTTCCGCCAACATGCAAGTTGAAGCCTCACAAAAAGTGAATGGTTAAGAAGGAAATTTGCTCCTCATTTCACAGGAGGTGGAAGCGATCAAGGTCATAAGCAGCGGTGTCCTATAAATTCATTGTCTTATCTAAGTGTCATTACTTTGCTAACCTCCCCTCCATAAACGCATCAATAATAACAAATAGAAAGAACCTAAATATTGCATTTGTGAGGTGAGGCAGTTGTCTGACTTTCACTCAAAGGTTTGGCCTCACCGAGACTGAATGGAATCTTTCTGTGCACTTTTTAGGTCCCTCCATTGAGGCAAACTTCCAGCTCCCTCTGTCCTAGGCACACTTTATCAGATTAACTGTGATGGTCCAGCCCTTAGGACCTGGACATGCCGCTAGGTGCTTTTATTTATGTCGTAGGTGGATGGAGATTGCTTTCTCCAGCTTATGCAGAAGCATGAGGCTTGGGGAGGTTTTTCTCAAACCACCCACTTTAGGAGTGGAGGATCCAAGACTCATGCTGAGATCTGGTTCCAAGTTACTCAGTCTTTCAAGGAAGGCTGCTTTATTTGTTGTTGTAAACTGCCTTTCTAAAAGGCAAGGCTGAGTCTGGGGGTGTATGTAGCCCAGCGGTAGTGCTTGTGTGACATGCGTGAGATCCTGGGTTCCATCCCCAGCACAACATAAACCTGATACCTGAATTGGGTGTCGTGTGGATTACATGCCTGTAACCCCAGCCCTAGGGAGGTGGAGGCAGGAAAATCAAATTCAAGGTCATGGTTTGAAGCCAGCTTCTAAGACTCGAGACCTTGTTTGTTTGTTTATTTATTCATTCATTTGTTTTGGGGAGAGGGATGGAAGCAAGGCTTATTAAATGAGACACTTAATTTTGAGGTGTTTTTATCTTCCTCACTAGACTTTTAGGGGAGTGAAATTACTTTTGATTAGTCCCTCTACTTACATCCCATTTTACACAGTACTGAGGGCCTGACATGCTCTGCTGTGCTCTCTCTCTCTAGTTGTGTGTGTGTGTGTGTGTTGGTGTCTTTGGAAGCCAGAAGGGAGTGTTCAATTCCCTAGAGCTACAGCTGCAGGCAGTTGTGGGCCACCTAACATGGCTCCAGTGCTGGGGTTCAAACTGTGATCCTCTAGAAGGGCAACAGCTAGTGCTCCTAGGTAATGAGCCATCTCTCCAGCCCACCACTGGTCTCTCTATCCACCTGACTACACAATATGAAGAGCCTGGTGCCACTATATACAAAATAAAGCTTTTTTATTGGCTAGGTGGGTAAATAGATGAATAATCAATGATTTCTATTATGATAACGAAAAATGACTGGGGTAGAGGAGACCCAACCAGGTCTCCTGATTGGATTGGCTTCATCTACGTAATACTGCAAATGGCTAAGTAAAACATCTCTCTTTTGTTTGTTTGAGACAGGGTCTCCTGTAACTTCTTGTTCTCAATGTTGATATTCGGAGAACACTACTACTTATGTCTTTAGCTAGTTCTTGTGTAGTAGATCTATCTTTTTCTTAGTTATTAAAAAAAAAAAAAAGCATAGAAATGATTGGTGTCAGGCTGGAGAAATGGCTCAGTAGTTAAGAGCACTTGGTACTCGTGCAGAGGACCAAAGTTGTATTCCTAGCACCCACATAGGCTCCAGAGGACCAGACACCCTCTTTGGTCTCTTTGCACCCATGTATACAGACCCCCCACACAAGACATACTTATACACACATAATTAAAAGATCTTTTTTTAAAAAAGAAATTATCAGTTTTGCCATTAACAGTATAGGCGCAGTCTGGCCA
This sequence comes from Cricetomys ansorgei, assembly GCA_026225945.1. Classification (NCBI taxonomy): domain Eukaryota; kingdom Metazoa; phylum Chordata; class Mammalia; order Rodentia; family Nesomyidae; genus Cricetomys; species Cricetomys ansorgei. The sequence goes on from JAMJFZ010001258.1 coordinate 13,663,287, forward strand.
TCCCAGCAGCTCCTTTGCCTTGGTCCCCTGGAGCTGGAGTTACAGGCAGTTTTAAGCCACTCAGTGTGGATTATGGGAAGCAGACACCAGTCCTCTAGAAGAGCAACAAGTGCTCTTAACTGACGAGCCACCTCCCCAGCCCTTGTTTCTTTCCTTAGGAAGACTCTTTTTTGTCTTTCTTTGAACTACTTTCTGGACCAGACAAAAGTCTCAGGATCAAAATGGACCAGTTAACAACCTCTGTCCTAGAGCTGATGGCCCCAACTCTCTCAGAATCCAGTTCTTGTTGACTAGAAGACCACAAGCCTCTGTCCTAGCACATCAAATAACCCTCAGTGCTTAAGATAAACTTTGTTCAGGCCACAAGCCTGCAGCCAGCAGTGCTGGGAGGGCCTGCGGAGGGAGTTGCTCCTGGCCTGCATCAGGAGAGTGGTCAGTGGTGGCTGGACTTCAGTCCTCAAAAATCGACATTCTATGAGACTGCATTTTCAAGAAGCCTCTACAGGGTGTTTGTCCATCTCCTTTGCTGCAGTGAGCAACAGGGCAACAGCTTGTTGCCAGGTACACAGTTCCTTTGTAGATGCCGTTAAAATAGTGGATTGTGCTTTTGTATGCAATAAGTTATGGTTTGCAGAATAGAGCGCTCCATCCCATCTTCTCCGCTTGGCCTGGCGAGCCTGCTGGGGCCATAACGACAAGCTGGGTCTGGTTCTTCTGAATGCATCATTCCCAATGCTACTTTTGCTTTCCCTGTACCACCTCTGCCTGGGGCTGCTTGCTAGCATTCCAGGTGCTCATTCAGGCTCTGAATTTAGTTTCACATGCCAATCTTTATTTTTTTGTTTTTTGAGACAGGGTCTCATTCTGTAGACTAGGCTGGCCTTGAACTCACAGAGATCCACCTATCTGTGCCTCCTGAATTCTGGGATTAAAGGTGTATACCACCATACCCTGCCATCTGCCAATCTTTTGTTCATGGTGGGGTTTTTTGTTTTGTTTTGAGACACAGTTTCTCTGTTGTAACTCTTGCTGTCCTGGAACTCACTCTGTAGACCAGGCTAGCCTCAAACTCACTGAGATCCACCTACCTCTGCCTCCTGAGTGCTGAGATTAAAGATGTGTGCTACCAGGCCCAGTTTGTTTATGACTTTAATTTTAATCAGCCAGTCTCTTTTTAGTGTCTATCAAATGACAGATACTGCTGTGTGAATTCCCTGATCTTGAGGAACTTGGAATGAAATAGAGAAAAATAAGAAGCAAAAATTCAATTTGCTGCAAAATACAGGAGGATAATCACTAAGGTGATCCTTCAAGAAGACAGAATATTGCAACTGCTCCCATTATATACTCTTGCTGGAAAGACAGACATAAATAAATAACCCAGACATTGCTTCACTTAGCTTTGGATTTTTTGTTTTGTTTGTTTGTTTTGAGATCTATGTATATTTTATGTGTATGGGTTTTTTGTCCGCCTGTCTTTATGTCACATGCATGCAGTGCCCAAGGAGGCCTGAAGAGGGCATCAGATCTACTTGGAACTGGAGTACAGCAGGTTGTGAGTCACAGTGTGGGTGCTGAGATCCACCTTGGGTCCTCTGGAAGAGCAGCCAGTGCCCTTAACCCCTGAGCCATCTCTATAACTCCTCACATGGTTTTTTGTAGCTTTTTTTTTTTTTTAATTTTTATTTACTTTTATATCGAGTGCTTTGGTATAGTATCTGTGTGAGGGTGTTGGATCCTCTGTAACTGGAGTTACAGGCAGTTGTGAGCTGCCATATGGTGCTGGGAATTGAACCCTGGTTCTCTGCAAGAGCAGCCAGTGCTCTTAACCTCTGCGCCTTCTCTCCAGCCTTGCTATGTAGCTTCCTTAAACTCTGGATCTTCCTGTCTCAGCCTCCAATTGGGAGGGTTTACAGGCATATGCATGACTGAATCTGACGTCTTAATCTGCCTTGTTACCCAGACTCTTGTCCTTGTAAACTAGAAAGCAAATGACTTGGAAAAAAATCAACTCTTAAAAACATTCAGATCTGAAAGTATATAAAGCACATGCCTGTAATCCCAGCATTCGAGAGGTGGAGATAGCGGGATCATAAGTTCAGGGTCACCCTCAGCTATAGAACAAGTTTTCGGTTAGCCTGGGGTATATGAAATCCTGTCTCAAGTAAATAAATTAAGTCCTGGTCTAAGGTAAAGGTCTCATCTTCCCTTCTCTTGTCTTGAACCCCTGCCAGGAGATCTCTGTTGGCTTTCCATACCCTGATGAAGACAATGAGCAATTATTAGAGGCTTGAACTAGCAAGTTCCTGAAGGTCTTTTGCACAGTGCTGTCCCACCCATCTCTGTCAGTGTCCAAGCCTGGGGTTTGCAGGAGGAGAATGCCCCTCCCTGCTAGGCTCTGAGCTCGGTTGACAGCTGCACCTCCCAGAGCTCCTTGCCACGCTGCCCGGGCCCGTGAGTTTGCACCCTATCCCCTGTTTACTCTCTTCCTGCTCTGGTAGAGAATGGTTGGCCCTGCTCTCCCCTCCATCTGCTTCCCCAGTCCTTCCATTGCTTCTCTCCACAAGTACCCCTACCCTCAGACTGCCAGACACAGACACCAAGATGACTGCTCTCATCGCCTCCATCATCCCTCCAAAGCTCTCTCTAGAGGAGCAGGAACCCGAGAGGCAAGGGTGTCCCAGAAAGCCTTTGGTGCAAAGATAACTTTGGCTTCCTTGCATCTCTCGTGTGTTAACTGCATGCTGTATGGCTTCTGGAAGGATGCTCTGCTCCGGGAGAAGTGCTTGACTGCACACCAGGTCAGGTAGAAGGGCATGGGAATCAGATATGGTAGTGGTCAGGTTTAGAAGGAAGAGAATGGGTGGTGTTTGCAAGCAGGATCAAGTCTTGCCGTCTTCCCTGCACAGGTCGGTATGGGTGCAGAGGCAGTGTTTATGTTGGTTGGGCCCTGAAAAATATGAGAGATGCTTGTTAGCAAAGGGTTCTTTCCTGGCACTGCATTCAACCACCGTGCCAAGCACTGGAGCAGGACTCTGCATCTCGTCTCTTCTCAGACAAGGCCTCCCTGCTCTTCGCTATCAGGAGACCAAGGAGTGAAACTATGGCCGTAAGGAGCACCGAACTCCAGAGCACAGTGCCTCGTTCCCTGCAGTGAGAGCCAGGGAACGTGCATGCTGTCAGTTCATGCAAGATGCTTGTAGTGGGCATGTCCTAGAGACCTGGGGAAGGGGAGGGTCATAGCCTAAGGTGGGAATGCAGGTTGAAAGCATCCCACGCTAGAAGAACAGAAAAAAAACACATGCTCTCCCCCGCCTCCCTGCCGTGTGCTTGAACTTGTAGCTTCTAGATAATTGCTATTTCTCAAGTTTTCTGTTTTATTTTCTTCCCTTTATTAATATTTGAAATTTCATTTTATGTATTTTTATTGTGTATGTGTGTGAGAGAGTGCAGGTGCATGCCATAGCATACATGTGGAAGCCAGAGAGCAGGTCTGTGGAGTGGATTCTCTCCTTCCACCTTTCATGGATTCCTGGCATGCAACTCAGGTCCCCAGACTTGCAGGACGAATGCTTTTGTCGGACAAGCTGTCTCAGCACTATTATACCATTTGTAATGCTCAAAGTAAAGTATGTTCATGTAATAAAGGAGACAATTACAGAAAAATCAGACAGTTGGTTGTATGTGCAGTGGAAGTCCTGGTCACCATCTCCAGCCCTAGATGTGTATTCGCCTTTCCTGTGCTCCTGTGCCACATCTGCCACACACACAGATCTGAGGTCTTCGGAACTGGAGCCACACAGTAACCCCTTGATTGACTGGTGGTCCTCACTTCTCTTTGTCCTCTCTCCCCAGGGATCCGGTGTGATTAAAGCTGGTTTCGCTGGTGATCAGATCCCCAAATACTGCTTTCCAAACTAGTAAGTCACGTGGAGGCTTGGTTGTGACTTTGGGGAACTTGTCAGCTTTGTACTGTGGCCAGCCCTGCCTCACTGAGGAGAAAGAATTCTCTCTCAAGTTAGCCTTGGTACCCAAAACAGTAAGCAAAGGGTGTGGAGTCGGTTTGGGATAAGCAAAGAATTTTTTACAACCTGGCGTATTTTGAGAAGTACAGCAAACGGCCTCTATTGTGTGTGTGTGTGTGTGTTCGCGCGCGTGTGTGTGCATGAGCACGTGAGTGAGTGCATGTGACTTTGGGGGAAGCAGGCACTACAACACGGATGTGCTGGGCAGAGCACGACTTTATATAGTCATTTTACTCCCTTTACCTTTATGTGGTTCCAAGGATCAAACTTAGGTCACCAACCTGGACATTGAGAGCCTTGACCTACTAAGCCATCTTGCTGGCCCTCTTTTTTAAAAATCTGACCCTAAGCCAGACTTTAATCTCAAAACTCGGGAGGCAGAGGCAGGCAGATCTCTGTGAGTACCAGGACAGCCTGGTCTACAGAGTGAGTTCCAGGACAGCCAGAGTTGCAACAGAGAAACCCTGTCTCAAACAAAAAAAGATTTCGTGTTTCCAGGCCAGTGCAGTGGCTCGGCAGGTAAAGGCACCGCCCCCAAGCATGACTGCCTACCTGAGCTGGATCCCCAGGACCCCTATGGTGGAGAGAACTGACTCCTGCAGATTGACACACAACTGAAATTTTTCCCATTCCCGAGGATGAGGTTTGACAGACAGCCACATTTACCGTCTTAGAATGGCTTGCTCGGAGCTTTTCTCCAAGGGAGAGGGTACAGGAAGAAGGCAGCCTTGGAGGCCGTCTGGGCAGCAGCACAGCTCAGTAGACATCTTAGAACAGGGCTAGGGATGCTGGCTCTGCCGCTGAGCTGGAACCTGGCACCTAACATTTATTTGTTTATTATTTTTGTCTGTTTGGGTTTTGTTTATTTTTCAAGACAGGGTTTCTCTGTTGTAACTCTGGCTGTCCTGGAACTCACTCTGTCCACCAGGCTGGCCTCAAATTCACAGAGATCCGCCTGCCTCTGCCTCCCGAGTGCTGGGATTAAAGATGTGTGCCACTCTTGCTCAGCCATTTAGAAATTCTTTATCTTCATCTATATACACATTGGGAAAATAGAAGAGCTAGAGGTATTATTTATAAACATATACATCCACACACACACATATATATATATGGATGAAGAGATGGCTCAGTGGTTAAACGCAGTGGCTGTTCTTCCAGAGGACCCAGGTTCAGTTCCCACATGGCAGCTAACAACTGTTGTTGTTCCTGTTCCAGGGGATCTGACTCCCTCGCAGAGACATACATACAGGCAAAACACCAATGTACATAAACAAATAACATATTTGAAATATATATATATAAAATATAAATATAAATATATATAAAATATATATATTTAAAATAACATATTTAAAAATATATAAAATGTATATATATATATATATACATAATAAAATAGATAATTTGCAAATAATTACAAATAGTGCGTGTTCTTTATGTAAAACACAGAAAAATATAAGAAAAAAAACGGAAATTAACTGAGTCTCCATCGCCCCCCAGAAATGACCGCAGTAGAATGGGAGTATGTTGGTTCATCTGGACTGTGTCCTTCGTCGTCTGTCCCGAAATGAAAATGTTCCTCTCTGCTGTCTCTTCTAGTGTGGGCAGACCCAAGCATGTTCGTGTCATGGCAGGAGCCCTGGAAGGTGACATCTTCATTGGCCCCAAGGCTGAGGTAATTACCTGTCAGACAGAAGAGGCCTCAGTCTAGCAGAGGGCCCACCTTATCTACCACATGGAAGCATTTGCAGTTGGACTCAGCAAGGAGTAAAGGGGTATTTTCCTCCCAGGGGTAGACTGAGGCCTTAGAGAAGAAGGATCTGGAACCCCACTTTGTGAAACAGATCAGTCTAGAAAATGGGGCTTTACTGTCTGTCTGTATCCTGTCACTGTCTTTCCAGTGATCAGATTGATCGGCTTGGTTATACTTTTGGCAGGAGGGATTCAGAGGGGAGGTCCAGTCTGGCCTGCCCTGGGTGTGAGCTAACTACCCCAGCTTTGGCAGAGCCCCAGAGGGCTCTGGGAGGAATAACTACAGAGTCGTTGCTGCCACTCTTAGTTCCAAGTGCTGAGACAGGAGCCAGATTGTGTCCTAGAAGCAGGCAGTGAGGTGGGTGCCATAGGGTACCTGGGGGCAGGGGAATGCGGAAGCCTTTTCGGCTGCTCTGAGAGGGAGGGCAGATGTAGCAAACAGTCTCCAACTCAGAGAGTGGTTGCCGGTGTCAGGTGCATGAGGACTGCAGCTGGGACCCTAGGAAACTAGGGCTCCTTCGGAAGTGAGGCCGCCCGTACAGCTCAGGCCAGGGAGGGCGGGAGTCAGGCAGAGCCCGGTGTCTGCTGCACACTGTGCCCCTGCATGCAGGAGCATCGAGGGCTGCTGTCCATCCGCTACCCCATGGAACACGGCATCGTCAAGGACTGGAATGACATGGAGCGCATCTGGCAATATGTCTACTCTAAGGACCAGCTGCAGACCTTCTCTGAGGAGGTGAGGGGCCTGTGTGCAGGACACCTGTGTGGGGTGCCAAGCTGGGTGGGGCCCCAGAGACGATGAGGATGAGATGGCAGTGTAACTGCCACAAGTGTTGAAGTCCAAATACCAGCCGGCACAAGGCTGCATACTTTCCAGATATATCCTAATTTGATCTTCATACCATTCCTATTAGTATATCAGAACCAAAGTTAGTGTAGTAGCATATGCATGGAATGCTAGCACCTGGAAGGCGGAGGTGGCGGATGGAGGAATGTTTGAGACCAGTCTCGGGCTATGTAGCAAGACTCTTAGCACAACAAAACAAAAATAAGGGCTGGAGAGTTGGCCTCACAGTTAATAGCACTCACTGAGCTGCAGAGGACAAGGACTCAGTTCCCAGCACCCACAGGGCAGCTAGCAACCATTTGTAACTCCAGTTCCCTCTTTGGCGTCTGAGGGTGCCAATACATTTGTGTGCACACATACACATAGATAACATAAAAATAAAAACAACAGATCTAGGTAGAGTTATCTCCCTCTCACAAACAAGAGAATAGGAAAGCAGACTGAGCAACTAATCCCATTCTTGGGAGGCAGAGCTAGGTCACCCTCAACTGCACGGCCTCTGAGGCCGGTCTGGGCTACATGTCTCAAAAAAAAATAGAAAACAGAGGGAAAATTGGGGCAGTAAGGGGCTCAGAAGGAGAGAAGCAACTCTACACAGTGGTGACCCTTGGCCTTCACATCTGTGCATGCAAGCACAGAATAAATAAGTGTAGGAAATAAAAATTAAAAGGAAATCAGAAAAGCCAAATAGTATTTCCAAAATCATTTAATAAATAAAGGAGAAGAGCTGGACTCAAAACGACATCTTTCAGAGCCCAGACCCTAACTCTCAAGAAAAAAGGAGAATGGGTCAGTTTTCAGGAGGAGGAAATGTTCAGGCTTTCTAAAACATTCAGTGTGGGCTGGAGAGATGGCTCAACAGTTAAGAGCGAGTTCTGCTCTTCCGGAGGACCTGAGCTGTGTCCCCAGCACCCATGTAGGACGGCCCTGGGATCCTGCTCCCAGAGGATCTGATACTTCTAGCCTCTGCTGTGCACTTACATGCACAGATACAAACATAATTCAAAATAACTAAAAATGTACATAGTCCAGGCATGGTGGCATGCTCCTTTAATCCCAGCACTTGGAAGGCAGAGGTAGGTGGGTCTCTTGAGTCTGAGGCTAACTTGGTTTACCTGGCAAGTTCTCAACCAGCCAGGGTTACATACATACATCTTTTTAGAAAATAATTAAATAAATAAAATGGCTGGAAATGTGGCTCTGTGAAGACCTGCTTGTCTAGAACGTGAGGCAATCTCTAGTATCACAAAAACAAAGTCAATATTAAATTTTAATTTTTGATTTTGAAATATATTTGCAGTATCATAATTCAGAGTTTAACAAAATCTTCTTGACTGACAAGCAGACAATCCACGGCGGGTACAGGGACCTATAGATGAGTTTTGGAGGACAAGGAGGTGGACTTGGAGGGTAAGGACAGAATGGGACTTTAGGATGTGAATTTGGAGAGTTAAAAAAAACAAAAACAGACTTGGGCATGGCTTGTGCTAGTCTCAGCTTTCTCTGAGGAAGGCTGACAAAGGTCCCTAGACTAGCACAGTTCCACGGCAGGGTCATGAGGGCGGGGAGCTGACCTTATACTGCCTGCCTCCTGGGCCTCTCTTCCCAGCATCCTGTGCTCCTGACGGAGGCACCTTTAAACCCTCGGAAGAACCGGGAGCGAGCTGCAGAAGTTTTCTTCGAGACCTTCAATGTGCCAGCTCTCTTCATCTCCATGCAAGCTGTGCTTAGCCTGTGAGTAGCAGCCCACCTTGCTATCGAGGCCTCCCACAGTGACTGAGGCTCCTCATACCCTCTCCCCAGTGAGGGAGAGCTAGACAGTGAGAAAAAGAAACTTTTACTGAAACTAGACCTTGAGGTCCTCAGGTGAAACCAAAAGCAAAGATGCAGCTGGTTCTGAGACCCAGTACTCAGTCTCTCGGGGTTAGTGTCTGGACCGTGCTGCCACGCCCTTCCGTACGGCCTTAATGTATCCCAGTATCTGCTGGTGTTTGCTGGGTACTCTGCTAGGCTGCCGCTAGGTCCGTGGTCCAGACAGCACCAGCCTGCCATGTTCCTATTCTGCCCCATGCCTGTGCCTACCGCTGTCTGCTGCCGAGATAGTACCCTGTGAAACACACACAGGATTTATTTGACTCCATTAAAAAATCATGAGCCAGCATTTGCAGACTGGGCTGGGGATGAGACTTAGTGGTTGAAGACTTGCCTAGCATATAAAAGGCCTAGGATTTGATCCCCAGCACCCCAAGACAAAAGTAAATTGAAGGATTTCATATCCAAACTAAATGTCTGCCCTCTGAACAAATGGAAAGCCCTGGTATTACTGGGCTGCTTTCCTCTCGGACGAAATCCAGCCTCAGCTGGCCGCAGCTGCCATAGCACACAGGGCGCGAGAGCTGACTTTGCCTGTTGAGATCTGAACACTGAGGCCGTGTAGGGGTTCGCCCCGTCCCTGAGCCTCTTGTCTCTGTCATTTGGCGATAGAAAACTATAGGCAGACCTCAGGGGCTGCGAGGGGAAGACCTAGCTCTCCAGGAAAGCGAAGAGCAGCCGTGTGTTTCTTCACTCTCCTCCCTGCCCTTCTCTTGGAAGTTGACACTGCCCTTAGGTCAGGTCCCCAGGACAGCGGGCGGTCAGGTCGCACACTCAGACCAGAAGGCCTGCTCTTCGGGACATTGGAGCAGCTTTGCTCCCCGTTTAGTATGTCAAGTCTCCCTAGTTCTCTGCCTATCAGAAGGGCCCCGGGGAGAAGCGGATGAAGGCCTAGCTCCGTGACTCTGAGCTTTAACAAGGGGATTTGTCTCCAGAGGGCCGTGGGGCTCAGTGATTGTTTGTCCCCTTTGTCTCAGCTATGCCACAGGCCGGACCACAGGTGTGGTGTTGGACTCTGGGGATGGTGTCACCCACGCAGTCCCGATTTACGAAGGCTTCGCCATGCCTCACTCCATCATGCGCATCGACATTGCTGGCCGAGATGTCTCTCGCTTCCTTCGCCTCTACCTACGTAAGGAGGGCTATGATTTCCACTCCTCCTCCGAGTTTGAGATTGTCAAGGCCATAAAGGAAGTGAGTGCTGTCCTGTGGGCCTAGGGGTGGGGTGGGGAATAGTGACCCTAAGAATTAGGGGGATGGTGCTCCGACTCGGGGCCCTGGGTCAGGCTCTGTTCTCTACTCGCACCTGTGTGGCTCTCTCGTTCACCTTCCTTTCACCTCTCTTTCACCATCTTTTTAAGGAGCTGTTTCCAGACCCTAAGTTGGGCATCTGTATTGTACACAAGAGCTCATTACTACAAATTGTGGGGGTTCACATCCTTGGAGAAGTTGGAATGCCTTTTTCTTCTTAAGTAAATTGAACCCTCCCACCACATGTGGTTCTGGAGAAACCAGAACTATATCAGAAGTCATAGGAGGAGAAGGGTGGCTAAGTCTGGCTAAATTGAGGTTGTCTCAGGCCTGGGAGCGACAGAGCCAGGTTCCCACGTCTGCCTGCTAGGAAGGTAGAACAAGGACTTGGGTTTTAAGTGTCCCCAGGGCAGTGTGACAGACCTCTGCCCCTGCTTCTGGGCAAGCACTTTTAGGCAGTTGCTGCAGACGAGCAGACCTCTGCAGTAGCATGTCGCGCCTGCGGTCGCTGCCTGGGAGTACACCAGATTCCCCGCCATCCTGACTGCCACACTTGAATCTGCAGAGAGCCTGCTACTTGTCCATAAACCCACAGAAAGATGAGACGCTAGAGACCGAGAAGGCCCAGTACTACCTGCCCGATGGCAGCACCATTGAGGTAGTGACCATGTCTCTCCCTTTCCCTCACACCTACCATTAAGCTTTGGACTCAAGTAGAATGCCGAGCGAGGGCCTGAACAGCAGAAGTCCCGAGAGCACCAGCAGCCCTGTGCCTCTGGATCTGAAAGGGAAGAGGCTCTACAGCAGTGGTTCTCAGGCTGTGGGTCGTGACCCCTTTGGGGGTCAAATGACCCTTTCACAGAGGTCACCTAAGACCATCTGCATATCAGATATTTACATTACGATTCATAACAGTAGCAAAATTACAGTTATGAATTAGCAACAAAAATAATTTTATGGTTTGGGGTCACCACAACATGAGGAACTGTATTAAAGGGTCACACCATTAGGAAGGTTGAGAACCACTGCTCTAGAGGGCCTTCCCTAGGTCGGGTTGCCTAGGGAAGTGGGTGTTAGTGCTGTCTTAAACCACCCCTGGGTACTGATTAGTGAAGTCACTGCTCCCTGGAACTCCCATTGATGAGACATTTCCAGAGTGTTAATCCCAAAGATCTCTTCGCTAGAAAATGCCAGAGCTGGTAGTAACATAAGTGCTTCCCCTCTCTGGTTTCCCAGAAGCCCTGTTTGTTCCCTATTTGTTCCTGGGAGCTGTTCTTTGCTCCTTGAGGCCCTTGTCATAGGTTGGTCTTCAGCCTGGGCTTCTCAGACAACTGGTTCCTAAGAGATGGGCAGACAGACCTCTCCTGTTCCCAGTTCCAGGGGACCTCAGTCCCAGCCCAATCTCTTAAGCTGGTTCTTTACCCTACAGATTGGCCCTTCCAGGTTCCGGGCCCCTGAGCTGCTGTTCAGACCAGACCTGATTGGCGAGGAGAGTGAGGGTATCCACGAGGTCCTGGTGTTTGCCATCCAGAAGTCTGACATGGACTTACGGCGTACACTTTTTTCTAACATTGTCCTCTCAGGAGGCTCTACCCTGTTCAAAGGTTGGTCTTTGCTCATCGGACCTTTGTTGGGGACACATCCTAATTCTGCAGAGATTAGAGATTGGATGCCCAGAGAATTAATTTTGGGGGGTCTCTTTGTTTCTGCCTATTTAGGTTTTGGTGACAGGCTACTGAGCGAAGTCAAGAAACTAGCCCCGAAAGACGTGAAGATCAGGGTAGGGGCACACTGGTGGCCGGGCTGGGTAGAGCTGGGCTCCAAGGACTTGAAGCACATAAGCTCTTCAGGCAACCACAGCACCGTAGGCAGCACCGGTGGCTCCTACATATAGAATGACCTATAGTATACATCTGCCTAAAAGAGGACCCGTTCTGTCTCCCTCTTCCCTAGGGAATGGCAGCTAGATGCATACAGCTGTAATTCCAGCACTTTAGAGGGTGAGGCAGGACTCCCAAGAGTTCAAGGCTAGCCTGGACTTACATAGAGAGACCCTAAGAACAATAAAGTTCTAATACTTGAATTACCACATTCAAGTGGTAATTTGTTAGGACCCCCTGTGGTTCTTCAGGGAACTAATTGGCAGTTTAGCTTTACTGTTATCATGCTCCCTCTCATCCCCCAAGGTGGAGCCCCTGTAATGCAGCTTGCCTTCTGAGTGTCTGCTGAAGGGAGTCAGCTTCATGTGGAGAGGCAGGGCCCCCAATGAAGGAATTTAATCCCTGACACAGTGTCAGCTAACCACAGCTCTTGCAAGAAGCCACAAGTCCAACAAGGAGCCTGTTGCATGGCATGCATCCACCATTCTTGGCAGTGGGACAGAGTGAGGGGTGGGGGTGGGGCTGGGAAGATGGTTCAGTAGATAAAGTATTTGCTGTGCAAGCATTAGGACCAGAGTTCAGATCCCCAGCATTCATATAAAAGCCAGGTAGGCATGGCGACCTCTTGTAATCGCATCATCTGGGAGGGAGAGACAAGGTCCCCGAGTGATCCAGGAAGACACCAGATGTTAACAGTGGGCCTCTGTGCATGCACACATGTGCTCACACATGTCTCCACACACCTGGGAACACACACATTCAAGAGAGAGGGGTGGATAGTAGAGTCTGGGTGTCTTAGATACTTTTTCCCATCCCCCACTGCAGATATCTGCACCCCAGGAGAGACTGTACTCCACGTGGATTGGGTGAGTAGCCCACAAGTAGCGGAATGGGAAGTGAGAGCTCTGACCATGCCACCAACCTCTCGGTCTTTAGAGAAAAGCCCTGAGGGATTGGCTGGCTGTGTAATTCCACTTGGTCACTTCGCCCTTTGGGTTTTCTCCATCCAGAGGCTCTATCCTTGCTTCCCTGGACACCTTTAAGAAGATGTGGGTCTCCAAGAAGGAATATGAAGAAGATGGTGCCCGATCCATCCACAGGAAGACCTTCTAATGTTGAGACATCACCTTCACCTCTCCCTGAAGTTAACTCCACTTTAAAACTCGCTTTCTTGAGTTGGAGTTTTGAGAGGAACTGCCTGTGTGTGTGAGTGCGTGTGTGGGTATGAGTGTGTGCGCATATTGAGTGCCGGGCGGCCCAGGGATCCGGGCCCAGAAAGGACATTGAACTACCCACGATGGGGATGGCCTGAGGCCTGGGGTTGACTACTAACTGGCCCCTTACAGGGAAGAGCTCTGGCAGAGGCCCACTCCTTTCTCAGCTAGGCCTTTGTCTGGCTGAACTATGGTTACTACCATAGAGAGATCTTGCTGCTGCCAATCTAGGCTGGGCTGGCCCCGCCCCACTCCACCCCAGAGCGCCCTGAAGCCGGAGGCAGTGCTGTCTCCTGCTCATCATTGTGCTATCCATGCCTCTGGATCAGACTGAGAACCGGGGCCGGGGTTAAGTTGTCTGGTTTTGTTTCACTTTGGGTTTGGGAGCCTGAAAAAGCACTCCAGCAGTGGTTATAGCCTGGGTTCAGGAGAGAGCAGGGTACACTCGTGTCCACCTGGGAACCAGGTACAAACTCCGACCACACTGGGCATCCGAGGACAGGAGATTGCTGCAGGGTTAATTCACAAGCCCCGGCCACATCCAGGGGTCTTGGGAGACTGTAAGGACCTGTGGGCGCCAGGTCCTGTTATTTGCTTCTCATCCACCCTTGTCTCAATGCCATCTTTACAGTTTTATTTATTGAAGTGTTTGTTCGGTAAAGGGACTGCAGAGAGGGCTTCCTGTCTCCCGCCCACCAGTCTCCTTGCTTACACTAATGTTTACAGCACCTAGGCGTTCCATAGCATCCAGGGCCCTGCCATCCTCAGCTAACGGTGAGCTGATAGTGTCTGTAGGCCTCAGGGCCCTGCAGGATTGGAGGCTGCACACACACAGGCCCTCAGCCTCCTTTCTCCTTCCTCCACTTGCTCGCTGCCCTGGAACCAACAGGCTAGTTGCCAGTTGGATTTTCTAAAACAGGAAATAGCGTCACTCTTTGGCAGAGGCCCCTTGCGAGGGAGGTACGTTGGAGATCTAGACCCTTTAAACTAAGAAAGCTGCAGTTAACCAAGTTGCCTTTTGCCACTCTAGCTGGCCAGGGGTACTAAGTTAAAGTGGCAGGGAGGCCCCTTCTGAGTTGATCAAAGCCACTCCTGACTTTGGATCTGTTTGGGAATGGAGAGAAGGGGCCAGACCAAAGTGCCAAGAACTGACGGGCTCAAGCCTGACTCTTGGAAGTGGTCCAAGGGCCTCTGTACCCAGACAGTCCAGAGCTAGGGTGAACCTGCCTTCACCGCACCCTCACCAGTGCTACCAAGTCCCACCTCAGTTCCAGGTTCCAGACAGTATTCTTTCTCCACCATCCTATGACCAAAGGCCCCTGCCAGATGTAAGCTGAAGCTGGTGTGTGTGAAATCGATGTGGCAACCCATGGACTGCAGTACGCTTAACTAGCTCACCTCTCTTAGCCCAAGCCCATCCCTTGCACAGCCTCGCAAAGCCACGTTGCCTGGTGGGGCCCAGTGTACTTAATAAAGTTCTGATAGACACATCAGTTTGGCCTCTTTCTGTGGCCAGTGCTTGGTGGGAGGAAAGGGACCTACAGTCTCTGATATGCAAACCCACCCACCCTGTCAGGTGGATAGAAAGAGAACTGAGAGTCCGATTGCTGTGAACACTCAACCCACGGGTGAAGCCTGACTTCAAATGCTGGAGATCTTGACATCCCTGAAATCAGAGGTTCATCAAACTCACGTGTATGAGACACTTAGACCAGACCTGTAATCATAGCTTCTCGAAGGACGGAAGCACACATTTAAGGGTTGCTTGGGTTACAGAGTGAATTCAGAGCCTCCACAACTTAGTGAGACCTTGTCTCAAAATAGGGCTGGGTTTATAGTCAGTAGGAGAGCACTTGCCTAGCATGTACTAAAAGCCCTGCTTTCAACCCTCAGTACCTCACCCACCCACAAACCAGGAATGTTTTAAGGTGAAGAGCCTGAACTGGGTGATGGTGGTGCATGCCTTTAGTCCCAGCACTCAGAGGCAGAAGCAGGCAGATCTCTGTAAGGCCAGCCTGGTCTACAGAGTGAGTTCCAGGAGTTACAACAGAGAACCCCTATGTCAAAAAAAAGAAAGAAAAAAAAATGAAGAGCCTGAACGATTGAGATAACACAGCAGATAAAGGGCACTTATTAACTATTCTGCCCACCATTGTGTGATTCCCAGGACCTACAAAGAACTGGCTCCATGCAGCAAATTGACCTCTGACCTCCACATGCAAGCCCATGCATATGTTCACACAAATAAATGTAATGAAGATTTCCTCTTTAAAAAGGTTAAGGGAACTGGGTGTGGTGGCGCATGTCTTTAATTCCAGCTGGGAGGCAGGCTGATCTCTTGAGTTTGACATCAGACTGGTCTACAGAGTGAGTTTCGAGATAGCCATAGCTACACAGAGAAACCTTGTCTTGAAAAACCAAAAATATTTGAAACCTGTATCTAAAAAGAGATTGCCAGATACCTAACAGATGACTAAATACCCCCCATAACTATAAAGTATGGGTGTTTTATAATCCATTTCAGAAAGACTCCTAGAACCACAAAACTGAGAGTGAGTGCTCATTGGCTATGCTGTATGCCCCAGAGCCTATATAGTTCTACCCTGTGCAGACCCTCAGAACCACTGGCCTAGAGCAGAAGTCTCCGTCAGGGTCAGTCTGCCCACGGGGTACATCTAGCAATGTCTGAAGACTAGTAGGTGATCACAGAGAGTGGGGTGCATACTGACATCTGGTCGGTAGAGGCCAAGCTTGCTAAACAGGATATGGCCACCCAACAATGAAGGGACATCACCCACACAGAGGTTTTCATCACATAAGGGCTTGTGCTGTTGTTCCAGACCAAATCAACCAGAATCTTAGTGAAAACTCAGGCATTGGTGTTTTGGAAGTCCCTCAGGTGTTGCTGGGCTGAGGGTCCCTGGCCTAGCAGAGGGTGCTTTTTGATGACTGTGTCCAGCAATGTGGGAAGTGCACTGGGGCATGGATTCCAGGCCTGATCACCCAGCACTCTGCTGGATTGATTCGGTGGTGGTGATGGTAGGTCTTTGTTTTTTTTAGGCTAGCTTTGAACTTGCAGTCCTGCGTTGGCTTCCAAATATTGGGGTTACAGGCATAAATCACAAGGTCCAGTTTGCAATTTGCATTCTTGTCTGGCATCTCTAGGAAAATGCTCTTGGGGTACTTTTCCTGTTTCTCAGCCCCCACCAACCCGTCCTTTCTTTCACACAGACACACACAGACCTGAAGAATAGAAATGACTGGCTTTACTTGATCTGTAATGAGATGAGCCTCTTTAAGAGTCCAGAGGCCTGCTGGGTTTTGGGGAGCCCTACACCAGAGAGGGCATGCAACTTCAAGCATAGCTGAAGCAGAGAGCCCTCAGAGAAACTACTAGAAGGAGGAGGGGCAAGTGGCACTTTCAGTCAACCTCACCTGAGTGGGCAGAGGGAGCAGTCACAGTATCAGAAGTTCCTGGGCCCGCCTGAGTGGCCAGCCCCAGCTACAGTCCCAGGCAGCCCCGTGTGCACCAAACTCGGCCACACCCTTTCTGGCCCTTTCTTTCTGCCCCACAGGAGTGACAGGTCCCTGAGCACATATGGCCCAGCCCTTGCCCAAGCTGAGTTAGACAGCTAAAGGACAGACCTCGGTGATGCTCCTGGTTCGGCCCCGGGAGCTCTCCCTGCCGTCTGTCCTCTGGGCTGCACCCAGAGAAAGTGAAGACACGGGACACTGGCTGCAAGAGCGGTTCCTGCTGGGACTCGGGCAGTGACCTCAGCAGAGGGCCGACACACCTCTCACACCATCTTAATGTCCAGTGTATCTATCTGTGCCAGGTTCTGGCGCTGGGCCTTGACCATGCGTAGGCGTCTCCCATGCAGTGTGAACTGGGACCAGGTGAAGAGCTGCAGCAGTGCACAGGTGATGGGCACCAGCACCAGCAGGTAGAAGCAGCCCTGGCGGAGCGTCGGCGCCTGGGCTGGGGCTGGGGCTGGGGCTGGTGGCTCTGGCCACGGCTGGACACTCCCAACAGAAGCCATTGGGGGCTGCTGGAAAAGGTCATGACCTACGGCAAGAACACACAGAGGAGTATGGTCAGCCCAATTGCCCTGCAAAGCCCATAGAATGGCATCTCAAACATTGCATATACGTCCTAAACCATATCTCAAACATTTGAAAACAGTCCCGCTGGTGGCTGGCCTCAGTCCTGCAGTCTCCTGCCTCAGCCTTAACAAGTAGCTGGGATTACAGCTTTATGTCACAACTCGGAACCACATACCATCTGTCACTTATTTTTTGAGACAAGGTCTCCCTAGTAGTCCTGGCTGTCCTGGAGCTCGCTATGTAGAACTGACTCAAATTCACAGAACTCACTTCCTGCCTCCACATCCAAGATGCTGGGATTAAAGGCATGCGCCACCACGCCCAACTTCTTTTTTTTTTTTTTAAGCCAGGGTCTCTAGCCCAGTCACCCTAAACTCCTTATGTAGTCCAGGATGGCCTCGAGCATCGGGTCTCCCGCCTCCACTTCCTGAGTGCCGGGATTCCAGGTGTGCATCACAAGGTTGGTTTATGTGGTCCTAGGAGTCAGACCTGGGGCTCCATGTACTCGGCAAGTGCTCCTCCTGCAGAGCTGTGCTCCTTGCAGCCCCACACCGTTTTATTTCCTGAGAGTCTCCTGCACCCTAGGTTGTCCTCGGAGTCAACATGTAGCTGAAGGTAACCTTGAACTCCCGACCCTCCTGCCTTCTACATGCTGGAATCACAGGTGTGTGCCATCTCTCCCAGCTCCTACTCTATATCTTTTCCTGTTTGTTTGGTTTGCTGAGAGAAGGTTTCTCTGTGTAGGCCCAGCTGACCTGGAACTCACTATGCAGACCACGCTGGCCTCAAATCATATCTCCTAATATCTGTCCCAAACCCATTTCTCACATTCTTCTCCTGAGATTCACCCCATATCTCAAGCCAAACCTCCAAGCCTCGCACAGGCCTCAGCTACCACAACCCTCCACGCTGGCCCCCCGCCATTCTTAAGTGTCACCTCAGATTCCAAAACACAGCCACCTGCCTCCTCCCCAGTCCAAGCTTCCACAGCAGCTGCCACAGGCTAATATCTCTTTGCTACTGACCACTCTGATCTCTTTGTACGCCTCAGAGAATCTGGAGTGAATTTCTTCAAAATGTCAACCAGGCCAAGTCACTTCCCAGCATATAATGCTCCAGAGAGCTTCCCTGAGCACTGAAAATCCAATCCATATGGTACCCTGTCCATCCCTTTCCCCGTCTAGAATCTAAGCGCCACGACCGCTAAGATTTCTCCTGTCTCGCCTGTGTTACCTCCTTACAAACAGGGCCCAGCCTACGCAAAGGTCTATGCTGATTTGCTGAGTGAACCTATGTAAAATGGAGAGGTGGGCCATCGGGGTTACCATCCCAGGGCAGCGCAGGCCTGGGCAGTGTCCTGTCTCACCAGACCCAGAGCCGCTAGGACAAGTAGACAGTGCTCCTCGAGCCTCACCTGTGTAGAAGCAGAGAAGCCAGGTACCCAACAGCGGGGCAAAGGTCTGGCCAGGCTTGGTCACCAGGGCAACCATGCCAAAGAGAAGCGCCGAGGCCGCTTGTTTCCGACGGTTCAGCACCAGGTCCTCATCCACCAGGTCAGTGACAACCAGGGTCAGCAACTTACAGGTACCCTCAGTGAAGACACGGTTGCTGCCCGTGGAGAGAGGGGCGAGAGTGAAGGGGGTGGGCACAGAGGTGGGGGGACGAGGCGGGGCAGGGCATACCTGGCAATGAAGAAGCAAAGCAGGCCAGGGTGGTCTGGGCCAGCCAACAGCATGAGTAGGCTAAGGCCCAGCTTGAGCAGGAAGAGCCCCCGCACCACTGCATAGACACCCCAGCGCCGGCACAGGGGCAGGAAGTAGAGGTTGTTGAGATGAGGAGCAACATAGGAGATGCCTGGGGAGGGAAGAGGGTCCCACTTCTTCAGGAGCAATGCCACAGCCTCAACAGGGCAACTGCTGGCAGCTGACATGGTGATAATCAGAACCGCGATTTGCATCGATCGCATACCAACAGCGTCTTCACGCTTTGTTACTATATTTCAATTCTTACTTTACGTGCACGCATGTTTTGACTGCATGCATATTTGCACAGAGGCCAGAAGGAGGCATTGGGTCCCCTGGAACTGGAGTTACAGACAGTTGGGAGCCACCATGTGGGTACATGGAAACCAAACTCGGGTGCTCTGGAAGAGCAGACAAGCTCTTAACTGCTGAGCCATCTCTGCAGCCTGTTTGTCACACTTCAGTTCTCACACGCCCTTCAGGTAGGTATTTCAGTCCTTTGGTATTCATGGGGGTTGACGTCAGTACCTCTCAAGGATAGCAAAATCTATGAATTTCCAAGACCTTTATAAAAAATGACATTGTGTCTGCAGAGGCTCTGTCTACCTACACATTCCCATATAATTTTATTTTGTTTTAGTGTTTTGAATTTAGTGTCATGTAGCTCTCGATGGCCTTTAGCCATTGATTCTCCTGCCTCCAACGCCTGAGTGTTGGGGTTGCAGTCCTATACCACCACGCTCAGCTTTATTTTGTATTTTTACTTTTTATTTTATTTTATTTTATTTTTGAGACAAGTTCACTCTGTAGCCATGGCTGTCCTGGAACTTTCTATGTATATCAGGCTGGCCTTGAACTCACAGAGCTCTGCCTGCTTCTGCATCCTGAGTGCTGGGATTAAAGACGTGTCCCATTACACTCAGCCTATTTTATTTTGTTTGTTTTGTTTTGAGACAGGATCTCACTATGTAGCCCTGGCTGGTCTGAAACTCATAATGTAAGACAGGCTGGCCTTGAACCCTTGAACCCACAGAGGTCAGCACTGCGACTAAAGGCTCGTGCCACCATGTTCAACCTTTTCTAATTTTAATTTTTTTGACACAGAGTTCCATATATCCCATGCTGGCCTCATATTTTCTATGTAGCTGAAGCTGACCTTGAACTTCTGGCCCTCTTGACTGTACCTCCCAAGTATTTGATTACAGATGTGCACCACCATGCCATGCTTCTGTTGTGCTGGACACCTAGCCCAGCAGAGCCTAGTTCCAGTTCTAACTGAGCCACATCCTGACCCTTCTCATACACTTTAAATTATCTTTTCCTCTGTTTAAAAAATTTTTGCTTGCTGTTTGAATTTTTTGTTGTTACTATTTTTTGTTTTGTTTTATTTTTTGAGCCAGGATGGCATGGAACTCTCATCAATCCTGCCTCAGTTTCCACAGTGCTGAGATGACAGGAGTGTGCCATCAAGCCTGGCATATGTGACGTCGTGATTATTCAGAATATCCAGTATCACGAAAATGCTATGCGAATAGCTATTACACCGTATTGTTTAAGAGACAGGAAGAAAATAAAAGGCCACGGGGTCAGTGAGAAGGCTCAGTAGGTAACCAGCTCACCACCAAGTCTGGTAACCCGAGTTTGATCCTGGGTCCCACATGGTGGAAGGAGAGAACCGACTCCCGGCAGTTGTCTTCTGACCTCCAGATGTGAGCCATGGCATGCCTGCACCCACGCTCTCATCACAAACAGTACATAAGCGTAAAAATAAAAAAGACTGTATATGTTCAATGCAGTCTTTTCTCCTAATACTTCTGATCTACGGTTGGCTGAATCCATGGATAAGGGACACACATACAGGGACCACTGTTCTATTACTACCCTTCCTTTACAAACGAGAGCGAGAGCAGCTGAGAGAGGCTTAGAAGATTCAAGGACACACCAAGTCCGCTCAGCAAACGGCACACTGCTGGTGCACTGCATCTCATTGCCTCTGGGTGTCGCCATCACCTCGAGGACGGAGGCGAGGACCTCTAGGCCTCCACCAGGAAAACAGAACTGTGGCAGGAAGCAATCCGTGGGCCTCAGGCACCACTTACCCAGCAGGAAGGAGCCGGTGGAGAGGGAGATGTGGTCCGACAGCAGGTGCTCCAGGAACAGGGGGAAGAAGTTACTGTTGAAATGGCAGTGAAATACCTGCAGGACAGACAGTGGGAAGTTCATGGCCACAGGCCAGCAGGGGAGCAGCAGCCCTGGTCCTCGAAGCAGCACAGGTGAGCACTGGCCTCTGTCCCTGACACCATAGGTGGAACACGCCAGAAAGGACATCCCCTGTGGCCTATCTAGTTTTGCTAAAAGTTTGAAGGCATGGTAAAAAAGCAAATGGAGCAATTTATAAGTTTCCATGACATAAAAATAATTCATTTTGAAGTTTGGCTAACTTGTATACTACCTACGTTTTTAGATGTGGCAGTTGGTATATTTAAAAAGATTGTTACAGGGGCTGGAGAGCTGATTCAGCAATTTAAGGGTACTGGCTGCTCTTCCAGAGGAACCAGGATCAATTTCTAGAACCCACATGATGGCTCTCAGCCTTAACTCCAGTTCCAGGGAATCCGACACCTCCTTCTGGCCTCCCTGGGTACCAGCCACACACCTGTGCACATACAGACATGTAGGCAAAACACTCATACACAAACAATAATAATTTTTTTTAAATTGTCACAGAGTCCCCATAAAGGGCACCTCTCTTTCAGTCTTCACCTTATGGATGAGGTCAGAAGCTGAGATCTGCCTAAGATCTCAGTGAGAGGCAGCGGTGTGGCTCAGTGCTAGGGCAATTACTTAACAAGGTCCTCAGTTCAACAACCCTCGGCTCTCTGGGTGGGCCAGTATGAAGCACAGAAACACTAGAACCTCGGTCTCCTAACTTCCCAACCATAGTTCTGCCATCAGACCTCAGGGAGGCCTTCTACATTCCCAGCTCTTGCAGTGCCCTAGAAGGACAGGGGGAAGGGGGAGGGAACGGCTCTCTGTACCTGCACCAGGTCCATGCCCACAAACCACAGGAAGTTTTGGTGGCGTGCCAGCTGCCGGAGGTACTGGCCCAAGGTGATGCTGCCTGCTCCCGCACCCGCCAGCAGCTCCTCTTCACACACACTGTGGGCGGAGGGGAGTACAGGACCGCTGGGCTTAGGCCAGCGTGCGCCCGCCCAGGGACCTAGTGTTAAAATCAGACTCTGACCCCAGGGAGCCAAGGCTCGTCACTTACCTGCCATCCGTGACCAGGGCCGACCACCCCCTGTCCCTTCTGGTTGCCTCAATCCGCCGCCTCAACAATTGTGTGGCCCCCAGAAAGCCCAGTCCAGAGCCAGCAGCTAGTACCACACAGAAGGCACGGAAGGAAGAGAAGTCCTCCTTGTTCCAAAAGGCATAGGAGGCAAAGACAGACAGGGAGCCAGCCGCACTGAAGAGAGAGCAGTAAAAGTTGAGGTGGGTGCGGTCGTGGGCCGAGAGGGCCAGGTCGGCCAGCAAGGCATGATGGTGGAGGTCCACCAGGGTCAGGAAGCCGTCATAGAGACATAGGCACAGCAGGAACTGCAAGCCAGCCGGGGCCCAGGGCACCCAGAACGCCAGGAAGGACAGGGCCAGCAACGGCCCATGCCAGCCCAGAGCCCGCACCCGGGTCAGCACCACATCTCTGGAGGAAAGTCCGGCTCCTGGCCTGTCAGGGAGACAGAGGTGTCAGGAGGTAACCTTCTGGCCTGAGTAGGCCCTAGGTCCCCTGCCTGGGTCCAGAAGGCTGGACGGAGGAATTCAACCTAAGTACACCCCAAGGCTCCAGCCTCTGACTTGAGACTTACGCATAGCTAACCCGCCATACACCCTCTCCTCAGCCCCAGCCTGTCAGGGCCGACAACCAAAGGGCCGTGGGATACTGATTATCCCGGTTGTAGGTAGTAATGGGCCAAACAGGGAGGGGTAAGTAGCAGGGGAAATATGTGCTACAGAGCCCTGAGTAGCCACCCTGCCATACTAGGGCCAATCCCTTCCCTCCCGGTGGGCCACGCCCGTGCCACGACTGGCGACCCTTCCTTTCCCCGACCCAAAGGAGGGCAGGGATGCACCACCCCTAAGACACACACCGGGGCTGGGAGCTGAGGAACTGATGGTCACTGAGCCAGCCGAACAGGGGGTCGTTGAAGCTGTTCCAGAGGAGAAATACAGTCTGCAAGAAGAGACAGATGGGCAAGGGGGGCTGCACAGGGCTCCTCCACCCTAGTCTATGCCTCCTAGCCCCCCAAAATGGCAAAATTTGGTTCATGTCAGTTCCTCTGCCAGAGTCCCTGCCCTGACTGGTACACCCATCAAACCCCAGAGACCCAGGGCAGCTGGTATGTCCAGCCGATGAATGAATGTGGGACTCATACAATGTTACATGTGAACAAGCAAACAGCGGACACCTAAGGCCATGGCCAGGAGTGCTACCAGAACCCTCCTGGAGAGTTACTAGGACCCACCAGCCCTCTGCCTGAGTCTGGCTAGACAACACGGCCTGCCCCAAGTGCCTAACCAGACAGGACCCAGCACCTTCCATCTGCCTGGACACCTGATGCCCCAGTCTCCCACCCGGGCTGGCCGCCCCATGCTTGACCTACCTACCTCTCCAACCCAGAAGGACACTTTGTTGATCTTATACACCGAGACAAAGGTGTCCACGTAGTACAGAAGGAACACATTATGCAGGATGGAGGTGAAGAGAGCCAAGGAGCCATACACCACAGCTGTGGGCAGGCCCAATAGCCAGGCTTGGGGCCAGTCTAGCCACATGGCTGCTGGCCAAGCCTCAGCCCCAGGAGCACTGAGGAGGGCTCACAGCCATTGGCAATCTGACCATTCCTGTCTCTGAGGAAGAAGAAGCCAGTTAGCAACAAGGATCAGAGTCCTCCCTCTTTCACTGTGTGTGTGTCTGTGTGTGTGTGTCTGTGTGTGTGTCTGTGTGTGTGTGTCTGTGTGTGTGTGTCTGTGTGTGTGTGTCTGTGTGTGTGTGTGTCTGTGTGTGTGTCTGTGTCTGTGTGTCTGTGTGTGTGTCTGTGTCTGTGTGTCTGTGTGTGTGTGTGTCTGTGTGTCTGTGTCTGTGTGTCTGTGTGTCTGTGTGTGTGTGTGTGTGTGTGTGTGTTTGTCTCAATCCCCCTCTCCGAATCCTTTAAGATAAAATAACTCTGCAGGCTGGAGTCTGTAGCTCAGTGGCTGTCTACTAGTCTGACTCCTGAGTTTAATCCTTGGCACTGAACTTTTTTTAACTCACTTCCTTTGGGAGGGAATCTGCATGAACAACAAAGCAGGGGAATTACAAGTGAACTAAGGCGGAACAATCCGAGTTAGATACCACCAGACTGGAGCTGCTCCAGGAAACTGAGACGGCCCATGGGAAGAGAGAGCAGGCAGTCAAGCACTGGGCCACGTCACATTCTAGGGCTGGATACTTAGCACACGGTACAACCTAAATGGTCTAGATACGACCGGGGGTGGGGTGGGGGGATAGGCACAGTGTGCTTATAGGGCAGCATTAGTAAAGTTAACCTCAGTTTCTTTTTCTCAAAAAGGTCAAAGGGGAGCATTGTGTGAAAGAACAGATTAAATGAGGGAGCTCAGAGAAATGCTCTACAAGCCAGGCATGGCGGCAGACCTCTTAACCCCAGCACTGGGAAGGCCGAGACAGAAGACCACTAATTCAGCCTGGGCTACATAGTTCAGGCCAGCCTTGGCTATATGATGAAACCCTACTGAGAGAAAGAACAATGTGTTCAATAAATCCATGTTGGTGTGATTTTTCTGTTGTTGTTTGAGACAGGTTTCTCTGTTGTAGCTCTGGCTCTCCCGGAACTCACTCTGTAGACCAGGCTGGCCTCAAACTCAGAAATCTGCCTGCCTCTGCCTCCCGAGTGAAGGACTAAAGGCGTGTACAATCACTGCCCGGTGATTATTATCTTTACAAAATCTCTAGAAAGCACTATTATGGCTTCATAGAACAACCCCAAATTTAGCCAGATGACAGTGGCACATGCCTTTAATCCCAGCACTTGCGAGGCAGAGGCAGGTAGATCTATCTCTGTGAGTTCAAGGCCAGCCTGGTCTACATAGCAAGTTCCATGTCAGCCAGGGCTACATAGTGAGACCTTGTCTCAAAACAACAACACAACAAAAGAACAAGATATGGCTGGCTATGGTGGTGCACGCCTTTGATCCCATCACTTAGGAACCAGAGGCAGGCCAATCGTTATGAGTTCCAGGCCACCCTGGTCTACTTAGTGACTTCCAGGCCAGCCATGTTACATAGTAAGACCTGGTCTCAAAAAGAAGAAAAAAAGAACAAGATGTGCTCATATACTGATTCCAGAAATGCCACCCCAAGGAACTAACCCCCACGGGTATGTGTATAGAGGTGGGCACAGAAGCACTTATAAATGGCAAACAGCTAGACACAGTCCAAGGGTATCAGGGGCTGTCCCAGCAAACTTGATTCTCTCCAAAAAGGGCCCCACATGGGCAATGCTGGCACTGCGGCTCAGAGACTTAAGAACAAATTCTGTGAACAAGTGGGAGCTGGGGACGTTGCTCAGTGGTAGAACACCACTCTAGAATGTACAAGGCCCTGGGTTCTATCCCAGGCAAGGAGATGGGGGGCAGAGACTCTACAAATATGACCCTACTTGAATACAATCATCTGTTCATTTGAAACCAAATTAAGATGGAGCCATACTGAATCAGGGTGATTTAACTATCAGGTACGCTGGCTAGTTTTATGTCAACTTGATACAAGCTAGAGTTAACTGGAAGGAGGGAACATCCTCAATTGCTAACATGCCTCCATAAGATCTGGCTGTAGGATATTTTCTGAATTAGTGATTGATGGGGGAGGGCCCAGCCCATTGTAAGTGGTGCCATCCCTGGGCTGGTGGCCCTGGGTTCTATAAGAAAGCAGGCTGAGCAAGCTATGGGGAGAAAGCCAGTGAGCAGCGCCCCTCCATGGCCTCTGCATCAGCTCCTGCCTCCCGTTCATGCCTCGTTTGACTTCCTGTCCTGACTCCCCTCATTGACAGACTACGGATGTCAAAGTGTAAGCCAAATTATACCTCTCCTCCTCAACTTGCTTTTAGCCATGGCATTTCATCGCGACAATAGCAACCCTAACTAGGTCATCAAGAAAAGATGGCCACGAAGCCTGCCTTCATCCTTTTGCAGTTGCAGTAACGCAGCCACGCGCCAAGGAATGCTCAGGATCGCCGGTGAACTTCCAAACGCTAGACAGGCAAGGAAGGACTCTTCCCCTAGAGCCTCGGGTGGAAACATGACCCTGCTGAGGCCTCGAATGTGAACTTTCACCCGCCAACCATGAGCGAATACAGAGTTGCTTAAAGCCATCGGTTTGTGTCATGTGTTATGGTAGCCTAATGACGCTGGGGGCGATTCTCCGAGAGCCTCTGACCCCTTCCCAAGGCCACATGGCCCAGAGGTTGCACACACTCTGCCCCGACCTGTCCTATCATGTTTGCCCTCTGGCCAGCTCAACAAAAGGAACAATGCCTGCAAGGGCCTGGCCTTGCCCCACGACCCAGCTGGGCTCCCTCCCCACCACGCCTGCTAGGTGTCTGCAATGCGGCCTCTCCCAGCTCAGCCTCCCTGTCCCCTGACAAGACCTTTGCTCTTGCTGCTTCTTCCCACCGACAGGACCATCCGGTCTGCACCTGCCATTCCTATGAGCTATTCTCACTCCATCAGAAGTACTGGCACAATCCTGTCATCCCAGATACTCAGGAAGCTAAAGCAGGATTGAAAGTTCAAGGCCAGCTTGACCCTTAGTGAGACCCTGAATTAAAATAAGACTAATTTCGCACTATTGCACTTGACTAGTCTAGGGGGAAAAATTAAAAATAAAAAAGATAAAAAAGAGTAAAAAGAAGGCTGGATGGGAGATGGGAGGCCAGGCACAGTGCTGCATGCCTTCAATTCCAAAAGGCAGGCGGATCTCTGTGAGTTCAAGGCCAGCCTGGTCTACACAGTGAGGCGCTGTCTCAAAACACACACACACACACACACACACTCCACAGAAAATGTAGCTTCAGGACTTTTGGGACCAAAGCTAAATGTCATCTCCATCACTATCCATGACTCGGGTTGTTAAAGTATTATTTATTAATACCATGGCAATATATTCATAACAAGCCATGACCACTCTCAGGGATGCAATACCCGGGCGGCTTAGGCAGAGAGCTCACACCATATCCTCTCATGGCCTCCTCACACCGCTCTCCCCAGGGTTCTGCCCTGCTCATCTCTGCTCCTCTCTCTCTGCCCCAGCCCCTAGGTGCTTTATTCATTCAAAACTCACTCTCTCTCCACACAGGCCTTCATTATACAGATGAGTGGACCTAACACTTCTCAAGGTCTGCCAGCAGACATGTCGCAGGGATAGACCGCCTGTCCCGGCAGGTGTCCAAGCTGGGGGTGAATCAGTCTTCTCTGATGGCCCAGCTGCAGAACACTGAGGGTGACAGGGAACCTTCATCTGCATTAAAGTAAACAAACGGCCTGGACATGTGGAGATCTGGGTGGCTACTCCATAGTTGCTAACACAGAAGTGTTAACAGGTATAGGAAACAATTCCGTTAGGTGCTGCAAGGCATCAGGAAGCACCCTTCCCCCTAAACAGCATACAGGAGTATGATCCCATAACTACAAAGAATCCCACAGCATCAGGTCACTGTCACTGTGGTGGCTGGAGTAAGAACGGCCCCCATGGGCTCAAATATTTGAATGCTTAGGCACCAGGGAGTGGCACTGTTTGAGAGAATTAAAGGATTAGGAGGAGGTGTGACCTTGTGAGAGTGTGTTACTGGGGGTGGGCTGTGAGGTTTCAAAAGCCCATGCTAGGCCTAGTTGTGCTCATCCTCTCCCTCTCTCTCTCCCCCTCCCTCCCTCCCTCCCTCTCTCTCTCTCTCTCTCTGTCTCTCTCTCTCTGCCTGTGGATCAGGATGCAGGTCTCGGCTACTGATCTAGCACCTGCCTATATGCCATGCTCCCTGCCACAGCAATAAAAGGCTAACCCTCTGGAACTGTGAGCAAGCCCCCATTGAAATACTTTCTTTTATGAGTGGTCTCGGCTAGGATGTCTCTTCACCGCAGTAGAACAGTAACTAAGACAGTCGCCTCGCCCTCTCAGAGCGTCTCTGTTCAAATCCACAGCCTCTGTCCAAGGCCACTCCCACCCAGTGACTGGCCTTTGTCACTAGAGAAGGTGAACCTCCCCAACAGGTCCTCAGTCTCCATGAGCTGGTTCCCCAAACCCACACTGAAGAGACGTTAGAAGACCTCAAAGGACGGGGAGACGGAAAGGGCACGGTTCTTTCCATTAGAAGGGGAAGGGTTCAGATCACAGCTGCTTCCTCCCACAGAAGTACTTTAGTCTAGTCATTTACTACTACTGAGCCCTGATTTTCTCATCTCCAAGAAGGGGCAATAAGAGCTATCTTTACAAGAGTACAACAAACATAAAACACTCAGGAAACCCAGAGCGCCACACTAGGCACAAGGCAGATGCTCAAAAACTACCTTTTTCTTTCTTGACACAGATCTCACTAGTGGCCTGGAACTTTAGGCCGGGACAGCCTGGAACTCACAGAGCCCCGTTGCCTCTACCCCCAAGTCCAGCTTTTTCTCAAAGAAGATCGGGTTGGAGCTGGTGGGATGTCCTAGGACTCAGGCCCCTTTTCGAAGTAAAGGAAACAGAGGAAAAGCCTGGAAATAGGAGGGGGTCAGAGAGGAAACAAGAACTGCAGAGATAAACCCCCCTCACAGACCTCAGGGGAGGCAGAGCTCCCCATACAGGTTAGCCAGTCCTGGAGAGGCCGGAGGAGGGGGCGCGACAGTCCTTCCCAGCCTGGGTTTCTCCTCCAGCAAACAGCCTTCCTCTACGGGTCTTCCTACCCTCAACCCACTCCACAGGAGACCAGAGGCCCCACGAAGGACCAGCAACCCACACTGTCCTAGTTACATAAGCTGCACATCCTGTAACCTGTAACCTGCCACCAAGCACAGGACTCCCTTTTGCATACCTCACCTTGCACAAGAGCTGGAGGCCCATCCTGGGAACAGCCTGGTTGGTGGCTTTGAGCCAGCCACTCCCTTTCCCTGGGCTGGTGGGGACATTCACACCAATCTTAACGTGGGGCCTAAAAGCCGGCTAGGAGGTGGGAACAAGGCTTAGGTATAAAAACACTTGCTGGGCATGCTCCAAGACCTGCGCTGGCTGGATCCGTGGAGCCCACAGACAAAAGGAAAGTGAGGGACAGGCGGGATGGCTCAGTGGTTAGGGGTGTTATTGTTCTTGCATAAGACTCATGTTTAGTTCCCGGCACCCTCTTAACGGTTCTCAACTTCCTGTAACTCCAGTTCCAGGGGGGCCACTGCCTTCTTAATGACCTCCACGGGTTCCTGCATGCAGATGATGCACATACACACACTCAGGCAACACACATATAAAATTAAATAAATCTAAAAGAACAGTTCTGTGGCCAGGCATGAATTCAGACAGATCTCTGAGAGTTCAAGACCAGCCTGGTCTTGACTAGCTAGCATGACATAGTGAGATCCTGTCTTAAAAAATAAAAAAGATGCTGGCGGTGGTGGTGCACGCCTTGAATCCCAGCACTCGGGAGGCAGAGGCAGGCGGATCTCTGTGAGTTTGAGGCCAGCCTGGTCTACAGAGTGAGTTTCAGGACAGCCAGAGTTACAACAGAGAAACCCTGTCTCGAAAAACCAAATAAATAAATAAATAAATAAAATTTAAATAAAAAAAAAAAAGTTCTGTAAAGAATGGAAGACAGGGACCAACACCTGAGGTTGCCCTCATGGCGGCCCACGCACACATAGCCTTAAATGCAAACATGAACACACACACGCATCATATATACAAAAAAAAATACGTTTCCTTTAATAACAGAGACCCCTCTGACAACTACATAACTAACGTCTTTTTGTTGTTTGTGTGTTGGAAATAGGGTTTCACAATGTACCCCTTACTGGCCTGAAACTCCCTAGTAGACCAGGCCAGCTTCCAACTTGGGGCAGTCCTCCTGCCTCAGCCCTGCCGCTGCTGGAATTACAGGTGTGTTGCCGACACAGCCAGCTAAGTTGTCGGTGCGGTGTCCACTATGGCTGCCTCCCACTGTCGGTGCGGTGTCCACTATGGCTGCCTCCCACTGTCGGGGCGGTGTCCACTATGGCTGCCTCCCACTGTCTGTGCGGTGTCCACTATGGCTGCCTCCCACTGTCGGGGCGGTGTCCACTATGGCTGCCTCCCACTGTCTGTGCGGTGTCCACTATGGCTGCCTCCCACTGTCTGTGCGGTGTCCACTATGGCTGCCTCCCACTGTCGGTGTGGTCTTCACTATGGCTGCCCCTCACATGCCTGCTTCACCAGCCCTTCCCATGTGTCATCCTCCCAGTTCTTTTTTTAAATGCCACCTCCACACTTCAATTCATGTGGTACCTTCCATCCAAAAAACCGTAGACTGTGCCTGTGTGCCGGCTCTTAGGCATTTAGGACAGGCCTGGCTTCCACATCCACCACTGTGCAGGCAACAACTCCCATCTACGTTTCTCAGCAGCAACCAAGGCCCTGAGGGTCAAACGATTGGCCCACAGTCACAAGGCATGGGGTGCTGCAACCAACGTTCAAATGAGGTTCTGAATAAAAAGCTCAGCACTCCACATCACCGTACACCCCCATCCACAATCTTATCAACTCCGGCTCAGTCAACGCCGGGTCAGGATCATCATCTTCCAGGTTCTCTCGGCCAGGTATCCTCAACCTTCCCAGGTAACCATAGAACAGCCTTCCGTGTCTTGCTCCAGCCCACCAGCTCCTTAAGAGCAAGGCTAGGCCAGTCCCACTGCAGATTTCTGCCCATGGGCCTACACCACACAGCGAGCGCTCCATTTACATCTGCTGGGTCCATTGTCCCTAAAAGGCCAATACGCAGTCCTCTGCCTTAGAAAGGGCAGTGGGAGGAAAACTCCCAGAGCCCACGCCCGGTGTTCTGACCGGCCGTGGGAGTTGGAGAAGCAGTAGCAATCTGGAAACCCTATCGTCCCTGAGCGAAGAAAAAGTGGAGGGCGGCCGATGTACAGAGGGGAGTGTTGGTAACAGCCAAGGGTGAGGTTCATTATGCTCTTGCCAAGGACACAGCACTGCGCTAAGAACGATATGGTCAGAATGTGGCCCAGGCAGCAACACGGACCAGACCCGAAGGGTTCTGTAAGCCTCCAACAAGATTCTACCAAGATGGAAGGCACCAACTGAGGGTAGGGATGACATCGAAGTTCACATGCCCAAGGTTCCTGGGAGATAAACAGGAAAGACTAGCAAACCCACATGAACCTCTGGTGAGTGTCAGTAGGGGATGCTGAGGGAAGGGGGGGGGGGCGGAACCTGGGCAGGCTGGACCTGGAATGAAGACTATCACTAGGAGGGTGGGCGTGGCTTCCCATCCCCTTCATTAGAACAGAACCGGGAGAGACCATAGTGGAGAAAAGCTACTGAATAACTTGGTATCAGCAATACTAGGTCAAGGCTGAACATTATCACCAACTATGGAAGCTTATCCCCACATCTGTGAGAAAGCAAATCTATTTCCTGCCTGGGGAGTTGGGAGTGGGTGGGTATCAAATGAACAGGTGGAAGTTCAAGTCATAATAGCAAATATTAGGCGTGTCACCTCAGCAAGCAGCTGACTGGACTGTTGGCTCTGTCTTGTTTCACATGCGAGCCTAGTCTCCCTGTTCAGTCTCCTCACAGCACCGTGCAGCCCTAGGAGAGCTGTTGGAGGGGTCCTACCTCCCCCCAAAAAAGTAACAGGTTCACCCTCCTCTGGCGGGAAATGGGACCCTCTCCCTCCTTCACAGGATTCTACGGTGGCACAAAAGTGTCAGTCGATTCACCTCGGAATCGCAGGCCGCTTCTAAGTCCCTGAGGAATCGGAAATCAACCCAGGATGCTTAAAACTCAGAAACACGTGTGGTAGTTTTCATTTCGTTTGCACATTAAAATCACCTGAGGAGCTAGCTACTCTCGAACACGAGGCTCAGGCCTCACCCAGACCACTAAAACTGGGGTCTCTGGAGGCGGTGCTTCCCAAGTGGTTCTCCTGTGCCACCAGGGTTAAGGACCATTAGGTCAAGGAGTGGATGCCGGCCTGGACCACGCTCTCAGATGCCCCAGGGGCCCCCTGGACGCTGCGCCCCCTTTCCTGACCCCAACGGAGCCCCTCTTGCCCCTTGAACCCAGCTCCTCCTGACCCCAGAATCTTGCAATCCACAATCTGATACCTTAATTTAAGGACGCCCTCAAACTGATCCAATCGACTCTCACACCGCACCCCGTCCCCTCCCCACCCCCGGGCCTGCGGTCTGTATCAGGTCGGCCCCCGAGTCCGGCCGGCTCCTGCCCCCTCGCCCGGGCCGCGGGCCAGCAGCTCACCGCAATCCCGGCAGGCCATGCCTAATTCCGCGGCTGCCTGGAGCCAGGTGCCAGCCAGTGCGCCTGCGCGTAGCAGCCCCGGGCTTCCCGGGTCTCTCCCTCCGCCCCTTCCCAGCGATTGGCTCGGCGCGGCTCCCCGGACCGCAGCTCGGGCAGGTGACCGCGCCTGAGGCCGTCGCTGCCATGTTTGTCGTGGGCGTTTGCCCCTAGGGATCCAGAAAGAACCGGGCATCAGCAAACAGGGGCAGGATGCCTGGGTTCCTGACCGACTCATACCCTCTCCACGAAAACTGTCGTTTCGGCTCCAATCAGGTTCCCCTTGGGCACGCTCCCTCTCCTGAGCCTGTTCCTAATTCAGAGGATGAGAGTCTGGTACAGCCTATGCATGACCCTGCGAGGGTGATGCCCAACTTGAGCTCTCAGCCTGAGGAATCAGATCACTGGAGCCAGGGCAGGGGATGTTAGACACAGACACCGGGCCATCGACCCACAAGCACGCAGCCCGACCTCTTCGTAGTGGTAGTAATAAGAATTAGAAGAAGAGGAAGTCAAGCCTGATGACTGTAATTCTTGTTGTTGGTGTTGTTTGTTTTTGTTTTATGAGACAGGGTCTCTCTGTGTAGCTCTGGCTGTTCTGGAACTCATAGAGGTCGCCGACCTCTGCCTTCTCAGTGCTGAGGTGATAGGTGTGGTCTGTAATTCTTGCCACACAGAAGGCTGAGGCAAAAAATCAAAAGCTCAAGGATAAACTGTGCTGAATACAGAGCGAATTAAAGTCAGGCCGGGCATTTAGGCCCTATCTCAAAACAACAACAAAAATAAAAACTAAAGGGCTAGGAATATACACAAATAAAATATAAGGAATATTAAGCCCCTGCAATGTACATTGCATAATAGGTACACTGTTCCTGGGTGCATTTTCCTAAAATTATATATGGGAAGTAGATGCTATTATTTCCACTTACAGATAAAAATAACAGATGAATTTCAGAGAGTCAACAAGTATAAGCAGATGCCAGACCAAGCCAGACCCTACCTCTCCTGAGTCCCAGAGGAATCCTTCCTTTTCTGTCATGGCTAGGCCTTTGTTGTTGTTGCTGTTTTGGTTGTTTAAGACAGGGTTTCTCTGTTGTAACTCTGGTTGTCCTGGAACTCACTCTGGAGACCAGGCAGGCCTTGAACTGTCGGTAATCTTCCTGCCTCTGCTGGTACTGGATTACTAGGTCTTTTGACCAGTCAAGTTTGACTAGGTCAAGTTTGACCAGGCAGTGGTGGTCCATGCCTTTAATCCCAGCACTTGGGAGGCAGAGGCAGGCAGGTCAGTGTGAGTTTGAGGCCATCCTGGTCTACAGAGGGAGTTCCAGGACAGACAGAAATATAACAGAGAAACCCTGTCTCAAACAAACAAATAAATAAATAAAATCAAGTGTTGTAGAAGTTTATTTTTAGTTGTGTTTAAAATATTATTTTGTGCACTGTTGGAAGAAGGGATGCATAGGCCTTGACATTTTGTGTTGTCTGCAGGTGTTGGATTTCTGTGGGGGATGTTTGATTGCTCATGATCTGCACCTGAGGAGTTCTGAGTGAATAAAAACACCTGAGCTCAGACACTCAGGGCTCCACTGTCCAGTACTGTGCTAGCCAGGATGGCGGCTCCCTCTGCTGAGGTCTGGGAGAGTTTGCACATATGAGAATGCCTCCTTGTCTTCCTTACTGGGCTGCCACAACAGCCTAACAACTACAGTCAAGTTTGTACAGCTCAGTCCAGTTTCTAAGCAATCAAATAGGAGCGCTGCACAACTGTCCAGCTTTCCTATCTTGAGCTACAAGGCAAGGAGTGCCACTTTGGGCTTCTTTGCGAAGGGATCTTCCTTTTGTTCGAACTGCTTCACGGCTTACAGCAGTTTTCAACCTGTTTCTCTGAGGAACCCTCACAGGCAACAGAGCCTTTCTTCAGACAATGTCCTACAGGGAAATCTACCCTGCACATGTGTGGTCATTGCTGCTGTAGCTGAAGCAGCCAGAAGGCCAAAGTGACCCTAAAACACTCCCCTGTGCTTATCCTCCCAGCACCTCCTCTTCTCCATGACTCTGGCTGCCTCCAGCTGTCCTTCTAGAGGCTAGAGCAGTATTTCTCAACCTGTGGGTCGGTGACGACCCAAGGTTGTTCAACAAGGAGTTGAACAACCCTTTCACAGGGGTTGCCTAAGACCATCTTCATATCAGATATTTGCATTATGATTCATAACAGTAACAAAATTACAGTTATGACATAGCAATGAAAATAGTTTCATGGTTTTTGTCACCACAACATGAGGAACTGTATTAAAGGGTCACAGCACTAGGAAGGTTGGAAAACACTGGCTTACAGGGAATTGTGGACACATAAGGAGAAACAGAGCTGGACATGATGAAGCACACCTGTAGTCCCAGCATTTGGGAGGCAGTGTGATCACAAGTTTGAGACCAGCCAGGGCTGCATAGCTAGACCCTGTCAAGACAGAAAGAAAGCAGGGGACTGAAAATGTGGCTCAGTTGACAGAGTTCTTGCCTAGCATGCATGAGTTCCTGGTTCAATTCCCAGCACTGGATAAAGTGAGCATGGCTGTGTATGTTTGTAATCATAGTACTTGGTGGGTACAGGCATCAGGATCAGGAGTTCAAGGTCATCCTTGGCTGTATAGACCCTGGGGCAGGGGGAGAGTGTAAGAGATTAGGCACTATTGACACCCATGCTTTTTGTTGTTGTTGTTGCTGGTAATTTTCCTGCAGCAGGAATATGGTCCCCTGCTGGAGAACGTTTGAACTTATCTTCAAATATTGTATTTCTGTGTAGCCGATAGTACTGTGTGAGCTCAGCAAGAAAGTCAAGGAGACATTTTCATAGATACAAACCTGCTACCTTAGCAGAGGAAATGGCACATCATGGCAAGAGCCATTCTAGACAGCTAAACCCTGGTCACCTGATCTCAGGTGTTTTTATTGATATAAAAACTTCCCCTCCCCCTATTTACATAATGAAGAAAACTTGTAATGTAATCTCATCCCACTACCCTTTATCAGCCCAGCTAGCTCACCTTTTGGTGGGGTAGATCAAAGCCCAAGGGGAGTGTTCTTTCCTTGTTGCCTGAGACTGTGAGAGAGGGACTATAAGAATTTCTCCACAGCAACTTTGCTTTTCACCACAATGGCTCTGGCAGAGAGCTGTGAGCAGGTGCAGGTCATGAGGAAGCAAACATCTGAATCACAGATTTACATCAAGTCAACACCTGCAGATGTAAGCAGACGGCCAAGGCTTAGGCAGTCCTTCCTCCCATAATGTACAAAACAATTATTTTAAAGTTACACGAGCATAACTGGAAATAAATTTCCCCAGCATTTCTGTGTGTACCCCTGTATTTTTTAAGATAACCATCGTGCTGGCAGTCCTGAATGTAATTTCTATAGCTGAATTTCTATAGCTGCTTTATAAATGTAAATGGTTGCTGCTTTCTGTTAAAGGACTGCTTCCTATATCTGTCCAAATGTCATGAAGCTGCACTCTGAGACTTACATTTTAAAAGCAGAGTTTATGTGGAGGAAGTCTCATGGTACTCACTCCAACCTAAGGCAAAAAATGGGAGTAAATTGCTTCTATTGGGCTTTGAGCTCCCTGACCGTGATGGTAACATAGCTCAGTTGCTGGCTGCTAAGGGTTGTGGGATGAGTCAAGCTATGAGATTTCTTTCACCATGCAAATAGACCTTTGGGTCAGAAAGGAGCTTTGATTTAATCAAATCCTGATGATGAGGCAGTCAGGGTCTGTGGTCCAAGATAGTACTTGCCATGACATGCCCTTCCCTCTGCTGAGGTCTGGCAGGTTTATATCTATGAAAATGTCTCCTTTTTATTAAACCCTTGCTGTAAAAATTACATGCAACATCTGGCACACCAATGTAGGGCAAGACAACAGGTGCCATCTACACTCCCTTTTTTTTTCTTTGTCCAATCAGGTCCTAGGGAGCCCTCCGGGATCCCACAAGCATCTATGATCTACTAATTTTTTCCCCTCCTGCGGACCTCTTCTCACCTCTGTGTCCCCATGTTCCAGAACCACTCCATCCAAGTATATAAGGGCATGATCCAAAGTCCCATGAGATGGAAGAAAAACACAGATACAAGATTGCACAGAGTAAAATTTATTACAGGACTTACTGACATACGGGTGGTGTAGATGTACTTTTTCACTCTTGGGTTCAATAAAGAACAGAAAAAGGATTTCTCCAAGACACAAGCCTGAATGACTACAGCAGAGAGCTGCAGCCTCAGAGGAGGACTGTGCCTCAGCGGGCTGAGCATCCGACCTGCCCTGGGCAGGTGTTTCATTAAAGAAAGGCACCGCCCCATTGACACAAAGGCTTTATTTGCATAATGAACAAAACCTCATAACTCAGCAATCCCCAGCTTCCAGCTGGCTGACTTGGAGCCAGCATGGTGGGCATAAGTCAGGCCTGAAGCTCCATGTTCTGCTACCCCATTGCTGGAAGCTGTGGAAAAGAGCCATAAAAGTCCCTTCAAAGCAGTATCATAAATGTTCTTAACATGAAGATTCTAGGGGGCAGGGCGTTTCAAACATCAATTGTTTTAGCCAAGAGCTGCTAACAGGCAGGCTCCATCTCAGGAAGCAGATATTAACACGTTGTTGGAATTACAGGTTTTATCCTGATAGCAATTCCATGTCTCTCACAGGCTTCAGGAAGTGACCCAATTTCCACTGCAGCACATGCTGAAGCTTAGCAATTGTTTCAAATTTACAGGAGCACACAACAAACATCATGTCACTGCACAGTTGCACAGATAGTGTATGCATCTCCATAAAATCTGAGTATAAATTCAATATCTCTATGTTGTAGACATTCATTTTTATTTATGTATAAAATAATTGTTTTGTGCCCTGTTGGGGGAAGGGCTGCTAAGGCCTTGGTTTTCGTATGCTCTGCAGGTGTTGGCTTTATGTAAATTCCTCATATCTGCATGTGCGATCTGTAGAACATCTGAGGAGTTCTGAATCAATAAAAAGTCCTGAGCTGGGTTGCTCAGGGTTCCACTGTTCAGTATGGCATTGGCCATGATAGTGGTTCCCTCTACTGCGGTCTGGCAGAGTTTGCACATATGTGAATGCCTCCATGTCTTCCTTGGTGAGCTGCTACAGCAGAGAACAACTATATCTCTACACTACAGGGTGGCACCAAGACCACTGGATCCCTGCAATGCAGGTCAAAAGGAGGGTATGTATATTGGTTAGGACAAAAGTCACTTCATTCTAGTCAGAATGTCTCTGATATATATATATATATATATATCTAACATATATATATATGTTAGATTTTATTAATGTATGAGTATTTTGCCTGCATGTATGTGTACCATGTTACCATGTTCATACCTAGTGGTCATAGAAGCCAGAGAATATGTCAGATCCCATAGGACTAGAGGACTGGAATTACAGACAGTTGTGAGTCACCATGCAGGTGCTGGGAATTGAACTATGCTCCTCTGCAAGAGCAACAAATGTTCTTTAACCACTGAGCCAACCCTCCAGCCCTTGATTCCAATTTATCTTTAGCTATCATCAGAGTCCAGCACATTGCTGGCACCAGGTCTGGTTGTAGAGCTCTACATGCCATTCTGATGGTTCGTCTCTTTCTAATGTGCTGGAAAACAATTCAGGCAAAACTTAGGACAGTCATCACAGTTACAATTCAAGATGGCTTCGGTCATATGGGGCACTATCTATTCACCCTACCTAAGCCACATGCATTTATCTCTTCTAGATTTAAACAATTGCTAAAACCCCTCTTGCCTGAGAACTCACTCCTAATCAAAAAATGGTCATTTTTCTCCCATGCCTAGCCCTTGTCGCCACGGACGCTTTTCTGGCTGTGAAAAAAGGAGCAGAATTTAACATTCAGCCCTGTGTGAACCCATTAGTTTTCCTCCTGCCTTTCCACGTCAGTACACTATGAAGAGGTGAGATGGGGGAGGGGGGCTGATAAGACCAGCTCTGAAAAACGACCTAGCAGGACCTGTCCTTGCTGACCTCATGCCCCACAGTTACACTCTGAGGAGCCCCTGAGCCTCCTGCAGCCTCTCCTGTAGACAAGATAACCAGTTGCTTGGATGCTGGCTGTTGTGCCAGAGGCCAAATCCCCTGCCAGACTCCTTCAGTCCTTGAACCTAAGAGAAGGATACACAAATGGTGTCCCTGAAATCCCCTCCTAGGCCTCCCACCTCTGTTCTGGGCTCTACTGCGGCCTCTTATTCTCTAGGAGACCCTCATTTCTCAGAGGGCTCCTACTTTGCCCACTAATGGGGCTCTGATCACAAGGTTCCTTGACTAAAAACTGCTAGAGTTGCTATATTTTCAAATGTTTCACAAGATGCTGAGAGGAAATACTCAAGTATGTATCACTGGAGGTTGGGGTAAGGACACGACATCCAAACTACCTTGAACAAAAAGGAGTTTATTGGCCTGGGTAACTGTAAAGGCCATGACTCAAATACCATTACCAGAATGCAAGATCTTTCTGTCTCATTTCTTCATGCCTTCATTTCTTCTATGACTCCACATTCAGTGACTGAACCCTAACCCTACACCACCACCACCACCCCGCCCCCAGCCTGCAATCCTTTCAGATTTCTGTCTGGGGGGAAAGAAAATGTTTCCTTCCACCAGATGAGAGAACAGGGTACTGGAGAGATGGCTCAACGGTTAAGAGCGTATGCTTCAGCTGGACATGGTGGTGAAAGCCTTCAGTCGCAGCTGTGGTTCAGTCACGAGTGGGTTAGATAAAGAACAGAAGCCACTTCAAGATGCAAATCTTGAATTCACAAGAGCAGAGGATACAATTTTTCTATGAACCGAACCCAGAGCCTACTTCATTCGAATCCTTTATTGTTAAAAGGTGAAGATGGAAATATAGCAACCTGAACGGGTTCCAGAAGGAACGGAAGACAATCACAGGGCACAAAGCCTGAGCCGCCGCCTTGTAGAGAGACAAACCTCTCTCATGGACTGACTCAGAGCACATGGCCTCCAGGTAATTCATTGATCAAAAGCTCCACACTACCGATACAAAGGTCTTATTTACAATAATGAATAGAACCCCTCACCCCACAGATTCTGCCAGTCTACTTGGCACCCAAAAGGCTGAAGTCAAAGCTGAGGAATCCAGGGTATTCCCTGGCTTCTGGCTGCAGAAGGCTGCAATATCATTGCAATATCATAAACAAATGGCTTTTACACTGAAGATTTCAGGGGGCTAGGTATTTGAACATCCATCGTTTTTAGCAGGGAACTGTGAAGAGGTGCAGGAAGCAAAAGCCTTAGGAAGCACCCTCACTCCAACAGGTGTGAAAAGCTCACCTTAAAGTTACAGGAAGCACTCACAGCACAGACAGAGCATACAACGTTACAATATCTGGAGAGAGGTTCAAATATTCCAGTACAGAAAGGCAACGTTAATTGACCTCCCCACCTATACAAAGGCCTTTTTTGCACAACAATCAGAATAATACAGCCTGCAGTCTCAGTCGACTAACCTGGTGCCTTCACTTAGTTCAGGCAGCCCAAGGTCTCCAGGTTTTTCTTGAAGTCTTATTGCCGATGGCAGTGGGGTCCATAAGGTCTCTTCATTAACAATGTCATAAGCAGGGGCTGGAGAGATGGCTTGGAGGTTAAGAGCACTAACTGCTCTTCCAGAGGACCTGGGTTCAATTCCCAGCACCCACAGGACAGCTCACAACTGTCTGTAACTCCAGTTCCAGGGGATCTGGCATCCTCACACAGACATACATGAAGGCAAAAACACTAATGCACATAAAATCTTTAAAAAATACTTAAAAACAAAGCAGTATCATAAACAAATGCCTTTAGCATGTAAGAATTTAGGGGCAGGGTACTTTTAACAACAATTACTTCAGCCAGGGTTACATCAAGTACCAGCAACATTCCCCCCCCAAAATCCCAAGTTGACACATTCCAGAGAGCTGTCTCCCACACATTCCAGGAAGCAGCCCTTACCCGCCCCCCCCAGTGTCTTATCCCACAATTAACAACTGTCTCAATATCTCAAGACACACCCATGAAATAATCACAGAATATTTACAAAGATTTTTCTCAAAGCTAAAAGCTAAAGTGCAACTAATCATTAAACCACTCTACTACATCTAGCACTGAGATCAAAACCAGCCTGGTCTACAGACTGAGTTCTAGGATAGCCAGAGTTAAAACAGAGAAACCTTGTCTTGAAAAACCAAAATAAATAAACAAATAAATAAAAAAATAATAATAATAAATAAATGAGAAGGTTCTTCACCTTCTCGGTCTCAACTTGAGCTGGATCTGACATGTATCCTATTCACCAGTTGGGTAAGACTAGATAACCCTGAGGAAGTACAAACAGGCAGAAAACTGACTAGTCCATAGAGCCTGTCACTCATCTGGGCTGGGGTGAGATCAACCCATGGACATTCCTTGGACATCCTTCAGGTGCTGGTCACATTGATTATAAGTTATATAAATAGAAGTCAATGGCTTAGGACAATACAAA
The DNA here is from genome assembly GCA_026225945.1 of Cricetomys ansorgei. Classification (NCBI taxonomy): domain Eukaryota; kingdom Metazoa; phylum Chordata; class Mammalia; order Rodentia; family Nesomyidae; genus Cricetomys; species Cricetomys ansorgei. The sequence goes on from JAMJFZ010001258.1 coordinate 13,704,108, forward strand.
TTTAACAGTTGTAGAGGTTGGAAGTCTGAAATGGGTCCCACTAGTGAGAGCGAGGTGTTGGTTGGACTCTGTTCCCCTCTGTAGCAGATAGCTACAGGGAGACACTTTAAACCTGCCAGATCTTAACAGAGGGAACTACCTGTCATGGTAAGCGCCATTCTGGATAGCGGAATCCGGATTGTCTGATCTCAGGCATTTTTATTCATACAAAAGCTCTTCGGATGTTTCACTGATACAAAAACTCTGCTCCCTCATCCAAAGGCCTATTTGCAGAATGAAGGAAACCTGTAGCTTAGTCTCATCCCACAATCCTTTAGCAGCCAAGCTATGTCGCCTTTATGGTGCAGAGACAGGGTTTCCTTGTTGTAACTCTGGCAGTCCTGGAACCCACTCTGTAGACCAGGCTGGCCTTGAACTCACAGAGATCCACCTGCCTCTGCCTCCCAAATGCTGGGATTAAAAGCATTTACCATTACCACCCAGGCAGAAGCAAATATCTTAATCACAGATTTACATAAAGCCAACACCTGCAGATAATAAACTGCCAAGTCTTAGGCATCCCTTCTCTCAACAATGTACAGAACAATTCTTATAAACATACCTAGAAATAACCTTCACCAATGCCCCTCTGTAGGCTTCTGTGGCTCAATGTTCTATCTCACCCTTTCTGATTTCTAGACACTGCCCCTGCTTCTTGCTCATGATACCCCTCCATCCACAAAGCCAAAAATAGCGGGCAAAGTCTTCTCTGGGTGGCATCAGTGTGACTCTGGCCTCCAATCCAGAATGCTCTTTAAGATTTATTATTTATTTTATTCATGTTATGTGTTAAGTTTGCTTGCATGAATTTGTGCGATACATATGCGTAAGAGCCCTTACAGGCCAGATCCCCTGAAAACTGGAGACACAGGCGGCTGTGAGCTACTAAGTAGGTGCTGGGACTTGATTAGAAAGAGGGGAAGGGTTCAGTGTTCTGGGAAGTGCATCTGTGAGCTCAGGCCACTGCCTCTAGCTTGGGGCCACTGTGTCCTAGTTTCTACCTAGGATTACAGATTGGCTGGTTCCTAGCAAGCTCACAATGTTTCTCTTCTCCTAGTAACAGGAGGCGTGTCTGAGGCAGGGCAGAAAAAAAAACAACTGAAAAGCAGTGGAGAAGCTCCATTCTGGACTGTTCTGGCTCTCGCAAAGGCTGGAGTAATCCCACTAGGCTGAAGGAGGCAAGTGAATGGACAGTTAAAGGGGAGAGCATTCTAAGGGTTGAAAGGCCTGGATACCAGTGGGCTGTTCATTTTGAGACAAGGTCTCTTGTAGCCCAGGCTGTTCTCCAAAAGGATGACTCTGAATTCCTGGTCTTCCTGACTCTAGTGAGGAGTCCTGGGATTACAGGCAGGAGGCACCACTCCCGGTTTATGTGGTGCTGGGGATCGAACCCAGGGCGTTGTGCATGTTAGGCACTCTACAACAGTCCTGGAATAACAGACGGGGAGGTGGGGAGCTGAACGCCTGACTCAGGAAAGGCTTCTCAAAGCCATCAGGTGGCCACGCAAAACCCAGGCAGTGAACCAGAGGCCGGGGCCCAGCGACATGCGGTGGTTAAGAATTGTGTATCCATACACTCCGCCACAGGTCCGAACCCCCTAAAAAAGCTCACCGCCTGAGGTTCAGGCCATGTTCTCCTACGTGTGCCCGCCGCCCAGGGAGGGCGCCTGGCCTCGGCTGCAGACCTTCAGCTGCACCTGCCTGCGCGGCCCGCTGCTGCCGCCCATCCGGACCCACGGCTTCTGCAGCCGGCCGGCCGGTGTGGGCGCAGCCCCGCGGGAATTCCACTGCTTCCACGGCGCGGGCGCGCTCTCCGCTCCGCCCTGGTGGGTCTTCGCGCCGCCGGGCGCCGGCGCCCTCGGCCCGTCGCTCCCCGCGCCGCCCCGGCCCGCGCCCGCCGCCGCCGCCGAGCGCTGGGCGCCGTGGCCCGAGGGCGGCAGCCTGCAGCTGCAGCTGCGCTGGGGCCGCGTGGAGCGCGCGCGGGGGCCGCCGCTGCCGCTGCCGGACCCGGTGCGCCGCGAACTGCGCCGCGCCTACGGCACCTACCCGCGCACCGACGTGCGCGTCACGCAGCGCGGCGGCCAGTTCGTGCTGCGGGCCGCGCCGCGCGTGGGCGAGCCCGAGTACCCGGTGGCGCGGCGCGTGCTGCGCAGGCCGGCGGGCGGCGACGGCGGCGACGGCGGGGACGGCGGCGACGGCGGGGACGGCGGGGACGGCCGGGCCGCTCCGGAGGCCGCGCAGCGCGGCCGCACCAAGAAAAAACAAGGTCAGAGCTGAGCTCCTCGCCGCGCCTGCGCGTCTGCACCCCGCATCCCCCCCCGCAATTTCTCTTGAGTTATTGCTGGACGGTGCGGGAAGGGAAGGGTGGCCCCATCCAGAGAGGGTCTTGGGGTGAGAGCAGCACCCGGACTTCTCCTCTCCATCCTCCCCGTCTGTGAGGGGCCCACCTGCCTTCCACTCTCCCTTGCATCCCAACAGCCCTCTTCCCAAAGCCGAGGGAGCCACGGCAGCCCCCAGCTTGGACGGGGAAGTCAATAAACGAGTGGAGCCCACTGTCCACCGCGAGGTCGTTTTGATGTTGGGAAGTGGGCATTTTGTTTCTGTGCAGTGCGTGTCCGTCGACGACCTTCTAGACTTGCCTCCCTGGATTCACCATCCAAGGACCGGCTGAAGACCCTAGGGTGTGAATTAACCGGGAAAGGTCGCCTGTGAGCTAGATTTCGAGCTGGTTCTGACATTTTTCTGAGTCCCTCAACTATCACACCCATAAAACACATACAATTAGCCTACATAGACGTTCAGAGGAATGTCATTCTTTTATCCCGATTCTTGTTCATGGTCTTTAATTAATTTTGAGATAAAGAAGGTCTTGCTACTTAACTCTGGCTGACCTCAACTGGCAGGAATCCTCCTGCCCGCAGCCTACTGGGGTTACAATGGGCCCACCACACCTCACTACTCTTTTTGTCATAAATGTAACTGTAAGGTGTACTATTTTAATACAGTGTTTTGGATGGGCTTGGCAGATCTGCCTTTTAATCCTAGCACTCGGGAAACAGAGGCAGGCAGCTCTCTCTCTCTGTGAGTTCCAGACCAGAGCCAAGGCAACAGTAAGACCCTATCTCAAATATGTGTGTGTGTGTGTGTGTGTGTGTTTAATTTTACATTTTGTAATATTCAGTATAGCATGAGACTCAATCTCAAGGTCGTGGGTTCCAGCCACATGCTGGGCACCAGATGTAGAATGAACGTTGTTGAGTGGGTGAATGAACAGAAGGGATACTCCAAGATGCAAGCCTGCACCGCCATGGCAGAGGAGTCAGCCTCAGAGGACAGAGTGCCTGCCTCTTCCTCACAGCACAGGGATTTATTATTTTTTTTAAAAAGACAAGCACCACTCATTGACACAAAGGCCTTATTTACATAATGAACACAACCCTATAGCTCAGCAACCCCCAATCTCCAGTGGGCCAACCTTGGCACCAGGACCCTAACCCTAAACGGAGCCCGAAGCATGGTGTTCAGCCACCCGGTTGCTGGAAGCTGTGGGAGAGAGCCACAAAGGTCCCTTCATTAGCAACATCATAAGCAAATGCTTTTGGGGCTGGAGAGATGGCTCAGTGGTTAAGAGCACTGACTGCTCTTCCAGAGCACACAGGTTCAATTCTCAGCACCTACAGGGCAGCTTACAACTGTCTGTAACTCCAGTTCCAGGGGATTCAATACCCTTACACAGACATACATGTAGACAAAACACCAATGGACCTAAAATAAAAATAAATAAATCATTAAAAAAATAAATACTTTTAACATGAAGATTCTAGGGGGCAGGGTGTTTCAGACATCAATTGCTTTAGCCAAGAGTTGCTAATAGGAAGGCTACATTCTCAGGAAGCAGATAATTACGGTTTGCTGGAATTACAGGTTTTATCAAGATAGCAAATAGAGGAAAGCAGTCTCTTGCATGCTTCAGGAAGTAGCCCTTCACACATTCAGAAAGCTGTCTCTCACACATCCAGTGTCTTATCCCTATAGTAAGACCCTATTTCAAATATAGAAAAAACATATATGTGTGTGTATGTGTGTTTAATTTTACATTTTCTAATATTTCATAATGCCTAAATGTTGATTTAGTTAAGAATATCCTTCCTTCATCTCACTAGTTTCTCTCTGCATGTGCATATTCCTGTGTGTACACAAGTACACACCACCAGCCTCTACCTTATTAGGATTTAATTAATTAATTAATTAATTTTGGTTTTTTGAGACGGGTTTTTCTATTATAACTCTGGCTGTCCTGGAACTCACTCTGTAGACAAGACTGGCCTCAAACTCACAGAGATCTACCTGCCTCTGCCTCTCAAGTGCTAGGATTAAAGGCCTGTGCCACCACTGCCCAGCCATGCCCAACTTCTTATGTGGGTGTTGAGGTTGGAATTCAAGTCCTGTTGGTTGTCACACACACACAATCAATCAACAAAATGTTAAGCAAAAAAGAAAGAAAAATGAAAATAATAGAAAGGATTTGGAGAAAGGGAGCATAACTTTTATTCTACTGGATAGAGTAAACATCAGTTTACCCATGTCACTGATTTTCTTTGTATTTTAATTTAGTTTTGAGACAGCATCTCATTGTGTAACCCTGACTGACCTAGAACTCTGTATGTAGACTAGACTGACCTTGAATTCACAAAGATCTGCCTGCTTCTGCCTCTCAGCAACTGGGATTTTATTTTAAATCATGTCTGGATATTTTTTAGTTTTTACATCTCCTCTCTCCCTCTCTCTCTCTCTCTCTCATGGTATATATACTTACAGAAGTCAGAGAACAATTTTTGGGAATTAGTTCTCTCCTTCCACCATACAGATTCTGGGGATAACTCAGACAGTTAGCTTTGAGGACAATCATACCTGATAAACCTTATCTCCAGCCTCTGATTTGATCTATTTTCATTTTATGTGTATGAGTATTTTGCCTGCATATATGTACGTACACTATATATATGTATGCCTGGTGCTCTCCAACACCAGAAGAGAGCATTGGATCCACTGGGCTCTCTTCCCCCACTTTTATTAGGAAAGTATTTCACTGTGTATCTCCTGGCTAGCCTAGAAGTCCTATGTATGACCAGGCTGGTCTAGAACTCACAGAGATCCTCCTGCCTCTGACTCCCAGTGCTGGGATTAAAGGTGTGTGTCACCACAGGTGACTCAGCTCACCCTTTGAAATAATAAAGTTTTCAAATAAATGGCTAGCCCCACATCAACATATCATGCTCTCTGTAGTCTGCTGCTTTTCCCTTTTCTTGGGTCCAAACACTGAAAGTCTTTAAACGTCCCCTGTTGCTGATGATCGGCCCTGTTCACAAACATCCTTCCCTGTGGCTTCCACGTATGCCCTGTAATGGCCCTTGACTTCACAGTTTACCACCCTATTCCCAGCACAGGGAAGGAGAAGAACCCTACTACAGGCTTTTAGAGACAGACTACTGCTCAACAGAGCACAGATTCATCACACTCCATCCCCAGCCCTGCAGGAGCAGGATGCTTCCTGGTTTGATCTCTTCTTTGAACTTAACTCTTAAAGCACAGGACTCATAAACACCCAGACAGGCTTCCTGCCCCAATTTGCATTCTGTCCGGCTCCTGGGTTATAAGAAGATATTCATCCAAGGTCACATAGCAGGTGGGAATGCAGAACGCCCAGCTCCCAGGAGGACCTGAGCAGAGAAGCCCTGGTCCTCATAGCTGCCTCCTCCTGGCCTTGTCCTAGCACTGGACCCCAGGATCATTGAGCCCCTCAGGCAGGAAGGCCTGTCAGATGAATTTCAAGTCCCACATCATTCAGCAACTGCCCTTACCGTTGAAGAATGCCCATTCTACTGAAAGAACACGGCACCAGCGAGATGGTTAGCAGGGTGCTTGGGGCCTAGCCTGACGACCTGAGTTCAGGCCTTGGGACCCACATGATAGGAGAGAACCAACTCCTCCAAGTTGTCTTCTGACCTCCGCAAACACGCTGTAGCTCGCATACACCTACGCACGCACGCACGCACTAAATATCGTATTTTTAAAGGAATAGAATAAGAACCATAGTCTCCCACACTTCCTGAGGGCTTGCTTATGTGCTCAGTACCATGCTAAAATCCTATGCAGGCATTTACCAACTCCCTAAAGTTTATGCTCACAAAACTTCAATGTGTATATAATTATTATTTCCATTTACACAGGAGGAAACTGAGTTTGACACAGTCCTCTCTGAGTACAAACAACTCGGCCAAGGTTACAAAATGAGAATGTAATCTGATTGACTTAATCTCTAGGCCAGACTTCCTCTTCACACATGAGACACATGCAACAAAACACAAGGAACACTGAGGAACTATCATGTGTACAACATTGGGGTAGACACTACCAGGATAAGGGGCTTATGAATCTGTCCCCAGTTGGGGAGTCGAAGGAGGCTTCAAGGGACAAATAGGACTCTGACAGACAGCGATGGGGAAGAGGTAACCCAAGAAAAGCTGAGAGACAGCAAGAGTAGAGAGAGGGAGGAGGAAGCAGCAGAGACAGCTGTGGATCAGCCCTGGTGGAAGTCATTCTGGAAGACTGACCAAAAAACAGAGACTAGATAGAGCAGAGCATGTCTGTAAACACCCGGGAGGTAGAGGCAGGAAGATTAGGAGTTCAGGGTTATCCTTGGTTTTATAGGAAGCCTGGGCTACATATAAGATCCTGACTCAGAGAGAGACAGAGATGGGGGCAGGGGGGTTGATTTGGTTGGGAAGCCACTGAAGCCGTTGAGCAGAAGAGTACCCCAAGTCAATGTCATTAAAAGGTTTGGCCGAGGAGCCTCCAGGAACACCTGCTGGGATGCTATGAGTAAGAGCCACTGGGTCTCCTGTAGCCTTGGTATTGACGGAACAGCACAGCCGGGCACCAGAACTGAGTCCCTAGGGCATTTGCTAGAGCTCACAGCCTATGGAATTCAGTTCTCAGAGCCAGGCGGCCAGTGTTCTCAGTCTGGGTGCTGCCAACCCCCAGAGCTCTCTTCTGTGAATTGTTTTTACATTTATTTAATGTGTGCCTGTGTGTGTCTCTGTGTGTGTATATGTGTCTGTGTGTGTCTGTGTCCGTGTGTCTATGTGTGTTTGTGTCTCTGTGTATGTATGTGTGTGTCTGTGTGTCTATGTGTATGTGCCCATGTGTGTGTACCCGTGTGTGTCTGTCTGTGTCTGTCTATATATGTGTCTCTGTGTGTCTGTGCCTGTGTGTGTCTGTGTCTGTGTGTATATGTGTGTCTCTGTGTATGTCTCTGTGTGTGTGTCTGTGCCTGTGTGTGTCTATGTGTATGTCTGTGTGTATATGTGTCTGTGTGTGTATCTGTGCCTGTGTGTGTCTATGTGTGTGTCTGTGTATGTGTGTCTCTGTGTGTGTGTCTGTGCCTGTGTGTGTCTGTGTGTGTGTGTCTGTGCCTGTGTGTCTATGTGTGTGTCTGTGTCTGTGTGTATATGTGTGTCTCTGTGTATGTCTCTGTGTGTGTGTCTGTGCCTGTGTGTGTCTATGTGTATGTCTGTGTGTATATGTGTCTCTGTGTGTGTGTCTGTGTCTGTGTGTCTGTGTCTGTGTGTGTGTCTATGTGTGTGTCTGCGTCTGTGTGTATATGTCTCTGTGTGTGTGTCTGTGCCTGTGTGTGTCTATGTGTGTGTCTGTGTATGTGTCTGTGTGTGTGTGTCTGTGCCTGTGTGTGTCTGTATGTGTCTGTGCACACAGGCAGAGGTTAGATGTTTTTTTGTTTCACCTTTGTGATGAACACCTTGAGTCATCTCATTTGCCCCCTTTCTATAAATGTCCCTGAATCTCAACTTGGACAAACTGAAGTTCAGGATGTAGCTTGGGATCTCAGAATATTTCCTACCCCTCAGTGGTAGGGCGCTGAGCTCGGAGCTGAAAATGGGATCCTACATTTAGAGAAATGACGAGAACAGAGTGAGCACGAGGGAACGGCTCACTGCGTGGCAGGGACTGGGCATTGCTGTTGGTCCTGTTGTCTCCTGCCCAGATGGGTTCTTGGTGGGACAGGCACAGGGGCTAGAGGTGCTTAGGGCCTGGGGGAAGGCCAAAATGTTCACCTGGGGAGGGCATGCGTCTGCAGTTGGAAGAGCTTCTTCAGCCAAAGGGGATCTCCAGGACAGCTGCTCAGGAGCGTCAGCCCCTGGAAAGTCTCCCACTTGAAAGATCTTGAGTATTTGGGATAGCTGAGTGGAGGAGGAAGGCTTCCCTGAAATGCACTTCCATTTTCTAGAGCATTAAAGTGACAGCTGGGTGCTGTGCTCACATGTCCCTGGAGAGGAGAGCCAAACCAGCAGACTCAGGAGGCCCCCTCCCCACAGCCCTGCGGAATCCAGGGAAAAGGGCAGCACTTACCCACAGAGCCTCTTCTCTGGCATCCCTGGAGCTGGATCTGCAATAACCAACTGCGAGGAGCTCCTTAAATAGGCCCCACCCTGCCCCAGAGCCCCACCCACCCATGCAGGCTCTTCTGAGAAAGGAGGAAGGTGTAGGAGGGCCAGGCATGCTGCCTGCTGACCTCAAGCCAGAGCCGGGGACACCCCCAACCCATTCTCCCAAGTGTCTCCTTCCTTTTTTCAGGGCTTGACTACCCCTCCCACTCCTGGACTGCCCTCTGGTTCTTTCCCTGTTCTTAGTGCCAGGAATCTCTTGCCCTTAATGCTGAACTCAAACCCGATTCCTGGTTCTGAGTCGGGGGCTGGGGAATTAATTACAAAGCTGAAGTATTTACATCTTTTCTGTCAGCCGAGGAGTCCCTGCAGCCTACAGAAGCCACCTAAGGGAATAGAGAGAGGGGGCTGTACGCCTCCCCAGCCTCTGTGCCAGGGACTTCAAGCAGCAGCACTCAGTGGAGTAGGCTCCCAGCGTGGGGAAGGGAAAGTAAGAATCTGGGGGATAGAAAACCAGGAACTATGGGCAAGGTGGGGTTAGCTGTGGAATCTCTGGCAGTTGTTCTTCCGTGGAAATGCCACCTGACCTTTCGTCTGTGGTCGTCTCTTCCCTCTGCCCACCTGTCCCCGGGGCCCCAGAACCTAACCCAGACTGCACAGAGTTGGGAGTCGAGAGGCTCTCTCTAGAAATCTCTGGCATCATTCTTCCCTGAGAATTCAGGGTGGTCTTTCTGCTACTAGCTACACCCAGCAGCCAAAATCAGGAGGTGGGGTTGGGACGTGGCTGCAGGGGTCTTGGGTCAGAACTAGAGGCAGCCCTGTTGAGGAAACCTGTAAGTTCCGGGAATGGGGGTGGTAAGGAATGAACAGTCATCAGTATTGTGTAATGGGTAAAGGGGAGGAGGAAAGGAGGCCAGAAGGGAGGGCTGGCAGGGGCCTGGGGCTAGGGGAGACCATGGGTCCCTTTCCAGAGGTCTGCTTGGCTAGAGTTCAAAGTGGCTGTCACCCCCACCCCCCCTCTTATTAACCCTCGCAGCACCAGTCTGGCAACAGCCGTGTTTTTATGGGAGAAGCCAAGCCTGTCCCTCCCCCTCCTTTTCCTCTTCTCTGCAGCCACCCACCCTTCTGGGGAGGAGTGATCCCGTGGTGAGGGACACAGGGGAAGAGAGAGCACAAATCTCTCTTCTCCGTATCTTGCACTGCTTCAGTCCCTCGGTGATGGGTTGTGACTTTGTCCCTGAGACTAAGTTTCTAGAGGCCAGCAATAGCTCCTTGTCCCTGGCACCTTCATGGCGCCGAAAGGAGGCTTCTCCTTGCAGACTGAGATGGGCTGGTGGACTATTACAGGGGATTCTTGGCGCACACACACACAGTTTTTGAGTTCTCAAGAAGACATGACTGTGGGCTTCCCCACAGGGCAGTGTGGGGAAGCTGAGGTAGCAGGAACAGAAAGCGGAAGCTGGTCCTGGTGTGTAGCTGTCCTGTCTCTTCTAGATTATCCACCCTGCCAGTGTAGGCAAGAGGGCACTGGGGTGGAGGAGGTCTGCAAGCCATCTTGGATCTGGGCTAAGTCTCTCCTCACTCCAGAAGACCCCGTGAGCCACTTTACTCTTGGGAAGACATCGATAAGGGACAAAGGGTCCTGGAAATCAGGCCCTGAGAGCCGAGCGGCAGGGCTTAAAGCCAGGCTGAACACGAAGGGGGAGGTGCTGGAATTTAGGGGAGACCACTAGATCTTGCAGTAGGAGACCCCAGGTCAGTCGGGGGGCCACAGAGATTGAGGAAGGGCGGGAGAGCCAAGGAAGAGGAGAGGGAAATCTATAGGATTTCCAGGTGGAGGTCCTGAGGGCAAGGAAATAGGCGGGTAGGGAAGTCGTGGTTTCTCTTCAGGAATAAATACCAAGAGGTTCGGGACCTCTAGCGGAGGAAAGGGAACAAGTCATGCATACCTCTTTACCCAAAACAAAAATGGCCGCCGCGGGAGCCGGTCCAAAACCCTAAGACATTTGAGAATGGGGAAAGAAGCCCTGCCCCGGTATGGGCAAATTGCCCTTCTCAAAAATGGCCACCACGGCGTCGTCCAGAAGGGAACAGCTCTGGGCCCCGCCTTTGATCTCGTTGGTGGGGCTGGGGGGATAAGAACTGCACCGCGCGGGACAAGTCGCCGGCGGCGCCTGACGGAGCAGGTGATTTCCCCTCCAGCCCCGGGTCTAGGGCTAGGAGAGTTGCGGAGAGCATTGACACAGGGTACCCCTCCTGGCGTTCCCTTAGGTATCCCCCCCTAGGGATCGGCCGGACCCCTTTCTCGCTAATTGTCTCCGTGGCCTGTAACGAGGAACACCTAGCTTGTTCAGGCCTATCTCGTCATGTGACTCACCCCCTCCCATGGCGGCTCTGCATCCTAGTGTCCTCAGGCCATCCATTCTGCACGCCCGTGAGTGCCCTGCTAACGGTTACAAAAAGCTCTTGCTTCAAGGGCCAGCCATCAACGGGATCCCACTTCCTGTGCTTTACCTCCCGGGGTTTGTGCATCTGCCTGACTTTGTGGGATCCCTTGTTCCGCACAGTATCCTTGGTACCTCTAAGACCTGACGTGGGGATCAGGGTGAAATGGTATTATGCTTCATCATGACTTTATAAAAGGGCCTGGGAGAAGTAGTGAAGACTTTTGCCCTAGACCCCTGCCACTCCCTTAGCTCCCAAGGACTCCTTCCCACAATGCTTTCCAGAAATCTTCCACCCACGCAGCCTGCTCTCAATTCCCATTCAGTGTTTCTCCATTCCAAGGGAGCATGATGCAACTTACCCCCGTCCAAGTTGCTCCCAGGATCCCTCTAGCCTTGCACCCTCTAGAGTGTCTGAAAGTGCAGGCCTATACCCAGTCCTTTGGGGAGCTCTCAAGCCATCAAGACAATGAGGATGAGTAGCCAAGTTAGTTAGCTGTAGAGAGTCCTGCAGAATGGTGTTTGTAGAGGCAGAGGGAAAGATGTTTTGATCAGGGAAAAGGGAGCAAGCAAAGATTCTGACGTAAGACTGCTGGCCAGGCAGGAGAGGCCCATAGTACAGGTCTGAGCTACACCTTCGACATTATGAAGTAGTTAACAGAGAGGCTTCTGAAGCCAGGCTGCCTGTGCGTGACTCTGTCATTAACCAGCCCTGCGACCTTAGGAAAGTTCCTCAAGTTTTCAGTGCCTTCATTTCCTTTCAGGTAATGAGCCTAATAGTATTATCCACGTTTTAAGACTGTCAATGAGGACTAAGGAAATTAAAACAATGCTTTATATGCAGTCAGTAGATAATGTTTTTACCATCATCAGATGGCTTTTTAAAAATTTTTAATTTTATGTATATTATCATTTTGCTTGCATGTATGTCTGCATAACATGTGCATGCCTGGTGCCCAAGGAGGTTAAAAAGAGGGTGTTGTATCCCTGGGGACTGGAGTTACAGACATTTGTGAACTACCATGTGTATGCTGCCTGCATACTGATTATCTTTAAAGGTGCAGGGGGCGCACACACACACACACACACACCCATATACACACACATACACACCATACACACACACCCATACACACACACACACACAATCAGTAAATACAATATTTGAAGATATGTTCAGATGTTCTCCCACAGAGCAAGTCTTGATACCCATCCCCAGAGTTCCCCTTAAATTAACACTGGGGATCCAACTGAGGGCCTCCCACACACAGGTGCTTTACCCCTGAGCTACATCCCCAGCCCTGAACTTAGACCCAACACTACAGTTCGCTCAGGTGACTCTGGAAGAATCATTGAGCTCACTGGGCTTCATTTCCTCACCTGTGCAGAGAGCAATAACTGCTGTGTTGAGTGCTTAGCTCCCAAGGATGTTGAGTGTACATTGGTGAATAAGCCAGGTTAGAGCAATGTAGAAGGGGGTAGAGAAGGAAAGAGGACAGTCATCTTTGCCTCCATAAAACCGGAAGAAACATTAGACGTCATCCAAACCATTAGTTAGAGCTGTGAGAAGCCCTGCTAAATAAGGAAAAGTGCGCTTTGTGAAGAGGGTATTGGGTGGCAGAGAGGAGACTAGTTCTAAAAAGTCTGGACTTGTATGTTGACAATCTGAAAGCAAGCCAGGACGGAGAGGGGTAATCCAGGGCTGATGCAGTGCATGGCGAGGCCAGAGAGAGAGAAGAGGGGACAGGGCCCTAAATCAAAGGTCACAGAAGGATCCTGGACTTTTTGGAAAAGTAACCGAAGTCACTGTTATGTTTAATATTTGTTTGTTTTGAGACACGGTCTCACTATATAGCCCTGACTGGCCTGGAATTCTCTATGTAGACCAGGCTGGCCTCAGCTCACAGAGATCCTCCTGCCTCTGCCTCCCTCGTGCTGGGATTAAAGGTGTGTGCCACCATATCAGCATTTTAAAAAAGATTTATCTGTGTGTGTGTTTGGGTGGGGTGTCATCTGAAAGGGATATCAGATCCTTTTGGGAGCCTCCTGGTGTGGTGCTGACGACCAGCCAGAAAAGCCAAATGCTCCAAATACATCGAAAGATCCTGTCTCGAAAAACAAGGCACACACCTTTAATCCCAGCACTTGGGGGGCAGAAGCAAGAGGATTTCTAGGTTCAAGACCAGTCTGGTCTGCATAGAGAGCTCAGGACAGCCAGGACTAAACAGACCCTGTCTTCAATGAACAAACAAAAAGGAAGAGAAGTGCCGGATGTCAGCCTCTGGCCTCCATATACATGCCCCATGAGCAAGCCCAGCCACGCACCCACGTTATACCTCACATGCACACACGCACACACACACACATGTGCATGCACACGCACACACAAAGTAGATGTGTTAAAGAAGAATTAGGGTTTGGTATCTAATTGATGGAAAGCAAGGGGTAGGTTGGTGTCATGGATAAGTTCTAGACTTGTAGCTGGAACAGCTGTGTCTGGATATGCGTTTAGGCAGGACGGTCCTGGAGAATTTAAAACTCCAGAGGATATGGCATCAGGACATGTAGTATGCACTACCTATAAGCTTTCCACATGACACACATGGTGGTGTCAGCTAGGTGGAGGTGCCAGTTGGTAGCCCAGAGACTGAACTAGGACAGACAATTGGTACATAAGGACGGTACGTAAAGATGAGACACTGCAGAAAGAAAGCAGAAGGGCAAGGAGAGTCATGGCTGGAGTCAGAGGGCAGCAGGGAAGGGACCTGAGGCAGGGAGCCAGGGAAGAAGTGACTGGAGAGGTGGGAGCACCCAGAGGCTGTGACCTCAGGTGTTGCTGAAAGGGAAAATATTGAGCAAAACCAAAGTGGGGAGTTACATGGTTCAACCTCAGTAGACCAAATCCCGGAAAGTAACCAGTACTTAGCCTGAGAAATGCTAGTAGAGGTGTTAGGACAGAAGCTGTACTGCAGGGAGGAGTCAGCAGGACTTGGTTTGATGGTTAGGGTTAGAGAGGGCAAAATCAAGGGTAGTCCCAAATCTCGGATGTGGTGGCGGAGGGAGTGGTACGTGTCAGGGGCTGTGGGCCCATGAGGACGTTTGGGTGGGTGGGTTCTGAGAGGCCTCTAGTCTCCCGAATGAGAGCGCTGGCTGACATTTGGTTCTCCCAGTCTTGAGCCATTCTTACTGTCTGTGCATTTCTGACTCCCAACAGAGTTTGGGGGGAATCAAAAGCATGGACGTGGGAGCTGGAGACCTGGCTTGGCAGTTAAGATCACTTGTTGCTTTTGCAAAGGCACAGGTTCAGTTCCCAGCACCCACATGGTGGCTTGTAACTTTCTGAAACTCCAGTTCTGGCGGATCTGGCACCCTCTTCTGAAATGAACCTTTGTGCCCATACATACATGTAGGCAAACACTCATGCACAGAAGATAAAAATAATAAACCTTTTTGTAAAGCATGTAGATGAGTTAAGCCAGCAAGTATTTTGTTGCACTTGCCGAATGCAGACATTTTCCTAGGCGCAAGGAATACCAGTGAGTAAGGCGGCCTGCAGGTGTGAGAACAGCAAGGGCAGAGTTGGGGTGAGTGAGGGAATGGTGACATTTACATAGGCAAGGGCCGACCTGGTTCTCTATCGGCTGGATGATGATAAAGGTCTCTCAGGGCCCAGACTGCTGGAAAGGCAGGGATTGGACAAGAGGAGAGAATCCATGTAGGATTTCCCCTCTATATAGGCTCCAAAGCAAAAAAAAAAAAAAAGTGTCCCTTTGTATACAGGGTGGGTGGCCTGTCCTGAGTGGGAGAAGGGCTGTGCTTAGTCCTGAGACCTCCTTCCTTATGGGGCTAGACAATGGGGCCCCTTGTGATTGGAGTTGGGGCCACATAGCCCCCTCAGAGATGAGATTCCTTAGCCAGGAAGCATGTGACCCCCCAAGACCTCAGCTTCTAGCCCCAGGAGATGGGGGAGGGGCACAATTCCCAGAAGCCTTCTAGAGACAGTGCTGTACCCTGTCTGGGGCTGGAGGAGGGAGAAGTGGGTGGTCAAGGCAGGGCCACCTCAGGAGGGAAAGGAGGGGCTGCCCCCTGGCCAATGGGAGGAAGCAGGCCAGAGAGCAGGCAATTCTGTCTTGTGTACCTTCAGAAGAGACAGCATGGAGTTGGAGAGGATTGTCAGTTCAGCCCTCCTTGCCTTTGTGCAGACACACCTCCCAGAGGCGGATCTCAGGTAAGGGCAGCTCCTTCTGAGGGATCAGGCCAAGTTCAGAGGGGGTGTTTCCAGGAAATACTCTGCTCACTGGCCAGTGAGAAGGTGGTTAGAAAGTATTCAGCCCTGTTCTAAGGTGGGAACTGAACCCAGGTCCTCTGCAAGAACAGCAAGCCCTCTTAACCACTGAGCCATCTCTCCAACCCCTACTTTTGTTTTTAAGATTATATCTCTGCGTGTGTGCAGGTGCCCATGGAGGTCAGAAGAAAAT
Organism: Cricetomys ansorgei; assembly: GCA_026225945.1. Classification (NCBI taxonomy): domain Eukaryota; kingdom Metazoa; phylum Chordata; class Mammalia; order Rodentia; family Nesomyidae; genus Cricetomys; species Cricetomys ansorgei. The sequence goes on from JAMJFZ010001258.1 coordinate 13,719,531, forward strand.
GTCAGGTACCCTGGAGCTGGAATTATAGCAGCTGTGAGCTACTTCACGTGGGTGCTGGGAACTGAACTTGGGTCCAGTGCTCTTAACCACTGAGCCATCATCTCTCCACCATCGGAGAGCTGATCTTTATATGCTTAGATGATCATACTTTCTTACTGTGTCTATCACCTATACGGGACTTTTGAAAACTAACGCAGAAGGAGTTGGGGAAGAGATACTCTGGCCTCAAGGACTGAGCTGACTCACGGGCCCCCATGAAACTGAGGACTGAAGTCTTAGACTTGGGATGCTGGGAATAACCCAGTGTCCTACCCAGTGTACTGTTCTTTCCAACAGTGGCTTGGATGAGGTCATCTTCTCCTATGTGCTTGGGGTCCTGGAGGATCTGGGCCCCTCAGGCCCATCAGAGGAGAACTTTGACATGGAGGCCTTCATGGAGATGATGGAGGCTTATGTGCCTGGCTTTGCCCACATCCCCAGGTAAGGCCTGGCTGGGGCAAAAAGGAGGAGGGGGCTGGCTGGCTGGGGTTAGGTGCGGTGCTCCCTTGACATCGTCTTTGCTGTTTCAGGGGCATAATAGGGGACATGATGCAGAAGCTCTCAGCGCAGCTGAGTGATGCTAGGAACAAAGGTGAGTTCGGGGGGGTCTGGCATTTGGAGGATTCACATTCCACCCAAGCCCTGGCAAACCCGACACCCTCTCTGCCTCTTGAAGAGAACCTGCACCCACAGAGCTCCTGTGTCCAAGGTCAGGTGCCCATTTTTCCAGAGACCCTGAGGCAACCCGAAAAGCTCAAAGAAGAGACCAGGTCTCCTGCTGCTACTGGGGACGGCCGAGATGAGGTACTGGGAGAGGAGGGTACCCACGAAGGACCTTGGGGTGGGAGAGGAAGAAGTGCAGCCTGCTGTTAACATCTGTGCCCACAGGCAGCTGGCACTGAGGAGGAACTTCTGCCAGGAGTAGACGTACTCTTGGAGGTGTTCCCTACCTGTTCCATGGAGCAGGCCCAGTGGGCGCTGGCCAAGTCTCGGGGGGACTTGGAAGAAGCTGTGCAGATGCTGGTAGAGGGCAAGGAAGAGGGACCTCCTGGCTGGGATGGCCCAAATCAGGTACCCTCTTGCAGGCCCCCCCCAAGCTCTGTGGTACCTTCCTGTTAAGCTCCCGCCCCCACCTACCTCATTCGTGGACCCCATTGTTGCCACTGGGCCTAGAATAGGTCTCCCATACCTGCAGGACTTGCCCAGGCGCCTCAGAGGCCCCCAAAAGGATGAATTGAAGTCCTTCATCCTTCAGAAGTAAGTCTGGGTGAGGTGAGGTGGGGCTGGGCTCTAGAGGGTCTCCCAGGGTGGTAGGAGCTTCATCCAGCCAGTTTTTGGCAGGTACATGATGGTGGACAGTGCAGAAGATCAGAAGACTCACCGCCCCATGGCTCCCAAGGAAGTAAGAGGGTTGTGTGCAGTTGGGGGTTGTGGAATGAGGAGTGCTGAACCCTGGCTTCAGTCACTCACTGCCGGATTGCCTGACAGGCCCCCAAGAAGCTGATCCGATACATTGACAACCAAGTAGTGAGCACCAAAGGGGAACGATTCAAAGATGTACGGAACCCAGAGGCTGAGGAGATGAAGGCCACGTACATCAACCTCAAGCCAGCCAGGAAGTACCGCTTCCACTGAGTCACTGGCTGGACTCTGCCGAGCCTTCCAGATCCCAGAGGGATGCAGAAACCCTCCCGTCCAGCCCCTGTCCCGTCTCTGTTTCCTTGCTCTATAGTGTTCATACTCTTGGGGCTGCCTTCATGAGCACAGTAAAGGTGGTCCAAGGAAGACGTAAGTTCATTCTGGTCGTTTCTGCCCCCAGGGCAGGAAGAGTTAATGTGTCTGTCTGGCCTTCTGATCCCAGGAAATGATTCACATTTCCTATACACCCAGCAAGAAGGGGTAAAAAGCTCTTTATTTGAGATTCCAGGGTGAGGCAGGGCACGTCACAGGCCTCTCAACCTCAGGCCCCCCGCAGTTCAGTTTCCCTGCAGCTCAGTGTCAGGCCCCGGCTACACAGTCCAGCTGTGCTCCCACCCAAAGGAAAGTCCGTCAGACCTGCAGGTTGACAAAGGGTGCGAAGCCTGCCATGTCCTGGAGTAGCACCAGGGCCTGGTGCAGGGGTGGCTCCACGTCGATGTCCACACCACGCTTCCGCAAGCGGCTCAGGCTGGGCTCAGCCACATGGTGGCAGTGCCGCACTCGAAGCGAGCGGAGCGCGGGGCAATACTCCGCCAGTGTCCTGAGGGAGGAACAGGATGATGCTAGGTGCCAGACGCCCTCTCACCGTCTGCAGGGCTAGCCCACACTAACCTGCAGCTGGCTCCAGCAAATTCTAGGTTTCCCTCCAGCTCAGAGTCTGCTCTTTTCTACAGTACCCAAGGGAGAGAGCCAGGATGGAATTACAGACTCCAGGCCCCCAGCTCATTGCGGGGCTTCTGGCTCTTAGTATAGTATCTACACAGCATTTCAAGATTAGCCCCCTCGTTGCAGAAATGCTAGAAATCAACTTTATGGCACAACTCTCAGTGTGCCAATCTTGGCTCAAAAGTTTTGTTGTTTTTTTTTTAACTGTAGACTTTCTAGCCTAAAAAAAAAACCAAAACCAAACCCAGTACTCTTTCTGATGTGTCTGACAAGTACAGCTCACCTCCCTATCCCCAGAGTGAATGCCCACCCCCTACCCTACCGTCCCCATGCCCAGGCACCTGACACCGTCGCTTCCGACCCGAAGGCAGCCTGTGAGGTCGAGGTGCTCGAGTTGCGGGCAGTTTCGAGCCAACTCTTGGACCGCGGTGTCCCCCACATTGGCGTTGACTGCCAACGAGAGGCTGCGGAGGCCCGCGCCGCGTCTCTGCGCCAGGTACGCGATGGCCTCGTCCTTGAGCTGGCGACAGGCGGTGAGGTCTAGCTCCTCCAACGCCGGGCAGCGGTCAGCGAGGCCACGCAGTGCCAGTCCGTCCACCCAGTCGCAGTGCGCGAGAGAAAGGCGCTGCAGGCGCGGGCAGCCCTCGGCCAGCGCCCCCAGCGCTCGGCGACTCAGCTGGCCGCAGCCGGCCAGGGCGACGCTCCGTAGCTGCGGGTTCCGTGCCAGCACCGGCACCAGGTCCTCGTCCGATAGCCAATCGTGACACGGAGCCAGCGCCAGCTCCTGCAGCCCCTCGGCATCCCGCAGCAGCCGGGCAAACGCGGCCCGTGGAATCTGCGGACCCACCTGCGGGCGAGAGGCACCGAGACTCAGTTTGCCCCGGGGGCGGGACACTGCCCGGCAGCCGCCTACCTCCGGAGCGGGCCACCTGCGCTCCCGGGACACACGCCACGCTCCCTCCGAGTCGCTGCCGGGTACTCGCCCTCCGGAGCTCTCCCCGTCGCACCCGGGGTCGGCGAGGGCTTCCAGCGCGGCTGGGGCGGGGCTGGGGGCGGGGCCCACGGGGCGGGGGCGGGGCCCACGGGGCGGGGGCGGGGCTCCGGCGCCCGGCTCACCTGAGCGGCGTCGAAGCGGCGCAGCCCGGCCAGGTGCAGCTGAACGAGCGCCCGGAAGGCGCGGCTGACGCGCTGCAGCCGGAGCAGCTGGCGCAGCGGGACCCACGTCAGGACGTGCGGGAGCAGCACGTCCTCCCAGGGCAGGTCCAGGAGCCTGAGGGTAAAGCGGCGTTGACGTGCCCTGGCCGCTGTTACGCGCCAGTCCGTCTGTTATACCCACAGTCCCGGCCGGCCAGAGCGGCCCCCGGCCCGGGCCGGGACCCAGCTGCCCTCCCGCGCGTCTCTTTTCCCTCCCTCGGCCCCTCCAGTGCTCGGTACCGGATAGCTCCGGGTTCTTGCTCCCCTCCGGACTGCTCCATTGGTGGCTCCATCGCTGTTTAGTGCGCGTGCGCAGTAAGCTCCCTTTAGCTTCGGCCTTGAAGCGGCTGCGGCGATCCCGCCTCCTTGGTCTGAAGAGATAGACCGATTTAATCGAGTGCGGTCTCACTGAGAATCCTTATCGGAAAGCTTTCCGGATGGACCCCGAAAGTGAGGCAGAACAGACCAGTGATGCACCATTAGACGTCTTCTCAGCTACAGGGCTTTGAAGCCCGAGGCTGGAGGAGGGCGAGCCAAGTCCGCTTTCGCTCTTCGTTGCGGGCCAGTAGCCGCCTCGGAGTGGTGATGGGAGGAGCAGACAAGGCCAAAGGCAGAGGGGGCGGAGCCAGGACTCCTAGGTTACCGACAGCCTCCCCTGTCCTCTGGTCTCAATTAAGCGACTTTGGAAAAAGAGAAGGGGAGAGACGCCCAGGCTCTAACTAACTGGAATGTTAATAGGTGCTCAATAAGTAATTGCCAAAAGAACAAATTAAATGGGCGACGCTAGGATTTTTCTCATCAAGCAAACTTGTTCAAACCTGCCATTCCTGGTGAAGTGCACAATCACGACATCCGTCCCTTTCCACTTCGGGACAGCGTGGGCCGGCTTTTTGCCGGAGGAGAAAGGACTCTATAGCACCAGCCGGGCCTCCTTTGCAGCGGTCCAAAGCCCGGGAGGAATGCGTGCTCAGCGCAGCCCACTAACCGTACTGCTTCTCGACTAGCCCTGGGTTAATTGTAGGAAGAGTGACGCCCCAAAGCTCAGTCACTGGGCTTCCCTTTCAGTGCGCCCCCAGATAGTAACCCCAGGTCCCACTCTGGGGAACCCCGGGCGTAATGTTTTCCTCCAGTCCAGGGTGGGTGTGGGAGCATGTGAAAGATCGGAGGGCCGCTGCATCCTACATGGTTGCGCGCCCGTGTGCAAACATTTCAGCAGCTTCTTCATAATGAAAGCTGCTTCCCATCCGTTATCTCACCAGGGCTTTGGGCACCTCTGCAGAGGTAGGCAGGTCCGTCCATTTTAAGGATAGGCAAACTGAGGCTCTAGGGAGAAAGCTTCTTAACCAGGATCAAACGAAGCAAGGATAAAGGACCCAGACATCCTGGTTTTCCCAGAATCCCTTCCACACTACCTCATTACTCAATGTAGCAAGAAGGAAGAAGCCAGCCAGCCCCGGAAAGAGCAGAAGAGGGTGAAGCTGGGTGAGGGGGTTGCTGCTGCTTCTCAGCCTGCTTGGGGAAGGGGTAGCTTGGAAGGATCTCTGCAAAGATACGTGTGGGCGCGCACCACCTCCGGCCGCGCGCCTCCTCCCCCGCCCCTTTGTTCGCGCCTCTGCGCTTGCGCATTACGACAAATCTGGCGCTGTCCCCTTCAGCACCTCGCGGAACCCGCGCCACCCCTCCCCGCGGTGAGCCCCGCGCACCCCCACCTCGAACGTCCTCGCAGCCTCTGACCACCCGAACTGACCCTCTCTTCCTTCCGAGGTCATAACCTGCCGGTCCTGGCCTTCCAAAGGAGAATAGTTGCCATAGTAACTCGTGTGGCGTTTTCCTAAAATAGCCAGACCCTCTTCCACCCTGGCCAAGGGCACAAGGTTTGCCTGTGCTTCTCTTCCCAGCCTCGGGTCATCCCTTCTAAACTCTCGTCCCTGAAAAGGCAGCACGATTAACCTAGGCAGCAAGGAAGTTCTTCCTGGAGTCTGACTCATCCTTCCTCTGCACTCCGGGTGGGTGGTCAAGAGAGGGCTCTTGAGTCTGAGGTTCCAAACCCCGAAGTGTTTAGGGCTGCGTTCGCTTGATGTTCCTTCCATAGTCGGTCTTCTGGCTTTAGGGGGCGGGTCCGGTCTACTCCCGTACCGTGAGCTTTGCGTGGCCGCGTGCTTGTGGGGGCGGGAGCGCGTGTGGCATGTAACAGGTCATGTGGCAGCCTCCTAGGGACACGCGTGGGGTCTGGTGCAGGACAGGCGTGAGCAGCTGGACCCTACTGTGGTTCAGGAGACGATGGACGAGAGAGAACTGAACACGAGTGGGGTGGGGCATAGGGTTTAGGGAACAGAACCGAGGGTTCTCGCCACTCTCCCCTCCCTCTGGTGTGAGTCTTAGGTAGCGACTAGGTGGTAGGCATTCTTTGGGACTCGGGGCACTGGGAGAGGAGGGAGGTGTGGGGGGTAGGATTAGCGATGCTTCAGCAGAGCGTGGGGAGGGGTGGAGGAGGGACTGAGAGGCGGGCGGGCCTGGAGCAAGCGGGAGCCGTGGTGCTCTCACAGCTGAGCGGGGCCCAGCCTCTCTGGCTCTCTTCGGTTCCAGCTCCGGACGAGCAGCGGTGAGTACTGGGGGGCCTTGGAGGAGGGGCTGCACAGAGGAGCTCCGGGCCCCTGTTGAGCTTCTGGAACCTGTCTGGCAGGGTTGCGGCTCCTGACAGCTTTCTCTACCCTCCTTGGCCACCAGAGGCCCGGTTTTCCTTTATGGTCCCTTCTGGGCTGGACAAGATATGTCATACCCCTGGAATTGGGGGAGAGGGATGTGATGCAACCTCCTAACCCAGACCTGGTGACTGGTGTGTGGGGGGGAGAGAATGTATGTCTCTGATTATGTGTGCAAATATGCATCTGTGTTTATGACTGTGACGAGGTTTCCATCTGATACACCTGTGCCTACGTGTATCAGAGGATGAGAGCCTGTCTGTATATTTGGGTACCTCTTTGTGTGCTCCCGTTTAGTGATCCGCGTGTGTAAAACAAGCATGTGCTTTTCCATTATACACATATTTGTTATGACTGTGAGTGCATGAGGGTGTGTCTATGAGCAGTACTTCGTGTGTCTGTGTGTACTGAAGGGTGTTGCCTATGAATGTGTTAACTGTATACTGATATCTTGTCCTTCTGCATGTGTGTACATGAATTCGTGTGTGTGTGTGTGTGTGCGCGTGCATGAACTGCTATGGAAAAATGTCTCTTCTCCATTCAGCATCTATGGACTGAGGCTCAGGGCTTCTGTCAGGCCTTTCTCCTCAGCTCTTTCCTGTGTTTCTCAATACTTCATTGTCCCTATGTAACCCCTCTTTTTTACGCCCTCTCCTTCCAAGAAGCCAGAATTTTCCTTTTCTAAGTGAGGGTCTCCCATAAGTGGGACTATAGAGACCCAGGGCTGTATTATCTAGACGGTGGGATACCAGCCTCCACACAAGAGTTCCCAACTGCCCTAGAACTGAACTCGGTGAACTTATGAATCCGCTTGCTCTTTTCTCCTAAAGCGATGCTCAGGGCTCCCAGAGAGAATGAGAGGAGCTGGAGGCCCGCCGAATGGATGTCCTTTTCCCCTAAGGTCTCCACAGAAGGAGCCCCCAGGGTTATGATGGGTGATCCCATATGCCCAGGCCTGGCTAGGTTCCTGGACCTTAGGAGCCCCAATCCACCTGCCCCTCCTCTCTCTGCTGTCCTGCCTGTCTGACTCCTAGCCACTTGACCTGTACTCCCCTTCCTCTGTTGCAGGCCTGTCTGAAGAGCATGCAGCCCCCTCGCTCCCTGCCTGGCCTTGCCATCCCTGCCCCCCCAGCCTGACCCCCGGCCCCAGCATGGCCCAGGGTGCCATGCGCTTCTGCTCAGAAGGCGATTGTGCCATCTCCCCACCACGATGCCCTCGTCGCTGGCTCCCCGAAGGCCCCGTGCCCCAGAGTCCCCCAGCCAGCATGTACGGCAGCACGGGATCCCTGATACGAAGAGTGGTGGGCCCAGGCCCTCGAGGCCGGGACCTGGGACGTGTGACAGCACCCTGTACCCCTCTGCGTGGTCCCCCCTCACCCCGTATGGCTCCCTCACCCTGGGGACCCTCTTCACCCACTGGGCAGCCCCCACCAGGGGCAAAGAGTTCTGTGGTCATCTTCCGTTTTGTAGAGAAGGCCAGTGTGAAGCCACTGAATGGCCTACCTGCTTCCGGAGGCCTGAGTCGGAGCTGGGACCTGGGTGGGGGTTCTCCCCGAAGGCCTACCCCAGCCCTTGGACCCGGCTGCAACCGGAAGTTGCGGCTAGAGGCATCCACATCAGACCCACTCCCAGCCGGAGGAGGCTCAGCTCTTCCTGGAAAACGGGACCCCTTGCGTGGGCCATTGGTCCCACCCCAGGTTGGGGCAGATGGCCTTTACTCCTCCCTTCCCAATGGGCTGGGGGGGACCCCTGAGCATCTGGCCATGCACTTCCGAGGACCTGCAGACACTGGATTCCTAAACCAGGTACGCAATCTGCCCTTGGCTTCCTGGGGCCCTAGTGCCCCGGCTAAGGGACAAGGCTCAGCTCCTGTTGGACTGAGGCTTGTCTCACATTCACCCAATCCTTTAACGTCCTAAATCAGCTTTCTTGCCCTCTGTTGCTGTGTCCCTGCACATCCATCTCTGTCCCATGTGGTTTTCTTTCTGCTGCTCCATACTCTGTGTCCTTGTATGTCTGGCTTTCATTTTGGGATCCCGTGCCTTTCACTCCCTCTTTGGCTCAGGGGGACACCTGGTCCTCCACCCGGGAAGTCTCCTCTCATGCCCAGAGAATCGCTCGAGCCAAATGGGAATTCTTCTATGGCTCCTTGGACCCCCCCAGCTCAGGTAAGGTTTGGACTTAGCCCAGGGGAAGAGGACAGGGCTCCTCCACAGCATCTGAGGATTGGCAAAGAGGCACCCTTCAAACCTTCCTCAGGGCTTCTGTGGGCTCCCAGGTCAACCAGGGTGTCTTCAGGCTCCAGTCTTTCCCATCTGTGCCATGAGGGTTGGGCTGGGCTCTGGAAGAAGCCGGTGGTGGTGGGTGGTCGCAGGACATCCAGGGTTGTTCCTAGCAGTAGAAGAAAGTCTGGTCTCCTTCACAGTTACTGACAGGGCTTGATTTGAAATGAGTTCCACAGGCTTTTGGATCAAGCGAAGGGCGTGGCAGATAAATAGAGGTTAGATGACCAAGGAATTCCCAGCCAATGTGAGGCCACGGGGAAGCTATCCCCGAGTGACCTCCTAACCTGGATGTCTGTGCATACTACAGGTGCTAAGCCCCCAGAGAAGGCCCCCCCAACACATGGGGTGGGCTCCAAGCAAGGCTCTGGGGTGGCTGTGGGGCGCGTAGCCAAGTACTCCGAGACAGACCTGGACACGGTGCCCCTGAGATGCTACCGGGAGACTGACATCGACGAGGTGCTGGCAGAGCGGGAGGAGGCTGACTCCGCCATCGAGAGTCAGCCCAGCTCTGAGGGCCCTGCTGGTCCTGCCCGACTACAGGCCTCACGTCCCAGCCCATGCCCCGGCCCTCCTTCCAGCCTGGGCAGCGGCAATGAAGACGACGAGGCAGGTGGTGAAGACGATGTGGACGACGAGGTGTTTGAGGCCTCCGAGGGGGCCCGGTGAGTGGGGCTGCGGAAGGGGCAGCGGCTCGCTCTTTTCTACAGACTCCAGCAAGAACCTGGAGTAGAGAAGAGGCCCGGGCTGTGGGGACAGGGGCAACATGGGCGGTGCAGGATTCCAGACGGAGACCTGAGGCCTGGGAGGATATTCGGAATGTACAGGCATTGGCAAGACCAGGAGTCAGGGCAGCTGGCAGCCACATGGGTGACGCAGGGTGCTAGCTTATCAGGGGCCACACTGGGGACGTGGGAGCCAGACGAAAGACATGAGAGCATGGGCTTGATCCTGGGTCTAGGAGTGTGTGGAAATGTGGGGGCTTTTCCTTTCTGTCTCCCGCCCCACTGCAGCTTGGAGCTGTGTCTTCTCCTAAGATGTTGCCAGAAATAGAAAAGGGATGGCAGGAGGGAAGCGGATCAGGGGAAAGGAGGAGAAAGGGAGATTAGCAGGGAGGGGGAGGGAGGGACAGGGACTGGGCTCAGGGATGGGCAGGGCTGGGATGCTGCAGAGACACTGAATTTCATGGGCCCTACCCTGGTGGCTTTTTTTTTTTTTTTTAAGGGGTTTGATATGGGAAGGGATATATGGGAAGGAGATGATAACCCTTGCAGCATTCAGCAAGAGTTCAATGAAATCCTGCCAAGGCCTGGTTCTGGGAAGCTGATCAGACATTCTCCCTGCCTTTTCAGACCAGGGGACCACATGCCTCACCCTGGGCCTCTCAAATCACCAATACCCTTTCTGCCTGGGACCAGCCCCTCAGCAGACGGGCCTGACTCTTTCAGCTGTGTGTTTGAAGCCATCCTGGAGTCACACAGGGCCAAGGGCACCTCTTACAGTAGCCTCGCCTCCCTGGAGGCCCTGGCCTCACCTGGCCCAACCAAGAGCCCCTTCTTCACCTTTGAGCTGCCCCCCCAGCCCCCAGCTCCCAGGCCTGACCCACCTGCACCTGCCCCTGCCCCACTTGCCCCTCTGGAACCGGACTCTGGTACCAGCTCTGCCGCTGATGGTCCCTGGACGCAGAGAAGGGAGGCAGAAGAGTCAGACGCTGGAGCCAAGCTGGCTCCTAGGAGGGAGCTTCCTAGTCCCTCCCACTCTGAGGATAGCCTTGGGCTCGGGGCAGCACCCCTGGGCAGGTGAGTATTTTCTTCGATTGGTCAGCCCCAATCCCAGGCCCCCAGGAACTGCTGATTAAGAAGAGACAGAGCCCCAGAATGAGGAAGTAGTTTATATTCCTGACCGAGAGCGGGTGGTTAACAGATGTCTGTTTTCCCGTTTGGAGGCCTCCTGCCATTGGCCCCCTGCAGCTCCCTCCCTGGGCTCAGATCCAGTCACTGGAGAAACCATGATTCAGGATGGAAGAATCCCCAGAGAACATCCTCTTTCTCTCCTGGAGGCCCCCTCCTTCCCAGATAGAGCCTCTCACCCTCACCCAGCCAGGCCCACAGCCAGCAGCCCCTCCCCCCACTCCCCCTCCACTCTATCCTCCAAGAGGCTGTGGCTCACCCTGCCCTAGGAATGTCCTTTCACAGCCTAACCTTTGTGCTCTCCCCTCTGCTGCTACCCTCTCAGTCATGGAAGCCATGGCAACAGGAGGGGGTGGCCAGGGAGACAGGGTTGCCTAGCAACCAGGAGTTTCCGGCCTCTGTCTCTGGGGTGACAGGTGGCTTTGCGAGTAGAGCAGCTGGGTTGGGGAAGGAAGGAGAAGAAGAGGTTGACGGGTGCACTCTGACCCCCAAAACTGTAACCCCAGAAAGTGCTTCACTATGGGTAGAAGAGAGCACTGAGAGTTCTCTGAAAGGCGGGAAATGAAAGGAGCAGGAAGCATCCCTGCTGCTCCCAGATCTTTGCCTGACCTCACTGCTCACCCCCAGCACCTCCTTCATACCCGGTGCCTGTGTACAGGAGTGTGTGCACAGACAGAAGACTGATTTGAGGAGGCCAGGCGTGGAGATGGGGACCCTATATCGAAGAGCAGACTTAGGCCCCTGGGAGTTTTGGGCAGCAGTCGGGACTCCCACAGCCAGTAAGACTGGTATGGGTTAGATGTGAGGCAGAACTTCCGTATGGGTTAGATGTGAGGCAGAACTTCCGTAGAGAAGATAATGATGAAGTAGACAGATGGAGAGAAAGCTAACTGATCTCCTTCCTTAGAAAAAAAAAGAAAATGACCTTTCCACGCCCCCTGTAGCCATTCCCCCAACTTCTGGGTCGAGAGCAAAGGGAAGGTCTGGACGATGCCCAAGGGCTCTGCCCCAACCCTCAGCTGCTGTTCTACCCTGGCAGTGAACCACCCCTCAGCCAGCTGGTGTCCGACTCAGACTCAGAGCTGGACAGCACAGAGCGGCTGGCCCTGGGAAGCACAGATACCTTGTCCAATGGACAGAAAGCAGATCTGGAGGCTGCACAACGCCTAGCCAAGAGGCTATACCGACTCGATGGCTTCAGGAAGGCCGATGTGGCCCGGCATCTGGGCAAGAAGTAATGCCCCTGGGCTGGGACTGAGGCTGGGGTCAAGGGATGCACCAGGGGGCAGCATCTCATCCTCTCCAGTTAATGCCCGAGGTCGCTAGGCAATGCCTCGCTGGCCCCTGCACACTTCCCCTTGTGACCCCCCACCTGTCTGCCCTGCCCACAGCAATGACTTCAGCAAACTGGTGGCCGGAGAGTATCTCAAGTTTTTTGTCTTCACGGGCATGACTCTGGATCAAGCTCTCAGGTGGGTGTTGAACCCTCTGAGGATAGTCCAACCAGGCTTGGTGTTCGGGTTTGCGGCCATGTGTCTTCTAAGCTAAGCTGACGTCACTCACCCTTCAGAGACTAGGACTTCATGGTAAGGAGATCTTGAGTGGAGGGTGACATCATCTTCCTCCCACCTCAGGGTGTTTCTAAAGGAGCTGGCCTTAATGGGCGAGACCCAGGAGCGGGAGCGAGTACTGGCCCACTTCTCCCAGCGATACTTCCAGTGCAATCCTGAAGCCCTGTCCTCAGAGGGTGAGCAGGCTGGGAGCAGGACTTTCCCAGCTGGCCACTGAGGCACACATAAACAAGACCAAGTGTTTGCGCAAGAGGGAATGAGTGTACATGTTCGTAGGCATGTATGTGCGCATGCATCGGTGTGGATGCAGCTACATGCATGTGGAGCTGATCGTGTGGCAGGCATGTTGCTAGAAGGCGTGTCTCGTGAGAGGCAGGTGGAGGTGTGTTTGCATGGAGTTGCTCCATCCGTACGTGCAAAAGCTTGGCCTCAGCGCTGACTGGCTCTGCGGCGCTGCATTGCGTGCGATGTCTACCAGCTTGCATCTGTGTGTGGTACCTTGAGCATGTTGAGTGTTGGGGGCAGGCAGGGAGCAACAGCCCCAGCAACTTGGGGACCTAGGGAGGCGGGACCAGAGACCAGAGGTGATGTCCTTGCTGAAGAAATGGGCTGGAGGCGGAGAGATGGAACCGGTTCACAGAGTTAGGGTGGTAGAAAGTGTAGGTCAAAAGGGTGCAGAGAGAGACGGCTGATAAATGGCTATGGGAAACACCTTGGGACGCGGCTGAAGCTGACGCTCAGTTCTCCCCTAGACGGCGCCCACACACGCTGACCTGCGCCCTCATGCTCCTCAACACAGATCTTCATGGCCACGTGAGTGGGGGGCCTGGCAAGTGGGGGCCAGAAAACAAGAGACTTAAGGGCTTTTAGAGGCTAAGCACCTCCCAACCTCAAGACCTGTGTTTCCTCCCTCAGAACATTGGGAAGCGCATGACCTGTGGGGACTTCATCGGGAACCTGGAGGGCCTCAACGACGGTGGCGACTTCCCCAGGGAGCTGCTCAAGGTTGGGGGGAGGGGAAACCCAGCCCGTTGACATTGCTGGAAGGGAAGGACAGGGTACCTGCTCAGCAGCTAAATTGTACGAAGGGGAGGGACTGGGACTTGGGACTTGTAGGGTAGCTCCGGCGGCAGGAACCTGGGCTCCGGTGACTCAGCTTAGGGACCGCCCCCTCGCCCAGCCCCCACAGGCAGGCTCTCACCACACATGCGCACGCGCATGCAAACCTGAGGCAGGGGAAAGGGGGGCTGGCTCTCGAAAACACGTGAGCAGGCTGTCTTGGACTCTGCAGCGTTCACCGAGGGGGGAGGGAGGTGTGTGCTGGCGCGCCGGGGCGGGGTGGGCTCGGGGACGCTGCTCTCCACCTTAGTGTGTAGGATCCACAAAGATCCTCCCGGCGCCGCTGCCCAGGAGGGAGACTAAGGCCGAGGGGTCAGAGAAGGCGCGAAGGTTTCCTTGCATCCAGGGCACGGCGCCGGGACTGGATGCTGCTCCTTTTGGAAGCGGTCCTGCGCCCAGGTGCCCGGAGTGAGACCGGTGCCAGGAGCCGTGTGACCTTGGCTCGCAGTTCCCTCCTAACCACGATGGAGTGTTTTACCTCAGGAGGCCCGGACTAACTTGAAGAAGGGGGGGGGGGGTCTCTGGGCCACTCTAAACACGTGACGACACAGGACAGGTCCCAGGCTTGGGGTATATTGGGCGCCTGAGTTTGCGCACGCCCTTGAGTGGGCGCGGCCACTGTGAGTTGAGGTGTCAGTGAATTGGGGTGTTCGCGTGAGTCGTGTGTTTGGCAACCGTCTGTGAATCAAGGCACCCGTGTGACTGAGGCGTCTGCGCATTGGGAGTAGTCTGGGTATTTGCGTGTGGTGCGCCGTGGTATGCATCCTCCTGTTGGCTGGTTAGTCCCAAGAGGGCGTTCGTCGGCTGTAGATGGTACCTTTTGAGGTGTACATCTGTAACTTAGGGTGAATGGGAATCCGTGCGTCTGCAGAGTTGGTGTGCCTGACCTCGGTGGCACGTGGACGTGGCTTGGACATCGGGGTATCTGCTTATGGGTTGGACGAGGTCATGACTGTTCGAAGGCAGGGCCACGGGGGCGGGGGATGGGGGCAGGGGAGCAGGCGGCCGGTCCCCTCAGCCCCCGATCCCCGCGAGCCCAAGGGTGCTCCGGACGCCGCCCTCTGCCGCCTGCCGCGCGCGCGGGCCCGGCCCCCTGGCGAGCCCCGACGCATGCGCCCCCGCTGGCCGCCGGCCCTCCCCACGGCGCCGGGCTCGCGCCGTGCCGCTCCGTCGCGCGACGTCCCCGCCCCAGCCCGCGCCCTCCCCTCCCGCCGGCGCCCCCTCCTTCTGCGGAGCTGCGGAGCCCACGGCGCCGCCGCCGAGCGCTCGGTGCGTCGGTGGGAGCCGGCGGGCTCGGGCCGGGCGCTCGCGCCGGCTGTCGGGGAGCCGTCCGCGGCCGTCCGGGCGGGCCGGGGCCGAGGGCGGGCGGGGGCATGGCCGGGGGCCGCGGCGCGGCGGCCGGGCCAGCATGATCGGCGTCAACAGCATCCACAGCAGCGCGGGGCGGCTGCGCTCGCGCTCGCTCTGCTCCGTGCGCTACGGGCGCACCCACCGCGGCGCGGAGACCCTGTGCTACGGCTGGCCGCAGCGCTCGCGCAGTCTCAAGCCCGTGCTCTACACCGACCTGGTGGTCAGCCGCCTGCAGAGCCGCAAGAAGAAGAAGGCGGTGAGGGCGTGGGGCCCGCGGCCCACGCCAGGCCGGCCGGCGAGCGAGGGGGCGGCTGGAGGGAGGTGCCGAGGGTAGGGGATCGAGCGAGGAGGGCATGGGTGGGGACCAAGGCGGTGGGGAGCCCAACAGGAATAGAACTCCTGGGCAGCTGAAGGTGGGTATAGGCGTGGGGGAGGGCCAAGGCGGACCTGCCTCACAGACCACAGCGGAGGGGGCCGAGGGTTTGCTAGCTGGGTTCAGGACCTTTCAGGGCAAGGAAGGTGTGGTTGTGGGCAGAAGTAGTCTTGAGGACGACAAGATGAAGAACTGAAAGGCTAGAGGCAAGGGTTGTAGGTTGGATCACGGTTACTCCGGCCTCCTGGCTGGACGGTTGGGGAGTGAGAGGGTTCAGGGTCTGAGACCCTGCTGGTTTGGGCCTAGGTGTGTTGGGAGCTGTGTGTTGATTAGCCTGGCTTGTGTCATGTGGCATGGAGGCTTTGGGGTGCACTCCCTGCAGGCGGGATGTGCAGGCATGGAGTGCCTGATAGCCTTGTGGTTGGGCATGGTCGGAGCCTGTGGTGTGTTGGGAGAATGAGGGGGTGCTGTGTCCCAGCACCAGGAAGGCGCCGACGTCACCACTGCACCCAACTCACGCGCAGGCAGCATGACAGCCCCATAGCAGAACACGCACATGCTGGGGACACACCCACTCACAGGCAGGCTGGCAGAAGCGCCCCCACAGTTGGAGTCGCTGGTGTATTCTAAGCCATCCCCAAGTACAGGGGTCTTGGACACCTGGAGGCCATTCTAACTTTTGGTGGTGTGGCCCTCAAATGTCCCCAGGCCAACTGAACAGAGGGGAAGCGACTGGTTCAGGGCCCACGGTGTGGGGTGGACCCGGACTGGACGCTAAAACCACTGCTTCAGTCTCTGACATCGCAACAGTATGGCGTGTGGCTGTGGTAAAGCCCTGACGGCCAGGGCATCTGGCTGTTGGGAGTTGGGGAAGGCTCACTTGGTTCTGCAGTCAGGAACCAAAGAAGGCGAGAGAGTGCATACTCTATCATGGAGCCTCAGTTTCCCCATTTGCTCTGTGTGGGTTTATGCTGTGGATCCAGGCCAGGACACGCGGTTGGGGGAAGGAGGATTTCTTTGGCTGGTCTCTCGGCTTCCATCTAGGGCTGTGCTTCTATCAGGCTCCGAGCAGGAGAGCCCTTAATAACAGACAATAATAGCAACTGGCAGTTACTGTGCACCAGCTGTGGGCCAGCTGTGGGCCAGGGTCTCCTGTGCTGACTTAGCCAGTTGCCCCCACATGTTGCTATGCCTGTTCCCCCTGCAGATCCCTGCCCACTTCGGGCAGCTCCAATGGTGGAGACGGGCCTGGGTCTTGGTGCTCTGTTCCAGAGCTGGAATGTGGTCATTATCTCCCTTCTTGTAGTTCCATTTCCTCTCCCAAGTCAGGAGGAAAGGTTCTGAGCTCCGACCTTGGGGTGCATGGTGTACCTCCCAGCAGGATTAACGGCACCCCTTACTTTGTTCCCCTCCAGGCCTTATACAGCTCCATCAAGAATGAAAAATTGCAGTGGGCCATGTGAGTACTGGGGCCGGTTGGTGCAGGTTAGGATTGAGGCCCCAGGAAGGGGGAGCCTGGGAGCACCAGAGAAGTGGGGCTGTGGGGACAGGGATCGGGTGGAGGCCCTGGGAAGCAGGAAGGCTACCTCACTTCCTTCTTTGGAAATGCCTGCCTAGACTTGGGGTCTGTCTTGTGTCTGGCTCCGTTGTTATGACAAGCTGGGCTGAGGCAGTGGGTGTGTGCCGAAACTTAGGAAGAGGCCTGGCAGCCCGGGGCGGAAAGCAGATTAACTCTGGACTGCCACGGAACAAGAAATCAAGTTTTCCCTTTGTCTTGGAAGAGTTCTATCTGAAGGAGAAGCTCCAGTTTAGTCTCTGGGCTCCCGGCTGAGAGAGAACCCTTGCCTGAATATCAGTGGACACTGTGCTTGCTTCTGTCTGCTGAGTTGTCACAGCTCAGCTTAAATAGAAGCTTCTGGTTGTGAGGAAACACCTCTGAGGAGCAGGACTCAGGATCAGAGTGCAGGGAGGGGGGAGAGGATCAAGGAACAGTTTTGGAGGCAACCCCTGGAGTTAGCAGTGCGCTGTGGGAGATGAGGGCAAGTTGGTATTCCGGAGACGAAGGTGTGGCCGATGTCTGTGGAGTGCGGACACAAGGTCACCGGCCCGGCTGGGATGCGTGGAGAGCAGACTGTTGGGAAAGAGGCACTATAGGCTCCACGGAGGAGGCAAGGGCTATGGAAGTTCTCCAGAAAGGCAGTGAGAGAATCTGATTTTTCTATCCTACAGGATTTACAAAGATGTTGGGGGGATGGGGGCGGAGACTAGGAAGCCATCTTTTCCTTTTCGATTTTGAGACGGGGTCCACACTAGTTCTCAGGCTGGCTTGGATTTGTGGCAATCCTGCCTTAATCTCTCCAGTGGTGGGATTACAGGCACGGGCCACCAGGCCCAGTTCTTCTCTTCCTTTTGGCACCGTAGCCAACCCCTGAGCAGATTTAACCTGGTGTTAGGTGTGGTTAAGGCAGAGCTGAGTCACACAGGTCTGTCCGGGAGAAAGGCATGAGGACTGGGTGTGCACAGAAACAAAGAAGATGGGAAGCTTCCAGATGTGGGGGTGGGGGAGGCCCAGATGTGGTCCTGTACCAGGGAACTCTTATCTGAGGGAGGACACAGGCCTGCGGCCTGGAAAAGCCCTACTCAGAGACCGAACAGCCTCCAGTCCAGGGGAGTCCCTGGCTGCTCCTAACCGTTAGAGGGGCATTCTAGGGCAGGAGCAGGGTCCCTGCAGCTGCTCTGCCAGCACCCTCTGGAACAATCACACCCGCAGAGACGAGGAGGAGCTGAGGCGCTCTCTGTCTGAGTTGGCCGACCCTAACCCCAAGGTCATCAAGAGGGTCAGCGGGGGCAGCGGCAGCAGCTCCAGCCCTTTCCTGGACCTGACTCCCGAGCCGGGGGCCGCCGTCTACAAGCACGGGGCCCTGGTTCGAAAGGTGCACGCAGACCCTGACTGCAGAAAGAGTACGTACGTGGCTGTGCAGGGGACTTGGGGGTATGGGTGGGAGTGGGCCTTCCTCAGGCCGCCCTGACCCGCCTTCCCTCCCTAGCACCTCGTGGCAAGCGGGGCTGGAAGAGCTTCCACGGGATCCTCAAGGGCATGATCCTCTACCTGCAGAAGGTGCAGACCGAGGCTGGGTGGGGGGGCAGCAGTCCTTTACCTGCAGAAGGTGTGGGGGGGGCAGGTCCTCTACCTGCAGAAGGTGTGGGGCTGGGGGTGGGGGTGGAGGTGTGGTCCTCTACCTGCAGAAGGTGTGGGGCCAGGAGGGGGTGAGGCTGGCTCGGCAGAGGGGGAGAGTAGGTGGCTGGAGATGGGCAGGCCAGGACCAGGCCAGGACAAGATGGGCACCTCCATAGGAGGAGTACCAGCCTGGGAAGGCTCTTTCTGAGGCAGAGCTCAAAAACGCCATCAGCATCCACCATGCCCTGGCCACCCGCGCCAGTGATTACAGCAAGAGGCCACACGTCTTCTACCTGCGCACGGCCGACTGGCGGGTCTTCCTCTTCCAGGCTCCGTGAGTGGCTTCCTCTTGACCATTCCAGACCCTGCTCCCTGGACCCCTCTTTCCTTGTTAGACCACATTTCTAGACAGGGTCCCTACGCTGTCCCTCTAGGAGCCTGGAGCAAATGCAGTCCTGGATCACTCGCATCAATGTGGTGGCCGCCATGTTCTCTGCACCGCCCTTCCCAGCTGCTGTTAGTTCCCAGAAGAAATTCAGCCGGCCTCTGCTGCCCAGCGCTGCCACCCGCCTCTCCCAGGTAGTCCCCAGACTGCTCAGTGCATCTGACAGTGGGATGGGATGAGGCAGGCCACTGAGCTGTGCTGCAGGCTGCATATGCGAGCAGCACAGCCCCACAGGATTGAAGGCCAGCCCCTTGCTAAAGCGTGCAGGAAGGGCCTGTGGCCTAGTGCCATGCCAGCATCCCTGGCCTGTGGCCTAGTGCCATGACCGCATCCCTGGCTGTTAGGAGGAGCAGGTGAGGACCCACGAGGCCAAGCTGAAGGCCATGGCCAGCGAGCTGCGTGAGCACCGGGCTACGCATCTGGGAAAGAAGGCCCGAGGCAAGGAGGCTGACGAGCAGCGGCAGAAGGAGGCCTACCTGGAGTTTGAGGTAGGCCTCCCTGCCTGAGGTCTCTGTGTCCCTGGGACACCAGGCCCAGGCTAGGGATAAGGGCGTGGCATCCAAGCATGGGACCCAGCTAGCTGATTGGCAGGTTGCTTAATCTCAGAGTCTTCGTTTTCTCTTCAGGGGATCAAAGCTAAATCCCATACCCATAAGGGTCAGGGGACATGCCTGTTATGTATCCCATGTCTCCAGCCCTGGGGAAAGGCTACAAAGACGCTGGCGGTCATCATAGGTGGTTCCGAGAGCATGGGGAGGACCAGCAGCCTCTCGAAGCATCTCTTGGCTGGGTGGTGGGGTGCGGTGGGTTGGGAGGAGGGAGACAGGCTCTCACTGCCCCTGGCCTTCCGCCCCAGAAATCCCGCTACGGCACCTACGCGGCGCTGCTTCGAGTCAAGATGAAGGCAGCCAGCGAGGAGCTGGATGCCATAGAGGCAGCACTGGCCCAGGCTGGGAGCACGGAGGATGGATGCCCTCCGCCTCACTCCAGCCCTTCCCTGCAGCCCAACCCCACCAGCCAGCCCCGGGCTCAGCGTTCCGGCTCAGAAGCCGGGGCTGGGGCAGGCAGTACAAGGCCAAAGCCCTGAGCGGGGAGCAGGAAAACAGGGGCAGTGCCCGCTGGGCACCTGCATGATGACGTGGCCCTGCCTGGGCTCAGCTAGCCTCGGGCCACCCACAAGGGCCTCCTGGCCCAGGGCCCGACCGCGCCGGACGCGGTGTCCGGGGCAGGGCAGGGCTGAGCCGGGCCTCAGAGCCTAGGCTAAGGGCCTCTCAGAGACCCCCTTTTTGTGATAATGTTTTGCACTTTTTCGTACAGGAAGGGTGGGTAGGGTGGGAGGGGCCTGTGCCCCTACTTTTTGATGGGGATTTTCTTTCTTTTTTTTCTTTGTGGGGGAGGCCTGATAAAGTTTCCGCTTTCTGCTGAGACCACCCCACCCTGACACCAGCAATACCCCTCCGTCCTGGGGCCTGGCTCAGACAGAGGCCAGGAGTTGGGGCTGAGCTGGTCCCCCTCCTTCTCCCCAAGGGCTCACCTCTCCCTTTGCAGAGACAGAGGAAAGGTGTCCGCACTGAGGCCCCACCCTCCGGCTGGGGTGGCACAGCCTGCTTCCCTCTTTGGGTGGGCCCTGCCCTTTGTACAGCCTCCACCCTAATTAAAACTGCTCTGAATTGCTGGCTGGGCCTCCTCCTCTCATCTCAATCAGGGCCAGGGATGGACCTCACGTTGGGGTTGCTGTACCGTAAGTTGGGAAGGGACCTTCCCCTTCCCACAGGAATTCTTTATTTGACCCACTGAGGCGTGGGCTCAAGGTGTTAAATAAGATTTCAGTTAGGAAGGGATGCTGTACAGAGGGGTCCGGGTGGAAGGAGTCGGCCGGGCAGCATTCAGTGCACCTGAGGCTGGGGGTGCCCGTGGCAGAGCCCTCCTGGCGGCTCAGGAGGTGGACACAGCTTCTCTGCCTCCTGCTCTACCGACTGGCTCCCATAGGCACTGTCTTCTTTCACCTCTGCTGGGGGAACAGGAAGAGTCAAGCCTCAGGCCTCACACACACACACACCCGCCAGGACGCACCTTCCGGGCTGGTCCCTTTACCTGTGCTGGGCAGCTTGTCTCGGGCCTCAGGGCCTCTTAGCAGTCTCACTCCCTCATCTAGACCCATGTCCGACAGCGCCTCCAACAGACCCACCAAGTCCCCTCCAGCCAGCTAACAAGAGAGGAGAGACGGGAGGTCCGAGTCATGTTTAGGGCGTGGGATAGAAAGCCTTGGGGTACAGGACTCTGAGACGGGCAAGGCCCCTCCGGGCTGGGCAGGGTACAAGGCTATCCCACCTTGTAACTCCGCAGGAGGCTGCCACTGGGCGAGGGGGTTTTCCTGTACGTGTCCACCAGGCTCCGCAGCCCCAGTCGCTCTGCCAGTTCTGCCCAGCTGCCCTGCGCCTCAGGCCCATCTAGCAGCTGCTCCAGGTTCTGCAGGGCTGTGTCGCCCAGTGACAGCCCTGGCCCTGAGGAGACAAACACAGACCTGGGAGTTAGCTGCAGAGGGTGTGGTAGGGTCACACACCCGGACACAGCTTTTCTTCCTGGTAACCTGATAGACAAGGCAGACAGGCCCATGGGGCACGGCTGGCAGGGGCGCTAGAGAAAGGGAGCCCTCGCCAAGGTGAAGGAGATCACCCCTGGGAGGAGGAGCCCGCACCCGGAAAGGCCTGCTGCAACCTCACCTGCAGGGATGGGTGGGGTCAGGGGCGGCTCCATGGCGTTCTGAGCAGCGTTTAGCAGCAAAGTCTTCACCTGGGGGGACAGCTTCGACTACCATCCTAGGCCTTAAGCCCAGCTCCCCCTAAGTATCTGCGATCCAGCCCACACCCCCAAGCCTCGGAGGCTTCCAGTGCCCACCTCAGTACTTCAATTGCCAGGATGGCCTCACCTTGGTGCTGCGAGTGAGGTCAAGAGGTGTGTGGCCCCGGAAGTTTCTTTGGGTATCCTTCTCAGGCCCGTCAGAATCCGAGTCGCTCCCAGAGGTAGGGGGTGAGGGCGCTGGGCACAGAGGCTCCTCGTTCTCTGCATGGATGTCGGCTCCTGGAGGAGGGAGGCAGTCGTCAGAGACCGGTGGAGGGCCCACATTAAGGACTGAATACTGAATACCAGGGCTGGGAGGTTCCCCTTTCTCTTTCCTGGCCCGTTCATACACGAAGGCGGCCAAACTGACCAGCCTTTAGGAGGAGGCGAGTGAGGGTTGGGGATCCAAGTCCAGCTGCCAGGTGGAGGGGCGTGTTCCCAGCGAAGGTCCGGGCATTCACATTAGCGTGGAGCTGCGGGGTGCAAGAAGTGACCAGCATGGTCCAACCTGCCAAGCCTCCCCACACACCGGTTCATCGTCCCTGGCCCTCCCATAGCCTTGGCCCCACCCGGTCCGGTCTTCAGTCCCACCTTGGTGACCAGATGGGTGACCAACCCCAGCTCCTCCATCTCCGTGGCTAGATGCAGGGGTGTCCGGCCCCCCTGCCTCTCGGCGGCCTCCACTGCAGCACCACTGTCCACCAGCAGATCCAGGCACTCGGGGCTCCTGGCGTGAACCGCCAGGTGTACTGGGTACAGACCTAAAGACACAGCACACAGCCTGCTGCTGCGAACCCCGAGGCGGCCTCTGGGTGAGCCCTGACCAGGCGGCCTCTACTCATCTACTTGTCATTACCTGTCTCCGTCCCACCCTTGTCCCCTGGACCAGAGGAGGTGGGAGACTTACCCTCAAAATCAGGCATGTGCAATATTTCCGGCACAGCACGGGCCCCACTGTGCAACAGAGCCCGCAACAGGTCTGGGGCTTCAGCACCTGCCCGGAGAGCTAGGTGCACCGCTGAGTCTCCATGCCGATCCAGCAGTGTGGGGTCCGCACCCACCTGCAGCAAGAAGCTTACCACCCTCGTCTGCCCAGTGATTACCGCCAGGTGCAGAGGTGTCTGGGGGAGCAAGGCACAGTGAGCCAAGGCCACTCCAGCTTAGGGAGTCCCCACTTCCAACCCCGCTCCCCTCCCCAGAGGCAGCCCCCCCACGTACCTGTTGCAGGTGGTTGGTGAGGTTGATGACACCAAGGTACTGGGCATGATAAATAACATGGGCGATCTGCTCAATGACACCAGTTTGTCCGTGGATAATAGCCAGGTGCAGCGGCCTTGGGGTCGGAGAGAGACTTTTTAGTCTGGGAAACCCACCACCCGGAGCATCATCTGCCCTCAAAATCCCACACCTCCGTGGTCTCCTTTACTGGGGCCTGAATGTCACCATCCTCATGGCTGTGTGACTCTATCACGGCTAACAGAATTGAAGGTCGGGGAGATTAAATATTTTGAACACAACTACAAAACGCCGAGGACCTGAGACCAGATCTATCCGGCTCTAGGGTCCGGCTCTTTGCAGATTCTTCTACTGCCCCAACCTCTAGAGCTGGTTGGTACCGGGAGCCCCTGAAGATCCTGAGACCGCCCGCCCCCGGGCGCTCACGTGTCTCCGTTCTCGTCCTGCGCCGTCAGCAGGTGGCGCTGCCCCGCCAGCAGAGCGCGCGCGTCCGCGGTGACGCCGTAGTCCAGCAATGCCCGGGCGCAGCGCCGCGCCAGCCCGAACAGGCGCGCGTTGTACTCGCGAGCTGGAGGCGACAGGGCGCGTGGGTCGGGCCGGGTCCCCAGCCGGGGGCGCACCCGCCCGCCGGCGTCCCAGGAACGTACCTCGCCGCAGCGTGTCCAGGGCCTGCGGCACGCCCTGGGGGGCCTTGGGGGGCGCGCTCGGCTCCTCGGCCTCCTCCCCCCCAGCATCCGCGCCCTGCTCGGAGCCGGCCATCTGCGCCCCGCCCCCTCCACCCGGGTAGCAGCCCATTGGGGCCGCACCGGACTGGTAGGGGCTGTAGGCGAAGGAGGAGGGGAAGAAGCCGTGGCTGCCACCTGTGGGCATGGGCAGGGCTGTGAGGGGCCAGGACTCGCCCAGATTGCTCTCCTAACTTCTCCCCATCTCCTCCACTCCTCCCGGCCACTGGCACCCGCTCACCTCCTCCGGCTCCTCCATAGCCCCCAGCGGAGCCCCCAGAGCCTCCCCCCATGTGGGAGCCGCCCCCGAAGGGCTGGGAGAAGGTGGGCAAGGCCTTCCTCCGCTTCCGCTGCACTTCTTCCTTGTCTAGGGCGAAAGAGAAAAGGAGAGTAAAGCCCAATACATGGGTCAGACCCTCTGGCGCCTCCGACCCCGGGGGATCCTGAAGCCCGGCCCCACCTTCCACCAGAGGGTAGTAGGTGAACTGTTTGGAGTCGGAGACATCCCCCCCACGCTTGCGTTTCAGCTGCAGGAACACGGTTACAGGCCTCTCAATCTTCATCTTGTGATAGGGCGGTGTCCGGAACACGATGGCATACTGGGGCGGAGGGTGGGAGAGACGCGGTGTCGGTGAGGTCTTCGCCTAGTTCCGCCTCCCGGGCAAGCCGTCGTCCCCCAGTACCTGTTTATGAACGTCCGTGGGCGAGAAGTCCCCAAAGGCCTGCCATCCGTTCTCGTCATCCTCATAGAACCGGACCTCGATGTCATCTACAGAGAAAAGTGGATCTGAAGGCCAGGGGCGTCTATCCCGAACCGCCCTCCCGCAGGCCCCACCGCAGCCCCGGGGCGTCTATCCCGAAGCTGCCCCGCCGCAGCCTTAGTAAGCCAGCGTCTCTAGCCCGCAGGACAGGGCTCCGGCCTCACCTTTCTGCACCTTGTCACAAAGCAAATAAACTTCATCACCACCCCGCACGGAACCCGCCGTCTTGTCCATTCGGGAAATCTTCAGGTTTGAGGCCCCTGGAGACTCTGTGGGGTGGGAGATGGGTTAGGGCCACACCGATGGAGCTGGGGGCTTGGTGGTCATCCACTGTCTCACACGTCAGGGTCAGGAATCGCCGTATTCTCATTCACCAAGACAGAGGCAACACAAGGACTTGCTCAAGACCACTCATCTGACATGTGGCAGGGCCAGGGTCGAACTCCATAGACTGGAGGTAGCCCAAGTGCTCCTCTGGGTGCTCCCAGGAGGCACCTGCAGGATACTCACTGCTGTCGTGGATGGGCTGTGAGATGACCGGCTTCAAGGGCAAGGAGAAGGAGCCGTCACTAGCCCGGAGGAAAGCAGAGAAGCGCAGCCTGACGATGCTCAGGTCCATGACCTTCTTCAGCTCCTTGGCCTCCTGCTCCAGCTCCCGCCGCTCGGCCTCTGCGTGGACAGCAGGGTGTGAGCTCTGGGCTCCTCCCCGGCTCCTCTCCACTCACCCCTCTGACAAACCCTTGTTTCCCAGACCTGTAAGGCCCTGAGGCTTGGAGCGGAGCCGCTGCCTCTGAAGCTTCTGAATCATAATCTCCATCATGTTCTTCTTGGTTACGTGCAGGACACCCAGGTTATTAAATCTGGGGAGGAGGAGGAGTCAGAGGGCTTGGTCTGTGCAGCATTCCTCCCGAGACAGCGCCCCGCTGCCAGGCTCAGCCTGGCTCTGGTCTCCGAGGAAGCTTTATAGTTGAGCCCTGGGGTTCCGGAGCCAAAGTAAACCTCTCCCTTTGTGCGCTAGTCACACGGGTGGGCTGGAACCCAAGACTGGCAGGCAGGGAGCGTCCCTCTGGGGGCTAGGACTAGGGGACACCTACTGAGCAGTCATGTCCTTGGGTCCCACAGACACAGCACAGACCCCCAGCTCCGAGCACTGCTTGCCCACCAGACTGTGGGCGTGGGCCCGAGGTGGGTCACTGTGTGTTACCAGGTCCACCTCAATCTTGGCTGGTCCCTCGTAGTTACAGATCTGAGGAGGGCAACGGGTTGTCAGTAGCGGGCCCTAGACACATGGCCACTCGCCTGCCCCCCCGGCATCATCTGAACTCACCTTGACAGTGGGATAGGTCTTCCGGCCCTTCTCACTGGAGGCGCCCGGGAGGCCTCCGTGGGAGGGGCCTTCACAGCCATATCGAAATCTGAAGCCTCGCTGTAGGTTCCACGCAGAGACATTGTGATCAGGAGACACACACCCCAGGCCACCACTGGCCATCAATGACCACGATGACCAATAGTGTCTCTCCTGAACACCCTTCCCCCTGACATATCAGCAGCGACCAACCGCCCAATCAGCAGTGGCCTCCCCAGGCAGTTATAACAACCCCCTTGGTCCAAAGTCAAAGCTGTCGCACACCTCTTTTGCTCACTCACCTGCTTGGGCTGTTCCACAATCACCAGATAGGGACCATCAGCTGGAAATAGAGGGGCCTTGCTGAGCCAGGATCTCTAAGGTAGACGGGACACGCTCACTCTCTTCTGGGTTCTGAGACAAGGGGCAAGCTAAGGACTTACTGACCTGTCTCTGGGGCTGGATCCTTGGGCTCCACAATGGAGGGACTGAATTCAAAATCATCGTATTCGGGGATGCCATCCAGACCCTGGTTTACAGACAGAGAAGGTGGCAGCTGAATCTGAGTCTTTCTCTTCCCGGCCCCCCCTCAAGCCATGAGGAAGCTCCTTCCTGGGCAGTTTGCAGACAGGATAGACTGACAGACAGACAATCTGAAGACATGCAGAAGAAGGGGAGTGGAGGCCTCCAGTAGACGAGCAGAGGGGCCAGAGCCGCCTTCGGGGCCAGGCAGTGTGACTCACTGGGTCGTAGCAACTGTCCATGTCTCTGGGCTAGGCCCGGCTGTGTCTGGCTTCGGGTCCTGGTGTGGCTTCCCAGAGTTTCTTTCAGACGCCCGCCTAAGGTGAAGAGAGACGCGGGAAGGAGGAGAGGGGGAGAGATCAGGACAGCGGTGGGCAGGAGAGGGGGGGCCCAGATTTGGGGGAGGGTCCGATCCTCCGGCCGCCCGTCCGGGCGTGGCGGGTAAGATCCGGTGGGGGTCGAAATCCGGAGCAGGGACGGGCTGGGGAAGGGGCAGAAAGTTAGAGCCACTTAGGAAAGTCCCGAAAATACCAGGGGGAGGCGGAGCCGGAGGGGGCGGGCCTGGAAATGACGCCGGGGCCCCGCCCCCGCGGCGGGAGGGGCGGGAGGCCTAGGTTGTTCCTGGTTCCCCCGCGGCAGCCGCAGCCCCGGGGCTCAGTTGGGGCCTAGCCCGCCTCGCCCCCACTCCACAGCCTGGAGCAACCTTGGGATTTTCGGCCAGCGCGGCGGACACGGCTGATTCACCCGGGGGCTTTTGGGGGGACATTCCTGCCGTCGGAAGCCTCCTTTCCGAATGGCCCGTAGGCGGGGGCTCTTCCAGTGGGGCCCCCGGGGTTCTGCCCAGAGAATGCGATGCGGGCCGCAGGGTGGGGGGAGGAATTTCCCCCTCCACGGTTTCTAGCGACCCCCAACATCTTGGCTTCTCCGGCTGCACCTGCCCCGGGTGCCCGGCCCGCCTCCCGCTCCCTGGCGACCCCAGCCCCGCAACCAAGTGTAACACGCGTGTCCGCTACAGGGACGTGCATTTCGGTCGTGCGTGCGTGGCGAGTGCGTGGTGGCAGCACGTGCAAGTGGGCATCCGTCCGCACAGGTGAGTCCCGGAGCTGCGGACACACGCACGTCTGGGCGCGGTGCTCGGGTGTGCAGCCGCTGCGCGGGCGCGGGGCGCGGGGAGCGTACGTCGCTGGGTCCAGGGCGCCCGGTTTCTGTGCGCTCCCCGGAGGCGGCTCCAGCCCCGGACTGTCACTTGAAGTCCCCGGCCCCCCCGCTCCATTCCCCGCTCACTCAGGGGTCCGAACCCGCCACTCACCGTGGTGGCGGCTCTGGTTCCGGCTTCTTTGCGAGCCCTACCCTGGACCGGTCGCCGCTCCTCTCCAGCCACCGGGCTCCAGCCGGGAAAGCCCCTTGCGGCCCCCCGAGGGGGGGAATTCCCGTGACGTGCCTGTGCGTCACTCCCCATGCCTTTTTTTATTGGCTGAAAGTTTGACTCCGGGACTCTTGTACCCAACCCGGAGCGACGCAGGCGCGCCCCTTGCGGGGAAGGCTCGCCCGGGGCTGGCCGCCGGGTGTCACCGGCGCCAGCCCTGCCGAGGCCGGCGAGGCGGGACAGCGGACCCCGCGCAGGGCGCGGCTCCGGCCCGGCTCCCCAGGCTCCCCCCAGCCGCCAGCGGGGCCGCTCCGCTCCTGCTGCGCCCGGCGCTTGGCTGTCTCCGGACCTGGGGCGCCCGGGGGGAGCGGGTCGGCGGCCCCGACACACTGTCACCCTCCCGGAGAGGGACGCGGTGGCCGGCTGTTCAGGGAAGAGGAAGGAGGCTGATCCTGCGGTCAGCCCCAGATCGCCATCTAGCGGCCGTTCCCGAGCCGCACGGAAACTCTGGGGTCAGCAGACTCTCCGGGCCTAACATTTATTCCTCTAAGTGGCAGGTTTGCAAAGGCCCAGGCTTCCGAGATGTTACAAGAAGTAGTGCTCTGGGGAGGGAGGGAGGGAGGAAGGAAGGAAGGAAGGAAGGGAGGGAGGGAGGGAGGGAAGAAGGAAGGAAGGAAGGAAGGAAGGGAGGGAGGGAGGGAGGCAGGAAGGAAGGAAGAGGAGGGGAGGGGAGGGTCGGGTCGGGTAGAGGAGAGGAGAGGAGAAGAGAGGGGAGGAGATAGATATGTTTGGCTGGGAGTTTCAGGCCTCCTCCATCCACCACAAATGTCTGGAATATTAGAATTGAAAGGTGTCCCCGGATGTGGTGATACGCACCTGCAGTCCCGGCGTTCATG
Source organism: Cricetomys ansorgei (assembly GCA_026225945.1). Classification (NCBI taxonomy): domain Eukaryota; kingdom Metazoa; phylum Chordata; class Mammalia; order Rodentia; family Nesomyidae; genus Cricetomys; species Cricetomys ansorgei. The sequence continues at coordinate 13,747,747 of JAMJFZ010001258.1, forward strand.
AGATTTGAGGATCCCAAGTTTGAAACTACCCTCTCTCAAAACACATGCACACAAAGGTGTCCCGAGTATAATATTTCCAGTGTACAAAGTTGCGTCTTGGTTTGTGGAACTGCTCAGCGGTGTGCTTTGCACGTGTGAGGTCCAGCTACTACCAAGATAAAAGGGGCGGGAGCTGGGGAGACGGTGCAGCAGTTAAGTGCTCCCACTGCTCTTCCAGGGGACGGAAGTTCTGTCCCCAGTACCCACTTGGGATGGCTTACAAGTGTCTGAAACATCAGAGGATTCTGCGTCTCCAGCCCGAGACTACTGAATTCAGGTGCATGTTCCCCTGTTCCCACCCACTCCCCAAAACACATAATTACAAATAAAATCTTTTTAAAAAGCCACCCTGAAAAGGGCCTTTCACGACTTCCCCTTGCACACTTCTACTGACGACGAAAGGAACTTCCAACATGGACTCGGAAGGGACCTCTGGTTGTCTGGTTTCTCTGTGGGAGCTGAGTGAGCAGTGCATGCCCATCCTGGAGCCCTCCTCCCTCAGACTTGAGTGAGGACACAGGATCTTTCAGGGCTCTCCTATGACTTGCCCTGATCTTTATCTCTCCCACCCTTATACCAAATGCTTGAGACGGGAAACATTTCAGATTTATTAAATTTTTTTTTTTTAGGATATTTGCACAGACTACAGGTTGGGCTTCACTAAGCCGAAGATATGAACTACTGCAAAATCTGACACTGTTTCAGATTAGGGGTGCCAACCTGTATTCCCCTTACACTGTTGATGAAGCTAAGGCTCAAAGAGGCTTAACACAATCGGACACATAGCTAGGAAGGAGAGAGAATAAATAGTCACTCTCTTTGACTCCAAGATAAAGCTCATCTTCCTAAACTTCCACAGAACTAAGCAGACCGTTCCCATTTCCAGTGCTGTCTCAAGCAACGTTGCCAAGAGATGCTGCAAATGATGCTCTCAAATCTAGCTATTCTGTCCATACACTTCCTTCAGACTCATTTTTTAAAAAGGGTTTATTAGCCAGGTGGTGGTGGTGCATGCCTTAAATCCCAGCACTCAGGAGACAGAGGCAGGTGAACCTGTTAGTTTGAGGCTAGCCTGGTCTACAGAGTGATTTCCAGTCAGCCAGAGTTACAACAGAGAAACCTCGTTTAAAATAAGGAAAAAAAAAAAAAAAAAGCAGCAAGCACCCTTAACTGCTGGGCTACCTTCTTGGGGCCCTACACCTTTTATTATAGACATTTTCAGGTATGTAACGTGGAGAGACTGAGTGCAGTGAGCCTGCATCATCCGTGACGGTTCCAGCAGTGCACACGGCCAGAGGGCTCAGCTGACTAAGTCCCTGTCAGTCGCTGTCTCGTCTCTCTGGGTGTCTTCACTGTTTGTTCCACTGACTCTCAGTGTGAGGTCCCTGCTTCTGCACCCAGCCCAGCAGAATGCCTCGTGCGGAGAAGATGCATCAGGCGCCTGCCCCGTCCACTTGTCAGTAAACGGTGAGGACCTACTCCAGGAAAACAACGTCCCTGCTTGCAGATGAAAATCAAGTAGACAGAGGTCATTTCTAAGTACTGCTGAGGAAAATTCCGTAGGCAGGAAGAAGAGTGTAAATGGCAGAGTTTCCCAGAGAGTAGTCAGGGAGAGGCTCTCCGAAGGGGTAACATTTAGACAGTGACTGGCGGGCCTGCTGGGCGGACGCTTCTGCAGGCAGAAGCATGTGGATCCCCGTGAGTCTGAGGCCAGCTAGGACTGTATAAGAAAGACTCTGTCTCAAAACAAACAAACAGAACAGCAACCAGCCAAACAGAAAAGACAGTGACCTGAAATAAGCTAGGGAGTGTGTCACGTGTTATATTTAGACCATTTGTGTGGCGGCTGAACGCTGCTCCACAGGCGTGTGCGTGGCCTATCCGAGGAATAGAAAGCCTGGGTGGATGGAGTAAAGCAGGAACTTTGGGGTGGGGTTATAGATTAGAAGTAGAGTGTTTTCCTAGCCCTGAGTTCAATTTCTGGAACTCTGTCTCCAAAATGGGGCAAGGGGGCAGGGGGCAGGGGATTCAGATGCATTCTGTTCTGAACAGGATAGGCAGCAGGATACGCATGGTAAGTTCTAAAAGAGGTTGTGATACACCAAGCACAGACAAAGCCGGGAGGCTAGGGTTCCACAGATGGAGGCTTGGATGGGGGTGGGGGAGGGGGAAGGATGGGAGAAGGCCTGTGGGTAGGTCTGTAGCTCAGAGCATCAAGAGTTGGTGGGGACTGGCTGTAGGATGTGAGAAGAGAGACTTAGTTTTTATTTTGTTTTGAAACACGATCCCCCACTCTAGCCCAGGATGACCTTATACATACAGTAAACTTCCCGTTTCAGCCTCCAAAGTGCTGGGATTGGTTAGATTACAGGCGTAAAAATGCCGCGCCTGGTAAGAGGGGTTGGGATTAAAAACTTGGAAGAATAGAACTGTCTTCTAGAGCTGTTGGGCAGGCTGGAGGAGCAGCAGACTGGAAGGGATAATTAAGAACTTCTGCCTTGGAGGCTGGAGAGATTAGTGGTTAGGAGCAGTAGCTGCTCTTCCAGAGGCCCAGGACTGAGGACTAAGCCTCAAATGCTCGGATAGTCAGAGGCTGTGGAGATGAGCCAATAAAGGGAATCAAAAGGGCCAGTGGCCAGCGGAGAGGATGAGAACCAAGAAAAACCAATGCCTGGGAACAGGGAAGAACATTTCAAAGGCAGATGATCAGCTGCCGAGGTGAGCATGCTTTTCTCCAGGGTTCAACAGTTCCGCTACTGTCTCCAGCCAGCAAGCCCTGAACACAACATGCCTCTGCTGTGTTGTTTCTAGCAGGAGTGTGGGTGGGGATGTGGGCGTGTCCCATGTAGCTCATTCTGCAACTCCTTCCTGATACAAGAAAATTCACGTGGTGTGTGGGTTTCTGCATCACCACCACCACTGGGGATGAAGAAGCATCACAGAAGGGAACAGAAGTGGAGAGTGAACCTGAGCTGATCTCCAGCTCCACACTCCATGCCTTGGCCTCTCGGACCTGTGGGAAACACTTCTACAGGGTGCTCCAACAAGTCGGCACTGACACCCCCATCGCTCTAGCAACGCCACTTCTCGGTGTGAAGGTCTTCCATCATGGATCCATCATCAGTTTTCCCCGGTCACTTAAAAATATTTTTTTTCTTTTCTTTTTTAATTTATTTAATTTTATTTATGTACATTGGTGTAAGGATGTCAGAGCCCCTGGAACTGGAGTTACAGACAGTTGTGACTGCCACATGGCAGCTGGGAATTGAACCCAGGACCTCTAGAAGAGCAACCAGTGCTCTTAACCGCTGTGCCATCTCTCCAGCCCAAATAGCTTATTTTTTGAAATTATAATTACATCTTTCCACTTATCTTTTACTTTCTCCAACCCCTCCCTTGCTCCCTCTCAAATTCATGGCCTCTTCTTTCTCAGTTGTTGTCACAGACACGCAGGAGCACACACACGATATAGCCCTGAGTCCATATGCGGTCATGCAGTGCTGTGTGCGATCTCAGGGCCGGCCACTTGGCATTGCTTACCCACCTGGGGGTTCTTCCCTGAGGAAGACCATGTCTCCTGCTCTCAGCAGCCTTCCTCCTTCCATGTTAGCATGTCCACTGGTATTAGGTCTTGTTTAGGCAGCCATGTTGGCTAGACTTCATGGCTGTCTGAACGTTTTTGAAATGTCACTGCTCTACTCTCATAGAGATCTAAGACAGACTAGCATTTTCCTCCAGACCAGGCTGCAGGCTGCTGCTTTTCCTCAAGGATCCTGTCACTTCCACGTCACCAAGGTGTTTCATCTTGTTGGTCAGAACTGAGGCCTCCTCTGGTCACCTTTGCTTTCTGCGAGAAGACATTGTCCTGATTCAGCTGTTAGTTTTTCTTTTTGGTTTTTCGAGACAAGGTTTCTCTGTTGTAACTCTGGCTGTCCTCGAACTCACTCCGTAGATCAGGCTGGCCTTGAACCCACAAAGACCCATCTCCCTCTGCCTCCAGAGTGCTGGGATTAAAGGTGTGGGTTACCACTGCCCAGCAGTTTTTTGTTTTTTTTTTTAATAGAATGGGAATTTTCTGGTGAATAGTCTTTCTTTTTTTTTTTTTTTTTTAAGATTTACTTTTAATTATGAGTGCATCGGTGCATGGGTACGCGTGAGTGAATGAAAGGCCAGAAGAGGGCGTCAGCTCCTCTGGAGCTGGAGTTACAGGTAGTTGTGAGCATCCAACATGGGACCCAGACTCAGAGCTCTCTCTCTAGCCATCATAATTTTTTTTTTTTTGCTTCCCAGGAGGGAGGCAGCCTGTAGTCCTCCAGCTTCCTCTCTTCTCGGTGAGACTACTTGAGGGACATACAATGGTCATATCGCTTTCTTTATAGGATGGAGTTGTGGAAGTTTATTTTTAGTTATCTTTAAAATAATTGTTTTATGCAGTGTTGGAAAAAGGGATGCACAGACCTTGGCATTTTGTGTTGTCTGCAGGAGTTGGGTTTCTGTGGGGGATGTTTGATTGCTTATGATCTGCACCTGAGGAGGTCTGTATCAATGAAACACCTGAGCTCAGACGCTCAGGGTTCCACTGGCAGTACGGCACTGGCCAGGACGATGGTTCCCTCTGCTGAGGTCTGGCAGAGTTTTTAACCTATAAAAGCGCCTCCCTGTCTTCTTGGCTGAGCCACCTCAGAGGCATACAACTACAGGATGGTCTAGTGCAATCTTGTCCCCCAAGTTAGAGATGAGCAATGCTATCTTGGAGTCAGAGCAGCTGGATCAGAGAACACTCAGAAGATCAGGGAGCGCCTGTGGACAGTCTCTCACTGAAGGGGAGCGAAGGACAAGAAAGCCTGATCTGAGAGTCCGGCTGCCACTCTGCCTCTGCCTGTGCATAGTCCTGCACACAGGACGCTACGATCTTTTACCCTCAATTTAGGGAACGAGAAAGGACGGATAGAAAGAAATTTTCACCACTCCTCCAAGTAGCCTTGTTATAGAATGAGAGAAAGGTAGAAATCTTCAGAGCCTCTTTTAGGCTGTCCTAAGCTTGAAGGGGACTGGCTGACGGTGAATCACACTAGTGTCTCAGCTCAGTCTGTAAACTCACTATCTCCCATCTTTGTTCTTTTTAAGAATTAACACACTAACATTGACAACCCAACCAACAAACCGCCAACCAACACCCACCCTGACTCTCGGGGTTCAGACAGACCTTTTATACCCTAAGCCAAAAGTTCCCATAAACATATGTGGCACACAATCCCAAAAACAAGCTGCAGGTACTAGAGCAACTGCACCTAACCAAATTATAGCCACCTGCATCAAGCATTCCAAATCCAACGCATAAACAACTACCACACCTGGGGTGGGAACCCAGACCGAATCCAAACACCATTTTGTGTTCTAAAGAAACCAAAATAACAAAAACTTCCTCCAAGTGTCCCCCCCAGTCCTGCCCCAGCTGCGCCTGGTCTACATAAAGGGAGGAAGGTTGACTGGGGTTGGGATCCCAGGGATGGAGCTTTCATGGACCATCACCCATGCTGGGTTGAGGCTCTCTGGTGATGTGGGTACCTGGGTCACCCGGGCTCCTGTAAGTCACCCCAGTAAGCTCATTTCTTCACCAAGCTGGACTTGGGGAGAATAGCTTCTTTGGTCTGTCAGTGAACAGATGCGCATTTACACTGCTCTAGGAAACACAACAATGGCCTCTAGGTGTCTTTGCTCCCCTCACAGGGGAACAAGGTGCTTCCAGGGCAGTGCTGTGGGGCTCAGGAGAGATGCTGGGCTGAGGAGAGGGACCTGGTGTCCAATTGGCTGTAGACTCTGGCTTTTCTATGTCACCCATTGAGTATTTTGCTCCTAATTTTCCAAGGGGCAGGATTGGGCAAGGCTTCTGATTCGTGTGGAGACTAGGCCTGGTCTAGACCTGGGAGAGAAGGGAAGAGGAGTGCTGGGAGCCCCAATACCCTGGCAATGTGGTTGAAGTCTGTCAACAAGGTTCCAGACTCCCTGACTGGGAATTTCGGGTTACCAGTCATTTTGCCCCTTTCTCCCCTTTGCTGTAATGGCGACAAAAGCCTTTTATCATGTCTGCATGGCCTAGTAATACCTTAGCTGGCTGGTGTTAGCTGAGAAGGAGAAGCAGCCATTTTTTACTCAAAAGTAATTGTCATTGTAAAATATCTTGCGGGCTTCTAAGTCCTGGCATGTGTAAAGCTACCTATTCATACTGATAGTACATTCTAAAGGATATTCCTGGAGTGGGTGTTGGTCCTCCCAGAAGAGACAAACCTATAACAGATAGAAGCAAAAGGAGCCTAGATAGAGGAAAAAATAAATACAGACCAAAGAGCTAAAAATCATAAAATAAAAACCTTCTTTGCCTACATGGCACTCTGCTCTGTTTGAGGCAGATAGAGATATTATTCAGCTAATAGTATTAAGTCAAATGTTCTTTCTTAGCAAACAAGATAAGTCACAGGAGGAAGGACACCCCCCTCCCTGTGACTACATCTACATACGAAACCGGTTCCTCTGAAGGCCTGAGAAACATCTATATACCAAAAAACTGTATTTATTCTCTCTTTCTGGTGTGGGCCCCTTCCCCTGGTAATGTATATTGTCAGTCTCTTCCTCCTTCTCTTCTTGGTGTGGTTTTTCCACTGACAAGGTGCATTGCATTGTCAGTCTCTCTCTTGCCTCTCTTTTCTTAATATGTATACTGTTAATTCCCCTATTTAAAACGCTCCTGTATTTTACTTCTAAAGTGTTCTACGTGTCATTTTAAAGCGCGATCCTGCGTGTCATTTCCTTGGGTTCCATAAAAGAATGAACTACTCTGTTCGTTTGTCATTCCTCATTTTTCCTGCGCTTGTGCTCCCTCCTGCGTAGTTTTTGTGAACCTTTTTGTGGAAAACGCTGGTCCCCTCCACAGAAGAGGAACTGGTTTGCATTTTATGAGTATTTCCTCACAGCAGGTGGCTCCCATTTCTCAGGTGCTCTTTTCTGTACCTGGGTGGGATATTTATAGAGGCCCCAAATTCTGGCATTGTGCAAGTAAGTGCCGAGCAAAGGGAAGCCTAGGCGCTGGAAACTGCATTGACAGCTGCGCGTCAATGCCAGGGGCAAACCCCCAGTGCTACAGGAGCAGGGCCAGCTGGTGAGCTGCAGGTCCTGCTCTCCTGTCCCCCAGGAGGGGCAGGCACCACTGGAAGCACCTGGAAAGGGAAACACACTGCTTTCGTTTTGGCTTCGCAGTGCTAGAGATGGAACTTGGGCAGCTGGGCGACTAGGAGAGCACTGCCTGAGCCACGCCGCCATCCCTGGCATCCCAGCCCTGTGCCCTGGTCCTGTCTGCCTTCCCATGATGCAAAAGTCAAAGGGGAAGCCCTTTAGTCACATGTAGGGGCTGGGACAGATGGCAGGTGCAGGCTGTGGGGCAGGGAACTTGTCCTACTGCAGTTTGGGTCAGACTGAAACACATGACTGCAACTGTTGGCAAGAGACCCCTCCACCTGTCCAGCCTCCTGGGCTCCTTGTACTCTCAGGTCATCAGGCTACCTGAGGGAAGACTCCTGGGAAACTGCAACTGCTCTGACTTACCTGCCCACCGATCCTGGCAGGCTCTCTTAACGTGTCTCTTGGAGCAGTCATGAAACTGCCTAAGCCCCGACACAGCTCCACTCATGGTAGTGGTGAGTGGGGAGCCCCTGGCTGGTGCTGGGACTCAAGCAGGCGAGGCCTGTTCACTTGACCTGCTTATCCAAGGCTCAAGCAAGTCTGGGACAGGATATCCCAATAACAGTGCCCGGACACAAACACCAAAGAAAGCCAGAGGGTAGGAAATGTATTGGTACTAAGACATTTATTACATCGTAAAAAGTCCATTGTGGTCATTTTCCATATGTACATGCTCCTGGGCAGACCCCTCATCGAGTCCTAACTGTCCACCCTCCATGGTGCCAGGCAACTCCAACTGACCAACTATCTAATGAAGGAGGAAGAACTGGAGGAGGTGGCCCGGGCTGACTGGGTGGAGAGAGGAACAAAGTGCAGAGTGGCTGGGCTTGGCTCTTAACGCCTAACCTGGCAGGGGCGCATGGCAGGCACTGCAGGGTTGGCACTGCAGGGTTGGCTCTATGCTTCCCCAGGGCTGCCAGGCTAGAGGCAGAGGCTACAGGTTATGCCTTCATCCATTCTTAGCTTAGAAGCTCAGGAATGGACAGCAAAGGAAGAGAGTCTTGCCGCCTGATGTGGATCCCAGCAGGGACTATGAAAGTCCTCATTTCCCCCCACCGAGTAGTAGCAACAGCAGCTTGCTTTGGGCCTGAGGATTCCTGTGGCCCCTGAGACTGGAAGCAGGGCCTGGAACACGCCTGGTGGGAAGTAATGGTCCTGATCTCCGAGGGACCTGCCTTAGTTGACTTCAGAGGTGGGTATGGGGTCTGTAGGGCGGGGTGTGGCCAAGAGAGGCACTGGAGAGGTGGCTTCAATGAGGGCAGGATTGAGGATGATGGGCAGAGTCATGGGTGGCACGCCCACCTGCAGTGGAGAGGTCAAGGGTTGTAGGATTAGTGGGGGCTGGGCCAGTGGGGGTGGTCCCTCTGGGGCAGGGCTCAGTCTGCTAGGGCTAGAGGCCCCTGGTGATCCGGGGGAGCTGCTGCTGGTGGCTCGGGTGCTCTCGGGCTTCTCTGAGTCTGTAAGGAGAGCAAGGCAGCTGCGGTCAGCATTGCTGGCGGGCATGAGACAGCTCTTAAGCTGCCTAGGAGACGGGTCAACCTTTGCCTCTCCCCACTCCTCTCCTAGGCTAACATGTCGGAAACTCCACTTAAAAAATCAGGTCATATAGAAAAATTAAGACATAAATACAACATTAAAACTTAAGTTTCTAGTTCACCTTTAAATACAAACTCTATTTATAGAATTGGTTACCAAATCATAAGGTGTAACAAACTGCATTCATCTGTCAATATAAACAAATCCACAACTCACTTCAGTATTCAGCTACCGCGTCTCTAGCTTTCACCTCCTCCACTGTCCTGCTCAGTCAGGTTAACCTTGGCCTGAATGTTACCTGCAGCCCTACAGGCAGCTCTGCACATTATATTCATTCCAGGTCCCTGGCCCAGCTCTCTCCTCCAAGCCTGAAGACCGTAAGCAGATTCCTCATCTGAGTGTATTCGGTCTTGCCACTTCCCACAGGAAGAGCAGGCAGACAGAGCTCTCACACGGACTCCTCCCAGTCTCCCAGCCCCATCTCAGCAGTAACCCTAAGCTATAGTAGCATCTTCTTCGGCTTTCTCCACCTGGCCAGCTCTGAGGAACTCACCACAGGCCCCCACTTCTGAGGGTGTCTCTGGAGGAGGTGGGTGGCAGGGCATCCTGGGGTCCCCAGCAGCAGGATTCAGGTAGGTAGAGGCCAGAGGTTTTTGGCTGTGAGGTTCCGTGGGCATGGGGTCTGGGGCAGAGAATCCAGATGGCAACTCTCAGTGCTTTCTTTTCTGCAGGATTCTGGATACACACCAGGCTTCCCACCCTATACCCCGTTTCTGAGATAGAGTCTCAAGTAGCCAAGGCTAGCCTTACATTCACTGTGTAGTCAAAGATAGCCTAACTCTGGATTCTCCTGCCTTCACCTCCTAAGTACAGGGACTACTACCACCATAACCAGTGGGAACCCATTACTCTGTCCACCCTCCAGTGACAGAGAAAATTCAGCTTTGAGGATTCAAAGATTAGAATTAGGTCTAATTAGGTCTAATTAGAAGAAGAAGATTAGACCAGGTCTCCTACCTTGGATGACAGCCTGCTTGAAGAGCTCATCCCGTAAATGCGGCAGGAAGCAATCGATGCGCTCCCAGGTAATTTCCCAGAGGGCAGAGGGGCCACCGCCTCTCGTGTCTGCACTGCGGAAAATCTCGGCTGTGTCCATCACCAGGAGCATGTTCTTCAAGGACTCCGGGATGGCTTCGGACTGCAGACAGCAGTGCGGTCATGAGAACAGGAAAGAGGTAAGTTGGAGTCAGCCACCAAGTGGCCAACAACATGTTTTCCCAGCATGTAGGAGAAGGAGTGGGCAACAGGGACTGAGCTGAGGCAGCACATACCAGCAAATCACTGGAGCCTGCATGCATATACTTGTCCATGAAGTCCAGGATGGTGAGCCACAAGGCGGCGAAGGTGGACAGCGACAGCAGCGGGGACAGGTGCTGCAGGAAGACCTAGGGCCCCAGCCAGCTTTTAGCAAGGGTGGTGGAGAACCTTCTGTGGCCTCTCCAAAGCTGAGAGAGGCCAGCCCCAATGTGTGAGAGTGATCAGAAGTTACTCTGAATCCAGAACCCTCCTGAACCCCTGGGCAGTCTCTACAGCTGGGGGTTCTGAGCACTGACATTTCGCTGGACCCCAAGAGAAGACCTGGCTTCTCTCTATGGGAAAAGACAGGGTTGGGAGAGTAGATGGATGTAGGCTGGTGGGCAGTACCTTGGAGAGCAGTGTGGAAGCCCTCATCCGGGTCTCCTCCATCCCGCCCACATCTGCAGGGCTGATATTTTCTAATAGCTTGGTCAGTAGAGGAAACAGCACCTGGTAGGTAAATATCCAATGTCACTTTAGCCCAGTCAGTTGGGCCACCTTGCCCCAGGGAAGTTGGGCCTTGGTGGGTGAGCCCAGAACAGCAGAGACGATCTGATGCAGGTGGATGGCAGGAGCTCTTTAGGTTGCTGGCTCTTTCTGCCTTATGATCCTAACTTTCTCTTAAGACCAGTAAGAAGTCCTACCTTGTTGAAGCAGGACTCCCATTCCAGGGCATCTAGTTTCTGTAGGTCGTGGACCAGAAGTGCTCGCTGCAGGTATGTTAGGGCCTGCATCCGCACCTGGCGCCGGGCGTCACAGCACAGGCAGGCGATGCCTGAGAGTGAGAGCAGGGTCAGGTCCTCTATGCATTGGTCGGGTACTCCACAGCCCCATGTCACTTGTCCTCCCTCGCATCCTTCCCCAGGTTTACCTTGTAATAAGGGGCACCAGCAGTGGGCCCAGAGGGTGCGTGAATCAGCTTCGACCTTCCGGCCACCTGTCTCCAGGTGGCGCTGCTCCTCTGCCCACGAGCTGTAGATGGAGGCTGCCCGCGTGTGCAGGGTATGCATCAGGTCTAGCAACTGGGGTCAGAAGAGTGCAGAGTGTGGAGACGGTTGTTCTGTCCCCCCCACTATCCCTGTCTTCAAGGGGCCCTTAGCACAAGCTATGCCGTACTCCACCCCGTCACAACTTCTTTTGCTTCAACCTGAGCTCACTGCTCTAGTCCTGCCATGTTCCCCAGAGTAAGAAAGTCGAGAGTTGGCCACAGTAGAGAAGACTTTAGAAGACATGCACACTGAGACCTAGTACCATGAGATTACAGTGAGAAAGGCACTTTCTGTTTTTTACCCCCCACTTCCCCTGGGTATTTTCTGTTTAGCTCTGGCTGTCCTAGAACTTAATCTGTAGACCAGGCTGGCCTTGAACTCGCAGAGTTCACCTGCCTCTGCCTCCTGAGTGCTGGGATTAAAGGTGTGCACCACCTTTAATTTTTAAAAACTTATTTTTATGTGTTTGGGTATGTGGCCTGCACATGTGTTTTGTTTGTGCATCACATGCATGCTGTACCCATGGAGCCAGAAGACAGCATTGAATCCCCTGGGGCTAGAGACATAGATGGCTGTGAGCTGCCACGTGGGTGCTGGGAATCAAACCTAGGTCCTCTGGAAGAACATCAGTGCTCTTAATTGCTGAACCATCTCTCTGGCTCCAAGAAAGACACTTTTGATCCTATTTCACACCTTCTGCTCACAGAGTCATTTTGCTAATCTCATTATAATTAAACAATATTTATGTTGTTTGTGTGTGTGGTGGAATGTGTATGTGGAGGGCAACTTGCGGGAATTGGCTCTCCCTGTCCACCATATGGGTTCTGGGGTTGAACTTGGTCATTAGGCTTGGCAGCAAGCACCTGTAGCCACTGAGTCACCTCCAGAGTCACGCCAGCTGCCTTGTTAATCCCCTTTTAAGAGCAAAGCAAACTTGGGGCTCGTGAGATGGCTTCACAGGTAAAAGCGCTTGCCATGCAAGCCTGATAGCGTGAGCTTGACCCTGGAACTCATACTTATTCTTAGAAATTTATGTGTGTGTGTGCTTGCGTGACTTCAGGCACGTCAAGTGTGCACAGGTACCTGCAGAGCCCAGAGGCATTAAATCCCCTGCAACCGGAGTTATAAGCAGTTATAGCACCTGATACGGGTGCTAGGAACTGAAGCTGGGCCATCTGTCCTTTGCAAGAGCAATGAGTACTCGTAACGGCTGAGCTATCTCTCTGGCCTTCTCTCAGCATCTTTCTAAGACTATTCTGAATTTCTCCATGTGTCTAGTCAGGTAAGTCAGCTCGAACAGACAAAAACTATGGAAGGATCGACAAGATGCTAGAGATGCAGCTGCCTGTAATAAGGGGAGCAGCTGAATGGAAATGAATGGAAGAAACCCAATTTTATCAGTCTGTCCTTTCGTATCTTCTGAACTTTGTGTAATGTGCATATGTTACCTATCAAATAAGTGAAGAAGTCTTTAAACATATAAACATTGTTACTAGGAACTGAACTCAGGGTCTTGCACATGCTAGGCAAGAACTGTACATCTGAGATAAATCCCCAGCCCAAAAAATCTTTTTGTTTTTTTTTAATTGGGGGAGGGGAGAGGTTTGACACAGGGTTTCTCCTGTAGCCCTGGCTGTCCTGGAACTAGATCTGTAGAACAGGCTGGCCTTGAACTCAGAGATCCCCCTGCCTCTGCCTCCCAAGTGCTGGGATTAAAGGCATGTGCCTCCCTCCCCATGCAGCCAATAAATCTTAATTTAATTTAGTGCCAGGCTTGATAGTCACACCTTTAATCCCAGCACTCGGGGAGGCAGAGGCAGGAGGATCTCTGTGAGTTTGAGTCTAGCCTGATCTACATAGGGAGTTCCAGGTGAGCTAGAGCTACACAGTGAGACCCTGTTCCCAAACAAACAAACAAATGCTCTGTAAGTGAAGACTTACAGGTGGTTTTGGCTAGGGATACTGTGGAGGTGGTGGTTGAGGGATGGGCAGTACAAAATGGATACTTCTGAGCTCTGACTTTCCCTGCTCCCACCCAAGTTCTGAGTCTCAGGTGCAGAAGAAGTAAAGGGTGCCATACTTACGTCCTGACTGACCTGTAAAGACACCGTATGGTAGCTGGCGGGCACGCCTTCGTCCTCCTCGTCATCACTATGTCCACCCCGAGTGGCGTGTTGGCTGGAGGCCCGGGGCCGCCGAAGCACTGAGCCCTCCTTGGGTTTTTTCTTGAAACGGTTCCCTTTGTTGTCATATTTGTGAGTCTTGCCACGTTTATCCTGGGACTTGCACCCTGCGCAGACCCAGACTTAGGTCACATTCCCACAGTCTTAGGACAAAGATGGTCTGTCTTTCTCCCCTTCTCCGGGGGCCCCTCTCCCTGATTATCCCTTCAGTCAGTAGGTGACTTACCGCCATTCAGACTGGCCTCTACAAAGATGCGGAGAGTCTTGACGCAGAGTTCAAAGTTGTCAGGAGTGATGTGAGCAGCGTCACGAACAATGAAGGACAGTGACTCCACACACTTAAGCAAGGACTTAGTGTCATGTGGTCCCAGGTCCAGGCCCACTGTGAGGCTATACTGGTTAACCAGGGGTGAAGGGCCTGGCCTGCTGAGCCCTAGTCCTGGTTTGGAGTTATCAATGTCATCTTTCCCCACCTGTAAAATAGACAAGATACAAGTTGGGACTCCTGTTCTAGGCCAGATGTCTCCTCTGACAACTCAAGAATCTCTCCTAGAGGCCCAGAACCATAGACTCACCACTAGCCAACCACTGTTGACCATGTCAGCATCTGTGGCTGATCGGTGTATCTTGCCAGGCCTGCCGTGGTCAGTGTAGACTTCTGAGTCGGAAGTGTATCCTCGGTCCAGGCTGACGTCATTTTGATGGTAGGATGGGAGCTCGCTGTCTGACTGGGCTCCTAAGCCAGGCAGGGAAAAGGCAGAGGGAGGGCACAGTTAGGACACTGAACACGGGAAGACTCAGAAGGAAGGTGCTGAGGTCTGGACAGCTTCTCTCTTGACCAAATAGGCAGCAAGCGAATCTGGGCTTCTGATCGCAACTTCTAGCAGCTTCTAAGGGCTTGATAGCCGTCTGTGTTGCCTACTTGTTTTCATGCTATCTAGCCTGTGGGTAGCCAGCAGACACAGGAAGATCTGGGAGCAGATGGTAGAAACCAGGTGTGTTTAGTCTGCCGAATGTAATAACCTATGCTTTGTTTTCCCGTGGAGCTCCTTCATCCTAACTGTTTATCTGCCACTGAGCATCTCCCTGGGTAAGGGCATACCAGCGTCAGGAGCATCAGCCCTGGCCGTTGCCTGCAGAGCATCTGGAGGCTTCACGCCTGAGCCGATGCACTCCAGCAATGTGAAGAGGGTGGCCCAGTCGTCACCCGAGTGAATGTTGGCTGCATTGGTCTTGAGGAGTTCATGGAGTCCGTATGCAACCTGGTGGCTGACTCTGGACAGCACGCAGGGCTTCATCAGTAACAAGATGCGCAGAGAGAGCAGGACCTGGGGGGGATGGGGAGTAGAAGTTGGGTGGACATAGATATAGTTTCCTGACTGATCATCCCCACTAGCTGTTTAGGCTAGTGGGAGAGTTTGGCTTGGACTCAACTGCTGCTAGTCTGTCTTGTTTCTTTTCTTTTGGAGCACTGGGGTAGAACCCAGGGCCTTGCATATGTTAGGCAAGCACTCTATAGCTAACCTACACCCTTGGCCATGCTCCATTTCTTTATATTGATATTTTTATTAGTTATATGTTTATACATAGTTATAACACCATATAAAGAGGTTCCTTTGCCCAGTTTATCCCAAAGGCAATTATGATGCAGAACTGAATATAACATGGCAACAAGGACAGAATTAGCTATAGCCCACTGGTTCTCATATGCATTTCCTAATTTCACTTGAATTCATGTGTAATTCACTGCACCGAGCTCTATACACTCTCGTCAGCTGTGCAGGGCCGTCTATCCACAGGTCCCTGCACCGTAGAATCCATGCCATCACGGGAGAGCCGCTTTTCCAAACCCTTTCAATCTGTCCTCAACTTCTAAAGTTCTAGGAATTCCAAAATGTTATCTAGATGGAATTATTGTTTGAGACTGTGTTTTCCTACCTGGAGATCTACCCGTCTTTACACAGCTGGCTGCTGCTCTAAGTAGCTGAGTAGTATTCCACAGAATGTGTGCACCAGTTTATTCACTTGCTGCAAATCATCTAGGCTGACTCCAGCTCTTGGCTTTGATGAATAAAGCTTCAATGAGCATTCATATACATATTTTACAGTTAAAATAAGCCTTCATTTTTCTGGGATAAATGCCCAAAAATGTATTTGCTGGGTTGTATGGTAAGTGAATATTCAGTTTTATAATAAACTGCCAATAGAGTAGATGTATTTTTTTTATTCCTATCAGAAATATACAAATAGTCTAGTTTCTCTGCATCCCTGCCAGCATTTGGCATTATCACTTTTAATTTTAGCTATTCTGGTGAGTACACAGCAATGTGTACTAATTTTGCATTTTCCTAATGGCTAATACTATTTCATGTGCTTATTGGTCACTTGGATATCATCTATGAAATATCTTGTTTCTATCTTTTACCCATGTTTTGTACTTTGATGCTTCAAGTATATGATTTGTAGACTTAACTTTTTATCTTTTTCAAATAAGCTTTCATAGATTGAAAGTTTTGAATATTAGTAGTCTAATGAACCTATACTTCCTCTTATAGATTATGTTTTTTAGTTTTTTTCAAGACAGTTTTTTTTTGTTTTTTTTTTTGAGGCAGGGTTTCTCTGCTGTAGCTCTGTCTGTCCTGGAACTCACTCTGTAGACCAGGCTGATCTCGAAATCACAGAGATCCACCTGCCTCTGCCTCCCAAGTGCTGAGATTAAAGGAGATTATGCTTTTAATATCAAGTAAAAACTTATTGGGCTGGGTGTGGTGGTAGTTTCTCTAATGCTAGCACTTGGGAGGCAGAGACAGATAGATTTCTATGAGTTTGAAGCCAGCCTGGTCTCACACAGAGAACTCTCACACAGAGAGTTCCAGGACAGCCAGGGATATACAATGAGACCCTCTTTGAAGCTTCCTTCCTTCCTTCCCTTCCCTTCTCTTTTCTTTTTGAGACAGGGTTTCTCTATTGGAACTCTGGCTGTCCCTGGAACTCAGGGATTTGCCTGCCTCTGCCTCCCGAGTGCTGAGATTAAAGGCGTGGGCCACCATTGCCCAGAGAGACTATATTAAAAAAAAAAAAAGAACTAACTAACTAATTACCTAGCTAAGTAACTAACTCTTTAGCCAGTTCATGTGTCCACACCCTTACGACCTACTTTGCACGGACGTGCCAACTACAACAAACAATAACGGCTACTTGCTTGGTGAGGCAGCGCCCAGTCTCTCAGTAGGTGTTCTTGCTTCCTGTTACTGTCAAGCTCTTTAGTCACTTCAGACACCTGTACAGTAACAGGAGCAGGAAGAGCTCATCTATCTTTCTGCACTTCACAACTCCACGTTGTCGCTGGTGTGTAAACGCTTGAGGGAAAGGGAGAATGTAGGGTTATGCATAGAAGCAAAATAAGCCTGCTTTAGACTGTAGCCCAGACTAAAGTGAGGGCTGTCCACTCCAGTCACGCCCTGGAGACTTTTTTTTGTATTTGTGTTCAAGCTTTTGACTCAAAAAAAAAAAAAAAAGGTATGTAATAAGCCACATTAAAGATCTTTAGTTTTAGGTCTTAAGATTTTCTCCTATATGTCTAAAGGTTTTACAATATATACTTCATTTTATTATTTTATGCGTATGAGTGTTTTGCTTGCATGTATGTTATATGTACCATGCACATGCCTATTTTCCACAAAGGTCAGAATAGACCACAAAGGTCAGAGCATTGTACCCTCTGGAACTGGAGTTTCAGATGGTTCTAAGTCACTATGTGGTGCTGGGAACCAAACCTGAAGCCTTTGCAAGAACAGCCAGTGACTCTACCACTGGGCCATCTCTCCAGTCCCTCCATTATATATTTAAATTTATCATTGTTTAATTTTTCTGCAGAATAAGGTTTAAGTCAAAGTTCACTTGGGGACTGAGACAGGAAGACGGCCAGCTTGGGCTACATAAAAAGACCTTGTCTCAAAAACCAAAACCAACCAAACAAACAAACAAACAAAACCCAAAGTAAAACAACAATCAAAAACCTTTCAGTTGAACATATTTGTATGAATCTATTTCTGGATTAGTTATTCTGTTCAACAGCTTTATCTATTTCATCAATACTACATAATTAGAAAAAAAATTTATTGTTTATGTGTATGGGTGTTTGGCCTGTATGCACTGAGTGTCTGTGTACCAATGCAGTATTCATGAGGGCCGGAAGAGGGCATCATATGTCTGGAACTGGAGTTCCTGAAAAGTTTTTAGTCACTCTGGGGAAGCTGGGAGTTTAACCAGGGTTCATAGAAGAGGAGCCAGCCAGTGCTCATAACCTTGGAGACATCTCTAGCCACACTAGTACACACTCATGACTACCATGAAGTTCAATATTGGCTAGAATAGCAGAGTGTGAGGTATATAACTGTAACCCCAGCCTAGGGAGGCTAAGGCAGGAAGATTGTGAGGCCATCCTGAGGTACACATTAGACCTTAAGTCAAAATAACCAATTAGGCTAGGGCTGTATTGTGAGACTGTTTCAAAACAACAAACCTAACCACTAACAAAAACCCAGGCTAGTGAGATGGCTCAGTGGCTAAGGCATTTGTTGCATGCCTGATGACTTGAGTTCAAATCCCGGGACTGCAAGATGTCGTCTGGCTTCCACAGGTGCACCTGTGGCAGACATACGTGCATGCACCTGCTCACTCATCCATGCGAATAAATTAACAACAACCCAGGGAGAAAACCCTTCCCATTTCATTCTTTGTTAAAATGTTTGGCTACTGTAGGGCCCGTGCCTTTCATTCTTAATTTTAGAATAAGCTTCTCTATGTCCACAAAAATCTTTGCTGGGATGTTTGTAGAAGCTGCATTACATTTATAGATTGATTGAGGGAAGAATTGACATCTTAATTGTGTTGAATCTTCTAATCCATGGTATGGTATCTTGATTTATTCAGGGGGCTTTGATAAACATTCTGGTTTTTTGTTTTGTTTTTAAAGACAGGGTTTCACTATGCAGCCCTCGTTGTCTTGCAGGTTGCTATGTAGACCAGGCTGGCCTTGAATTGAAGGCACTTGCCACCACACCCAGCTGTTTTCTAGTTTTTAGCCTACAAATGCTGAATGTTTTGTAAGGTGTCTAAGAATTCCACTTTATTTGGAGTACTTGTAAGTGGTGTTGCTTTCATGTTTGTTCTATTGAGACAGGGTCTTATATAGCCTAATTTGTCACTGAATTGATTATGGAGCTGAGGATGGCCTTCAACTCCTAATCTGCCTCTGCCTCCACCTCCTAAGTGCAAGGATTAAAAGCCTGTGCTGCCAGGAGCTCTGTGATTCAAGGCTAGCCTGGTCTACATATTGAGTTCCAGAACAGCCAGAGCTACATAGTGATATCCTGTCTTGAAACAAATAAACCTGTGCTGACAAGACCTACATTTTCTGTTTTCTTTTTTTTTCTTTCGAGACAGGGTTTCTCTGTTGTAGCTCTGGCTGTCCTGGACCTCACTCTGTAGACCAAGCTGGCCTTGAATTCACTCCACCTGCTCTGCCTCTCCATTAAAGGCGTGTACCACCACCACCCATCTTTTCTCTTTTCTTTTCTTTTCTTTTCTTTCCTTCCCTCCCCTCCCCTCCCCTCCCCTCCCCTCCCCTCCCCTCCCCTCCCCTCCCCTCCCTCCCTCCCTCCCTTCCTTCCTTCCTTTTTCTTTCTTTCTTTTTTAGACAGAGTCTCACTCTGTAGCTCTGGCTACCCTGGAACTCATGATGTAGTCCAGGTTAACCATGATCTCCTAGTGATCTGTATGTCTCTATCTCCTGAATGCTGAGTAGGTGAGTCACCATAGTGTAGTGTAAAATTGTAGCAATTCATTCATTCACTTTGAGACAGTCTACACAGCCCTGGCTGCTCTGGAACTTACCATGTTGACTTCTCACTCACAGAGATCTGCCTGTCTCTGCCTCCCAAGTGCTGGGATTAAAGTAATGCACCACAATGCCAGACTGAAATTGCCTTTTTTAAAGACAGGGTCTCACTATGTGACTCTAGCTGGCTTTAAATTCAGAGATCTGGCTGTGGCTGTCTCTGCCTTAGTAATGGGATTAAAGGCATGCACCACCATGTATGGCTGAAATTGTATTCTCCTCCTCCTCTTCTGTGTGTATAGGTGTTTTGCCTACATGTATGTATATGTACCACATTCATGTCTGGAATCTGCAGAGGTCAGGAGAGGGCACTGTATACCCTGGAACAAGAGTATTGGGTGGTTGGAGCTGCTGTCATGTGGGTGTTAGGAACTGAACCTAGGTCCTCTGCAAGAGCAGCAAGTGCTCTTAATGGCTGAGCCATCTTTCCAGCCCTGAAAGTACATTTCTTAATTTCAACTCCCATATGGTTTATACTATCATGTGGAACTACAGCTTTTGTGTACAAATCTTAAGTCTGGTGACTGTTGAACCTAATTCTTGCTCAGTGCTTGTTTTTTATACTTGAACCACAAAGTTCTAAATGAGGTTCTAAATGTAAGAAGAAGAAACTTCACACCCTTATCCCCACCACCGCCCTGAGATAGAACATGGAACAGATACAAGATAGGGGAGTGCTACAAGGCAGCAGCAGCCCTACCCTATAAAGCCGACTTCAAGGAGCCCAGATAGGTGCTGTTAGCTTAATGTCTAAGACCATTCCAGGCTCCCCTCAATGCCACCTGTTAGACTGCACCAGCCCTGCATTTAGTCACTGGCTAAAGTTCCAGGTACTATGCATTTTCTGCCTTAGGCCATATCCACAGCTGATACTGCAGCCTTAGTCCCTTGCATATCTGCCCACCCTCCTACGTGCACTGCTTACCTGGCCACTGATCTCTTCTCTCCGGAGCAGCCGAATGGCCAGGCGCAGCAGCCCTACCACTGCCCGCTCCACAAGGAAGCAGAAATCTTGCGCCTGAACACACAGGTGGTATAGATGATCTCGAACAGTCTGCCATACACAGCCCACACGGTCCCTAAAAATAGTAAAGGGAAGGGACTGTCTCAGTTGCACAGGCCACTGGGTAAGAAGTCTCCTCGGCCTTTCATAGCTTTCTGGAGTCTCTATGCCCTAAGCAGTCAAGCACAAGCTCTCCACTGCTGTTCATAGCTTCACCTGTTTCCTGCTCCAGTGGCCAGAGGTCACTCACCAAGACAGCTTTTTAGCCCTTTGGCACAAGCTCAGTTTAGAGTCTGCCTAAAGACTGCCCTCATCTGCCCTCCTACCTGTTCTCCAACACAATCCTTAGCAGCATCTCCAGACAGAAAGCAGCATCTTCTTCATCGTATGTCTCTTCATCTGGGGTCACCGAGACCAGAGCCTGGAGGGCGACCACAGTAAAAGTAGGAATGGAAGAGAAGCCCGCCATTGGCTCTGTCCCAACAGAAATCGAGGCACACACCACTACCCTGTTGCCTCTCTCAGACCTCTTCATCTTGTACCTTCATGAGCTCCTGCAGTGATTCCAGCTGGAGGAACTTGCTTTCTGTGATCATTTTTTCTGGGTCACATTGCTGGAGAGGACACAAGGAAGAAAGTATCTAAAACAGAGGTTACAGGGAAGAGAATTTCCAAAAAGCCAGAGAAAGAGGGCAGAATTGTCCTTGTTATGAGTCCTAGATGATTATACTCTTCAGCTCACAGGGCCACATCTTTCTAGAAGGAGCCTAGGATTCCTCATGAGAGACTGACAGGCAGTTACCTTTATGCAGTCCAAAGCCACTTTCTTGGCCTCTTGGTTCTCTGTTGAGGGGCCCCGTACACTAGACTGCTCAGGACCACTCAGTGTCAGCCAGCTCACAAAGCTAAGTACGGTTGACTCTCCTCTGTAGGCAAAGGATACATGTCATGGTGAGCTCCAACTTTCTGACTGCCTCTTCTTCCGAGGCTTTCAGCCACTGGCCTTCCCTTACCGGTTTGATGGTGTCTCCTCCCGCTGTAATGAGATCTTGCCATTGGGGTCCACAAAATCTTCTACCTGGAAAAAGCAGATCGAGTTATTTCTAGGGGTCTGGAGAAATGGCTCAGTGGTTAAGATTGCTATTACACTTGTTGCTATTACAGAGGACCTGGGTTTGGTT
The DNA here is from genome assembly GCA_026225945.1 of Cricetomys ansorgei. NCBI lineage: Eukaryota > Metazoa > Chordata > Mammalia > Rodentia > Nesomyidae > Cricetomys > Cricetomys ansorgei. Next base: position 13,769,172 of record JAMJFZ010001258.1, read on the forward strand.
CCTAGAACCCACATGGTGGACTACAATCGTCTATAACTCCAGTTTCAGTGAATCTGATACCTACCTCTGGCTGCCGTTGGCACTAGGTATACATGTGGTACATATACATATATTCAGGCAAAATGCCTATATATAAATATAAAAGATAATTAAAAGAAATTATCTGAGCCAGGCAGTGGTGGTGACCTTTAATCCCAGCACTCGGGAGGCAGAGGCAGGTGGATCTCTGTGAGTTTGAGGCCAGCCTGGTCTACAGAGTGAGTTCCAGAACAGCCAGAGTTACAACAGAGAAACCCTGTCTCAAACAACAACAACAACAAAAAAAATCTGAGCATAGTATGACATGCCTGTAAGCACTGAGGAAGCTGAAACAGGAGCTGCATAGAAAGTTCAAGGCCAAACTAGTAAACTTTGTGAAACTTTGTCTCAAAACCTTAAAAAAAATTCTTTATATCGTTTGCATCCCTTGTGCTTCCTGTCCCAAGCACAGTTCTCTGGATTTCTTCCTGTAGAACTACTGTGTCCCATCTAAGAGGTGAGTGACAATGACTTCTACCAGCCTTCCTTTATAGCTTCTCTCCAAGATCTGTAGTACTACATTTGAGGTGCTCCCAGTGAACTTTGGCAAGCCTCAGGTCTAATGCTATTCTATACATAGCGCAGAATGCTAGTTCTATGTCTTGTTAATGCTGAACATCCTATCAAGAATTACCTCCACCATAGCCTTGGGTAAAAGCTGGGCTCGGAAGAGCTGCAGCATAGCCTCCATGATATTCTTCCAGCCCTCCCGGAGGATGTCACCATGACGATGGGCCAAATGGAATACTGTCTTAGCTGCAATGTGAGCTTTAGGATTGCTTCCAAATACACTGGGCAGGCTCTCGATAGACTGGAAAAGAGGATGTAAGAAGGCTTAGGATTGGCTCATGTCGGGAGAGGAGCTCTCTCTGCCTATGGTACCCTGAGAATCTGCTGGGTTTGCACCAAATCCCATATAATATTGGTGGGAAAGGTCAACCTGATGAAGGTCTTTCCAATTGTATCTCCTCCCCAATCCCATCACACAAGGTGACACTATTGTCATTCCAGAACTCAAAAGACAGAAATGGCCTAAGCTTGTTCAAGATGAAGAGGGTAGACATGGTGGACACAGCCTCCAGGGCTGAGGCTCCCTCTCCCTTGGGACTCTACACAGTTCCTGCTCCAACTCACCTCGCTACTGAGAGCTGTGAATTTGCACAGAGAGATGATGAGATTGTCAAACACATCGCTGAGGCCATAGTGGGCGGAGATCATGGCACACTTCCTGTAATGTCACCCCCATCACAGACCGTCACTGGAAGGCCACTCAGCCCTCCCAAGTTCCTAAGCAGCCTTCCATTGGTTCTTCTCCAATGGGTCCCAGAAGGGAATCTTTAATTCCAGTCTGTTTAAGACTGAGATATCCCAGGTTCAGCCTCCCTCCAGAAAATCAGGAGAAATCCCATTCTGAGGAAAGTAAAACCAGAAGTCAAAGAGGCATAGGGCAACCCCATGTCAACTCAGTGAGATGGAAGGTATGAGGACCGAGGCCAGCGCTGAGCTACCTGAAGCCTGAGATGGCTTTCTGGACGATGGTCTCCTCAAGGCTTTTATCAAAGACATAAGACAGAGCAGCAATAGTGGGGCCCCAGGTCATAGTGAAGAGGTCAAGATCGTAGGTCCCAGGAGGTACACGAAGGAATATGCCCTCAGAGGTAGCACCTCGATGAAGCAGCACACTCCACACATAGTTCTCACGAACCAGGCCTGTCTGTTCCTCTGGCATCACGATTTCCTCATTCCTGTCACAAAGGAAGGGAAAAGTAGGTGCACTCCTGTGAACTAAGAAAAGGGTTTCACCTCCACAGTGGTTTTCCATTCATATGAGGCCATCACACCTGCAAGCTAAGTAATCTGTTTCCAGCCCTCCACTGGGGCCAGGGATATAGAGCAAACACCTTCAGAATAAAAGTCCTGTGTCTAAGCCTTCGGATCTGTACTAAGATGTCATATTCTTTCCCGGTGCAAGGGACATAAACTGATTTATTATAAGGAACTGGGCCGAGTGGTGACACATGTCTATAATTCTAGCACTTGGTAAGCTGAGGTAAGAAGATCGGGCGTTCAAGGCCAGACTTAGCTGTGTAGCAAGTCTGAGGCAATCTATAACTACATGAGACTCTGTCTCAAAAACAACCAAGTATCCAACCTCTGACTCAAGCTTTACCCTCTAGTGCTGGTCTTAATTTCTCTACAAACTGGAGAATGCATCTTGTAAGCTCCCCAGGAAAACCAGCTAATTTGAGTTAAGGAAATGGGGTCATGATACCTCACTTAAGATAAATAGTTTGGACTGGAGATGTCTCTGCAGTGAAACATACATATTCTTAGCCTATATGAGGCCCTGGGTTCAATCTTTAGTACTAACATATATGTAAACATACATACACACAAGAGGGCCAATTTGTGTGGATCCTAAGCTTGGAATACTTGAGTCCCATTATTGTTCAAGCTTCCTTAAACAAGAAGTTAGCTGTCACAGAGGAGGCTGCCCAGTTAAGTCTCAAAGCTAAATCCAGGGCATGTGAGTCACTACAATCTAAATATGACTCTAAAAACAGGAAAAGGAAGCAATGAGATTCTCCTTAGCAGAGACGCTACCCCACTCCCCATACTCACTTGATGGCATGGTACATGTCCTCCAGGATGTCTTGCTCAAAGTCCTTGCCTCCATTCACACCTTTCAGGTTTTTTCGAAACTCCTAGAGACAGGCCGGTACATTTTCCCTTGTGTCAAGCTGTATACCACCCAAGGAGCTCCTTAAGTCTGTGATAAATAGGACTTCGGACACAATTAAGTGAAAGACCCATTCTCCAGCCCAGGCCTGTTCTGAGGTGGTCAGCCCTCCCTGATTCCCCTGAAAGAACTCTGTCCCCCATTCACACTGGACATTTCCCTTTTCTTTGTTGCTACTTTCAAAGTTGTGTTGGATCTTCTCTGTCCTGAGTGGAGCCCAGGCTTACCTCCAGGGTCATGGGTGCGTTCTGTTTGCGGACATTGTGGTTGTGCTGGTCAGTGTTAAGCATGATGACAGCGTAGGCCAGGGCAAAGCAGGCATCGCTATTGGCAAACGGGGAGCCATTACAGCTCTGAAAAAGCAAAGATTCCATCTATATCAATGTCCTTTTCTGGCCAATTAAACCCTCACTACTAACAACCTACTGGTCAGTGCTGGTATACAAGGGAGGGGGGGTATCACTCAGAAAATGACCAGGCTCTTGCCAATTCCTTAATAGAAGTTGCTTCGTAGAAAGCTCACTGGTTTTGCACTCAACCTCCTTAGGAGGCAATAGCTGAGGCTTTTAGCTGAGGGAAGAAAGAAGCCCTCAAACTGATCGGAGATCCTAGACTCAGTTTCTGACACTAAGACTTACCCTCCAGTGCTCTGTGAATGCCTCCAGCAACCTGTGAATAACTGGTGCTTCCCCGGGCAAACGGAAGGCTTCCAGGTAGAGTCGGAGGGCTTCATCAAGTCGCAGGCCCTGAAAGCTGAAGGTGCTACAGAGAAAGGAAACAATGAAGAGGCTGGAGGTATAGAAGCTGCACAGGTTGGGCTGTTATTCACAGGCTTCAAAAATTTCTCTTATTGGAACAGAGGGGACTGATGGCTCTGGCAAAGGAGTGGTATATCCTGGTTATTCTTAACAAAATCTCTAACCCTAGCATTTAGCAAAGCAAAACTCTTGCCTAGATACCTCACCTCTCAGAATGCTGCTCTATCCTACTTTGCAATGCTTTCCATTGGAATGCAGGGGAAGGGCTGCTAAAGCCTGAGACCCTTTCAGGTCCACCAGATACATTACAAGAAGAGGCAAGAGTATTATGTGAACCGGGCATCAGCAGGAACTGAGACGTCCTTTGAGGGAAGAATGCCCTGGCCCCTCAGACACTTCTTCCTTTCTCCTTCCGCAGTGCCTCACGTCTTTTTGTGTGTGTGAAATGCGTGCATGCTGAAGGAGCACCGCTGAGCTATCCCAATCCCCACACTGCGCATTTCTCTCACCTCACAAAGCTCTCCAACAGGTCGATGTTTTTGCGGTCACTCACAAACTCTCCAATCATTTTCTTGTCTAGCCGAGGGTTCTCTCGGAGCCACTGTGCCACCTCTGTGCTGTCCATGGGGATGGTGAGGAGCCCTTTCTCCTGCAGAAACTGGATGCCCTTCTTGGGTTTTTGGTTGAACTGCTCTGTGCCAGTGATCAGCAGCTAGAAGATAAAGACTAGAGGCGTCAGAAGTTACAGTGCCCTTAAGCCAGACAAGGCAGGCCAGGCTCTGTTATACCCCACAGCTGTTCATGTAATGAGCTCTTTAGGACATGGCTGTGATTGATTCCATAGCTAAGGCTGGATTGTACTGGTCTTAGCTTTTTCCCATCTTCCTATCTCATTGGAGTCTCTGGGGAGCTCCTTTCCACTCCTGAGTGCTCCAGATGTACAGGGCAACCTCCCCTCTTCTAATGAGAGATCAGGGAAAGGGAAGGGAAGCAGATTCATGAATTCTCTTTAGCTTTTTTTTTTTGGTGGGGGGGCAGTGTGGGTTTCAAGGCAAGAGTTTATCTTTGTAACTCTGGCTGTCCTGTAACTCACTCTGTAGGCCAGGCTGGCCTTGAACTCACAGAGATCCGCCTGCCTCTGCCTCCCAAGTGCTGGGATTAAAGGCGTGCGCCATTATGGCCTAGCTAACAGTTTTTATGTTAAGAAAACCCAAACCACCCCACCCTAACCAAGAAGCTATTTACTGCTACTACTGGAAAGGGAGAAAAGATAAAAGAAAAAAAAGTATCTAGGACAATAAATGATTAGAATTGTCTTTTTTTCTAACTGAAGAAAACAAAACAAAACAAAACAATTATTTGGGCTTTACTAGAGTACCAGAATAAATATCAATTCCCTTTTATTACCAGTCATCATGCTGGACCTGGAGATGATCTATAACCTTTATTGACCCAAATGACAGCAGCACCAGAGCTTCTGTTCCCACCCTAGGGTATCTGGCTGTTAGCTGGAGTGCCTTCGCTCAAGGGCCAACAACACGCTGTTGTACAGTTTGAGTGTAAGGAAAGGCTTTTCAAGGAGGGGAGAAGTTGCTGCAGTCCCAGGAGACCAGAGACCAGCCTTGGAAGCTATATAATGAACTGCTTAAATCATCCCCATCCCTATTCTCTGGAACAGCAACCAGTTCTTCAGAGGACGCCCACACAAGGGTGGGCAGAAGATGAGCACATTGGGGAATATATATATATCTATATATATATATGTGTGTACCTTTTTTTTGTTTTTAATTTCAACTAGTTCCCGCGGATCTGGCAGAAGACAGGAAAATCGAGGCGGCTTCCTGGCAAACTTTTTGTCAGCTGGGAATGGAAGAAGGAGGGGAAACCCATAAGACCTTTTGCAAGGATATTGATACTCTCCAAAGTGAAAAGGAGCAATCTCAGAAACTTCCTTGTCCTCAGTCTTCTGCCTGCTGGAAATCCTCTCTTCCGGAGCTCTAACTGTTTCCTTTCCTTTCTTTGGGTTTGAAACAGGGTGAACGCTAGTCTAGGGCTCTTTCAGGTATGGCCATAGGCCACTCTGTTCCCCTATGGCTCCTGCTTCTGTTTCTCTCTAAGCCCTCTAGTTGAGAGGGTGTAGGGTCACAGACACTGAGTACCCACCCCCAGAGTCACCAGCTTCCTCCAGGTCATTGCATCCTGACTTCCCATGTTCTGCTGACAGCCATCCTCCACTTGGAAGATGCAGGCCTAGGGCATCTGAGGCCATGCCTGTGGCTTTCCCGTCACTGGCTGCTCTCTCAGCTGGTAACAAGAAAAGACATGAAGACTTATGGGTAGGAAGTAAAGCAGTATTGTAGAAGAGAGCCAAAAAGAGCTGCATATTCTTATACAGGCACCAGCCCTGATAGGACACATTCGAGATACAATAAGGGGGGCAAGGGAGGAGAGAGGAAAAGGAAAAGAAAGAGAGAGAAAATAAGAGATGCTTCTCACTACTGTTAGTTTCTCGGGTGCCATCCACTGCCTCATAGCCAGGTCTTGCTGTCTCTTTCTTCTCTTGCTGGGTGAGGGTGTTGAGGACTTTGGCCTGACAGTGCGCCTCAGTGCTGTCAATAACGGTCAACAAGGCATCAAGGGACAGTAGGTGTGTTGTATAAAGTTGACCAGACACAGGAAAGGCATTCTGAAAGTAGAGACCCATCAGACTTAAGATTAGATTATTCTTTGCCTGATTATTTTTTCAAAAATCCAAAAACTTATGACTTCTCCATCGTCCTTACAAAACGCCTTTCTCCTTTCCATCCCCCATCTTTGAAGAGCTCCCTTCTCTACCATCATCACTACTATCCGGGAAATTTCCAGTAGCAGTGCTCAGCACCTTGGACAGCAGCTTGGTGAGGTCTTCGAAGAGGTTGGAACAGTAGTAGTCACAGTCGTAGTTGATGTAGAGCTCCGTGACGAAGCTGGGGATGCGCCAGAGCTGCACGACAGCCTCCAGCGCCATCTCCTTCATCTCGTAAGGCATCTTGGGGTTTTCAACGGTTATGATCTCCATGAGCTTTTTGATGTACATCTGGCAATAACCCAGTGATAGCCATTCAGGTGGGGGAAAGATAGGAAGAGAAAATTGGACAGGGACAACACAAACAGGAAGTAAAAGCCCACTCAGGAAGCATGCATTGAGAGACACCAAAAGGCCCTCTCTCCTCAATAATGCATTTCCCTCTTTTCTCTGTGATGGGGGATAAGGCTCTTATTCCTATTCCCAGTCCCAAAGAAGTTGTCTACTGTCCTTTTTTGTGTGCTGTCTATATGAGCCTACCTCAATCTTATTTTAGATTTGCTTTTGGCAATTTAGCAGCAATACTGGCTTGACTTATAAGAATTCTTAGGCAGAAAAGCTGTCCCAGTCATGGTAAGATTACCTGCCAGTCCTCACATTTGGATTCTACCTTTTTTTTTTTAAGATAATTTTGCTCCATAGCCCAGGCTGGCATCCAACTAACAGCAATTCTTCTGCCTCAGTCTAAGTGCTTGGATTACTAGCATGAGCCACCATGTTAAGCTGTGGGTTCTCCTAAAGTCCTATAGTCAATCATTTTGGTCTGGAATCCTCTTAACTTTTCTACTACAGAGGATAGGCAATGACATAACGTATGGAGGCCAAAAATATCCTCTGCAGGGAGCTCATAAAAATCCACCTCTACAGTATGATTGATTGGCTGATGCCATATAGTTCCTTGCTTCTGTTTCCTTCCGAGGTCAGGAGACTCACCTCTAGCTGGAACTTGAGGTGCTCTCGCATGCTCTCAAAGAGTAAGAAGCACACTCGTAGGGAAGCAGCGTAAAGGTTCAGTCGCTCCACACTGAGTAGCTGCAGATCAGAGTGAGAAGCCACAAGGTTTCTGAGATTGAATAGAATTCAACCAACAAAGATAAAGAGAGCAGACTAGTGAAGTTATCATGGAGGGCCTGTGTTCTAAAGGAACCCTTTTTTTGTTGTTGCTGTTTTCTGTTGTTTGCTTTAAAAAAAAATCTGTTTTACATTTATTTATTTGTGGGTAGAAGAGGAAGCAGGAACATACATGGAAAGTCACTCTCTCTGTCCACGTTTTGGGCCGAAGGATCAAATTCAGCATGTCAAGCTTGATGGTACATACCTTTTAACCACTGAACTATCCTGCTGACTTGTTTATGTTTTTCTGTAATAGGGTCTCATGTAGCGCTGGCTGGTCTTGAACTCACTATATAGCTGAGAATGATGAATTTCTTATCTTCCTAACTCTCCCTCTCAAGTGCTGGGATTATGGATATGTACTCCATTCCTCCCTCAAGTCCTCAGAGACTTCCTGGAAGTCTTTTATCATGACTCTAGCCAACTGAAAGGGAGGTAGTTCTTAGAATGAATAGTCATAGTGTTCTCTCGGCTTCTTAATCTCAAAAAATAACTAATGTCTCTGAGCAATCTAGTTTTTGTTTGTTTTTTGTTTTTTTTTTCTGTGTGGCCCTGGCTGTCCTGGAACTTACTCTGTAGACCAGGCTGGTCTTGAACTCAGAGATTCGCTTGCCTCTGCCTCCCAAGTGCTGGTATTAAAGGTGTGCACTGTCCTGCCCAACAAGGAATCTATTCTTACCTGGAATAAATGACGGCACATCTCATCCTTGATGAGACCCAAGAGGGTCTGGCACTGGGCTACAGGGGCTGACTCAAGAGCCACTGTGAGCAAATGCAGTCCCATATGGATCATAACCTCTGAGTTGTGTCTGTCATGTGGATTTGTGAGGGAGATAAGGAATCGGAAGAGTTCACGGATGCAAGGAAGACCATAAGGAACCAAAGCTGTGCCTGGGAAGGTGGAAAGAGAACAGGAGCACTGAGATATCCCAGCTGCTGGCAAGGCTGAGACTGCTCTGTATTATCCGTGGCAAAAACATGTGGTGTGTGTGTATGTATGTGTGTGTGTGTGGTGTGTGTGTGTGTGGTGTATGTGTGCTGTGTATGTATGTGTGGTGTGTGTGTGTGTGTGTGTGGTGTGTGTGGGGTGTGTATGTGTATGTGTGGTGTGTGTGTGTGTGGTGTGTGTATATGTGGTGTGTGTGTATGTGGTGTGTGTGTATGTGTGTGTGTGGTGTGTGTGTGGTGTGTGTGTGTGGTGTGTGTGTGTGTGTGTGTATGGTGTGTGTGTATGTGTGTGGTGTGTGTGGTGTGTGTGTGTGTGTATGTGTGGTGTGTGTGGTATGTGTGGTGTGTGTGGTGTGTGTGCTTGGTACATATGTGTTTGGTGCATGCACGTGTGGTATACAGGTGTTTGTGCCTGAGCATGTATAAATGAAGTCACAGTAGTATGTCAGATATCTTCCTCCTATTGCTTTCTTTTATTGCCTTAAACAGGGGCTCTCGGTGAACTGGAAACTCACTGTTTCAGCAAACTCTCAGGACTCCCAAGTCTGCACACTGCAATGCTGGGTACAGGCATTTACAGCCACATCCAGCTCCTCACACGGCTACCAGAGATTTGGGCTCATGTACTCAGGCTTGCAGAGAAGCACCCTCACACACTGAGCCATCTTCCAGCCTTTATTTGTAGCAAGTTCAGGAAATTAATTCCCTTCAAGGAAAAGGATCCACTACCCATCTCTTACTGAATGAAATCTGAGTCCCTCTGAATGACTTGGGGGAAGGTTCCATCCACATCTAGTTTTATGGCTTGATTCCATTTTCTGCCTAGAAAATGGACTCACAGCAAGTAATCACCTTCATTCAAGCTGGCCTAGGCTCAGAGAGTCTATCTGGTAGGATGGGGCAGATGAATGGGCAGAGCCTTAGAGTACCTACCTTCCTTTTGGGAGGACTGTGTAAAGCGCACGCCCCGAGGATTGACGTAGTCCATGTCATGGACTGAGGCAGAGTCCGAGTGGTCAGCAGGGGATGTGCACTCCTCTAGCACTTCAGGGATAGACTCCACTGACGCTGACTGGGCCTTTTCCACGTGGGCCCTGTCCTGCTATGACCAGCAGTAATCAAATATAGGAACAGAGATGAGGCAGAACAATTTAGAATTTATTTCCCTGAAGTACGTCTTCCGAGCTGTCTTCAATGGACCACAGAATCAACGTAAGATGGCCCAGGGCCATCCAAGGCACGGATCTAGGGTGACAGAACTCTACGTGTACAAAGGCTCTCACAGGCTTAGTAGGGTTAGATGACTGCTTTCCTGGAAAAGTTATCTTCTTCCCTTTCTCAGCCACTGCCTATATTGACACCTTGATAAAGCCCACGAGCTCCTTTTCACAGCAAATCATACTGTGTGGTTTTTGGGCAGCAAAATTAATTCTGGGAACCAGGGAAGAACTCTATCCCAACCTTCCTTCTTCTTCTTTCTTTATTTAAATTTTTTTTTTTTTATAACGCCTTGTACTGGAGTTACAGACAGTTGTGAGCTGCCATATGGGTGCTGGGAATTGAACCCAGGTCCTTTGGAAGAGCAGCCAGTGCTCTTAAAAGCTGAGCCATCTCTCCAGCCCCTCTTCTTCTTCTTCTTCTTTTTTAAAGGCAGGGTTTCACTATGCAGCTCTGGCTGGCATGGAACTCAATATGCAGACCAGGTTGGCCTTGAACTCAGAGATCTACCTGCAGTCTCCCACCATGCTCAGCCCAACCTTCTTCTTTTCTTCTTCCTCTTGCCCCCCCCCCCCCCCCCCCCCCCCCCCCCCCCCCCCGGCCAAGAGAGTGTCTCTGTGTAGCTCTGGCTGTCCTGGAACTTGCTGTGTAGACCAGGCTGGCCTTGAACTCACAGAGATCCTCCTGCCTCTGCCTCCCAAGTGCTGGGATTAAAGATATGCACAACCACCACCCGGCCCAACTTTCTTTTAAGCCAAGGCTTGGGTACAAAACCCAAAAGAACAAGCCAGTTCCTATAGTGACAGATTGAAGGGAGGCTGTCAGAAACCAGTCATACCTGAGGGTCAAGTTGCTCGGAAACTCCCATCTCACTACTCCCAGGCTCTGAGGCTGTGCCAGCTTGCTCCAGGTCAGTGAGGTCCTCCTTGGATGTGGTCTGGGAGGATAATTCCAGGCCACTGTCTGTACAGGGACTGACCACCGCCGAAGCAGCTTCTGAACTTGCAGAGGAAGTGGATGTGGGCACATCAATGAAAGGCATGCCACCTGACAAGGAAAGAATGAAATGTGAAGGTGAAGAGAGGCTCTGTTTGTAAAGCACACCCTCTACAGTTCCAGGGTCTTGCTTATCAGAATGGATTCTCATCTAGAAATGCCTCCAGAGTAGTGAGAATCTCTGAAGCCATGTAGGGTCATTAAATGGTCACAGTTTGATTTGGAGTTTCCCTTTCTGCTCTCTGCCAGAAAGACCAAAGCCCACTCAATTGACTGGCTTTCCCTTTCAAATCCCCAAGAAAGAAAGGACCATTTCTATCTGTTTTAACCAGAAGAAGGAAGCCAGGGCACTCACTGGTAAGGTTAGAGGATAAGGTGGCTCCGTTTGGGGTAGGCAGCTCTGCACCTGGTATGACTTTGGTTGTGTGACGTGGAGGCCGAGGGGATCTTTTCTGCTTCTTCCACTTGGATGAGTCAGTCATGCCTCCCGCTCTCATTTTCAGCTGGAAACATCATACATCATTAGTACCCAGACTAAAAGAGTTTAAACTAAGATATTATTTATTCCCAGAAATACCTCATCACTTAGTCCTGGTCTCTAGAAACAGCTTATACCCCACATTGGTGTTAAGTAATCTAGACCATCAGACTATATGCCTACGCCTCTACATTTGCAGCTTTTTGGAGTGGCACAGTGGCCTCCACATGGAAGGTAACATTCTACTTTTGGACCCGTCATTGAAAAGCCAGCTGTCACACTTATTACTGTTTCCTGGGTCCCAGGTACTGTACATGATGCATGAGCCTCTTGCTGAAAAGGCGAGGGCAGGCTTTCCCCAGAGCTCAGAACTACAGGCTCATAGTGACTTTTCTTCCAAGTCACTCTGCAGAGCAGCTCCTAGTTCTAGTTCTTGTCCAACTACGAGCACCCACTCCTTACTATCTAGATTCAAAGCTTTCTTACTAAGGCACAGACTGGGACCTAGACCATAAGGACAGCTCTTCTTCTTGAATTTTTGCATTAAAAAGGTCAAAGTTAATCTTTCAGAGAAAAGAGTGATAATCTGACTTATTGTGAAGAGTGGAGGGCCATGCCATGCTGCTGCTCCCAAGTCTGATTCAGCAATAAAACCTCTTGTTCTTCTTACAATTGCTCTTCCTAGATACATTGTTTATTTTATATTATGTTATTTGCTTTTTTAGACAGGACCTCGTGTATCCTGGGCAGGCCTCAAACTCAAATTATGTAGCCAAGAATGACCTTGAGTTTTGGGTTCTGCTTCTCACTGGGATTACAGGCGTGTGCCACCACACTCCACTTACTTGGTGCTGGGGCTTCATATATGCTGGGCAAGGTCTCCTTCAACTGAGCTACAGCCCTAGCACCACCAGATGCAATTTTAAAGGTTCAATTTCTTCTGATATTGGAGATAAAACTCTTTCTTCAAGCTCCCTCACTCTCAAAGCTTTGACAACTTCTGATCACCTGCTAAGAAACCAGATAATTCTCCTTTCCTTATCCAAATCTCCTTGTAAAGGAGAGAGGTCCAGGTCCCCAAACCGAATCTCTCGAAGTTCTTAGCATAGTACCAGCTTCACATTGGATTCATATTCTTGTCCCTCTCCAAAGGCCTGCAGTCATGTGCCTAAAACTGAGCTTCTGTGACTAAACAGGAACCAGAAGGATGTTCTTGCCAGTAGCCTTGGAGCTCAGGCAGCTCCTATGCTTGGTAAAAACTGATCTGGGAGAAGAATAAGTCAAACAGAGGGCAAGAAACCCAAAAGATCAATGAAAGAAAACAAGGACCATCTGGCTTTACTGGTCATTATCACTGAGCTCCACAAACACCGACAACTAAAGGTTTACGAGATAACTCTTCTTTCCCAGAGGCCCCTCAGTCCCACTTCTACTGAGAATGATAGTCAGTAATGGAACTCCTTTCCATACAAGAATCGGCATTTCCTATTTTTCACTCGTATTCTGCAAAGCTCACTCCAATGAGGCTATTTTATTGCGTGTTCTGGCCTCCTGACTGGTATAGGAGCCTAAAGGCTGGCTGTTTTCACAAATACTTCACTTTAAGAAAACTGTTACTATAATATGTTCCTTGCCCTAAGGTTCTAAGGTACATGATAGGTAGCAGGTATTCATTGAATCCTTCACCACTTTATCTGTACAATTTTATATTCCAAAGGACAGCAGTAGCTTTATAAAAATAGTGCAGGTCCTAGGCAAATACTCATGGCAACATGCAGGCTAGCCACTGAGGAGAGCTGAAATTTGTAACTATGCAAACACAAAATTTGAGACAATGCATTTAAGTAGGACAGAGACAACATTGCTGGCTAGGAAACATATATATATATATATATATATACACAGAGATATTTCATCATCAATGACAGGATAGGAATGCTCACAACCACACCTCTGCCATGCACACTCTTGTGATGGATAACCTAGATATCATTTATCCCTTTCTCTTCATCTTCTTTCTAAGGCAAGGATATGGGGGCAGATAATCTTTAGCTTATATTCTTCCCCTAAACTCACCTACATCTTGAATTTTAAAAGACAGAGATTTTGTTTGTTTGTTTGTTTATTCTAGAAAATCCCCAGTATCCTGGGCTATGCTGGACCCTAGTTCCTTTCTATCAACCTAGAGATCTAAACCTTGCAATAATCCCTTTTATGTAACTAAGAAATAAAAGACTCTCAAAGGATGGACCACCTTTTCCCACCAACACAACCAGGTATCCAGATCTACTCAAGGACTAAGGTCAAGCTCTCTAACCAACTCTGAAACAGGGGAGAGGAGAAGAAAGGGTCTTGTTTGAGGTCCCTGAAGTTTCCCTAGAAATAGTGGATCTTAATCCTCCCACAAGATAACAGCAGAACCAGGCTCTCCAGGCTTACTATGTGATGTTCAAGACTTAATTCTGCTTCTAGGCAACCAGAAATCCCAGGAGAATTCCCAGTACTGCAAAGCTACAAACACATGCAATTCTTCAGAAGCCAAGCTGTGTTACTAGAGTGGGTAAGTTGTGCTCTGAACAACAGAAATGGGGCCCATGTTACATATAAACATTTAAATAAATAAATAAAAAGGGAAAAAAGGAGAGGGAGAGGGAGAGAGACCTTGAGGTTCTTAAAGAGTAGTACCCTCTCTAACTGGTTCAGGGCTTTGGTCTGCTCCCCACTACTTAGCTCCAGTTTGTTGAGGAGACATGGAGAAATCTGTGAAAGACAGGCAAACGCACGATTTAAACAGAGTGAAATAAACTCAGACACGCGCCAACAGGGCACAGGGCAGGAATGGGGATGAATGGGAGGGAACAGGGGCAGGTCAGGTGCATGCACCAAATAGCCAAGGGTCATTTCCATGGACAAAACCTCATCAGAGGTCTGAGAAGTCCAGAGTTTCAGTTCAAGATAGAAAGAGGCCATCCTGATCTCCATTCTTTTCCTAGCAGATTGAGAACCCTCTGATCTGGAGTATAGCTTGATTTGATCTCTTCAACAGAGACTAGAGCAAGCACAAACCCAGTCTTACTCAGCATTAGGGGAGGATTTGGGGCACAGCCTCTCAAGGGACTCTTATTTGCTGATAAGACCAAGCCATAAAGGGATGGCCAGACTTTCATCTTTGCCAACATGCATCTTTAGCTCATCTTGGTTACGCTTTGTCCAGTTTCCTTAAGGACTGGCTCACCAGCGTATGCAGTAGGTCAACAAAGACAGGTCAGAAAGGAAAGGCTAAGGAAGGAGAGGCACATGGGAGGTATATTTCTGACTACAGGAGTGACAGTTATTTGAAGGTTACAAGTAGACCCATCTAGGTAAAGCTTGTTTTTGCCACTAAGCAATAGTATTCTATAGCCCTGAAGTCTGGAGACTGAGGAGGTTTGGACAAGGATTTGGACAGGTGAACTTTCAGACCCCACCTTCTTCATGTTGGTTCCCACACAGCTCTTGGGTTCTTCTTTAAACTGAGGTAACCTATGAGAGAGAATGACATGACTGTCACTAGGAATAACGACAATGCTCTCCCCTATACCAGTCACAGCAAAGTGTATTAGGCCACAGTGTCCTTGTCTCTTAGTTTAGTCTTATGAAAAGCTAGGTAGAGAAATGGTATCTTATCCCTTTTAGGGCTTCAGAGCCACAGGATAGGGATATGTAAGCTACAAAGAAAGTAGTCACTGGGGCAGGGAGACTAACACCTTTGAAGTGTGGAAGGTTATTTTCATCCTTGGAAAGCACTGCTGAAAGCCAAGAGATAGAGTTAGGCACAGAGAAAGTAATAAAAGCGGGTAAGTGTTTTAAAGTACAGTAAGAAACTCTTGGCAGCAGAGTCCAAGGGCAGTCTAATGTACAATAGGGATTAAGCCTGAAAGCAAAAAGGAACCCCAATGGAAGCTTTAAAAGTCATCGCTCAATTCTTCTCTAGTGGGCCTTTTGAAAGGAGAATAGGCAATAAGATCTAGGACAAAAAGGCTTCTTGGGCTGTAGGATGAGGGAATCCTTTCTAGGGAAATCAAAGATCATGGTTTACTGGAACTAAGGGGACTGCCAGGATATGAAACTTTAAGTGCTAAAATCAGGACGTCCCAGACAAACCAAGATAAGGGCCACTAAGTCAGCTTTTACAACTGTTGGCTGTCCTAGCCTTGGTCTTCTTTTAATAGAGATCAGGCTGAGCTTTGGAAGCTCAGCAACCTGTTCCAGGCTGCTTAAATTTGGCATCTTCTCTAGGTTCTCTTTCCCAGATGCTACCTGCACAGAAACAGACACAAGTTTGGGAAACAGAGATTAAATAACCCTCTGACTCCCTGAGGCCACAGCAGCTCTTGCTTCCTTCTCCCTTGCTCAGTAGCCCTGGGCCCAGAGAACTACTGCTATCTATAATCCCAGTGGCCTCTGATGTTGTTGTGGGGTTGGCCAGGTCCCCGCAGTGGCTGTGTGGAAGCAGGCAGACTCAAGAGGCCTGGGCAGCCGGGCAGAAGCAAACAGCAGCAGGTTTACCTTGTGAAGAGCAGCTGCACCATGTCTACGAGAGTGTGCTCTGCGGATTTTCTCAATAACTCTGCACAGGCAAAAACAAATAACACAGGTGTCATTACTTGCTGTGCTATTATCAGGAGACTTCTCAGAGCAGACTCCCCTCCAAACTGTGTTTACCCAGGATTATGCCAAACTTATTAAAACCAGCTCCAGCTCAGCCTGGTAGCTATAACTTTACCAGACCACTAGGTGGTACTACTGAGTCAGGAAAAAGGGGACACACTAGACGCACTAGATGGGTTTGGCTTTTTTGGTTTATCAATTGGTGTCAATCTCAGAAACCCTAAGGGAGAATATTTGGTTCTAGAACTGAGTCAGTGTAAGATTCATCCCCATTCCTGCCCGTGAATAATGGATTGAAATCTCTATTCTAGCATCATAACAAAAACCGTAACATTACCCAAGGTGGATGATGGAGAAATCCTGTTTTTCTGAGGTTCAGAGACAGCATCCTGTATACACACTCAGACACCAGACCCACAAGGGTGAAAGAGCTAGTATTCAAGCACCTACCACTAAGCCTCATTTCAAAGCAAATCCGGAAGCAAGACTGCATAATTTCACACACAGATTCATTTGTTAAGTGGGTACCCACTGGGGTTAGCAACAGAGTTCGGAGAACCTACAAGAGAAGAGACACTGTGATGAACAAAGCAGGCTGAGGTAGAACGGCATGTAATGGGTAAATAATTCTGCCCCCCCACATCATCATCATCATCAATGCTTGTGCTATATGCTTGTTCATGTGTTTGTGTGTATGTATGGACACATGGATGCCAGAGTATAACATGGATATCAACCTCAGAAATGTGGTCCAATTTCTTTCTTTTTTTTCTTCCAAGACAGGGTCTCTCTGTTGTAGCTCTGGCTGTCCTGGAACTCACTCTGGAGACCAGGCTGGCCTCGAACTCCCTGCCTCCTGAGTGCCGGGACTAAAGCCGCGCGCTACCACCACCCAGCATCCAACTTCTTTTAAGTCCTAGAGCTCACCAATTAGGCTAGAATGGCTGACAGCGAGTCCCGTGATTTTCCTGTCTATGCTTCTCCGGGGTTGTAAGTATACTCACCACCATGCCTGGCTTTTTACGTGAGTGTTGGGGATCTAACACAGGTCTTCGTGGTTCTCCTAGTCTCCTGGTTTGTTTGTTTGTTTGTTTGTTTTGTTCTTAAAGATAGGATCTTGCTATTTAGTCCAGGTTGGGCTGTAATTTGTGATCTTCCTGCTTTAGTCTTCCAGGGACTATATTACAAGTATGCATGAAAATGCCTTTTTCTTTTCTTTTCCTCCCTTTTTTCTTTCTTTTTAAGTAAGCAAGAATTCTGACCTCAAAGCCGGGTACAATGTCACATGCTTGTAATATTAGCACTTGGGAGACCAAAGCAGGAAGATGAAGAATTCAAGTTCTTCCTTAGTATATGAGACCCTGTCCCCAGCAAAACAACAACAACAAACCCAAAAAAATTTTTAAAAAAATTAAGCTGGGTGTGGTGGTGCACCTTTAATCCCAGACCTTGGGAGACAGAGGCAGGAGGAGCTGGAGGCCAGTCTGGTCTACAGAGTAAGTTCTAGGATAGATAGCCAGGGCTACACAGAGGAAACCCTGACTCGAAAAAAAAAAAAAAAAAAGAGAATAAGAATAAGAATAAGAATAAGAATAATAAGAATAAGAATAAGAATAAGAATAAGAATAAGAAGAAGAAGAAGAAGAAAACGAAACCAAAAAACAAAACCTAACAAACAAACAAACAAATTAAGTCCTGACCTTGTTTCATTCAACCTGATAGAGCCTCCCATGTGCTCGACTTGAGAGTCCTTTCTTGCTTAGCATGGTCCTGACACAGATCATAACTCAACAGATGGATGACATCAATACAGTCTACCAGAGATACAAATGTATTAAGGGCTTCTGGATTTGATACCAATTCATTTAAAGTTCTTAATTATTTTCCTTAGAAAAAGCTTTTACTTTGGGTACCTGAGCTCCTTGTTTGGAAACAGAGTCAGTCTCTAAGCCTCAGTGGAGTCAAAACACAGCTTCATGCTGCCAGCAGACTCGGGTAAGTAGAGCCTGCAGCTCCAGCTCTTGGCCATTAGCCTAATTGTCTTCCCTCCCACTTACCTGAAGGATCTTCATCAGGACAACTTCATCACTGGCAGGATCTGTGCCCACAAACCGGGCATGAGTGACAGCATCCGCCATGTTCTCCATGCCCTCTGCTGTGCCCTCATGATTTGGATCTGCTCCAGTGAAAAGGGACCGATTAAGTTATGGTGAGAAGACAAGGAAGAAGCAAAGTGTAGTGCTTGGAGAGACTCTGGCTTTCTCGCCATCCCCTAAACTACCCGTAACTGGCTGTGACAAGCTCCGCTACCCACTCACTGAGTCAAGAAGCACTTCTCAGGTATTAAAGTTACCTGTAGTGTTCTTTAAACACACATAATCCAGCTCACTCCTAGAAGCTTCTTTTTCTTGAGTGTGTGTGTGTATGTGTGTGTGTGTGTGTAGGCCAGAGGTCAGCATGAGGTGTTTTCCTCAGTTATTCTCTTACTTTATTTCTTTGAGACAGGGTCTCTCATTGAACCTAGAGCTCAGCGATTCAGCTGGATCGAGGGCAGCAAGCCTCAGGATCCTCTTGTCTTCACCTCTCCAGAGCTGGTATTATACTGCCCAGTGTTTTACTAGGGCTAGGCTAGGGCTCCAAACTCAGATCCTCATGTTTTTGTGGCAAGTACTTTACCAACTGAACCCCTGGGAGCTTTGATTCTGTAGGTATACAGTGGGGCCCAAGAACTTGCATTTCTAAGATCTCAGAGGAAGTTATGCTTCTGCTCCAGGGGAATCACCAGGGGAAAACTACTCAATTTATAGTAGAAGGGTCTAGAAATAGGAGCAAAAAGCAAGTCAGAGCTTTGAATGCCAAGGTGGAAGCCTTTCTCTTTTCATCTTTTAATATAACTTCCCTTTGGTTGTTTGTTTTCAGAGTTTTGTGTCCTGCTGCAATTGAAGTAAGGGAATGAGAAAAAAATAGGCGATTAATGCCACCAGTACTTCTATCTGGGTACCACGTTACAGCAGATCAAAGGCTCCTTATGTTCATTCTTATTTAAGAGAACACAGAGCAAGAATCTTGTGACCAAGGCCAGGTAACGTGCCAAATACTTGCCAGGCCGAGGCAGGAGAATTATGAGTTTGAGCCCAACCAGGACTATATAGAGCAACAATTCTCAATCTGTGGGTCACAACCCTTTGGGGGCTGAAGAACCCATTCACAGGGGTCACCTAAGACCATCCTGCATATCAGATATTTACATTATTATTCATAACAATAGAAAAATTATAGTTATGAAGTAGCAATGAAAATAATTTTATGGTTGGGGTCACCACAACATGAGGAACTGTATTAAAGGGTCACAGCATTAGGAAGGTTGAGGACCATTGATATAGAGAGACCCTGCCACCTACTCCAGATGACATGTTTCCATTTGATAGTTTGTTTATTTAGCTTTTGAGACAGGGCCTTCTGCAGCCTAGGCTGGATTTGAGCTCACTGTGTAGCTAAGTGTGGCCTTTAATTCCTTATCCTCCTTCCTCTACCTCTGGAGTGCTGGGATTATAAGGCTTGTGCCAACCACACCTAGCTTTTAAGAAAAATCTTGTTCTTCCTGTAACTAACCAGGCTTTAGGAGAGAAAAAGAGACAAACTGAATAGGACCTAAGGCTGGGGAGTGGGAGGTGGGTAGGATTTCATCTATGAATAAGAGGTGAGAAGCTGGTAGTAAGCACAAACTCTGTCAAGAGATAAACTCTGCTTCTACTCTTGTGTTAAACAGCCACATCTGCCAGTGCCTACAGAGGTCCTGCAGAACTGCCTAGATTGGACTCTGAAGAGTCCATTTTGCAGCTCAGTTCTGAGAAGTGAGTTTATGGAGGTAGGTATGAAGACAGGCAGGCACATGAGAAAGCTCAGGCAGTGATATAGCTGGGATAGCATGGAGAGCAAGAGCCCCTCCTAACCTGAGTGGTAGGAGTCAGGAGACAAGTCTTGACACCCCTCCCTCCAGGTCTCACTATGTAGCTCTGGCTTGCCTGAAACTTACTATGTAGACCAGTCAGTCTGGCCTCGAAGATCCCCTGCCTCTGCCTCCAGAGTGCTGGGCTTAAAGGCATATGCCACCATGCCTGGCAATTTTCTCTTTTTTGGTATTTGAAATTAATGGAGTTCCTGAGTGTAGAGCTCGGGGGATTGCTAAGAAACTTGAGCATTTCTCTTGCAACAGTGAGCCAGAAGCCTTTCATTAAATGTGAGTACCTTTGTTTTCTTCTCGCCTGTCTTTGTTGGCGCTAGTCCCTGACATGTCTGAGACTCTTGACCCTACTGGCAGCATCCCTCTTCTAAGTCCTAAGTGTCGACTTTAGAGGTCATGCATAGGGAAGCCAGTTTCAGGACTCAGAGCACGCATGGTGATCCAGCTCCTCCCATCATTCTCGTCTCTCAACCAGCACAGAAAATTCCATACTTATGGCCCTTGTCTAAACTCTCTCTCACAGTCCTGCCTGAAAGCCCTTATTTAGGTCTCCAGGACCACAGGAAAGCCGTGTCAAAGTTCAGTGAATAGAAGCCTTGCTCACATCTTAAGGTTTGTGGGAGTCTGTTTCTTCATCTCCTTCATTAATTTCTTGATAAAGTGATTTTAAATTATTTTGATCTTTTTGTATTCCCATACCTTCAGTTTGAAAAAAAAAATAGCAAAAGTGCATTTTCCAAAAAGGCAGGTAATAGTGACAGTCCCTTAGAAAAGGTAGGGCCTACCAGCAAGCAAGTTGGACTATCAGTGGTACAAACTCTGGGCCGGCAGATACATAGGACCACACTATGTACTAAAGGACAGGCCAGTCCTTGGGGTAGGACCTAAAATCATCCCAGAAGCCTTGACTGCAGGATTCAGAAGGCAGTGGGTGGGTTTCTGCTAGGAGGTCTCCAAAACAAAGGTTACTGGCTTGAGCTCACTTAGGAGACTTGTATTCCCCAAGACTACTTCAGAATGTCCTCCTCTTAGAAGTCACTTAGAAGTCAGCTTCAGAGAGAATTGCCAGCCTCATTGCTTTTGCTTTCTGGCTTTCATACATTCCTGCCTGCTCCTTTTCTCATGCCTATAGCAATCATCGCCTCCAACATTCTCCTTTCCCACCACAGGAAACTCCACTGACCAGCTGGCCTGAGTTCTCCAATGACCAGCCTGTTTGCCAAGTCCAGGAAGGGGACAGAGGAAGGAGAACAGATCAAAGGGAAAGACTCAGAAGGGCAGCTGCTGGAAGCTGTGAAGAGACATGCCCTGCAGGTGGTGCTCAGGTCAAGGCTGGCAGCCACTGGCTTGATTTCCTTTAGGGAAAGTATGAGGTTGAGTCTAGAGCGCCCGGAGAAGCTGATGTACCTTACCTACTCAGAACCTGACTGACACCCAAGACTCCTGCTCAGGATCCTGAGTGCTTTAGCTAAGCAAACCCAGTTTTCTAGAAAAGATAGTTTTCTCACCCTGAACTTAAAGGTCATTCATTTGCTTCTGGCTAGCTAGAACCTGGGCCTCAACTTTCCTTGTCTTTCCACTTTGGAACAAAAACAGCTGCCTGTTTTCTTTGCTCCTCACCCTTTCACATGGGTTTGTAATAAGGGAAGAAGAATTTAAGATTCTGAGTGACAAGACCAATTAAAAAGAAAGAACCCAAATAAACCTCTTACATAAACTGACAGGGGGGACATAACTCAGTGGTAGAATTGATTGTTTAGCAAGTGCAAGGCCCTGGGTTCAAGCCCTACTATTGAGAAAAAAAATCCCAGATGTATTCTGGGTTGGGTGAAATAATATGTCTAGGACTGATAATGAAACTTTCTAATGCAATGACAGATAATGGGTTGTCATCCCTACAAAGAGCTTATACCAACTGGTAAATCAAAATGAGAGGCAGGAAATTCAAAGGTTCAACCTCAAGGAAATAAAAACAACAGCATACAGATGTTTGCCCGCTGAAGCGGCACATGCGCGCACACACACATTGTTAATATTCAGAGCTGAAGACAGCAAGAAGAAATGGAAACTCTGACATTGCTGGTAGGAATGGAAATGTTGCGACCTACCAGTTTGTAAGTGCTAAAATAAAGCACTTACAAAAATGTGATACACACAGTGTTTACAGAAATTCAAGTTCAGAAATACTTCACACAAAAATAAAATTAGTAAATAAGGCCACAGGAACACGGATATTTATTTCAGTATTATTTATACTGGCTTCAAAAAGGGACTCATGTAAATATTAAATAAAATATCATTATATGGGGAGTTATTATTTCATAATTCAAGTTTCTGTTAGAGGCAATGAAAAAGTTTGAGTAGTAGATGGTAGAAATCATTGCACGATGCTGTGAACATAACTAAAACTATTGAATTATATACTTAAATTTGATTAAAGAGGTCTGGGGGTGTAGATTAGCTGGTAGAGTGCCTAGAATGCATGAAGTTACTGGTTTGACCCTAACACTTCATAAAACTGGGTGTGGTGGCACAGGCTTATGATCCCAGTGGGAAGATGAAGGCAGTAAGACCTGAAGTTCATAGTCACCCTCCCTATATAAGGAATCTGAGGTCAGCTTGGGCTACATGAGACTGTGTCTTTAGAAATAAAAAAAAAGGTTAAAGGGAAAATTGTGTGTGTGTGTGTGTGTGTGTTACAATAAAAAGAATAAATCAGTTATATAATTATATTATGTCCATCAAATTAACACTAGTAAATGAAATAAAGAAAATACATAGTACAAACCCTCTTTCTCCCTCAGAAAAAAGCAAAACAAAACAAACAACATAATCAGGCTAGAGAGATGGCTCACTGGTTGAGTGTACCCTGCTCTTCCAGAGGACTCAGGTTCAGTTCCCAGCATCTAGATCTGGCTCCTCATAAATGCCCAGCTTCAGTTGCAGGGGAACTGACACTCTCCTCTGGCCTCTGTGAGCACCTGCATGCATGTGGTGCCCATATATACATTCAGGTACATGCACATACTCATAAAATAAAATGAATAAATGAGTTTTTATTTTTGTTTTTTGAGACAGGGTTTCTCTGTTGTAACTCTGGCTGTCCTAGAACTCACCCTGTAGACCAGACTGGCCTTGAACTCACAGAGATCCACCTGCCTCTGCTTCTTGAGTGCTGGAATTAAAGGCTTGCACTACCATCACCAGGCCTGAATAAATGAATCTTAGAAAGAAAAAAAAAAAGATAATACTGCTTATATCTAGCACTTAGGAGGCTGAGGCAGGAGGACTGTAGTTTCAGACTACACAAAAAGACCTATCTTGAGATGGGTGTATGCACATGGGGGAGGGGTATGTTCATATTTATATGCACCAAGGAAAGATAAAGAACAATTTAAGCCATGTCATTAACACTATTTACCTAAAGAAGAGATTCTGGCACTAAACAGAGGAAAGACACTTAACTCTTCCTTCAAACATCTCATATTATTTGTTTTCTTACAATAAATCTAAGTTACATTTGAAAAATAAGGTAAGTCAGAGCCAGAGGGATGGCTCAGTGGGTAAAGGAACTTGCTGCCAAGCCTGATAACCAGAGTTTGATCCTTGGGACCCACATGGCGGAAGGAGAAAATGGACACCTTCTGTGTGCATGCCCCCTTTCCCAACTCCTCCATAAGAAGAAATAAAAGTAATTTTCAAAAAAGGTAAACCAAACCACCAAGGGTACCTTACTCTTAACTCTCCAAAGTGTGGTAGAAACCAGAGTACTAGACAATCTCCTCTCTTCTCTCTCTTCATGTACAACCCAGTTGATTAGCGTGATGAGCAGTAAGCCTATTTTCTTACTCGGAAAGGGACAGCTAAGTATTACCAGCTAGTGTAAGGCCTGGGCAACTCAACAGAAGCAGAGGATGGAGTGTTGTAGATGCCCAGCAAAGCCTAAGCTCTTACCTATGAGTGCATAGGACAGGAACTTGTTGACAGAGGTGAGCGCCAGGCCGGTGATAGGGCCAGTGGTATCCTCAGAGCGAATAACTTCCAGAAATGGACGAAGGAACACATTTGGCTCAATCTCTGAGAGTTCTGCAAGTAAAGCAAAAACACACACAAATCAGAAATAAAAAGACACTATGTCACAAAAGTTAACCCTGACAAAAGGTCATTTTTGTCTGTTGAACAAAGTTAAAGGGAGTAAGTAAGTATGGCTTACTTACTTCATGGCTGGGTCAATCTACTTCCCCCTATTAAACCTGAATTAAGTTCCTGACACTACCATTTTATCTGTAAAAGTTGTAGTACGTAGTTTTAAAAGATTATCATTTTAAAAAAGCACATTAAAAATTAGGAGTAAAAACAGTGAGTTTTAATATCATATAGACTATCAGAGTTTTGCTATTGTTTCGCCACTGCTGAGCCCAGGACATTGCACACACTATGCCACTGTCCTTCCACCCAACTACATCCCCAGCCCTTGACCACAGTCAGGAAATCAACAATAGCCGCACATCAGGCATGGCGGTCCACGCTTACAATCCCAGCTCTCAGGAGGGAGAAGTAGGAAAATCACTACACATTCAACCAAGCAAACTTGGTCTACATAGCAAGTTCCAGGCGAGCCAGGGCTACATAATGGCTACTCTGTTTCAAAACACAAAACAGTAAAAAGAAAAGAAATCAACAGTACTTATTTAATATAACCAAATAACATGAGTCAATTTCCATGCTCATTTCATCATCTTCTTTAGTGATACACAGGTAAGCTTTACCTTGAGTACCGATAATATGACTATTATCTGTATAAGAAATCCCAGGGCAAGAGAGAACCTGGTTTATAGTCCCTTGCTGAAAAGGAAGTCTAAAATAAGCAAAAGGCCAAGCAACCTCCAGTTTTAGAGACAATCTGTAATCTAGGAAGGTCTAACCACCCACCCTTCCTTCCTTCCTTCCTTCCTTCCTTCCTTCCTTCCTTCCTTCCTTCCTTCCTTCCGTCTTTCCTTTCTTTCTTTCCTCCCTTCCCAGAGAACACAGACAGCTAACTGTCCTGAGATAAAGGAGCATCACAGTCTTCTCGAAAACCAAAGCTTAGATAAGGTAATGATTGGCCACAAATCACTTGGTAAGCAGAGTTGGGATCTACATTGTTCTAAAGCTCCTCAAGCCACATGTCTACCTAATTGCCAACACACAATTTGACTGTAGCAGACTTCATCCCAGAGCAAGAAAACACCTTGCCCTGGACTTCCTGCCTACCCAACTGGCTGAGGTTGACTTTGCTTTTTTATACTCCACTTGGTCTCAGCTTTCAGAGTTTGATCCCTTTTAGTTTTCCTAAACAGCCCAGAAACTCAAGGCTATCCCACCTTTAGAGACAAAGGGAAGGTAGCGTGTGTGTGTGTGTGTGTGTGTGTGTGTGTGTGTGTACATGTGTTCCCATTCTTATGAACCTTTATTTTCATGCAAATATAGGGTACTCCCTACTCAGTTCCTACCTTTCGTCTCTCTGAGTAAACATTTTCTGGGCCGGCTGCTTCCCAGATTAACGCTTTAATTAATTGGCAGATTGGGTAGCATTTTCCAAGCCTGTCTGTACAGTGATCACATCAGCTGTACAAAACCTGCTTCTCATTCCCCACTGGGTCCCCTAGAGATAACAACTTACAGAAAAAACTAAAAAGAAATGTGTGTGTGCTCATGCATGTGTGTGATAATAAGCATTAAGGTAGACAGGATGTATTTTGGAAAAGAAAAATATATAATGCCTTTTAAGGGCACGTAAATGTACAGTGGGTCTGGGACATGGCTGAGTAAAGTGCTTGCTGCATGAACATGAAGACCTGAGCTCAGACCTCCAGCACCTAGGTAAGAGGCTCTAGCTCCAGTGCTAGGAGCAGAGACAGGAGGATCCTGTGGGCTTCTGGCCAGTCAGCCTAGCTGAAAAGGTGAATTCCAGGTTCAATGCTCATGTTTGGTATATGTGAGGTATTTATGCAAGCTGCCACATGCATCAGTGGTTTGTCCTTATTACTGTTGAATAGTACTCTGCTCTCCATGCAGATGCTATAGTTTCTTTATCCCTCCACATGGCTGAAGGGCGCCAGGTTCTCCAGCTTACTAACACCTGTCCAATTATAGACTTCTTATTTGTTTGTTTTTTGAGACAGGGTTTCTCTGTTGTAGGTCCGGCTGTCCTGGAACTCACTCTGTAGACCAGGCTGGTCTCAAACTCAAAGAGATCCACCTGCCTCTGCCTCCCCAGTATTGGGATTAAAGGGTACACCACCACTGCTAGGCGAAACCCAATTTAACAATATTTATTTTATGAATTGTGTTTTCGTATGATATTTAAAGTCACTATATCAAATCTTAGGGTTTTTTAAAAAGTTTTTTCTTCCTTTGAAACAAGATCTCCTGTAGCTAGACTAGCCTTCAATTCCTTACCCTCCTGTTTCCAACCCCCCACTGAGAAAAGGTCTCACTAAACAACCTTGGTTGGCCTGAAACTAAAAATGCTTTTAAATAATTTTTTTGGATTTATTTTACTGTATGGGTGTTTTGCCTGTATGTATGTATGTATATATATGTATATATATATGTATTTATGTGTGTGTGTATATATATACACATATGTGCATATGTACATGTATGTATGTATGTATGTATGTATGTGTACACACACACACACACACACACCATGTGTGCTGTGCCTGGTGCCTGTGAAAGTAAGAAGTGGGTATCAGGTCCCTTGTAACTGGAGTTAGGGATAGTTGTGAGCCACAATGTGGGTGCTGGGGAACCAAACTTGGGTCCTCTACAAGAAAGACAAGTGCTCTTTTCTTTGAGCCACCTCTCTAGGCCCAAACATAAAGAATTTTCTTAAAAAAATCATTATCTGACACAGGTAGCTGTCGAAAATATTAACAGTGCACGTTGGGCTGGAATGCAACATTACCAGAAAAACACAGCTTTGGTATTGTGTAAAGAGTTGGGATAAGATAAGAGAGCCAGACAGGCGGACACTGCTGATGGGACACCTGCTGGCTGGGCCTAGCGTGTGCTCCTTGTTTCCTGGCATTATCCCCAAACCTTTCAGGATTGTACATTCAGGTTCAGCTGTCTCGGCGTTTGTCTGGGCACTTTTCAGAGTAAGGTGAGTCCTACTCAAAGGACCACTCCTCCCATGGACCATGTTTACTATTTCCTCACAGACATGTATAAACTCATTTGTTATAGTTTTGATGCCTTTGTTTTCCCAATAGGTAAAACGGGAAATGTCCTTTATCATAAAGTTCCTGAGCCCATTAGCAAGAGGGTAGCAGACGCAGTCAAGACTCCCCAGTATTGGTATCACTAAGAACTCCTGATGCACTGCTATAGTAACCATTTCTGGTTGTTGAAGAAAAGGGAGTAAGTGGATTTTACATGCTTAAGGGATATGGAGAGGTTGCTTAGCAGTCCTGATACTCAAAGTCTTCTCCACAGCTTTGGCTATTTATCTCTCAGGCTCACTAGCTATAGGTTTTGCTAATGTCAATTTGGAATTTTCTTTTATTTCCTCTTAAGGCCCCTGGCAGAGTAGGAACTGATAATAACTTATAAAGTGTCTTCTCTTCTTGCTGCTATTGAAGAATTAAAGTTTTTACTAGACAAGAGGAATTTTGATTGAAAAAGCTGTTCTAAGCACAATGGCTACATAAAGCTGGGGTGTGCCAGCTTTAAACTATAGCTGTAAACTATAGCAACGGAAGTTTTTAATTTCTCTGGGGCTTTGAAACCGCCTGCTTGAGACTGGGCTTGGTGGTAATAGTGCATGCAGAGTAAGGGCTACAGCAGCTTTGGTTTGTCTGTATGCTACAGATGAATTTCTCACCGGTTCCCTCTAGAAGAAAAGAACTAGTGTTTAAAGCTCACACATCAAACCTGTGCTCCAGGGAGGGAGATGGCTTAGTCTGT
This sequence comes from Cricetomys ansorgei, assembly GCA_026225945.1. NCBI lineage: Eukaryota > Metazoa > Chordata > Mammalia > Rodentia > Nesomyidae > Cricetomys > Cricetomys ansorgei. The sequence continues at coordinate 13,796,913 of JAMJFZ010001258.1, forward strand.
CCTCCAACCCCTGTAAGTGTTTGAGGACAATACCTAGGGGCCTCATTTAGTCTGCTGGCCTTGCTCTCCCTCTTGGATTAGGAGTGAACCTGGACAAACCTAAGACTTAATCCATAGAGCAGCACTCCACCAATCAATAACTAACAGTGTATAGCCGCTGGGTAGGAGGAGAGAAACAGAAGAAACTCCTAGGACAATCGAGCTACAAAATTTTATTTGCTATTTTAGTCAGTTAGTATATAACTTGGTGTTGGGGTGGTGGCAGCATATGCCTTTAATCCCAGCACATGGGAGGCAGAGGCAGACAGATCTCTGAGTTTGAGGCCAGCCTGGTCTACAGAGCAAGTTCCAGAACAGCCAGAGCTACACAGAGAAACCCTATCTCAAAAACAAAACAATAACAACAACAAAAGACATAACTTGATATTGGAGCTGGAGAGATAGCTCAGTGGTTAAAAACACTACCTGCTCTTTCAGAGGACCTGGGTTCAATTCCCACCACCCATAGCAGCTCATAACTGTCTGTAACTCCAGTTCCAGGGTGGATCTGGTACCCAAACACAGACAAACATGCAGGCAAAACATCAATGCACATAAAATTAAAAAAAAAATTTTTTTAATTTACTGCTTAAAAAAAAGGAAAGAAATAGCTTGATATACTAGCAAGAATGCAGTGTTTATGCAGCACGGCTTTGGAGTTAACAAGAACTGGGTTCAAATTCTGTTTTCCATATTTATTGTATGACCTTGGGTATCACAACCTCTGAGAGCCTTCATTCCTTATTGGTGAAAAACGGAGATGGCAGTATCATTTCCTAGAGTTATTGAGAGAATAAAATAATCTAATTATGACCTGTCTCACTGTGTTGCCCAGGCTGTTCTCAAATTCCTGAGCTCGATGGATCCTTCTGTTTCAGCCTCCTGAAACTAGGATTACAGCATAACAACTATCTTGAGAACATTGCTTTAAAACATATGTAGCTGCTGATGTCACAGGCAAACTGGAGTTGTTCTCCCAGATTATGGAACAGGACTTGCATAAAGTGATAGGTGGCAGCTCTAGCAGCAAGCTACCCTTGTTATTTAGCAGGATGGCTCCAGTGAGCCACTCACTGCGTCTCAACCAGGACTTATGCAGCACCCTACTGCCAGACAGAGAAGTTTTTTCTCTGTGTGCACTACCTTTAAACACTTGTCTTGCCTTTTTAACTTTTTAGTTTTATTTCATTTTTTTTTTTTTTTGTATAAGTGTTTTGCCTACATGTGTGTCTGTGCACCATGTGTGAGCCTGGTGCCCTCCAAGGTCTGAAAAGGGTATTGGATCCCCTGTCACTGGAATTACAGATGGCTGTGAGTCACTATGTGGGTTCAGGAAACTGAACCTGGGTCTTCTGCAAGAGCAACAAGGACTCCTAACCATCAAGGCATCTCTCACCAGCCCCTTGCTTGTCTTATCTTTTTAAAGTGGAGGCAGAATGTGATCTCCAGCAGCACAGAGTGGCCCTAGTCAACTTCAGGAAATAGTAAAAGTAAGTCTCCCAGGTGTACAGATTTACCATGAGTAGTCTGGTACTGGTTCATGTGTGTCAAACTTTGTCTCTGGCAAGCACACCCTCTGGTCTCTCCCATGGGAAAGCTGTGCTGCCGTGAGGACAGAAAGAGGGCCCAGGCTCTCTGACAAGGTGGTCCAGCTGAACAGCACACACAGGAGCCTCTGTTCTTTACTGGAAGCTTTTCTTTACTTGAAACTTTTTGTGGCAGAAATCTAGGGAGGATGAGTTTTTAGTTATTTCTGACTTAGGCTAGGGACTCATGAACACGGCCTGCAAATATCAGTGACAGATGGGAGGAAATATAAATTTGATTTCTAATCCTCAGACTTTTGGACGTTAACCCCAAACTGTGTAAACTGAGGAACCACTCATGTTTCATCAGAGTATGCTTTTTTTCCCCATTCACATCAACCAAGTTGGAGGTGGGTATGGTGACTCAGGCCTGCAATCCTAGTTACTTAAGAGGCTGAGGCAGGACTACAAGTTCAAAGCCTGCCTGAGCTACAGATGAAGTTCAAGATCAGCCAGAGGAATTTAGGGAGACCTTGTCTCAATAAAGAGTAACGTAAGTAAGGCTGATGACGTAGCTCAGTGGCAGAGTCCTTGCCAAGTATCTGCAAGGTCCTGGCTTCAATGTATCAATAAATAAACAAATTACATTAACTAAAAAGTAGAATTCCTAAAGTAATGAAGATGTTTAAAAACAAAACCCAAGTTGGGTTGGTTGATAGCCTGAAAAGTGAATACTTTCCAAAATATTTTTACTTTATAAAAATCTATTTTGGGGGCTGGAAAGATTTAACTCCAGCTCCAAGGGATCCAGTGCCCTCTTCTGGCCTCTGTGGGAACCTGCACATGCAGTATTTACACACAGGCAAATGTATCACATGAATCTTTAAAATTTTCATTTGAAAATTACATCTGTTCATTTGTTTGTGCGTGTGTGTAGGCAAGCGGACAACCTGCGGGAGCCACTCCTCTCCCTTTACCATGTAGGCTCCAGGGACAGGTCCAGTGAGGTCCAACTTGTGATTCTCCTGCCTTAGCATCCTGAATATTAGAGTGGGCCACTTTTTTTAAATTTAAAAAGGGCTCTTGTTATTATCATTCTGGTTGGTGCACTTGCTGTAAAAGCCCAGAATGGCCTTGATTTCATGGCAATCTGTTGTTTCAGCCTTCTGAGATCACAGGTATGTGTGTGTCATCATGCCCAGCTTTGTACCACAACTCTTATTTTTAGATAGAGTTTCACTACATAGCCCTGGCTGGCCTGGGACTCAGAGATCTGCCTGCCTCTGCTTCCCAAACACTGGGATCAAAGGTGTGCACCACCACACAAGGCTCAGACCACTTCTCTTTACTTCCCCTGGTGACCACAAAACTCAGGCCCTGGGTGACCAAAAAATTCAGTTCCTTTCTACTGAACTTCCAGCACTTCAGAAATTCCATTTATAGACTATTCTCAAACTCTTGACTTTCACAAGAAATATAATCTTGAGTATACATACCATAGTCAGAAGAGTAGAATATGGAACCCTAACAATTCCTCCTAAGATAGAACATGCCAGCAAAGATAGAAAAACCAAAACCTGTGTTCAAAGAATTTTGCCTCAAGATATAGAAATGTCAAGAGGGTTAAATGAATGACTTCTCTTTTTATCATGGGATGATTTACAGGTTTGTTGGATGTGGTCTCTCTTGTGAGTGATGCTGCCTCTAGAAACCTAGGTCAATATTTGCAGGAGGAAAAGCTATGATGGGGGCAGGCTGATGATCCTATAGAGAGCAAGAAGAGAGAAGTAGACTCTGGGGGCAAAAGGGTCGATCGAGACAGGCATTTCTGAAGCTAAATGGTGTTGAAATAATACACCCCAGGCCTTTTTCCTTGTCAGCGTAATCCAATTGAGAATGCCCAACTGCCCCTGATAAGAGTCACTCAGGAGTGAAGAGCTTCACTACCAGGGAAAGCAGCTTATGTATGCATTTTGGCTCAGGAATGTGTCAGCCCAATGTTGGCCAAATGAGAAAAGGCTACTGCAGCTGAAGAACACCACTTCCTGGGAGGAGAGTAACTACCAGGAGAGGGCTAGGCGTGTCCTCTTTTGTCTAAGAGTAGTGCTTAAGGCATGTGCGGAGCCATTGCTAAAGACCGCTCAAGTAAGGAGCTGCTCTGATGTGAAAAAACAGTGTCAAGATTCCTCTTCCCTTTCCTCAGGTCACCCATCATTTGAGACTTGGGGAACACTGGCAGATTCTCAGATTGCCACTGGGGCGATTTGGGACTTCCTGTCCACTTGTGTTGAGCAAAGTATAAGGACAATACTACCAAGTCATTTCCAAAAATTTGCTTTCTGCCTTGGGCTAAAGGGATCTTTGGGACCTTTGAGCCTCTCCAATTTGTGGCCCTGACTAGTCAGAAATTGAACCTGTATTTGATTTAGGAGGACCCCAAAACTTCTTTCACCAGTAGGAGTTGGATTTATCCTCCTTAAAACTGCTTTCTCCAGTCCTAGACCCTGAAGCAGTCCCCTTCAAAGCACCCCTCCAACTGATCTGCACTCTGTGTTTACCAGACTGTTTGTGCCTTGAGGCTGACAGCTCTCAAGGCAGGGATTCTGGCTGCTCCTCCGTGGTGTCAGATGTCTCCTTGGTTGTGAAACTATTCAGTATGCTTACTATGAGCAGCATCATCACACTGCCCTGAAGGACTCTAGAGAATAATCCAAGAAAATCCAGCCCACAGGAAGGCCGATCTAGGAAGCAGAACACCAGAAAGCCTTTTTTCGGCTGGAGCTTCGTAGGAGGCAGTAAGTTGAATGACTAAGAGGCACAGCTTTGGAGTCAGACAGACTTGCATATGACTCCAGCTTCTGACACTCACTAATTTTATGATCTTAAATGTAAGCATGTCTCCTTATCCTTTTGAAGTTTCATCTTTTTCCACAAAAATGGATATTAAAAAGAGAAAAGATAAGTAGGTATTGGATGTGTGGCATGGCATAAGGCACTAATAGTGGCTGCTCTTATTATCTTTCTCTTCTCTAGAAAGGCCATGAACAGTCCAATCAAGAAGGGGCCACAAACAGCTCTGGAAGCTCTGGATACAGTTCTCACACTGAATACAGTCCTGCCAAGGGGTGAGGGGTCAGTACTCTCCCAGGACTAATGACCTGGAAAAGAAACAAAAAATCCAGCTCCTTTCTCTCATATATGTATATCCTGGAATGGATCAGAATTAAAAGAGCTATCCCAGGCTGGAGATGGCTCAGCGGTTAAGAGCACTGACTGCTCTTCCAGAGGTCCTGTGTTCAATTCCCAGCAACCATATGGTGGCTCACAACCATTTATAATGGGATCTGATGCTCTCTTCTGGCATGCAGGTGTACATGCAGACAGAACACTCAGACATAAATAAATCTCCCCCCAACCCCTCTGTGTGTGTGTGTGTATTATATATATATATATAATATATATATATATACACATACACATTATATATATAATATATGTTATATATATATAATATTATATATACACATACATACATATATATTAGGGCTATCCCAAAGTGTATTATAAACAACAGCCACCAGTTATCTAGTATCTTGGTATTTATCTTTAACTTCTATTTCTTTTAGGAGTCTGAAATGCCAGCACTCTGGGTGAAACAATCGGATATGGAGTTCAGAGCCAGCCTGAATTACATAGTAAACACAATATACCAAAACAACAAACACAGAATTAAAGTTAATTAAAAGTAAACAATACAGCTAACATTAACTATAAATACTACTATGTACCAGGTCCCATGATAGCCAACTTGTACCCATTTCCTATTTTGTGTATATACAGTATACAATGCATGAAATAAAGTGTACAATAAGCATAAAATATTATTATTTAGTTTTTCTTTAGCCTTAGTGTTCTAGTTCAATGTTCTCTAAATTGTTAAATAGCTTATTTTTTTAAAGTTTTACATAAATATAAAAAGTAGACCTTCTACCTTTCCTAAATGTGTTTATGTATTTTTTTTAAAAATTCTTATTTTTGTTTTTGTTTATATGTGTGAGTCTATGTATATATGTCCAGAGAGAACAGAAGAAGGCAACAGAGCCTATGGAGCTGGGGTTCCAGGGGGTTATAAGCTGCCTGATCTGGGTGCTAGGATCTGAACTTGAGACTTCTGGAAGAAGACTTCTTAATCATTGAGCCGTCTTTCCAGCCCCATGAAGAGTGAATTTGAAATGTTTTCTTTAGACAGTCTCACTCTGTATCCTTGGCTGGCCTCTAATTTAGAGAGATCCACCTGCTTCCTCCTGAGTGCTACAATTCAAGGTATGCACCACCACATCTGGTTTGTTTTAATTCACTCATTTGATAAAATTAGACACTTAGAGAAGTTAAATAATCAAAGTGACAAGCTACTAAGTTGCAGAACTAAATAGGGTCTAAGTCTTATTCTTGACTTTACCTGGATCCTTAATATTTTAGGGCCTATTTTTGCTATAATATTCTAGGATTTGGAATATTTTCTGGAATATCCCTTGAAAGTTATACATTATTTTTCTAAAATAATTTTGATTCAGGTGTAACCTGTAAACCAGTACAGTCTATAAAATATTGCTTAATATACAATGAGATAGATAGAAAGTGAAAGTATTAACAATTTGACAGATTAGCATCAAGTAACAAGCTGAGTATGTCCATGTATGTCTATAATCCTAGCAGGTAGGAAGCGGAGGCAGGCAGGACTGTGAATTTTGGACTACACAAGGAGATCCTGTTTTAGAACAAACCAAGTTTTTTTTAAAATATAATTTTATCTCATGATTAAATTTATTTGTTTTATAAAACTCTACATGTGCCATGCATTGACAAAAAGAAGAGAACTGAAGGTAAAACCAGCGGCCCTTCAGCAGATACTTTGAGATGCTTTTTTAGAAGCTCATCTCAACACTGCACTGGCATTACTCGCTGGAGTTCTAGTTTGCCTATTAACCGCACATGTACAAAGACATGACCTTTAAATCAGAAAAGTCCTCCCAGATGCCCTGCTATGCACAATCAGAAGTGGCAGAAGGTGCCCCTGCTAGAGCCTCTCTGTGCCTCTGGGAGTCAGTATCTTAAACCCCCCACTTCAGTCAAGAAGTTTCTTTGGGAAAATTAACTGCATCCACTGCGATTCTCCTCTTTCTTTGGGAAAATGATGGAGTTGGGTGACAGTGAAGATTCCTGGCGCGCTCATTTAAAAAATAAAATCCAGCCCTTCTATTTTTCTACTGGCAAAGTTTCTACAAAGCCATGATTCACAGACCAAAATGCTAGAATGAACGTATCTTAGACGCCATAGAGTTTAACTGTCTCATTGGACAGGTGAGGAGTGTAAGTATCTTAGTAGGGATACTTCTTTATCTCTTATCTGTTGACTAAATTTGCATTCTTCCTGAGAGGTACATGCAGAGCTTCCTGAATGCCCCCACGTGACTTTGTCCAAGCTCTCTGTAAACACTTGCCTCTGACAAACCTTTCAGCGTCACTCTGAGCTTTCATCTAAGAAGTAGGTTACTAATTCAATGTAATAAATACACATAGTAATAATAATAATAACAATAAGCCAAGACTAAGTGAGGTTATCCTGAGAATGCAAGGCTAAGTCAATATCTGAAAATCATTTTAACATATCAACTGCTGAAGATAGGTGACAAAATATAACATCCACTCATCATAATCAACACCCACAAAACTGATAGTTAATGTTATACTTTAGAGTAAAACACTAAATGCATTCACCCAAAGAATGAGAATAGAGCAAGATATTCACTTTCACAGACCTAGAAGTATTGGCCTGTGCAGTAAGAAAGGGAAATACAATTTAAATTAAAAAAGAATAAAACATTTTAGCTTATATGTGTGTGTGTGTGTGTGTGTGTGTGTGTGTATATATATATATATATATATATATATATATATATATATATATTCAAAGAAGTTACAAACAAATCTCTGAGAATAAGCAAGTTTAGTGGTGACAGGATATAAGATCAGCACACAAAAATGGATCTTGCCTCTCTATGCCAGCAATGAATACTCCCAAGTGTGGTAGTGCACACTTTTTACCTCAGCATCTGGAAGACAACCAGGGCTATGGTGAGACTGTATTTAAAAAGAAAAGGAAAGAAGAGAAAGAAAAGAAAATATTTAAGTGTAAATCTAAAATAACACTTAATAAAACCTGAATGCTGAAACCACAATACACTGATAAAAAAAATAAAAAGATCTACATAAATGGATCTGACATACCATGTTCATAGATTGGAAAACACAGCAAAGATGTCACTTCTCCCCAAACTGATCTGCATATTCAGTGCACTTCTTTGAAATTCCCAAAAGAGTTATTTGTAAATACAGACAAGGTTGTGTTAAAATTAAAATAGAAAGGCTAAAGAACTGGAGCACTGAATGACATTAAAAAAGAAAAATTGGGGAACTCACACTGCTGATTTTACGATTTAAGAAAATAGTCAACTCAATGTAGCAAATGTCTGTGAGTTTGAGACCGGCCTCCATACTGAATTCCAAGCCTGCTGGCTTCACTATAAGACCCTGTCTCAAAACAAATAAACAAACAAACAGAAAACAAAAACCCAAAACAGACAAACACTGGGGATAAAGAGATGGCTCAGTTAGTAATACACTTCCTATGCATGGACGAGGACGTGAGTTCAGACCTCAGCACTTCCTAAATGCCAGGGAGTGTGGAAGCCTGCCTGTAATCCCAATACTCAGAGATTAATGACAGGGGAGCCCCAGAGCAAGCTAGCTAGCCTAGCCAAATCAGCAAACTCAGTTCCAGTGAGAGACTGACCCTAACATATAATAAGGTGGAGATCAACTGAGGAAGGTATCTTTACCTGACATCAGCCTCTGATTTCCACACATGTGCTCACACACACAAATATGCATGCAAACACACATACATCACACACAGATACATATATAAAAATATATAGCCCGGCAGTGGTGGTGCACGCCTGTAGTAGCATGTTGCTGTGGAGTTCAGCAGGAAAGACAAGAGTAGAAACCCTTCCAGACTTCTGCAGAGGGAACCCCGCCATAGCAAGCGCTAACCTGGACAGTGGAACCCTGTGTGTCTCAGCTCAGGTGTTTTTATTGATTCAAAACTCCTTAAGTGTTCTAATGACACCATGTGCAGTTCATAAGCAGTCATACATGCCCCAACATAAATCCAACAGCTGCAGACAATACAAAATACCAAGGCCTGTACATTCCTTTTTCAGACAGTGCACAAAAACAATTATTTTAAACACAACTAAAAATAAAGTTCTACAACACACACCTTTAATCCCAGCACTCGCAGAGACAGGCGTATCTCTGTGAGTTTGAGGCCAGTCTAGTCTATGGAGTGAGTTCCAGGACAGTCAGAGTTACAACAACAGAGAAACCATGACTCGAAAAAACAAAAACAAATAAACAAATGCATGGGGGATGTAGCTCAGCTGGTAAAATACTTGCCTACCACGCATCAAGCCCTGGGTTTGATCCTCCACACCTCACAGACCAGGTGGTGTGATCCTAACACTCACTCAAGAGTAGAGGCAGAAGGTAAGCTCAAGGTAGTTGGAGTTGGAGTGATGGCGCAATAGTTAAGAGCACTCATTAGCTACTCTTCCAGAGAGGCTCTAGGTTACATTTCCAGCACCCGCATGGCAGCTTACAACCATCTGTGACTCCAGTACCAGGGAAAAATACCCATACATATACAATTTTAAATTTAAAAAAGGAAGTTCAATTTAATCTCTGGCTACATAGTGAGTTTGAAGCCAGCCTGAGTTACAGGAGCCCGTGTTTTAAAACAACAACAAATAATCAAGCCAGGCATGGCAAAGCAAGCTTGTAATCTCAGCACTCAGAATCCTAAAGCAGGAGGATCTCAAGTTCCATCCAAGCTACGCTGGCTACAGGACAAAACCTTGTTTCAAATACAAACTCATACCAAATGTTCATAGCAATTCTAGTAGAAAACTGAAGAACCCAAGTGTCCTTCAGCTAGTGGGTGGCTAAAGTGTGCTACACACACACATAGACTACTACTCAGCAGCAAAAAGGGACAAGCTACTTATACAAACAGCAGCTTACATAAATCCCAGAGGCATCATAGTAAGTGAAGACAGTTTCAGAAGATTTACACATTGTTTAATTCGATTCTCTCCATATGAGCTTATCGATAAAACACATGAAGGAGAACAGATCAGTGGCTGAAGAGTGACTATAAAGGGAAAACAGAGGGAGTTCTCTGGGGCAATTAAGCTATTTTAGATCCTGTCTGTAGTGGTAGTTATAGAATTCCACTGTTAAAATTCACAGAACTATGCATCAAAAAAATCCCTTACTATAATAGAGCTCATTGAAAAAAATAAAGTTGAGATAATCTTATCCTTTTAATCCTTGCCTAGTGTCCAAGGCCAGCATTCACAAGATATGGCCCAATAGCCAGCTCTAAATCTAATGTCTGAAGACATTCTGTGTCAACTCAAGGGAAGAGATGCCTATGAAAGTAGAACTCAATTCAGAAATGCTTTTACTATCAAGGGTTTGTGGAGAGGCAGACTGACATACATGGAAAGTCTATTTCTTCTCTCCTTGGACTCTTCTAATCACTATAAGAAAAGGTTTAAAGTTGGAAACTTTCTTTTTAAATCTTCTATTGAAGCTGCCCTTTAAGAAAGCAGATTATAGCCGGGTGTAGTGGCACATGCCTTAATGCCAGCATTTGGGAGGCAGAGGCAGGCAGATCTCTGAGTTTGAGTCAGCCTGGTCTACATAGTTAGTTCTAGGACAGCCAGAGCTATATAGTAAGACTCTGTCTGGAAAAAAACAAAAACAAAACAGGAAGAAAGGAAGGAAGGAAGGAAGGTAAGTAGGTTACAAGCTAGCACTTGTAAGGCATCTCTGTGATATCCAGACCAGCCTGGTCTACACAGTCAGTTCCAGGCCAGCCAAAGCTAGCTACACAGTAAGATTCTGTCAAAAGAAAAGGGGAGCAGGTAAGGTAAGATCACACTTGTGTTGGTTTCAACTCTACTGAACATGGTACATTAGGTCATAAGCTTTTGGTAATTCAGACCCTACCTTCAGTTTCCTGCTTTAACTGTTGGAATATGAGGATTGATTTCCCAAGGCTTAGCTAAAACAAAAGTATTCAAAAAATAAAGAATTGGGCTAGGTGAGCATGTCTTTAATCTGAGCACTCAAGAGGCAAAGCATGTTCAAGGCTAGCTTGGTCTACATAACAAGTTCCAGGACAGCTAGAGCTACATAGTCTCAAAAAATAAAACAAAATCAAAACAATTTACCAGGGCTTAGTTTATCCCCATGTTTGACACACAGGTACCAAATCTTACTTGGTTAAGGGACCTCTGGCAATATTAACTTTACTAAGGGAAGTGCTGACTCAACTGCACACAGATTGGAAGAGAAAAGGCAGAGGTAGGAGGCAGCTGTAAGGGAAGATGTTCTACTTGTACATAGCCTTCGGCCTCACTAAAGAGTATTTGCTACATAAAAATGTTCTTCAACCTGCTTTAAACAAAACAGGCTACTATATATATGCTTAGTGTCCTTGTCTCATAAAAGCCTCTAATCCAGCTTACATTTGACTGCACTGAGTTCTGCTGGCAAAGCCTCAGCCTCTCAGGGGGTTGGCACCAATACAGAGGCTGGAGTAGGGTTTCAAACACCTGTTTCAGTTTTTTAAGTGTCCAATTCAGGCCACTGTGCTCTGGCAACAGGGACTCTGATGATGTGGCTTTTTCTCTCCTGCCAAATCCTCAAATTAAAGAGCCTTCTCTCTCAAGCAAGAAAAAGATACAGCTGGAAGGGTAAGAGGGAAGCCATGAAGAACTGTTTCTTTTAAAATTAAACGCATGCTGCCTTATGACCCAGTAATTTTACTCTTAAGTATTTATCCAAAAGAAAATCGAACAGTCTCATAAAAATACATATAGAAATTTTTATAATGGTAATAAACCAAAACTGGAAACAATGGAAATGTCTTTCAATAAGAGATTAGATATATTTTCTTTTGGTATATCCAGCCATATAATTATTAAATAATGTCCAGGGTGGGGAAGAAGAAATACTGATCTAATTAGTAATGTGTATGAAGTCTAAAGCCATGCTAAACTTACAGAAATGAAATCCAAGCCACCCTGTCTGCATGACATCTCAAAACAAAATTACTCTATTGTGAGAGAGTTTAAATTTTTCACACAGAGTATGGAGTGTGACTCAAAGGGGCATGAGGGAACTCTGGAGTGTGATGAAAATGTTCTATATCTTTTTATCTGATACCATTTTTCAGTCAAAAACTCTTTATGTTGCCAAGTCCTGCCAGGAATTCACTATTTGCCTACGCTGGTCTCGAACTTGGAATCCTGCTTCAGCCTATCAAGTGCCGGACTTACAGGCCTGCATCATCACGTCCAGCTGTATCTTTTCTTAAAATTATTAAACAGTAGTAATACGGTTTATACAGTTACCAAAACTCATTAACTGATCATCGAAATTCTGCATGTTTCATTGTTTGTTAATTACACTTGAAAAAAAGAGTGGTGTGTGTGTGTGTGTGTGTGTTGTGTTGGCAGAGAACTTTACATGAATAAAGATCTTAGTTTGACTCCCCCCTCCCAGTCCCACAAAATAAATAAATATCAGGAGCATTGGGGTGAGTCTCCTTGGTTGGAATAAGAATGAAGACAAAAGAGAAACAAACTCGCCTCCCAATCCACCACGCTGGTAGCACAGGCTCAACAGCTAGCTGGGCTGCCATTTCAGTGTCTCTTGGACAACTCTTGGGAAAATAAATGGTTTTCTTTTTTTTAATATTAATTTTTAATTGTGTTGTGAGCACAGGTGCCCATGGAAGTTAGAAGAAGGCACTGAATCCCTTAGACTCTAACCTCTCTTTTGTTGTTTTGAGACAGGGTCTAATGTAGCTCAGGAGGGCCTCCAGCTGGCTGAGGCCTAGCATGAGTCTGAACTGTGATCCTTCAGCCTCTGCCTCTAGAGTGTTTAGGATTACTGGATTACAGGCCTGTGTACCCTCACCACCTGACTTCAGGCTCAGTGGGTAAAGGTACTTGCAACCAAGACTCCTGACCTAAGTACTATCCCTGAGACCCATACTGTGGAAGGAGAGTCGACTCTAGCAAGCTTTCCTTTCACCTCATCATGCGTGCAAAGGCCTACTTGTCCTTTAACTTAATGGAGAGCCCCAGAGAGATTTCTCATACCAGGTAAAATAGTCCCTCTATTCTAATACACAGAGTTAGGTTTCAGGAGAAAATTGCAACAACTGTAACCCCACTACTTGGGAGGCTGAAGCAGAGAGAGACCGAAAGTTCAAGATCAGCCTGGGATACTCACAGCAAGACTGTCTATTTCCATTAGAAAGATCGTAGATGAAAACAAACATGTACCAAGTATTACTATGTGCAAAGTATACACTGTGGGAGGCATTTTATACATTATCTCACTTAATTCTCAAAGGAACTCTATAAGGCATGTTTGCTAGAGACTGGATTTGAACCTATATCTACCTGACTTCAAAGTTTACAGCCATGTGGCAGGAAATAAGCTGGAGATCCAGAGCCCAAAGAGAGGTCTTGTGAAATTCTAACATATTTTTTCTTTTTATATGTAACTCATTTTATATTTTTTTAGGTAGCTCTTGGCATTAAACAAAAGAAAGGGTTAAACCTACTGTTAGGAAGAGGAAATTCCCTGGAAAATTGAAACACATGCTGTGGCTCTGACTCAATTTCACACCATTTGGTTGTGCAACATCCATAGTGTGTGAGAAAAAAACTCCTCCCTCTCAGCCTCCACCCCCATGCTCTATGCATTCCATCACCTGCTGCCTTCTTTCAGACCACGGGAGGGGCGGGGAGGGAGGAAGACTACACATCTTTACTTGGTGCATACGTTAAGTAAGCCCGGGTTAGCAAGCTCAGAGTACAAAAAAATACTATGTGAAAAAGGAAAAGTACTTTCTCTTTCTACTTGGACAGCATAGGTGGAAACCTTATGATGGTCTGCAATGAAGGAAGGGGATGGACTTCTGCTGGGGAGGAGAGGGGGAGGCTGTCTTCCTGGAGAGTAGGCAGAGTCACAACAAAGCACATCTACACCTGTTTCCTTGCCTGCTATTTTATGCTCAAATAAACTCTGTGTTTCTGTCCACGGGAGTTAGGCTTCAGCCAGGATAGCAAATGAGAAAGAAGATGCATATACCGAAAAGGTTTTCCTTTTCTACCCTCTTCAAAAAGATTTTGCTCATAACAATAAGATAGCTAGACTACAGTAGGATCTGCAGCAAATACCTGAAGGAAAGGAAGAATAAAACGAAGAAGGGAAGGACAAATTAATAAATGCTATTAGGGGAGCTTCCTAAGCCTATTCTAAATAATGACACCCAACAAGAACCAAACTTTGAATCTGGAAGTGACAGTTTAGGATTTTCACGCCTACACACTAAAAAAACCTTGAACCTTTTGTCCTCCTGCTTTGGAGAAGTGAACTGTCGTGTACAAAGTTGACCCTGCAGGAGAAAGAGGTCATGAGGAAAGAAGCCCCGAGACTGAGGCATCCTATCAAAAGAAGCCACATGGTTCCACGCATAAACTACACCACAAATGATGTCTGACTGGAAGAGAACCCAAGAAAAATCATTAGAAGAACTGCCCACCTGAGTTCTAGACAGAATTGTGAGATATAATAAAATGGCTGTGGTTTTAAATCACAAAGTTTTAGAGTCATATACTGCACAGCAATAGTCAGTTGAAACAGCCGACCCTTTACTAAAAACAAGGTTAGTAGTCTTTTTGTCCTGAGCATATAATAAACTACATTACAGGAATACAAAGAGGAGCTAGTCAGTATTAGTTAATCGAGAAGGAATTTGGCTGGGAGCAGTGGCATATGTTTGAAATTCCAGCTATTCAGGAGGCTGAGGCAGGTGACTGTTTGAGCCCAAGAGTTCTAGGCCAGCCTGGGCAACCAAACAAAACTTGATCTCAAAGTAAATAAATAAAAGTATAAAGGAGAAAATTTTATATGTATTAGCCACACACACACACACATAAATAAAAATAATTTTAAAATTATATATGCATATACATGAATAAGCTTAATTAGAAAGACATAAGTGGGGAAGAACTTAAAAAGTTTATTAAAATCACAAAAGAAGTCTTTATATAGAGAAGTCACAAAAAAGAGGTTGCATGTATTTATGTCAACTCTCCCAATATTTATTTGTAGCAGTAAGCTACAATCTTTTACCCTCAATTTAGGGAAAGAGAAAGGAAGGACAGAAAGAAATTTTCACTGCTTTTGTAAGGGTCTTGATAAAGAAAGAGAGAAAGGTAGAAATCTTCAGAGCCTCTTGTAGGCTGTCCGAAGGTTGAAGAGGACTGGCTGACAGCGAGTCAGACCAGCCTCTCAGCTCACGACCTGTAAACTCACTCTCTCCAACCTTTGTTCTGTTAGGAATTACCACACTAGACAACAACCCACCAGCCAACACTCCTCGACGCTCAGGGCTTCAGACCTTTATGCCCTAAGCCAAAAGTTCCCATGAACACAATCAAACAGGCTACAGGTGCCAGAACAACTGCACCTAACCAATTATAGCCACCTGCGTCAAGCATGCCAAATCCAACCCATAAACATCCACCACACCTGGGGTGGGAACGCAAATCTATTCCAAACGCCATTTTGCGTTTTTAAAGAAACGAAAATGACAAAAACTTCTTCCAAGTGTTCCTCTAGATTTACTTAAGCTTTTAAAAACTTCTTTTAGGGGCTGGAGAGATGGCTCAGCAGTTAAGAGCATGGCTGCTCTTCCAGAGGACCTGGGTTCACTTCCCAGCACCCACATGGCAGCTCACACCTGTCTGTAACTCCTGTTGTAGGGGATCTGGCACCCTCACATACAGACATATATGCAGGCAAAACAGCAATGCACGTAAGTCTTGGAAGGAAGGAAGGAAGGAAGGAAGGAAGGAAGGAAGGAAGGGAGGGAGGGAGGGGAGGCCAGATGTTGCAGATGGCTACTCACCAAAGAAGACATGGAAGCATTTTTGTAGATGTGAACCCTGCCAGACCTCAGCAGAGGGAACCACTCTCATGGTGGTTATATTTAAAACGACCAATTTAAATATAACTAAAAATGAATTTCTGAAACACCCAGAGGCCAATCTCTGGTGTTGTTCCTCAGGAGCTGCCCACCTTGTTTTTTTTTTTTTTTTTTTTTTGAGACAAAAGTCTCTCACTGGGACCTGGGCTTACTTTCTGGCTGGCTGGCCAGAAAGCCTCAGGGATTTGCCTGTCTGTGCCTCCCCAGCACTAGGTTACAAGTTACAAGTTACTAGGTTACACCATGCCCAGCTTTTTATGTGGCTGCTAGGGATCGAACTCAGGTCTTCAAGTTTAGGCATCAAGTACTTAACTGGCCAAGTTGCGCCCTAGCCCCCAGAAATGAACTTCTCCCTCTGAAATTCAGTGACTAAGATTTCTGATCATCAGGCATACCAACTGTTGCCACTCATTAACTGGTACACAGATTTCTTTCATTTTGTTTTGTTTTGAAGCTATTGCCCCGGCTGGCCCTGAGCTCCCCCATCATGTGATTCTCTTGTCTCAACCTCCCAAATATCTAGGTGGAAGTCTGTGCCTCCATGTACAGCTAAAACTATTATAGTTTTTGAAGTTTTGTGATTGGTTTTTGGTGCTTAGCATTTGCCCTGGCTGTCTACCCAGCCCTACAGTGTTAGAACTCTGGTTCCCGGCAGACCTAACCTACGGAGAAGCTCCTAGTACTTTCTGAATATTCACTAATAATGTGACGAAAACACAAGAGAAAGAGACAAATGAAATTACCGAATATGAACAGTCTATGTCTTTAGTTAAAAACTAGAGAACTAAAAGAACAAAGATCTGGAGAGAAGGAAAAGAGGATTGAATTTAATCTCAAGAGTCTAATCTAAACACACAAGCTGGCTATGGTGGTACACACTTGCAATCCCAGCACTTGGGAGAGGGCACCCAGATCTGGAGTTTAAGTCCAGTATAGGCCGTGTGACAATTCCACCTCCAACATGATTTTGCCTCAAGAAAAAATAAACTAATAAAACCACAAACATACAAACAAAACGCAGAAACAACTAGGGACCTTGCTTTGAATAAAGTAGATAAAAGGATGAAGAAAAGGAGGGCAGCACTATGGTGTAACAGGCCTAAGTTAGTCCCTACTCACTGGTCCATGGCACACAGGGGTTATGTGACGGAGAAACACCCTTCATGGTCATTTGCTGAATGCTTGGTCCCAGCACGTTACTTCCTTTGGGAGGCCTAGGAAACTTTAGGAGGAGGGCGCAGCTGGAGGAGGCAGTGAGGCAGGCCTTTGAACTTGTCTGAGTCCCAGTCTCTTCCTCCCCCCTGCTTCCTGTCTGCTATCAGGTGAGTATTCTTTCTCCACCACTCCGAGGTTCTACTTAACCACTGGCCCAAAACCAATGGAATCAAAGACAGTGGCTAGAAATCTTTAATACCAAAAGAAGTCCTTGTTTCCTTTATGATCTTCTCTTAGCTATCTTTGTCAAGCTGTGCAAAAGTAACTAACACATGAGGTCTTGTTTTGATGGAATAACAAAACTGAGACCTTCCTCAGAGTCTAAGCCTGGCTCTCCTACACACAGCTCATGTTCTCAGTTTCAACAAAGGAACTAGCTTTGACTTCTTACTCCCAGAACTAATCTCTTCTTTCTTGGCATTTTCATAGAATGCTATTGCTTTAGTATTGACTGCTACAGCATATTCCAGCTTATAGTTAATGTTTACAAGCTTCTGGAGGGCAGAGAGGAACAGGCTTCTTTGCTTTTGTTAATTACAATGTGGTATAAAATGCTATGAACATAGTAGCATTCAACTAACACTTTTTAGTTGGAAAAGACACGTGGAAGAACTTAAGTATACACCCCAGTTTCCTATCAAAAAAAGGTTAAACTGGTAAAAACCAATGTTTGATAGGGCAGCACCTGAACAGAAGGTCCCCACATATGTGACCAGTAGCTGTTGACTAGAAATGAGAGTTTAGAGAAGTAACACCTCTGAGAACAGCCTGCCAATGGCTATGGAAAGCAGCCTAAACTTTGAGGTGGCTGTATACGGACGGTAGGCCATTTTGTGCTCTTTGGGGAAAATGTTAATGAGGAGTTTCACAAATGTCAGACTTGCCTGATTAAACGAAGCCAGCTAGGTAGATGTTTTCCATATTAATGCCATCTCTGCTGAAAGAGCAAAGAGGGGGAAGAAAAGGAGGTTTGAGAAAGGAAAATGATAAACCTCAATTATTTACAAAAGAAATTATGATTCTGCTAGCTTTTGCAAGGATATCAGAGAGGAGAATTGTTATCATAAGGCAGGCCTGGCTGTTCTACTTCCTTGTCCCTTTCAAGAAGAAAAAAAAAATCAAGCCTTAAAGCCATTAAAGGTGAAAGACTAGGTAAGCCCAGTGTGACCAGTGCCTAGAGCTACTACTACTAAGAACTTAGAAGTTACAGAAAATTCATCTGAATTTTTAGTTATTTTTATGGTGGCACACACCTTTGATTCCAGTATTTAGGAGACAAAGACAGGTGTTGAATTTTGAGGGTAGCCTGGTCTACACAGTGAGTTCCAGACCAGCCAGTGTTACACAGTGAGACTCTTGTCTCAAAAACAAAATAAAACACAAGCAAACCAAAACACAAAAACAAAACAATCTGACTTTTTCCAGTTTTATTTTCTGTGTATGAATGTTTTCCCTGCATGTCCACCATGTATGTGCCTGGTGCTCAAGAAGGTCAGATGATGGTGGCAGGTATTCTAGAACTGGAGTTATGGGTCATTGTGAGCCACCATATGGTGCTGGGAATTGGACTTGGATCCTTTGCAAGAACAACAAATGCTCTCAAGTACTGAGTCATCTCTCTATTCTCTCTATGAAGCTCAGGCTGATCTCAAACTTAGGATCATCCTTGCTTCTGCCTCCTGTGATAGAAGCACAGGCCTGTATTACCAGTACTGAGTTCTGGCTTGAATAGTTACTTTTTAAACTTTAAAGGAAGCCATGAGTGATGGCTCACACCTGTAATCCTAGCACTTGAGAGGCTGAAGCAGGAAAATTGTGAGTTTGAGGCCAACCTAGGCTACAGAGATATTATTAAAAACAAAACAAAACTGAAAGAATAACTGCTTATGGTAGAACATACCCATAGTTAGGAGGACCACAAATGAGTTCAAACCCAGCCTGAGACAGACGGACACACACACACACACACGGGGGTGGGGGACATTTGAGGAAGAGGAGGAGGAGAAAGAGGAAGAGGAAGAAGAAAGTAGTAGTGGTAGCATGATAGGGAAGAGGGAAGTCATTCAAATAATTAAGTTTAAGAGATTTCTTTCCTTAATTTGAGACTGTCTTTTAGCTTTTCAAGTACTTAAGTAGGATTTTCCCTTCTTTGATTTCATATGCACAGAATTAGACAATGTAGAATCCTTGTTACCGACACTGACTCTCCCGTGTAAGAGTTTATATGTGTTTTGGTATGTAAATTAAGGAGTAAGGGGTGCACAAATAGTACTAATTCTGAAAGTTCAGCTTCCTTTTGCCCCAATTCTCCCCAGCCAGGCTGCAATTGTGCCCCAATCAACCAGCATTAATACAGATGCACAGAGGTATTTATTTGCTGCTGATTCTGCCTGGCTGTATTCAGACTCGATCTCTATGTGTATTTAATAAATCACACTAGTTAGGTGGATAGGATTAGTTCCAAGTCACCTAATGACTATATCATGAACTGTGGCATTAAGGGGATTAATATTAATCTGACCCATTGCAGTTCAGTGGAAAAGGCCAATCCATTCTTCAACAGTAGCTCCAGTCGGCAAGAAATCCTCAACAAGACCAGGAAGATTAATGAGGGCTTCTACATTCTGCCTGCAAATCTTCACCTACCAGGATGGAGAGACATGAATCCCAGTCCAGAAGAGCTCATAAATAACCTTCAATATCACAAATATTTGGGGCAGCTGAGCCCCAGTGAGGGAGGACCAGCCAGCTTGCTCATCTTCTTCTTGTAACCCATACCACCGAGATGGCACAGGAATTTTATGGGCCACACAGCAGCCAGTTCTGTTTTCTTTCACCTAAGAGCCCACACCTCATAAATCACTTTCCTATTTCAGGAAAAGAGGAGTACTAACTGCAAGTGTGAATTTACTTGTGTGTACTCAAGAACACAGAGCTTCTCACTGGAATATCACTTCCATAAAATAATCCAACTTCTGTCATACAAGGAATGCACTTTCAAGTCATGAAATCTTTCCTTTGTTCACTGCTCAATTCGTTAGCAAATACAAAATGCTAAGCCAGCTGGGTCACTCTTGATTCACTTTCAGAACTACTTTCTTGGTCTGCCAAGGCGAGTGTACACCAGGAAGAACTGTATCTGTAAGACACCACAGAGCCAACCAGCCTTTCCTCATACCCTGGCACTAATATCACCATTTAGAGACTACCAAAAGAAATCCAGAAAAGCCTGAGAGCATCACAGGACAAGGCACAGATTGGGATTTAAATTGGCTCAGAAACAAATTCACGGTGCTAGTATAATATGCAGATTGAGAAAGCATTAGGACACAACCAAGACAAATCCCTGGAAGACCTGTCTTCCTCTGTGACTCTGAGGACAATACCAGGCACAGAGTTGCATGGGCAGAGCTCAATATGCTAGGGAAGCCAAACTGAAACAGCTGTTTCTACCTATAGCACCAGCTTTATAATTTGGCAAAACCATTAAGTGTGGGTTTCTTCCAAATAAGACCCTCAATCTTGCATAGACTAGGTCTGCCACCACGATTCCCTTGTAATGGATGCAACTGCCAAGCAAAATAGTTTTCTTAACAGTCAAAAAATGCTCAAGTCTCTCTCCACCTATATTTCCTGTAACTTTTCCTTCACTTCCCATCTCTTATGACTTTTCTTCTGGTTCTAAGGAAACCAATCATTTCACATGTGACTCCAAAGCCCTCTTATCACAGCAGAGTTGGCCTAACTTTAAGTTTATGCCAGGAAACTCCAGACAAGTTGGGACATTAATCAGAAGTGTTATCACGCTAAGATCATGTGGATACACCACAATAATCCACTTGGAGCTCCAACCTCACTAGATGACTAGGAGTATTTATAGCACGTAAGAGCTCCCCTGTCTCTTGCCAGACATTCCGGTCCTTCTAACAAGAAAGTCCTTTAACCATTAGAGGAAAGATGTTCCCTATAGGAGGCAAACGTGTTACATAACTCTATGCAAAGGAGACTTGTAGCAGCCAGCTTCTTTTCTTCAAAGCACCCTCCAAAGGAGGGCACCCTGCACACTGCTGAGTCCCCAGGCCATCATGCACATGCAACAGGCCATCCAGCAGGATGCATCAGGCTCTAGGAATGCTGAAGTCCACATATTTGCCATTCAACACCAAAATGGCTTTTCAAGTTCAATCAGCTATAAATGTTGCTTTGTTTTAATTTTCCACTGAACTTCCTGGAACCTATTATCCAACTGTCAGGGATGTATATTTAGCAAGAGCAACATGGCCTCTTTGCCACTGCCCCACTGCCCATGTCACCTCTAATAAATAGAAAAGCAACTCCTTCCTCAATCTCGCTGCAAATGTGGCTTGGGGTTAGTAAAGAAAAGTCTTGTTTTAAAGACCACAAGCTGAACTGTAATGCCCTATAGTTATGTGAAAGTCTCTAATGTCCTCTAGGTTACTGCAAGGTTTACTAGTCCCAGGTAAATCTCCTATACCCACTGGAACACAAATCTGCCTGCATACCTCTATTTGGGGAATGCCAGTAATAGAAATGACCTAACAGAGAAACCTAATACAGATTAATGGAAATCTCAGCTAGCACAGGCATGCAGCATATCATGTCAATAGGAAAACCTGAACAACCAAAATGAGGGCTAAGAAGAACAAGCAGGCAGATATATAGCTTCAGTTTTATCTTCGGAAGCTCACTTGAAAATGCAACCTCTTGGGAACAGGAAAACATGAAACACTTCTTCCATTTAGTCAAGATTCTTTTCAGATACTGACAATTTTTATTCTGGCATCAAACAATAAGCATAGATCTCATCTGAATGAAGAATACAGACGCACTGTTACCTTTCCAGTTCACCACTTCTATCAACTACAAATTCCCCTAAATCCTCCAACTACCCACATGCTGTCCTGTTCATTACACAGTATCCAGCATAATTCTTCAAGCTCAACAGAAAGATGAGGCCCGTATGTTGTATGTAAAATACAGTTGGTCACATTTCTCCTAAATTAAACAAATACAAACCAAGAATCCAAAATAGGAGATTTTCCCATAAGCTAGAAACACAAAATAAACTAGAATTGAAAACAATTTCATAGCTGGAAGTGGGGGTACTTTTCTGAGACAGGGTTTCATTCTGTAGCCCAAGTTGGCTGGAAACTCACTATCATAAACCAGGAAGGGCTTTAACTCTGAGCAATCCTCCAGTTAGTGAGTGAGCCCAGCTCAGAATCTCCAAAACTAGAGCCTTTCCCTATCTTTTTAAGAAAAAGAAGGTTTGCTTTTGCTTTGTTTGGAGCAGAGGAAAACAAATTAAGGAAAATTAAAAAGAACTCCCAAGAGGGACATCAAGGGAGAAATACTCTTCTTATGGAAAAGTTTTCCTTCAAGACTTATTTTTAGTGTGTATGTGTATATGAATTCGTGTATGCATGTATGTATGTTGCATGTGTGTATATGTATGCATGGGCTTGTATATACATGTTTGTGTATTTTGTGTATGTATGTGCATATATGTGTGCATATGCATGTGCATATGTGTGTGTGTATACATGTGTGTATGTGCATATATGCCATGCTTAATATAGTTGCTCATGGGAGCCAGCAAAGGGTGACATCCCTGAAGCAGGAGTTACAGACAGTTGTGAGCCACCTCACACGGGTGCTGGAAATTGAACTCAGATCTTCTGGGAGATCTGTAAATGCTTTGTTAAGGAAATATTTAATCTTATGTGTATATGCCTGAGAATATGTATCTGTACCATATGTGTTCAGGTGCCTACAGAGGAATGGATCCTCTGGAACTGGAGATACAGTTATAAGCTGCCAGGTGGTTGCTGGAAACTGAACCTGGATCCTCTGCAAGATTAGTAAGGGATCTTTGTTTTCTTAATGTTTTATTTATTTTATTTTAATGTACGAATGCTCTATCTGTATGGACACCTGCTTGCCAGAAGAGGGCAGCAGATCCCATTATAGATGCTGTGAGCCACCTCGTGGTTGCTGGGAACTGAAACCAGGACCTCTGAAAGAGCAGTGCTCCCTCAGTAGGGGATCTTAACTGCCAGGACATCTTTCTAACAAATACTCTCTAAGTACTGTTAAACAATGAGTCATTTCTCCAGCTCCTTTAAGGACACATTTAAGTTGAAATATATAACATCCTAAGTATGAAACTCAATGAATTTTCACTTTTACTTTTCAAATTTAAACTGCCAGACCCCCAAAACCCAATCATGACTACTTCTACTTGCAAAGCCTCTAAAAGAAACCGTGATTGTGGCTTCTAATACCACTGGATAGCTTTGACTACACTTTATAAACAATTCTTTAGCTTGTTTGGTGCTAGAGGACCAACCCACAGACTGGTACCTGTGCAACTAAGCTATATCCCCAGTCCTAATCTATGCAAATAGCATCATACAATTTGTGTTTCTTTCATTCCACACTGGAAACACTTACCAACGCAGGAAAAAATCATGTGTGTTATATGTTATAGTCCACTAATTCATTTTGTTGTTTTGTTTTGTTTTTTTGGGAGAAGGTTTTCTTTTTAACTCTGGCTGTCCTAGAATTCACAGAGATCCACCTGCCTCTGTCTCCTCAGGTGCTGGGATTAAACGCATGTGCCACCACTGCTCGACTGAACATTAATTCTTATTGCTGTAATTCCACTGTAAGGATACACTACATTTCACTTATTTTGTTTCTGATGGACATTTGGATAGTTTACTTTTTTGAAGCTCCTATGAACGGGACTGCTATAAACATTCGCATACACAGTTTTGGTGAACATATGTACAAATTACGATTAGGCATATCCTTAGACATAGAATTTGCTGCAATTCAGTTCTAATAAAAATAGCCAATTTACAATTTATTTTCCAATTTACAATTCGTCCTCAGAATGTGAGCATGTAAGCTGACCATTAGCATCTTGTTATCACTTGGTACTATTTGTCTTCTTGTCTTAGCCGCTTGGCTCTCCATTTAGTAGTAGTAGTAGGGATCAATCACGGTCTTGAATTTCTCAACTGACTCATGGTATTTTATGTATCTTTCCTTGTATTTATTTTTTAAAGATTTATTTTATTTTTAATTGTGTGTGTGTGTGTGTGTGTGTGTCCTTGTGGGGAGGTGGTGTGTGTATGTGAGTGCAGGTGCCAAGGGAGGCTCGACTTACTGGTGGTTTCGAGCTGCCTGACCTGGGTTCTGGGAACCGAACTCAGGTCCTCTCCAAGAGCAGTGCATACTCTTAACTGATGAGCCATCTCTCCAGGACCCAACTCCCTCCGTTACATTTATTGATCACTCAGATAACTTTTATAATAAAGTAGTCAAGTCTTTTGCCCATTTTATTAGGCAATTTGTTGTTTTTAAAACAGTGGTTTATACATGTTCTATGAGGACTTTTTAACTTGCTAAGTATTGTGTAACAGTGTTCTATGAGATTGAAACATTCCATCCTGTAGGGAATCTCCTTAAGAAGGAAGGTAAACAATTCAAAGGAACTTCAGGAAGTACCTGAAACGGAACAGAATAAGCAATAAACGCAGAGAGTCCCTCTAATAGGAAGAGAAACAAAGCTACACAAGCTGCAAAGAAGACTCTCAGACCAGATCACTGCCTGGAAGAAACAGAAACCAGCTGAGCTGTCTAGAAGACTTTTAGAACAACCAAGGCATCTGGAAAAGACACTCTCCAACCTGTAGAGCTGCCTGCAGGCTGTGAAGTGTGTTCCAGGTTCCTAACTTTGTGACCCATGCTGGGGTGGGCTTTAGTGAAACAGCTGTCTTTGAGTCATTTCTGCTCCTGTAAGTAACCCCTCACCCATATTCCTGTGAGTAGTAACCCAATAAAACTCATTGGCTTGCCAAGTTGGACTTTGGTGGTGTCTTAGTTTAGGGTTACCTTTGCTGTGATGAAATACCATGACCAAAAGCAACTTGGGGAGGAAAGGGTTTATTGGCTTACACTTCCACGTAGTAGCCAATCAATGAAGGAAATCAGGATAGGAACTCAAACAAGGCAGGAACCTAGAGGCAAGAAGCTGATGCAGAGGCCATGGAGAAGTGCTGTTTACAGGCTTGCTCAGCCTGTTTTCTTAGAGCAACAGGACACCTCCCAGAGATGGCACCACCCATAATGGGCTAGGTCCTTCCCCATCAATCACTAATAAAGAAAATGCCCTACAGCCAGATCTTGTGGAGGCATTTTCTCAATTGATGTTCCCTCCTTTTAGATGAGTCTAGCTTGTGTCAAGCTGACATAAAACTAGCCAGAACAAGTGGTAGCCATACTTTGGTCTGTCGTGGGATCCCTATCTGGGTAAATGTGTGTGTTACATTTCCCTGGCAAAAGTTTAGTCACACAACACTAAGTTTGTGACTGTCACTAGAACTTCCTCTTTCTTTCTTCCCTCCTTCCCTCCCTTCCTCCCTCCCTCCCTTCCTTCCTTCCAAAGACAGACTCTCACCATTAAGGCCAAGGCAGCCTTAAATCCCTTCAACCTGTATAGCCCAGGCTGCCTGGGAACTTCCAATCTTCCTGCTTTAATCTCCTGCTCTGTCTATCTCCATTTCTGTCTTCTTCCCTCCTTCCCTCCCTCCTTCCCCTTCTCTCTCTTCTTTGCTATGCTGGAAATTGAACCTATAGCTCACATACTAGTCAAGTATCAACTACTGAGCTACATTTCCACACCCCTTCTTCCTTCTTTTATTTTATTTTATTTTTTGTAGTTTTGGGGATCAAAGCCAAGGTCTCTGTATGGGAAGCAAGTGCTCTAATTCTTATTTATACTTTCAGCTCCCCTATTCCTCTCAAAAATCAACTCTGCTGTATTTCATATATATATATATCATCTTCTGGATAAAAACTCAAATGAAGCTTGAATTTACAAACAGCATTTTAACACCTGAATCTTTTATATGCTGGACATTTTGGGGTGCATTGTGGAACACAAATATATTTACATTTAATGAGTGCCAAACATCTCAAGATGGGTAAAAGATAAAAGGAAAGCATGTCTGCCTAAGGGTGTAGGTGGGACAATCTAGCATTTGAGGAAGAACAAGGAATCCAGTGGGAGAGAGGAATAAGTAGGTTGTATTCATAATGCAGGAGGGTCATTAGGTATGGTAGAGAGACATCTACCAAGACATCTGAGGACCTGAGGGATGGACAGGCTCTGTCATAAGTAGATATATTATCTACTACACCAACACCTAACACCAACAGGAAGTACTAATGTCCAGGTCCCAATAGGGCTGAAAAATCATCTTCCCAATATAGTAGGAAAAAATAAAAGAAGAGAGATGGTAATTCATTTCCTAGGACAAAAAAAAAAAACATGTACAGCATATGTACCTGATAATAAATGGAAATTCTACATAGCCTCTGAGGAGAATCTATTTCCACCTTTCAAATAATTTATAGCTTACTGTCAGCTAAACTTAGTAACATCTTCCATTTGCCCATGGCAAGGAGATTCTTGGCTAGCTCTGCCTGGTCATTATAGGCCTTCTCATAGATCCTTGAAATATGATGTGGCCATCAAAATGTCAGCACTTACCTGCTGTCCACACTCTGGACACGTGGTCCAGTTTGTAGGTTAGTTGACTTACAAAATGAAGAAAACAAGACTAGCTTTAGATTTAATTCAAGAATATGTGCCTGGGGTGGCTGGAGTGATGGCTCAGGAGGTAGAGTTCTGGCTGTTCTTTCAGAGGAGCAGGGTTCAATTCCCAGCATCCACGTGGCGATCAACACTGTCTATAACTTCAGTTTTATGGGATCCAAAACCCTTTTCTGATCTCCAAGGACACTAGAGTAGATATGTGGTATACATACAAATATGCAGGCAAAACACGCACATAAAAATAAATAAAAAACATTTTAAAAAATCAAATAAAAAAAGAAATGAAAAACTGGACTGCTGAGATGGCTTGCTGCCAAGCTGGATGACTTGAGTTTGATCCCTGGGATCCAAATGGTGGAAGGAGAGGACTCTGGCCTCCATTCCCATGCATGGTGCCCAATCCATCCCCATCCCACCACATACATAATTAAAAAATTAAAATACATGACAAAGATGAACTTGAATTACAATATTCTAAGACTGTGGAGTCCTTTATTTTATAATTCTCTGAATTTTTTTCAAGTTTTAAAATTTATTGTGTAGAGAATCAAACTAAGAGCCTTATATATGTGAGGCAAATCTACCACTGAGCTACACTTCCAGTTAAAATATTTTCAAGGTAAAACACACAAAGTTTCTAACTAGAACTAGAACTGTTCACAGTAGTCAAGGCTTTTTGTTTTTTGTTTGTGTGTGTGTGGGTGGGGATGATTGGAGGCGGGTCTCTCTGTGTAGCCATACTTGTTTTGGAACTCACTCTATAGACCAGGCTGGTCTTGAATTCAAGAGCTCCACCTGCCTCTGCCTCTGAGTGCTGGGTTTAAACCTGTGTGCCACCACTGCTGGAGAGTAGTCAAGGTCATAATATACTATAACTTTTGTTTGTTTGGGATTTTTGGCTTTTGGTTTATTTTTTGATTTTAGGTAGGGTCTCATACCATAGCTCAAGCTGCCTTGTAATTCACTACGTAGTCCAGGCTGACATCAATCTTGAGGCAATCCTCCTGCTTTGGCCTCTCTAGTGCTGGGATTACAGGTGTGTGCTACCATGCAAAGCTGTAATTTTTATTTTTATTTTTGACCATGCTATGATTTTGTCTTCAAAATTCCCAATGAATCAATGAATCTAAAATACAGCTTAAGACTGCCCTCAAGTACACATTGGCTTAAACTTAAACCTTGCTGTTCTTTTTGTATACATTTGCAATTAGTTTATTTCTTTTTTCTTATTTATCTGTTTGTTCATTTGTTTTTGAGGCAGGGTTTCTCTGTATAGTCCTAGCTGTCCTGGAACTGGCTCTATAGACCTGGGTGGCCTGGAACTAAGAGATCAACCTGCCTCTGCCTCCGAGTGCTTTGATTAAGGGCACACATGTACCATCATGCTCAACTTTAGTTTATTTCTTTTTCAAAAATTATTTTTTATTTTATGTGTATGAGTGTTTTGACTGGTGCCCATGGAGACCAGAAAAGGGCATCAGATCCCCCTATGACTGGAGTTACAGACAGTTATAAACCACCAGGTAGATACTGAGAATTGAATCCAGGTCCTCTGATAAAGCAAGTAATGCTCTTAATCCCTAAGCTATCTCTCCAGCTGTGCAGTGGTGACCACAACTTTAACCCCAGCACTTCCAGGACATCCAGGGCTACAGAGACCCTGGCCAAAAACCAAAACCAAACAAACAAACATAAAAAGAACTCAATTATATATGCAGGTAGTGATCTCACTTATGTACTCTCTAAAGGCGTGACTTTGAAGTCAGAAAAACCTAAATTCAAATCTTAGTTCTAATGTGATCATAAGAAATAAACTTTTTAAAGCCTCAGTTTTCACATCTGTAGCATAGAAAAGAACCTAACCCTACCTCACAAACTTATTTAAGAATTATAAAACATAATGAATAGAAGGCATTCAGGAATAGTTATGGAAGTTTTTTAAAAAGGTTGAATATCAAAGCATTTGCTTTGTATATTAAAAGGCATCCTAAGGCTGGGGACATGGTTTAATAGTAGAGTGTTTCCCTAACATGCATGGGGCCCTGGGTTCCATGCCTGGTATCACAAAACAATGCTGGATAGAATCAGAATAGTAAGTACAGAGTTCAATTTTATTGTTATTGAAATCATTAATCTAATGATCTAATAGCTAGGGATCCCTGTTGCTGTGTGCTGTGAGCCATGCAGGTATATAAGGTATATGCTAAGAGGAGGCTTAGGGATACCGTAACCCTTAGCATGTTCTTTCTTTCTTTTTTTGTTTATTTGGCTTTTTTTCTTTTTTTCGAGACAAGGTTTCTTTGTTGTAACTCTGGCTGTCCTAGAACTCACTATGTAGACCAGGCTGGCCTTGAATGTAGAGAGCCACCTGCCTGGGATTAGAGGTATAGGCCACCTCTGCCCGGCCCTTAGCATGTTCTTACAGCATCCATATGGAAACACTCTGAATTATTCTTTAGGTAGCTATAGCAGTAGAGAGTCATCAAGATTTTCTAGCCAGGAAGGCAGGTGTGATACCACTTTGCAGGGGGATTGGGATTTCAAGGTTATCTTTGGCTAAATAGTGACTTTAAGCCCAGTTTGGGCTGTATGAGACTGTGTCAAACAAACAAGCAGACATAAGATTTTTCTACCAGGCATGGCAGCTCACCCTTATAATTCCAGCACTCAGAGGCTGAGGCAGGAAGATTTCCAGTGACAGGCCAGCCAGCCTAGGGCTATGTAGTGAGACCCTGTCTCAACAAACAGGTAGAGCAGTTTCATTTTAGGGCGATTATGGTCAAGTGACTCAGACAAGGGCACTAAGACTGTTCAAGAAGAAAAGAGCAGTCATTTCAAAAACCCAGTGAGGGACAACGAGACATTCATATGCAAAAGAAGGATATTAGAGGCGCATACCATCATAATTGGCTTCCCTGGATTTTCTATGTAAACAGTTATCAAGATACAGTCTGGGTCTGAAGTAATGGCTTAGTTTAAGAGCATAGGCTGCTCTTCCAGAGGACCTGGGTTCAATTCCCATGACCCACACAGTGGCTCACAACCACCTGACAATCCAGTTCCAAATGATCCAGTGTTGTCCTCTGGCTTCTGAGGACACTGCACACACATGGTGCACAAACATACATGCAGGTAAAATACTGCCACACATAAAATAATAAAATAAAAAAATTTTAAAGACACATTTAGAAATAATGTTATAAAAGTCTAGAAAGATATCAAAGTAAAGTTATCAAAAGTTAACTCAGGCCAGGTGGTGGTGGCACATACCTTTAATCCCAACACTTGGGAGGCAGAGGCAGGCAGATCTCTGAGTTGGAGGTCAGCCTGATCAACTGAGTGAGTTCTAGAGTTCCAGGACAGCCACGGCTACACAGAGAAACCCTGTCTCAAAAAAAAAAAAAAAAAAAAAAAAGTGGATAAAACATCTAAATGTGAAAAGTAAAACTATCAAGTTCTTGAAAAAAATTTTTTTAATGTATTGAAGGACAGAACTGGCTGCTGTTGTTTTCTGACCTCTACATACATAGCAGCACATGTGTACACTTCTCTCTGGGTTGTGACAGGTCTGGGTGTCCTGTTGGGTAGATATGGGCAAAAATCACGCAGTTGAGACAGGATTTTTTTTGAGGGGGGTGGTGGCTCACTATTGGCCCAGACTATTAAGCTCAAACTCACAGAGATCTGCCTGCCTCTGCCTCCAGAGTGCATGCCACTACCCCTGGCTTGAGACTGTGTTTAACTAAGTGATGTCCTGCTCCTTAGCCTCCTCCCTTACAAAATTTCAATGATCTTATTTCCTTAGCAAATTAAATAATATGACTTTTCAGTATCATTAAATATTCTATCATTTGGAGATGCTCTTGGACCTCGCCTACAGGCCAAAAGAACCATTTACAATTCTTTGTTTATATTTATTTGGGGGATATACATATAGAGGTGAGAAGACAACTTTCTAAAGTTCTCTACTTCCACTTTGTGGGGTCCTAGGATCAAACTTGGTTGTCAACTTTCACAGCAAGTGCATTTAACTGCTGAGCTACTTTACAAGCCCCACTTTTAAAAGGTGTAGCCCAGGCTAGCCTCAAACTTGTGATTCTCCTGCTTCTGCCTCCTCAGCATATTCTACTAGTGTGTGCTACCATAACCAACAGAACAATATAGCCAACAGAATCATTTTGAAAAGTTTTTAATCCAACTCCTTTTATTAGAAGGTCATATATATTAGTATATATGGCATTTTTCTGTACAATATATTCTGATTATGATTTTCCCTCCCCCAACTCCTCCCAGATACTCCCTAACTCCCTAACTCCCCACCCACCCAAATCCACACCCTTTCTTTCCCTCATTACCCATATGCTCATGTCTACACACAGACACACATGCATACACATAATAAAAAAATTCAAAGTAAATATTTAAAAATTTTTCATTACAGCTCCTTTTTCATTGCTAGTGTAACTCCAATGCCACTATGATTTTGACTTTATTTTATCTTATTTCTTAAGCCTTTGACTAATACTTGCCCTACTGTTCTCACTGTCTAATTCGAAGGCTGTGGTTAGCAGGAAGAAATGGCTCTCAGAGCCTCAGCTCTGATGCAGACCAGCTGCTACCTTCCAAGCATGAGAAGTACTTCCATCTCTTTCTTTAATCAATCTGTTCAATCCAAACTGCAGACTAATCTGAAGCAAGTGAAAGAAGCTGATGCTTCTGAGACAAAAACTATTTTGTTGAAGAATAATATGCAGCCAGAAAAGAAGCTAACTGTCAAGACATCCCGGAAATACTAAGCCTCGACTTTCCTCACCTCTAGACCTCAGGGCCCTTGCCAAGTCGTGTGAAAACATACTCCATCTGACCATGCTTACTTGTTTTTCTGTTTACTGACTATATTCATGTGGATGGTATGAAAGTTTATTCCCCCCCTTCCTTTCAATGAGTAAACTATATTTAATATATTTCTAATAATAATGTCAAAAATAACAAAACAACAACAACAAAAATATATATATATACTTACTACGTAGGCACTATGATATTATTCTACTTGCATTATCTTATCTTTATTTTTTATAATGACCTTATAGCAAATTTTTTTTTAACTATAAAACAAACAGATCTAAAAAGTTAAAAAAGGGAGGGAGGCTGGAAAGATGAGATGACTCAGGGGTTTAGAGCACTTGTTGCTCTTGCAAAGGGCCCAGGTCCAATTCCCAGCACCCACATGGTGGCTCACAACGATCTATAACTCTAGCGAGTTCCACAGGCACCAGGCACCCACGTGGTACACAGACATACATGATATCAAACATTAATACACATAAAATAAATCTAAAAGTAAAAAAAAAATAAAAATTTTATTACTGCCTCTATTTTTATATATTCATTTTTTATTGATGGGTTGGTTATTTTTATTTATTTTCTTTTAAGAAACAGGGTCTCTAGCTCAGACTAACCTCAAACTTTCTATGAAGCCAAGGATAACCTTGAACTTCTGATCCACCTGTCTACCTCCTAAGTACTGGGATTACAAGCTAACACCACCATATCTAGTTTATGCTTTATTGAGAATTGAACCCAGAACTTCAAGCATGCTAGGCAAACTACCAATTGAGCTACATCTTCAGCCTTTTTGTTATTTTTGGGTTTTGAGACCTGGTCTTAAGTAATGTAGGGTGATTTTGAACTCACGATGTAACCAAGGGTAATTCTGAACTCTTCATCTTTGTGTCTCCACCATCTGAGAATTGTGATTACAGATGAACACTACCATATCTAGCTATTTATTTAGTAAGATGAAATCTCACTGTTTCCTAGACTAGTTTCAAATTCCTGGGCTCAAGAGATCTTCTCACCTTAGCCTCTTGGGTAGCTGGGACTATAGGTACACGCCACTACATCTTGCTTAATTTGCTTTATAAATTAACACCTTAAACTGATTTGGAGCTGGGACAGATTTTAATTTTAATGCATGTACGTCTCATGTAACCACTACCAAAATAAGGATATAGAGCAGTTACCTTAAAAATCCCTTCCACAGTCCCATGGTAGTTGATCTTTTACCTATCTTTATCCTCTAGCTATTGAAATGCAGGCTGTGAGGTTAAAGTTGAGTCAGTCCATGAATATCGGGGTTTATGGAGCTCCATTATGAGGAAGAATCACAGTAGGTCTCACTTCTGTGTCCGCGGAGGCAAGAAGTTAGGAGCGCTGTGCTGGACAGGTGTGAGCGACCGTGAAACTGTCCGCTAAGCCTCGTGCCTGCTATATCATAATATGGCTGGTCAAGTGAAAGCTAACCCGCTATCTATTATTTACTTATTTATTGTTTAGACTTTTTTAATTTTTGCATTCAGTTTATTTGTGTGTAGGGGCATGTATGTGGAGGTCAGAGGATAGCTTGCCAGAGTCAGTCCTCTCCTTCCACCATGGGTTCAAAGTCAGGCTACACAGGAAGTGCCTTCTCCCCTGAGCACTGTTCCCAGTCTCTATAGTTTTGCTGTTTTTAGAGTCCCGTACGGCCAGAATCAATAGACCTGAGCTTTATCCAAGCTAAAACTTACATTAACAGCTCATTCCTTCTTTCTGCCAAGTTGTATTCCATACTTTCTATTTTACAGATGAGGCACCGGAAGCTCAGAGAGGTTGAATAGTCTGCTCTAGGTCATCTAGGTGATTCTGCCATTCAAAACCAGGTCTGCATATCTCTAGTCTAGAGCCTACTATACTCTAATTGCTCTGCCATTTTGCACTTCTTCTCCTAGACTTAGAAGAGAGACAGCAGCCTAGGATCTTGATTCAAACATCAAGAGTCTTGTGGACCAAAGAATAAGAGTTTCCTATTTGCCAAAAGTAAGGCTGAGACTAGTTTGTCTTCTGTCAGTAATCCCAGGCTCTCAAGAGAACGTGAAATGGAAGCAAGTGCAGAAACTATCAGTGAAATGTTCCATACGTAGACTCCCCATTTGCATTTACTAAGTATGTGACCAAAAAGTTCTTCATTCTTTGTGGACTCTGTTTCTTCTATTATAAAATGTTCATAGTATTATCTTGAAATACTTTCTTTGTAAAAAGTTTATTATTGATGAGGGCGTCAGGAGGCCCACATCACGCCACAGCATGAGCATGGAGGTGGAAGACAACTTCTGGGAGTCATTCATCTCTTTCTACCATGGGATTCATGTGACAACTTGGGTTGTCAGGTTTACAGAGCAAATGTTTTTACCTGTTAAAGCCATCTTGCTGTTCATTGAAATATTCTTGAAAAGATTAAATGAGATGATATATGCAAAGTGTCTGACACAGAATATTACCAATCTATATTGCATAAGACCAATATAATCTTACCAAATGAAATGTTTACTAAAAATATAAGTCAGTACTTATTATTAGATGGCCTGATTCCTGCCAAGAGTATAAAAGATATTTTATTAAAAAAGAGATTTGATGCTATTAGACAACATGATACCAACCTGTATAGCTGGTTTTGTAAACAATATATAGAGATAATAAACATAGTTTTAACTTTCTATTTTTGAGACAGAGTCTCCCAATATAGTCCAGGCTGGGCTTAAACTCATGAACCCCTGCCTCTTTATCTTTCAAGCCCACAGGATTACAAGCATACATTATCATGCTAAATCTAGAAATAAATATATATATATGTATATATTTAAATTTTAGATTTTATTTATCTTTATTTTATGTGTATGCATGTGTTTTATTTTATGTGTTTTGTGTGCGTGTATTATCTGTATACTGCATGTGTACAGTATACATAGATACCAGAAGAAGGTATCTGATCCTCTGGAATTGGAATTACAGATGGTTGTGAGCTACCATGTGGGTGCTGAGAATCAAACCGAGGTCCTCTGCTAGAACAGTCAACGCTCTTAAACTGAGCCATTCTTCCAGCTCCTAGGATATATTGTTAAAACTACTAGTTTCAAGTACCCAATGCAATATTTTTTCAATTTACATGTGTATGTTTGTGTCTATGTCACTGTATGCCACATGTGTACAGGTATTGTGGAGGCCAGAAGGGTGTCAGATTCCCTAGGACTGGAATTACAGGCAGTTGTGAGCTGCTCAATGTGGGTGCTGGGAATCAAACTTGAGTCCTCTAGAAGATCAGCAAATGCTCTTAACTGCCTAGCCATCTCTTAAGCCTTACTCAATTCAATTTTAAGATAGTATTTGTCCCAATAATTTAGATACCTTAGAGGAAAAATATATTAGAATTATGTATTTTATATTACACACACGTATTACTTGTTGAGTAATTTGTTTACAAAACTTTGGTGTTCTTAAAGCCAGATACTGGTGCATGCCTGTAAATCCAGAACTCAGGCTGAAGCAGTAGGATTGAATTCAAGGCCAAACTAAGCCAGAGTATTATAGGAAAGCTGGGGTTACAAAGCAAGACCCTGTCTCAAAAACCAAACAAAACAAAAAATTAAGGGGTTCTTTGTTTTTTGTTTGTTTTTCAAGACAGAGTTTCTCTGTGTAGCCCTGGTTGTCCTGGAACTCACTCTGTAGACCAGGCTAACCTTGATGTACCTGCCTCTGTCTCCTGAGTGCTGGGATTAAAGGCATGCATCACCCACTGCCTGGCTTAAAAAAATTAGGGGGTTCTTTAAGGGAAACTGAGTATGGTTCCAAAGGATAATAAAGTTCCAAAACAACCTCAAATTCTCCGCATAAAGGAATTTTAAAAGGTCATTTCTTTCCCTTTGACATCCTTTTGGTCTAAACAGGAAAATAGGAGGAAGAGAGGAAGGTGAAAAAGGAGGAGGAGAAGAAGATGAAGAGAAGAAAAAGAGACTGGAATCCTAGAAAGACTATTCAAATCTATCTGTAAGAATCTACTCTTTTTTTCTGCTGCTTTCTATAAATCTTGCTTCAAATGATGTTTACTATGTGGACCTATGTCAGTATAGCACTAGGTCTTTGATAACCAGGTCTGGTTTATGAGGTGTTACCATTCAGCTCTGGACTATCCCCAAACACTCACGTGTGATGAAGACTTTGTCCTCAGCTGGTGGTGTTAATGAGAGGTGACTGGATCGTAAGTGTGTTAACCTTATCAATGGATTTGTCCATTGATGAGTTCATAGCTGAATGGCCCGTTAGGAGGTGGGACCTAGTCAGGTAAAGTAGATCACTGGGGAGCACCTTGAAAGGTGGGTCATCTTGTCCCAGGTTCCTCTGCACTTTCTTTGCTTACTAGACACAAGACAAACAGCTCTGCCCCACCACACCCTCTCTGCCTTGATGTTTTGTGTCAGCACAGGCTCAGAAACACAAGCGTCAAATGACCATAGCCTGGAATCTTTGAAACTGTGAGTCAAGATAACTTCTTTACTGGCTTCTTTGGAGTATTTTGTCACAGAAACACAAAACCAACATATTAGGCTTTTAAAGTAAAGCTGCAAATAAAACAAAATGAAACTGCTCAAATTCTGATTTTCCAACTTGCTCTAGAAGCAAAACCTAGCCATAGCTTTACAGCAAAGCACCTTATAAAGGTTTTGTCATAGGACCAAGGGAATGGCTCAGTTGGCAACATGCTTGCCATGCAAGATGAGAACTTCAGTTTGGATACCCAGTACCAACGTAAAATACAGATGGTCCTTTTCTCTAACTCCAGTGTTGGTTAGAAACAGAACCCTGGGGTTTACTGGCTAACCAGTCTAGCCCAATCAATGAGCTCCAA
Source organism: Cricetomys ansorgei (assembly GCA_026225945.1). Taxonomy (NCBI): domain Eukaryota; kingdom Metazoa; phylum Chordata; class Mammalia; order Rodentia; family Nesomyidae; genus Cricetomys; species Cricetomys ansorgei. The sequence continues at coordinate 13,833,266 of JAMJFZ010001258.1, forward strand.
GTTCAATGAGAAACCCTGTTTCAAAAAATAAAGTGAAAAAGAGCTGGAGCAATGACTCAGCAGTTAAGAACACATATTGCAGAGGACCTAAGTTCAGTTCCCGGCATTCCATATCAGGTAGCTTACAGCTATTTGTAATTCTAGCTCCGGGGGATTCAGCGCCTCCTTCTTCCATGGACATTTGCACTCACATGCACACAGACCACCAACACACACACACAAGTTGGTGGCACACACCATTGATCCCAAGACTCGGGAGGCAGAGGTAGGTGGATCTCTGTGAGTTCCAGGCCAGCCTGGTCTACAGAGTGAGTTCCAGGACAGCCAGAGTTACAGCAGAGAAACCTTGTTTCAAAAAAAACCAAAAACAACAACAAAGTGAGGTGGAGAGTTACTGAGGATGACACTTGATGTCTACCTCCAGCCTCTATTTACATGTACATACACATGCACAGACATGCACAGACAGAAACATATGAACAACACACATACACAAACATATACACATAGCAACTGTTCTGCACAGCTGGCAAGTCTGTATATTATCCTGCTTGCTTGGCACATTGGACTTGGAGGAAAGAAGGAAAGTTTTAATCAAAAGCTATTTTCAAAAGTTAAAGTCCACATACAGTTAGAGGATGGGAATGTAGCTAGCTCAACCCATAGTGTGCTTCCTAATACATGCAAAGCCCTGTGTCTGATCCCGAGTACCACATAAATGAGGCATAAAGGCACTTGTAATCTCAGGACTCAAGAGTTAGAGGGAGAAGGACCAGAAATTCAAGATCATCCTTAGCTACCTAGTAAGTTCAAGACCACCCTGGGACACATGAGACCTTGTCTCCAAAAGAAGAGTAGGTGCTGGAGAGGAGTCCTGGGGAGATAGCTCATCCAGTGCTTGCTTTGCGAACATGAGGACTTGGATTAATCCCCAGAGCCCATGTAAAGAAGTTAGGTATGTTGGCATGAGTCTGTAATCCCTGATGAGGCAGAGAGGTGGAGTCGGGTCCCTAGGAACTCACTGGCCAGCAACCTTAGGTCATTCGACAAATTTCAGGCCAGTGAGAGACCCAATCTCAAAAACAAGATGGATTGCCTGAGGAATATCCAAGGTTTCTCTCTGGCCTCTACATGCATGCACATATGTTTGTATGCGCTCTCTCTCGCTCGCTCTCTCTCTCCAATCTTTTCTTGGCCTAACTTTTATGCTTATAACTTCCCTGGGCTCTACAGTTCTTTGTCGTCTGAAGAAATAAAACCATCCCTAGGCTGGGATTTCTACTGGCTTTAAAGTCGATTGTCTTATCTCGATCACCTTACAAAAAGCGAGAAAAGTTGAATTTCTAGCCAGTGTTCTAAAAACAAATAACTACGGTTAGATGGGTAGGGTGTAGCTCAGTGGTGTAGCATGGATGTACCGTGCACAAGACCCTGGATTTGATCCCTAGACCCAATCAACAAAGTTTAATATACCTAATTAAGGAAGCAAAACTGCCAAGTAAAACCAGACCATTATTTTATTTAAAAAAATAAAACCCATTTTATTTTTATTTTATGTGTATGACTGCTTTATTCATATGTATCTAGGTGTACCACATTCATGCCTGGTGCCTGTGGAGGCCAGAAGAGGGTGTCAGATCCCTGGAACTAGAGTTACCAATGGTAGTTAGTCATCACTGTGGGTGCAGAGAATGGGGCCCCGGGTTCTCTGTAAGAATAGCAAGTGTCCTTAACTCTAAATTATCTCTCCAGTCTCTGACCCCCCATTTTCTTATTTAAGCCAGATGGGCAATTTTCTCAGAAGCATCAACAATGGACAAAGAATCAGTAGACCAAAATTATAGCTTTCTCAGCTAATGAACTTTGTGACCTTGCTCAAACCATGATCTCTCTGTTCTTCTTCTTCTTCTTCTTATGTAGGTCAAGCTAACTAGAACAGACTAAAAAAAACACAGACTAAAAATCACCTAAAGCTGGGTGGTGGTGGCCTTTAATCCCAGCACTTAGGAGGCAGAGGCAGGCAGATCTCTGTGAGTTTCAGGCCAGCCTGGTCTACAGAGTGAGTTCCAGGTCAGCCAGAGTTACAACAGAGAAACCCTGTCTAGAAAAACAAACAAAAAAATTTACCTAAAAAGCTGGGCTGGACCACAGATGCATCCAGTTTAGTATATGCTATGTTTTGTTCCCTTTTAAAGCAATACATTAGCTTTTTGAGAATAACTGAAACCATATTTTGAAACAATGTCATTACAGATTGAGTATCTTTTATTCAAAATACTTGAGACTTAGTAAAGTTTCAATTTTTTTCAGATTTTGGAACATTTGTACTAACATAATAAGAGATCTTGGGGATGGGACACAAGTTTATTGTCGTTCCAATATATACATTATATGTAATATATATGCTATAGATAATTTCATACAGCATTTATAATATTTTATGCATTTCTACTGTAACCTATCACATGAAGTCAGGTGTACACTTTTCTATATGTAGCATGTTATTGCTCAAATATTTTTTAAATTCAAAGCATTTTTTATCTTGGATTTCCAGATTCAGGATGGTCAACACGCACAACAGAAACACAAAAGGGTTTTAGGCTACCTCTCAAATGCACAGAAGCACAGATTGTACCTACTCTCTCCTTTAAATTATATTCTGTAATATTTCAACATCCAAAATTTCACTACAAGTACACTGCAATGACATTCATATGGAGTGAGTCCTGAAAATATTTCAGGATGAAAGAGGATCCTAAGAATCTTACAGCTTTACGGATTTTAGAAGTCATTTAGTCAAAGTTTCTTATTTTAGAGAAGAAAATAAGAAGACCACTACCCCATCCCCCTGAAAAAGTGAATACTAGAAACCAGGACCTCATTAAAAAAAAAACAAAAAAAACTAGGAGGGGCTGGAGATGAGGACCAGCAGTTTAGAGCACATACTGCTTTTGCAGAGGACCCAGGTTCAGTCCCAAGTACCCATGTCCAGTGAACCTCCTGCAACTCCAGCTCCAGGGAGATCTGATGACCCGCCTGCCTCTGAGGGCACCTGCACTCCAGCACACAGCCCATACACATACAAATAATTCTTTTTAAATTTAAGGAAAAACTAGGAATCCGAGTCCTATTTTCTCCGTGCACAGCCTAATGGTGCTGACGGTGAGGAGAGCAATTGGGCACCAGCTCTCCTTTCCTGTGGTCAGTCTATCGGTACGGTGCCACAATGAAGTCAGGTCCTTTCACTGCTTAGAATTCTACCTTCCTGCTTAGAAAGCTGGATACTATCCCTAGCTAAGTCTCAATACTCAGACTTTGCACCTAGTCACCTCACTGTAACAGAACAGTTATATGTCCGTAACAAGGCAGAACTGAGCTGTGCGTGGTAGTACAACCCTGTAATCCTAGCACTCAGGAAGCTGTGGCCAGCTGAGTTACAGGCTGGTCTGGACTATACAATAAGATCCTGTCTCAATAAAATAAAATAAATTGAATTAAGTAAAACAAACAAAAAGACAGAGCTGACCAGAATCTGCACTTTTTAGATAGAGGGTCTAATGCATCCCAGGCTGACTTTGAACTTGCTATATAGCAGAAAATGACCTTGAACTCTAAATCCTCCGGCCTCCAGCCTCCAATATCTCCACCTTCTGAGTGCTGGAATTAAAAGCGTGACCCCGTCTATGAGGTGCTCGAGATTGAACCCATGGCCTTGTGGGCCTCACTCTACCAACTGAGCCCCACCCCTAGCCCACTATCAGTTATCTGTGAGTAAGACAGTAGCATTTTCTCCAAAAGTGTAATGCCTTGTCTTCACAGCCAACCAATAAATAGCTTGGAGAAGACAATAAAAGTGACCTAATTACTATTTCAAAGCACTAAATGAGACCTAAGGTATTTATAGGTCTGGTGTCAGCCTTGTCCTCATCTACCCTTCTACATCTTGGATTGCTTACTCCACTCACTGCTCCCATGAAAACTCTGAGCCGAACACTCAGCTAGGACTTGTTACTTCTATACCTCCGTAAACTAGGTGATGCATGAGTGTCTCTCCGTAAAGACAAAAAACACCCACAGCAGGCTGAGGGTGAAGTTCAGCTCATAAGAGTACTTACCAGGCATAAATGAGGCCCTAGGTTGTCGTTCTCCCCCCTCCACTCACACAGACACACACACACACCTAGAACAGAAATAGTGAAAAATGCCTTAATAAAAAGACACTGACAGCATTTAGCACTTACAACTAACTACTTTATGTTAGAGACCAGTCTGGGCTATGTAGTAAAATCTAGTCTCAAGAAAAAAAGAAGAGAAAAAGAAAAAAAAATAGACTTTAATCTCTATTATAGGACTCCTAGATAATACTCAAAAAGAATTCATGCTGGACTGGGCATACACTTCAGTTGGTAGAGTGCTTGCCTAACATGCACAAAGCCCTGGGTTTGATCCTCAGCACAGCATAAACAGAACGAGGTGGGGAAGACACCTGTAATCTCACCACTTTGGAGATGGAGGCAGGAGGATGAGTCTTTTCTTTTTGGCTACATAAGGTTTAAAGCAAGCCTTGGTTATAAGACAGCCATTCCTCTATTTTTTAAAATATGGGGCTGGGGAGACGGCTCGGTGGGGAAGGTGTCTACAGCACATGCATGAGTACCCAAGCCACGTGTTATGTGTGTGCCAGTAACCCCAGCACTACCAGGACAGAGACAGGAAGACTGTTAGGGAGTGCTAGCTGCCAGCCTAGCTCTCCAGGGTCAATGTGAAACTTTGCCTTAAGGTAGCTAAAGTGATACAGCACAACACTGAACATCCTCCTCTAGGCTTTGTATGTGTGCATGGATGCTCACATCCACACATGTGTATACCCACACACACACAAATAAGATGTACAGCCATCAAGAAAGGCACTTGAAGTCAACCTCTGGCTTCCATCACACACAAACACACATATGCAAACACACGCACACCCAAAACCAGGTAATACACCACATACAGATATGAAAGTTCAAGGTCAGCCCAGCTACATATCAAGTTCCAAGGCAGCTGAGGATACATGAGACTGTCTCAAAAACAAACAAACAAAACCATGTCATTATTTATCTTAGTCTAAAAAGAACCATCGTGTCCCCATAACTGTTCAGTTTAGTTCATCTGCACCATAATATAAAAGCTCAGTGGCAAATGGGTTAAAGGGGTGCTAAGGATTATTTAAATCCAAGTGTAGGGCTCTTAGGAGAAGAGGGTTTCTTTGACCAATTGCCATGAAAGTCCTACCAAAAGAAGGGAGGAGGAAAATAGACAGATCACATTTATTAGGCTTAATTTAAAGAACAAGAAACAAGACGGCTTTCTGGTTTGTTTTTGTATTTGAGGCTGAGATTGCAAGAGATAAAGCAACTGACACACTGAAGCAATATTTACACATATATTTGCAATATACACCATGACTAATTTCAGAGACATGAGAGTGTTGAAGAAGCAGAGAAAGAGGGGAGTGTAAGGTGAATATAATCTTCATATAATAAAAACTCCAGGGCCTGTAAGATGGTTCAGTGGGTAAAAGTACATATTCCCAAGCTGGATAACCCTGGGATCTATAAGATGGAAAAATAACCTGACTCCTTCAGGTTGTCTCTACACACACACTAAATAAATAAATAACCTACAAAAATATATCAATCTTTAAATCCCAGTAAACATGTAATTTCAATTTATCTTACTGTGAAATCAGCCTCCACAACGACTTCTGTGCCAGCTAGTCTTGTGTTAACTTGACACACAAACTAGAGTCATCTGAAAGGAGGGAACTTTAATTGAGGAAATGCCTCCATAAGGCCCAGCTGTATTGCATTTTTTAATTAGTGATTGTTGTAGGAGGGCCTAATCCACTGTGGGTCATTCCATCCCTGGGCTGGTGGTCCTGGATTCTAAAAGATAGTGGGCTGAGCAAGCCAGGGGAGTAAGTTAGAAAGCAGCACCCCTCCATAACCTCTGCATCAGCTCCTACCTCCAGGTTCTGGCCTTGTTTGAGTTCCTGTCCTGACATTCTCCAGTAATGGACTATGATCTGGAAGTGTAAGCCAAATAAACCCTTTCCTCCCCAGCTGGCTTTTGGTCATGGTGTTTTGTTGCAGCAATAGAAACCCTAATACTCTGACAACTTCCAATGACTCCCCTCTCAGATTTAATAATCTGAGATAATAATAATCCCCTCTCAGATTTATCAGGGTCATTTAGTCTATGTGGCCAATACAGTATGACAGAAAGATGATATGTTACTTTTGAAGTTGGATTTAAAAAGAAAGAATGGGGACTGGATAGATGTCTCAGTGTTTAAGAAAACTTGTTGCTCTTGCAAAGGATATGGGTTCAATTCCTAGCACCAACATGGTGGCTCCCAATCACCCATAACTCTAGTACCAGGGGATCTAATTATTCCCTTTTCTGTCCTCCACGGGCACCAGCCATGAATGTACAAAGACATATGGGCAAAACGTTAATACACGTAAGATTAAATAAATAAATAAATAAATAAATAAATAAATGGAAAATATTTTTAAGGAGAAAAAAAGGTATGACTTCTTCCTACAAAGCTCAAGGATCTCTAAGGAGGGAGGGGTGCTTGCGAGCAGAGTAGTGAACGACTGCGGTGACGCTTTCCCTGACGCGACAGGGCCATTGCACACACGGACTCACAGCAGTTCTGACTGTATGCACAAGACTCGCACAAGATTAAGCCAGCCAAAGTCATGGCACGAGTGGGAGAGGGGCAAACAGAGCCCCAGTGCTAGATGAGGAGCTACTGGCAGCTGACGGCTGCTGGGAAAGGGACAGTTGGTTTCCTTCGGGGCGTGGCCCTGGCAAAGCTTACCGTGCTCGGTAGACAGCTTTACACTCACGCACATACTGGCAGCACTAATTGGACTCAATGGTGTTTTTAGGAAGAGCCTACGGGGCTGGAGATGGCTCAGCAGTTGAGAACACTTGCTGCTCTTCCAGAGGACCCGAGTTCAGTTCCCAGCACTGACATCAGGTGACTCACAACCACCTGTTAACTCCTGGTCCAGGGGATCCAATGCTCTCTCTTCTGACCTCTGAAGGCAACTACACACAGTGATGCACACACACACACACACACACACACACACACACACACACATACACACACACTAAAAATAAATCTTTTTAAAAAGAAACACAGGCCAGGTAAGGTGACATAGGTCTTTAATCCCAGCATGTGGGAGGCAGAGGCAAGTGTATCTCTATAAGTTCCAGGCCAGCTAGGACTACATAGTAAGACCCCGTGTCAAAAACAAACAAAAAGAGAACATAAAGTTGAGAAGAGAAAATAGTGGGAAATAAAGGGAAATAAAGGAAGAAATGGGGGAACATTTAATCAAAACATTGTACACATATATGAAATTCTCAAACAATTAAAAATAAAAAGTCATAGCATCTAGACTGGAGATATAGCTTAGTGATAAACCATGTGCTTAGCATGTAAGCATGAGGCCTTAAGTCTGACTTCACTGATTTCCAGCAACAAATACACACACACTCCATATATATATATATATGTATATATATATATATGTATATATATACACACACACATATATATACACATACATATAAATAAATAAACACACACACACATATATATTTCTGTTTTCCCCCTGTCTCTCCTGGACCATATACCCAGGGGTGAGCCAGCTTCCATGTTTAGCCATCCTACTGAGAAGCCTACAATATGAAGAACTGAGGCCTCTGGCAAACGGCCATGTGAGCTTAGATGCAAACTTTCCAGTTCAGTTCTGCCTTCAAATGGCTGTCTCCCTGGCTGAAACCTTGAAAGATCCTACCTATTAGCTAATTAGCCCCCAATTCTTGACTGCCAGAAACTTTTTGAAATATTAAAAAAAAAAAGCCACCATATTTTTGGGCAATTTGCTAAACAGCAATAGACAGCATAATATCAAACTAAGCAAGTTTTATAGAAAACTATTAGGTAAGAAAGAATTATCTGGGCTGGTGAGATTCCTCAATGGGTAAGTGCTTGCCTCCGTGCCTGACAACTTCAATTCAATCCTCAGGACCAAACTGTGGAAAGAGAACTGTATCCCACAAGTCATCCTTTGACCTCCACACCTGCAATGCTGTACACACACACATACACACAAATAAATGTAATAAAAAAGAATCCTCTTCCAACTAAAAATGTGCAATGTCTAAGGTATCATTAAAAGTTGAGTAAGGATAAAGAAATGGCTTCATTGGAAGGAATTATCTATTTCTTTCCAACACTAATCTAAGCACTACTATAAAGTCTCCATGAGAAAAACCCAAAACAATATCCTCTCACTAATTATATTACCTGTCTTCCAGCTCTACAGATATGGGGTTCATTAAAGATAGGTTTCACACAAGAAAGCCACAGTGAGAGGGCTGTCTCTTCTCAGATCAGTTATGGGTTAAAATTGAGGCAGCAAATTTATCCCCAGAGACATATGCCTGACACAAAGTTGAGATTCACAAGAGTCCCTTTGAATTTTCCTTACCTCTAAGTGCTGTATAACTGATATTCACTGAATTCTGATATTTGTATGAATAAAAATGAAGGGATTTAGCAAATCTTGTTCCTGCACACAGTTGTCAAAAAAAATCTGACCTTTAGAACAGGAAAAAGAGGGGGATTTACAGATTTAAAGAAGAGGCAGTGGCTGTCTGCTGTATAACAAACCTTTGAAAAATTATGAAGCAGTGAAAATCCCCTACAGGTCCCAACAAAATGTGTCCAATTTGCATTCCAGCAAAGCTTTCCATACATACCACTTGGCTCCTGTGTATACTTCCAGGCAAATAAAGCCCAAGGAATAATCCCACTGGGACCCAAGTCTGATCTCTGATATATTACAGCTACATAGCTCCAGACCTAGCTCCACAAACTGCCTTTTTGGTTCCAAATAACTAAATCAAACTCATTCTGATAAGCTTTGAAAACAGGGAATGTGAGGAGTGGTTTAATGAATGTTACAACTCAACCTATTACAGACCACAGCACGTTACAGAAACGGGGGGAGGGTAGTGGTTCTTATGCTTTTCACATCCCCAAATCTCTCAAGACCAAATCCAGACATACCTGTCATTCACCACACCTGACTTATTCAAAGCCTGACTTTGATCTAATGGTTAGGATGCATTTGAAACTCAATGCCAGTATATACTGATGGGCAGAGGAATATTGCAGTGACTACCATCTGCTGACTTTGAAACTGGTTCAAATTTATTGAACAACAAAAAAGGCAACCAACAGTAGTATTAAATACTCAAAGATATTCTGATTTAAGGTATTTTAAGGAGCTACATAGCAAACATTAAGTACTTAAAAAACAATCTTTCTAAAGGTTAGAAAAATAATCACTCAACATATAAATTGGAAAGAACACTGCTAAGACAAAAGGAGAAACATATTTCTAGAGAAAAGCAAGGAACCAGTATTTCCAGTTTACCCTCCTTCCTTCTTTCCTTTCTTCCTTTTCTCCTAATCCCTTTCTGGACACCAGGTCTCACTATGTAGCCCTGACTAGCCTAGAACTTACTATGTAAATCAGGCTGGCCTTGAACTTGCAGCAATCTTCTTGCCTCTGCCTCCCAAGTGCTTGAATTGTACGCATGCAACACCATACTTGGCTAGAGTTTTAATACCAGTAGCAGTGGAAGGGCTGAGGATATAATCCAGTTATAGAGTAGTAAGACTGCATTAACTGTATATATTAGGTCCTGGGTTTGACTGGTGGACCCGAACTCGTTTATTCCAAGGGATCACCCCGATAAACAGCCTCTTTTACCAGGGAAGGGCGAGGGAGCCTTAATTAGCATGGGCTGGAAAGCAGTAGAAGTCAAGGCCAAGTTTTGACCACTGGCAACACACACACACACACACACACACACACACACAGGTACACATAGTAGTAACAACTGAAATACGATATCCTAAAAAGAACCAATCACACATCAGAAAATGAGTTAACTCCCTCTTTAGGTTCTTCTGTGGCCAAGAGTGTATGTAGTTCAGTGGTAGAGTACTTGCCTAGCATGTACAAACTGAGTTTGATACTAACATTATTGTCAATGAGAGAAAGACTGATTTTTATAAGCAGGCAGATAAAGTGAAAAATCTTCAAGCAAACCGAGACTGTTGTATAGTTAGCAAGATTCAGACTATGATGGTGGTCTAGGAATCTAATGCAGATAAACCAGAAATAACATCCCAAGCCTCAAAACCCTCCCCCCCTTTTTTTGAGATGGGGTCTCACTATGTAGACATGGCTGGACTAGAAATCACTGTGTAAACTGACTGACCTTGAACTCACAGAGATCCTGCCTCTACTTCCCAAGTGCTGGGATCAAAAGTGTGTGCCATCAACCCAGCAACTTTTTCTGTGTTTTACAAGTCAGAGTTCAACCCCATCTGAATATTCAATCTAAACTATGATCACTGTATTTGCTTTAAATTGTGGTAATTTAAATTGTGGTAATCGTCTGTTGTTATTGCTGTTTTTAAGTTCTGGGGACTGAACCCAAGGTCTTAAGCATAATAAGCAAGTGCTTTAACAACTGAGTTACACCTCTAACCCAAAAACTTATTTTCTTAATTTTTTTTTTTTTTTTGAGACAGGATTTCTCTGTTGTAACTCTGGCTGTCCTGGAACTCACTCTGTAGACCAGGCTGGCCTCGAACTCACAGAGATCCACCTGCCTCTGCCTCCTGAGTGCTGGGAATAAAAGCGTGTGCCACCACTGCCTGGTTAGTCTCAATTCTTAAGCACAAAATTTTAAAACCTTAAAACACTAGGCCCCAAAGAGCAGCCCAGTTATTTCAAGAAAGACATTGCCAGGAGAACCAGAACCAGAAAGAGCTTTATTAACAAAGTCCAATCAGGTCTCAAAAGCTTTTAAAGTTATGTTTTGTTTTGTTTTGTTTTTTAAAAAAAAAAAAAAAAAAAGGGCTGGAGACATAGGTCGGAGTACATGTCTATCATGTTTAAAGAAAACAAGTATTGGTAAGAATGTGGAGAAATAGGAACCTTTCTGCACTTACGAGAATGTAAAATGATGGTTTTGTCGCCAAGGAAAACCATTTGGCAGTTCCTCCCAAAGTTAAACATAGAATTGCCTTATGACCCGGCAATTCCATTCCTAAGTATATGCCCGAACTGAGAACAGGTAGTGGGCACAAGTGTTCTGAGCAGCACTACTCATAACAGTCAAGACAGAAGCAATCCAAATGCTCATAAAGAGCTGACAGGTAAACATACATGATAAAATATTTATTATTTAGCCATAAGAAAGAATGAAGGGTTGGGAATGTAGCTCAGTTGATAGAGTACAAAGTTTGTATGATGCGCTAGCCTTAATCCCCAGTGCTAAAAATAAATAAAATTTAAAAAAGAATAAAATACTGATTTATACAATTTATATAGATAGGCTTCAAAAAATTATATCAAATAAAAGAGGCTAGGCAAAAAAAAAAGTCATTTAGTATGATTTCATTTGTATATTTTTTTCTCCCTTCTATATGATTCCATTTATATAAAATCCATTGAGACAGAAACGCAGATTGGTGAGCCAGAATTTAGCACAGTAATAAAATGATTTCTTATCAATGAGTGGCTCTGGGTTCAATCCTCAGTACAGCAAATATATACTAAATGCTGAATGAAATGCCTATTTCATTTAAAACATTAGTTTTGCTGGGCAGTGGTGGTGCACGCCTTTAATCCTAGCACCCCGGAAGCAGAGGCAGGCAGATCTCTGTGAGTTTAAGGCCAGCCTGGTCTACAGAGTGAGTTCCAGGACAGCCAGAGTTACAATGGAGAAACCATGTCTAAAAACAAACAAACAGAAAGCAAACATTAGTTTTATCCTATATAAATTTTACCTTAGACCTAGGGCTACAGTTCAGTAGTAGAGTGCTTGCCTAGCGTTTATGAGGCCCTAGGTTCCATGCCTAAGAATTAGCACTAGAAAAGCAAAATAATATCGCTCCTTTATTTTATTTATTTATTTGATTTTATTAGTAGCAGTATCAGATTTGTGTTTGTTTGCAATGTTGGGGATTGAACCCAGGGCTTTGTATGTGGGAGGCAATCATTCTATCACTAGGCAACACCTCCATCTCGCCGTGAGATTTTTTTAAGTTATATTTTAATGTGAATGTGTGTGTGTCTATGTGAATGTATACACATGCGTGGGTGCCACAGGAGCCAGAGAGAATGTCAGATGTTCTACAACCAGAGTTACAGGAAGTTGTGAGCTACCTCAAACGGTGCTAAGCACTGAACTTTGATGCTCTGGAAGAATAGCAAGTGTTCTTAACCATTAAACCATTTTTCTAACCCTGAGCTATTCTTAATAGTATCTAGGATTGCCAGATGGTGGTGGTACATGTCTTTACTCCCAGCACTTGGGAGGCAGACAGGTGGACCTCTGTGAGTTCAAGGCCAGCCTGGTCTACAGAGTGAGTTCCAGGACAGCTGGAGTTACGAGAGAAACCCTGTCTCAAAAAACAAACAAACCAAAAACATTTACAGAGTGTTGGTAGGTAGACAGCCATCTTTAGTAACTCAGATAACAGAGCTTGAAGAGTTAAGTTCTGTGGTAGAGCCTAGCTCCCAGAAACATCCCAGCTGTTTCCTGCCAGCTGGTGCTTCATGTCTGACTTTCAATAGAGTTGATTTTCTTTGTATGATTATTTTTACCTCTCAACCTGTCTTGTTTGAGGAAAGAATGGTTACTTTTTTAAGAGACTTTAAGCAGGTAAAGGCGTTAAGACTGTAAAAAATGAAATTTAAGTCATGGGTATTGCTATTTATTGGGTCCATTTCCCAACCTGTTGAAATAGATCTGATTTTTACGCCCAACTTCAAATGTAGGAAGAGACAGACAACCAGAGATAGAATTCAGCAAGTGCACCCAATCCCTGCCAACTCCTCTGGTGACCTCAGGGGGGAAAAGAAGAAGAAGAAAGCAAAAGTCCCAGAAGTACAGGAAATTGTTTCTCAGAGGAAAGACAACACTTCCTTTCCCAGAACAATCCATCTCCCACACTGACATCCTGCTCCTGCTATATTTACCAATCCAAATCTGCCCATGAGAGACTTCCAGCTGCACCCTGCCACACGGTCCTGTCACTCAGCTGGACCTCTCAAAGGGGAATGTGTCCAGAGGGCAGAGCCTAGAAATCACTACACACTAATCCATGCTTCCTCTACTGCTAGCTTCAGAGTAAAGTGAGACAAAATACGGGCAGTATTACTCTCTGTTTATTTTGGAAGTGACTGGGGAGACAAGAGGAACTTCATTTTATATAGTTGCTAATTTTGACTGCTCTCATAGTAGCCAATGAGGGAGCGTGAACAATGAAAAGACTGAAAAGGGAAGTTAAAAATAACCTTGTTGATGCTAGCCAGCCAAGACACACCACTTAATATTTTCTTCCACCTTAACCCACTAGGATCAGTCTGTCAAGTCACCTTATTATAGGGGGAACTCTTCAGTTCTGAGCAGGCAGAGCCAATGAATAAAGCATGGGAGTGTTTCATTCACCCACTTCATCCTACTTTATAAGACTCACTGGAAGGGGAAAGTCCAAACAAGATCTGACTCCCATTTCCTGTTTTAGTGGCTCTGTGTGCACAGTGTTTCTCTCCCACTTCAGTGGAGAGAATTTCTTTTCTTTTGCCCATTTCTATCTGTTCTTCCTTACTGTCTGCCTCTCTAGCTAATTTTCTTTCCTTATTTACCTTTCTCTTTGCTTTTAATGGACAAGGTTTCCCCAATAAAACATGTCCAGTATCTGATGAGGTTTACAAAAGTAATGGTCATATCTGTAGCCTATTTTTGACAGCAAAGATACTCAAAAGCAATACTTTTTAAGGTAGAGTTAAGTATACTAATGAGATCCTCAAAAGCAAGATAAGAAAATAAAGGGAAAATATAGGCAAACAGGATAAGGTAATAGAAAAAGAGAAGAGGAAATGATTTTCTAATCTTTTCTAATCATTCCTCTTCAGGTTCAAGGGTCAGGGATACTTCTAAACCTTATAGATTTTTAAAAGATTATGTAGAATTTCTCAGTAAACTCAACTAAACCTTTTTAAGTGTTCTCAGATTAGAAGTAGAAATAGGAGGATGAATTTATAGCCAATTCCACTTATTAAAAGAAGGGATGCCTGAAGATGTGTCTCAGTAGTGGGCTCTTGCATGCTTTTAACTTGGGCAAGACTACTGGGTTTAATGTACCACCACCAAAAATAAATAAATAGAAAAAGAAGTGAATCATATGTCTGTTGTCATTCTGACTTACAAAACAAGCATTTGGCCAGGCGGTGATGGTGCATGTGTTTAATTCTAGCACTCTGGAAGAAGCAGAGAACAGCGGATCTCTTAATTAGAGGCCAGACTGGTCTACAGAGGGAATTCCAAGATAGCCAGGACTACACAGAAAACCCCTGTTTTGAACAGAAGAAAAAAAAACAACCCACAAGCATTTGTGCTTTTGGCTAAGGCAGAAAAATGCCATTGGGTAACGCTAACATAATCTTAGGAAATGTATCAAGTTCCCAGGCCAGCCTCATCGAGACAATTATTTATTTATTTGTGCATGTATGGGTGTTTTACCTGCATGTATGTCTGTGCACCATATGTATGAGGTGCCTGTGGAGGCCAGAAGAGGCTGCTCAATCCCCTATAATATTGAAGTTACAGTAGTTGTGAGGAAATCAAACCTGGGTTCTCTAGAAGAGCAGACAGTCCTTAACTACTGCAGCCCTCTCGCCAAGCCAAATCTTTTTATAAACCTCAAAACTGTGTTTGTTTTGTTCTTCTGAAACAAAGTCTCATATAGCCCAGGCTGGCCTCAAACTTGCTATGTAGCTGACAGGGCAACCCTAATCTGATCTACTTTTTAAGTGCTGGGATTACAGACATGTACCACCATGTCTAGCTTCAAAACTTCTTGTAGTCAGTAAATTTTTAAAATTTCTTATCAAGTTATTTTTGGGGGGAACTAAACATCAATTTATTTGATGCATTTTATATTTAGCAGTTATATTTCCCATAGAATGAAAAGTCACCAATTTGGTAAAGTGCTTCATTGGCAAATAGCTGTCGTAAGACCCACACACCTACCAAAGAAAAAGAGAAAAGGTCCCGCCTCCCCAGTCATTCAGTCATTGTATAAGGTCAGCAGGGCGAATGGACAGCCTAACACTGCAGTGTTGCGCAGCTCTTGACCTGCCATTCATTTTCAACATGTAAGATCACAGAGAAACATCTGCATTTCTAAGACTTTCGCCGGTTATATGTTTAAAGCCAGAAAGTACACAGGCAGGCTTCACCCAGGAAGCGCCACTGCTTCTGAGTTGGCACATCACAGTAGGGCACATTCTGTAAGAAGTTCTTTCCCAGGACCAGTCTTGGTGCACTGTGGGCAGTGTGAATGCTTGCTTGTTTAACAGACGTTCTGAACGATAGTTTAGCACTGGGGCCTATTTTCATCAGCTCTTCTGTTTTCTCTGGTGAAGTCTAACTTTTATGATTTTTTTTTTTAATTCTTCATTATCTTTACTCTGGCTGCTTCTAATGCAGTCTTGTCATTTTAAAAAAACATTTTGTCTGGTTCTATCCAATATTTTGAAGAGCTGTAAAACCTTGGAGGTTGACCCATGACTCCCCATGCCACTCAGACACTAAATTTTTTATTCCATCAAAAGAACAGCAACACCACTGGGCATGTTGGTGTACTACTAAATCCCATCCCAGTACTTGGGAGACTAAGATCTTGAATTCAAAACCAGCCTGAACATCACAGTGAGTCTCCATCTTCCAACAGATCAAATGAAGAAAGGAGCTAAGGGTATAACTCAGTTGGTAAAGTGCTTGCTCAGCATGCAAAAAGTCCTAGGTTCAATCCCCAGCAACACATAAGTCAGGCAGGGTGGTTCATGCCTACAATCCCAACACTCAGAAGGTAGAGACAGGGGGATCAGAAATTCAAGGTCATCCTCAGGTATACAATGAATTTGAGGCTAGTCTGGACTATATGAGACCCTATCCCCTGCCCTCCAAAAAAAAAAAAAAAGAAAGACTACTCAAAATTCACTTCCATAAATGGCTATTAGTTCCAAGAAACAAGTAGTACCCATATATTAAAGAATCCATGTAACACTTGATCAAGCGACTAAAACTACTATCATTTGTAAATGGCAACTATGAATATGACAACCTAAAAGGGTCACTGTATTAACAGTGACATGTAGATTCATGCCAAATATATATAATCTGAATCTAATTATGAGGAAACATTTAAAACAGTGAGAAATATCAAAAGGTAGGAACAAATAGAGTAGATGGACAATAGATCTATGAACCTGATCTATAATTATAAAAAATGTCACTGTCATAACCAGGAGTGATGGCACATGTCTTTAATCTTGGGAATCTTTAACACTTGGGAAGCAGAGGCAGAAGGACCTCTATGAGCTTAAGGTCAGCCTTCCTACTGTGGGCGGTACCACCGCTGGGCAGGTGGTCTTGGACAGTATAAGAAATATACTGGCTGGCAGACTATTAAGAAGCATTCAACCATGGTTTATGTTTCAGTTCCTGCCTTCAGGTTCCTGCCTTAAAAGTTCCTGCCCTGATTTCCCTCAGTGATAGAGCATGACCTGAGAGCTATAAGTTGAAATAAAACCTTTTCTCCCAAAGTTACTTTTGGTTACAGTGTTCTAGCATAACAACAGAAAAGAAACTAATACAGAAATTGGTATCAGGAGTGGGCTGTGACAGATCTGAGAACTTTTTTTTTTTTGGTGGGGGGGAATGATTATGGAGGAGTTTCTAACTTAGGGCTAGAAAACCCATGTGTTCAGACCTTAATGAGATATAGGGGGAAATAAGATAACACTGAGATGGACAATGGGTATATACAGCTCAGTCCATAATTTAAAAAAAAGAAAGTCAAATTAAAGACTTTGAAGTCTGAAGATGATGGAAATCTGGTTTGTGAAATTTCATTGGAAAGTTTGAGAGGTCCTAAAATACTCCTATTGGGAAATTGATTTTTTTGTTTGTTTGTTTTTGTTTTGTTTTTCAAGACAGAGTTTCTTTATGGTAACTCTGGCTGTCCTGGAACTCATTCCGTAGACCAGGCTGACCTCGAACTCACAAAGATTCACCTGAATCTGAGGTTCTGGTCATCTAGAGCTCAAACAACTAATGTGAAATCTTTGCTTTTCTGGGACAGTTGATAATGATCACCTGGGGCTGAAGAATCAGTTGTAATAAGAAGAGACCAGCGTTTCTAAAGCAAAATCTTCTGGGGAGTGTTTCCTCAGGATCAGTGT
Organism: Cricetomys ansorgei; assembly: GCA_026225945.1. Taxonomy (NCBI): domain Eukaryota; kingdom Metazoa; phylum Chordata; class Mammalia; order Rodentia; family Nesomyidae; genus Cricetomys; species Cricetomys ansorgei. The sequence continues at coordinate 13,850,677 of JAMJFZ010001258.1, forward strand.
ACAGAAGCTGTGCTCCAAATGGGAACAAGGCTGTACCTCACACTGCAGCTGAAGGTAGTAATATGTAAGTTTCCCAGGTGGTACTGGTTTTAAAGGCATGAAGGGGTCATGGGGAGCAGCTGAGACTTGGCACTGTGAGAGGCCACTGGTGAATTTGGAGGCTCTGTAGAAGTAGGAGCCCCAGGTATGAAGTAGTCATTGAGAGAAGCTAAGACTTGGTACTTAGGTAGAGTCAAAGTCCTGGAAGAGAGCCCAGAAGAGGCTTTTGGTGAAGGTGCGGCCCAGTTGCAGCAGAGATTACAGCATTTTGGAGATGCCAGTACCATGGAACAAAACACCAAGGATAGCAAACTGTGGAGTAGAGCCATCCTGAGCCTACGAGACAAGCTGTACATGCTGTGGATGGCAGAGCCAGAAGTAGGATTGCCAAGGCCCTCTGGAGTCCAGAGGATCTTGAGTGGGTTCCAGACATCAAGCACTAAACTTTTTTCACTGTTGAATTTGGAGTTTTGCTTTGATCTGAATGTAATTGTGTCTTGGTTCTTTAATTCTTGGACTAAGAAAAGTATGTAACTTATTTTTTATTTTACAGGAGCCCTTTGAACTTTTAGAGAGACTTTAGAGTTTTAGAGAGACCTTTGGATTATCTATCTAATTATCTATCTATCTATCTATCTATCTATCTATCTATCTATCTATCTATCTATCTATCTATCTGAGTCAGGGTTTCTCTGTGTAGCCTTGGCTGTCCTGGTACTGGTTCTGTAGACCAGGCTGGCTTCAAACTCAAGAGATCACCTACCTCTGGTCTCCCAAATGCTGTGATTAAAGGCATGTGCTGCCACTAACCAGCAACTTTGGATATTTTGAAGAGACTGAAATTTTAAAGAAAATTTTTAAAAACTGGGACTTTTAAGAGTTGGAATGTTTTATATTGTGATATTAATATAAACATGACACATTAGGAACAAATGACAAAAGAAAAGTTATAGTTAGTAATAATATATGTAAAACTATAAAATAATACAGTTAATGTGCCTGTATGTCAAGTTGATAAGCGGTTAATTGTCCTGGTTGGTTTCTGTCAACTTGACACAAACCTAGACATATCTGGGAAGAGGAAATCTTAATCGAGAAAACGCCTTCGTAAGATTTTTCTAGAGGCAAATCTGTACAGCATTTTCTTTATTAATATTGACGTGGGAGGGCCCGGGCCCAGCCCACTGTGGGCAATGTTTCCCCTGGGCACGTGGTCTTGAGCAAGCCACCAGGAACAAGCCAGTAAGGAGCACTCCTTCATGGGGTCTGCTTCAGTTCCTGCCTCCAGGTTCCTACCCTGATTCTCTCAATGATGGAGTGTGACCTGAGAGATGCAAGATGAAATAAACTCTTTCCTCCCTAATTTGCTTTTGGTCTTGGTGTTTTATCACCGTAGTATAACCTTAACTAAGACAAACATTAATGGTAAATTATTGGATCAACATTAAATTTCTTGAACTTGATAACTGAACTTAGATTAAGTGAAAATACCTTTGTTCTCTAGGAAATGTACACGTAAGTATTAAGGTGTATATGATTTATTTCTTAAATTGTTTAGAAAAAAATAACTACATGCACACATGTGTATAGTGAGAAGGAAACAACAAAATCAACTAGTAAAGGGCATATGGGAGGCCTCTGTATTAACTTTACAACTTATTTGTTAGTTGAAATTGCTGGCAAGGCCTGATGGCACAAACCTGCCCTCCCAGCACTGGGAAGGATGAGGCAGGAGGACTGCTATGCGTTTGAGGGCAGCCTGAGCTATAGAGTAAGTTCCAGGCCAGCACAGCTATAAAGCAAACCTTGTCTCAATAAACAAAACAAAAAATTATTTCAAAACAAGATTCTAAAAACTACATATTACTACCAGTTGGTTTGATTAAAATATCCTAACATCAATCAGGTAAATGAGGGTGAAATGATCTCCGGAGAGGACACAAGCCAGCTTTCTCTTTACCTTTGGCTTTTGGAGAAAGACTATACTAACATAAACATTTCCTTTATCTTCTCTCAGTCCACACACCCATCCCGTTTTATGTGATTACTTGAGCCTGTAGTCTTCCCAGGACCCTGTAATATCCCCATCCCCCACAACATACTATTTCCTAAAACAGGCACTAGTGGTTTTCTTCCTCATAGAACCTAGAGATCAGAATGAGTCTTTAAAATCCTGAAATGAGGCTGATATGCTAATCGTGTGCTCAACTGGGAGGATTAATGAGCCTTATTTGGATTCTGACAAGTCCATTTTCCCTGCAATTGTTTTCCCTACAATCTGTCCAGGTGAGCTGAACCAAGGACTTTTCTTCCTAGGCAGAGCAAACTAGGATTCTCCACCAAAGTCACCAGGCCTGCTCATAAAACGTATTCACCTGTAGTGAATGTTAGAGTATTAACACTGAACACTGGGTGCAGAATCACACGGGGTGGGGGGGGGGGGGGGAGAGAAGAAAAGAGAAGAGAAAGAACTACAATTTAAATTCAGAATACAATAGACTACCAAGCAAATGTTTTTAGGTAAAATCCTGGGCTCTGTCAGCCCCAACAAGCTAGTCTCCGCCATCATCCCCAATGCACCAACTAAGTAAACAAATCAAAGTGAAAAGCAGAAAAAAGAGATTTATTCAAAATGGCCACTTTTAGGAAAGGAACAAATAAAATGGTCCAGTGACTCCTAAGTCAGCCTTTGGGGTACTGACACGAGATTTAGGTTTAAACATGGAGTGTGGAGGCTTAACTGAGAAACGTCCCCGTAGGCTCAGACATCTGACTCGGTCTCCAGTATGCGGTGCTGTTTGGGATGGCTAGGAGCTGCAGCCTTGCTGCAGAAAGAAGGAAGACACTGGAGACAGCTTGAGAGTTCACACCTCACTCTAGGACTAGTTCACCATCTGCTTGGTGATGTGATCTTGAGCGTCCTGCTCTGCTGCCATGCCTGCTGCTAGCTACTTACTATTCCTCTGGATCCATAAGTAAACATAAACTCTTCCATGAGCTGCTTTGGTCATGGTATCTTATCACAGCAAAAGAAAAGAAACTAATACAGAGGGCAGAAGTTATGCATAATTAAGCAGTCCTGGTCATGTTATGGTCCCACCCAACACTGGCCCTTCATTGTCTTAGCTCCGGTCTGTCCTGCAGGGAAAGGATCTGATAAACATTCAGAACTAGGTACAATTTCTTCCTGGGGGGCAAGTTCCTCCTCTGGCTGGCATTAGGACTTCAGCCCTTCCACTCCCCCAGCATGGAACTCCTGGGAAACTTTAAATCTCTTAGTCCACTGTTTAATTTTAATCATTTGGGTCCATTTTAGCCATCTTAAGAAAGGGACATGGTTGATCCCCACCTCCACCCCACCCTGCCTCCCTTTCCCCATCCGTACCCTCCTATCCTCTACTCCCAAATGAAAACAGGGGCTTCACATATGCTAGGAAAACACTCCACAGCTGAGCTATAGCCCCAGCCCACAGCATCTCCCCTCTTAGAAGGGTAACTACAATGTCACAGGTCTTTTTGTGGAATATATTCATTCTCCCACATCCATTCTTGCTCTTTCAGAAACATACTAATCATACTTTAACTGCTCTGCCGCTTCATTACATCTGGGTGCCCTGGAAAGTTCTAGGAATACTCTTCCTAAGGAAGGTGGCATTCTACCTGAGATCTCAAGGTTGCCAAGAGCTACTTCTCGGTGTTTTCTCTCTGGGGTGTAAAAGACAAATATAAGATGATATGAATTGCTAATTATGGTATCAAATCCCACCCAACATTACAAGGGTTTGGTGCTTCTTTTCTCACGTGAGATCCTTGACTAAAGAAATACTAAAACACCACAGGTTAATTTTTAGCTACAACTATTAGATCTTCGCTGGCCAAAGTGGCTTCCCTCATTCTTTTAGCACCCCACTAAACAGCTCTGAAAATCTTCCGTGCCCTGAACTTCAAACTTCAGAAACCCAAGACTTCAAGGACTCAAATGCAAAGCCAAATTTTATTGGGAAAGATAATTAGTTGTGAATGTTCTCTTCTAATGCAATGATAGATTGCCAGCTCAGTTCTAAGATGCTCAGACTGATCAATCAAAAACCAATATAAATGGACTAACCAGGCCTAAAACTTTAGCCCACTGTCCTAAAGCAGCTAATGAAGATTCCATACAAATATTCATCCCTTTGGTCAATGCTAGCTAAGTAGTCAGGGCTGAGAAAAGGGGGTGGGGTGGCTGGGACTGAACAGCACGGCACCCCACTACCCCTGCTGTTCAGAAAACACCACTCTCTTCCTGACCATCCTAGAACTTCTTCCTGCAAGTCAAAGTTTACAACAATTTCCCGAAGTTACATGTGGAAGTTGGACAGACTTCAAACAAGTGCCCAGTTGTCCACAGATTCCAGAGCTTCTCAAGTCATCAACTTGCTAAGACCATAAACTCTATGAGAACAGTAACTTTGTCAGTCCCCTTGAAAAGTAGCCCCCCCCCTTGGCGGGTTGTAATGGCTCATGCCTTTAATCCCATCACTCAGGAGGCAGAGGCAGGCAGATCTGTGTGAGTTCAAACCCAGCCCAGTCTACAAGAGAAAGTTCCAGGACAGCCAGAATTACAACAGAGAAACCCTATCTCAAAAAATAAAAAAAAGAAGAAAGAAAGGAAGGAAGGAAGGAAGGAAGGAAGAAAAATAGGCCCCTGGTAGCCAGTTTGATTTGACACACAGTCAGTACTCAAGAAAATTTACTGACCAGACAAGCAGACAGACACAAACACATAAATACAAACTTCTGCTGCGAGTTCCTAGAAATGACATTCTGTAGTTTGTAACGCAAATGATTTCTTTCCCTGACCCACTAAAGGACTGAAAAAATATAACATGTCAAATATGATATGTCTAACTTCCAGTATACCATTTTAAATTGTCTACAACCCTTATTTTCTCAAGGAAGAGCATTCATTCTCACATTCTCAGGACTGCAATGATTTAAATGGGCTCAAATTAATTCCTGCCTAGCAAAAACTGAGTAATCAAAAAAAACTACCATCTAAATAGAACTATTTTACTGAAAGTAAATTGATAGAGATGAAATTCAGAGTTAATACCCGTGGTTCCCCAGATCTAAGGGGCTATGGCATCTCGCAGAAATAGGAGAAAACATACAAAGTCTGGGAGTGTTGTTCGGTGGTAGAGAGCATGCCCAAGGCCTTGGGTTCTTTCCCCAGCAAGGAGGAAAGAAGGAAATAAATAAATGGTGGGAGAGGCATCCTGACAACACGCTTTGGATTCCTTCCCCAAGAAATGACACTGCAAATCTGAAACAGTGTTGTAGCAAGGGTAAGTCAAATCAAACTCTCTGCCAGGCTTCCAAACCAACAGAAAGACAACTTGTACTATAATCTATGTTTCTCCCTCTCCCTCTCCCTCTCCCTCTCTCTCTCTCTCTCTCCCTTCCTCTCTCTCTCTCTCTCCATATATATATCCCTCCCTCTCTCTTCTTTTGTGCACATGTTTTTGTGTGTATACATGTAGGGGAGATGCACATGTGTGAAGGTTGGAAGTTGACATTGGGTATCTTCCTTGATCTCTTCTTTATTTTTTGAGACAAGATCTCTCACTGAACCTGAAGTTCAAATGGCTAAACTGGCGGGCCATCACACCCCAGGAATCCTGTCCCACCTCCCCATGGCTGTGCCTATCTTTTCACCTGGTCCTAGGGATCCATGTTCAGATCCTTAGACTTGCACGGCAAGCACTTTACCAAATGAGTCATCTCCTTAGCCCCATAACCCATTCTCTAAATGAAACAAAATAATATTTACCCTTATTAATAACAGGTGATATACCAATAGCTTGGACTTTATCTCCGCATCTCCCCATTAATGTTACTTGCTTCAAGTAAATCATGGAGTGCTCATGAGGTAAAGCACGAAGAAAGCATGGAATGCTCAAAGGAGTCATGTCAAAAGGACAAAGTAACCAGTTTGAAGATGGTTTCATTGGTCAAACTTGAAACAATTTAAACACTAGTAAACAATTTGACTAATTGAACACTTATAAGTCAAATAAGGAGAAAACCAAATTTGATATCAATAATGGCTACTATTAATATGAACGTCCTGTTCTGAATACCTATTAAAACCAAAGAATTAAGTGTTTCCTTTGTAGGGGAAGTTAGTTTACTCTCCAGCTAAAGAGGAAAGCAGTTGTTCACAGAGAAGGCTAACTAGTAAATGCAGAAAAAAGCAATACAATTAGAAAATCATAATTCTCTATGACAGAGTGAAATTAATGATTCAGGCAAAGACCTAGTGGATGATCATTAGATAACAGAATGCTAGAGGAGGAGAGATTTCTACCATCACTTTGTGGATTACTCACTAACTGCACAGAGAAACAGTAACACACACACTTTACAATGAGATACGGCAGGAACACCAGAAGCAAACTTAGCAGTAACAGCAGAACAAGCCCACACGCTGGCACATGCTTATAGCCCTGCATTTGGGAGGAAGAGGCAGGATTGGGAATTCAAGGTCATTCTCAGTTACATAACAAGGTGGAAGCTAGCCTGAGCTACATGAATCCCTGTATCAAACACACAAAAACAGTAGCAAAAAGACAGATCTTACACAGTGTGTCTCCTGTGGCGATGATATGCATCTATATGTCATCTACATATATATACACATACACATCAGTACATATACTATATAGTGTAACCTACGAAAATACTCTTGCCAGGTAGGCAATCCAGCACACAGGGAGCTGACACAAGAGGATTCCAGTGAGCTCCTGACTAGTTTACACTACAATAAGGTCCTGTCTCCAAAAGACAAATAAAAAGGGAAATACTCTTGCCAAAATGTTTAACCTGAATTAAGTCTTTAGCCCTAATTTCTAGTATATTAATATATGAGATAGGAGAACAAGTTAAATGACACAGACAAACCTAGACTATAGGATATTCTACAGATAAATGACTTGGTCTCTTCAAAAAAACACTGTCAGGGACTAGAGAGATGGTCAGTGGTTGAAAGCACTGCTTTCACAGAGGTCCTAGGTTCAGTTCCCAGCACCCACATGGCAGCGCGCAACCAACTGTAGCTCCAGTTCTGGGGATCCAATGCCCTCCTCTGGCCTCTGGGCATCAGACACACACGTGGTGCACAGACATCACTTATGGACATAAAATAACTTTTTCATTTTGAAAAAATAAAAACAGAGTGGACACACACACCATGACAACCACACCTGTACAAGTACACACAACCACACTAAATAAATGTAATTTTAAAAAATTCAATAAAATAAAAAACAATAATTGGGAGGAGAGCTGGCAAAATGAATCAACAGGTAAAAAGCTCTTGTTGCAAAGCCTAACAACCTGAGTTTAGTCCTGGAACCCAGGTAAGGTGGAAAGAAAACTGACTCCACAAAGCTGTCTTCTGACGTCCACATGCACACAAAATAATTTTAAAAAGCAATCAATTAATCAAAATTGGGGATGAGATAAGATGCCACACAGCCCACTAATACACTAATGGGAAGCAGTCTGGAAATATCACTCTGGCTCTCAGTAAGACAATCATAGCACCATCTCAGTTCCTGTTCCATTTAGTTAATTTGATGCCAGTTTTCTTTAAGATTTATTTCTATTTCATTTATATTATGTGTATTTTGTCTACATGCATATATATGTGCGCCACATGCATGCCTGGTGCCATGGACTCCCTGGAACAGGAGTTACAGACAGTTGTGAGCTGCCATGTGGGTGCTAGGAATTGAATCCTAGAAGAACAGCCAGTGCTCTCAACCACTGGGCCACCTCTCCGGCCTCAGGTACCAGTTTTCTTAAATCTGTTTACTCAAAGAAAATGAATCTTCATGTGGAATGAAGTTTTTGTTTGTTTTTTTTTTTTTTCAGTTTTGGCTTGTTTGTTTTTTTTCCTGTCAATTAATTATTTTACTTAAAAACAAAAAATAACTAATAGAAAAATACTTACCAATATCAAGGAAATCTTATTTGTTCCTAATTTTAAAGGCCCTTCCCAATGCAAGGCTAATCCTTGTTACCTTAACACTAATGGTCTCTGACCCTTTACCTCTCCCATCAGCATCTCCCTCTCCCTTACGGTCCAGCTCTCACGCTGATTTCCAGGACACAGGGAAGCAGCTGCATGGGTGACTACAGAAAGCTCTTCCTCGGACACTCCATCTGGCCTGCCTTTCCACCAAATCCAATGCCGATTTATTGCCTCTGACGTACAGTCTATCAGGCACTTCCAAAATACCCACAGTTCACACTAGGCCAGAAACTTGAGGCAATAATGTGAATTCCACAAACTGACAAATAATTGCTCAATAAGCGTGGAACAAGAAAAGGTCAGTGTGATCTGTGCACATGTGGCAACCCTTCATAACTTGGTCTGCAGCAGTCGCAGTGGCTAACAGGAGGCTGGTACTCCAGAAGAGATGCAATGAGAAGCCAGCCAGCAGGCGTCTGGGAGCACTTGTCCATCTAAGCCCGAAAGGTTATACAACAAAGTCCACAAAACTGAGAACATAAAATAGTCAGAGCTCCCCACCTACCACAAATTTCTAAGGTGATTCAAGCTGAAAGGTTCTATTTTGTATTTTGTTATATTATCTAACTCTCTTCTAATGGATATCAGGAGACCAAAAAAAAAAAAAAAAAGGTACTCATTCTTTCCAAAAACATACCCTATACTATTTCAGAAACTGGGGTGATCAATTAAGGATCTATGAACATGAAGCAGGTAGAGAGGGGTAGGGCTAAAACAAACTCTTCACTATCTTTCCTGCTTGAAACTACACATTGATTGGATTTCAAACATTTGGCTTTCTCTGAAATCCTGTTGGCATTTGCCCTGAGTTTGAATGGGTGTGGAAGAAAGGGAATCTGCCTGCCTCCTTGTTAAAAACAAAAGAGCAGCTGGCTTTCCCTCTTTTCACTCAACTGATTGCTGACACAGCAAGTTGGGCACATACCCAAGGAGATGTATCAGGCCTCAAGAGACAGATGTGCTGAAGAGGACAAAGGCGATGAGAGCAACCCCAAACTATGCTAGGAAGTACTCGGGTACCTGTGCCCGTCTCTGAGAACTAAGATATTAACAATGTGCTGTGTCTTATTATCATTATTATTTTTTACAAACCTCTTTATGATAAATGTAGTGGAAAACATGTGCTCTTACCAGCCAGACTTGAATCTGATGGCTCTATGTGTCTGGGTATTATGGAGAGTAAAGGCAGAGCTATACCCATAAGAAGCAAGACTGTATAGAGTGCTCTTCTCTGCCCTCTCCTCCTCTAAGACAGGGTCTCACTATGAACCCATCCTGTCTTGGAATTCACTGTATACCCAGGCAAGCCTCAAACTCATGATCCACCTGCTTCAGCCGCTCATATTTTTTAACAGGCATGTACCACCATACCTAGCCGCCTCTTTTCAAGAGTCTGTATTCATTCTCTTATACCCTCCCCCTTATGTGTGTGCAGGTACATGAGTTCATGGTGCAGTGCACAGGCACACTGAAGCCAAAGTCTCTATCAGGTGTCTTCTATTGTTCTCCACCATATTTTTGAGGCAGCGACTCTCATATCCTTTTTTTTTTATTTAAACAAAGTCTCATTTTGTAGCCAAATCATGCTTTGAACTGCTGAGCTCCAACAATACTGCCTCTACCTCCCAAATAGCTGGAACTATAGGCACTGTGGCCAGCTATCAAGCCATATTCTAGCATGTTCGTGTATGTGTGTACATACATAGATATACATATGTATGATCTTATCATTTATTATAAACCAAGAAAGTAAAAAGCAGTATAAGAAATACATACATTTGCCCAATGCCCTTCCAATATTCAGCCTTTTATATAAATTTCTCTGCCAAACTTGGTTCTTTCAATTTCCTCAAAGAAAAACAACGTAGTTTTCTGTTACACCTTGGACAATTCAAAAGTTCAATTTTAGCTAGGCATAGTGGCACATGCCTTTAATCTCAGCACTCAGGAGACAGAGGTAAACCTATGAGTTCCAGGCTAGCCTAGTCTACATAGTGAGTTCCACTGACCAGGGATACATAGGAGACCCTGCCTCAAAAACAAAACAAAGCTGAGTAGTGGTAGTGCACGCCTTTAATCCCAGTACTCCAGAGGGAGAGGAAGGCGGATCTGTGAGCTCGGGGCCAGCCTGGTCTACAGAGTGAGTTCCAGGACAGCCTGAGTTACAACAGAGAAACCCTGTCTCAAAACAAACAAACAAAAACTACACAAAACAAAAACTTCAGTTCAGTTCCAAGTGAAACAAGGTCAATGACTTGTTTATCACTCTTCTCTGCTGGTTAATGCTGTATTACTTATTCTGCTAGTCTCCAAACTATTTAGATACCTGTAGGAAAAAACGAGTATATACATTCAATCAATATAGAAAATAAACCAGCTATTTTTTCAAATAATGTTTGCAATCTATTTCCTGACAATTACTCCTAAAATCTCTTTTCCCTATACATCTCCCCTCTTCCAAATGAACTCTGAGGTATGAGGCATTCTTGAACACTTTTTTTTTCTGCCTAGGAAGCTACTTCTAAGAGGCCAGACAGGTGTTAAGTCATAGTTCCTCCCAGGTTGGTTTCCAGACTCTGTTTAAATGTTCTCTGAAATCCCTGGAGGGTAGATGTTCTCAAACCTCCTAGCTCAGACCTGAATTCAAAAAGCTTGAGACAGACTGCACCCTACAGGTGTGTTTGTCTAAGATAAACGATATTTAAATAAACTCCTAAAACATTCACTTTCTCCAGGCACCTGCTTCTCGCTCTTAAACTCAAGTGTGTCAGTTCCTGCTATCCCAGTAGCTCAGTAAAGATATCCTGTCCCTAAGAAGCATTCTATGCAACCCAATGACGCTTTTGGAAACATCGAAACTTTGGCCACAACAGCTTTACATGAGAAAGACACATTTTAAAAACACAATTTTTGTCCATTCTCCTTGACTTGTTTGTTACTCAAAGAAACAAGAAAAGATGGCAGCAAGCTGGACATAACAACACAAACCTGTAACCCTAGCGCTGGGAATACCATCCTATGCTGAATAGTAAAACCAAGTCAAAAGAGAGGGAGGGAAGGAGGGAAAGGTAACAGTAAATAGTTCTCATTCACTGTTGTCCTTTCTATACCTGGTAAGGAGCACACAGACTAGAACAGAGATCACAAGTAGCTTCACAGTGGTCAGGCAGAACCATTGATCTTGTAATACCAGCAGCTACAAGAACATGGCACTCGTTCTTGCCACACACACTTTAGTTTCCACTCTCTTGCACTTTCTCAATTCTCAGAGACTCGATGCCTAAGTTCCTAAGGAAAACATCTGGCTCATTGCAGACATTCAGGAAATACTGGTGAGAAGCAATCCAAGAACCCGGAAAAAGAAAGATCCAAATTCTCAGAGAATGGCAAAAAGAAAGGTCTAAAAGCTAGAATAATTCCTCGGTGTTTATACTGGGCTCCCCATTCTCAAGTCTGGCCCTGAAGGCTTTAATGCCATTAAGAGGTGGTCCCAGCTGGGCATGGTAGCAAACACCTATAATCCCATCTCTTAGGAGGTGGAGGTAAGAAAATTCTGATTTTGAAGCCAGCCTGAGCTGTAAGATTGTCAAAATAAATAAGTAAATAAATGAAAACAAGGCTGGGCGTAGCTTCGAGGTAGAGTACTTGCCTGACATGTACAAGGGCATGGGTGCAAGCCCCAGCACCAAAATAAAAATCCTCCAAGAAGTTTTGGTTGTGGTATTTTTAGACTATTTCTCTACTATAAATCCAAGATTTTTCTAAGAATCTCTTTGTAAAGAAATAAATTGACAAGCATGTGTGTACACATATGAAGACATACACACACATACAAATTGGGGAGGTACTTAAAGACCAAGGAAAAGGGCAGCCTGAGTCTGGATACAAATAAGCAGAACCAAACACCACAAGTCACAACTGAATAAAGCTCATCGCATCATCCCATAAAACTATACTAAATGATGACACTAAAACTTGCAAAGACTTATTCAGTCTGGCAAAAAATTAACCAAAGATCACAGACCATGTTAGCTAGAATTGGTCTTCTCAACTGTCATCTTTTTTCAGACCTAAAACCAAGAGCAATATCAGGAACCCTGATATTGGCCTTCCTTTTCATGCCCCCGTTCCATGACATAGATCTTACCACAGGTCTAGCCATGAGGTTGAGCACATCTCTAGTATTTTGCCAGAGCCCTGGAAGATTACTAGAAGAGTGAAAGGAAATGCATCATTGGACTCTAAAGCTATGGCAGGGTATGGACAGATACAAAGGCCACTTAGGGGCAAAAGGGCCACTACCAACTCCCACAGTGGCCCTTTTGCCCCTAAGCCCAGGATACCCTAGCCCTGCAGGCAGCACAGAGTTAACTACCCACCCGTTCAGAGAAGCACAAAGGTACATCACTGCAACATGTCTAACATTTACATTGCCTCTCTCTGCTCATTAAACAGGTTTTGGTTAAATAATGAACAAACTGTATTACAGACTCCGATGAGAATTCCAAAATTATAAATCAACTGGGAAAGCCCAAAGGAGCAGACAGACAGGGAGGGGGGAAAGGATAATATTGACTAATATAAAGGGCGCAGCTTGACAGTGGATATTCCTGCCACACCTGATCAAACACACTCTGTTGGGGGAGGGGAAAGAGAGCAAGAGAAGGGAGATGGGACAAGACAGCCTGAAATTTGCATCCGGAAAAGATTAAAAGGGATTCTTTGGGGATAGAGAAAATACATAATATATATTACTATAAATGCAAAACTGTACTAAAAGCTAACTCAAATGTCAAAGATTACAGCTTGAATAAATTTAAATATAAAAGCCATGTGCTTCCTTGAGTTAATGAGAGAGACATAAAAGGACAAAGTGGGCCAAGAGCTGAACAGAGCCTTATGCTGCCTTTGCTGGGCAATGGGTCCAAATCTCGGCAGTGATACACTCCAGAGTTCTGGGCCCTAAGAAACATGAGTCATTGATTTTGTAGCTTGCTTTTGATTTTTTTAATGAACTATAGCCAGGTGCAGTGGTACACACCCATAGTCCCAGACACTCAGCAGGTTAACAAACCATCACTTGAATCCAGAAATTCAAGGCAAGCCTGGGCAGCCTTTTTACATTTACAGCCCTGATTACATTAAGGAAAAACAAATTTTCAGCTGTATTTCACATACTATTAAATTATCCTTGCAAATATGCAATGCAGAGGTTTCTGATATATTTTCAAAGTTGTACAATCATAAAACATTTTCTTCACCCTCAGAGAAACCCCTCCTAGCCCTAAAAACCACACACCTGCTTTAACTGCTTCAGAAGAGCCCCTGAAAGGATCCTACGGCCTTAATGGCTGAGGGGAACAATCAAGTCCCCCTCACTGATATTTCTTTAGGAAAAGTAACAATATGCAAATTCTGTACTTTTTGATTGCAGGACATGAAGTTATCACCGTTTGTGTAAATACTGATTGTAAGTATTTTCCAAAGATACATATCTGTGATTTAACTGTTACGGACTTAGCCAACCTCACTGGAGACGAGGGACTTATTTCCAGGTACAGGAAATGTATGTGCTTGTGTATGTAAAAGTTCCTCTGCTTACCACAACGGAGAATTTGGAGTCAGGACTGGTAGCAGATGGCTGTAATGTCAGCACTCAGGAGTTACATGTGACTGTGAGCCACTTGACATGAGTACGGGGAACCGAACTCAGATTAACCACTGACACTGGCTATAATTTATTTTTTTAGCTAATTCTTCTTGGTTTGTTTGCCACTAGGATTGAACCCAGGGCCTTGTCAATGCTAGACAAGTGTACTACCATTGAGCTATATCTTTTGATCCACTTGTACATTTTTGTTTTGAGACAGGGTTCGCACTAAATTGCCCAGGCTGGCCTTGAACTCATTCTATAGCCCAGACAGGTCTTAAACTTTCAGTCCTCCTGTCTCAGGCTCCTATATTGAGATTACAGCCACTACCACCATGCCTGTTTTTTTGTTTTTGTTTTGTTTTTGCTTGTTCACTTGTTTAAGACAGGACTTCACCTGGAACTCACTGTACACAAAGTGCCTTATTGTTTATGTGAGGGTAATTAAGGAAGAAAGTCTTAATACCTTTGTGGTTTTTGTTGCTGTTGTTATTCATTATATGACCCAGGTTTGTCTCAAACTCTTGGCACTCCTCTCTCGGCCTTCTGAGTGCTTGGATTACAGGTGTAAGCCACCAGACCTGGTTTATAAACAAAATTCTAAAGCCTTTTCAATTGAGTAAAATTTGTTCCTTTATAGATAACTTCAGTCCATGTTTGGGAAAACAACTAAGGAATGTTCCCGTAACTCTCTCCTGTGTCTCTCATAAAATGAGGACATTTTTTATTTATCATTTACTTAATTTGTTGACGTCTAAATACTATTCAATTATGGTCTATATGAGACATACCACTAGCTAAAAGCATTCCAAGGCTGCATTACAAGAGCTGTTTAGGAACATAGGAACACAGATCTGAGGCATCCCCTTTTAGTCTATATTGCCTTAAAAAGGGGGAGGGTAAAATAAAAATAAATAGCAACAACAAAGCCCACATAGATATGACTTTTTCTTCTCCCACACACACAATAGAAGGGACTTTGTATATACACTCCCTCTAATTAAATGTACCAAAGCAATGTAAAACATGGGAAAGAGCACTAGACCTGGTGCCGGAAGCCTAAGATCTGTCAGTCCCACCTCTGAGAATTAGCTATGTCACTTTAGGTGTATTGCCTGTTTTTTTTTTCCATTTGAGATAGGATCTCATGTAGCTCAGGCTGGCCTAAAACTGGTATGTATCTAAACCTCTTGACTCCTCCTCTGTAGACTTGAGATTACAGGCAAGGCCACCACAGCCATTTTTATGGGGTGTTAGGGAGTGAATTGAGGGCCTATTTTATTCATGGGAGACAAGCATTCTACAAACTGAGCCACATCACCAGGCCTTCAGCTAAATCGCTTTAAACCTCTCTGAGCTCACGTTCTTTCATAAAAAGGGGACAACACTGTGCATGCCTTCTTCATACATTTGTGTAAAAGTAAGCAAGGATAATAAATATGGAAGTGGCTTTGAAAAGTCTAAATGTGAACATTACATAAAGTTAATTTGATTAGGAAACTAAAAGGACAAAGGATTCTGGGAACACAGGAATATGAAGACTGTAAGCAGTGAAATGAACTAGAGATTGGCAGGCTTTATCCAGGAGTCAAATCTGACTTGCATAGTTTTTAAAAAAAGAAAATGTATACTTCTCACATGCATCTTACCTATGATGACTGCAGAGCTGAGCAGCCACAGAGCTGCACACAGCCTACAAAGCCTGCAGTGTTTACTATGTGGGCTTTTGCTTTCATTTTTTTTCCCTATATGACCCTTTATGTGAAGATTTTATCTAGCCCTGCAGTAAATCAAATACACATAGTTCTTACTAGGCCAAGAGCTCCTACCTACATGCGGAGCCTCACCTGTGACACTGTTTAAGACTTCCTTTAGATGACGGAAACTATGCAGCAGAGGGTCCCGCTCTTCATCCTGGAGTCAGGAGAAAAAAAAAAAAAAGGTTAGTCCAAAATGGGAAGGAGAAAACAGAAACTCAAAGACTCTTTCTCTAAACACAACCAGAAAATTCAGCAAGTTTTCCTTGTGAGGAAGGAAACTTACGTTTCCTTACTCCATTTCAGAGACAGTGAGAGCTTGCCTAAAGTAAGTTCTTCAGTGCTATTCTACAACCCAGTTTTGTTTTTATTTATTTTGTGTGCGTGTGCAGGAGGGTGAGGGGCACGCAATGTTCTACGTGAGATGTGAGGACAACTTTCGAAGTCGGTTCTCTCCTTCCACCTGTGGTCCTGGAGACCAAACTCAAGTCGCGAGGCTTGGTGGCAGGTGCCTGTCCAGCCTCCCCTTAAAACTGTCAATCAGAGCCCCATGCGGGAGTCACAGAACCAGATGTGGGGGACTTCAAAGTTTTGGCAACAGCAAAATGTTTCTGAATACAAGATGACCAAAACTTAATTCCAAATCAATTGAGTAATGAATCCAAGGTGTTCCTGGAAGTGTCCCCATGATGCATTTCCCTACTTCACTGCGAGCAAGCCATTGCTCTAATCACACAGCGTACACTCTGCGTTGTGTGTGCCACTCCACGCATCACAGCAAGCATGCCAGAAACACATCAGCTCAAATTTCAAACTAGCGTGATTTACGAGCTGCAGGAGTTTTACTGTACAAAGGTTTTTGCTCTTCTAGAAACATAATGATTTTGTTACAGAAAATTTTTTAAAATGTTTTCTACTGTCATTCCTCAGCATGTAGGTATCAAATGAGTATCTCTGTATATTGTATTATGTTAGAATGTTTTGTTTTAAAAGTAGTTGCTTGTGTTACTGACAATCTTCAGAAAAAAATCATGGAATGAATCTTGGCTTAAGATTACAAGAGAATTTCCAGTAATTTCTGAAATGTTCCTAAACATACTTCTGCCTTTTTGTACCATGTGCAATGCAAAACAGCATTGTCAACATTAAAAATTATCAAATCAAATCAAAATATCAACTTTGAAAAACAGTGACAATGTTCTACACCCTGCAGTACCGAATATTCAGTCATGATTTAATTCTTTTTGTTAAGAATAAGTAAGTATATCTATCTCATTAGTATGGAAATCTGCTTTCATTTTTAATAAATGGTAAAATTATACATATATCAAAGAATGTTTTAAAAGCATTTATTTATTTGTGAGTATTTGTGCATGTGCACTCACATGCCTTGATCTAATTGCAAAAGTCAGAGGACAGCTTGCAGGAGTTGCTTCTCTCCTTCCACTATGTTCTGGGGGATCAAACTTGGGTCATCAGGCTGACAGGCAAGCATCTCTAGCCTCAAGCCAGCAGTTCTCAGCCTGTGGGTCCCAACCCCTTTGGAAGTCAAACAACTCTTTCACAGGGGCCACCTAAGACCATCTGTATATCAGATATTTATAATTCATAAACAGTAGCAAAATACAGTTATGAAGTAGCAATGAAAATAACTTTATGGTTGGGGTCACCGCAACATGAGGAACTGTATTAAAAGGTCGCAGCATTAGGAAAGTTGAGAACCACTGCTCTAAGCCATCTCAGTAGCTCCCAAAAAGTTATTTTATTTTATTTTATTTCATTTCATTTTATTTCATTTCATTTTAAGGCAGGGTTTCTCTCGTATCCCTGCCTGGCTGTCCTGGAACTTGCTCTGTAGACCAGGCTGACCTAGAACTTACAGAGATCCACCCATCTCTGCCTGCCAGAGTACTGGGATTAAAGGAGTGTGCCACCAACACCAGGCTCCAAAGAATTATTTTTAAGTAAATTTCTTTGTGATTTATTATCAGTAAATGTTTTATTTGTATGCCTATTTTACATACTTAGATCCCCAGGGTGTTTTAAATTTTCTCAAACAAAAAGGACTGACAATGAAAAAATCAGTGGACAAAATTTTTTATATAAGGATTTGTGTATAGAAATCACATCTCTACTTTTATTTCATACACACACATGATACAGATTATATTAGAACTTTCTAACTTGGTAAGAATACATAAACTACTTGGTGATTATGTTTGGAATGTCCCCATGTTTACTCAGAAACATTGACTGGGGGCTGGAGAGATGGCTTAGCAGGTAAAATGCTAGTTAGAAAGCATTGAACGTAGCTGGGCGATGGTGGTGTACACCGTTAGTCCCAGCACTCAGAAGGCAGAGACAGGCAGATCGCAGGGTTCAAGCTTTGTAGCCCCTGGCCTACATAGTGAGTTCCAGGACAGCCAGGGCTACACAGAGAAACCCTGCCTCAAAAAACCAAAGCAAAACAAAAAATCAAAAATTAAAGCACTAAACTTATTTTTATAGTTGTGCCAAAATTTGTACACATAATTCAACAAAATATACATATATATACACACAACAACAACAACAAGCTAACCTTATAACTGTATGTGAGGGGTACAGTAAAGAAACTGCTGACATGACCACTCCATGAAAAGAAGGTTTTTATTGTGGATAAGAGAGAAAATATCCAGAGGCATCTGGAAGAGTGCAGAGCAGAAAGACACAGACTAAACATGGTCAGCGCTAAGGCAGCAGGACAATGGGAGAGGATAGTGGAGACAGCAAGAGACAGAGCATCAGAACGAGAGAGAACAAAAGCTTGAGAGAGCAGGGAGTGGACAAATCATGGGGATTATTAGGAGGAAGAGTGGCTGAGGAGGGGGTCTCGTCTCTCTTTGGGGACAAAACCCAACTATTTCACAAGTTCCTGAGGAATGCTGGCTTTTATCTAATAACCAGAAATCTGTCTCTTATCCAGACTGAGCTCATTTCTGAATACACGGACTTCCTAAGACCTAACAGTAACATGGAAGAGTCTTATTCATCTGATTGGCAGGATATGACTTGCTCCATATGTGGAAGTTTGCAGACCCTACTGCACAGAATTATCATCACCCAGCCATTCTCTATGTATCATAAATAACTAAACTAATTTGAATGAATTTCATAACTAATATAGCCCTAAGAAATTAGAAGTCTTTCTGATGTTTCTAGACATACTAAAGTAGTCCCAAATATCAACTTAATTTATAAAAGGGACTAGAGCGATAGTACAGCATCTAAGAACACTTGCTGCTCTACCAAGGACCTGAGTTTGATTCCCAATACTCACATTCTGCCACTTATGACCACCATTAACTCCAGCTCTAGAAGGGCTGACACCGTCTTCTGGCCTCCACCGACACTACAAAGCATGCACGCGTGCACACACACAGATACACAAATATATACGCGTAGGGGAACACTTTGCCAAGAAGGTTTTTGTACTGTGCAGCCTTCTTGTAGTTACATGCCACTTGGACTTCTGGGAACAGCTCTGAGGGAGCTATCTAATAGAGTGTTCAGTTGGAAAAGACAGTTGGGTGGTAATAGGGGAGACAGTGAGCACAGAGCTGGTGGGTGACGAGGGAGACAGTGAGGTAACTGGGAAAGAGTTAGTTATTGCGACAGAAGATGTTAGAAGTTAGTCCAGTTCTCTGGGTTTAGACAGATTAAGACAGCCAGAAAAGGCTGTAAAGAACTCTTCCTTCTTTTCCTTCCTAACCTTTTAGAGCTAAAGGGGTTTTTAAAAAGTTCCAAGTTAGGAATCTTTCTCAGTAACAGCCAACAACTGGGAACGGGGGGATAGAGTCAAGTTATCAGTGAAAAGTAACAGTTACAAAAGGCTTCACACTCAGAAACAGTGTTTAGAAAACATTTACCTTTTGGCCTCCAAACAAAGAAGGCTTGAGAGCCTAGACTCAAGTGTCAGACAACAGCACACATTTAAAAAAAAACTTTACATTTACATAAATAAAAAATAGATTTATAAAACGAGGCATTTCGAAGGCCTTTCTCCAGATTATTATCTCTGATGGTTTGTCCCTCAAAATGTCCCTCAAAAGCTCAGCTATTTGAACACTTGGTCCCCAGCTGACGGCACCATTCAGTGAGATGGTGTGGCTTTCGAGAAAATAAGTCACTGATGTTGTGGAAGTTTATTTTTAGTTGTGTTTAAAATAATTGTTTTTGGGTACTGTTGGAAAAAAGGATTCATAGGCCTTGGCATTTTGTATTGTCTGCAGGTGTTGGATTTCTGTGTTGGATGTTTGACTGCTTAAGATCTGCACCTGAGGAGTTCTGAGTGAATAAAAACACCTGAGCTCAGACGCTTGGGGCTCCACTGTCAAGTATGGCGCTGGCCATGATGGCGGTTCCCTCTGCTGAGGTCTGGCAGAGTTTGCACATATGAATATGCCTCCTGTGCGCACCCTTGCTGAGCCGCCACAGCAGCCTTACTACACACTGGGGATGGATTATGAGAGTTCATGTCCCACTTTCAGTTCACTCTCTGCTTCATGCTTCTAGTTGAAGATATGATCTCTTAGCTTCCTGCTCTGGCCACCAGCTGCCACACCTCCAATATCACTATTATGGACTCTGGAACTACAAACCAAAGTAAATTCCTTCTTAAGTCACTTTTGGCCCTGGTGGGTTCTTAATTTTTTTATTCTATCTGGTGTGTGAGAGGGTTTTACTTGCATGTATGTATGTGTATCACTTGTGCATCCAGTGTCCTCAAAAGTCAGAGAGGGTATGGGGCAGAAGAGACGTCTCAGCAGTTAAGAGCACTGACTGCTTTCTCTTCCATCCTGGTTCAACTCTCAGCGCTCACATGATAGCTTACAACCATCTGTAACTCCAGTTCCTGAAGTTCTGATGTTCTCTTCTCATCTTAGAAGGCAAGGAGTCTTTCTGATATTTCTAGGCATTCTAAAGTAGTTCCAGGTATCAATGTAATTTGGAAAAATACCAGGCACACATAGCATATGCTGACATACAAGCAGACAAAATACCCATTCACATAAAATAAAATTTCTTTAAATTAAAAAGGGGGTATTGGATCCCTAAAACTGGAGTTACAGACATTGTGAACCTCAATGTGAATGCTGGAAATCGAACCCAGGTCCTCTGGAAGAGCAGTGTTCCTAACCCCTGAGCCATCTCTCTAATCCCTGGACATGGTGTTTTGAGGTTTGCTGTGCTTTGATTTGTTTTTAGATTTATTTTTATTGTATGTGAATGGGTGTTTTGCCTGCATGTATGTATCTGTGCACACATGTGCCTGGGGCCCATGGGAACAGTAGAGGGCACAGGATTCCCTGGAACTGAAGTTTCAGGTGGTTGTGAGCCACCAAGTGGGTGCTGGGAATCAATCTCAGTTGTCTGGAAGAGCAACAAGTGCTCTTCCCCACTGACCATCTCTCCAGCCCTTTAAATAAAGTGTCTCTATTTCTATCTCAGGTATGTACATATTGTGTGTGTGTGTGTGTGTGTGTGTGTGTGTGTGTACACATACATATATAGAGAGAAGAATGTGGTAATCTTTTGGGTTAAGCCTGTAAATCTGATGCCAGTTTAAGTGTCCTTGGGTACCAAGAACAATTCTAAATTTCTCTAATTCTCATTATTACTGGAAACATGATTATTGTTTTAATTAGGGATTCTTTCATGTTTATTTTATTTGTGTGTATGTGTACGTAAGGGCACACACATGTGGTAATCAGACAACAACCTGAGGGAGTCAATTCTCTTCTTCCACCATGTGCGCCCAGGGCTTGGACCCAGTGGTCAGGTGTAGTGGTTTGAATGAAAGTGCCTCCATAGGCTCATATATTTGAATGCTTAGTTACCAGGGAGTAGAACTGTTAGAGGATTAGAAGAATTAGGAGGTGTGGCCTTGTTGGAAGAAGTATGTCACTGGAAGTAGACTTTGGGGTTCCAAAAGCCCATGCCAGACCCAGTTTCTCTCTGTCTGCTGCCAACAGATCAGATGTGGCTCTCAGCTACCACTCAAGCACATGTACCTCCATGCTCCCGCCATGATGATAACAGACTAACTGTAAGCCCCAACTAAATGCTTTCTTTCATACGAGCTGCTTTAGTCATGGTGTCTCTTCACAGCAATAGAACAGTGACTAAGATACTAGGTTTTATCTACCCACCCACCTTGCCAGCCCTAAGCTGTTGTTCATTTAAGTTAGACTACAAAATAATGGGTTTCAACTAGCAGGCGGTGGTAATGCATACCTGTAATCCTAACACTTGGGAAGTGGAGGCAAGAAGACCAGGAGTTTAAAGACAGCCTCAGCTACATATGAAGTTTGAGGCCCTGTGTAAACAAGTAAATGCAATGGGTTCATTCTGGCATTTTCACATATATGTCATTATTCTTTGTTCTTATTCACTAACCCACACGGCCCTCTCCTATCTTCCTGGCCATTCTATCTGGTCCTCTGTAGCAGGGCATTTTAAGTAAGTTTTTTGTCCTTTGTAGCCTTTCTTATGAATGGATGCTGCTTGGACTTCTGGGAATTTTGCTTAGAACATAAAGAAGGCAGTGGGCAGGTGGTGGGTTGGTTTGTGAGATGCTAGCAGCTCCTGTTATCCAAGCTAAGGACAGACAAAAGGGCAGTGAACATTCCCTCTTTCTCTCTTTCAAGGCTGCCTGAAGAACAGTGAAGATTAATTTCTTTCTATTTTTCCCTTCTCTTTCCTGGGCTAGAGGGTGAAAAAGACACAGTGGGAATCTGTTACAAGTTAGGAATCTGTCACAAGTTAGGAATCTGTTACGGTAGCAGTCAGTTTCAGGAGTCAGAGCCCCGGGGAGTTCCAGACTCTTTTCAGTTACAGTCCTCTATCCCCTCAAGCAGATTCTCTCTTCTTTCCTTTTGGCTTGGTTTATTTGTTTATCATGTATAACTTGTTTATGCATAGGTATACATCACATGCACATGTGAAAGTCAGAGGACAACTGTGGAATTGGTTCGCTCCTTCCATTTTTATGCAGGTTGCAAAGATCAAACTCAGGTTATCAGAATTTCAAAGCAAACTCTTAACCCACTAAGCCACCTTACCAGCCACTGGCTTTACAGGTGTTATTTTTTTCTTCTTCATTGGATGTGTGTGTGTAGTATGCATGAGTGTATATATACATGTTCACAGATGTGTAGAGACCTGAAGTTGATATTGGGCATCTACTGCCATCGCTCTTCCACCTTATCCTCAGAGGTAGAGCACTCAATCAACCCCAGAGCTCAGTGATATGAGTGGTTACACTAGCTAACTTGCTCCAGGTATCCCTGCCTCTGCCTTCCAAGGCACTGATTACAGGCTTTACCCACTCGGTCACTTCACCAGCTCTGGGTAGCCACTAATCCTTTATATAGGTTCTGGGATCCAAACTCTAGGCCTCTTGCTTGTGCAATGAGCGTTTTAACTGCTGAGCCATCTCCCTAGCCCCTGCCCTTTTAAGATGTATTTTTATTCACGTGTACGTCTACATGAATATATAGTATGTGTACAGGTACCCAAGGATAGAAGAGAGTCTGGGATCACCTAGACTAGAGATAGAGTTGTGAGTTGCCCGGAGAGTACTGAGTACAGAGTACTCAGAGAACCAAACGTGGTCCACTGGAAGATTAAGTACTCTTAACTACCGAGCCATTTCTCCAGCACCCAGCACCCACCCACCCTTTTGGTTTTTGAGACAGGGTCTCAAGTAGCCCAGGTTGGCTTTGAACTCACTGTGTAACCAAGGCTAGCTTTGCACATATTCTTTTGCTTCTCTCTCCCAAGTGTGAGGATTACAAGAATGCACCACCATGGCTCCTGCTCTCTTTCGTGTCACATGTATCCCACGATTCTCTTTTCTCCTCCCTTCTAGTAGGACCTCTTCCTTCCTTTTTCCATCCACTTTCTTCTTTCATCTCTCCCTCCCCTCCCCCTCCCCTACTTAGTTGATTGCTTTTTAACCAAGGATGAGATTCCCCTACAACAACTCAGTGACCAGACAGTCTGCCCATTCCCTACTTACCAGTGGTATATGAGTGCTCCATCGGGCATTTCGTTTGATGGCACCAACAACAATGTTAATTTCTCCTTGAATGATGTAAATATTCTTATCCACCATCCTGACAAACCTGCCAGAACAGTTGAGAAAAGATTGGTTAATCTTTTTTCCCTTTGTTTTTTGTTTGTTTGTTTTTTTGGAGGGGGTGGGTTTGTTTGTTGTTTTTTTGATTTGTTTTGTTTTGTTTTTTTGGTTTGATTTGGAGGGTTTTTTGTTGTTGTTGTTGTTGTTCTGGGATTAAGTCACACGCCACAATACCCAGCTTTTCCCTTTCATTTTATGTGATGAATGTTTGGCCAACTCGCACCACCATGTGCATATTTTAAACCAGTACCAGTGTAGGCCACAAGAGGGCCTCAGATACTCTGGGACTAGAGTTACAGATGGTTATGAGCCACCATGTGGGTGCTGGGACTGGACTCGGGTTCTCTGGAAGAGCAACCAGTTGTAACTCTTAACTGCTGAGCCATCCTTCTAGCCATGTATGGTGGACATAGCTGTAATCCCAGCTCCTATGCAATTTAGCAAGACTCTATCTCAAAATAAAAATAATAAAAAAGGGATGGGAATGTGGCTTAGTAATAGAGCACTTGCCTAATGTTCATGAGAAACTTGGTCCAAAACCCAGCACTAAATCCATTATTAGGTCACTCAAAGCACACTCATGATTAGCCTGACAATGTGAGAAATGTCATTTGACTTTTCAGTTCCAAGATTTTCCACTTGAAATAAGAGGATGAAGCCCATCTTAAGTTATGAATCTAACTATCTGAAATTATGAATCTAACTTTCCCAGAAATCTCTGGGAGTTCCAAGTAACTCAAGATACAACTCAAAACTCAACAATATAGCTGGGTGTGATGGTGTATGCCTTTAATCCCAACACTCTGGAGGCAGGAAGGTGAACCTGTGTGAGTTCAAAGCCAGTGAATTCTAGACCATCCTGGGATACATGAGACTTTTTTTCAAAAAAATTAAAAGAATAACAAATTTTCTTTTCTTTTTTTTTTAAAGACAGAGTTTTACTACGTAGACCAAACAGCCCTTGACCACACAGAAATCTGCCAGCCTCTGCCTCCTGAGTGTTGAGATCAAAGGTATGTGCCAAAAAGAATAAAAATTTCTTTAAAATAAGCAAAAGAAATCAAAGAATGAATGTTGCTAAGAAGAATAATTTTAGCCCATTGGGGTCCCTTTAATCTCAGCACTTGGGAGACTGAGGCAAGCAAGGACAGCCTGAGATACGTAGTAAGCTCCAGGTCAGCCAAGGGTATATACTGAGACCCTGTCTCAGAGGGTAGGGGGAGACTTGTTTGAAATCACAGTTAAATGTCAACTTAAATATTGCACCCATTCTGACAAGTCAGCTCCAGGAAACTGGACAGTAGTACTGGCATGATCACTGAGGATTTCACAGGAAATCTCCAGCAAGACGACTATAAGTGCATGCTTTTGTAAAGCTGTTTCTCTATGAATCTCTGAAACAAAGCTGCAAGCTAATTTAGTATTGTAACTGCTCCCAAAGGAACTACAACAGATTGTCTTTGCTGCCCAGAATAGCACTTAGAAGAGATATTTAATTCTTTCCCCAGGTGAAAATATTGAAAACCAGAATTTCTTCTTGGAAATCTAGGGATGCAGTTTAGCTGACAGATACTTGTCTAGCATGCACAAGCTCTGGTTCAATCTCCACCAGCACTTATATAACCAGGCATGATGGCAAACACCTGCAATCTAAGACCACAGTAGGTAGAGGCAGAAGGATCCCAGAACAAACTGGAGACCAACCTGAGTATGTAAGACTCTCAAAAAACATTTTTTTCTTGGCATAAATATAACCTAGGAGTATGTAACAACAAATTTACCACTTTCTATTATTTAAAAACTCTTCAGAGCCCCGCAGTTCATGTAAGTAAATTCATGAGTGAGTTTGAAACCAGCCTTATCTATGTAGTGAATCCCTAAGTCCCTGTCTCAAAAAAAAAGGGGGGGGGGGGAAGAGTTCTATTGCAAAGTGAAAAAATAAAGGATTGTAATATATGACTATATACCAGTATTTATGTAAAAACAAACCACCATGCAAAACATTACATTTAAAAACATATGTAATATTTAGCATACAAAAAAATACAGAGTCATATAATAGTCAGTATCCAGATTAATGGTACAACCGAAGACTCTGAATGCTTCCCAATCATGTCTTCTGTCCTTTTGCCTAAAACCCCTACTATTGTAAAACTGATGCTTATTAACTTTTTACTCCTATTTCACTGATATGTACCTTAAAATAATATACAGTATTATATGTGTTATATAAAATTAACATTTTATATATTCTTCTGTAATTTTCACTTTGATGTTTTATCTAGGAGTCATCCATGCTCATAAGTACAGTTAATATATTTTGAACAGATACATATTTAGATAAATAAATACAAAATAAAGCATCTGAAAGTGGGTGTGGTGTGTATGCCTTTAATGCCAGCACTCAGGAGGCAGAGGCAGGCCAGTCTGTGAGGTCAAGGCCAGCCTGGTCTACACATCATGAGTTCTAAAGTAGCCAGGGCTACACAGAGAGATCCTGTCTCAAAAATATAAATAAATAAATAAATAAAAGACCTGGTGAAAAGGCTCAGAGTTTGAGCACTTTCTGTTCTTTCAGAGGATCCAGATTCAGCTCCTAGCATCCACATAGTAGTTCACAACTATCCATAGGCACATACAAGGTGCACAAACATACATTCAGACAAAACACTCATTACACAGGCAGTGGTGGTGCATGCCTTTAATCCCAGCATTTGAGAGGCAGAGGCAGGTGGATCTCTGTGAGTTTGAGGCCAGCCTGGTCTAGAGAGTGAGTTACAGGACAGCCAGAGTTACATCAGAGAAACCCTGTCTCGAAAAACCAAAAAAGAATAAATAAAAGCATAAGCCACCACATCCAGCAATTTAAAATTTTTTAATCCAAATAAATAAACAAAGGGTCTAAGCAGGTAGATCCAAACTCATAATCAGCTAACTAAAGAGAAAATGCTATGAAATTAGGATATAGTCAAACCTTTATCTGTACTGCTTTGATTTTTTCATAAGAATATTTTACCATATTATCAATATAATTAAACACTAGTAATTAAAAAAAAGAGATATATTGCTTTCATTGAGGAATTTTACAGTTCAATAGCATCTAAAAGAAAACTGAGACACACAAAGACATTGAGAAAAACATGCCCTCCAAGTAGCTCAGCTTCAGGGGCTGGAAGATGGTTCAGCAGTTCAAAGCACTGGCTCATCTTCCAGAGGACATAGGTTTGATACCAGCACCCAAGTGACAACTCATAATCACCTATAATTCAAGTCCCAGTGGATCTGATGCCCTCTTCTGGTCTCCAAGGGCACCAGTCAGTCATGGTGCAGACATACATGTAGGCAAACAACCATACACATAAAATAAAAATTTTAAAGTAGCTAAATTTGCATATTTTATATAAGATGAGGCCCCCAGGAAATGAAAGTCATGAAAACTACCAAGGTAGGCATGGTGGCACACGCCTTT
The DNA here is from genome assembly GCA_026225945.1 of Cricetomys ansorgei. NCBI lineage: Eukaryota > Metazoa > Chordata > Mammalia > Rodentia > Nesomyidae > Cricetomys > Cricetomys ansorgei. Next base: position 13,877,851 of record JAMJFZ010001258.1, read on the forward strand.
AATTCTGGTACTTGGAAGCCAGAGCCAGGTGAATCCCTGAGTTTGGGGCCAGCCTGGTCTACAGAATGAATTCCAGGACAGCCAGGACTACATAGAGAAACCCTGTCTCAAAAGAAAAAGAGGAGGAAGAGGAGGAAGATGAGGAAGAGGAGAAGGAGGAAGAGGAGGAAAGAAAACCAGATATATGTATATATACTTCCACACCAAAAAACAAAACAAAAACAAAAAAACCCAACCTTCAAACCGATCAAGACCTAACATAAAGCCTCAAACTCTGAAACAGTTAGAGGAAAAACACTTCAAGATATAGGTATAAGCAAGGACTTTCAATGGCACCCTAGTCACTCAGGAAATAAGACCAACAAACAACATTGATAAATGAGCCCTCATGAAATTGAAAAGCTTCTGAACAGCAAAACAATTAAGTGGGTTACAAACAACAGACTAGAAGAAAATCTTTACTAGCTATACATTTGACAGAGGACTAACATCTAAAACATACAAGAAATAAACAAACAACCCAGAGCCAGGGAAATGGCACAATCAGAAAAGCATGAAGATCTGAGTTCAGATTCACAGAACCCAAATAAAGGTGTGACAGCAGGCATGTGGAACCCATGTGCTGAGGAAGTAGGCAGGAAGATCCCCGGGGCTTGCTGGCCAAGCCAGTCTAGTCAAATAGGTGAGCAGGAAAAGAAAAACTTAGCAAGAAATATGACTAGAACAAGCATTTCACAAAATAGAAAATACAAATAACAAATTAATATGAAAAGATGGTTAGCTTCATTTATAATCAGTAAAATGGCAAGATTATATATGCCAGAGATGGTGGTACACACCTTTAACCCCAGCACCTGGGAGGCAGAGAGGCCGGCAGATCTCAGTGATTTTGAGGCCAACCTGGTTTATACAGCAAGTTGTTCCAGGCCAGCCAGGGCTATAGAGTCAGACCCTGTCTAAAAAATTAAATTAAAAAAAGATTATAATGAGATGTCATTTTAGACCTCCAAAATAGTAATGATGACAATAGAGCCAGATAATAATTTAAAAAATAATGAAATGTAATCCCGGTACTTGGGAGCCCAATGCAAGAGGGCTGTAGGGATTCAAGGCCAGCCTGGGCCACATAATGAATTATAGACCAGACTGGACTAACTATAGAATAAGATACTACCTTAAAAACACAAAATAATAATAATGATGCAATTACAATACTTTAGTAAAGACCAAATGGTGAGAGACCGTCTAAACTGATACAATTAGTTTGAATAACAATTCAGGATCATCATGTAAAGTTAAAGAACTTCATTTCTTCTATTTCAGTGATTCCACTTCTAGGTCTAGACCTCAGAGAAATAAATTCTGCAGGGGCGGAGGTGGTGAGACTGTCAGGGCAGAGCTTGAGTGAATTCGAATTCGTTTTTGGTGATGGCCTGGGACTGTTGGTTGGTTGGTTGGTATTTTGTTTGTTGTTAATGAGGATCTTGCTCTATAACCCAGATGGCCTCAAACTCAAGATACTGGTGCCTCAAGTCTCCTAAATGATGGAATTTACAGGTGTGCCCACACCAGGCTCAAAGCCTTTCTCTTTCAAGCCGTGGTTTGCTCCCTCTTTGCCTTGGCAAATGCTACCCCTTTCTTTTCTGAAAGTTCTTCTCCCTTCTTATCACACTTTTGTAAACTCTTCCTCTTTTCACATTAAAAATCAATAATGGGGCTGGGTATGGTGGCATACGCCTTTAATCCTAGCAGAGAGGCAGAGTCAGTCAGATCTCAGAGTTCAAGGCCAGCCTAGAGGCCTGAGTTCCAGTCCTGATTCCTTCTACCTAAAGGACTATAATCAAGACTTTTTTTTCCCCCTTTCTTTCTCGACCTCCTCCCACTCTCACCCCCAGTGCTGGGGATTGAACCTAGGGCTACATGCAGGTGAGCTCTGAACCATGAACTTATAACCCTTAATCAAGTTTCTTAATCTTTCTGAGCCTTGGTTAGTTTTCCTACTGTAGCCATATGTGATAATAGACAGGAGGGTTAAATGTTCAGGGCTAGCCTGGGCTACACTGAAAAGCAAAAAACCCTACAATTCTCCATTACAAAATGAAGACCTTTCCCCTTGGGTTTGCTGTGAGGTATCCAGCATGGCAATGAACATTAGCATCTACTAAACATTATGTTTTTATGATGATGTTTGCTCATGAAGCCTTCCTCAGCTAACTCATTCTCCTAGATAGTATAAGCACATCTTTCCTGTCAATACATAACACTGTGTACACAGCTCTTTTTAAACAAACCTCAGCTGAACCGCAAGGCACACCGTAATCTCAGCAATGGGAGGCTGAGGCAGGAAGATCACAAGCTCAAGGCCAGGCTGGGCTGCACAGTAAGATCCTCTCAAAGAAAGCACCACACCGTGGTTCAGTCATTTGTAACTCCAGTTCTAGGGGATCCAACTCCCTCTTCTAACTTCCATCTGCAGCAGGCACACACTGCACACACACATGCATGCAAGCAAAACACTACTGAACTGAGGTGTGGCGAGAGGGCACCCAAAAAACTTACTGAACTCAAGAAGAGTATAGACAGAGTGGGAGTGAAAGTCGAACCGGGAAAAGGCTGGTACTCTGATCTGACCAGGCACAGCTGGAAAATCCTCTCAAACCTGCTAATCAGGTGACCAACGCACCTTAGGTCTACATGCCATCTCCTCCCTCTGTGGAGATTCTGAGACTGTCTCCAGAACCACACGTAGGGTGAGCCAATGACCTGTCCAAAACTGCCCATCTTAGAGATGAAAATGAAACAAAGCTTCTCTCTATCCCTCACCTGTAACCACTAAGAACCCACAAGGTGTAAGGGTGACCAGTGGCAGAGTGGAGCACAGGGAAGCAGCTTGTGTGATGGCCCCACACAGCCTGCCTATCTTCTCTTTGAGGGATCAGCAGGTATAAGAACTAGGAAGGCTAGTCTTACTATGCTCAGGTCTTCAAACAGTAGGCCCATCTGCTGAATAAGAAGCAGCTGCCTTCTTCAAAGCAGGGGCTTGCACATTACAAGCTCTACTACTTCCTGCCTATCTTCCGCCTGACTCACATCAGTCACTACCAGTACCTGCCTAACATGCATCCACACTCACAGCCTTTGTTTATAAGATCTGTCCTCATACTTCTACAATATTTACCCTATTGCTTCTACGATCACAGCCACTACTATTTGGAACAAATCAACACTTCCATGATCATTTCCACTGCTTTTGGAGTTCAAAGGAGCATATTGCTCTCTGTATTTTCCTTTAGTTGAACAAAGGCCGGAGAAATGTAAAAAGAAGAAACAATAAAGATGAACAATTTACTACATTTACTCCATAGCTTTCCAGCATAAAGGTGAAATGGACCTCTCTCCCTTCAACTCAAGCCACCATGAATCCGACATCCAATCACGTTAATCAGTGACACCAACCAACAAGGATAGAGTGTGATCTTTCCAGTGATGCTGTTTATAAATAGTATCTCCTTATAAGCAGGAGCTGTGTCTTCTTCCTCTCTAGCTGCCCACCGTAGCCAGAACAAACACTCCGTCAATGAGTGTGATTATTTTAAAGCAGCAGTCAGCCTGACTTCTAGAACACCGGGGAGTATTAAAGAATGGTGAGCTGAAACTGGAACTGACACCAGCTGCTAAAATGTCTGTCCACAATTTTAATTCCTCCTATGCCAATGAGCATCACTGTTAAGACTGGAACATACTGTTTGCCTACAGCCACCATTAAAAAGAAGTTTGAGGGCCAGATGGTGTGGTGGTGCACGCCTTTAATCCCAGCACTCGGGAGGCAGAGGCAGGCAGATCTCTGAGTTTGAGGTCAGTCTGGTCTACAGAGTGAGTTCCAGGTCAGCCAGAGTTACAACAGAGAAACCTTGTCTCAAAAAGCAAAAAGACAAAACAAAACAAAAACAAAGAAGTCTGAGTACAACCTTAAAGAAAATTTATGTTAGTGAAATTATTCTTATGTAAAAAATTACATCCCCAGAACTTGAACATCAAATCCAGGGTCTCTCTCACATGCTAGGTAATAGGTAAATGCTTAATCACTGAGATATACCTCTAACTCAGAAAATAACTTAAGTACCAAAAAAAAAAAAAAAATCCTTTTTTTTAATGTCTCTATAGTCACCTTCAGGCCCAACTGGTAAAATGCTGTCACAACACCTAAACACCTACCAAGAGACCACACTGCCAATTATACAGAATATATCCAACTCAGCAGGGTTATACCCAGATGAGCAAAGCAGGTCATCAAGCCTGGTACTTACTGGGCTATCATTCCATTTGTCACATTCAACTACTTCTTGGAAGATTTGGCATCTCATAAAAACAGCGTCCTGTACCATTCCCACCCTATTTGTTTAAAACCTACACATATAAACCATAAACACTATCCCCTCTGTTCCTAACACACACAATACACACTCCAACACAACTGTTTTCAGGAGAATTAAGTAAGAGAAACTTGGTTCAAAGACTGTCTCATCCTGGGAAATTTACCTTCGACACCCAGAGACAGTGCCCCACCTGTTACTATCTCCCTGACTACCACGGCCAGGCCAAGCACAGAGCCTCGTCACATACTCAACGAATCCCAGTATGGATGATATTTGGGGGGAACCAATATCTGCTGAAATTACTTAGGCAGCTTCTACTTTTAACTTGGCTACTTTTTTTTTTTTTTTTTTGAGACAGGTTCTCACTATGTAGGCCAGGCTGGTCTTAGACTCAGAATGCTCTTCCTCAACCCCAAAAGTACTAAGATTATATGGCAGCATATGTCACTACTTTTCAGAAGTATACAGCCAGACATAGTGGTGCAGGCCTGTAAACCCAGCTACTTGGGAAGGATCCCAAGTACAAGGGCTACAGAGCAAGTTCCAGATCAGTCAGGAAAACTTAGCGTGTCTCAAAATAAATAAATAAAGCACGCTAAGGAGGTGGCTCAGCGATGGACTGCTTGGCTAACATATGTAAGACCTGGGGGCCCATCCCCACTATTGCAAGACCCTGTGTAATCTGAGCAATCCCAAAGCATATTTCTCCATTTATATGCTCCACGAGGCCTACACTAGTGCCTAAGTATTCTTGAAATAAAGGCATATGAGTTTCTCACTACACCACACCACATTGTCTCTAGGCTCGAAGTACTCACTACCTCTGACAGACTCCCAGGGCTTTATAACACAGCAATGTCAAAGGTCACTTCTGGGCCATAATCTACACTCTTAGGGATTGGGCCCCAACATTCACTCTGCTTTTCTGACCCTACCATAAGGAGCAGAACATCTCTCATGACTTGCCTATTTGTTTGAGACAGTATCTCATTTAACCCAGGCTGGCCTCTAGCTCAAGAAGTAGCCGAGGATGACCTTGAACATCTGATTCTCTTGTTACTACCTCCCTAGCACTGGAAGTACAGGTGTGCCAACATGCCCAATTTATGAAGTGCTGGGGATTGAACCCAGGACTTCATGCATGTGAGGCAAGCGTGAGTGCCCACTGAGCCACGTCTCCAGTCCTTTTCATGTTTTTTTAACCTACTAAAAATAAATAGATCACCAGGACCAAACTTTATCAATATTCAAAGCCCTCTTAGATCTCAGTCAAATGTGTCACAATAGAGTGGCTTCCTTGTTATTAAATCTCATTTTCTTATGGTAAGTGGAAAGAAGTCACAGTGAGCAAATGCCTGCCCAAAACACACACCCAAAGAACAGAGTTGACAAGCAGACCCTGCTGACAGCCAAGATGTCCTGTATAAAGAAAACCTTCCAGGGTAGTTCCCCGGGGCTGCTGGCCCCAACTCTTCTGTGCCTTCTAACTACCTAACCCAGGCTGCACTGGTTCACCTCTTGGAATTAACGAAGCACTTCGGTTATGTTCGGATGTAATCTCCCAGAAGTGACAGTTAAAGACTCGTTACCTAAAGCCTGAAAAACCACCCTTAGCTTTGCTTTCCGTTTCTGAGGACTGGATTCTTTAGGATGCAGAAAGCTCTGAAAAGAAGAAGAGCTGGAGGCTAGAGTAAGCCTAGAGAAACAGAAACGATTCTGGCACAGGTGGAGCTGAAAACACCCCTCCGGTGGCCAGGGCCTGACCTTTGGCCCCTGCACACCTCCCAACTCTCTCTCTTTCTCTCAGCAATCTTCCGGTTTATTTCGTGCCCCTAAGCCCTTCACCCGGCCCTCTTCGCCCGAATGAAGGACCCTTCCTCCTCATTCCTTATGACAACGTCAGGCGGCCTTCACGACGCTGCAACTCCAAGAAGAGACTTTGCTGACCTGTCAGCGGATCCAAAATGGCGGGGCCTAGTCCCAGGACCGGCAGCAGCCGCTCATGTCCAGCCCGGCCCCGGAGGCGTCTCCAGCCGCTTTCCCGGCGCTGGCGGCGACTGAGGGAAGGGAAGGAGCCTGTTTCCTGGGAGTCGACCCTAACTTCAGGGCGAGACCTCACTGGGGTCGGGCTAAGCGGGCCGGGACGGTCGGTGGAGCCGGCTACCTTCCCTGTCAGCTCACTGACGTGGTAACTAGCCTCAGTCTAGCCCGCTGCCTGGTAACTGCGCGAGTCCTGCCGAGCTCAGCCAATCAGAGCGTGGCACCCTGAAAAGTGGCATTCCGACTATCCAATCGAAGAAAGGAAATTAGCTCCGGGAGGCGTGGACTGCCCAAAGAGACCAGGTTACAAGGGAAAGAAGAGTAGGTAGGGGACAGCCAACCGATACTAGGATTCTCTGAGTGACACTTGTAAAAGCCAATAAAAAAAGAGAAATTGCGCAGGGCGGTTGGAGAGGTGGGGTTAGGCAGGGTTCGGTTGCAGCGCGCCGTCCAGCAGTGGCTGCTGGGCATCCTGGGGAGGAAGGCTATGATTTGCGGGAAAGGGGGCGGGGCCCGTTTTGAGAGCCTGAGCGCGCGACCGTACTCCCCCCAACTACATCCTATCTAAGTTGTCTGGGCTTTGCTACTTTAGGGATCACTCCCTTTCCAGGAAGATCTGGGGCTCCTGCTTCCCAAATCCAGCCCATGCAACGTTTCCCACGCCCTCCTGCCTCTGTGTCCCATTTTGGTTTCTCATAGGTGTGCCTGTCTCATCCCAACTCTTGATTTTTGCGTTTTCTACTCCATTCCTACCATCCAGAAATAGAGGAAAAATGGTCGCAGAAATCTAATGAAGTATCCTCATTTTCCAAAACTGGGAAGAGTTCTACCGAGGAAAGCCATAGCAGAGAAAACAAATCCAAGTGTGCTAATCTATCTACTCCAGCCAGTTGGGGGAGGAGGGGAGCAGGGAAAGTCCTTAATGCTTTTTTTAAAAAATGAGCCGTGGGGTGGTGGCGCGCCCCTTTAATCCCAGGACTCGGGAGGCAGAGACGGGGGTGGGGGGGTGTCTCTGTGAGTTTGAGGCCACCCTGGTTTACAAAGTAAGTTCCAGGACAGCCAGAATTACAACAGAGGAACCATGTCTTGAAAAAAAAACAAACAAATAAATAAATAAATACATAAAACATAAATAAATAAATAATAAGAATGAATACATTTTATGTGTATGGTGGTTTTGCCTACATGTGCAAGTGCCTGTTTGGATCTCCTGAAATTAGTTATGAACTGCCACGTGAACGCTGGGAATTGAACCCTTCAAAAGGAGCGGACAATGCTCTTAACCACTGAACCATCTCCCCAAGCCTCCCCCACCCCAATACTTCTTATACCTTATTCCATGGGGCTATGACTCTCAGTTCAGCCCTTCCTATTAAGCCTTGGGCAAATCTTAACGAACGATGGGGAGGGGCAGTGTGTGTTGTGCCTAAAGATTAAGTTTGAGGGCCTAATCTTACATCATTAGTCCACATCATTGACAGGAAAATGAAAACTTCCCGTTTGCCTTAGCAATGCTGACAGATACAACTAGAGATACAGCTTAGCAATTAAGTGTGCTTAGTGCTCTTCCAGAAGACCTGAGTTCAGTACCCAACATCCACACATCTCACTACAAACTGTAACTCCAGCTCCAGAGGGATCCAACCCTTTGGGCACATACACACAGATACATAATTTCTTTGTTTGTTTGTTTTTGACACAAGGTCTTTCTGTAGCTCTCGCTCTCCTAGAACTTGCTGTGTAGACCAGGTTGGCTTCAAACTCACAGAGATCCACCTGCCTCTGCCTCCCAAGTGCTGGGATTAAAGGCGTGCACCACTACAACCAGTACAGATACATAATTTTAAATAATAAAAATAAATGTTTTGTTTTGTTTTGAGACAGGGTTTCTCTGTGTAACAGCCCTGGCTGTCCTAGAACTCTCTTTGTAGACCAGACTGGCCTCAAATTCACAGAGATCTGCCTGCCTCTGCCTCCTAAGTTCTGGAATTAAAGGCATTACACCACCATGCCCAGCAAAACAAATCATTTTTAAAACAAATGCTAACAATCCTCTCCTTTCAAATGACAGCGATTGCTAAGATAATAAAGTATCTAGAAATGAGAATGTGTGGGAAGAGGGCAAAGGGTGGGTTTTCTGCTTGGAGAATAGAGGGTGGGATTTCCAGCTGATCTGTTGGTAGAACGCAGGTGTCCCTGCAAACCCGGAGAGGTTGCCAGGAAGCACTGAAAAAAAAAAAATCAGCTCTCTCCACTTCCTCCCATTTATAGATGACTCAAATCCAGGAAAGTTCCATATCTAAGGGCACAAGACTGTGGTATGGAAACAAAACAGGTATTTAATGGAAAAGGCTATCCATGGATCATGATTCTCCAACTTAAAGCACACATCAGAACTGAAGTCCTTCCCCCAATATCTTCCTGTACCTATGCATTGGTGTCTTGGTCTTTTGTCTCCAGGTCCAACTAAGGATATAAAGGAGGTTAGGTTGAAGATAATACATCACCAATGCATCTTATTCTGTAGTATGTCTGACCAGTTTTTCTCTTCATTTGAAAAGTAGGGCTTGGTCTTTTGGGCATGTCTCAGGTTGGAGAGCCAATGGAAAACTCTGTAAGTAAACTAAAACTCCCTACTTTCCCATCCCTACCTACACATGCCTCCAGACATCAGACATCTTAAAAGCACATGACTGTAAACTAAAGATGGCGATATGGATAGAGATATGCCAATCCCTCCTAAGTCCTACACATCATTTAACAGATAAAGCACCATCTTCCTGCATTTCGGTACATTTATTGAGTTTCTATATGCCTGTGAATAGAAGAATGAGGAGAAATAGTTCTTACTCTCCTAAATTTTATTTTATAGAAGATGACACATCGGCTGATCCCTTCCATATGGAGGATGGAGTGATAGAGAATACACACATAGGGGTATTTGTTCATAGGTATATACATGGGAGCAAGAGTCTACACACCTGATTAACCTGGCAGTTCAGGGAAGTTCAGTTCAGTTTATCTCAGATAAAACAGGACCTAAGCAGAACTCAGAAGTCAGTGTCAGCGCTACAATGATTGGTTATTGTCAGGAAAGACTAGAGACGTTCAGGATGAATGAGACTGAAGATGAAGGCAAGATAGAGAGCAGAGCTCAGTGCCCCACCCCTGTAAACACTGAATTCGGTACAGGCAGAGGTAGGATAATGGTTGAAAGTTTAGGACTAGCCAAAGCCAGAGAGCTACAGAGTAAGACCCTATAGAAAGGGGATGAGAGGAGATCTGATCCTGAGGGTCTAGTATACCACACCAGGACGCTTGCTTGACCTTTCTCCTGATTTTTGACCAAAGAGAAGTGACGAGTTTTAACCATTGATGGGCATGCTCAGATTCATCTTAGGAGCATTGTGCATAGGGCTTAGGACTCAGGGGCACCAAGGAACTCAGCCTATCACATTCCTTGGACATCTGTCCTGTCCCTTGCAAATACCTAACCAAAAAAGTACCAAGGACTGAATCTGCTGTGGGGGGGGAAACAGAATCGTTGAAGCTGGTAGAGCCACAGACCGGGCACACTGTTAGTGCGGAGTGAGAACCCAGCCAAAGGCTAGAGAGCCTCTGGAAACTCCCTTTTATTTTGACCAGGGTGTGAGTTGGCATCGTTATTTGCCCAAGGTCACTGAGTGAGAGAAAGTGCTGTATACCACTTTGATTTCTCTCGTTCCAAACCCTGCTTTCTCCAAGTTAACTTCGTCAGGGGAGGGAAGAGAGAGAAAGAGGAGAGAGAGAGAGGAGAAAAGGATGTGATGGGGGTGGTAAAGAGAAATTAGCCTTTCCAAGTGGTGGAGCAGGGAGCAAAACCGGCGGTGAGAAGGAAAGAGAGAGACGTACGAGGACTGGAACAGAGACAAAAGAGTGGAAAGACAGACAGCGACAAGTGGAGAAATCGGCGAAACGAGCGGCAGCCAAGTGTGAGCGCTGAGACCCGGCGGCCGGGTTCGCCGTCCACCTGGCGCGCCCGCAGCCCGCTCCCCGACCCTTTCACATCGCTCCGGGGAGAGCCCGCGCCCTCAGTTCGCCACCAACCGGCCCAGACTCCGACCACTGTACTTTTGCTGGCTTGGCCGAACCGGAGCGTCCCAGCTGGAGCGCGGTCCGGGCCACGTGGGGAGGGGGCGTTGCTCGGGTGCTGACAGACGCTTCTGATTGGCCAGGGGGCGGAGTTCTTGGCGGCCCGCCCGCAGGACCCCTCCCCACTAAGGCGGGGCCTGGAGGTTCACAGCTGGAAAGGGTGGAGACAGGGCGGTGCAGCTGGAAAGGGGCGGGGCCTGGGGCGCGCGGCACGCCGCGGCGGGCTGGGGGCGCCCTGGGCTGCCATAAAGTGAATGGGCTCCGGCGGGGGGTGGCACTGCACCGTGAGGCTCACTCTCTCCTCCGCTAGCCTGGGAGCGCCCAGCGGAGCGGCCGCCCCGGAGCAGGGGGGCGGCCCCCACCCGGCAGGGCGCCTGGCCCCTGGCCCCCGCCTGCGCTCCAGAACGCCGCCGCCGCCGCCGCCGCCGCCACCACCGGGAGACTGCCTACTGCGGGACGCTCTGTGAGTGCTTGACCATGCGGGGAACAGGAGCTCAGGGACCCGAGGGGCCAAGGCTGGTCCCCGGACTCCTAAAAGGGAACCTGGGGCGCCTGAACTCTGGTGTTTGGGGAACCGGTCAAGACTGGAAAGGCGTACTGCAGCCCAGGGACTGGGACTTGGGAGAAGAGAAACCCCGGGAAAGGACCTGGGGGACCCAGAGGGGAGATTAAGGGGATCCGGAGCGAAGCTGAAGAACTGCCTTAATCACAGAGTGGGGAGTCTGGAAACCTTTACCAGGAAGCACCCTAGAATCTAGGGGCAGGGGGCAAACTACCAGAAGGTGATAGGGGTAGCAGAGGCTATGGCCAGCTGAGGAGAGGGCAGCGTAAGGGCAACAGGCGGCGCCCGGCGCCCCTTGGCCCAGGCTCAGACTCCAGCGGCTGGAAGTAGGGGTGCGCATAGTAGCTCATGCTTTTCTTCCCAGCTGCTCCGCGGTTGGAATAGGAGCCGTGTTGTGAGAGTAGCTACTGGGTCAGATGGCCGCTGCGAACTACAGGGCCGAGGCTGCCAGCCCAACGCGACAAGACTGGCGTGTCTCCTGTGTGGCGTCGGGATCTGGAAGGGTCCGGATCTGGGGCCACCTCAGAATCAGACAGAATGTCAGCGGCACGTGAGGTTTGAAGCGGACAGAATGTTTGGGGTGGCAAAGTGGGTCTCTCCGAAACAGACGATGTGTCCAGTAGCGGTGGACAGAATGTCCCTGGCCGACCGGCATGTCCACCTATCTGGCTGCGCCTAGCCAGCTGCGGTAGGTGCGATGGGGTCGGTTCGGTGGCTCCCCTGAAATCCCAGTTCCAGTTGCAAACTTGATTCTGCCTCTCTTGCCTATTGGGCCAGGAGGGAGCAGAGCGAATAAAAGGATGCAACCTGGTCTTGGGACAGGGGCCTCTAGGAGACAACCCTGCTCTAGCTTAGATAGATCCGGGCATCAACAGACTTCCACAATCCAAATTTGAGGAAAGAATCAAGACCAGCCAAGGGAAGGCTAAGCCACAGGGTGCAAAACCCAGTGAAAACCCTTCCACCCACAAGCTCCTGATAGTCTCAGTTCTCTCACAAACTCAGAGTCAACTGTTGTGCCTTCTTTTTTTTTTTGCTTCCAACCCTAATTCCAGTACAGCCGACCAGAATACTCTTAGTCTAGTGTCAGCCCACTCAAGGCTCCATGACCGGCAAGAACCTACCAGACAAGAAAATTGTAGCCCTTTCATAAAAGAAGGCTTCAGTCCTGAGAGAAGGGGGCAAGGGAACGGAGACCGGGAAGTTCAGACTCTGTGGTCTCACCCGATGCCTGTACCATTCTCTCCATCTGGCCAGGAAGAATCGTCTCAAATGCCCCGTTTGCTTTCTTTCCGGCCAAGGACCGGCTCCGACTCCTCTGGGCCAATACAATGACCACCTCCCTGACCCCCAATTCTAACTAGAGCCCGATTAAGCAGAAGAAGACAGAGATGAGGGAACTCTGAATCTATACACATGAAGACAACTCTCGGGGAGTGAGTTTTCAGGAGAACAGATGCAAGGATCTGTTTAACTGAGTAATCTTTAAAAAAAAAATCTACTTTCCTCATCTCAACCCATTAGTAAAATATAATTCTTATTTCTTTCATTCTCATCTCCACTCCTCAGTCCCAAAGTTCCCTTAGATACTGGCTAAGACCTTGTTCTGCGTCTTTTACTTGCACCATGCTCTTTTGGATAAATACAGAATGTGTCCTGACTACTTCCATCACCTTCGCATGTACACTTTAGGGGCTCGTGTTCTCATTGCTTAAAAAAAAAAAATCACCAAAACTATGCAAGAAATGAAGGATTCCATGTCAGGGAAGAAGAGAAGAAGGCATACAGTTGGTTCTTTGAAAGTCCAAAGTTCTGATTTCACCAAAAGGACGAAAAAGGAAAAAGAAAAAGATAGCATCGTTACAAAGATGACCGAAAATAAAAACAAACGAAAAATAGAACTTTCCTCCACTCTTGCTTAAAACCATGGAGCTGAGTGCACGTCTGATCAGTGGCTCTGAGGGAGAACGTTATGGGCCTAGAAAAGTCAGAGAATCGAGCTGGGAGTACAGTTTAGTGGGAGAGAATTTGCATAGTACGCCCAAGGTCCTGAGCTTCAGACAGAAGAGAATGGTTAACAAAATGAGGAACCAGGAGGGCTGCTGGGAAAGAGTACTGGAAAGTCTAGGTGAGACAGGATGAAAATCTGCAACACAATGGAAGACCTAATTGAGCGGGGAACTTGCGGGCCGCCTGAAACTGGAGATGGGGGTGTGGAGGGGCGAGAGTGGGGATGGGGGGGCAGCTTTTAGAACTGGAGAATCACAAGCTTAGGCTAAATAGGAAAATGTGCTTTGATACAGCGGACAGTTAACTTCCAGAGCTCATGTTCAGAGAATCGATGGAGGCAGGAAGTAGAAACGGAGTTTTTCAGGGCTTCAGAGGAGTAGCGTATGTCAGTCACTAGCGAGTCACGAAAAAGAGCAGAACTTTGTTCAAACTTCTTGGTTCTGTGCAACCTAGAACAATTTCCTGCCTTCTTGGAGATAAGCAAGGACGGACATTCCCGCCGCAGGGTGCTCACAGGGTGTGCATAGGGTGCCTGTGAGAGTTAAACGAAACATATGTATAGAAGGAAAGCGCTTTGTAAAAGGACAAACGCCAGGAGAAGCCTTACCACTGCTGTTCTCCCCAGACTGCAGTCTCTGTGACCCTAGAATCTTTCTTTGGGAGGTGAGGTCTTGTGCCTTAGAGTAACTTGTCCATGTCCTTGACTCAGCCACAACCAGGTTCTTAAGGCTAGAAGGAGCATCTTCCCTGGAGTCCCAGTGTCAGCCATCACCCTGTGCCTCTCTGAGAACGTGAGGAGCTCCCCTGTATGTCTTAACCTCACCACCACATACCTGACCCGAACTCTGCCTGTCTCTGCTGTTCAAGACTGCCAATGAGACCAGGATCCAAGTCCAGGATGGGAGGGCAGGGTGAAAGGGCTGAAACTGAACCATTGTGAGTGAGGGATGGGAACAGGCCAAATCTTTTCTTCCACATTCATTGTAACTGACATGCGCTGGAGTATGGGAGAGGGAGATACAGCTAACCAAGGGCTCTGTGAGGCCTTGAGCTTCAAAGGGCCGTGAAAGAGAGGAGAAGGAAAAGAAGAAAGTAGTTGAAAGAGAGCTATGGAAAGAGAGACATTAATGATTTGTAAAACTCCACCTCTCCTTCCCCGTCTGCCTTCCTCAAAAACGTCTTTAATTTTCTTGTTTGTTTGTAACATGGTCTCCTTAAGTAGCCCAGGCTGACCTTGAACTGGAAGCTTCCTGCCTCAGTCTCCCCAGTGCTTCCAGGCATGGTTTCAACTTTTTTTTACAAGTCTTTATGTCCTCTCTCCTGTCTCTCCCCAGCCTGATCCATTCTGGTTTCCACTGCAAATAAACGTCACAAAGGTGGTAATTTTGTATGTCACCTCCTACTGGCAAGCCTTAAACTAGTCCCACAGCTTGCAGTAAAGCTTCTTAGTGGGGCGCTGGGAAGGCAGTACAGAAAGTAGGAGAGTGACAGGCTAGCCACAGCCCATCGTCCCTGTGTGATGATGCTCCTGAAGACTGGGGCTGTATATGTGCACTGCGTTATGAAATAGGATGTGGAATTGACTTGAAGTTTTAAAATTAAACTAGAGGGGCTACAGATGCGCCTCAGGTAGCTTAGTGGTGATAGAGTGTTTGCCTAGCATGTATAAGGGGCCTGGGTTCAGCGAAATGAAAATGCAAATTAAATAAAACCAACCTAGAGATCTCATAGAAATTTCATATTAGTTGCTACCATTTGAGAGCCTGCCTCTCCTTTCCTATATAGTCTCCCTATATACCCCAAGCTGGATTTGAGCTCTTGATCTTCCTGCCTCAGCCTTCCTAGTGCTGAGATTATAGGCATACGTTACTACACCCTGAAATTAGGATTTTTTTTTTTTCCAGAAAAGCAAAGAACATTCTAGACTTGACAGTATCAAATCTGAACCAGCACCTCCCATCATGGATCCCCTCAATCTAAGCCCTTTTTTCCTGCCTGTCCCTCCTGACCCACATTAAGCCTCTGATCAAATGAGGCTCTGCATTGCCTTTTAAACACACCCAATAGTTTTGGGTTATTTAGAAGATCCTGCCCCTTCTCTTTCTCCACAACCCCCATTTTGGCCATGTACCTCTATTCTCTGAGCCCCAACACTTGATACCTATATTTATGGGCTCCTTTAGCCCATTCTTACAACCTGAGAGACCTGTGAGCTCCATTTTTCCATCCTTTGATCTGTTTGGAAGTTAGTTAGTGGATTACAGTCTGTGGAGACCCCTCTGAGCACACATGTGATACTTGATAGAAGAAGGAAGCCAGGAACGGACTCCGAGAAGCACAGGATCGTTTCTCTGATCCCTGATTCAGCGCTTTGGGAACCTGAGTACATCAAATCGACACTGCCTCCACCTGAGGTGCAGAGTTTCATCCTGAAGCCTTGAGCAAATCAAGTCACATCTGTTTCCCTTCGCACACTGCAGTTCAGCAGACCAGAGTCTGGGTGCTGTGTATCTCTAGTGAATAGAAGGCTCTATCCATCGCAGGGCTTCACATCCACCTCAGGCTTACAGGATGGCACTGTGCTAGTTAGGACCTGGGTTTTCACTTGTTCACAGTTTATGGCAGAGCCGTGGTTCACAACCTCCAGCACTGCTCCTCTCCCTCTTCATCCACTCCCTGCAATGGATTCTCTGCCATTCCTTGTCATGTTGTTCCTCCTGCCTTGGGCATTGTTAGGTCAACTTATCTTGGATTCTCCCTGTGGCTTTGGTCTACTCTGGCTTCTGGAATGCACTCGGGTCCCATGATAGTTGCCTTCCTGCCATGAGCTTGTGTCCCTTGGGAACCAAAGCCTCCATGCCTTGGCCTCTGGCTTATGATCTGGTCTTTGCCTTAATGTCTCCTGAATATTTTGCTCTTGCTGGTCCATTACAGGCTTACTGTACTTTGTAAGTATGTAAACGTACCTGCAGGTCTTCTATTTCTCTAGGTGTGGGCTAGCCACCATGATACCAGTGAAGCCTGGACTTTGCATCCCCAGCAAAGTGTGTCAAAAAGAGTAGGGGTGGACAGACCAACCCTCTTGGAGCTAGATTCACCATCACGGTTATCCGTCAGCCATGTTTGGCCCTGCCAGCATCAGCCAGTCATGCAGCTTCCACACTACCACTTATCCCTCCCTATCCACTGAGTGAGATGAAGTCCCTGGCCCCTGGCCCAACTCCCCAGCTTCCTGACCTCTAGCAGTTTGGGGGAGCTTAATCCTCAGCCAGCCTGTCTCCAACTCAGATAACAACTTGGCGCCCCCAGCCTTTGCCTGACCAGCCCACCCGGACATGAGGCTGCCTGCCTGAGTTCTGTGCCCTCCCTTTCATCTCTTCATCTCCTGGCTTTAGTGCTCTCTCCTTCTCTCTCCAGTGTCACAGACAGAGAGTCTGTCCCGGGCCCGACCTCTCTCACTGTAGTCATGGACTCAGTGAAGAGCCAGAAGGCTTCATTCTCTCGTCACCATTCCCTGACCCCCGAAGTGGCTCCCTGCTTAGGTTCCTAGGGCTGTTTCCTCATTCTGTGTGCTCTGAGTTCAGGATTGCATCCCTCACGGAAGTACATGTTATCTGTATTCAAGAGATGACCTCCTCATTGACACAGAGTCTGGGGAGGTGCGCCACCCAAGCAAGGGTGAGTTCTGAATCTCCATTCTAGCTCAGTGCCTATTTCAGTGCTTAGCTCCTAGAAGGAACTAGAAACATATTCTGAGTTTTATTTTTACATAAGCTATATGTTATTTGAACCTTATAACAATACTGGCCGATTACGGTGGCACTCACCAGTAGGCAGATGCTGAAGAGGATAAGACAGGAGGATCATGAGACAGGAGGGAGCCTGGGCTATACTTTGGGGGTAGGGATATAGCTCAGTTGGTAGAGTGCTTGCCTAAAATGAATGAAACCCTGAGTTTGATTCCTAGCACCGCATAAACTAGGTATGGTGGTAACACAGGCTTTTAATCCTAGTACTGGGGGTGGAGGGTTAGAAGCAGAAGTTCAAGGTCATCCTCAGCTATGAGTGAGCTCCAGGCCACGTGAGACTATCTCAAAGGAATAAATAAATAAATAATAAAGTCTAACAACGAAGGCGGGGTCATGGGTTCACACCTGTAATCCCAGCACCTGGCAGGAAGGTCACAAGTTTGAGGCCAGCCTCAAACTGCTACATAGCAGTTTGGCCTATCTGAAGGCCAAAGAGGAAAAACAACACAAAACATAACTGGAGACAGGTTGAGAAGGGATTATGGTCTCCCTCTTAGAAATGAGGAAATATGTAATATGCCCGAAGAAGTGAAGTAGCTTGTCGAGGACACAGGCTGGGGCTTACCAGGACATGGTTTTACACCTTCTGACTCCAAACCTAGGTCCTTCGGCCCATGAGAGATTGCCTCCCGGCCTGATCTAGCGCTGGCATCCTCATGCCTTACCCAGCCACTCAGCCTTCTCTCCAGCAGCTACTAAGTGGAGAACATTTCCTGGTCCCTTGGCCTTCTCCTCCCCCACACAGAGTTCTGAACTTCTGGGACTGAGAGAGCTGAGGTTCAGAGGGGCCAGGGAGGGGAAGGGAGGGGGGAGGGGAATGGCTAGCTCCAAAACAGCCCAGGCAGCTGTCCCTGTCAGAGAGAGAGGAGACTGTATGACGGTGTGTGTCTGTCTGCCCGAATGTGGGAGCACGTGTGTGGGAGAGTCGCGTTTTTGTGCCTCTAGCTCCGAGTCCAAGAGCCCATTGTGTCTCAGTGGGGCCTGTGTGTGTCTGCACGTGCGTCTGTCTGTCTCTGAGAACACACAGCTTGAACTCGGCCTTGTCTTTTGCTCTGACTGGTATCCTCTTCCCCTGGTCTCCTTCTACTGAAATAGAGGATGAAATCAAGACCCAGGTATGGAATGCCAGGGGAAGGGAGCTTGGAAAACTAGAAGTCTGCTGCCAAAACAGACTGGAAGGGTGCATGGCCATGGAGGGACATAGCTCTTCCCACAGCAAAGCCCACTGTCCCTTTCGCCCAGTTCTCTCTTGCTTCTGTGGCTCCTGGAAAAGGCAGGAGCGAGGTTTGAATTTCAAGGTCGTCTTGAGTCTGAGGAAGGGCAGGCTGCAGAGCACCTCTTTTCCAGCTCTGAATTCCTCTCACATCCTTCCAGGATTCTGGGAAGAGGTTAAACGGTCCCAGGTCCCCGCAAGGCCTAAGCTTTCCAATTCCAAGCCGCTGTCTCCTGCCCTGAAACCTGGAAAGGGAGGTAAACTGAGCACACTTCCACCTGTGGCCTGACTCCTATCCTTCCTTACTGGGTTCCCTCCAGTCTGGCCTCTCTAACCTAAGATCCGAGATCAAGACCCTTTGACAGGTGGAAAAAGCAAGGGTTGTTTTCAGCCTCTGTCTTGACCTCTGTCCTACTGTCAACCTGATTTGGGGTGGAGCACAGCTGTGCTCTCAGAGCTGGAGGAAGGGGCATTACCGTGAACAAACACAGGCTACTGTCCATCTGCACATCCTTGAGAAAAGCTCTTAATACATTCAGGTCAGTCAAGCAATGCACATCTCAATCTGGGCTAATCTGCCACATTAATGCCACTCCATGTCACCTGCACTAAGTCCCTGTGCATGGGGAAGAAGAGTTGGAGATGGAGACCCCTCCCACCTAGCTCCTTCTATCCCCAGTTTCTGTTTTCTGCCCAAGAGTCTCCAGGAGTCAAGAGCCCCAATACTATCCCTTTCCTTTCCTCCCATGGGAAGTCCTGGAAGAGCCAACCAGAAGGAGGACCCTGTAGGGGAAACCTCAGTAGGGACCAGACAAGCTCCTTGACAAGGTCAGGCTAGGTTTGGGACAGGGATACTGGCAGTATGTGTGTATGGGGGGTGGGTGTTGGGGGATATGTCTAAAGGAACCCAACATATTGCCTGGAATGGTGTGAGAGAGATCAAGCATGAGATGGAGGGATGACTGGTCAGAAGTGAGATGTGTTTGGGACAAGCAAAGGAACCGGAAGGGTCTAAGTACCCTGTGGTTTTCTTTCTTTCTTTCTTCCCAATTTTTAGATATTCATTCATTCGTTCGTTCGTTTGTTTATTTTACTTTCTATGTGTGACAGTTTTGCCTGCATGGATAAGGGCACTGGATATAGAACTGGATTTACAGATGGTTAGGAGCTACTATGTGGATGCTAGGAATCGAACCCAGATCCTCTGCAAGAACAAGTGCTTTGAACCACGGAGCCATCTCTCCAACCCCATCCTGTGGTTTTCAAACTTGGTATTGATATGGAAACTTTTATTCAAACAAAATCTTTTCAGAAAGTATAAATAAACCAAACAGAAACAGGATTGCCCTGACCCAGAAGCTGACCCAAGGGGATCAGAGCTGGAGTTCTCGTGATGTTCCTGATGAGGCTGCAACAGAGGGTTCCAAGGGACACAGTTTGACAGTCTCGTAGGAGTCTCAGTTAGGACCTACTTCAGGAACAATTTATAAGCTCAATGACGTCTCTGAGTTACTTTGGTTCTCAGGTCCCATGTATTAGGTGACCCAGGTTCACCGGACGTCCCTAATCTCAGAGTCTGAAATCTGCAATTCTCTGAAATCCAAAAGTATGGGGAGTACATTTCTAGTTTCAGATTTTTTTTTAACAATTTTATTTTGTTTATGTACATAGGTGTTTTATCTGCATGTACATTGACCAGAAGAGGGCATCAGATTCTCACAGGACTAGAGTTATAGACAGTTGTGAGCACCATGTGGGTGCTGGGGGTTGAACTCAGGACCTCTGGAAGAGCAACCAGTGCTCTTAGCTGCTGAGCCATCTCTCCAGCCTGCAGTGTCTCCAGCCTGCAGTGTCAGACTTTTAGATTAGAGATGCTCAACTGGAAACCAAAACAAATATTCTTTGTGTATACACGTGCATGTTTGTGTGTGAAGGCGCACATGTGTGTATGTGTTAAGGCCAGAGGTCAATGCTTGGTGTCTTCCTCAATCATTCTGCATGTTGTTTTTTTTGTTTGTTTGTTTGTTTTTTGTTTTGGAGACAGTCTCTTACTGAGCTTAGAGCTGGCTTAATCAGCTAGACTGGCTGGCTAGCAAACTGCTGAGATCCCCCCATTTCAGTCTCCCGAGTGCTAGGATTACAGGATGTGTAGCCGTGTCTGACGTTTATGTGGGCGCTAGGGAACCAAACTCAGGTCCTCGTGCTTGCATGACGCGTGCTTTACCAACTCCTTATTCTTTGAGAGGGCCTCATATAGCCAAGGCCGGCCCTCAGCTCCAGACCCCTACCTTCTGGGTACTGAGACTGTAGATCTCTATCACCGTTTCTGGCTCTAATATTCTATTTTAAAAAATAAAACTGAAACTTCAGCCAGGCAATGGTAACACATGCCTGTGATTCCAGCAAGAGGCAAGAAGGCAAGAAGATCACAAGTTCAAGGCCAGCCTGAGCTACATGAGATCTTGCCTCAAAGAGAATGAAACAACTGTGGCACCAGGCATAAACCCAACAGTGAACAGAAAAACCTTTCCATGAACACCTTTTTCTCATTTGACTTCTCTTTCTCATCTCTCTCTCTCATACATGTGTGTGGTGCCTGGGGAAGCCGGAAGAAGGCTTTGGATCTCCTGGTTGTGAGCGACCAGCCATGTGGGTCCTGGGAATCAAACTAGTGTCTGCTGGAAGAGCAGCCAGTGCCCTTAACCGCTGAGCCTTCTCTCCGCCTTCCTCACACTCTGTTCTAGAGTACATTGTTCAGGAAAGAGAAAAGAAGCAAGGGTGTTGTGGGAAAACCCTACTAGGAGCCTGAAAACCCGATAGTTTTATTGTTGGTGTTTGTTTCTTTGAGATAATGCCACGCTATGCATTCTTCGCTGACCTAGTGCTCACAATGTGAAGTAGGCTAGAACTCATGGGCGATCTTCCTGCTTCTGCCTCTTGAGTATTCTGGGATCACAGGCATACACCACCACGTTAGGGTAGCAATAACTCCCTGGGTGTTTTGGTTTGGTTTGGTTTTTGTTGTTGTTTGTTTTTTGCTTGTTTATTTTACCTCCAACAACCTTCTCTTCCCTCCAGAGCCCTCCCTCCATGGAGTTCGGGCTTCTCAGCGAGGCAGAGGCTCGGAGCCCTGCCCTGTCACTGTCAGATGCAGGCACTCCACACCCTCCACTTCCAGAACATGGCTGCAAGGGCCAAGAGCACAGTGGTGAGCGCGCCCCCTTCTGGGGGTGGAGGAGAAAACAGTTCATTCTTGTTGGGGGTGGGATCCTGAGTGGCAACCTGGGTGGGAGCCAGCTAGAGGTTGAGGAATTCCTTGAGGTCCCAGAGCTAGAAAATCCGCCCAGGCCCGAGCGCCCTATGACCTGCCTCATCCTGGCCCCCAGACTCGGAGAAAGCTTCGGCCTCGCTGCCGGGGGGTTCCCCCGAGGACGGCTCGCTGAAGAAGAAGCAGCGGAGGCAGCGCACGCACTTCACCAGCCAGCAGCTGCAGGAGCTGGAGGCCACCTTCCAGAGGAACCGCTACCCCGACATGAGCACGCGCGAGGAGATCGCCGTGTGGACCAACCTCACTGAGGCCCGCGTGCGGGTATGATGACCTCCGCTGGCCCGCAGCCCAAACCTGCGCGCACCTGGCTGGGGGGAGGGGTAGGAGAGCAGCGGGAGGCTCAGTGGTGCGGGCTCCACGTCGGGCCCAGTTCCAGCTCGGGGATCCGCACCTCCCAGCTGTCTTGCCTGCCACTTCCTATCGACCGATTCCTCACGCAGGACCTGGGCTCACCTTCCCCTTCTTGGCTCACTTTGATCCCGAGCTGCTCCCCCAGACCCTGCGGCCGCTGGCTCGGTGCGCTCCTCCCCTCCAGCCTGCACCCATCTCTGCTCTCCCCCCACCCCGGGCTCGATCCTACACCGAATGGCCGGCTCCCCGCTGCCCGGTGTCCTGACAGCCTCTCTCCCACGCCCGCAGGTGTGGTTCAAGAACCGGCGTGCCAAGTGGCGGAAGCGGGAGCGCAGCCAGCAGGCGGAGCTGTGCAAGGGTGGCTTCGCAGCCCCGCTCGGGGGCCTGGTGCCGCCCTACGAGGAGGTGTACCCCGGCTACTCGTACGGCAACTGGCCGCCCAAGGCGCTCGCCCCGCCGCTCGCAGCCAAGACCTTCCCGTTCGCCTTCAACTCGGTCAACGTGGGGCCTCTGGCTTCGCAGCCCGTGTTCTCACCGCCCAGCTCCATCGCCGCCTCCATGGTGCCCTCGGGCGCCGCTGCGCCGGGCGCTGTACCAGGTCCCGGAGCCTTGCAGGGCCTGGGCGGGGCACCCCCGGGGCTGGCTCCGGCCGCCGTGCCCTCGGGGGCAGTGTCCTGCCCTTACGCCTCGGCAGCCGCGGCCGCCGCCGCAGCGGCCTCCTCCCCCTACGTATACCGGGACCCGTGTAACTCGAGCCTGGCTAGCCTGCGGCTCAAAGCCAAACAGCACGCCTCTTTCAGTTACCCCGCGGTGCCCGGGCCGCCTCCGGCCGCCAACCTCAGCCCCTGCCAGTACGCGGTGGAGCGGCCAGTGTGAGCCGCGGGTCGGTGGATCATCCCCGAGGGCGCGGCAGCAATCACAGCCTCCCCGGACAGGGGTGGCCTAGACTGGCTTGCCCTCGCCCCAGGGTCTGAAAGGGGTGCTTGGGCATCCGGGGAGGGGCGGCAGGCTCCGAAGAGGGCCTTTCCCCTCACAAGCCCCGAGGGGTGGTCTGGCCCCTAAACGGAGACCGCGCCCCTGGGACTAAGGCCAGGAACAGGGACCAGCTCCCCCAGGGCCAATTCACCCTTGGCCCATCCCGCCTTCTCCAGACTCCCCTACCCCGTTTTCAAAGATCAATGAAATAAACGTGCGCGGACTGTCAAAGGCCTGATGATTCAGACTTGCGGTGGAGCCCTCCTTCCCGTGATCCTTCCCAGTGTCCGAAAGGACAACTGGGTGTGCAGGAACGGAGTGAGCGTCCAGGCTTCTCACTCCTTTCCTCCAGGATGGGGAAGCAGGGACTCCTGAAGTAAAGGAATACGAAGCTTGGTGTGACCAGCTAGTTGTCAGGGCTCGTCCATGCTGGTGCTGCGACGCCACCTGGTGGTCTCAGGGAGGACAGCTCGTAGGTCTGGTCTCCAATGCTTCCTTGCAGGGATCGATTTTTGCGGTTTAGGAAGCCTATGATTTTTAGCACTTGTTTCTCACTGTTCCTTTCAGAGGCTTGGGCCTCTAACAGCAATAAAATTCTAGTCTGTAACAGACATCTATTAAGCGCCTACCAGGCCTAGGGTTCTTATTGAGTGTCTGTGCGTGCCTCTGTCCTTCCACACACCCTCGCAGACATCTCGCTGTCGGCCGCCTTCTCTCACCACGAAGTCCGCTTTTCCCCTCCAAGTCCAGGAACCCTCAAAATCACGTTGACCTCGTTAATTTAAAAAATAGAGCAAGAAGAGAAAGATTTATAAATATAAATAGCTCCGTTCTAAGCCCTCCCAGTTCTATCCCCTTTCTAGGGCTTGGCTGGCCTCCTTCACATGAAAGACAGAAACATCGAAGTACCAGACCACATTCCCTATTCTTGGTTGTCATGGCTTCCTGACACTTTGGGGTGGTATCCCATGGGAGGAACCATACAAGGAAGTTACCCCCGTCATTCTCCCACACTTAACCCTTAGTGCCATGGCGGAAAGCCTGAGGCTCCATCTTTCTTCCCAACCCTCACTGGCTCTTGGACTTAGCTTTGCCCTTGGGACTGAGGTAGGCTTGGCGGAAGAAGTGAGCGAACAGGATGAAATAGGTCCCGTATAACATAAAGGACCAGAAGAAGTGTTCCGTCGTTGTGTGGCATCCCTTTTCCTGCCTCCAGATGTAATTCAGGATGCCAAAGATGGTTCCCATAACCATCTGCAGGATCTGCAAGCTGGTGATGACCATGGGAAGCATGCTGGGATGCTTGACTTTGGCAGCTTTCAGAGTGTAGTAAGCGTACATGATGGAATGGACGCCCAAGTTCATGGTCATGAACCAGCCACCTGAAGGCACTCTGTTCTTGTATCCGAAGCTTGTGTATAGTAGCACCGTGCTGTGGTGGTACCAGTGCACAAAGATGAGCGGGCGCTTGCGAAGGATGATGAAGGCCGTGTCTCCTGAGAGATGAGGAGTCATAACTGGCATACCACCCCAGTGCTGGGACCACCCCACTACCCTAGGTGTAACACGGCAGGAATTCTCAGGGTGGGGAAGGGAGAGAAATGTTAGGACCTAGGGACTCCCCTTATGACGGGTAAGGGGAGGGCTCTGAGGAGGGACGCAAGCCACTGGGCCCCAGAGACAAAGCCTCTCACTCACCGAGTTCAACAATCTTGCTGAGGAGAAAGACGCAGGACCAGAATCTGACTATGGAATCGTCAATGAAGGTGGCAAAGCACACAGTTTGCTTGAGGCCCATTGTAAAGAACAGGGTCCCCATATAGTTCCACATCCTCACTGTGCCCAGGACACTGGAGTGAGACAGAGTACAAAGGTGTAAGGGCCCATTCCCACTTGGCTCCCATCTGGACCAGCTCTCTGTCTCCAGTTGTACCCCCTCCTCACCCTGTGCAGGGTGAGGTGGGGGTTACAGCTTCTGGGATTCTGGGGCCAATCTGGTGGATATAACAAGTAGTCTCCAGGAGATAAGGGTTGAGAAAGAGCCAGTCGATATAGGGAGAAACTGAAAAGTGACTAGGGTTCTTGAGATGGGGTGGGAGTCAGAAATGAGGGAAGAACACGGAAAGGAGGGGCCGGAGAGGTTGTTGATGGTCTGTGAAGACCAAGTTAGGAACTGCAATACTTACGGCTAGAATTTTGGACACATAGACTTCACGAGTACGAGAGGAATGGAGCAGAACCTAGCACCTGTATTCCTAGAACTCGGGAGGCTGAGGCAGGAAGGCTGCAGCAAGATTGAGGCCAGCCTGGGCTACACGGTGGCTTTTAGAGCAGTCTGGGATACAGCTTGAGAGTCTGGTTTTAAAGGTAAACATTTTGAAAAAGGGATAGAACAGAACAGAGACTGTCGGTCTTGGGCTCAAGAAAGGAGAAAAACTAGATAATATGGAAAAGTCAATGCAGCTAAGGGTTTGAGAAACGCTTAGGGATAAAGCGGAGGCGTGAGGACTAAAGAACAGGCAGAGGGTGGGGTGGAGGAGTACCGTACCTGAATATCGCCAAGCCGGAGGACCAGAGGATGAGAGGCCCCTGCAAACTGAAGCCTTTCCGTGCTTTCATGTAGTTCTGGCCCACAATGATGAGCAACAGGTAGATGAAGACTATGAGGAATGAAGTGACCCTGGAGGGCAGAGAGCAGAGGGATGGACCCACAGCTGGGCACTGCTTAAAGGAATGCCCACTCATCTCCCCCAAGGGACTCCTCTAAGACTAGAGTCCCAGCAGCATGACATTTTAGTTTTCTTCTTCGTATGGAGAAGGAGCGGTGGGGGACACTCTAGCAGCATTAATGAGTAGAAAGTACCCAGCCCAGGGCGGGAGCCATATGCAAGACTCTGTGTTTAGTACTTTCTCAGTGAAGTTGGGGGCAGAGGGCAGTTGTCTGACCCCAGCAAGAACTACTTCATCCAGGGCTGTGATGTAAGAAGAGTGTAGCAACAACTGCCTATTTGGCTGGTGGCAAATTGATTGAACAACCAGTCAACCCACAAAACACATCTAGGACGCTTAGGGCTAAGATAGCCTTGGGAAAGCATTGAAAGGTCTCCCATCTCTGTGGCCATCCTCACAGCGGAGAAGATAGGACTTTGCGAGAACGTGATAATTGTGTAGCACAGGCTGATTCTAGGCACATGCACAGGCGGGTCCTCTCTGAGAGTCACCTAACAGCGCTTCATTCAGGCCAATCTCATTCCTCCACTATAGGTACCATATTTTTTCCCCTTTGCCTTTGTCTCCTCCCATACCCCTCTCTCCCTCTTCTCATCTCTGGGCCCTTTCTTCCAACTCTAATCTCTGAACAACGGGGCGAGCAGGCGAGGGGTTGGAGCAAGGACGGACAGCGGGACAGAGCTGGAAACATAAGCATTCACTCCCGGGCTCCACTACCCTCAAAGCAGTTAGTTGGTCCTTCCCGTCACCAGGTCTCACCAGTACTCCTCCAAAAAGGGCCTTAAGTCCTGCAACATCTCGAAGTTATAGGGTTGGACCAGCGCCGCTTTTGAACCACGTGAGAAATTCATGGATGTATCCATTTTCGCTTTTGCAGACAACGAGGTTCAGAGCTTGGGGTGGGGGCTGGGCAAGAGCCAAGGGAGCCGAAGATGGAGTGGATCTCAGGACCGAAGAAAGCCAGGAAAGAAATAACTTGTGCGCAGGCGGAAAGGCCCCGGAGCCTGGCAAGTGCGCTGCTGACCAGCCCGCTCGCGCTGCCCTGGCCGCGGAGGCCGTATATATCTCCGGTGACTAAACCGGGATGCCCAGGTAGTGCAAGGCCAGCCCCCGCCCTCAGCGTTCATCCAATCCTAGCCTAAAGTCATCTCAGTCCCGCCCCTGGGCATCACCAGCATCCTCCTCTCTGACTGATCATTCTCAAGGGCACCTCCCCAGGAACCAAGCATGCCCCAAATCCTGTAGTAGTCCCTTACACCTTCCAAGTCCCCTCTGCTCCGTGTTGATTCACAAGCACCCCCTCCTTGATTTCACGGAATATCCAGGCAAACCAGTCTTCCTCTGGCAGCAGTCAGTCGTAGCCTTTGCCACGTTTTGGTTAAATCTTCACCTATTTGGCAGTAAAAAGGAAGTGGAAGTACTCTTGGCCGCGGGTGCCCCCTTCCAGAGATGGGGTCCTCACTTTCCTGGGGAAAGCCAGGCTGGAATAAGGGAGACCAAGGTGGGCCGTGAGGTCGCTTCCGGCTCCCAGCTGTGGATCTGTGCTTTGTGGGAGGAGGGAGATGAAGTTAATGGATTTTACTGTTGAGTTGTCGATGTTGGTATTTGAGGAGGCGGCACTCAAGCTGTTACAGGTCCTTTATAGTTTCCTGAACTGTCCTGTCCGACGCCCAGTAAAAACCTTGGAGAGAAAAATGGGGTCACCCTCTGGGATCCTCGTCTTCAGGTTCAGGAGAAGCTTCCTAGGATTAAGAAAGCTGGTAACCCAGTGTACTTCCTTAAGGTCTGTTGCTTCTCTTCCCAGGCTGAACTTGTCGAATCTATTCCTTTACCTGTGTATCTAGTCCCGGTGAGCAAAATGCTTAGACACTTGTAAGCCCTTACTCAGCTGTACCTTGTTTCTCTCTGGCTTTGTGAAAGGGAAGGAACATCAGAGGCTTGAGAGAAGTTTGAGAGGAGATGGGAAACTGCAAAACAAGGGCGAAGGAAGGAAGGGAGGGAGGGAGGGAGAGAGAGAGAGAGAGAGAGAGAGAGAGAGAGAGAGAGCGCGAGAAGAAAGAAACATAAAATATTTAAGGGGCTGGAGAGATAGCTCAGTGTTAGAGCACTTCCTGCGCAGTTCGGATCACAGCAGCGCACAGGCCACCTGAGACCTGTCCTGCCGCCTGTGACCTGGGGGCTGTGGGGTCAGAGAGAAGGGATTGCTGGGGCTCCTTGGCTGCCAGCCTAGCCGAAAAATCAAGAACTCTAGGTTCAGTGAGAGACTGTGCCTCAAAGGAGTAACTCTTACACACATTTACCACAAACGGGCACCCACAAGGATTAGAAAAACAGCAGTTTTAATTTTTCAAGACTTTACTGGGCTGAAGAGATGGCTCAGCAGTTAAGAGCACTGGCCTTCCAGAGGACCCAGGTTCAATTCCCAGCACCCACATGGCAGCTCACAATTGTTCGTAACTCCAGTTCCTGGGGAATCTGACACCCCCACACAGACATACCTGCAGGCAAAAGCACCACACACAAATGAATAAATCCTTAGGCTAGGCTGTGGTGGACACCTCCTAGCACTTGGGAGGCCGAGACAGGCAGATATCTGAGTTTGAAGCCAGTCTAGACTACAGAGCAAGTTCCAGGACAGCCGGGGCTCTAGAGAGAAACATGTTTAGAAAAATCAAAATAAATAAATAAAAATACATCTTTAATTTTTTAAGAAATATTGTATTTCCATATTTATGTGTTTATGTCTGTGCTAAACACATGCCATGTGTATACAGTTGCCCTTAGAGGCCATGTGTATACAGCTGTCTTTAGAGGCCAGCCATAGTTACTGACAGTCATGAGCTGCTTAACATGAGTGCTGGGAATTGAACTCAGGTCCTCTGAAAGCACTCTTTACCACTGAGCCATCCCTTCAACTCCCAAAGCAGTTTTTAAAAATAAAATATTTAGGGCTGGAAAAATAATTATTAAATCAAATAAATTTATTTAAAAAATTTTATAAGTTACTTGTTTTTATTTTATGTGCATTATTGTTTCACCTACATGTAGTGTGAGGGTGTCAGATTCCCTGAAACTGGAGTTACAGACAGCTGTGAGCTGCCATGTGGGTGCTGGGAATTGAACCTGGGTCCTCTGGAAGAGCAGTCAGTGTTCCCAACCACTGAACCATCTCTCCGGCCCCAAATAAAATAAATTTAAATACTTACTTAAATACATAAAAATATTTGTTTAAATATTTATTTAAATAAAAAATATCTATTAGGGTGGATCCTGATTAAGAGCACTGGCTGCTTTTCCAAAGGATTAAGAGTTTAGTTCCCAGCACCCACCTGGCAGTTCTTAACTGTGTATAACCCTAGTCCCAAGGGATCTGTATAGGCCTGTATAAGCACTGCACAGATATAGACAGACAAAACACTCTTACACATAAAAACAAATAATTAAAAAATAAAATATTTAAATCAAGATATACATAAGCCAGCTATGCCGAGGGCACCTGGAATCCCAGCAGGAGCAAGGAAGGTCAGGAGTTCAGGGTCATCCGTGGTTACATATCAGGTGTGAGCCATCCTAGGCTACATCAGACTTATTTCAAGAGAGATGTGTCAGAGACTATGGGGGCTGGGGAGATGGCTCAGTGGCAAAGTGTTGCCTGGGCAACCCCGACAACCTGAGCTCAATCCCCAGAACCCACAGTGAGAGGAGAGAGTCATATTCCCAAAGTTGTCTTCTGCTTTCTATACACAGACCACGGGACATATGTGCCATGCATACACGCACACACACACACAATAAATAAAAAAAAAAAAAGAATTATATGAAGTAAAGCCCAACGCTCTATAGCCAGAAGGCCCAGGCAGAGTCCAATTTCCTCTTGTGTACTGTCTTACGGAAGAAGGAAGTGGGGAGTTGTGTATCTAAATGACTCAAATGTGCATCTCTTTGTGTTATCTGTCACCTCTGACCTGGTTACCGTAGCCACCACTGTACATCAACGTAGCCACCACTGTAATCACATCAACTGATTATACGGCACCCTCCTCTGACACAGGACATTTCTTTCTTTATTGTACTGGAATCAAATTGTTCCTAAACCTGGCTGTTCACCAGGCTTGTAATCCCCAACTCTAGATATTTCCTTAGGTAATCTCTGTCCAACCATCCGGAGACAGCGCTGTCAGAATTCTAAGTTGGATCCTATTGTTTTCCTATTATAACCTTCAAAGATTCCTAATTGCTTCTCTCATAGCCTAGTTCTCAGAAGTCATCGGAGAGGACATGTTTGATGGGTAAATGAACAAGTGAAACAGAGACTATTAAAAAAAAAAAAATGCTGGGTGGTAACACACGCCTTTAATCCCAGCACTAGGGAGGCAGAGGCAGGTGGACCTCTGTGAGTTCAAAGCCAGCCTGGTCTACAGAGTGAGTCCCAGAACAGCCAGAGTTACAATAGAGAAACCCTGTCTCGAAAAACCAAATATAATAAAAAATAAAAAATAATTAATTAATTTTTAAAAATGGGTCATCACGATGACTCAGTGGTTTGGGGTTTGCTGCCAAGCCTGGAGACCTTAGTTCCATCTTGGGATCCAATGGTGGAATAAGAAAAACAACACCTATAAATTTTCTCCTGCGGTCCACAGGTATCCTGTGGCATGAATGTTCCCACCCCATCTACAAAATAAATAAATTAAAAAATTAAGACAGTGTCTCATTATGTAGCTCTGGCTAGCTTGGAACTTGCTATGTAGACAAGAAAGGACTGGAACTCAGAGAGACAGCTTGTATCTGCCTCCCAAGGGCTGGGATTAAAGTTCTGCACTACCATGCCTGGCTGTTTAAATAAGTAAGTAAGTAAGTAAGTAAATAAATAAATGTTGTAAAAAATTAGTCTTGGGGCTGGAGAGATGGCTCAGTGGTTAAGAGCACAGGCTGTTCTTCCAGAGGACCCAAGTTCGAATCTCAACACCCACATAGCAGCTTTGTCTGACCCCCCCAAGGGCATTGCACACATGAAAATACATATGCCAAAAAATACTCCAAATTACTCTCCTAACAGCAGGCTCAGAGTGTGACAAATGGCATCTCAGTCTGTAAACATGGGTGACATTGTTTGTTTTTCTGGAATTAGTGTTCCCATTTGTGTGTGTGTGTGTGTGTGTGTGTGTGTTTTCAGGTAGAAATCTCAGATAAAACCTTCTTTTTTTTTTCTCTCCTTGGTTTTTTGAGGCAGGGTTTCTCTGTTGTAGCTCTGGCTGTCCTGGAACTCACTCTGGAGACCAGGTTGGCCTGGAGCTCACAGAGATCTACCTGCCTCTGCCTTCCAGATACTGGGATTAAACACATGTACCACCACTGCCCAGCCTAAAAACCCTTCAAAATGAAGTTATAACCAGGTGTGTGGTGCTGTACATCTTTAATCCCAGCCCTGTGGAGGCAGAAGCAGGAGGATCTCTCAGAGTTTGAGGCCAGCCTGGTCTACAGAGTGAGTTCTAGGACAGCCTGGACTACACAATAAGACTGCCTAAAAAAAGAATAAAAGAAAAAGAAAAAAAAGAATTTATTGCTATCTAATCTCTCAGGTTAGAAATTGTCTTTATTTTCCATGTGACATGAGATATTAGAATTTCTTCTAGAAGTGGTGTTGGACCTCAGAGATCCAAACTGGGACCCCCAGGGCCCAAACCGGAACGCCGCACCCCCACAGAGACTCACAGACGGGATATCGATGCAAATAGCAAGAGGATTTATTCCAGTGCACTGGGGCCGTTCTAACACGCAGGATAGAACCGACCACCAGGAACAAATGGTGAAGCTTTTTATACAGTTGAAACGGTTGCTAGGGGGCTGTACAGTTGCTAGGCACAGACCGAGTTGGGACAGGGGGATTGGTCCCCAAATTGTTTTCCCATTTTGATAGGTAGGGGCCAGTTAACCTCTAAACTGGTTGGTGCTAGCATATAGCAAGGTCGTGGGCAACTGGGAGGAGGGAACTCCTCAGCCCAAGGCTGTGGGACCAAGATTATGGACCATCTGCAGGAAGGGGGGCACATTTTCTAGCCCAAGGCTGTCTAGCTGCCTTGTTTGTCTTAGAAAATGTTTTTCTTACAGAAATTGTTTTTGCTTTAACTCTGGGAAACTCTGGGAACTGTTCGGGGTCACACTGCCCCTGGCTTGGGCCTATACGATTTTGGTGTTCTTAGAAGCCTGACTAAAGTTTCTTAGGCCTGGGCGAGGGACCTGACCCCCACAGTGGCATGGTCATGAGAATTCCTCTTTTCAAATTCTGTCTCCAGGTAACCTTAGAAAAAGGGGTCACTTAACACCTTTTGTCCTCAGCTTTCTGATCTGTAAAATGGAGATAATGCCCCCTCAGAAGAACGTTTACGGAGATCACGCGTTAAGGCGCATTCCACAGCCCGTGTGACGGCTTGTCTTTAAACTTACGCTTCTATTCCCAGCACTTGGAAAGAGGAGGTGGAGGTTTCTTCAAGTTTGAGGGTAGCCTGAGCTACTCTGAGTTTCAGATCAGGTTGGACTCTAGGTTGAGACTCTGTCTAAGAAGCCAAAACTAAACCAACAAAAAGCATATTAAATAATATTAAGTTTTGACAGGTATCAATCATTATTTCCTAAAAGGTGACTTTACAAATTTCAACTTATTTTAAATAAAACGCTACTGAACTACACTAATAGGAAAGTCATGACTGGAGATTGCCTTAGGAATCTTGGAATGTACTTAGCACTACTGAGCTGTATTCTTACAAATGATGAAGATGGTAAATGTTATGTTTCTACACATTTTACTACAATTTGAAAACTTTAAGGGGCGCGTCATGAGGTGGACATGAGATCTACATAGGACAAATAAGAGTCACTGTGTGTAGCACATAAGGAGCATATTCATAGCCTTATCTACACCTTGTGATAAATGGCTATAAACACAAACAGGCTTGTTTCGCATGCTCCAGCCCTTCCTACTCTACCTCTGTTGCCAGAAGGTTCTTTTTAGGTAACTGCCTTTCTGCTTCCCCTGCTGCCACCATAACAGGTTCCCTTCCCCCCCCCCCCCACTGCCCCCTTCCTCTTTGGCTGTTGTTATTAGACAAGTTTTCACTATGATCCTCCTGCCTCGGCCTTCTGAATGCTGGGATCACAGGCGTGTACCTTCAGTCCTGCCTATCCAGAAAGGTCTTTCTAAAACACACGTCAGGCATGCCTGTAATCCTGGCACTTGGGAGGCCGAGGTAGGAGGAACAGCCTGGGCTCCATAGCAAGAACCCAACTCAGAAACAAGAACTCACACATCAATTAGCTCGTGTCATGGTCATTCCTCTTTGTGTCTGTGTGACACATGGGTAGTACATGTCGGTGTTCACGCGGAAGTTTTCTGGTGTTTATAGGAGTGCATGTAACATCTATGCATGAATGTGCACACGCATCTGGAGACCAGAGGTTGACACAAGTGTCAGTCTCGGTGTCTCCATCTTACTTTTCTGAGACATTGTCTCTTACTGAACTCGGAGCTTTGGTTTGGCTACACTAGCTGACCAGTGAGCTCTGGTCCACCACTGAGCCAGACATGTTCTGCCATGCCTAGCATTTCACATGGTGATGGGAATCTGAACTGAATCACCCCCAGGCCCTACGTCATTTCTCTTTAAGGATGACAGTAAAGTCCTCAGGACAAACATCGGATACTTTGGTTTAGCTTGAACCAGTCTCTTCCAGCCAATGTCCCAGCATGCCTCAGCCCCGGCACTCCACATTTTATCCATAATACGAGACTTACGATTCCATATAACAACTCTTTCTCTCTGTGTTTGATTCCCTTTCTGAGTACAACGTTTTCATTCCTGGACACATTTTATCTACTGTTTGCTCTAAAGTCACTTGGTTTTTGAAAGACTCGTCGAAGCCAGATGTGGTGGCACATGTCTGTAATCCTAGCACTTGGGAGGTGGAAGCTGGAGGATCAAGAGTTCAAAGTCAAGCTCAACTACAGAGTGAATTTGAGACTAGCCTGGGCTACATAAAAGACCTTATCTCAAAACAACAACAACAACCAAACAAACAAAAACCTAGTTTTTCAGATAGGATCAACCTCATTATATCTTCTACCCAGAGACCTTTGTCCAAACAGGCTACCAACATTGTGCTTCTATGTATGGCATGTGCTTCTGCACTACGCTGGCTCTCCCGAATGGTTATCTTCATTAGGTCGCTTGTCTCGAGAGCAACACCTGGGCACATGGTGGATGCTAAAGGAGTCTGTGGCCTTGAACTGAATATGCACCTAAGTGGAAATATAAACAATAAACATGCATTTCTGAAGACTCGACTTCCTTAGTAATTAAGGAAGTGAAAATTAAAGACTATGTATAATATTGTTCTGATTAGCAGTTATTAAACCAAGCGAAAATATCTAACGCTGGCCAGAGCTTTAGGGGACAGGTCTATTCACATCTGACTAATAGGCAGGTAAATCTTCAGAATCCGTTTAAAAGCAAGATTAGGCAATGCTCAGTAAAAGCCAACTGATTTTCATTTTATGTGCATTGGTGTGAGGGTGTTGGATCCCCTGGAACTGAAGTTACAGGCAATTTGAGCTACCATGTGGGTGCTGGGATTGAACCTGGGTCTTCTGGAAGAGTCCAGTGAAAGTTTTGGGTATGTTGCTAGCTCCCTTACCCACTGAGCCATCTCTCCAGCCCTAAATTTTTTAAATGTTTTATTCATTTTTATTTTGTGTGCATTGGTGTTTTGCCTGCATGTATATCTGTGTGAGGGTGTCGGATCCCCTGGAACAGGAGTTGCAGACAGTTGTGAGCTGCCATGTGAGTACTGGGAATCGAACTCGAGTCCTCTGGAAGAACAGCCAGTGCTCATAACCACTGAGCCATTTCTCCAGCCCACTGTTGTTTTTCAAGACAGGGTTTCTCTGTGTAGCCCTGGCTGTCCTGGAACTCATTCTATAGATCAGGTTGGCCTCAAACTCAGAGATCTGCCTGCCTCTGCCTCCGCCTCCCGAGTGCTAGTCAAATAAAAAAAAAAAAGTATATGTGTGTGTGTGTAGTCAATAAATATGTATGTAATGAAAATAGTATGTCAATGGAACTTAAAATAATAGAGAGCTGGAATTAACCTATTTATGGGTGTCTACGTTATTGACTACTAACAACACAGCAGAATTGTACCTACTAGAATATGAAGAAACATGAAACCAAGTTTATGACATGATATAAAAGAAAAACAATATTCAAAGCCGTATCTACTCCATTACGCAAATACTCTAAAATCAATTGCCAGCTGGTGGTGTGCACCTGCAATCCTAGCACTCTGGAGACTGAGGTAGGATTGTCATTAGTAGGCCAGGCCAGGCTACCTAATGAGTACCAGCCCAGCCAGGGCTATGTAGCAAGACTGTTCAACAATAACAAAAAACAAAAAGCCAAGGCTTAGTCTGTAGAGTGCCTGCCTAGCATGCAAGAGGCCGGGCACCACATTAAAATGGGCCTGGCGGCACAATCCTGTAATTCCAGAGCTTAAAGCACAAGCCGGAGGATCCAAAGTTCAAGATCTTCCTTGGCTACTACATGGTGGGTTCAGGAGAGCCTGGGTTGCAAAATATCCTGTGTATAAAACAAAAAGCAAAACAAACAAAATGTAGCTGTGTATGCTGTCATACACCTGTATTCCCAGCTTCCAGAAGTTTGGAAATAAAGGCAAGAGGACCAGGAGTTCAAGTCCAGCCTCAGATATATTGCAACATTGAGGTCAGCCAGAGCTGAGTTGCATGAGATCTCCATCTCAAAGATAAACACATAAAGCCTGGCAAGGAGGTGCACCCTTTTAATCCCAGCACTCGAGAGGCAGAGATGGGATCTCTGTGAGTTCGAAATAAGCCTGGTCTACAGAGTAAGTTCAGGGATAGCTAGAGCGACATAGTGAGACATAGTTTCTTGTCAAAAAAAAAACAAAAACAAAAACAAAAAACAATACATGACATTCACAAGGTATTACGGTAAGCTTAAAAATTATTAAGTCTAGCCAGGTGGTGGTGACCTTTAATCCCAGCACGTGGGAGGCAGAGGCGGGTGGATTTCTGTGAGTTGGAGGCCAGCCTGGTCTACAGAGTGAGTTCCAGGACAGCCAGAGTTACAACAGAGAAGCCCTGTCTTGAAAAACAAAACAAAACAAAAAAAAAGCATAAGACTAATTGTTCCTTAATGTAAAGAATATTTATAAATTCTTTGTAGAGAAAAAAAGTGCAGAAAAAAAACCTATGAAAAAGACTGGACAGAAATGTATCAAAACACTAATAGAATTTGTCTCTGGGTGATGGGACTATCATTTTCACTTACTTTTAAACTTTTTACGTGTTATTTTTATATTTAGCAAACACTCAAAATGAATAATAAGTGTGTTGGAATTCCTTGGATTTATGGCTTTATTTATTTATTTTGCTGCCGGGCTGGAGCCTGGGGCTGTGACCAGCGAAGGGCGCGCGGTCTTCACAGGCATGCTCTCACTGACTGGTTTCTGTTGCCAGGTCTCCTGCCTGAGCCTCATCTCCAGTCCTGCGGGTCTTCATCGCATTCATCCTTTCCCTGGTATTTTAATTGTCTTTGTTTTTCCGCCTGGCATTTTGCGGCTTTCTTAAAGTCTTATCCCTGACCCTTTCTCCTTCTCGCTGCTCACTTTCCACCTCACCCTGGGGATTTCACTTACTGGGCGATTGTCTCGTTGTCGGGTTTCTCCTTTGGTTTCGTTTGAGATGCAGTGTAACGTAGCCCAGGCTGCCCTCCAATCTACCCTGTAGTCAGAGGGCCTTGAACTCCTGATGGTTCTGCTTCTACCTCCCGGGTGCAGGACATATGCCATGGCGCTCATATCGCTTCAAATAATTCCTCTTCTATTTTAACGTTCCTTCTGTATTTTTAACTTTTTTGGCTGAGACAAGGTCTTTCTGTAACCCTGGCTGTCCTGGAACTTGCTATGCATACTGAACTGTCCTTGACTACAGAGGTTCACCTGCTTTTGCCTCCTACATGCTGGGATTAAAGGCGAGTACTACCACTCCTGGAAAAAAGGACTTCTCTTTACTTGTATTTATGGCTTTGTGTCTTTACCTATGTGCATACATGCATGTGGATGCTCCCAGAAGCTTGAAGAGGGAGGGCGTCATAGCCTCCAAAGCAGGAGGTGCAGATGGCTGTGAGCCACTCAATGTGAGTGTTAGAAACCGAACCCAGGTCCTCTGGGAGAGCATCTCTCCCCTTCTGTATCCTTGCTCAGATTCCCAGTTTCCTTTCAGATTTCTCTACTTGTCTGATTGACCTGTTACAGACAGCTTACACTCAGGTACACCTGGCTTCCCTTCTTTCCGGACTGGCTGTTTGTCAACTTTTCTTTCTATTACCGCTTCAGTGAAGTTCCAAGGTAGCAGCTTCTGTTCTTCCTCCCCCTCCCTCTCTCCCTCCTCCTCTTCCTTGTTCTTCTGCCTTAAAGGAGATAAGGGAGAAGTACGTAAGACAGGGTCTCACGTAGTCCAGGCTGACCTTGATTTCCTGATCTCTCTGTCTCAGTGTCCTGAATTCTGGGTGTTGCGTCTGGCAAGCTCCTCGACAAATGTAGACAAAACAGCTGTCTACATTATTTGGGGTGTCTGTGCAAAACTAAAATGGAAGCCTTGCTGTTCAAAATTATTGAAAAAAAATAAGATTATTTTATTTATGGATGCTCTATCTGTGTGTACC
This sequence comes from Cricetomys ansorgei, assembly GCA_026225945.1. Classification (NCBI taxonomy): domain Eukaryota; kingdom Metazoa; phylum Chordata; class Mammalia; order Rodentia; family Nesomyidae; genus Cricetomys; species Cricetomys ansorgei. The sequence goes on from JAMJFZ010001258.1 coordinate 13,915,135, forward strand.
TGGCTAAAGGTTGGGGTTGTTGTACTGTGGAGGTTCTGTTTAATATGCAAATAAGGTCTTTGTGACAGTAGGGTGCAGGTTTCAATTAATAAAATTCCTGAGAGATCATGTGGTCGGGGTTCAGTCCTTAGGAGAGGCTGTCCCCTCTGTCTGGGTTGATCATGCTTCTATCTCAGAGAATTGTCTTTTTGCTCTTAGTTGAACTCACTTGAGAAATAATTACATCTGTAGCTACCAACCCAGATTACTATATCCCTGAAGTTATGTGTCACAATTGAAGGAGAAAGTAAAACCTTTCATGATAAAATCAAGGTATAGGAACTCATGACCACTAAGCCAGCTTTGCAGAAGATACAGGAAGAAGTCTTCCAAACAAAGGGAAAGATAAGCATATCCATGGGACTTCAAGAAAGTCAGCCACACAAGAACAACAGGCAGGCAAAGGAGGAGTAAGAAATCATCAAACATTACAAAACCAAAACACTACAAAACTGCAGAAAATAATATGCAGTTTATGATAATAATCATGGACAAAGTAGGGTCAATTTCCCAATCAAATGACACAGACTATCAGATTCAATTAAAAAGGATCGGGCCAGCAAGATAGTTTAGCAGGTAAAGCCACAAAAGCCTGGTGACCTGAGTTCTGGATCCCACAATGGAAGGAGAGAACTAACTTCCAAAAGTTGTCCTCTGACTTATGTTGTGGAAGCTTAGTTATGTATAGAATGTTTTATGCACTGTTGGGTGAGGGGCTGCCTAGGTCTTGCTGTTCTATATGGCCTGCAGGTGTTGGATTTCTGTGGGGGATGTTTGATTGCTTGTGATCTGCACCTGAGGAGTTCTGAGTCAATAAAAACATTAGAGCTCTGTCCAGCATACCGCTGGCCTTGACGGTGGTTCCCTCTGCTGAGGTCTGGCAGGGATTCCACATATGAAAATGCCTCCTTGCCTTTTTGGGTAAGCCACCACAGCAGGGTGCAACTATAGACTTCCATACACACACCCACACATCACACCCACACAATGAATAAATAAAAAGATAGATAAATAAATAAGTGGTGAGTTAGTAACAGGATTCATCTATTTGATGTTTCTAAGAAATACACCTCACCCTCAAAGACAGAGGGTACCTTAGGGATAAAAGATGGGAGGAATATCAAAGTAGGAAAGAAGCAGGTATAGTTATTCTCATACCTGACAAAACAGACTTCAAACACAAAACTGTCAGAAGAGATTTTTAAAAATAATCACTTCACCCAAATAAGAGGAAAAAAATCTATCAAGAGGACATTGCAATTCTAAACACTTATACATCAGACACACTCAATTTCATAAAACAAGTATTAGGAAATACAAAGTCACAGATTAACCACAACACATCTGGTATGGTTGGCACACCAGAACTTGGAGGCAGAAGCAGGTGGATCTATATGAATTCCAGGCCAGCCTGATCTACATAGCAAATTCCAGGACAGCCAGGACCTTGTGTCAACAAAACAAAAGAAAAAACCCAAACCCACAACACAATAATAGTAGGTGACTTCAATATCTCACTCTCACAAATAGGTCTTCCACAAAAAAATAAGCAAAAAAGTTTGAGTTCAATGCTATCACAAATTAAAATGGACCCTTCAGACATCTATAGAACATTCAACCAGCCAGAAGTTTGCATATGCAGTGCAGTGGTACAAAGACGGAGAGAACCCTGCCTCAAACAGGATGGAAGAGCCAGGCAGTGGTGGTGCACGCCTTTAATCCCAGCACTGAGGATATAGAGGCAGGCACATCTCTGTGAGTTCAAGGCCAGCCTGGTCTACAGCATGAGTTCCAGTACAACCAGAGCTACAACAGAGAAACTGTGTCTTGAAAAACAAAAACAAAACACAAGATGGATGGAGAAAACTGACTTCTGAAATTTGTCATCTCTGTGCCACTTTTGTTCTTGCAAAGGGCCCCAGGTTCAATTCCCACCCGACTCCTATATCCATCTATAACTCCAGTTCCAAAGAATTGGATGCCCTCTTCTGGCCTCTGTAGATACTAGGCATGCAAACGGTGCACAGACATGCATGTAGACAAAGCACACACACACAGCAAAATCAGATTTTTAATTAAAAAAATAGAAAATTGATCTCTTCAAATTTACATGAGTGGAAAAAAGACCTTGAAAGTAAAAGTGATATTGAGGTAAAAGGATAATGATGTTGGGGGCTGGAGAGATGACTCACCGGCTGCTCTTCCAGACATCCTGAGTTCAATTCCCAGCAACTACATGGTGATTCACAACCATCTATAATGGGGTCTGATGCCCTCTTGTGGCATACAGGTATGCATACAGATAGAACACTCATATATATAAAATAAAATAAAATAATGATGTCAGTACCACCTTGCTTGACTTCAAGTGACACCACAGAGTCAGGGTAACAAACACAATATGGCACTGGCACAAGAAACAGACATAGATCAATGATACTGAATAGAAGACTCGAAGACAGCCAGGTGTAGTAGCAAACACCTTTAATCCCAGCATCTGGGAGGCAGAGGGAGGAGGATATCGGTGAGTTCAAGACTAGCATGGTCTACATAGTGAATTCCAGGACAGCCAGGATTACACAGAGAGACCCTGTCTTAAAAGCACAATAAACAAAAAAGACCTAATTATATCCACATAGCAACAGTCACCTGATTTTTGACAAAGATACCAAAATGCACACTGGAGAAAAGACAGCATCTTTAAGAAATGGTGCTGGGGAAATTGGAAATCCATAGGTAGATGAATAAAGTTAAATCCTGTCTCTCATTTTGCATAAGAATCTACTCCAAAATGGATCAGAGACCTTCATGTCAGATCAAAACTCTAAAACTATTAGAGGGAAAGCAGGATTAGCGCTGGCCTCAAACCTACCACAGGTTGACTAAGGCCAAGGATGTCTTGGAGCTTGGATACTAAGTATCACCCAAAAGCCAAGAAGTGATGACTTTGTATTTGTAAACTTTATAAAACTTTTATGGCAGCAGGGCGGTGGTGGCGCACACCTTTAATCCAAGCACGCGGGAGGCAGAGGCAGGCAGATCTCTATGAGTTTGAGGCCAGACTGGTCTGCAGACTGAGCTCCAGGACAGCCAGACAGTAGAGAAACCCTGTCTTGAAAAACATAGTAATAATAATAATAATAATAATAATAATAATAATAATAATAATAATAATAAAAGTTATTAAATTTTTATTGCATATATTTACTGATGGGGATGGGCCCATGGTGTGATCGGAGGATAGCAAGCTTAGTGGTAAAACACTTATGTAGCATGTCTGAGGTCCTGGGGTTGATCTCCAGAACCATATATGTACACATTGTGCATACACATACACACAAAAATCTGGCAGCAATGCGCTGGCCATGGAGGTAGAGCAGGCAGATCTCTGTGAATTCAAGGTAGCCTGGCTATCACGTTCCAAGCCAGCCAAGGTTATATAGTGAGACCTTGTCTCAAGAAACAAACAAACAAAAATCTAGCAGCAATGGGAATAACAGCTAACATTTACTGTTTGGCTGTGTGCCAGACATTAACTAAGAACTTAAGAACAAGCTGCAGAATACAAAATAGGATAGATACCAGGCCTGGATCACACAACTAGCCAAAAGCTGCAAAGAGCACCCTTCTAAGGGTGTCTGGAACCTCGCAGCCCCGAAGAAATTAGGATGAAGGCGAAAACACCTAAGTTGAACCCTTGAAAGAGACTTCTGAGTTTAACCAAAAGGAAACAAGCCAGCTAGGATGTCAGGGGTTCGGCGCGATCTGGGGAGCCCTGAACACGTGCCAACGGTTCTATTTCAGACACTTGGCCTCAGAGGGATGTAAGCTCAGAGAGGGTCTTTCCTTATCTGGGACGGGGACCTTGAAGGAAAATATGCAAAGAGGGAAATACTCAAAAAGTATGGTTGAACCCAGGCCCGTGCTGGTGAAATCTCCCCAATTTTGCCTTGAGAATGGCTTCTGGGAGGGTATCGGCGGGGGACAGCTGTTCACGTAATAGGGTCCCACGTTGCCTCAGAAGCCCTGAGGCGTACCTGCCTCTGTGACCCGCTCTTTCTCTTTATCTCTGGGTCATCTGGCTAGGCGGCTGGGCCACTGGGAGTCAGTGTGGATTCTGACCCTTCACCCCAGTTGTTCGAACTCTTCTTCAAGATCATTTCCACAGCTTCCCCGGGACACTGGCTTTTCAGGTGTAGAAAGCAGCCAGCCGCCTTGAACCTCCCTCCCGCATATCTGAGGGCTGGAACAAGAAGAGTCCATTCTGACCCCAAGATGACGTGTGGATTGGCGCTCCGAGTGCGTGCCTGCCTCCCGTTGTTTCGTGGCTTGAATCTACGGGCTAGACTTGATTATGATTAGTTGCTGTGAATCTAAATTGTTATTTCTCTAGGCTGCATCTGAGGCTTTCTTCCCCCAGGCCTTGTGTCTTCTCTCCCCCAGTTTGTAAGAACTTTTCTGAGAGTCAGGGTTGTGTCTGTCACGCCATTCAATCCATCAAACCTCCAAAGAACTTCCACTGCCTTCTCCACCATTCTACCATGGTCTATGGCAGGAGCGTAGAGCACACCCAAACAAGGCCATTCAAGCCAAGCCTTACCTAGTATAGCCTAGTATAGTAAAAGACGAGTGCACCTCCCAAGGGGCTTGTTGCCAAAGAGAAGAGGAAGATGGCTATTACAAAAAGATAGAGACAAAAGGAATTAGGCATAGAGGTTGCCTCGCCAGAGCTAAGATTTTGGAAAGACACGCAACAGCCTGGCTGAGAAAGTACACCTGTAATCCCAGCACATGGGAATTGAAGCCAAAATGATCGGGAGCTGAGGTCATCCTAATCTATAGCAAGCTTGAGTTCAAGGTCTCCTAGAGACCAGAGCCACAGGGGCCCACTCATTACCAGCCTGGAACCTGGAAGGTTTTCATTCAGCAGCTGGGTTCGAGCGAACAACTCTTTGTTCAGTGGGATGCCGAAACACCCTTTCCTGCAGGTCCTTGGCTTCCAACCTTGACGCCTGCACCCCCTACCATGTTCTTAGCTATGGTCTCCTATGTTTTCAGCTTCTGGATCATATGCTTACAGCATCTTCTGGTTCTGGACCTGGGAGGCCATTGGGAAATGGTGGAATAGGTGGGGGTCCCCTGCTTAGATAGCCAGCCTCTGATGATCCACAGAGGGGAGACTCAACCCTGTCATAGGTGTTGTGAATATAAGATCTTGACCCAGAATTAACTTGTTTTTTGTTTTGTTTTTAATTAAACCAGCAGTAGCTGCCCACTTCTAGACAGGTGGGCCATCCTGTGGCTACAGGATTCAATCTTTTGGCCAGGTATGTCACAGGGTGTTGCATGGCCTCAAAGTTTGGGTTAAAACCCTTTTTGTCTTTTGTTTCATGGACTAACAGATGAAAAGGCTTTGAAACATCTGGAAGTTTTAGGGCTGAGGCTGAAGTCAGAGCTCTTTTTAAAGCCTCAAATGTCTTTTGTTTAGTCTCAGTCCAGATTAGGTTCTTAGTGTCTCCCCTCTTTGCGTTGATATATAGAGGTCTTGTTATTTTTAAAAACTCTGGTATCCAGAGGCAGCAATATCCAGCTGCACGTAGGAACTCTCGCACCTGTCTGTTTGAAGTCAGAATCTGAAGGATGGCAGCAATCCTCTGAGACAGGCTCCTTTTGCCTCCCTTCAGCTGGTAGCCAAGATAGGTAACCTTTTACAATGTTGGGCCTTCTTAGCCAATCTTCTGTAGCCCAAGGCCTGTAACACTTAAGCAGTCCGTCAGTGGCCCTTTTCTAATCAGTTTCTCAGGAAACCTCTAACAGATGGGCAGGAAATCTGCATTTAGTGTCTTTAAATCATGGGGCACCGTGATCCAGGTCTGTCACCCTGTGTAACCTCCCACTGGGATTGCCCATTTAAAAGCAAATGGGTTGACTCACCTCTGCCAATAGAAGGCTGAAGAATCTCTTTCCAGTCCAAGACAGTGTACATATGTTTCTCTGGCAGAATTAGACATGAGAATCAGAGGTCCCAGGTTTCTTCATAGGCAGGAGAGGCGTATTCCAGGGTGACTGGTAGGACACCAGGATGCCCGACTCTTCAAGCCAGGCAATATGGACTGCAATTTCCCCTTTTGTTTTCAGAGTCACTGGGTATTGTTTAATCTGGATGGAGGTAGCTGAACTGGTCAGCTGAACCATTATAAGAGCTTGGTGTTGGACCAGTCCTGGGGGGTTGGCTGCTTGCCCATACCCCCGAAAAATCTTTGTTGTCAATCTGAGAGATAGTCCAACTATATCTTTTGATTGGAGGCAAGATACTCAGTGAGGAGATATTTTTCTACAGAGGGTAAGATACAGAAATTTTATTGGGGATCTGTAAGTCTAACTTTCTCATTATCAGAGAAGGGAACTGTGACGGTGGCTCTCAGTTTATGCAAAAGGTCTTGTCCCAGACAGTTTTTCTCTTGTTAAACACCTTTAGAGTTACCTCCAGCAACTGGGATCTACTTATATCTTTAAATTTTATAGCTTTTTTCTAATATTTGGGCTGACTGGGTGACAAAGGCAATCTTTTTTAGCATTTGTCTTTAATCTTTCTAAAAAGTACCTACTGGAAATTGTTTAAAGTCTCTTTAGTCAGTGTTGGACAGAAGGGAAAATCTGCTCTACGCGGGCTGCATTGCCAGGCAGCGATTGTCCTGCCCAGACCGGGGGCAGCTTTTCTACTTTTTTTTTTTTTTTTAAGAGAATGGTAGGTTTTATGGATTACTGGTTGAAACAAGGGCATAAATTCTGAATAAGAAAGAAGTAGTACTTTTTCTTTCCTTTCATGCTAAGCCCAGGGGAACGTTTTCTTTTCCCAGGGCTGTTCAGAGCAGGCATGGAGCAGAGGGAATGCTCACCTGGGGGAACTACTTCTCCCTCCCTGTGTGCATGCTGTTTAAATTCTTAGATGTCAAGGGGCCCTGGATGAGAGGCTCAGCCCCTCCCCACCTCTACAAAGGGATCAACTGTGACTGTGAGCAGGAGTCAAGCACCGAGCAAGGATCCCTGCTACCAGAGGGGACGGGTGAAGGGTGTTGTTGTTGGTGCTTGTTTGGGATTTTTTTGTTTGTTTGTTTGTTTGTTTTTTGGTTTTCTAGGTGACCTGAAAGAGCCAAAAGGATTCAGGTCCCCAACAGGAAGGGGCAGAGGTCTTGAGTCAGGGGATTCTCAGACCAGGGAAAGCCACTGGTCAATACAGGGAAACAATGGACAGAAACACACAGAGAGACACACAGTAAAGACAACCAGGGGTGCCACCACACATTCATACACCTGAACAGAGGGACTCCTGCAATGACGTCTCACAGGACCAGGATACTGGAGTCTCTGACGTCTCCTCTATGCTCAAACAGAAGGCGCCTTAACCAGACTCATCTCCGGAGGTGACAGACCAGGCGACTTTCTAATTTTTCTTTTGGAGTGTAGATGTCAGACTCCTCTGAAGCAGTAGGCGATGATTGATCAAAGGGAGCCCTGGGGACCTGGAACATCTCAGGTTGCACACCCCTGGGAGCCACCTGACCACCGCACCCGTCCTTGCTTCAAGCAGCTCTGAGACTCCTGGTGTTTGGGATCTCAGTGGGATCTTCTGAAATTGTATTTCAGGGTATTCACCAGAGAAGACTTGGGTTTAAGTCAATAGAAAGTCTTTATTACTGACAACAGTGGGTGTTTGGGATCCCAGTGTAGTCCTGAGCCTTTCTCAGGATAAGCTTTTAAGCACAAAAACCATGTTCTGGGTTGACATACTTCAGTTAACAAGAACAGTTTGCTAGAAGCGGAACTACAGAAGCCAAAAAGCAAGGTTGGTACGTTTTGAGACTTTCCCAGAACTGTATGGACTTGGATGGGTTAGGCCTTTGTTGGCAGGTGGTGCTGTCTATATGTTGAGTCTTAACAGACTAAATGGCACTCCATCATGGAGTCAGTTGTGCTAAGGTTTCAGGGTCTACTAAGGTCTGTGACCCTGTCTCACACACACACACACACACACACACACACACACACAAAAGTGTGTGTGTATGTTGGTCACCAACCAAGAAGTCAGCAGAGGCATAGTGCAGGATGGAGGATGAAGTGTTCCTTGAAGGCAGACAGAAGCTCATCCTCTTGTTTTATGAGCTAGAGACTTACTATGTAGCCCAGGCTGGACTAAAACTCTTGATCCTCCTGCCTCAGCCTCTGGAGTGCTGAGCGCGGATCTCAGCCTGTAGCCCAGACTGGCATCAAACTCACAGCAACCCACAGATTGCTGCAGAGGACTCAGGAGTATCTAGAGATCCAGGCCAGCCTTGGCCATGCACCTTACCCTAGCCGTGCATGTGGTACACAAACACGAATACTGACAAAACACTCATACACAGAAAATAAACTTTTTTTTAAAGAAAAATATGATGATTCTACTACCTCTAATCTATTTTCTCTCTCTCTCTTTTCTTCTTTTTTCTGGGGGGGAAGGAAGGCTGTCTTTGTGGGGATTTTGTTTTGTTTGTTTTGTTTTGTTTGTTTGTTTGAAAGTGTCTTAGTTTGTAGCCTGGAATTCATTATGTTTCTCAGGCTGGACTTGCGTTCACAGCGATCCTCAAGCCTCAGCCTTTTAAGTACTGAGAAAAAAATCTAAAACAGGAAAATTTTAGGGCCAGAAATTAGATTCCAAGATGGTAGCGCATGCCTGACTCAGAACAGGGCAAAGGGTAGGAGGGTCTGATTCATCCTTTCTACCTTGTAACCATTCACAGGACCCTTCAGGTGGGGGCTGGGTGAATGGCAAAATGCAGACTCACTTTATTACGGGGGTGGGGGTGGGGGCGAGGGGGGGACCTCTTATACCCTCCACCCGGCCCAGCATCCCATTGGCTGCCAGACTGTAGCTGCTGCTCCCCTGGGCATGTCTGGGTAGGTCTGTCTCTGGGCATGCCCAGGCAGATCCGTCTCTGGGTGTGTCCACACAGGTCTCAGGCCTTGTCCAGTTTTCTCCTACATCTACCTGTCCCGAACTCTGGGGGTGATATGCACAATTAAATTTCCAATTGACTCCCAAGGTCTTAATGAGAGACTGAGTTACCTGTGAAATGGAAGCAGGGCCATTTTCCGACTCTATAGCGCTAGGAAGACCATACCTGGGTACCAGTTCTTCCAAGACCTTCTTGGCGACCATGGCTACTGTTCCTTTCTCAGTGGGGTCGGCCTCTACCCATCCTGAAACAGTGTCTACAAACACTAGCAAGTACTTGTACCCATACCGGCCAGGTCTCACCTCTGTGAAGACCGCTTCCCAGTGGACTCCCGGCAAAAGTCTTCATTCTCTTTTTCCTTGGGGTCCTTGTTTCGATGAGGAATTAACAGATTGACAAATTATACATTTAGAAATGCAATCTTTCACTACTTGGTCCAGTCGTAAGATTTTTTAGGTTGGTTTTCTGTAGGAGTTCCTTGATTTTTCTTAGACCCAGATGAGCTCCCTTGTGAATATCACACCGGTCGGTGTGCCATGTTTTCAGGGAGAATGACTGGGTTACCTGTGGTGTGCCTCCACCATTTTTGTGTATATGTGGGGCGGGGTTGCAGAGTCTTCAACATCCTGTGCAGAATATTAGGGTGTTTCTGGCAATGTGGGGGCCAGCAAGACTACTAGAGTCTGGGCCTGGGCAGCTGCTTCTCTGGCTTCTTGGTCTGCCCTTCCGTTGCCCTTTTCTTCAAACGTGTTTCCATTTTGGTGCCCAGAATGATAACCAATCTCTTTGGCAGCCAAAGGGCTGACAGGAGACCTAGTATTTCCTGTTTGTTTTTAATAGTCTTCCCCTCTGCAGTCAGCAGTCCTCTCTTGTGGTAAATGGCTCCATGTACATGAGCCGTAGCAAAGGCCTACCGGCTGTCTGCATATATATTAACTGTCTTACTTTTACCTAGATCAAAGCCTTGGTCAAGGTGGTGAGTTCCGCTTTCTAGGCAGACCTGCTTGGAGGCAGAGCTGAGGCCCAAACCGTCTCTGTGGTGGTCACCACTGCTGCTACTGCATATCGGGTCCCCCGATGAATATAGCAGCTACCGTTTGTGAAGTAGGTGACATCTGGGTCTGGACAGGGCTGGTCTTGCAGGTTCGGCCATGTTCCCCACACTTGGTGCAAAACCTCAATGCAGTCGTGTGCATCACCTCTTTTTCCCTGTTGGGCAAGAGGGTAGATGGATTAAGGGCAGTGCTGGGGAGGAACTGTGTACTGGGGGGAATTAAGCAGCAAGGCCTGGTAATAAGTCAAGCGGGAATTGGTGATCCAACGGTCTGGGGGTTTCTTAAAGGATCCCTTCAGTTGCATGTGGAGTAGTGACCATTAATGTTTATCCCAGAGTCAGTTTGTCAGTGTCTTTGACCAGAAGGGCAGTTGCAGATAATACAGAGACGTGTGGGCCAGCCAGCAGCCACCGGGTCATTTTTTGACAAGTAAGCCACTGCCTTTTCCAGGGACCCAGTTGTTGTATAAGGACTCCCTTGGCGACTCCGCCTTTTTCATCCACAAAGAGATGGTATGGCTTATGCGTATCAGGCAGGGCCAATGCTGGTGCTTTAAGGAGGGCCTGTTTTATCTCCCTAAAAGCTTTGTCTTGGGCCTCAGTCCATATAAAGGACTCTTCTATCCCCCGAGTGGAGTCATACAGGGACGTGACCAGCTCTGCAAACCCTGGGATCCATAATCGGCAGAATCATGCTGATCCCAGGAACTCCCTCACCTGGCACCTGGTTTTTGGGATGGGGATTCCAAAAATAGTCTATTTACTGGCTGGGGATAACCATCTTTGTCCCTCTTTGGGTAGGTAACCCAAATACCGAGCCTCTGGTACTCATATATTGGCCTTTTTGGTTGACACCTTGTATCTCAACTTAGCTAATGTCTCTACCAGCTCCTGTCGTAGCTTTAAAGCAGGTGTCCATGTCAGGCATGGCCAAGAGGAGGTCATCTATGTACTGTCGGAGGCTTACAGGCAGGTGAGCACATCTGACCTCATCCAGGTCAAAGACGGTAGTCGAGTTCTTAAATCCTGTGTCAGTTCGGTTGTTCCTCACCTTAGTGCTGGCCAGAACCCAGCTATGGCCTACTTCACAGGAGCCTGGCTTGGTTGGTGCTTATCTGCGCTGTAGCTGGAGGCATAGGAATAAGTCCATTTCCACGTGCAGATGAGGATACGCCAGTATCTTTGTCTTAACCAGTGGGTCTCACTTGGTTGAGAGGCTCACAAATGACCCTCCCCTGCCTGCACCCTATAAATATACCCTAACCCTTGCAATAAAGGGACCACGCCCCTCTGACGAGTTCCTGTGCTCTTCAGCTGGGGCCCACCAAGGGCAAGTCGGATAAGAACCACACTGTCCACACTGTGTTCCCACGCGGCTTTCCGCCTGGGGGCAGCCAGTCGTGGGTCGGCCACGGCTGCTTCCCAGGGCGAGGAAAGCCACTGACGGGGATGCACGTGGGTGAAATTCGTTACAAGACACCTGACCCTTACCTACCCCGCTTTCTACCTTGCTGAGCACATTCTAACTACTGTCTCCCTGCCGCTCTTCAACAGCACCATGGCCCCACCACAGAGTGTGCCTGCAGCTCCTCCTCCCTGAAAGACTTCCGAAACTTTGTGTCTCCTACTCTTGCTCATTGCGCAGGCCAGTCAAGTCCTCCTCTCCTGCCCAAGACTGTCACGGGTTCCCGTTGCCTACTAAGCTAAGCGACGCTGAACCCAGTGATCCTCCCAAAGGATCACAATGTTAATCTACCCCTCGGAGGGGAGGAGCCTTAAACTCCTGACCACAATCCCAGCGGTCGAGGGAGGGGTCTGAGGAAGGAGGATTGCTTTGACTCCGAGGCCTTCCTTGGCTACAGACACTATCTCACTCACACACACACACACACACACACAAAATGCATATGTGGCAACAGCTCATTCTGTTACCCACATGTACCTTTCACAACTAATCTGTGGTGAAGAAGTTAGAACAAAACAGTACTACTCAAGCTAGGCGCACACGAGGCTTCTCTCTCTCTCCCGGGTAGTTGGAGTGTAAATGCATATGACATTCTAGATAACAGAGCGGGGATAAAATGATCCCGGGAATGGCTGATGTCCCCAGTGCTGGGGTGGACAGCCCTTGTGATACACTGGGTAGTCTAGTCTCAGAGACCAATTATTTCTAGATTAAAGACTTTGCTGGATACCAGAACAACACTTAAATATAAGCCAAGAAGATCTACTTAACTCCAAATAACCTAACTGTATACCAGAAAGAGAGGGGAGGAAAAAAAGAAAAGAAAAGAAAAAAAAAACAAAACAACAGCGTTATTTAGAGAAAAACAACAGAGTGTAGGTACCGACAAGGTGAAAATCACGCCCCTCTCGCCCACCCGAAAACTACTGACCTGCCACCCAAAAGAGGAAGAAAGTGGACTCACAGTGGAGCATGGAGACTCAAGCTGTAATCCAGGAATTACAGGTAGGTTTAAAGCAAGCCTGGGCTACATAGCAACGTCCTGCTTGTCTCTCTGTCTCTGTGCCTCGGTATTTGTCTCTGCCTGCCTATTCTCCCCTCTCTCTCTCTCCCTCTCTCTCCCTCTCTCTCTCTCTCTCTCTCTCTGTCTCTCATAAGAGCAAAAGTTATGTTTTAAATGTTAGCTTCTGTGCCTAAGATATCTTTAAAAGAAAACCAGATAGCCTTAACCTCCTGGAATGCTAGGTGGCTGTTCAGGTGAGATAGTCTTGGATCTATCTCCCTTGCCCAAGGACATAACCGCTTGGTTTATCGGGTAGGGAGGGGCTGGATCCCAAGTCAGGAGATAACCCAGACAGGAAGTACATCAGGATAGGTGCTTGTCAGTGATTGAACCTGGTGTGAAGTGTGTAGCCTTATGAGTTCTGCATTTTTAAGCACCTGTGATCCTGGGCCATTCTATGGGAGCTTTGGAGGTGACAGTTTCCCTCCATGGGTACCTCAGGACGGACCTGGTCAGAATCTTATCTTCCTGGCCAGTATTTAGTTAATTTAATTAAAGCTTGCTTGCTTCACATTTGGCTCAATCATGGTGGTCTTATTCTAACTGGATTTGGGACACACACACACACACACACACACACACACACACACACACAGAGTTCTAGAGCAGAAAAGAGCAATAACTCAAACAAAAAATTCATTAGAGTAATGATAAAGCAGGTTAAGCAGGCAGAAGCAGCAGTGTTCGAGAGGACCATCGCCCCCTAGCGGCGCAGTACACTGACCTGGGCTCTCTACATCCACCCCGCCCCGCCCCCCACCCGCCACCCATTTCATGTTCTCTCCTTTTCATTGTTGTTAATAACCCACTGGGTCCAGTGAGCGCTGCCTGCTGGAGCGCTGACTGATCTGGTTGACCTGACCCTGTACAGTGAGCTAGCTCATGGGCACAATGGCCACGTCATATCCTGAAGACGGCATTCCACAGCACTCCTCCCTGTCCTTCCCTCGTGATGTTTTCTGAGCCGGGTGAGTGGAGGGTGACAGAGCTGTGCCCCTCAGAGCTGAGCACTCAACAGACATGTATGCTCAGCACTTGGATCAGTTCTGAGTCTCTGCATTGACTCCTCGCCATTGTGGAGAGAAGCTTCTTGGGACAAGGTTGAATTTCAGTGTTCTCTGAAATATGGACCATAAAGTGCATTCTGAAGAGTCTTGCAATGGAAAGATGTATTGGAATGAATGGAGGGTTATATTTATTGTAGCGTGGTATTGTATTTGTATACTTGTATTTTTCTTCTTCTTCTTTTTTCTTTTCTCCTCCTCCTCCTTTTTCTTCTGGTTTTTTGAGACAAGGTTTCTCTGTTGTAACTCTGGCTGTCCTGGAACTCACTCCGTAGACCAGGCTGGCCTCAAACTCACAAAGATCCGCCTGCCTCTGCCTCCAAGTGCTGGGATTAAAGTCATGTGCCTCCACTGCCTGGCTTTTCTTTATTTTTTTACACCAATTTTTGGTGGGGGGCAGTCATGTGCACTGTGGCAGGCAGACCTACTATGGTGTACATGTGGATGTCAGAAAACAACCTAGGGAGTTAGCTCTCTCTTTCCACTATGTGAGTTCTGGTGACCAAACTCAAGTTTCCTCACTTGACACGAGTGTCTTCGTTGACTGATCCATCATGCTGGCTCTGCGTTCTAATATTTTTTGGAAGGCAGAACTTGTAAGTCATTAGCATAATATGGAGGAAGAAATCTCTTAAAGTTCTAAGGATGACAGAGTACTTCTCTTGACTGCTTATGAAAAAAGTATAAGAATAAAGAATTGAAGACAGAAGCAGAACGTAGTCTTGAAAAATTCTCAGCCTTAAAAACTTATAAAATGAGATTGTATGCAAGGCATGGTGACCCATGCCAGTAGTCACAATGATTGGGGCAGCTGAGGCAGGAGGATTACTTGAGCCCATTAGTTAAAGATCTGCTTGGGCAACATAGAAAAACCTCATCTAAAACAAAACAAAAAACAACAATCCAGGTATGACAGCATGCATACCTGCAGTCCTATGAAGCCAGCCTGGGCTATGTAGTGAGTTCCAGGCCAGCATGGGCTACATAGCAAGACCCTATTTCTAAATAAATACTAAGTGCTGGAGAGATGACTCTGTGGTCAAGAGTTCTTCCAAAGGACCAATGTTCAATTCCCAGCACTTACGTAGGGCAGCATGATCCAGTGCCCTCTTTTGGATGCTGCCTGCACCTGCAGGCACGTGCGACTCAACTCACAGTAAAGTACACACCTATACACATAACAAGTTATTACATGTTTATTAAGAAAGAGGAGAGAGAAAGTTTGGGTACACGTGCCACAGCATTTGTGTGGAGGTCAGAGGACAAACTTCAGAAGCTATCTTCCACCAAGTACGTGTGTCCCTGGGATCAAACTCAGGTTGCCAGACATGGCAGCAAGCATGTTTTCCCACTGAGCCATCTTGTGGTTCCCCAAATTAGTAATTCTAAAATACATTTTTCTCGCTTATTTATTTATATTTATCTCATGTGTGAGAATGTTTTGCCTGCATGTACGTATGTGCACTTTGCATATGCTAATGTCTTCGGTGCTGACATTTTACGGGCAATGTTTTATCAGTATAAATAAGTTAAAGTTTTCTGGTGGGTTGTGCAATCAGTTCACTGTAGGAATACTACAAAAAATATCTTTAACCTATATTCATTTATAACTCATCCCTTAAAATACTTAGTTGTCGTTTTCAGCACGTGCTTGTGTTTCTTCCCAGGGTCCCGCTGTCCCGCCAGAGGCCGGGGCGAACGGACCCAGACCCAAGCGGCGGGAGGCGTGGGGCCCAGGGATCCGTGGTTCGGTGACCTTTCGAGGAGCTGTCCACCTGCGGGCCTGAGAAATGTGTGACCAGCCTCGAAGAAGGCCCAGGAGACGGCGTCTGATGAACCCAGACTCGTTTATTCCAAATGCTCTTCCCAATAAATAACCTCTTTCCCCGGGGAAGGGCGGGGATTTCTCCCTTGGGCGGGGAAGCCTTAATTAGCATGGCAGGGGAGAGGCACACCTGGTCTTTGCAGAGATAAAGGTGTACAATTCACCACAGGGTCAGGCAGAAAGTTTGCCATTCTGTTTACTGAGTAGCAGCTTCCAGGGCTTCAAGAAAAGGAGTCTGCATAGCATCCTGCCAGCCCCGGGGGCCGGGGGCCGGGAGGAAGGGCGAGGAATGCGCGCGCTTCAACTTAACTCTTTAGCCCAGAGCCCTACACTTAGTTACATTTGTGGTCAAACTAAGCTAAACTTAATGTAGGATTGATTTCCAAATCCTGTCTTAGTAATTGTGTGTTGGTTTCACAATGTATAGCTGCAGATTACCTTTTATATTTTAATCCCAAATTCTGGAAAATCAACTGTTTGTTGGTCTGTCATTAACAATATTATTTAGTGTAAATTTGCACTCATAATATCCTGAAATTTTATAGTAAACTAATTACTGCTAAGAAAACCACACTACCACTAGACACCTTCTTTCTTTTTGTTTTCAGTGTGTGCATGTGTCTCTGTGTCTGTGCATGTGAGTGTAGTTCCCAAAAAAGGCCAGAAGACAGTGACAAACACCCTGAAGTAGGAGTTACAGGTGCTTGTAAGCCTCATCGTGTGGAGACCTGAGAGCTTTTTTTCCTTCATACAGGGTTTCTTTGTGTAGCCCTGGCTGTCTTGGAACTCTTTCTGTAGACCAGGCTGGTCTCAAACTTATAGAGACTCACCTGCCTCTGCCTCCTGAGTGCTGGAATTAAAGGCATTCGCCACCAAGCCCCAGTGAGATCTCCTTTAAGAACAGTATGTGTTCTTACGTGCTGAACTGTCTCTCCAGCTCTAGTGTTTTATTTTGTTTTGAGACAGGTCTTACTATGCAGTGCAGATTAACCTGGTACTTACTATGAGGCTGTCCTCAAATTCATGGCAATCCTCTACTGCCTCAGCCTTCTAAGTGCTGAGATTACAGATATATGTCATCAGATCATATTCACCTTTTCTTTTTTGTAGGAATTTAGTGGAGCCATTCTACCTGGTATATACACCTGGTTGAAGTATTTATTGTTAGAAATACTTTGACTCGGAAGAACTCTTTGTATTACAAGGTATTTGTTTTTAGTATTGCTAATGGAGGAATTTTTATGGCCTTTTCAAGACCTCAGTTACAAGATGTTCTTGGCAAACCAGGAAATCTTGGATTACTGAGTACAGTAAGCAGTGCTCAATAAAAGGCTAACACTGCCGAGGTGATAGTTTCTGCAAGAGACATAAAGATTAAATCAGGAGCTCTGGTGTGTAAAATTAAATAGCCTTTGTTGTGACATCCAATAAAAGTGTTTCTGCAAAAGTTCAAGGCTGAGTCCTTTGAGGCTGGCTTTCTACTCTTTTCAAAACTTTGCATCTTGGAACATCTCTCGTTCTTCAGTTGTTCCTGAACTCAGATCACCAATACTTTTTTTTCTGTGTGTGGTTTCCTGAGATTACATTTACCCTCAGAGAAAACTTTTGAGCTTCATTAAACTTGGGTCACTCAGAACATCAAATAAGTTCAGGTTAATGGAATATTCACTGTGATCCCCCCCCCCTCTTTCTTTCTTCATTTTTTGAGACAGGGTTCCTCTGTTTTAACTCTGGCTGTCCTGGAACTCACTGTGTAGACCAGGCTGGCCTCAGACTCACAGAGATCTGCCTGCCTCTGCCTCCTGAGTGCTGGGATTAAAGGTGTGCACCACCACTGCCTGGCTAAACTGTGATCTCTTTTTGTTGAAGGTTTGCTTCCAACAAACACTCTTGCCTAGATTTTCTTTTTTGTTGTTGTTGTTTTTTTGTTTTTTTTTTTTTTTTTGAAATAGAATCTTATGATGTAGCCCTGGCTATCCCAAAACTTACTATATAGTCCAGGCTGGCTTCAAACTCAGAGATCCACCTGCCTCTGCCTCCCAAGTGCTGGGACTAAGACGTGTGTGAACATGCCCTTGCCTTACACAGTTGTTCTTAAGTGTCTGTGTGTGTGTGTGTGTGGTCCTGTGCACTGACGGGTTCGCGTGTTTGCGTGGAGTGTGTGTGTGTGGTCCTGTGCACTGACGCGTTCGCGTGTTTGCGTGGAGTGTGTGTGTGTGGTCCTGTGCACTGACGCGTTCGCGTGTTCGCGTGGGAACTAGAAGCCGACATCCAGCGTCTTCCTCAATTGCGCTCTACCTCATGTTTTGGAGACAGGGTCTCTCAGCCTGGGGCTCAAGGGCTCAGGTGGATTGGACGACAGCAATCCTTAGAGACCCTCTCGTGTCTGCCTCACCAGAGCTAGGATTATAGACACACACATACACACACACACACGAAAAACTGGGCATTTTATATCAGACTCCAGCATAGCAAGCACTTTACTGGCTGAGCCGCCTCCCTGCCGTGCTTTTTTTTTTTTAAACTCTCTAGAAAAGAAAGATAGGAAAAAAGAAAGAAATCTTTACCGTCCTGTAAAAAAAGAAAGAAGGAAAGGAAGGAAGGAAGGGAGGGAGGAAGGAAGGAAGGAAGGAAGGAAGGAAGGAAGGAAGGAAGGAAGGAAGGGAGGAAGGAAGGAAGGTTGATTCACAGCCCTTACTGGCTGTCCGAAGCTCAGAGAGCAGGAGCTGACTGTGAGCTGATGTCTCAGCACAATATCGCCAAACCTAACTCCTCCAACCAAAGTCAGGAGCGTGCTCGGTGAGGACTCTACCAACTGAGCCCCAGCCCCACTGGTTTTTCTTTTTAAAGGTCTTTTCTACAACTGCAGAGTGATGTGTTCTTTGGAACAAAAACAAAATATGGGATTAGAGAAATGGTTCATGGTTAAGAGTGCCTGCTGTCCTTACAGAGGAGCTGATCTGGTTTCCTGTGCCCACATCATCAAGGGGACCACAACCTCCTAGTTCTAGGAGGATCTGATGCCTCCAGCCTCTGACGACATCCGGAGAGAGGGAGAGGGGAGGAAGATAAATAAAAACATTAAAACTACAATATAGGAGAGGTGAAGGCATTAACCTGATTCTTTTGCCTTCAATCCCCACTCAAAAATGTCCAGGAATGGGACCTGGAAAGGTGGTTCAGCAGTCAAGAGCACTTGCTCTTGAAGAAGAACCAGGTTCAATTCCCAGCACCCACACGGTGACTCACAGCCACTCATAACCCCAGTTCCATGGAATCCAATCAATGTGCATGTGGTTCACATACATGTACATGGGCAAGAGAGTCATACTCGTAAAGAAAAATCTACACCATGTTTATAAAGATAGCCAGCAGCAACGTTCTATTATCATTCCAAACCTTAATGTGTAAATGTAAATACATCGTTCTTATGCTTTTAGGCTGTGTGTGTATATATAGTGAAAAAATCAGATTCTCCCTTGACTTCAGGGAGTTTACATTTGTCACAATGTGGGTGTTGGAGGCCATTTTGCCTGGAGACCATTGAGCCTCTTGGATATTTATTTCTCATCAGATTTGATTATGATTCCGTCATCTGTTCCCCAAATACAGTCTCAAGCCCCTCTCTTATTTCTTTACCAATCTTGTTTTTCTGCTTTGCAGATTCAATAATTTCCATTATTGAATGTGTCAAGTTCATTGATTTTTGTTTATTAATCTATCATCTACCTTTGTCTCCTTCTAACAAATTGTCTCAATTATTCTTTTTAGCTACAGAATTTCCTTTTCTTGTTAGTTTTTAAATTGTACTTCTTTTCTTTACAACATTGCTGTTTTATTTGGTAAGTACACCCCAAGATATTAGGAGTGAGAAAACGGGAGGGCCAGTGAAATTGCTCATTGAGTAACAACATTGGCCATCAGATGACCCAAGCCTAGTGACCTGAGGTTGGTCCCTGGAAGCCAGGTCAAGGTGGCAAGAGAAAACTGATTCCACAAAGTTGTCCTCTGAGTGTCACACATGTATCATGGACCTCACTTCATTCAAACTGAAGGGTTCTATAGAGGAATAGAACTGATAGAATACATATACATTAAAAATATAGGGGTGGGCTGGAGAGACGGGCTCAGCAGTTAAGAGCACTGGCTGCTCTTCCAGAGGACCTGGGTTCAATTCCCAGCACCCATGTGGTAGCTCACACTTGTCTGTAATTCCTATTCCAGGGTTCCTCACACTCTCACACAGACATACATTCGGGCAAAACATCAATGTACATAGAATAAAAATAACTAAAATATTTTTTAAATGTAGGAGCTCCTGCTGGGTTGCCTAGTCCTCCCTTGATGTAGGGATTAGTGCCTGGCCTTGTTCCATCTTGTCATGCCATATTTGAGCAGTAACCCTGGGAGGACTGCTTTCTTCTGGGGAGAGGTGGATAGTTCCAAGAGAGAGGGGAGATGGGGAGAGCAAGAAGGAGTGGAGGGAGGGGAGAAGGGGGTGGGATGTAGTAGATGAGAGAAGATAAATAAAGTAAACAAACAAACAAACCAAAACAACTCAGGGGCTTAGAGAGATGCTCAGCTGATCGGAGTGCTTGTTGTGTTTACAGAGGGCTGGACTCGAGTTTAGGAAACCCACAATTGAAGAAGGTTGCTGCCATGCTTTTTTACCCTGCAGCTCAGAAAAGAAGAGGGAACGATAGGAAGAAAGAAAGAAATATTCACTGCCCTTGTTGGTGGCCTGAATCTGGGAGCGCAGGGGCTGGACTAACATCTCAACACAATATTCCCAAACTTAATTCCCTCCTCAGCCCTTCAGGCCTCAACCAATATATACTCTGAGCACAGTTCCCAGAAGTCTAAGCTGCATGAAATCACAAGGATAAGTTGCACATGGCAAAACTATGTTCTTCACAGCGGCACATAAACAAATCATAGCCACACCAGAAACAAACAGTCTAATCAAACTCACTCCAATCCACTACCCTGGGATGGGCACAAAAACTTTCCAAAAACATTATGTTTTTTTAGAGAAACCAAGATCGCAAAATTCCTTCAAAATGTCTCACTGCACACACTGCTCCAGCTCTGTCAGATCTGAGGGCTCTGATGGCACCCAGAACTACCCAGACACGTGTGGCACTGCCACAGACACATACGTGTAAATATTAACAAGTCTCTAAAGGGGGATTGACTAGAATGGCTCACATGATGGAAGCTGGTTAGTCTAATAAGGGTTGTCTGAGTGATGCTGGAGAGGCTGAGAACCCTGAACCTCCTCAGTTCATAATCTAAACGTCTCAGTAGGTTCAGTTTGGTGCTGCAGGCTTGGATGCTTCAGTTTGTACGGTTGGAAGACCCACGTGTCTGGAGTCTGATGTCAACAAGGATAGCAAATAGCAATAATAGCAGTAACAACAGAGATAGAGACACTCCAGTGAAATCAAGGCAGGCAGGCGAGCAATATTGTTCTTTGTAGTTGTACTGTGGCAGTTCAACAAGGAGACAGGAGGCATTTTCATAGGCACAAGCCCTGCCAGACCTCATCAGAGGGAACCACCGTCATGGCCAGCGCCATACTCAATCGACACTGGAACCCTGAGTGTCTCTGCTCAGGTGTTTTATTGACTCAGAACTCCTAAGGTGTTCTACTGATATCAGGTGCAGATCATAAGCAATCAAACATCCCCCACAGAAATCCAACACCTGCAGACGATACAGAATGCCAAGACCTAGGCTAGCCCCTCACCCAACAGTGCATAAAATATTTTATACATAACTAAAAATAAACTTCTATAACAGCTCGTTCCTTGGATAGTTTTATATCCGGGCTTATAAGATGCTGTCCACTCTGAGGGAGGGCTTCTCCCCTCAGCTATTTACTACTCTGCAAAAGGGTCTATTTCTCCCAGTTAATCCTTTCTGGAAAAGTCCTCACAGACCTTCCCAGAGACATGTCTCTTATTTGATTACAGATCCCACCAAATTGACAGTCAAAGTTAACTATATACACCCCTTCAGCAGATACCAAAGGCATCCTTGGCATCTCTGTGCCCCAAGGAAAGTCTTGAATGAGTACCAGGTCATGATTCCAAGAGGTATACACTCGACTGCTTCCAAAAATGGAGATATATGTAAGACAAGCAATGGCTTATTGTCCCAGAGGAGGCTTGTGTGCAGCCTGTGGCTGGCGTAGCTCAACTTCTTGCTCCATGTCAGTAGCATCTAGCTGTACTTTGGAAATGTAATAGCATCAGAGGTGGGCGTCTCAACATTAGGTGCTTCTACTTACTGTTGTAGCACAGGGCAGAACAAGCTGTATTCACCCACAAGTTAGCTGTTCTATACATCTCTCTCTAGGCTGCTATTGCTTAACAGCAGGTTCAATGTGCACAGGTAGATTAAAAAAAAAAATTTACAGGTCTCATTATATAACCCTGGCTGAACTGAAACTCACCTTGTAGACCAGGCTGGTCTCAAACTCATAGATATCACCTGCTTCTGCTTCCTGAGTGTTGGGATAAAAGGCAAGTGCCACCCCTCACACCCCAGTTATAGATTTTTAAATCTCCTTTTATATATATATATATTCATATGTTATTACTATCATTATTATTATTATGACTATTACTATTTTTTTAACTTTCTCTACCTCTTCTTTTAGTTCTTTGATTTGTCTTTAAGACAGTCATTTCAGGGGTAGAGATATAGCTCAATGGGAGACAACTAACAGGCACAGGACCTAGGTTCCCCAGCATTACAGAGGTGGTCAGGGAGGGATTCAGTTAGCATTGCTTGTATATCCATGGGCATGAGGCCATCCACCAGTGGTGTAATAAACAAAAAATACACGCCCATGCACCCGCCCACAGCTTCCCTGTCTCGCAAGGCAGCTGCCCGCAGCTGTAGTGCTCCCTGGCAGGAAGCCATACGGGAGCACTTGGCGCAGTGTGGTTCTTACTGTGTAACCATTCCACCTTTCATCGGAGCCCGGGAGCCGACAAGAGTGAGACCAGACGCTAGGGGGAGCATTGTCAGAGGAACGGCTCTCTTGTTTAACGCTAGGGTCGTTACATTTGTGGTGGGTGTGAAAGGGGGTGTTTGGTACCCAGGGATGGGAGCTATTGGTTAAGACAGGGCTACTAGGACTCAGGTAAGCAATTCTGCCAATTACAGCCCACCTTTTGGGAGGGGCGGGGTTTTGCTGTGGCTTGTGGTCATCAGAGGCAGCAAAGGGGAGAGGCCAGGATTCTGCCAGTTCCTCATGCCAGGGCTGGGATCTAAATGCCCTCAACCCATAATTGCAGCTGTGACCAGTTCCACGAGGTCACCACACACTGGAGCATGAGCAATCTACCAGCAATCACACCCCCCACCCAAAAAAATAATTTTCCCTCCTCCAGCAGCCGTCAACTGCCAAATTTCTAAACTAGGGGTGGGGTCTCCTAAGCTCCACCCCATACTCTACTATTTCTTTATATAATTTGTGATTTTCTTGTTGAAAATAGGACATTTGAGCTGGGTGGTGGTGTACGTTTGTAAACCCAGCACTCGGAGGCAGAGGCAGGCAGATCTCTGAGTTTGAGGCCAACCTGGTCTACAGACCAAGTTCTAGGACAGCCAGGACTACACAGAGAAAACCCATCTGGAAAAAAAAAAAAGGAAAGAAAGAAAATGAAGAACAGGACATTTGAAACTAATAATGTGGTAACTCCCCTGGTCAGATCTCCCAGGGTTCTGTTGTCGAGGCTGCTGCTGCTTATTATTATTTCAAATTTTTTAATTGATTATTTTTTTATGTAGTCTGTGCACCACATACGTGCTTGGTGCCTGCAGAGAGCAGAAAAGGGATCAGATCCCCTGGGACTGGAGTCATAGATTGCTGTGAGCCTCCTGTGGGTGCTGGGAATCAAACCCCAGTCCTCCACAAGAGCAACCAGTGCTCTTAACCATTGAGCCATCTCTCCAGGCCTCTGTTTATTATTTTAATATAAAAACTGTTGCCATACACAGTGGCAGTACTCAGCACTGAAGAGGCAGAAGCAAATAAATTACCATGAGTTTGAGGTCAGCCAAATCTATATAGTGAGTTCCAGACCAGTCAGGGATACATAGTGATGTTAATTTATTCTTTCATATGCTTAATAAGAATCCAGCGTTGAATTTTCCAATACTCTTTATTAATCACAAACCATGTCAAATCTCAGGGAATTCTATACCCGGCCACTAGGCAGAGAGCTCACCCCAAGGCTTCCTCACCCCATGCTCTCCTCTTGGTTCTCCTCCTGCTCGCTAGCTTCTTCTGTCTCTCCCTCTGCCCTTGCCCTAGTTCTTTTTTATTCCAAATCCTTTCTGTCTCCACCAGCCTTCTTGTGGAGAGTGGGATAGCCACTCCTTTGTTTACTGGTAGGATGTGAGTCCTTCACAGTGCTACAAGGACAGTTTACTGGAACATAATCCATAACTAAAATCTCCCACAACATAGTGAAACTCTCCTCCCCTCTCTCCCACGCCTAGAAAAAATGTAGGAGAACTAGGCATGGGTGCTGAAACCAATAATTCCAGCACCAAGGAGGCTGGGGCAGGAAGATTGCCACAAGTTCTACGCCAACATGGCTATATAGTAAAGGGGGGGGGATTCGGGAGATTGTTCATCAGTTAAGAGCACTGACTGCTCTCCAAGAGGACCTGGATTCAATTCCCAGCACTCATATGGTAGCTCACAGCTGTGGCTTCTGATACCCTTACACATACATTCAGGCAATGTGCCAATGCACATAAAATAAAAATAAATTATACAAAAAAAATTGTTGCTGGGTCTGGTGGCACACACCTTTTATCCTAGTACTGTAGGATTCAGGTGCAGGCAGATCTTTCTAAGTTGGAGGGCAGCCTGGTCTACATAGCAAGTTCTACAGCCAGGGCTACATAGAGAGAGCCTGTCAAAGCCTGGCAACATGCCCTTGCAATCCCAGTGCTGGGCAGGGAAATCCCTGTGGCTTGATTGCTAGCCAACCTGACCTCATCAGTGAGACTCAGGTTAAATGTGAGACTTTGTCATGAAAAACAACAGTGTCCAGAACCTAAAGCGTGACAGCTGAAGTTGACATCTGGTCTGCGCATACATGTGCATCCCACAACCATTAAGAAAAAAAAATTGTTCTAGGGGCTTGAGATGGCTCAGAGGCTAAGAGCACTGGCAGCTCTTCCACAAGACCTGGGTTTGATTCCCAGCACCCACACTGTAGACCACAACTATTTGTAACTCCAATTCCAGGGGATCCAATTCCTTCTTCTGGTCTGTGAGGACACCAGGTATGCACATGGTGTACAGGCACACATGCTGTCAAAAGACAAATACACATTTAAAAAACATGCTTGTAAGGGGATATAGTTCAGTAGCAGGGCACTTACCTACCCAGAGTTTGATTCTGAACAGCACACACATGCACACAATTAACTAACTTTAAAAGAAGGGGAAAAGAGAGAGATTGTACAGATTATCCAGGTCTAATGGTGTGCACCTGTAGTGCCAGCTATTTGTGAGGCTACGACAGATCTCTGGAGCTCAATAATTCGTGACTAACCTGAAGAAGAAAACAAGATTCGAAATCCAAAACACAAAAGTAAGAAATTTTAGGTTATATCTATCTCAAAGATCAGACCAAAGTGTGTTGTGGAAGTTTATATTTAGTTATGTATAAAATAATTGTTTTGTGCACTGTTGGGGGAAGGGCTACCTAGGTCTTGGAGTTTTGCATTGTCTGCAGGTGTTGGATGGTGTGGGGGCATGTTTGATTGCTCATAATCTATACTTTCTGAGTATACTTTCACCTGAGGAGTTCTGCATCAATAAAAACACCTGAGCTGAGGCGCTTAGGGTTCCACTGTCCAGTGTGGTGCTGGCCAGGATGGAGGTTCCCTATGCTGAGGTCTGGCAGGGCTTCCACATATGAATATGCCCCCACATCTTTCTTGGTGAGCTCACCCAGCAGTGTACTGCTACAAAAGTGTAAACGTAATGGTTTTAGCATATTATTTCTGAGCCCTTCCATGGCTCTCCTCACTTGTCCCGAGGAAATGGCGCCACCTTAAACAGAAAATAAACAAAACTAAAAGCCTTTCTGGGCTACCCAGGAGAGGAGCCCATACAGCATTGTTCTTGATTGGCCACTTTAAAGAGAAACTTTTGCAGTGTGCACAGCCCTTGATGGAAACGAAGTAGGAGGATGTCCTCATACAACAGGACTCCCTTAGGTGGCACCCATCTCGAGTTCCTGATAGAGGAGTGTATCTATGAAAGGAAAAAGTGATGACATCTCCATCAAAAACCTGAAGAGGACCTGGGAAGCTTCTGCCTGCAGCTAAGCCGCTGCTGCCACTGAGAACTCTGCTGTGGTCACTACTGTCCCCTCCAGGGATACCAGCCAGCCTGCAGGCTGTGCTGAACTAGCAGGCTGACACTGGGGCCAGTTTGACTGATAGCCATCTCACTCATGGGATGTACATGAACCAGATCCGATCAGCCACATCTTCTAGTGGTGAGATGCTGACTACCAACATCTCACCGAGACGTCTTATATCAATGAGCTAGCCATTGCTGTGTGCACAGATTCTCCTTTGCACTGGGTGGACATTGCTAGCTAGCCCTGCAACTGCTCGCTCAGTGGGTCTGATGTGACGAATGCTGGCCTATAAAGTTCTGTGCATACACAACAGCATCTCATGTGAATGAATATAGGTCATACTTGGTCCCTATACAGAGTCCGTAAAAAGGAGAAGCAGCAGCTGCTACGGAGTTAAACGAGAAGAATTTCAAGCTGACCATGCCAGCTCCTGAGTTCACTGCTGCTTAGCCCGAGATGGCAGATAGATTCTAAGGCATGCAAGTCACTTCTCTGCCTATCTAATCAGGTCTCTACTGAAAACTGGAGCAGCCAGCCAGCCACAGAGCAGTGATCTGCAGCTTCCACTGCTGAGAGTGCCACCGAATGAGCTTAAGTTATTGTGCAAACACATCAACAAAGGTAAGATGGATGGAAATTACCAGTTTGTTTTTTAAGTTGATTATAAAGCACAAGCATAAAACACAACAGTTATTCTAAATCACTTCTCAATTCAGGACAGAGACCACTGCTTATATCCTGAAAGCTGCTTTTCTTACTTCCTAAACCCAACTCTTTCCCATCCACTAACCAATAATCACTGCTTCCCTTTCCCTCTTTATGCCTTCACTTGGGTAGACTGCAGGGTTCCCTGAGAGTCCTGGCCTCTACAAGCCATATTGTGTGCAGTCGGCAGTCAGGTAATTAATAGGTAACCATGTAGACCGGAGAGGTCTTCTTTGGCTACCCTCCAGAACCAGGGAGCCTCAAGTCTTACTCATCACTCATCTGCGTATTTAGAAGCTTACAGCAGGAATAGGCTTCCTATGAGTGGGTAAGAGCTCCACCTCCTGGCCTCTTCAATAACTGCAGAAGTTTAAGCAGGTTCTCCAGAGGGCTTTTGAATCAAAAACTCATCTTTAGAATAATTTCCTTTCCTGGCAGCTGTTTGAGTCCAGACTATTAAATTGGGGTTGAGGATGTGACTCAGTTGGTGGACTGTTAGCCTGCCATTTATGAGGCCTTGGCTTTGATCTCCAGCACCACATAAAACTTAGTAGGTGATGCATACTGTAATCCCAGCACACAGGAGGTAGGAGAATCCGTTCATGATCATTCTTAGGTACACAGTGGCTTTGTGGCCTGGGTTATATGAGATACTGTCTTTAAAAAAAAAAAAAAGTGTGGCTAAAGACACAGTCTCTGAGCCTAAGGACCTGAGGACAATTACCAGGACCCACATGGTGGAGGAAACTGACTCCTGTATTTGTCCTCTGACCGTATGTACGTGCAATGAGGTGCCCCCTCCAAAACAAATGAACTTTTAAAAATTAGGTTTACTCATTTTGTGAATGTTTGCCTGCATGTATATACGTGCACCACATGCATGCCTGATGCTGAAGGTCAAAAGAGGACACTGGATCCTCTGGAATTGGAGCTTTGGATGGTCATGAACACCATGTGGATGCTGGGAATTGAACCTGGGTACCATGCAAAAGCAAGAAGTGCTTTTAACTGCTGATCCATCTGTACAACCTCATTAAGTGTAATTTTTAAGTTTTATAAAGTGAAAATATTACATAGACAACACTAAGTATGAAATGCCTTGAAGCGCTAGTGGGGGATCTTAGAGTTTGAGGCCAGCAGCTGGGCTGCCTAGGCCACCCTTGATGTAGGGAGTAGTGCTGGCCCTTGTTTCACCTTGTTATGCCATACTGTTCTGAGCTGTAACCCTGGGAGACTGTTCTTTTCTGGGCGGGGGGGGGGGGGGGGGGGGAGAGGAGATGGGAGGTCTAGGAGTGGAAGAGGAGGGATGGGATATATTGTATGGGAGAAGAAATTTTTAAAAATTAAAAAAAGAGGGGAGAAGAGGCAGGAAAAAAAGATTTGGTTTTCTGGCTAGGCAGTGGTGGTACACTGTGGAACTGTCCTAGAGCTAAGAGTGAGTCGAAGCAGACCTTTGAACCCTGCATTTCCTCACCCTGAGAGTGGTGGAAGTTCAGTTGCTCCCCACTTCTTTTAGCTCTAGCCAGAACCCAGCTAAATATTAAATATTGCCTGCTTCACAGCAGGTCACTAGCAAAGGAATGTGGCCTGGCTGGTGCTTATCTGCATGTAGCTGGAACCCTAGGGCTGAGGCCATTTACTGATAGGGTCTCTTCCTCTTTCCCTGTGGGACTATACCTTGCAGAGGGTGCTCTTGCAGGACGACTTTGACCTTTAGAGCACCCCAGAATGTAAATACCGCTATTCCTGTCCTAACCAATGGCTCCCATCCCTGAGTACCTAAGACCCTCCCTCACCCCAACCCTATAAATGTAACAACCCTTGCATTAAAAGGAGACAGCCCTCTGACAATGCTTCCCAAGAGTCCTGGCCTTACTATCGATGGGTCTCCGATCAAAGACAAAGACTGGATAGATAAGCAGTAGGAACATAGGAACCAACTCCCTGCCTAGTAGGACCATGAGGCTGAGGGCAGGGTGTGTCTATTTTTATTACAACAATGCATGCCTTTAATCCCAGCACTAAGGAGACAGAGGCAGATGATCTCTTTGAGTTCCAGGACAGCCAGGGTTACACAGAGAAACCCTGTCTCAAAACAAACCAACCCACCACTAATAACAAACAAAAGAGATGTGGTTTTATTTTTTTGAAATAGAGTCTCACTAATGTAGCACTGTCTGGCATGTAACTTACTATGTAGACCAGGCTGGCCTTGAACTCAACATCTATCTGCCTCTGCTGGTAAAGGTCTACACCACCACACCCACACCAAAATAAGGCATTTTAATGTAAATCATTTTTAGCCCCTAGATGATGCAAATGCAAACAGCATGGACTAGGTCTGGTTTATACCACTTTGTGAATTCCCAATTTTACTATGCATCAGCTGAACTAAAGCCTGAAAAAGAGCTAAGCACGGTGGGCACCATCTTAAAAAGGGGGGTGTTGTGTGGCAGTCTAGAAAAGGTACTGAGAAGTGTAGCTAGGAGCTGGCAAACTGCTGCCCAAGAAGCCTCTGTAGTGAACTCACAATCAGGTCTCAATCCTGGCCCCCTACTTGTTCTGTTGTGTAAAAGAACGGAGGCTGTATACTCATAAAAAGAGAACTCTGAATACATCATAAACCATCAGTTTATTGTTTTGTAGCAAGATGTAGAGCTGACCATGCAGACATCAGCACATTTTCTTCCTCAAGGAGCTGCCACGGACAACTAGCTGTTAACAGATTATCAGGTGACTGTAGAAACCAGACAAGGGGAGGCTATTCTTGGCATCTTCATTTTTGATACAGAAACCTGGTGTCTGTTCACCAGAAGGTCAGTCTGGGTACTTTCCTCACTCACTCTAGCTGAGCTCTGCCAATGGTCACATCTTATGTCTTTATAATTTATCCCTTGGTCCAGGAATCTTCCTGCTCATTTATTTACTTATGGCAGTGCTAGAGATCAAACCCAGGGTCTCATGAATGCTAGACAAGCATATTATCACCAAGTTATGCCTCCCAGCTCTGCTGATTAGTCTGTATGACTACATCACAGTCAAGGTACTAACAATTAGTCCAGAGGGCCAACAAGACGTAAGTACTCCTAGGTACCAACTTCAAGACAAAAAAATCCTGTTCAGATACCTCCCAACCTAACTGTACTCAAGTCTCAAGTTTTTAAGGTTCCTTCCGCCTCCTTACCACAGGCTCCCTGTGATGTACACGCTGTAACCTACTTCACATTGAGGGCTGAAGGTTTTCATTTCCATTTCCTTAATCGGTGATTCTCAACTATGCAGAAATCAATCACTCCAATTTCATGTCACCACTGCTACTGAGTCAGAAATACTTAAAACATCAAGTCATTCTGTTCTCCATGATGTTAAAAACAGTTAAATACAATTATGAACTTAGTATACAACAGCAGTAAGGGTCAAGTTGTTGAAAATGCCTTTCAATGCCATAAAAGCTTGCTTTGAAATTTAAACTAAAATGTACTGTAAACATGTAACAGTAATAATTATTAAAAATAAAATACTCAACAAAGTTGCATGGCATTCACACACACGGGAATTCTGCCTATCACTTTTACAGGACGTTATGTTCAGAGAACAGTATTTTATCCCCCAAAGTTGGTAGATCCATGCTGACTTCTGAAAGCTTCAGTCTCGGATCTGATGAATGAAGATGAACAGAGGCATGCTTAACAGACACAGCAACCATTAACAGTCAGTGCTCACCAGGGCTTTGAGGGAAGGAGGAATAAAATGTTGATGAGTGCATTCACATGAATAGAATCCTTCAATGAGAAAAATTCTTACCATGTGACATTTTGCTACATCTTAGGCAATAGCTAAGACTTAAATCTAGGGAATCCATCTCTGAAATCACAACAAAAATCTGTACGAAGTGATTTAATATAAAATATACAAATTTCTCAGTATGAAGAACCACAAAACAGGAAAGCAATGACAACTAAAATGGATTTCTTAAAAAACATTCCTCCATTTTATCCCTGACACTCAACACTCACAACAAACCAGTACAAAAGTAGGAACATAAAAGGACTAGAGACTGCAATGAGACAGTCTCAGGACCTGCTCGAAACTGTCCTTGCCGAGACCTTCTCCTAACGACGCTGAGTTTCTGGGTCCATTGGAGGAGTGGCCAGCCTCCATCATCACCCTCCCTCTGCCCAAGATGACCACAGGTCACTCGCTGTCAAACTTGATGGAATTGACCTGGACAGAGATGGAGCCTCCCCGGTAGCTGCCTCTTTTCTTCTTTGTTTTTTCATGCCGGAAGGACTTGCCTTTGGTGAACTTCAAAACCTGATTGGCTCGCTCACCCCAGTCTCCAGCTGCGCCACGCTGGCAAATAATGAGAGGTTAATACACAGAAGACAACACAAAAGCCCTGTCCTCTCTCTTCCCCCCTTTCAAGGCAATCTGAATCCACAAGGTTCCAGCAACTTAAACCAAAAGCTGTCCTTCCCTCCCTGATCCCTAGAGTGGCAAACACCCCTCACTCACCTTGGCATCAAAGGAGTTGTCTGCTACCCGCGAATCCACTTCAATCTCCTCTTCCCTGACCCTTCGGAATGGGGAAGATGCCCTTTTTTCTGCCTAGAAGAATGAAGTAGAAGTTAAAGATAAGATGGTGATTTAACAGCTCTCCTTAAAGGCATGGGATGTTGCTGGGAGGTTTGTGGAGAGGGGTGGCACACACCTTCAATAACAAAGTTTGGGAGGAAGAGGCGGGTGTATCTGGGAATTTAAGGCCAGCCAGGGTCTTGAAAAAATAAAAAAAACCAA
Organism: Cricetomys ansorgei; assembly: GCA_026225945.1. Lineage (NCBI taxonomy): Eukaryota > Metazoa > Chordata > Mammalia > Rodentia > Nesomyidae > Cricetomys > Cricetomys ansorgei. The sequence continues at coordinate 13,946,549 of JAMJFZ010001258.1, forward strand.
ACAAACAGAAACAAACAAAACAAAACCCACCAAACAAACAAATAAAGCCCCAAACTATGTGTCATCAGGACAGACTGAGCTGTCAAGACCACCCTAGGTTTCCTCTATGACTTAAAGGGCTGCGTTCATAGAACAACATGGAGCAACGTACTTTCTTTCTTTTTGGAAATGTGTTGGGAGTCTGGAGTTTAACTTTCTTAGCCTGTGGAGTCCCTGCTTCCTCTTCTGTCTCACTCTGCTTCCGTTTTTTTCCGGAACCTACAAAACAGAAAGACAGACTCAAAAGCCAGGCACATGGACATTGCACCAGCACTGGGGCAAATCCTCCCTGAGTGGTCTCACCCAGACCTGGAGGACAAAACCCACGGATGGGTGATCACAGATACACACCTGGCTTGGAGACTGACACTGCTGCCTTTTTCTTCTCTTTCTTCTCTTCCTCCTCTTCCTCCTCCTCCTCACTTTCCTTGCCTGCTTTTCCATTCTGAGACGCTGGAGTGCCATTGGCCTTGCTGGACTTTGGTTTAGGAGTGGCCTTGCCCTTGGGCTTCTCTTCCTCTTCTTCACTGGAATCTTCAGAGGAGGAGCTGCTGCTGCTCTCAGCCGCTGCTTTCTTCACAGAGGCTGGCTTGGGAGGGGCTCCACCGCCAGTTGCCTTCTTAGCTGGGGGCTTCGGTGTCTTCTCCTCTTCCTCACTGCTGGAGCTGTCTGAGTCGGAGCTGCTGTCCCCACCAGCCTGAGGAGCCTGTTTGGCAGGCAGAGACGGCCCTGCTTTGGCAGTGCCCTTGGGCTTGGGGGTTGTCACCGTTTTCTTTGCTGTCTCTTCCTCACTGGAGCTGCTCTCCTCCTCACTGGAGCTGCTGTCAGCCTTTCTTGTCTGAGGCTTCTGGCCACTGCCTGCAGTTTGCTTAGGAGTTGCAGCTGCCTTAGCAGCAGATGTCTTGGGAGTGACAGGCGGCTTGCTTAAGGGGTTCTTGGTGGTACTGACTGGCTTGGCAGGAGCTTCATCCTCAGAACTGTCAGAATCTAGATAAGAGGGGACAGAATGGACACCTCCCCAAATCAAATTTAGGGGAACCCTGTAACAGCAGCCTAACTCAATGAGTAGCCCATTGGCCCAAGAGCCTCGGCAGTATTACCTGAGCTTTCGGAAGAGCTCTCTGCTTTCTTCTTCACTGGAGCTGGCTTGGTGGGTGTCTTGGAGATGACTGCCTTAGCTGGAGGTTTTTTCTCTTCCTCAGAACTTGAATCTGGGGAGAACTTGTGACATTAGGATGTGTGCAGAATCTAAGCCAACCAAGAGACAATGGGAAGAATGCAAACATGCACACAGCACCTAAGCTCTCTCACCCTTCTCCCCACCTTCTCTTCCTAGAGTCTCACTACACCCGTGACTCACCAGACTCATCGCTGCTGTCGCTGCTCTCTGCAGGCTGTTTCTGTACGGCAGCCTTCTTTGGAGACGGAGTCCCCAAGGATTTCTTTGGTGGAGGAACAGAAGGTGGTGGGACTGAACTGTAGGGACCTGTTTAAAAAGTAGAATAGTTTGCAATACAATTTGTCAGGCATGGTAGTTCATGCCTGTAATCCTGATACTCATGAGGCTAAGGTAGAAAGACTGCTGTGAATTTGAGGCCACTGGGCTACAGAGAGAAAACATTACAAAGAAGCAGTAAATCCAGAAGTGGTGCATCCTTTTAATCTCAGCAGTAGGAAGGCAGAGGTAGACAGATCTGTTAGTTCGTGGCCAGCCTGGTGTACATAGTGAGTTCCAGGATAGTCAGAACTATGTAGTAGACCCTGTCTCAGAGAAAATAAGTAAAAACAAAAATAAAATACATACATCGGACTGCAGATGTATCTTCTAGCATGCATAAAGCCCTGGGTTTAATCTCCAGCACCACAAAAGGAAATATGAGCTTAAATTCTTCAATTCTATCTAGAAACAGGGCTTATTCCTTTACTGCAGAATATGGGCTGGAATTAATGTCATTTCTAAATTAACAGGGTGGAGATAACAGAGTGTCACTTCTAAGTCTAGGTTATATGAAGCATTGTGGCTTCCCCCTTGTTTTTTGGATCCCTTTCTAGAAGAAGCTTGCTGCGAGTCATGAAGACTTAGTTTTATGCACAGGATATACAGCTTGACACCCCATGTCCAATCACCTGGTTTTTTCTTCACGGGTTTTTTCTGTTCTTCCTCTTCACTGGAAGAATCTTCACTGCTAGAACTCTTCTGGGTAGGGGTGGCAGCCACCTTCACTGGTGCCTTGGCCACAACTTGCTTTTTAGGTACAGTCTGCATGGGAGAGAAAAATTAGCATTAGAGGAAAGCACCTTCCCAGAGAATCTGACGACAGAGGGAGACACACACCCTACAGTCCTGTAACCTCCTCCTTGATACACTTATGATCCTAACCTTCTTGGGGGGTGCTGCTGCCTTCTCCTCCTCCGAGTCATCGCTGCTGCTGCTGCTGCTGCTGCTGCTGGCTGCTTTGCCATTGGCTACTTTAGGTTGTGCTTTAGCTGGTGTACCTAAGAAACAAAACAATATTAAGACAAGTTGGGAAACTTCAAAAAGTATCCTATTAGCACAGGACTTAAAGAGTCTCTATCAATCAATCTTAAGGCTAGTGAAAAGGTTCAGCAGATAAAGGTGCCTGTGATCAAGTCTAATGACCCAAGCTTGATGCCCAAAGGCTAAATGATAAAAATGAGAGAACCAACTCTTCCAAGTTGTCCTTCATGTGTACAGCTACACCCACACATACAATAAACCATCTAAATGATGCTTTCTGAGGTCTTTTCAACCTGTACTCACAGGTTTTATAAATACTTAGAACAAAGTCCTGGGGGGTTCTACTGTGTTTGAGGGTCTAACCCCAGGCTGAGATTAGGTGAGTTTAGGAATGCCTATTAATCCTAGCACTCACATGAGCCTGAGGCAGGATCACAAGTTCTAGGCCACTGGACTATAGGGAGACCTGACCTTACCCAACACACAAATAAATATGCATGATACACATTAGCACTTGGAAAGCAGAGGCAGGAGGATCAGGAGTTCTAGGCCAGACTATCACAGTGGTTCTCAATCTGTAAGTCTCTACCCCCTTGAGGGTCAAACAACCCTTTTACAGGGGTCACCTAAGACCATCTGCATATCAGATATTTACATTACGGTTCATAACAGTAGCAAAATCAGTTATGAAGTAGCAACGAAAATAATTTTTTTGGTTGGGGGGGTCAGCACAACATGAGGAACTGTATTGAAGGGTCACAGCATTAGGAAGGTTGAGAATTACTCCTCTATCAAAAATAAAAATTAAATCAAGGGGCTGGAAAAATGACTCAGTGGATAAGAACATCTACTGCTCTTCAGGAGAACCAGAGTTCAGTTCCTAGCACCCACAACAAGCAGGTCTGTCTCAGCGTCTATACCTCTAGCTCCCTCTTTTGGCCTCTGGAGTCAGCAGCATGTACACGGGGCATGCACGTGTGCTCCCCACTCTCTCTCTCTCTCTCTCTCTCTCATCACACACACACCTTGTTTTTGTTATTTTTTTCTTTTTCTTTCTCCCCCAGAACTGAGGACAGGACACAGGGCAAGCATTCTACCACTGAGCTAATTCCCCACCTCATCCCCCCTTTTTAAAAAGGACTTAGTAAAAGAAGGTTTTTGGTTGGTTTTTTTGAGACAGGGTCTCACTATGTAGCTCTGGCTGTCCTGTCAGAGATCCACCTGCCTCTGGCTCCTAGTTTTTTGTTTTGTTTTTTTTTTAAAGCAAAACATCTTTCCCCCTGGGCATTATGACTTGTATCTGTAATTCTAGTCACCGACAGGCTGAGACAGAAAGACCCAAATTTTAATTGCTTCTCAGCTGACTAAATGCCAACCAGTTCAAGGGTTGGAATGAGTTGTGAAGCAGAATGTAAACTTTAGAAAGCACTGCTTCTCTTATTTACTGCCCCAGCCATAAAATTTTGTTAATTACATGTTTCTGATCTTTTTCCTCTTTGGGTGGCTTGGAACTTGGTTAGTGGACTAAGCTGGCCTTGAATGTACAGCAACCACATGTACCTCCAGGCATTACAGGTATGCACTCACCACGGCTGAATGTGTACATATGTGTGTAGTACTGGGAACTAAACCCAGGGCCTTAAATATGATCGGCAAGTACTCTACACAGACTTGCATATCCCTAGGCTTATTTTTTTTCCCCTAAAACCTTAAGTCACAGTCTCAGTGAGTTTTCCAGGCTTGCTCTTCTAGGTAGGTGAGATCATAGGCCTTTACAGCCATACCCAGCTAAAGGGAAATGATGAATACCCCTAGTTCAGCACCACACCATTTTGCACTGGTCCCAGCCTATTCTCCTGGGGACAGACATACCTGGTTTGGTTGGGGCTTTAGGCTGAGCCTTAGCTGCCACTGCTGCCTTTGGCTTCTGGGTCTGTGGTGCTTCATCCTCTGAGCTTGAGTCAGACTCAGACTCAGAGCTCTCGGCCTTCTTAGGAGGAGCTCTGACTGCCTTGGCTTGGGGCTTAACTGCCTTCTGCTAAAACAAAAGAAAACACAACAGAGATGGTGGCCAACGCCTTTAACCCCAGCATATGGGATCTCTAAGAGTTCAAGGCCAGCCTAGTTGACCAGACAGTTCCAAGACAACCAGAGCTATATATAGAGACCGCATCTCAAACAAATAAACAACCTCACCCCAATAAAACATATATAAGGGAATTAGCAAGAGCTCCTGGGCACTCCAAAGGCACTCAAGATGCCTTTAATTTTTTAAGAGCCTACTAAAGGACTAAGAAAAACTCAAGGAGGACACAATACACGAAGAGTTCAACCATTTAATGAAGCTGGCCTGTTTCTGACAGTGTCTTGTCAACAGCTCCCAAGAAAGCATGTGCATTCTCAGGGCCCTACAGAGTATACCTGAAAACACAAAGTCCTGAGCAGAGCAGGTAAACTCTGTCTACATTTGGACCCCATCGTCTAGACCTCAACTTTATCACCTCCTTCAAAAGCACCCAGATTCATCCTATACCGAGCAGCTTCCACCACCCTACTATAAGCTAGAAGCCCTGTTTAGATTTCTTCACTTCCAAATTCTGAAGCCCTCTTGACAACCAAAGCTGCAAACCTGGATAGGCTTTTTCTTTTTGTTGTCCTCTTCCTCTTCCTCACTGGACTCTTCACTACTACTGCTCTCTGAAGCCTTGGCCACCGTCTTCCCAGCATGCTGAGGCAAACTGGTTTGCTTGGCAGGTACGGCTGCATAGAAGTATAGATACTCGTAAGAATCACCAAGTTGTCACTGTCATGGCAAGTGCTGGATGCTCTTCCTGGAGCCCCGTACCCAACCCCTTTCGCTGCCTACCAGCCTTCTTTGCTGGAAGCCCTTTGGCTTTTTCTTCCTCCTCACTGCTATCCTCACTGCTGTCACTGGATGAAGTCTCCTTCTTAGCCTTCTTGGTCACTGGTCCATTTGACTGCAATTTCCGCTTTGGGGCTTTGGCGGACCTGCTGATGTAGATTAGGCTGACTTCTGAGGGACCAGGACCTTCTCAAACCAAGGAACACAGCCCAGCCCACCTAGGGGAAAAACACCCAAATGTACCAGGAAAAGCTTACTTGAGCCAGAAGCTATAGATGTCCAAGAGAGAAGAGGCATTGGCATCCTGCTGTGTCTGAAAGAAAAGAGGCTAGGTTAAGGGAATGTCATGCTTCTCCAGGTCAGAGTCTATGTGGTTCTGTCATCAAATGTAATCTGTCAGCCAGGCCCAGTCCCAGAACTTGGAAGACAGAGGCAGGCAGATCTGTGAGTTTGAGGCTTGCCTGGTCTATAGACGGGGTTCCAGAACAGCCAGGGCTATGTAGAGATACCTTGTCTCCAAAAAAAAAAAAAAAAGTTATCTGTTACCTATACAATTTGAAATGGATGTTATATTTTCATAAGACTTTTCCTACTTGCATAATTTAGGAGAAAAATATTCTACTTACATATCACCTAGCTTTGAGTATGAAAATTGGGCTACCTCTTAAGTTTATAGTATATCCCTATGCCTTTCCATCCATATTTTTCAAAGTCTTAGAAAGGTTTTAGCAATTAATAATACCAATAAAGAGTATTAACTGAGGGGCTATGTGGTTAAGAGAACATTCTGCTGTTCCAGAGGACCTGAGTTCATTTCCCAGCACCAACATGAGACTCACAGCTACCTGTTACTTCCAGACCCAAGGGGTTCTAACACCTCTGGCCTCTGCAGGAGCCTGCACTAACCTGCACATACTGCCCCCACAACATATGTATGAATGACGTCAAAAAGATTGCTGACTTTTAAAAAACGGCAAAGCACCAGATGTGGTGGCACATGCCTTTAATTCTATCAATGGAGAGGGAGAGGCAAGTAGATCTTAGTTTGAGTCAGCTTGGTCTATGGAATGAGTTCTAGGACAGCCACAGCTACATAGAGACTATGGAAGGAAAGAAGAAAGGGAGAGAGGGATGGAGCGAGGGGGAAGGGAGAGAGAAAGAAAGAAAAAGAGGGAGGAAGCAGGAGGGAGGGAGGGATGGAAGGCGGGTACTGGAGGATGGTTCACCAGTTAAGAACATATGGGGTAGGAGTGGGCACTTATCACATGGCTGAAAGAACTCCTTTATTATGAGACTGATCTGATCCTTTCCTTTTGCAGCAAAGATTCCCCTGATTTTGCTACAAAGAAGTAGCCTACCCCTAAAGGTCTAGTGGCCTGCAACCCAAGATTCTCAGGCTCTAAAGCAAGAGGACCATAGGCCAAGGCCTGCCAACCAAGTTCCAGGACAGGAAGGGCTACAGAAAGCGTAGCTTTTAAAAAGGCAAACCAGGCATGGGGGTATAGGCTTTAATACCAACAACATTGAGGAGTCAGAGGCAGGGGCATCTCTGTGAAGCCAGCCTAGTCTGGATAGTGAATTCCAAGCTAGCCAGGATTATACAATGAGACAGAAAGAAAATCAAAGTAGAAGTAACCTAAGTTTTTGGTCAAGATATCATCCTTGAAAAAGAAACCACAGGCCTACAGTTTCTCAAGGTGCTTCCACGAGAAACACTCATTTTCTGGAGATGTAAACTCTATAAACATTTCTCATGCCTCCATTTCATCTTGCTCTTACATGGGTTCAAATTGACAGACAGCTATCACTCATACAGTGCTTCCTGTGCGTCTGCAACGGAATTACTACTTTGTGTCTTTTCTCTTGGTGAATCTCATGCACATAAATTTTCTGTAAATTAGACTTGGCATGATGAGAGCACTTGGGAGGCAGAGGCAGGTGAATCTGAGTTCAAGACCAGCCTGGTCTACAGAGCGAATTCCATAACAGCCAGGGCTACACGGAGAAACCCTGTCTTGAAAAACAAACAAACGAAACCCCCAAATTCTGTGTATTAGATGACATCCTGCTAGGTTCAGTCAGGCATGCTAACATATGCGTGTACCTCAACATTAGGAGGCTGAGGCAAGAGGAACGGGAGTTCAAAACCATCCTCCAATACACAAGGGCTACACAGACCCTGTCTCAAACAAAAAGTCATACATGTAGAAGAAAGTCGCAGATCCTGGCCAAAGCCTCCATGTGCTGAATTTCACTACCTAGACCTCCAAGCTCAGTGCTATATGCCAACTTGGCAGAGCAGGATGCAGACTATCCCTACACTCATTTTCTTCTTTCATAGAAATTAGTTAATTAAATCCTATCCTTCACTACTTAACTCGTCTTCGTGTCTCAGGTAACTTTGAGACCAAGGGTAAGACCAGCAAAAACCCCCCCAGAAGAACCAGACACTGCCAATCCAGTGCTCGCAGTGGGACTTAGCGCTAGCTCATCTTACCTCGTCAGCCACATGACCTGGGCCACGCGGGACCCGCGCCTGCGGCCGCTGCAAAACTAGTCAGGTAAAAGCAATAAAACTCGGAGCTCCCGGGTCAGACATGGTAGGAGGAGATGCCCAGGCCTCAGGCCTTAGAAGGGTCGGCAGAAAGCCTTCGCAGACATTGTACTGACAGACTCCAGAGACCTCTCCTCCTTGACGCCTAAGCATGTCAGGGCCTAGATTCTTGGACAGTCGCCCCACCCGTCCGCGGACCAAACCCACAACTCACAGCGCCTGTCGCTTTTGCAAACTTATTGGCCACCTCCGAGAGTTGGTTATCACGCAGAAAGCCGAGCACCAGAGGATAAAGGTCGCTGGGAACCACGCGGCGCAAGCCGGTATCCGCCATACTCCGGGTAAAACGCGTCACTACCGTCGCGCACGCTTTACGACTGAGGAACGCCGAAACTCGGCCAGGGAGAGGGCGGGCCCAGTGTCGTCATCACGTCGCGCGGCGGAAGAGCGGAGCTCCACGAGGCAGCTCCCTCCGCCTGAGCGGCAGGGTCCGGGGGAAATCCCCAAGTTCCTTCCGGTCTCACGTGCGTCGCCATCCTGCTAAGGGCGGAGTCCGCGGGCCGCGCCTCGCGAAGGCGGGGCTTTTACGTCAGAGGTCACGCTCCTGTCCGTGGCGGGAAAACTTGCGGCTTCCGGCGCATTATTGCTGAACGGATCTTTTTTCCACAGTAAGTTTTCCAAGCCCTGCTACTCGGGCCCCACGATAACGGACAGACTGCAGGACTCCGAGTCTTCCACCTTTCTAGAAGTGTCACCTACTGCTCACATCCCCCCTGACCACGGCTTCCCTCCCGGTCCTTCACCTTCACATCTAGTGAGGTCCTTAAAGTTGCTCATTGCGATGGCAAGTGTGTAATACCCAAACTGCCTGCCATACCTACAGTCATACCTACAATTATCCCTCCCACACACAATTCCTTGGGACTGGAGGTGGGGGGCGACGACATGAGATCTTGTCTGAAAGGGATCATGGATGAAACCTTTTTAGGACTCGATAGTCCTAAAAACCATTCCGTTTTCCTGTCAGAAGTCACACTAAACTGTCTTAACTCCATTATCTGGCATTTTTCAGATCACATTAGTCATCCATCCCTCAGGAAGAAATAGCTTCCTGTGGACATTTTTCTTTTACTTTCCTGAAAATAGACATGCCTTTCTCCAAACAGAACTGTTATTTCTCTTTCCCAGAAGGTGATTCTATCCATATATATGCATTTAAAAACAACAAATCTAAGCCCCCAGCACTCCCACTGAAGGAGGCAGAGGGAATGGATCTCTGTCAAGTTAGAAGCCAGACTGGTGGTCTACAGATTGAGTTCCAAGACAGCCAGGGCCACACAGAGAAACCCTGCCTCAGAAAAACAAAACAATCATTTAAGCTCTTGGACCATGATCAAGCTAAACTGGTGAGCATTGAAAGACTGAACGGACACATGCCAGAGTTTAGAAAACCTTTATTTAGCCAGGTGGTTGTGCATGCCACCAGTTCGAGGACAGCCAGTTACAACAGAGAAACCCTGTCTTGAAAAAAACCAAAAAATTAAAACCTTATTTTCATGAGTGTGAGTTTCTCATAGGTCCTTTACTATTGAAATCACTTCTGCCTTTTAACCCAGGGCTCTGGACAGGCTAACAGATCTCTGAGAAAAAAAATAAATAAATCACTTCTTGAGTCTGAAATACTCAATCTCCATTCTGGAAGTTCAAAGATCTGCCGTAGGCCAGGCAGCTCTCACTTGTAACAGCTAATCAAGAGAGTGGGCAAGAGAACTGGGAGCTTCATCCAGCCTGAACAACTCCACAAAACTTGGAAAAAAAAAAAAAAAAAGACTAGACAGATGGCTCAGTAAGGGCTGGCTATGCAAACAGGAATACCAGAGTTCAGATCTTCAACACTGCGAAAGCAGGATGCAGGGGGCTTGCGTCTGTAATCCCAAGGCTGGTATGGTACAGATGACACTGGAGTTCACTGACTAGAGCCCATATTCAGAGAGGCCTTGTCTCAAAAATAAGGTGAGGGAGGCTGGAGAGATGGCTTGGTTGTTAGAAATATTTACTGTTCTTCCAGAGGCTGAATTTGGGTCAGGCAGCACACAACCACCTATGACTCCAACCCCAGGGGATCCAACACCATCTTCTGGCCTCTACGGCACCACAAACACATGTGCACAAAACACACACATTCATATACATAATTGAAACAAAAATCCTAGTCTCAAAACATATTTTTTTCCAGACAGGGTTTCTTGTGGGAGATTTTAGTTATGGATAATGTTCCAGTAAGCTGTCCTTGAAGCAAGTAAAGGATTCACTTCCTACCAGTAAACAAAGGAGTGGCTATCTGGCTCTCCACAAGAATAGGACATTCCTTAGCCTTAAGGCAGATGAAGGTTAGGCTCCATTGATTTGTATATTGGAGGGCTGGGTGGAGACAGAGAAGAAACACACTGGAGAGAACAGAAGAAGCTAGCTAGCAGGAGAACCTAGAGGAGAGCATGGGGTGAGGAAGATTGGAGTGAGCTCTCTGCCTAGCGGCCCGGGTATAAAATTCCCTGAGATTTGACATGGTTTGTGATTAAAGAGCTTTGGGAAATTCAACGATGGACTCTCCTTTAAGCAGCCGAACCATATTTTAACAGTTTCTCTGTGTGTAGTCTTAAGTACACACAGTTCTATCCTAGAACTCACCCTGTAGATCACATTGACCTCAAACTCAGAAAACTCCCAACTGCCCCTGCTTCCCAAACTCTAGGATTAAAAGCCTGTTCTATATCACCACCCTTCAAAACAAAGCCTTAAAATTGGTTTGTTGACACTCATCGTTAATCTCAGCAGAAGCAAGCAGATCTCTGTGAGCTCAAGGCCAGCCTGGTCTGCATAGCAAGTTCCATAGTGAGAACCGGTCTCAAAATCTTCAAAAGAGAAAAGGCCAGTCTGTTTTACAAAGCAAGTTCTAGGAGAGCCAGGGATACCCAGAGAAACCCAGTCTCAAAACACCCCCTCGAAGAAAAACAAACCAACCAGTGTTAAGACAACTGACATCAATCTCTGACTCCCATACATGGGTTCACAACTACACACACACTCCGAGGTTAGCTCAGTTTCAAACTCCAGTACTACAAAACTAAAGGACTGGGGGAAATCATGGTGGGGCCTGCTCAGGAGGCAGAGGCAGGCAGATCTCTTAGGCCAGCCTAGTCTTACAAAATGAGTTCCAAGAACCAAAAAAGCCAAAAAGATTAGGGGATTGTTCAGTGTCTAAAACACTTGTCTTACAAGCTATAGGGTCCATATCCACAACCCTAGGGCTGGGGAGACGGAGACAGGATTCCTTGGGCTCACTGGCCAAGCCAGTCTAACCTAGCTGGTGAACTTTAAGGACAATGAGGTGGTCAGCATTCCTGAGAGTGGCACTAAAAGTTCTGCTGCCTCCATATACACATACGCTCCCCTCCCCCTCCCACACAAATAAAACAGGGCTGGGGATGAAGTTCAGTTGGGAGGGTGCTTGTCTAACATGCAAAGCTCCAGGTTCAGTTCCCAGCACCATATACACCAGAGTAGTAACACACGCCTGTAAATCCTAGCTCTTAGGAGGTAGATCAAGGTCATCTTCAGCTACACAGTGAGCTAGAGGACAGGTTCAGGTACAAGAGACTGCCTAAATAGTTCAAATGTCCCATGAAGTTTGAGAAATGCTTTTCCCTTTATAACTGATTTTACACATGACAGACCTGAGAAGCCAAGTTAATCCAAGGTGATTTTACACCTAACAGAAGAGGGGACACAGGGACCCAGTGAAGATAAGCATGACCCTGACTGTGTACAGAGAAACACTGCATATACTTGATACAGATACACAGAAAAACAGAACACCTGAGAGTTCTCTCTAGTTCATGTTTATTAAGTCGGTCCCAGACCCACCTTACATAGAAATGCAAATCAATGTTTATTTAAAAAAAACCAAATACCACTTAAAAATCCTGATTTAACACATTTTTATTTAACTTTTTTCCATTTCTTTATAAAACAGTCATTTCCACACTAGCAGCTCTCTCCCCTAGAGTAGGGGAGGGGGGTGGAGGAGGTTGGGCACCTCCAGAGAAAATGGGTAGGGGAAGAGTGCCCAGGGTTACCTCCTTAGGTTCTTCTGGGCTTGTTTCAACAACGTATCAAAGTCAAGAGAATCGAATTTGCTCTTTACAGGGGCAGGATCAAAGTCTTCCCGATTGGAGTCTACAGAACAGAGGGGACACAAGCATTAAGGCCTCTTACCACACTCCTCAAGCGCAGGGTTTTCAGATGGGAGCCACTCAGCTAAGCGATGGAACAAAAGTGCCCTGTGTATGGAGAGTTGTGGGGGAGCCCGTTCCCTTTCACCCCACCCTTTAGATCCTTTGTATGTCAGATAGCAAGTCACCTAGCTTTACTCTCAATGTTTTTGAGAAACCCTTTTGGGGCAGGGATGACATAAGTCAAAGCCTCAAGCCCTCCCCCAGCACTCACCAAGATCAGAGTAACTCCTCTTGCAGAACTGCCTGCGGCCCCCAAAGCAGAGATCAAAGGGCTGCTCATCTGCCTGCCGCAACTTGTGGCCGCTCTCAATGGCTGCAAATGCCTCTTCAGCATAACGGTAAGTGACGAAACCATAGTTGTCACTAGTGGGGAGGATCAGTCATTTGGGCACAGGTCATGGAGAAGACTCAGCACCCCAAGGTACAGAGGTGCTTCTCATTTTTCCAATGGCCAACCCTCTAATTATAAAAATGAAGGTGACCCCGCACAGTCCAGCACAACACAGGAACGACAAACACCAAGGTATATGAATGTAACAAAAGAACATTCTCACTTTAAAACCCCAAGCTTACCCTTGGACACGAAAATGAATGGTGCACTCCTCAATCTCTCCAAAGACAGAGAACCTCTGCTTCAGCTCTGACCGAGTCATGCGGCCAGGTATTTTCCCAATGAAGACCACCCTTCTCTCTTCCTATGTTGGATAAGGCAAAAGCCACACTGTGAGCCAGAGCTGCAGCTGCTGGTGGCCTGGAGCTCACGGCAAGGGTAAGACCTCCTCCCGGGACCTGCTTCTCTACTCACTATCGCTCGCTCCTTCTGTAGCACTCTCTGCCTTTGGTGATGGTCACTGGAACGGTAGCTGTACCTGACGAGAAATGCATCGTCAGCCCCCAGACACAACACAAAAGGCAGAATCCTCAAGCACCTGCATCCTAGATGCACTGCCCTCGAACACATGCTCATGCTCACCGCCGCCTCCGGTCACTTCTCCTTCGAGGGGACACAGAAGGGGAACGACTTCTAGAACTGGATGATGAGGAGGAAGAGGAGGAAGATGATGAAGAGGACGAACACCTTCTGGAACGTCCAGAGGAACTGCAGCTGGACCTAGAATAAAGGGCATAAGGAATGATGGGAATAGTGAGACATGTCCCACTTACCTCAGCCAGGCTCAGACCTGCCTCTCATGTTAGGAAGCTCAGGACCAAAGATAAAGACGAGCAGAAAAGTTTCAGATGTTGTTCTTTGCAGGTAACAAATGGGAGACCCTTCATAAAATTTTAGATACATCAAGTTTTATTTTTTAGTTTTACATGACATTTTTATTACCTTTTTCCTTGAGGTGGGGTCTCGCTACATAGTCCAAGCTGGCCTTGAATTTGTGATGCTCCTGCCTCTGCCTTGCCAGCCCTGGGTTGTGCTGCTGTGTCTAACACACACACTTATTTGTGAAACTGAGGGCCTTCCACATACTTGACACAGATCTATTACTACTGCTACTATTGCTACTATTACTCTATTACTACTCTTTTACTTACTTTAGCACGTTCTCCACTGCACCATTGAAAATGAGAAAACATTTAATAAATCAAAAAATAGGAAAATATATGGCAAACCAGGAGATAGAGGGCTAACTAATTGTATCTGCAGTGCTGGAGCAAGGTACAAGAATTGGAGTTGTTTCCCTACCAGACCTCAAAGGAATACTGTAACCAAGGCAAGAGGGGAGATCACCACACCAGAACTATTGTTCACAGCCATTTCTGGAGCTAGGATCAGTGCTAAAACACAGTTTTTTTTTTTTTTTTTTTTTTTAAAGCAGTGTCTCATATATCCCAGACTGGCCTCAAACTCTGTATGTAGCCAAGGATAATTTAACCTGTGATCCTTCTGCCTCCATCTCCTCAGTGCCAGGATTACAGGTATGTAACCCATGCCTAGTTTACATGGTTTTGCAATCAAATCTGGGGTTTCATGCATGCTAAGCAAGCACTCTATTAACTGAGCTACAACTGCAGCGCCACTCCACAAAAATTCTTTTCCTTTTTTTTACATGTATTTATCATGTGTGTAATACGTGTTGACACAGCATGCACGCAGAGGTTAGAGGACAGTTTTCAAGAATTACTTCTCTAATTCTACCATGTGGTCCCAGCATCAAACTAGGTCACCAAACTTAGCAGCATAACCTTTACCTACTGAGCCATCTCTGAATGCACTGAACATTAACCCACTACCCTACACTAACACCAAGAAAATACCAGGTATGAGCAATGATAATAGTATAATCACAGTCAAGACCAAACACTACAGTCTACCCATGGTACATCTCAAGGAAGCAGAAAACTTAAGAATTATCCCAGACTCCCACACAAGATAGTCCCACAGCTTGCCTCCAACGATCCACAAAAAGACAAAAGCCAAAGACAGAAACCTTCAGCTTTAGTGACTAAAAGAACACAAGTTAACCCATGACCTTTTCAAAGTAAACCACAGAAGAGAGTTCATGAGCTTCCCAAATGGAAAGAATCTAACAGGCTATCAAAGCTCACCTTCGCCACCTCTTGTGTGGGGGGGAGAGGGACCTGGACCGGGATCGGGATGAGGAAGACACCGATGAGGATGAGGACGCTTCGCTGGTCCGGGTGGACCCAGAGCTGACAGAACGGCTGCTGCGGCCACGGCGGCCCTGCCAGCCCCGACTTGGGGGGCTGACTGATCTGCAGGCTTTTCGGTAACAGCGCATTGATTGCTGCTTGCTTGGGGGCTCAGAGGGAGTCCTAGTGTTCATGTCATTCCGGCAGGGTGAGGCCTCAGGAGACAGCAAGGTGGATGGGGCAAGACAAGGCGCTGAAGGATCTGCCTGCTCATTACTAGTCCTGTGATCAAGTGGCTCCTGGGAAGTAGTTGTGCATGGGAGTAGGGGAGCAGCTGGGCCCAATGACAAGACAGGTTTGATGGTGATGTCCTGATGGCGCTTGACATTCCATCGGGAGCCCACCTCTGGGATGACTAGGGCAGGCATCTTTTTGGGGGGTGTCCTGCTTCGGACACAATAGTCATGGTCCCCAGAGCCCACATGGACTGGACTAGGGCCATGGACCCCTTCTTGGAGGCAAGCTGCAGCTGGATGTTTGGCCTCTGTAACTCCTTCAGGCTTCAGGGCTCCCTCCTGGGCGGTAGACTTAGGAGATTTGGCTTTGGCCAACAATGAGACAGCAGCCAAGGGCTTCCATAACTGGTGGGGAGGGGTAGCTGGAGGGGTGAGCCCTGTGGGGGGAGGGAGGATGGAGATAGCAGGGTGAGATCCAGTTCTATATTCCAGACTCTGTGTATCTAGGCTCCAGACCCCACTTCTCAGAGTACACTAAACATTGACAACAGCCCTACTTCTCTCACTGCTTTAACTATATGAGTTCCATATCTAAGGTGAGCCACTCAACTATCTGAACCTACCTCGTGACCAGGTTCTATCTATTTACCTAACCATTTTCATGATTAAATCCACCCCTCCACCTAGCATACTTACTGTCTAGGTTGTATCTTCCCTAGACTACTTCTCTTACAGCTCCGTACCTGTTATCTAGATTCCTGGTAGACAAACCATTCAAGACCAATCTGAGAATGCTTATTCAAATGTTTATTTAATATATATACAGGATGAAGTTCAGGCAGCTAAATATGGCATTCAAAGTTCCCATAATCGGACTTCTTGTTTAATGACTCTAGTTTTAACTCTTGCTTTTACTGTCCACTACCCTAATCAGCTTCTACTTTCCACGTCAAACCAAACCACTTACAGTGCTGCAAAATGTAACAAACTAGTTGCTTCTGTAGTTCAGCCAGGCTGCTCAATTTGCCCCCTAAAAGCTACCATCTAACTGGTAGCAGTGATTGTTCTCAAGCCTCAGCTTAGAAAAAACATTCTATATGATCCTCCCCTATTGCCCTCTCTCAGGCTACTGAATACGTCACATTTGTTACACACCATGAACACAACAATGGAGATCAGACGTCTGTACCCCAATGCCTACACAAACTTGATGTACAGCAGATAATACTGCACATGTGCCGCACAGACTAAGAGCCAGAGTTCAACCTGAACCCACCTGCCACGTTGGCCAGTTCTGGGGCTTGTAACCGGTCTAGGGGTCTCTTCTCCTGGGGAGTGTCAATGCTGCTGGCAGGGGGGAAAAGGGAAAGCCTGGTTCATTGCCTCAATATCTTGTACATCTGCTTTCCTCACAGATCAACGAAAGAGGTGTATGCAGAGAAAAATGGGATGCCCAAACTGCCCCCATAGTCTTCTTTTAGCACAGAAGGGCCATAGTGACCAAGCTATAAACTGGACCTACTCAAGTCTGCCAAATTTCAGGAGGCAGGCTGGCTAGGATCTTCAGGGAAAATGACCCTGCAACCCCCCCCACCTCTTCAATCAGGAAACTTGCCTACAGAGCTCAAATCTAACTGAAACCAGTGTGGACGAAGAACATGCTTAGCAGATCAAAAAAATGTGAAAACGAGGCCTCTGATTGTTAGAATGCTGGAAAGTACAGAGGTTCTGGTGCCCGTGTCCTCCAAGGAGTTAGGGAAACCGCAGCTATTTATGCCTTTACTTTAAGTGACCCCATCACCAACACTGAACAGACTTCAAGTCTGCCACAGAAGAAAAGAAATCCTGAAAACATGATTTGCCAAAAATTAAAAGGCACCTCCAAAGCACCTGGAATTCCTGAGAGTACATAACCCCCGCCCCCACCTCATCACCCAAGACAGTGCCTGGTGGCATCAGAGCAGGAGATAGGGAAACAGGGGAAGACACTAGAGTCGATGGAATGTCCCTGCCACAAAGGTATCCAGTTGGAAGTCATGGAGTGCTGGCCGGCTGCTGACCAACAGCTGTAGGGTAACTCGCTCATATCTCCATACTTACCCTGAGTTTCCTACAGCCAAGCTGTCAGCAGGAGCCGGGAGAGGACACTCCTTTTTGGCTGTAAAGAAATCATATTAGTTAAAAGCCCAACCAGATGTTCCATACTGAGGTGGCATAGAAGTGCATTCTGATCCAAAGGAGGAGTAAGGCAGCTTTGCTTACATATCCTCCACTGAGCTCAGATCCAGTCTCCTCCAGTGCTATTAGATAATGATATTTAATTATTTCTTCTCTTCTCAGAAATACCCACTGCCCACTGAATCTGAAACAGAATCCAAACTGATGGGCCTAGTAGTCAAGGTTCAACATGATCTGCCTAACTAATATCCTAGCCATAAACTGAAACAGGGTCTCACCATGTAGCACAGCAAGCCTGGAACTCACCATATAAACCAGGCTGGCCTTGAGCTCAGAGATCTGCTTCCCAGTGCTGGGATCAGAGGCAAACACTACCACACACGACCGTAGACTTGTCTAGCAATTGAATCCAGGATCACGCACAGGGTAGGCATGGGTTCTCCCATGAACTCCATCTCTAACGCATAGCCTTCCTGTCTCACTCTTGTGTTCTGTATTCTACCATTCGCTAAAGACATCTGTTAGCAACTCAAGAGTCCCCGTGCAGATGCTGTGCTCCAATTACACCATAAGCTCCCTCCAGAAGAGAGTATAGTAACCTCCACAGCACCTAGCACCATGCCTTTTCTTGAGAAAGCCAAGCTCCTCATTGCCTACTAAATGCATCTTATAGGAATTATCCCATACCTCTTTCTGCCTTATATACCATATATATGAATCCCACTCAGACCTCAACTGAAGAGTTGCTTCCCTCCAGAAAAAGTCCCCACCCAATCCCAACCTCCCTGCTTTCTCTCTTTATCTACTCCATGCTACACCACCATGTCCCTTGGCTTAAAAATTCACCCAAGTGAAACATTTGTCTCCCTTTGCCAATTAAGTGGCTCTTCCAGTGGTTGAGACTGCCCCTGACCCTCTCCCCAGTTAAACCTACAAGGCTAAACCCAAAGGAAGTGTAAACAAAAATGAAAGTTGGAACTACCGAGGTTCCCTCACCTTCTGATTTCTCAAACTGCTCCAACAGACTAGACAGGTCTGATGCTTCAATTCCTGTGAAGGCATACAACGTAAGATTAAAATCTAGCCCTGATCAACTGAGCTCCAAGTCCCAGCACCTCCTCACTTCTCCCTTTACATGCCTCCCTGCCCAACAAAGTGAGTGAATGGAACACCATATAGCAAGGATTCAAATAAAACCAGAGCTCCACCTCTCAAGAACACCCACAAAGAAATCCAATATAGGGCAGCCTCTGGAAGTTACTTCTTCTGTCCTGTGGGCAACACTTCCTGCCAACCCTTGCACTCTCCTCATACTTTCTGTACTACGCCACTCACCGATTTCACTGATGAATGCCTGTACCACATCCTCAGGACCCTGGGAACGTGGGGTAGGCAGGAAGGACAGCTTCCTTAGGCGGGCTGGATGGACAGCAGGCAGCTTTGGGACAGTGTTCTGTCTTGGTACAGGAACAGTCTTGTTAGCCGTAGAAGGGGGCTTCTCCCTTGGTCTGGTCTCCTGGGCCTCAGGCTTTAGCTTCTCTGATGCAGACTCCCCAACAGCTACACACTCAGCAGACAGACATGGTGGAGTCTTGATCTGGGGGCTTTGTACCAGGGTGGACACTTTGTCTTTCAGTTGGGGAGACACAGGCAGTGACTTAACCTCCAGCTTTGTGGGCTCTACCTGTGGAGCTATGGGGCTGGCTGGCTCAGAACTTAGGGAGGGAGTCACTGGCACAGGAAGCACATCTTCAGGAGGACCAGCTGGATTACCACTGGGCTCCACCTTGGATGGGGGAATAGCTCGTACAGTAGAGGCTGGAGACAAAGGAGGTGGAGAAACAGTAGACCAGAATGGAGGCTGCTGCAGCCCTGGGCCCCATCCCATGGGCCCATAGGCACAGCTGGAGCTGTAAGGTGAAACGGGTGTAGGAGGAGGTACCCAAGGCACATTGCAAGTGGGAGGTACAGCATAGGTACCAGGAGTACCAGACACCATGGGCACCGTTGGTGGTGGGGGCAGACAAGGATAGGCAGAAGGGGACACAGAGGGATAACAAGGCCAGGGTGGCACAGGAGCATAGTGAGTATAGGGGTCAGGTGGTATTTGTCTCATTGACACTGGAAGTCCAGGAGGTTGCAAGGGAGGTGGGGGCAGACTGGGGACTCCATGGCCACTTGAAGGAAGAGGAAGCATGGGAGGTATGCCTGGAGGGAAAGGTAAAGGAGTGGGTACTGTAGGAGGGATAGGCCCAGCAGGAGACACAGACTGCAAAGTTGGAGGGGGCGGTCTAACTGGAAGTGGCATCTCATGAGATGGCACCTGTTCAGAGTGAGTTGGAACCATGGGTTTACTTGTAGATGGCTCAGGACTGGGGGAAGCTGGGCTGGTACCCACAGACACAAAACAAGTCTCTGGTACAGCTACAGGGCTTCTCTGTGGAGCTGTCTTCTTGGCTGGGGCTGGTGGAACAAGACAAGGGATATCTGCCAGCCCTGTGGGGGTCTCTGGAAGACTAGGCCACTTGCCAGCAGGGGGCTGAGAATTCCTGTCTCCTGCCTCTGTATGCCTTTGCTGTCTTCGCTGACGGTACTCAGACAGGCTAAGCGGCCGAGGTTTGGCTTCCTGGTTTGTAGCACTGGTGTTACCTTCTACTTTCAGAGGACCTACAATATCCTTGACTTCAGGGCTAATAACCTTAGGATGGTCTGAGGACTCTAGGGAAGAACGATTCCCCTGGGCTGCCGCTGCAGCACGTCTAGGATCAGTAGGTCTGGACTTAACTAGCACAGGATCTACTGGAGCCAGGTCATTTGGAATAGGGTCAACTGCTACAGAGTTAGCTGGGATACTATCAGCTGGAGACAAGTTATCTGAAGTGGGAACAGCCACTGCAGGTTCAATTCCAGCCCTGTCAGCCAGGACTGGGCCAGACAGCATTGGGCCTCCTGGGAGAGGACCAACCAGCTCTGTGCTAGCTGAAGCCCGGTCAACAGGTATAGAATCAGCTACACTGTGGCCAAATGCAGTGGAATCGGCTTCAACACAGTCAACCGGCATGGGGTCAGCTTGAGTAGAGTCATTTACTGAGGGAACAGGGTCGACTTGGCTGGTATCAACCAGCTTAGGGCAGAGGTCTAGAGCATCTTCTTCAGCAGGACTATCCTGTCCTGCACTTCTCTCTAAGTTCTCAGACCCAGTCTTCTCCAAGGCAGCTGCCCATGCCCTAGCCCATGCCCGGGGCTTGCCCCTGCTCTGGGGAGTCCCGGCCTCTCTCTTAAGTTCTTCCTTGGGCTGTTTCTGTAAGTTGCCTGCCTGAGAGTTTACCTCTGTAGCTGCAGTAGACTGTCCACGGGAAGATGATCTCAGCTTCCTGGTATAGCCTTCCAAACAGGCTGCTGGCTGCTCCTTGCTCTTCTTCTTCCTGCCCTTTCTAGGAACTCTCTGAGAACCCTGAATTGCATTGGTGGGTGGGTTCTGAGGCTCCTTGGGTGCCACTGACTCCATGATTTCCTTGGGCTCCAATAAGCAAGCAGAGTTCAGTAATAATTCTTCTTGATCAGGGCAAGAGGCATCCTTAGGCACAGCAGCTTCTGTCTCCGACTCCATGGTGGGCATGAGCAGTTGCAAGGCAGGACTGGCCCCTATAGACTCATCCAGGAGCACAGACTGGGACCCAGAAGGAATCTGCCGCACCACAACTGGGATCTCCAGGTCACCACCAGTTGTAGCTGCCTGGCCCACTATCTCCAGCACCACACAACCCTCGGGCAGTGTCACATCATCTGCCTGTTCCTGAAGCTCGTCCTCAAGTGAGGCCAATTGGGTGAGGTTGGGCAAGCAGTATGGATGCATGGCTCGTACCAGCTCACTCAAAGAGGAGATGCTCTCATCACCAGGGGCTGGCACTGCCTCCTTTGCTGCTGCCGACTTGTCTTCTTCCTCAGGACATGCCAGGTGCATGGGGAAATCTAAGCTGTTCACAGAATTGTCAAGTTCTCCAGCAAGCATCTGACCACTGAAGCTGGCAACCTCCTCCTCCTCTTCTCCATCACTACGCTGCTGAGGAGGGGACTGACCCCATCGAGGTCTTGGTCTTGAAGGTCTCCAGCTAGGCAGCTTAGGGGAAGAAGTTTCCAAGAAAGGAGGTGGAGAAAAGTCCCAAGGAGAATCAGCAAGGGACATTTCAACCTGTAGGAGAGAAGAACAGATTCAGGAGGCCGTTTCTCCAGAAAGTGTTTTCCAGGCTATCCCTATATCCTCCCCTACCTTTGAGTTCATGAAGGTCCCCAGGTTGGGCTTACCCCACTCACCTTATTGTTGCCTGTGCTGGGCCCCAAAGGATCAATTGGGGTGATAAGGTCACGTTCAGGGGGTGTCCGAGAGAGAGAGAGCAGCTTGTGCAGCTAAGAGGAAGAGAGACCCCAAATCAGTTTGTGCAGTTATATAAACAGGCCCACAGATGTGGTTGTATCCTGTGAACTAGCCGTCTGTGCCTTCCCCTGATCCCATACTCACAGAGGAGCTCTCCCGAGGAGACACAAGCAGCTCTGAGTCAGGAATGCTGTCAAATGGGGACAGGTTCTCAGAATCTGCATTGTCCAAGATCTCCGTCAGAGCTGTGAGCAGCGACATTTCATTCTGGTCCTCCAGAGATAACCTGCTCTGCTCCAGAAAGACAAGAGGTCCCCCCAAGATCTCTAATAACCTACTAGATCATAAAAAGAACAAATGCTAGGAGAATTAATCTCCAAGGCTTGCTCAATTTAATTTGCCAACAAGAGGATCTGGGTAACAGGAAGCAGGGGTTCCAATCTTTTACTATCTACCCAACTCTCTAGTGCTAACAGAGACCTCTTAGGTTGAGTCTTAAGCTTGGGTTTCACATTCTCACACATTCAAGTGAGATTTAAGATGCTCAGGAAACCATCCTCGGCTAGACTAGAATTAGGCACAAAAGCAGTAACAGAATCTCCTGGACATGTAGCTCAAGACCATGAAAAGAGAATAAGCTTTGGACCATAGACCAAGCATCCATCCTTTCCTGGGCTATAATCTGACAATCTGCAGTCTAACTCCACCTACACACAAAAACACCTTCCAAGGACTCAGGCTGGGCATCCAATA
The DNA here is from genome assembly GCA_026225945.1 of Cricetomys ansorgei. Taxonomy (NCBI): domain Eukaryota; kingdom Metazoa; phylum Chordata; class Mammalia; order Rodentia; family Nesomyidae; genus Cricetomys; species Cricetomys ansorgei. The sequence goes on from JAMJFZ010001258.1 coordinate 13,968,922, forward strand.
GGCCAAGGATCGGGGAGAACAAAAGCACTGTCTAAGCGACTTCAAAGACAAGAACACCCTGTGTAAAGATCCTGTCTGAAGAGCTCCCAGCCCTGCCCCAGCTCACCTCTCCAAGACTCCCAAAATCCTCAATGAGGGAGATGAGGGAAGCATCCATGTAGTTCTGCATGGTCCCCAGTAGTGTCTCATCCTGCAGTATCAGCTCCTCCATTTCCAGGTCTTTCTCCCTCAGAGAAGGGCCCAATCGGGAAAGATTGACAAAGCTAGAGTCATCCCCCTCCTCATGGACCTGAGGCAAAAGAGGGAGACGGTGAGTAGGAAAGACCCAAGCCCTCTGGAGGGAGCTAATTGATAACCCTGTTAAACCAGGTATCCAGTCTTCCACCAATGGGCTTGAACAACAGCACTGCCGCCACGGTCAAAAGTCTAGGCAAAGAGGTATAAGCCATAAGCAAAGCACCACCTAAGATAGCTGTGTTCTGAGCAAAAGAGAGTTAGATTCTACCTACAAACAGTTGGAACCATGAGACATTATTAAACTGGGGAACATCAGAAAGATCAAGACAGGGCCAGGAAAATGGAACAGCAGGTAGAAATACTTACTGAGAAAGTCTGACAACCCCAATCACCAAAACCCCCGTGAGTATAGGAAAGAACCAACTCTGCAAAGTTGTCCTCTTACTGACCCACATATGTGCCATAGGACATGTCACCACACTCACAGAAACACATAACAAGTGCATGATGATGATAAAGGTTTTGTTTTTAGGGTTGAGGGGGTTGTTTTGAGACTGTATAGTCCTGGCTGTCCTGGAACTTGCTTTGTAGACCAGGCTGGTCTTGAACTCAGAGATCCACATGCTTGTACCACCACCACCAGACTGATTTTTTTTTTTTTTTAAAGAACAAGATTGGCACCTAGCAGTGATAGCACACACCTTTAATCCCAGCACTTGGGAGGCAGAGGAAGGTAGATCTCTGAGTTCAAGGCCACCCTGGTCTACAGAGTGAGTTCCAGGACAGCCAGAGCTACACAAAGAAACCCTGTCTTGAAAAAACAAAAACAAAACAAAACAACAGGATTAGCTGCTTATGGTAACACACACCTGTAATATAAATGCTGGAAAAATGTAGGCACAAGGATTATATGTGAGTCTGACACCAGACTGGGCTACTTAAGAAAAGACAATGTCAGAAAGGGAAAGAAATTTTTCCTAAGAAGTCATCTGCTAGGGTTGGAGAGATGGCTGGCTCAGCAGTTAAGAGCTGGCTGCTCTTCCAGAGGACCGAGGTTCAATTCCCACATGGCAACTCACTATTTTCTGTAACTCCAGTTCCAAGGAATTTGACACCCTCACACCGACATACATGCAGCAAAACACCACATAAAATAAAAGTCATTAAAATTAAAATTAAAAAAGGCACCTGCTGTCAGTGGGAAAGGTACCAGACAGAGGCGCATACCAAAGAACAAGATGGGCCAGGAGACTGTTAACCCATGACCAGCCCCAAGACCCCTTAGGCCTCCTCTGTTCTGTACTGAGCCACTCCTACCCTCCTAAAGAGGGCTTCCTGGGCCTCCCTAGTCCACGCTGCTCTCCCCTCACCTCAGCTTGAACATTTTCTCAATCTTTCAACTTCCTGACAACCACATCCTACCTATCCTTCAAACCCGAAACATGACCCTGGGCCACAGAGTCGCTCAGCTTCTCAGTTCAGGCCTTTGCACTCACAAGGTAGAGAGAAACTGATTCCCTGGAGTTGCACTCTGTCCACACACCCAGGAGCACACATGGCCCAACCCCCACCACACAGCAAACCACCAAAAGTGGTTGAACAGAAGTGTGATACAAGCCTTTAACTCCAGCACTTGGGAGGCAGAAGCAGGCAGATCTCTGAGTTCAAGGCCAGCCTGGTCAACATGGCAAGTGCTAAGCTAGTCAGGACTACAGAATGAGATTGTTTCAAAAACACAAAACTAATTTAAAATGCAATAAACAACTATTTTTTTAAAAGAGGAAAATAACAGATTCCCAATTTTTTGAGGCCAATAATAACTAAGATCATGGGCCAGAGAGATGGCTCAGCAGTTAAGAGTATACAGTCTGTTCTTCTTCCAAAGGACCCAGGTTCAATGCCTAGCACCCACATGGCAGCTCATAACTGTTTGTAACCCCAGTTGCAAGGGATCTGACACCTTCACACAAGACATACATGCAGGCAAATCACCAATTCACATAAAACAAAAATATTTAAAAATACCTGGGACTGTATCCACGTAGTCGCCTATGTTCCTTGCACATCACACCTATGCTTGCCAGTCACCCATTCTGCCTTACAATATCTCATACACAACCAATATTCACACTCCCTTTTCTTCTTTGGTGCTAGAGATTAAACCCACTCTAAGACTCTACAATTGAGCTACACTCCTAGACCCTGTGGTGAGCCACAATATGTCAGTGGTAATGGGAACCACCCCTACCAAATGGGAGCTGAAGAGAAAGCCTGATTCCACAGATGGAGAGGCCCCGCCTCAAACGCTTCTGTGAACTTAAAAGTATCTTCAGCTCTGTCATGAGCCAGGACACGCCCAGACCTGTCAAAAGTGTCATAGGCAGGGTATGGGGAAGGCCCAAAATGGAACTGGTGAAGCCAGAGCCCCAGCTCTACATATCTACTTTTGGAAGCATGGAGTAAAGGCCTAAGAAGAGCAGGCAAGCCAGTCTCTCTTCTGCCGCAAAGAGAAATGTAGTACTTGGTCTCCTCCCAAAGCAACAGGTGTGACTATACCCCTCCACACTGCCAACCCTTTAAAAAGGTGGAGTTGCAGGGCCCAGGGAGAGGAGAGGCTGGTTTAGGGACACTTTAGGAGGCTAGGCCCGGAGATAAAGTGAAAAGGCTGCAGGGTTTAGGGACTAGCCCCTCCCACCCAGGTCTTCACAATCCTGTAATTACAACCAGAAGCTGAATAGCACCTGGCTCAGCAAATAGTCATAGGTGAACAAGTAGCTAGCATCTCTATTTGCCCTGGCCTCCTCCCTTCTACAGACCAGGCCATAGGCCAGAGACATCTATCTCTCTTCACAGTCCCCAGGACAAATAGCCCCAGGGGGTCAGGATGGTCCAAAGGCTAAGCTCAAGCTTAGTGAGTTAGCCACTTTCTTTCTCACACCAATTCTGCTCATCCAGAATTCAAAGACAACTTTAATTTTAGTTTTTTGAGAAAAAGTCTCATGTAGCCCAAGCTGGTCTTGCACTTGCTAAGTAACCAAGGAAAGCCATCCTTAAATTCTTGATTCCTCTACTTCTGCTTCCTGAGTACTCAGATTACAGGTGACAACTATTAAGCCCAGCCCAGAAACTTTTTCTTTGTCTCTAGACACTTTAAAACAAATAACAAATGAGTCAGGTGTAGTGACACAAACTTTTAATCCCAACACTTGGTAGGTAGAGGCAGGCAGATTTCTGAGTTCAAGGCCCGCCTGATCTCAGAGTGAGAGAGTTCCAGGACAGACAGGGCTACAGTGAGAAACCCTGTCTCAAAAAACAAAAGAACCTCTTCATGGTATTTTACTGCTCTTAGCATTTAAACTCCTCAGAATGGCTCCTGTCCTGGTCTTCCTGCCAGCCTCTTCTCCAGCCTGTCCACTCCCATCCCCTCCCTCTGTTAGCTGGGCTCTCAGTTTTTCCCATTCGCCATGCCTTTGTTCTTCGAACACTACTCCCTCTGATAACAAAGTTTTTCACCAGTTCAGTCTTGCGGTCCTTTCATTCAGAGCCTCTTCAGGTTAGATTACTACTGCTGAGTACATAACCCAAAGCAGCCTGCACTTTCCTACTGTCTCTCTCGCCATTATTTATTATGTCTATCCTGAGTTACACCTAAGACACTGCAGGGATCACATCTGTACGGCTTAGCAACACATCCGGACTTAAACGATTGGCACCTCAATAACTACTGAGCCGACCGACCATCTAACTTGTATAACCGTTTAACTTGGATCTCGGATCTCTACTGTTTCTCCCAGATGGTAAACAAACACCACCAGCCACAAAAGATTTGACCTCTTAAAGGAGGAAAAAAGGTACTTTGACCCCAATGCCCTGCCCCCAAACCTAAGATGGGAAGCCCTCAACTCAACTTTCACCCCGCGTGGGGGTTGCTGTCAAGGACTCTGCCAAATTTGCTCAAAAAACACACCTAACTCTGCTCACTCACCGCCAACTTGGTTGAGCATTTTCGGAAGTCCACCACTGGACAGGGTAAAATCACTTTAAGTAAGGAGAACTGAAGACTACAGACACAATCACACAAAAAATTTCGACACAAAGAATTCTCCTTGACCCATTAAATGTTTAACTAATGCTGAATACTTCTCAAACCATCTCCAACTTTTCCTATCTCCATCAAAAATTCCAGAAAGCCTCCCTCAGTTGGTGTCTGTGAGTTCACTGGAGCAGGCCTTAACTATCTCCTCCCAAAAGGATGCTAGAGAAAAAGTGAAGGGAAAATTAAGTCTCAAGTAAGATGACACTCCCATGCCTATGAATCACATATGAAGGACGGCAGGCAACCAAAGAGCAAGTGTCTGTGACTCACAAACCCATTCCAAGCCGGTCAGACAGAAGCCTCCACAAAGTCATTCCTCCACAGCCCTTCGGCCTCAGTCCTCTAATCCTCGCCTTACACCCTGACACCTCTAGGAAACCGACTTTGAGAACATCTGGAAAGTCCACCGTCTACCGACGAAAGGCGTTGTAGAGCCGTGCAACAGGAGAAAAAAACTCTTCTAAGGCTCTGAGCAAACTTGCCTCCAGCAGCCCCTACGTACCTCCAGGCCAAGAGGTCCCCAGCTCAAGCCAGAGATGGCGGGAGCAGCTGAGACACACCCAGTTCCCGGCAGTGCGACTCCAGCGCGCAGACGAGATGCCCGACAGCCTGGGACAGGAGCCACGTGGACAGCTCTTCCCCGCCCCCACGTGGACCCGCGCCCCGCGCGCTCCCCCCGCCCACGCCGGCAAGCCCTACCCACGTGGGCGCCCGCGCCGCCTAGGGGGAGGGGGAGGCAGACAAGTTCTCCCGGGAAAATCGTCCCCCTACACCCCACGTGCTGCGAAATAGGAACTACGGCGCCGAGTTGGGGAAGCTCGCTCCCGCATCCTTAGGAAGAAGTCTCAGCCTTCGACCGCAGCCCCGAATCCCTGTCGCCCCAGCAAGGGCCACGTTTCCGACGCGCGACCCTGTCCCCGCGCTCCCAGGAATCGCCGCAGGGTTCCTGCCTCTGCTGCCGTGCCCCCAGCAAAGACTTGAGTCCTCTCAGCCCTACCCAGCTCCCGCAGCATCGGCACGCAAGTGCTTCCTCCCTCTCCTGTGGCGTCCACGTGTCACCGCCCGGCACACGCCGCTCTGCTGCCAGCCGCGGGCCTCCGGCCACCCTCTCACCTGCTCCGCGGAGCTCACGGCGCCCGCGGTCCCATATGGCGCTTGGCTCCGACTCGTCCAACCGCCGCCGCGGACTCCACCGCCAGGGTCAGGACCCGGGCCCCCAGTCGGAGGCGGCGCGACTCGGTCTCTCCGTCCCCGGCGCGCCGCCATCTTGGCCCCTGAACACCCAGCGCTGCTCTGATCGCCGGCGCCGCCTCGCCCTGCCGATTGTGGGAAGGGAACTACATCTCCCGAAGGACACTGCAAGACTACGAATCCCAGAAGGCCATGCAGCGAGCCACTCTAGCACCCTGGAAGAGGACGAGGACCTTGACCTCCCTTGAGGATTGCTGGGAATAGTAGTCTCTGCAGGAAAGCTGGCTGCTGGGGGCTCTAGGCGAATTGGAGGGCTCAGTTTTGTGGCACTGTCGGAGACCAAGTTGCTGAGTACGCAGTAGTAAGGAAGAGAGTAACATTTGCGTGTCACTTTCTTTTTGTTAATTTGTCCAAACGTTAGGCCGCTTTCTTTGTTTGACGTTCTACCTGCTGTACTTTCACCTTAGTTCAAGTCGGCCGCCGTTCTGAAACAGCACCCCCAAGTGGACACTTGCAGTCTAGGCACTAACCCTCCGCTAATCTCATACTGCGGCACTAAAGCTAAATTTTCTCTTAAAATACCGCATTTTCTACTCTTTCTCTCCAGTCACTCAGAAACCTACGTTGGTTTCTTTTTACCAAGCTTCTTTCTTACTGCTCCAGAAACCGTTGCCATCCTCCAAAGACAAGTGTTCTCCTTGCCTTTGTTTCTCTATGTGGAACCTCTAACCTCAAAATAGCCTTCAAACCTTATTTAATGTAAGAAAGCCTTTCTGATTATCCCAGCCAGCGACGATCCTTTTCTGTATTTTTATACTTCATTCTTATCTTTACTGTTCATTCATTTGTCATGATTAAATGTTCATTCATTTTTTTCCTGTTTGTTGTTTTACAATATTATAACAAAACCTTGTATTATTTGGGTACTCTGAGAGGGGGCTGGAAAGAATGGTTAGCTGTTAAGATTGCTTGCTGCTCTTCCAGAGGACCTAGCACCCTTATCAGGTAGCTCACAATACCCTTAACTCTAGCTCCAGGGGATCTGATGCTCTCTTTAGACCCGGGAGGGGAGGGGGCGGCACTTACATACACACGGCATACACACACATATGAGAGCCAAAGAGATAGCTCAACAGATGAAGGTACCTTGCCACCAAGCCCGAGTTCCATCCCGGGAATCCATATGGTAGTGTGATGAAAGGATTGAGAACAACTCCCTAAAGTTGTCTTTGGACATCCACACATACATATAAACACAAAATGAATAAATATACGTCAGAATTGTTTTTTAAAGGATTATTTGAAATAGTATGAAACTGAGGACTGGAAAGATGACTGGGCTAGAGCAGCGGCTCAGCAGTTGAGAACACTGGCTGCTGTCAACCATCCCTAACTCCAGTTTCAGAGTATCTGCCGCCCTCTTCTGGCCTTCCTAGGCACCAGGCACACGTTTGGTACACAGACATTCATCCAGGCAAAACACCTATACACGCAAATAAATAAGGTAGCTATTCTACCAAGGAAGATATTCAACATTACTTCTGGCCTCCACCCACATGAAAGTGCGCGCACACACACACACACACATCAAAAGGTATAGCAAGCTAGGTGTGGTGGCACATGACTATAACACCAGCACTTGGAGAAGGGGCAGGAGGATCAACTATTCAAGCCCATGAGCCTATTAGATAGCTCAATCTGTAAAGGCACCTGAGCCCTGAGTTCCATTCCTGGAACCTTCATGATGGAAGGAAAGGAAAGAACTGACTTCCACGAGTTGTCTTCTGAACCCCCCCCCAAATATGCAATCAATAAATAAATGTAAAAGAAAAAAAAAACCGGGGGTGGGGGCTCAAGACCAACCAGTCTCCACTATATACCAAACCTGAGACCAAACAAGCCTCTGTGAAACCCTGTCTCGACAATAGGAAAAAAAGCATAGCAACGCATACTGGTTTTTTTATTTGGGGGGAGGGGCTGGCAGTGTTTCTTCTTACTCCATAGCCTAGGCTAGCTTTGGATTATGTGATCAGGCTGGCCTTAAACTTGCCACAATCCAGGCTGGAAAGATGGCTCAACAGTTAAGAGTACTGACTGTTCTTTCAGAGGACCCAGATTCAATTCTCAGCACCCACATAGTAGCTCACTACTGCCTGTAACTCGAGTTCCAGGGGATCTGACACCCTTATACCAATGTACATAAAATAAAATACATATTTTAAAATGCAACAATCCTGCCCCCGCCTGCCAAATGGTAGGACTACAGAGAATGAGCCATCACCCTGACTCCATATTCATCCAGTAGTGGCTTTATTCTATGTGCAACAGTTTCACAATTTGCTTTTCTTGTGTAGCAATGTGTTAATTAAGTTACTAGACAAATATTTCCTGAGTTATTAATGAGAACTAGTTTTTTTTTTCCTTCTCATCTTCCTTGTCTCCACGTTGGATTAGCTGGCTTGATGTCCTGCCCCACGTTGGTGCACCATTTGTAGTAATAAGTTGCTGTGATGGCTCAGCAAGGAGACAAGGAGGCATTTTCATACAAGGAAGCCCTGCCAGACCTCAGCAGAGGGAACCACCATCATGGCCACTCAACAGTGGAACCCTGAGCATCTGAGCTCAGGTGTTTTTATTCTTTCAGAACTCCTCAGGTGTTCTACTGATAGCAGATCATTATTAATTAAACACCCCCCGCAGAAATCCAAAACCTGCAAACAATACAAAATGCCCAAGACAGCCAAGGCTTAGAGCCCAAAAGCCACTAATTAAACTGAACAGTTTTTTTTTTGTTTTTTGTTTTCCTGCAAATCTGTCTACAAGTAGTAACTCCACACCATGAGAGAACTCTTTCTGAAGACAAGGACTAGTTATTTTTCCAGCAAACCAGACTCTATTTAAATCTGGAAAGTGTTTCCTCAGGGTCAGCACACAGAAGCTGTCTTCCAGAACTGACCAAGGTTGTACCTCGTGCTGGTAGCCAAACTTGGTAAAGTAAGAGTTGCCCAGGTGTTGCTGGTTTTGAAGACATGAAAGGTCATGGAGAGCAACTGAGGCTTGGCACTGTAAGAGGCCAGGAGAGGCCATTGGTAAAAGTGCAGCCTCATTAGTAGTTGAAGGCCCAGAATGAAGAGGTCATGTAAAAAACTTGAGGTTTAGCACCTTAAAGAGAGCCCAGGAGAGGCTATTGGTGAAGATGCAGCCCAGTTGCAGCAGAAGACCCCAGCAGTTCTGAAGATGCCAGTACCATGGGATGACCACCAAGAACAGCAGCAGCAGTGGAGTGAAGCCAGCCAGAGCCTGGAGGACAAGCTGTGTGTGCTGCGGAGGACAGAACCAGAGAGGTGACCCAAGCCCTTTGGAGGAGCTCAGGAGATCATGAGTGAATTCCAGATAATTGGACATTGATAATGTTTTTCTGCTGTCCAAGAACATTGTGAAAAGCTTGATAGATATTTGGTTTCATTTGTTCCTGTGCATTAGCAACCCTCATGGTTGTTCCTCTTGTAGTTTTGCTGGTATAATGTTAAATTGTGTTGTAGAGACAAAAAGCAATTTTTTGATTGGCTTATACAGAAAAGGGGAATTTTTGCAGAAGTTTATTTTTAGTTATATATAAAATTGCTTTATGAACTGTTGGGTGAGGGGCTGTCTAAGGCATTTTGTACTGTTTGCAGGTGTTGCCTAGCATGTTCAAAGTCCACAGTTTGATCGCCACCACCTCAAAAGAAAAAGATGCTCTGGCGAGGTGCTTGCTTTCTAGGGCAGTGCTTCTCCACCTCCCTAATGCTTTGATCCCTTACTACAGCTCCTCATGTTGTGGTGACTCCGCCATAAAATTATTTTTGTTGCTGCTTTGTAACTGTAAATTTGCTGTTAGTTATGAATTGTAATGTAGTCATCTGATATGCAAGTGGTCTTAGGGGAATCCCTGCGAAAGGGCTATCTGACCCCCAAAAGAGTAAAGACCCACAGGTTGAGAACCACTGTTCTATAGCTGTACAGCGGCTCAGGTTCAAAATTTGCTTGAGTCCAAGACTTCAGGGGTTTAAGGCCAGCCTTGACAACACAGTAAATTTTTGACTAAAGAAAAAACAAACAAACAACAACAAAAACCTCTGAGTCTCCAGTGTGTGGGGAGGAGACGAAGTCCTGGGTGAATGTGTACTGTTGACATGGCACAGTCATGTCAGGGACCCAGTGCCTCAGACCCATAGGAAGGCAGGTCCTTCCAGAGTCCCCCAGAGCTTGTTGATAGTGTGCACAAAAAAGTATCAGCCACAGCTTCCTGCTCCCAGATGACTGCAGTCTGAGACTGCTCCCCTACCGAGATGCGCTACCAAAATTAGTTCACCTGCTTCCTGCCAGGTTCAGCTGTGTACAACAAACCAGCTGAGTGTTCTGGCTACTTGTAAGTCTTCATCAGAATTCACAGCTGACGCAGTCCCAGCTTTCTTGTCTGTGTCTGTTTCTGTATTCCCCATTACCCGAGACAGGGCAGCCTCTAAAGCCATGCACGTCTAAGCACCAGTGCCAAACACGGGCTTGCGGCCCTTTGTCTACAAGCACATCCTTAAAGACAATGAAGGAAAACCTCAGAAACACAGGCCCCAAACGTCTAATCATTTGTCCTTGCCTGTGTCCATGCTTACCAAAGACATATCCAATTATAATGACTGACTTTTTGTTGTTCTTGTTTGTTTTTTGAGAGGGTCTCATCCTAGAGACCCCGTTGGTCCGGAACTAGCAGGCCTCTTGGAGTCCCCAGTGCTGGGACATCCGGTATGTATGACACCCACTTTCTCAAAGGATTTATTTTTACTTAGGTGTGTATATTTGTGTGTGTGTTGCCTGCATCCTTGTTTGAGTGCCACCTGAGTGCCTGGCACCTTAGGAGACCAGAAGAGGGAGTTGGATACCCTGGAACTGGAGCTACAGGTAGCTGTGGGTTGTCTGATGTGGGAGCTAGGAATTGAATCTGGATCCTCTGGAAGAACAGCCGGTGGTCTTAACCTCTGAGCTGACTCTCCAGCACCCCACCCCCCTTTTAAATAGTAGAAACTAAAGACAGACATATCGAATGCTAAGCATGGACTGTGCTTCCCACTAAACTACATCTGCTGCCTCTATAATTCCTATCCAAATACCAACCAGGCCGATCCTGCTTATCTCTGTCAGTTAGATAAGAGTAAGCATATTCATAACAGTATAGCCATAGACCCCATAATAATTTTCAATGGGAAGAAAGTGTACTGCTCAAGAGAGACAAAAACAGAAAGCTGAAGAGTTAGCTAACTAGGTAAGAGAACTTGTTGCTCTTGCTGAGAACTCAGCCAGTACCCACATGGTGGCTCACAACCATTCATAACTCCAGTTCCAAGGGATCCAAAGCCTCCTTAGACTTCGGAAGGTACCAGATAGGAATGCAGTACACATATATAATATGTAGACAAAACACTCAATATCCATAAAAGAAATCTAAAAGTAAGTAGATAAAAGTGTTTTGTTTTGTTTTGGGGGTTGTTGTTGTTTGTTTGTTTTATTTTGGTTTGGTTTGGTTTGGTTTTTCAAGGTAGGGTTTCTTCTCTCTCTCTCTCTCTTTTTGTTTTTTTCTTTTTTTGAGAAAGGGTTTCTCTGTTGTAACTCTGGCTGTCCTAGAACTCACTCTGTAGACCAGGTGGGCCTCCAACTCACAGAGATCTGCCTACCTCTGCCTCTGGGATTAAAGTTGTCTACCATACTTAAGCAGCTAAAAGTTTGTTTGTTTGTTTGTTTAAGAGAGAGACATTAATTCACTTGACAAATTGTCCAATGTGAATTAGGATTACTTCAAATTCAAGGTCAGCCCGGGCTACAGTGAATTCCAGGTTGGGATACCTGAGAACCTATCTCAAAAAAGACAAAAAAAAGTGAACTCGGAGCCATGCACCTTGTGCTGCAGGCCTGCCATCCCTGCCTCGCAGAAGGCCGAGGCAAAAGCAGCATGAGCTGACAGCCATCTGGCTACACAGTAAGCTTCAGTTCAGCCCAAGCTACACTTCAAACCCCATCTGAAAAACAACAACAGAACTTAAACAGGTATGGGGGAACACTCCTGTAACCCCAGCACTCAGAGGAATCAGAAGCAGGAAAATGGCTGTTGGTTCAAGCCCAGCCTGCTCTGCACAAGGGAATTCCAGGCTGACTGAGGAACATAATGAGAGACCCTGGCTCAAACATTCCTCACTCAGAAAAAAATCTTCAAGACCTTTTACAAGGGCTCCACTGTGCTCTACCTCGCCCCAGGTCTACCTGGCAAGCCCTGGAACTCTTTCCCTCTTTGCCGGCACCACAATTCCCAGGATGGCTGCAAAGATGTTTTTTTCTTTGCAAGTCTGAGTCCTCCTGGAAGTGAGAAATAACTGAGTCAAAGTGCCTATTAATTCTGTGACCCTGGGCAAATTAAAATTACCTAAATTCCAGAGATAAGGCTCCTCTAGCAGCCCAAATCTCTCCTTTACCAGGCATTCAACACTATTGAGATAATATTTCTTAAAAAAACAAAGCAAAACTGGGCCACTGAATCACCCGGGGTGCCAGTGGAGTGAGGCAGGGAAGGACAACCCTTCTAGAGAAGGGAAAGCTAGAACTGAGTTAAAGAAGCATTTACAAGTTCTCAGGCAGAGAAGAGGGAGAAAATGTTTTAAAAGAAAGTTCAAACGTACTAACCTGGGCTAAGGGTTGTGGGTCAGTGGGAGAACATTCTTTTTGCATTTTTTCTATGAGATAGGGTTTCACTGAGTAGCCCAAGTGAGGCTGGTACTTAGGTCCTGTTGGGATCACAGGCACGTGTAAACCCCAGGTAGTACAGTGTTTGTTTTGTATGTACATGGCTTTGGGTTCAATCCTGAGCAATACACACACACACACACACACACACACACACACACACACACACCCCAAGTATGTATTATGGTTTTAATATATTTTAAAATTTGTATTTTATTTTAAAATACATTTAAAAATTGTACTATGTGTGTGTGTCATGTGCAGTACGTATATATGTAAGTATGATAGCACCTGTGCCATGTTGTATGTATGGCAGTCAATGGACAGCTGTGGGAGTCTGATCTCTTCTTCCACTGTAGACTCCACGTATCCAACTCAAGTACTCAGGACTTTGTTTGACCTGCTGAACCATTTTGCCAGCCACACAAAATTATTTCTAAGTAAACATATGAAGAAATAAGTTTCATTATGACATTTTCAGATGATATTGTTGGTAACGTAGTTCAGTGGCAGAGTATTTTCCAGCATGCATAAAGCCCTGGGTTCAATCCTCAGTACCCCCCCAAATTAACTCATGATAACACTCTTATATATACTTTAAACTTTTTTTTTAAGTTATTTTATGTGTGTGGGTGTTTTGTGCATGTATGTCTGTGTACCACGTGCATGCAGTGCCCTTGGAAGCCAGAAGAGGGCATCAGATCTCCTGGAATTGGGCTAACATACTGCTGTGAGCTGCCATGTTGGGGTTGGCAATTGAACCCTGGTCCTCTGCAAGAGCAGGCTGTGTAGCCAGGCAGTGATGGTTTTGCCTTTAATCCCAGCACTTGGGAGGTAGAAGCAGACATATCTGTGAGTCTGAGGCCAGCCTGGTCTACAGAGTGAGTTCCAGGGACAGCCAGGGCCACACAGAAAAACCCTGTCTTGAAAAAACAATGTATTAAGCTCGCTGAACCCCTGTGTTGCCGAGCTGAAGACAGGCAGTCTCACATGTTTTGGCATGTGCTCTTTACCACTGAGCTATGGCCCAACCCTGAGCCTCAATTTTCTTGTTTGTTCAATGCAGGCAATAAATAGCACCTTCCAAAGGTCCTCATGAAATCCAGGGGTGGTGCACTCTGGAGGCAGAAGCAGTAAGATCAGTAGTTCCAGGCAGGGCTGAAGCTGGGCTGGTAAAGTGTTTGCCCTGTGAGCATGAGGAGTTGCGTATGATCCCCAGCACCTGCACAATAAAGTGCAGATGTGGCAGTAAACACTTATAATCCAGTGGCCAGCCAGTCTAGCTTAATCTGGGAGCCTCAGGTCTCAGTGAGAGAGCCTCTCTCAAAATAAGATGGCTCCTGAGAAACCACACCAGAGGTTGACATCTGGCCTCCACATACACACACGAACTGTGCACACATGAACCTATGCACACATGTACACAGGCTCGTACAGCTGCACATATCCATAAACCCACACCCCCACACAAATGTAAAAGGTCCTTATGAAGGAGACCATAGGTGTGGAATGCCTGGTACTTGCCCCTTATTGTAGTTTGTTTTTCTCTTTTCACCTTCTGTATCTCCCTTTTCACCTTCTATATCTCCAATCTAGAAGAACCTCTAATTCAAAAGGCAGGAAGACCTCTGTAGGGTAGGTTGAAATTTCCGTTGTCCCCCAGGTAATCAAGATCACCATGGAATCCGGTCTAGCTAGTTGTGTGGAATGAGTGGCCTTAGGGACAAGCGGTCACAGGACTGGGAGAAGACACATTCAAGGATGGCAGAGATAAGGAGTCAGGGCTGACAGATATTCCCTTCCTCTCTACCACCTCACATTCAGCATCCTCCAGTCGTCCTTGCAATAATCTCAAAGAAAGCCTAGGGGTACTAACATCTACCCGGTACTGGCTACACAGGGAGGAGGGGCTATGCGGGCATCTGGGTATACACTGTCTGGTTTACATCTTCTCAAGCTGCAGGTGCCAATTACAGAAGGCAAAGCTGGAGTTCCGGGTGGGGCTCAGGTCATTGAATAGTGAGGGGTAGTGCTGAGATTCAAATCTCAGCATCCGGAACTCTCGGATATTTGTTGCCTTAGGCTCTCTCTACTCCAGCGAGTGCTGACCTCTGAAAGAAAGTAGGGAGGAGACTCTAGCAGAGGATCCTGCCAAAGAAATGCTTGTGCGTGGATGGTTCCGGTCAAGTCAGCTACTGGAGGTTCTCAACCTTCCCAATGCTGTGACCCTTTAAAACAGTTCCTCATGTGGTGGTGACCCCCGACCATAAAATTATTTTCGTTGCAACTTCGTAACTATAATTTTGCTGCTGTGAATCATAATGTAAGTATCTGATATGCAGATGATCTTAGGTGATCCCTGTGAAAGGATCATACAATCCCCAAAAGGGTCAAAACCTATAGGTTGAGAACTGCTGGACGACTAACTGGTCAATGCCCTTGGTCCGAGTGGGGACAGGGAAGAGTGCAAGGAGCACAATCCAGTGTGGGGAGTTCCCCCTCTACTAAACAGAGGGTGAAGGATTCTCACTCGTTGGCATGCCCTCCTTCAAATCCCCAGACTCACACTCCTTCCAAAATGTCTTGCTCCTTTAGCAAAAACCTCAGGTTGGCAGAAGGGGGTCTCATAACTCCACATCTGTAACCCTCTCCTGGCCAGTCAAGTCTGCAGTGCAAACTCTAAGCCGGGGTTGGGAAATCAAACACCTTTTCAACCAATCCCCCTTTTAGCAACAAAGGAAAGCCACCCCCTCCGACCTAATACAGATACCTTGGGGAGGGGATACTAGCCCAGGTCCCCAGCATTTACCCCGAAGCCTGAGAGAGAGAAGCTAGGGCTTGGGGACCCCCTGAACTCCCTCCTTCAGGCGGCTCCCCTCCTCCCGGCTAATAGGTATTTCCTGTTTATGAGGCAGCTAGGGCTGGGCTTTGGGGAAGGGATGGAGGAGCCCTTCTCCTCTTGGGGTTGGGTTGGGGAGTCCTTGAGGATTGTCTAAAGGTTGGGAGGCTTCTCCGTTTGGAAGTGTTTCTCACACAGACCGTCCAGGATGCCCCACCCCCCATCCGCGCCCTGGCCTCTGCCCCTACGGTTAGGGGGCACTGGAGGAGTTGGCTTCCTGTTCTCCACCTCCAAAACCCTCAACAGAGAGCTGCTTGCGGGAACGGAGGCTGGGGGTGGATGGGTAGAAGGCTCCAGGGCTGGATGGAGAAAGTGGGGGAAGGGAAGTGTCTTAACTGGTGCGTCAGTGCCTGTAAGAGGAAAGGATGGCCTCCGTAGTCGTCCCCCCCTCACAATCCAAACCTAGTGGTCATTCCACAGTCCCTGTCCCCTGGCAAAGCGCGGATCTCAGCCCCCTAGGCGGGGAAGGGCGGGGACCCCCCCCCCACATCCTTAATTAACCCTTATAGCTCCAGGCCCAACTGGTTTAGCAGGCAAGGTCTGGTTAATTTAGAGAGGGGATGGGTCTAGGGGTTGTTTGCTGAGAATCAGGATGGTGCTGCTCTTCCCACCCAGCTCCTGGTGGAGCCTCTGACAGGGTCCGTAGGATAAGGACAGGGTCTCGGCGGAGAGCACGCGCAGGGGTCAGCGCCCCATCCCCGGGGGCGGAGAGAAGGCTACCCTTCGCTGCCCACCCAGGCTCCGCCCCCCAGCGCCCGCGCCCGCTCCCGCTCCCAGCCCCGCGCACCCGGAGGACGGACGCGGAGCGCCGCCTCCCGCTCCCGGCGCCCGCCCGCCCGTCCGCCCGCCCTCTGCCTCGGTCTCGTTTTTTGTTTTTTTGTTTTTTTTTTTTTTTTTTTTGGAGCTGCGTCACTTGCACGCCGTTCCCGGGAACGCTCCCTGCCCCTCGCCGCGGCGCACGCACGTCGTCGCTCGTGGCGCGCTCGCCCGGGTCACTTTGACACGGCTCTCCCCTCCCACTAGCAGGCAATTAGCATATTAATAAAGCCCGGCCCAGCCCGACTGGGGCCCGAGCGCCGGCGCCGGGAGAGGCAGAGGACGCGCGGGCGGGAGCGAGCGCGGGCGCGGGCGCGGGCGGCGGCGGGCGGCGGCGGCGGCGGGAGCGCACAGACACGCTCACGCACACGCGCACACACGGACACACACTCCGGAGACGCACGCCCGCGCGTACACACGCAGAGGCAGCTCGCCTTCCTGCCTGGCTTCCTTCCTGTCTGCTCCGCGCCTGACAGGCCCCTCGCTGCAGGCAGGGGCCGCCCGCACCGGGCAGAGGCCGGGCCGGGCCGGCGGCGAGGGCATCGGGGGCCGCGGGCGGCGGCAGCGGCTCATGCCCGGCCTGTCCCTGCGAGGGGCGGGCACCGTGACTCGGCTGGGCCCCCAGCGGCGGGCGATGTGAAGATGTCAGTGGGCTGTGCCTGTCCTGGTGAGTGCTCTCGCGGCCGCACGGCCCCTCCCTGCCTGTCGACCCCCGCGCCCCTGGTTTGGCGATAATTGGTTGGGGGGCGTCGAAGGCATGGTGGGGATGGGGGGCTGTGTAGGGTTAGAGGGGCCTCGGTCCGGGAAGGGTTTTCTCATCTGTATAAATGCGCAGCAGCCCAGAGGCACGGGGAGGGGGTGCTGGGGATTGCTTGTATTTTATTTATTTATTTTTTTAAGAAGGGAAGGCTAACTGGGGAAGGATGGGGGGACTAAAATTCCCAGAATTCCAGGGTGTTAGCCAATCAGAAGTGACTTTGGACTTTTGACCCCCCCCCTTAGGTCATCGTAGAGTTGTGATTGGCTGGTTTGGGTTCCCCCCCTTTTCTGCTGCTTATTGCCTCTTACATATTTTGTGACATTACCCCCCTCGGGCTGTTTCTGAGGACACTGTTTGAAGGAGGAGTTGATTAGGGCCCATCTTGCCCCCCTCTAACTTTTCCTGTCTGTTGCCAGGGAAGGTTGGCCCTCCAGAGGGACAGAAAGCACTCCTAGGGGGGGTGTCAGATAATTGGGCCCTTGGGTCTACTATCCCTGCCTTCGTGGGAGGGGGGAATGTAGCAGTTCCAGGTAGGCTGTGAAGAGTGGTTTGCAGAGTTGACTCAGCAGGAGCCATGCTTGACCCTTGAAGTGAAAACTTGAGGACCCAAATTCAAATCACAACCTTCCCCCAAACATACCAGATCTTGCCAGGGGACACCTATGTCTGAATTTTTTTTCTCAGGGTTGGGTGTAGGCTCTCACGTGCTAGAAGGAACAAGTAGGGCCACATGAAGGGAGAGACAATGTAGAGGGAGGGTCCCAGAATACAGTCTGTCCTCCTCCTTATAACTCTGGGTTCTCAAATTGATCGCCCTTCCTGGATGGATTCAGCTTTCTCTAGGAAGTCAGTGGTCAATGCCCTGGGTCTAGCCTGGTCCTAATCCGGATCCCTTGCCCCTCTAGATGTCCTTACTCTTGAGAAACCTATATTTCATAACTGTCCCCCTCACCCCTCAACACTCACACAAATACTCAATCCTCCAAGGGAAGCTGCCGGTGCAGAAGCTTCCTTGGAAATCATGTGACCCTGGCCAAGTTGGACTGGGTTGGGCACACACTTCAAGTGCCTTATGAGGCTGACATTTTAGGGGCATAGGGCCCAGAAGGAGGGCTAGGAGAGCCTGAGGATCCTGGAATATTTGGGTGTGGGAACCCCTGGCTCCTGCAGCAGAGGGTGGAGAAGAGGAGGGAGAGGAAAGAGCTTGCCAAGCTGGAATTCTGCCCAGCGTCATATCCTTCCCACAAATTTGATGTGTATGTTTGTGTGTGTGTTTTCTCCTTTGCAATAGGCCAATGCTAAACAAGGTAATCCGTGCTCTTAGCCCGCCCTTGGGTCCTTCTCATGAACGAGAGCCCAGAGTAAGGCTCTAAACAAGCTAGTGGGCTGAAACCTTTTTTTTTTTTTTCAGAGACAGGGTTTCTCTGTATAGTCCTGGCTGTCCTGAAACTTGTTCTGTATACCAGGGACTATAGAACTCAGAGATCTGCCTGCCTCTGCCTCCTCAGTAGGGTACTAAAGGTGTGCACCACCATTGCCAGGCTGAAACTTAAATTTTTATTATTAATTCCTACAAGTAGTAGCTAGGGGTTGATATGGAGAGATTGTCAGGCTTGGGGAGGTTGGTCCTGGAATTAGGACAGGGTTCCTGCGTGGGTGGGGGGGAGAACATTTCCTCCCCAGAGTCTCTGTGACTAGCATGGAAGACAGGAAGAGGACCCATGCCCAGGGGTGTGTATGTGCAACTTCAGTCAGTGCCCCAAAAGTCACATTCTTTTTGTATGTCTGGTGGCTTGGCTAAGAGAAAGAGTAGAAGATGGCTAAGAGGAGAGTCTTTTACTCGCTCGTGAAGAAGTCTGATGGATTGATGTCACAACGAATGGATGGACGGTAGACTTCAAGAGGAGGACCACGTGGGGAAGGACCTAAAAAGAGGCCTGGGGGTGGAGAATGGTAGGGGTGAGAGAGGGGACCAGGCTTGCATGTGTGGGTGAGAGCACATGCTTCATTCAACCAAGGACATTCTGGCAGCATATAGCAGCAGTCCAGGCCTGAGGGCCACCACAACCCTGAGCAGCCCTGGGGCCTAGGCGCCCTGGCAGGCTGCCTGCCTGCCTGAGTCTCTCCTTTGTGCTCTGCTGTCTCTGGGCTCCTCCTCCTCCCCCAGACCGACTGAGAGACAGCACATGCCCCACACATGTGACTGAGGGAAGCCAGAGCACACACGGCCACACAAATGCACATGCAGAAACATCACAAGATACACATGTGCACACCTCTCCGGCCTCCTTGGTGCTACTGGGGTGAAGAACATCTTCTGGGGCTAAATGACCAGAAACAGGAACAAGCCTTGCTAAGGAGCATCTCCCTGGGCAGGATGCTAAGGGGCTAAGGCCTGTCTGGGGCAGCATGTGGCTCAGAAGGGTTAAGGCAGGGAGAAGTAGGGGGAGGGGAGGAGGCAGCAGTGGTGGCGGCTGGGAGCCAGGAGAGGAGGATGGCAGAGCGCCAGGCCAACGGGAGGCCGGGCACAGACAAAGGAAGGGGGGCAGGCCCACTGGAGGCCTGGGTCAGGGGCCCTGGCAGGGGGCAGTGCTGGTACCTCATCCTGTGGGCTGCTTTTCTTTGAGTCCATAGAGTGCACAGGCTTCTCTCATCACCTTTGTCATTCTCCCCCCCCCAATACTCCCCCACATACACCAATTTTTAGGGCCTCCTGATATAGACTTGCTGCCTTTGGCTGGACCTTCTCTGCCTTGTGCACTGGGGGAACTGGGTCAACAGGAGCCGACTTTCTACAGAAAAGGAATGAAGAGCCTTTTGAATGATAGGTCAGAGTCTTGCTCCATCTTAGTGCCTAAGGGCCCCTCACATGAGAGAGGAGGCCCCTCATGGCTCCTGTCTGACTAGACAGGCCAAATGGGGGTTCTGAGCTCTGGGCTGGGGGTAGAAGCTTGAGCATATACTCCCCCCCTCATCCTTAGGTGGACAGTCATTTGAAGCCTGGTGGGGGAAGGGAACAGGGCTAGGAATGGCTGCATTGCTCCAGGACTGGGTTTACATCAAATGGAGTTAAAGGTCCAGGTGTCCAACCTCAGGCCTTCCTAGCTCACTTTTGTGTATTTGACCCTCTGTACACATGTCATGTGTGTATGTATGTCTGTGTGCACACTTCAGGTAATACCTGTCCACACACTTTAGAAAGTTTATTTGTGTGTATGTGTGTTTTGTGTTTTTGTTGTTTTGTCTTTTGCTGAGGCTGTTTTTGAACTCCTTGATCCTTCCACCTGCCTTTACCTTCTGAGTGTTGGGATTACAGGTGTGTTCCACCAGGCCCACATGTCCCGTATGTGTATGTATTTATTTTAAGACAGGATCTCACTATGTAGCCCTATCTGGCCTAGAATTTGTTATGTAGACTAGGCTGGCCTTGAACTCACAGAGCTCTGCCTATCACTGCCTCTTAAGTGCTGGGATTAAAGGCTGTGCCACTACATCTAAAACTATGTGTTTATTTTTGGAATGGTCTCTCCATGTGGCTGAGGCTGGCCATGGGACTCAGACTGTCCTCAAATCCATAGAAGTCCTCCTGCCACACCTTCCCAGGTTCTGGGATTACAGGTGCGTCTCACTCTGTTCAGATCGTTGGGAAAGTTAAAGGCACACACGACAGGCATTGTTCTGTTGTTGGTGGAGGAGTGTGTCTTATTTCAGAGTCGAGATCTAAATGTTCAACCTAAAAGGAATGAATGTCTTATACCCTGGTGGTAGGCTGTATATTGCAGGTACCGGGTAAGTGGCTTAGATTCCAGGGTGAAAGCTGGGGCACCGCATAGATCAGGCTGTGATAGAGAGTACAGGCTCTAGGGAAGGTGGGCTATGGAGAGAGTCTGCATAATGGTTGATCAGAGTATCCATGTTACAGTGTGTTCCAGATTTGGCTGGTAATACACAGCTTGGATGTGTATATTGGGGTCAGGATACGTGCATGGTCCTGGCCCCGTATAAATGGAAGTCAAGGTCCAAGTCAGATTCTGTATTTGTCTACATGTACGTGTCCGGCTGTGAGTGTATTTAGGGTTTAAGGAGTGTGTATCAGATACTGATTTATGTGAAAGTGACAGGTGTAATTTACATGTGGAGCATGTTTGCAGAGCCAGGTGCAATATTATATCCTTTCCTTGCGTCTATGTGTATGTCATGAAAAATCCCGTCCTTGGATTGTTTGTGAATATAGCTGGGAAGGAGGGTCGTGGAGGACATGCTGAAACTGCAAGGAGTGAAAGTAGGTGCTCCTTCCCCAGAGTGTGTGCCTGTGCGTGTGCCTCCTTTTCCTGTCTAAGTAGTAAGGGCCTGGGCTACCGCCGAAGTTTCACAAGTGTCTCTTCCTGTAGAAAGCTCCTTTGAGAAGAAGCAAGCCCTATCCCACTAACCAAGTTCCTTTATTAAGACCTGGGGTAGTGGGAAGGAGTCAGAAGCCCCTTTAAAGGGCCCTTCCATAGACCCTTGGATAGGCAAGCTTGCCTTCCTTACCCTGTACCGCCTCTTTTACCCGGCATCCACGTGGCTTCAGGGGTGGTGTCTGGGAAGGGTGTTTCTTGTTAAGGGGATCTAAACCAGGACTTGGAACTTGGCTGGGCTTAGGGCAGGGCAGCGTGGAGTGTCCTCTTTTCTCTAGTGTTTACAAGCTGAACTCAGAATGTGGGTCCATCCAAAGTAAGCCCCGAGCTTCCCACCTAGCCGCTCTTGGATTTCTCCAGGGGGGCCCAATGTGGCAGCTCAGGCCGGCCTTTCACCTGAGCGGTCTGTGGGAGGCTTAGCTGGCTGCGTGAAGACACTAGGAGTGTGCGAAGGCCAGCACCGCCCTTCACCCTGCATATGGCTCTGGAAGGGTGCATTTCGCTGCTGGCCTCCCTAGGCCTCCCCTCGGTCCGGGTCTCCTCTGGCCCGATCCGTTTAGTCCCCAGTCTCCTGGTCTCAGTCTCTTTTGTTTTTCTCAGCAGTCCCTCCTTGCTCCCTCCCTCCGCTCTTCCTCCTCGCTCGCGGGGAGGAGGCGGGGCCGGCGGGGCAGCTCCACCCTCCACCCGCCCTGGGGCCTCCTTCGGAGAGAGGCTCGGAGAGCGAGCGGGGAGGAGAGGGAGGGAGGAGGGAGAGAAAGGGAGAAAGGAAGGAGCAGGCTGGCGCTGCGTGTGTCTGAGTGTGCCAGTGCGAGTGAGTGTGAGTGCCGGGCCCTGCCTCTCCGCCTCCCCAGCAGAGGGGCCCGGCAGCCTCGGGAGGGCGGGCGGGCTGCTCGGAGGCAGAGGCAGCGAGAGGCGGCGGCGGGCTGAGCCGAGGAGGAGGAGGAGAGAGGAAAGAGCCGAGCAGCCATTGTTGAGGGAAACCTTGCAAACAAAGAAGGCTCCGGACTCCCCGCGGCCCCCCGCCCCCTAGGCCGGCCCCCCGACCCCCAGCCCCCGGCCCGGTGGCCATTGTAACTTTCCCCCCGGGCTGTGGACGCCGCAGGGCGGACGGAGGCTGTGCATGCGAGTCTTTGTGCGGCCTGCGGAGTGGAGCTCCCAGCCAGACCGGCCTGTCCCACTCGGGACATGAGCTGCTGAAGTTGGCTCCACCTCAGCCCTCACCCTTGCCAGGGTCCCCGAGAGCTTCCAGGCGCTCCCCGCACCTTCCCCGACCCCCTCAGTTCTCCCAGGTAAGTCTGGGCACCTTGAAAGCTTGTTGGGGTGGGCAAAAGGCCCTCTGTCTAGCCCAGGCCTGGTATGCTGGCAAGGGGGGAAGTGCCTCAGCTCCCAGCGTGGGGGCTGCAAGCGTGCTGACCTGTGGTCAGCTGCGAAAGGGAGGAGGCCTGCTCTCCGGTCAGTCTGGTTACCATGGAAATGCCCAGCTGGAGGTACCTCCTCAGCCCCAGGATGCTGCTTCCAGCCTGAGCAAACTTTGCTAGTTCTGAGCTTTCTTTTCAATCCCCTTCCTACAGGTATCTAGATGTTGAGGGACAGGTGTTAACTCTAGGGCTGGATGACACGGTTCCTTCACTCCCACCCCCACCTTGGTCCCTGTATTCCTCCTGCTGTGGACAGGCAGCAACAGGGACAGATGGTCAGGGTGATGTCCCTCCCCTTCTCACTCCCAGCCCCTTGTGCTGGGGCTACTGGGAGTTGCTATGGCTCTTGAAGAGATGCTGAATTTGTTTGTGTCCATTCACTTGGGATATAAATAGAGGCCCCAGAGTTTGGGCCTGAGCTCCCCACAACTTCTAACCTAGCCCCACACCTGTGAGGACCTCAGCTGTCTTGCTTCCTTCTCTTCAAGTTCTTGAGCTGATACATTTCTTCAAGAGGCCCTGACATTCAGTGGGACAGAGGTAGCTCTACTTTTTTTTTTTTTTTTTTTTTTTTTTTAGGAGAAGAGGGCATGGGGGCCAGTTCTGAGGAACTAGACTTTGGGTCCATTGGCTAGGCCTGGCCTTGGTGAGCTACATAAGTTCCAACTTTCTGAATGGTTTTAGTCTACTTGTCTGTGGAGCCGGGAGTCTCTGAGGTTGTGTAGAGACTGTCATTTTCTGAAACACAGGTTCAGCCTAGGACTAGTGTATGAAAGCAATGTGGGCAGTGCTTAGAGTGTGTGGACCTGGCCCTGTGGGAGCTCCTGTGTAAGATGAGGGCCTTTTGTAAGCACGCTGATCCTGCCTGGGGCTGCCGGGTTCCAGCCCTGGTAGGCGTGTTGGGGCGAGCTGAAGGCGGAAGGGAGCCTGCTAGGCAGGGTGAGGTACACGCGTGTGCAGGCACACACAAGCTCTGACTCTTGGCACCTTTAGAGAATAGTCTGGGCCCCTCTGGGACAGCCCCCCCATTGTAATATGGGGCGTCTGGGGAGAAAATTAAATGGCATATGTTGGCACAGGGTCTTCCTTTGTCTTTTCTCCCCCAGGAACAAAATGGATTTTATGCCTAGATTAGAGGACAGGACTCAGATACAACCAGTCCAGGTAGCCTTCCAAATGCCATCAAGTTTTAGGGGTAAAGGAAGTGAAAACAACAGGATCAGAACCTTCAAAGCCATGCCTCAGTTTCCCCTTTTTTTCTGGTGGGAAGGGTTAAGGTAAGAATAGAGTTGCCTGGGTAACTGGCTCCTATCCAAGTATGAATTTAACGATGGCACATAGAAAACTAGTATGCCAGGAAGTATATAAAGTATATGTGCTGCTTCGCAAAGTGGAGGAGGGGCACCCCTGCACGCTCCCATATATACAACAGAGACACTTTCTCGTTAGTGTTTGCCTCCTAGACTGAGCCCTTGAAACCTGTGTTCCAATTGTAAGTAGAATGGGATCTAGAAGAGGCCATCACTCCCGTCCTGCCTCAAGTCTCAAGAGAAAAAGGGTTAGACTTTGAGTTTTTGGTCTGGAAACAATACTCTACCCATTGTGGGTGCGGGTATGGGGGCTGGGCTGATAAGGGAGTGGCTGTTGATGGGGGAGGCCAAAAGCCCAACTGTTTATCTGGTGGGCCGCACCCAACGGCACACCAGCCCCCCTTATCTTTCTATCCCTTGCCCTCCTGAGACCCTACAGGGTGGAGGAAGAGCAGAGAATTCCTTAAATCCCTCTGTCTTCCCTCACCTTGGTCACTAGAGCACACAATAAAGGGGTCAGAGGGTAGAAATAGAAAAGGATATGGGAATTAGAATATCTAGGCTAAGACCCTAGCTTTGCTGCTGGTTACTATGGTGTGTTCTTGGCCAGTCACTCTGGAACCCTCAGTTGCCACATCTTAGAAATGGGAATGTTATTGTCAGTCTTGCTGCCTCACAAAATTGGGAGGATTGAAACTATGCAGAAAAAAAAGGTTTGTCCAAATTGTAATGTTTTGATCTTTTTTCTGTGATACTGGCATTTCTTTGTTGCTTCAGTTCATCCTTCATTAAAGTTTTATTTTATTTTTAATTGGGGGTGGGGGGTGGTATGTACACACAAGTACAGGACCCAGAGTCCAGAAGAGGGTGTCAGGGGTGTCATGTGCCTGGGAACTAGAGTTACAGGAACTTGTGAGTAACCTGATGTGCTGGGAACCGAACTCAGGTCCTCTGGAAGAGTGAGGAGTGCCCTTACTCCTGAGCCTTCAGCCCCACTCCCAGTTTCTTAACTAAACAAGATGGGAGGTAGATTTTGAAGGGGGGATAGGTGATTCTTAGGGTAGTCCCTCCTCTAGTTTACCGCTCTCTTGTAACCAGGCCAGAGACTCCCTGAAGACCTGCCCTCATCTGTACGGTCTAGCGGGCTTCCAGGGAAGCTCCCAAGAAGCTCAGGGGAACTGTACCTTTCTCTCGTTAGGTTGTTCCTCAAAGTCATTCAAGCTGTACTCGCCGAAGGAGCCCCCAAACGGCAACGCCTTCCCTCCCTTTCATCCCGGCACCATGCTGGATCGGGATGTGGGGTGAGTTGCTTTCCTCCTTCCTAACCCTCATTAGATGGTAACCTGCCTGGAAGGGGAAGAGAGTGAACATTCTCTCCCTTTCTCCAGTATTTCTGTCTTCTACCTGACTCTCACAGTCTCTTCCCTTATACAGCCCAACTCCCATGTACCCACCTACATACCTGGAGCCTGGGATAGGGTAAGTGGGGTCCAGACAGTGGGGAAGCTTCCTTTGCATGGGTCTATGCAGAAGGGGGTAGATGGGACGGTTCTGCCGCTGACCTCGCCTCTTCACTCCCCTAGGAGGCATACACCTTACGGTAACCAAACAGACTATAGAATATTTGAGCTAAACAAACGGCTACAGAACTGGACAGAGGTATGGCCAAGGAAGTAGACTGGGAGGGAGAGGGGGAGGTCCAGATGCCCGCCCCATGGCATGTTCTGATCACACGCACTTATCTCTGTGTTCTTTAGGAGTGTGACAATCTCTGGTGGGATGCTTTCACGACTGAGTTCTTTGAGGATGACGCCATGTTGACCATCACTTTCTGCCTGGAGGATGGACCAAAGAGATACAGTGAGTGGCCTCTGTGAGAGCATTATGATTTTTCTGTAGTGTGTGAGTCTGGAAGCCTTAAGAGGCTGGCCTTGATCTTTTATTTTATTTTATTGATTTTTTTGGTTCTGGTTTTGTTTTTCAAGACAGGGTTTCTCTGTTGTAACTCAGGCTGTCCTGAAACTTGCTCTGTAGACCAGGCTGGCCTTGAACTCAGAGATCACCTGCCTCTGCCTCGCCAGTGCTGGGATTAAAGGCGTGTGCTACTACCCACCACCTGGCTGCCTTGGTCCTTTTTGAAATACCTGTCCTGAAAGTTTTGTCCTGTCTCTACAGCCATTGGCAGGACCCTGATCCCACGCTACTTCCGCAGCATTTTCGAGGGGGGTGCTACGGAGCTGTATTACGTACTTAAGCACCCCAAGGAGGCATTCCACAGCAACTTTGTGTCCCTCGACTGTGACCAGGGCAGCATGGTGACCCAGCACGGCAAACCCATGTTTACCCAGGTCAGCAAACCAACAGGATATGGAACACCATGGGCACCTGGATTTGATTTCCTTTTTCCCAACATGTACTACAGCTGTTCCCCAAGGAGGCTTAATGGGAAGTGGCCAAATGAGAAGGGAGGGCAGCCATAGCATTCAGCAGATACCTATTTGGTTTATTCATATCAGTTTTCTGGGCCCCGAGGCATACGGTGAACGAGAGCCTGCCCTCATAGAACTTGTAACAGATGGGTTTTTCTCTGGCTACTTGGGAAAAGGATGAGGATCTGTTAAGCTTTCCTACTATGCGTGTGTAAGTATATGTGAGTGTGTAAAGGCCAGGTACGACAGGTACATGGGGAGGGGCTGTGCTGCGACCGTTGTGCACCCAGATATTTTCACAGGTAGCTGAAGTGTATGTAGGGGGAGAGTCATGAGTCAGGGGAGTGCTGTAACAGGCACATTTTTGTGCATGTGGAGAAGGGGCCAGGGATATGACGAGCCTATCCCCAGGTGTGTGTGGAAGGCCGGTTGTATCTGGAGTTCATGTTTGACGACATGATGCGGATAAAGACGTGGCACTTCAGCATCCGGCAGCACCGAGAGCTCATCCCCAGGAGCATCCTGGCCATGCATGTGAGTTGTGGGGGGTACCTAAGATAAGGGGAAAGCAGCCACAGCGAGGTGGACTTAGAGTGGAGAGGGGAGGTGGGTTTAGTACTATCCCCTTTCTCTCAGTGATGTCACATGCACAGGTGAGCAGATGTATCCCGGATGTTAGTGTTTTTCTCTTCTCTCTAGGCCCAGGACCCCCAGATGCTGGATCAGCTCTCCAAAAATATCACCCGGTGTGGGCTATCCAATTCCACTCTCAACTACCTCCGAGTGAGTCTCTGACCTCCCCAGTTTTGCCCCAGCCTCTCTTGTTTGAGCTCCATGTCCCTCCCCTAACAAACAAATCCACTTTCTGGTCAATCCCCAGCTCTGTGTGATACTCGAGCCCATGCAGGAACTCATGTCCCGTCACAAGACCTACAGCCTCAGCCCTCGAGACTGCCTCAAGACCTGCCTTTTCCAGAAGTGGCAGCGCATGGTAGCGCCTCCTGGTGAGTGCCTTGTACCTACCCTCACCAGGAGCTCACAGGACATCCTGAGGGTGTACCTTTTATCTCTTCGTGAAGTTCCTGCTGCTCCTTTCTTACCCCTGGGACTGAGGACAGGGAGACACCTAGGAGCGGGAATAGAGAGTATGGGTCCAGGACCCTCTCCCACCTGAGTCTTCTTTCTCTGGCGCAGCGGAGCCTGCACGGCAGCAGCCTAGCAAACGGAGGAAACGGAAGATGTCAGGGGGTAGCACCATGAGCTCGGGGGGTGGCAACACCAACAACAGCAACAGCAAGAAGAAGAGTCCAGCCAGCACCTTCGCTCTCTCCAGCCAGGTACCTGTAAGCATCTCGGCTTTCTTCTCTTCTGGGCTGCCCCACTGCTCACCCCTGACCCCTGTCTGAGCCTGAGCTTACTAGCAGGCATAGAAGGGAAGACAGTTTTCCCCGTGTACTCTAGAGCAAGCATGATCTGACTCCTTCCACGGATGAGAGAATCCTTGCCAGGCACATGCATGCATGGTTGTGATCACAGAAGCTCAGCCATAGACCAGAATCAGCTCTGAGAATATACAGATGTTCAGAGCAGATAGTGTGGCGCACATACCACCAGAACACACTCACACGGACGGAAGGATATGCAGACGTGAACGTTGCATATGTAGAATGCATGCACATTTGTGCACATACACATTTTTCTCCTTCATATTTTTGATCTGCTCACTCTCTTGCATATGGACAGAAGTTTAGGGCCCCCCCCCAAATCTGAGGGAGATGGATTAGGGAGCTAGGGGAGTAAAATGATATTTCTTTCCAGAACCCAGTGGGTAGGGGCTAAAGGCTGTGATGCTCTGGAGACCTTTAGTGGGAAGGATTCCAGGAGCTGAGGGTGTCAGGAGTTGGGGTGATAAATGTGGGTACAAAGAGGGGTTGGGGTGTTGAGCTTCTAGGGAGGGTATGGGGGCTCTGGGGATATCTGCTGCCCTGGTTGGGCGAGCCCCTGCCCCGATTATGTTTGGGGACCTCCGCCACTCTCAGGATGTGATGGTGGTGGGGGAGCCCACCCTGATGGGCGGGGAGTTCGGGGACGAGGACGAGAGGCTCATCACCCGGCTGGAGAACACCCAGTTTGACGCGGCCAACGGCATTGACGACGAGGACAGCTTTAACAACTCCCCCGCACTGGGCGCCAACAGCCCCTGGAACAGCAAGCCTCCATCCAGCCAAGAGAGCAAATCGGAGAACCCCACGTCACAGGCCTCCCAGTAAAGGCCCTGCCATGGCCACCCAGCGCTCTGCCTGCCCCACCCCTCAGCCCCAGGGAGCAGAAGACAGAAGAGACTGAGCATCTGAAATGGGCAACCTCCATCCACCCACTTCAGGGAGGAACTGGACTCACCGGGGGCAGGTGCCAAGATGTGCTCCTCAGTTGCCCTGGGCTGGGCCTGGCCCCTGCAGAGCCTTTTGGGGGAAGGGGGTACTCATGTGGATGCCTATGTGGACCTGGGCCTCTGAGAAATGTCCTGACCTTCCTCTCCCCAGGGCATTTGCCCCCATTCTCACCCCAGGTTCTGGGTGCCCCATCTTCCTGAGTTATCCCTTTGAGCCTGGGGTTTATACCCATAGTCCTTGGGGGCTTAAAGTTATGGGGTTTGGTTGAGTGCCCTTCCCTTAGGCGGCTGTTAATAGGGGGTAAAATTCTGGGCTCCTCCCTTTTGCCACTTACCCGGCTCCAAGTTTTTAAAAAAAATAATATTATTAAAAATGTAAATTAAAAAAAAGTCACTCATGTTCCCCTATTCCCCTGTTGAAAATCCAGCTACCTCCCTCCTTCTGGCCGATGGAGGGCCAAGGTCCCAGGTGGGGGTGAGAGTTGGGGCAGGGGAGTGTGCATACCATTTTATACAGTTTGAGAAGCTTCAGACCAAGAAGTCATTTTGCCATCTCTCTTCCTTTCCCTCTGGGTGACTGGAGTTGGGGGCAGCATGCCATGGGTTGGGGATGGGATCGTTGGTGACCACATCTTTGACAACCCCCTCTTGCCTGTCTCCTGGTCTTCAGGACTCTGGCCTGGCCTCCTAGTGCTTGTGAGTCTCTAGGCACCCCCTCCTCCCCCCACACACACACACGGTGTGTGTGTTTTTACAGTCCTCTACTAGAGCAGCTGTCTCGGATGGGTGGGAGGCGTCCTCCCTTGGGGAGCACCGAGGGGAAGGGGCCGTTTGTTTGTTGCTGTGTGTTTTTGTCGGTGTGTCAGGAGTAGGGTAAGAAGACCTTATCCACTCTATTCCGGAGCCCTCCTGCCCCAGCCCCTCAAACTGTATCTAGTCCTAACCTCTCTTTCACTGAGGGAAAGGTGCCACCAAGGCCATCTGGCTCAAGCCCACCGGGGAAGAAGGCCTCTGTTCTCCCCGACCTCTCCCCATGTCCCTCCCTCACAGAAGGGAGGGAGGAGGCCAGTGTCCTCAGCTCCCTTTCACAGTTGACGCCTGTGGAGGCTTGGAGTGAGGAGAGGCCAGGAGCAGGGTTCTGTGGCTCATGGTTCTGCTGCCTTGTCCTGGGCCAGTCCCAGAGTGTATGGGCGCCTCCTCTCCCCATGCTCCCTTTTGGATTATGGGGTCCCTTGTGCCCTGCTTCCTCCTTGCCAGCCACTTTTGGGAGGATGCTGTCAGGAGCCAAAGGAAAAGGTGAGGAAGGTGGACATCCCATTCCTACTGTAATGCTTTCTTTTTTCTTTTT
Organism: Cricetomys ansorgei; assembly: GCA_026225945.1. Taxonomy (NCBI): domain Eukaryota; kingdom Metazoa; phylum Chordata; class Mammalia; order Rodentia; family Nesomyidae; genus Cricetomys; species Cricetomys ansorgei. Next base: position 13,998,983 of record JAMJFZ010001258.1, read on the forward strand.
CTTTACTTTTTCTTTCCCCCCCCCCCCTTTTTTACTTTTTTTGGCCATTTCAGTCATGTATGGTACCAATCAATAAAGAGACTTTTTGGGTTGAGAGTGTCCTGGTTAGTCATTGGTGCAGTTTGTCAGGCATGGTAGCACTCAGAGGCAAGAGGAGCTCTATTGAGTTCAAAACCAGCCCGGTCTATATTAGGAGTTCCAGGCTAGCCAGGGTTATACCTCGAAGACTTTGTCTCCAAAACAGAATCCCTCACTTGAAAACAGGCTTTCTCAGGAATTTCTTTCCTTTTCTCAGTAAAGCTGTCCAGAGTCACGCGTGTCTGTCACTCCAGGTCCCATCCTAGCCCCAGTACCTTAGGTGTTGGCTTTCCTCACAGACAGACCCACTCTAACTGCTGCCCCTTACCTCCAGCTGCTAATGAAGTTCCTGTACTCTGCAGCAGGGCTTCTGGGAGAGAGCCTTGGATCATCTTCATCCATGGTGAAGGCTTGTGAAGTCTCCAAGGCAGGAGTCCTTGGAGGAGAGTTGGGTGGATAGAGTACCTGTGGGGCTCTTTGGTGTTTTCTGGGACATTCCTAAAAGAAAACCCAGAGGTCTAAACCAGTCCCCCAGGGCCTGAGGCCCTTGGTAAGAGATTGAGAGGAGCAGAACTGTTTGTCTCCTGCCAACATTGGTTGGGGGCACCTAAGTTCCATAGGGAGATAGCCCCTTCAGGTTTCTTCCCAGTGAGCTACCAAGACTAAGTCCCACTTCCCACCCCTGAAGAAGTTGTCAAGATAGGGGAGACTTTTCTGTGGGTTATAGCTTGGTCCTTAGCATCCCTGATGCCCCTACCTCGTGTCTCATTTTTGCCCAGCAGCCTGAGACCATTCCTTTACTGAAGTCTCTGGATCTATAGTTAAAACTGATGGGCCTGTGCTTCCGCCTCACCTTCCCAATGGACAGAAAAATACCAGAGGAGAGAACTGGCTGTCTGACCTCCTCCCTGCCCCCCGCACAGTTACCTGCTCTATTCCCAGCCTATAATTGCAGGTGTCTGTGTCCACTGCAGAGTGCGCATCTGCCCTTTTTTGTCGAGTGTGTGCCAGTGTGTTTATGTGTGTGGCTGCTGAGCTGAGAGGTTCTAGGTATGTGTATAAATATATATAAAGTATGTTAGTGTACGTGGGCTTGTGTGTGCATGCTTATGTATGTGTTGGGGAATCCATTCAGCTAGTATTAATTGAGTCCTCTTAGCTACCAGGCCCAATTCTGTGTGCTAGGGGTGTGGTGTTGAACACGGCAAATCAAACATGACAGTTGGGTGTGCACGGAGCCTCTGAGTGTATAATGAGGGTGTGTGGATAATGAATGCATGGCTTCCCAGTGAGCTTGTGTTGAGTTATTGGGTCCTGGGACAGTAGTTGTAAGACTGGATTGGACATTTGCTCACATGTGTGTGTCAATGAAAGAAATAGTCAGGCACAGACCCTGCCCTGCCCTGCCCTGCCCTGCCCTGTCCTGCCTGCCCTGCTTGGGATAAGGGTAGGTCCAAGAGACAGGAGAATTCACTATTTGCACTCAGAAAATAATGGTCAGCAGTTTCCTCTTGAGCCCAAGTACAGTTCCTCCCCATTGTCCCCCAGCAGTCCCTATGGGGAAGGTCTCTGGTGAAAGATCTTGTCTCAGTCTCTCTTCAGTTTCAAACCCAACCCCAACCACCTCTCAGGCCTCTGTCCCTCCCACTGCCCTGAGTCCTTCCCCACAATTGGGTGCATCTGACCTGAGCTCTAACCCCTTTCTTCAGCCCCCCATCTAGGCTACAACGTACAGAACCCTTAAGCTAGCCTGACTTCTAACTTTTTCAAAGGGGAGACTAGGCTGGAGACATGGTTCAGCAGTTAAGAACATTTCCGGCCCTGAGGGGTGGTGGCACACGCCTTAAATCCAAGCACTCCGGAGGCAGAGGCAGGCTGATCTCTGTAAGTTCGAGGCCAGCCTGGTCTACAGAATGAGTTCCAGGACTCTCAGAGTTAGAACAGAGAATCCCTGTCAAACCCCCCAAAAGAACATTTCCTGCTCTATGGAGAATGAGAGTTCAGTTCCTAGCACCTACGAGGCTCCTCACAGCTATCTGTGAACTCCATCCAGTTCCAGAGGTTCTGGTGCCCTCTTCTGGCCCCAAGAGCACTAGGTGCATGTGCAGCGCACATAACAAATGCAGGCAAATGCCTACACATAAACTAAAAATGTTTTAAAAAGGAGGACCCTACCCAGCCAGCCTACACCCTTTCACTCTGATTTCAAGATCCCTAAAAAACTGGTCTCCCCAGCCCTTCATGTAGCTCTCTGTGACCAAGTACAGTTTTATCTCAGAGATTGGTAGAAAAGTAAGGTGTCAGAAAGTGTAGCTGGGAGAAAGGGGAGGGGAGGAGTTGTGGGGTCAGAGATGCTACATTCTGGGTTAGGCTGGCCTGGCTGCATAGTAGACTAGCTCAGAAAGCAAGAGGAGTTTCTTAGTCTGTCGTAGGCCAGATTTCAGAGATGTTGTCTTTGTCTTTGCTAGTCCTGATTCTAAAAACTCAGAATGTTACAGTTATCTGCTGACATCTGTGTGGCCCGCCTTCTCAAGAGACCCATCATAGGGCTCTCTCTCCAACCCGCTCTGTCTTCCATGAAACCTACAAAGGAAATGGTAGGAGATTATACGCTGCATTGCTTACCCTGGGAAGTGGGCAAACAGTAAGAATGGGAGCTGACTTCACACCTCCAGGCTCCTTCTCCAGCCTAGGAAACAGGCTTTTGAAATTCATGTATTTATTTATTTAGAAACGGTCTCATATCCAAGGGTAGCCTGAAACTATATAGTTGAGGAGAACCTTGAACTTCTGATTCTCTGGCCTTTACCAGCAAATGTTGGGATGACAGGTGTCTGCCACCATACCTTGTTCATGCCATGCTGGGGACTGATCAGGGCTCTTTCTGCATGCCAAGCAGACACTGAGATACATCTGACTCCCCACTACCCTCCCTTCCTCCCTTCCTCCCTCCCTCCCTCCCTTCCCTTTTCTTCAAGACAGAATTTCTCTTTGTAGTCCTGGCTGTCCTGCAACTCAGTCTGTAGACCAGGCTGGCCTCGAACTCAGAGATCCACCTGCCTCTGCTTCCAGATTGCTGGGATTAAAACTGCCACCGATGGTTCTATTTTCCATTTTGAAAATGGGGGTCTCACCTTATAGCTTAATATGTAGACCAAGTTAGCCTTGAACTTGTGGTGATCCTCCTACCTCTGGTTTCCAGGTACTATGTGTATAGGTGTGTACCACTGGTCACTTTTATTTATCTATTGAGCTTGTGTGGTGTGTGGTGTATATATGTATTGTGTTTGCATGTGTGTGTATGTGTATAGTGCTCGTGTGTATGGAGGCCAGAGGTTGGTATCTGCCGTGTTCCTCAATCACCATCCACTTTTATTTATTTATTTATTTTTGCTAATTGCCTTGTTTATTGTTTTATTTGTTTTGTCTTGTCTTTTGGTGTGTTTTGTTTTGTCCTTTTCTCCTCCCTGGAACTGAGGACTAAACTCACAGCCTTGCACTTGCTAACAAGCACTGTGACCCTGAGCTATGACCCTAACAAGCACTGTGACCCTCAACCCCTTGTTTTTGAGACAGGGTCATTCACTGACTTGGCTAGGCTGGCCAGCTGGTGAATTCCAGGGATCCATTTGCTCCTGCCACCCCAGCCTTGAGACTACAGACTCTCACGGCCACACAGCTTTGTATGTGGATACTTGGGATCCGATCTCAGGCTCTAATTCTTGTATGGCAAGCACTTTCCTGTCGTGAGGGGTTTCTCGAAAAATAGTTGAAGCCCAACACCACATCCCTTCATCGCTGCCTCCCAGGTCTTGAACTCTGTCTGTGCCTGGTGTCTTAGTTACTTGTTTCGTTCCTGTGACAAAAGCAATTAAGGGGAAAGGATTTATTTCAGCTCTCAGTTTGAGGTTATAGGCCATCGTGGTGGGGAAGTCAGAGGTCAGAGCCCGAGACGGCTGGTCCCGGAGCCCAAGTGAAGCAGGGCAGTGCATGTGCCTCTTACACGGTCCGAGACTCCAGCTGTAACGGCACTGCCCACAGGGAGTGCATCTTCTCACCCCCAAGAGTCCCATCTACTAGGTGACTATAGATCCTGTCAAGGTACAGACACACTAACCCACAGCTGGCTGTACAACATGCCTAATGTGTGTCTGGAGCTGTTGTGCCTTCCTGGGCAGCCACCCAGTGGATTCCGCCGAGACCAACTGTTCCTCCAGCGCAGTTGAAGCACCACTTCCTGGCGGCCATGACTACCCTTTGATGTGTTACTTTCCCCTGCGCAGTGTCCACTCCTCATCTATGGTCTCTCCAGGCAGGAGCCACCTCTGGTCTCCTCAGAGACCCCACTCTAAGATGTGACTCTTCCACACCTTATATAACTCACTCTGTCTTTCTCAAAAGAGGATCTATGTAGCTGAGATGGGCCTAGAAGTCACTCTGTGGTCTAGCCTGGCCTCAAACTCACTGCTTTCCCTCCTCCGTTTCACGAGTGCTGGATTACAGCCATGAATCACCCTGAGAGTTGTCTCCTTTCATTCATTACTAGAAATTTCTCCAGACCAGCCCTCACCGTATCTACTCTCCCTCAGTCCCTACCATTCTCAAACTTCCACCAGCCATCTGGGACCATAGCCCTCTACTTCATCAGCTCCTTAACCTCTACCCGTTCCTCACCTCTTCCTCTCCCGACTCTCCGTTTTTTCCCTACCCCCAGCGCTGGGAGAACTGCAGTTTCATAAGAAATGAGGACCAGGGAAATGGCTCCATGAGGAATACTTGTTCAGCCAGCATGAGGACCCAGCTCACATCTTAGCACCTGCATAAAAAGCTGAAAGTTACTGAGGGATCAGAGACAGGGGATCACTAATACACACACACACACACACACACACACACACACACACACAGACAGTGTCCACCTCTGGCCTCAAATAGACACACACACACTCAGTGTCCACCTGTGGCCTCTGAACAGACACATACACACATAGATACACACACACACACACAAGAGCAGCTGTATGCAACCATATCCTCCCTGTAGTTGTCATTTCCCACAGGAAGGGCATGTCCAACTCTTATGTGCTTTAAAACATTTTTTATTGGAGACTGGAGAGATGGCTCAGCAGTTAAGAGCAACACTGGGTGCTCTTCCTGAGGACCTGGGTTTATTACCCAGCACCCACATGACAGCTAACAACTGTCTCTAATTCCTGCTACAGGGGACCTCGCACCCATACACAGACATATATTTGGGCAAAACACTAATGTACATAAAATAAAAATACTAATTTTTTTTATTTAGTTAAGTTGGGGTAGGGGAGGTGCCCACATGGTACAGAGCACACGCAGAGTCACAAGACATCTTCTAGGAGTCACTTGTCTCCTACCAGTCCTGGGGACTAAACTCAGGGGCCCCAGTCTCTCTTTTTCCCGTCTCTTAGGTTTTTTTTTTCCTTTCCTTTTTTTTCTTTCTTTTTTTTCAAACAACTACAACTGAGGCTGGACCTTTTCCAATGGCCTCTGCTGGCCACTCACAGTGCTAAGCCTCAGTTGCTCTCCAAAGCCCCCTCATGCCTTCAAAACCAGTAACACTTGGGTGACTCTTACAGTAACAAGTTCAGCTGCCAGCATGAGATACAACCTTGACCAGTTCTGGAAGACAGCTTCTGTGTGCTGACCCTGAGGAAATACTTTCCAGATTTTAAGATAGAGTCTGGTTTGCTGGAAAAGAAAGTGGTCACTTTGTCTGCAGGAAGGGTCCCCTCGTGGGTGGAGTTCTCATCACCTCCACCAGTGCCTGGACAGCTTGTCTTTCTCTTAGGATTACAGGGGGAAAAAATCCTGTTCAGTCTTATTAAATGGCTTTTTGGCTCTAAGGTGGGGCTTCCACAACAGCAGGGGGTGCTGGGCTGGTGGAAAGAATTTCCAGTTGAAACATTAGTGGTTTGGCATTCTTTTTCACCACCTCTAAGGAGAAACATACAACCCCTTCCATAGATCTCAAATACAACATCTTGAACTTCACACACATACAACACAGGTATCAGAAAACTCAATTTGTGAAACAGCATGCTACCACCAGCCACGGGAGGGGACATCAGCTCCATGATTAGGAAAAGCAGTAAGAACCTTGCCTTTTCCTTCTCCCAGCTGAATTCTTTATCTATAAGGGCCTCCGTTCTGTAGCTCTTATCTCGGCTTTTTTCCTCATTTATTTATTAATTTCACACAGCCTTTTCTCTTCATAGAAGCTTATTTCCTTTCTCTCTCCTCTTCCTTCAGAAGCCTTCAATTAATACCTTAATCTCTATCCTCTGGTAGCTTCCCTGATCGTACTTTACCGGACTCTGTGAGGTCGGGAGTTTCCTTCTCTTCTTCCTTGTCTCCATATTGGATTAGCTGGCATGATGTCCTGCCCTACATTGGTGCACCATTTGTAGTAGTTCACTTAGAGTGGCATGGTGGCTCACCAAGAAGAAAAGGAGGTATAATCATAGGTGCAAGCCCTGTCAGACCCTACAGAGGGAACCACTATCCTGGCCAGTGCCATATTGGACAGTGGAACCCTGAGCATCTGAGCTAGGTGTTTTTATTCTTTCAGAACTCCTCAGATATTCTGATAGCACATGCAGATCATTAGCAATCAAACATCCCCCACAGAAATCCAACACTTGCAAACAATACAAAATGCTAAGCTCTAGAGAGACCCTAACCCAACAGTGCATGAAACAATATTTTAAACACAACTAGTAAACTTCCACATAAGGGTTTTTTTTCTCTCCTCCTTCTCAAGACAGGGTTTCTCTGTTGTAACTCTGTCTGTCCTGGAACTTACTGTAGACCAGGCTGTCTTCAAACTCACAGAGCTCTGCCTGCCTCTGGCTCTCGATTGCTGGGATTAAAGGCCAGCGCCACCACTGCCCAGCCTCAAAGGGTTTAACTTCCCTTTGTCTATAACTTTCTCTCTGGGCCTCTTCTCCAATCCACTCCAGAATTCCAGAACACCTGGGTCTACCTATCTTGGAGCCTCAGATTCTAGGTATCCTGACCCCAGAGTTGTGACACTGGCGCTTACTCAGTCTCATTCCTGTCCCTTCTCAGAAGGAATCATTTCTGGTTAGGAAACCTTCCCTCAAACTTTCCCATACTCTTGCTATAGTCTGTGTATGGATGGGTGCCTATCAGAAAAATCCAGCCCAACCTGTTGAGTGAGGTAGACGTAGCCTGCGCAGGACTACAAGGGTGGAGTGAGCGCTCTGGCGGCATGTTGGCATCTTATTTTCTCCAGACTTTATGATCAACATGTAGATTGTTCTCCACCAAAAGCTCATGCTGGGATCCTTGCCTCAGCTGGGTTAAGAATCGGGAATTAAAGGCTGGAGAAACGGCTCATCAGTTAAGAGTGTGTATTATTCTTCCAGAAGGACCCAAGTTCAATTCCCTGCACCTGCATCAGGCAGCTCACAACTGTTTATAACTCCAGCTCCAAGGATCTGCCTCCTTTGGCTTCTACAGATACACATACAAGACACACACATACACATGATTAAAAATAAATACTTTTAAAAAGAAAAATAGTAGTCAAGAAGGATCTGGCCAGCTCTTGGGAGGCTGAGGCATGAGGATTGCTACAAGTTCAAGGCCAGTCTGGAAAACAGAGCAAGAGAAGTCTCTCAAAAAACAAAAACATGCTGGGTGGTAGTGCATGCCTTTAGTCCCAGCACTCGGGAGGCAGAGGCAGTAGGATATCTATGAGTTCAAGGCCAGCCTGGTCTACAGAGTGAGTTCCAGGACAGCCAGAATTACAACAGAGAAGCCCCTGTCCCCCCTCCCCCCCAAAAAAATCTGTGCTAAGCATAGTGGTATACTCCTTTAATCCCAGGTTGAGGTGAACTTGGTCTACATAGCAAGCACCAGGTCAGCCAAGGCTACTTAATGAGATCCTGACTCAAAAAACAAAAACAGAAAAACCCCTGAAATATCCAACCAACCAAACAACAACAACAAAAAATTCAGGAGTTTGGTGGCACAGATCTGTAATCCCAGCACTTAGGAGGTATAGGCAGGAAGATCAGGCATTAGGGCTGGAGACAAGGCTATGTTAAGAACACTTGCTATCACAGCCCCCTATAACTCCAGTTCTAGGGGATCCAGTGCCCTCTTCTGCTCTTCAAGGGCTCCAGCATGCATGTAGCACACATGCAGGCACTCACACATACACAGAACATAAAAATAAATAAATCTTTAAGTTAAAAAAATACATTGTCAGGTGCTAGGACAGCTGCTTTGCAAGATGAGGACATGCTTTCGGATCCCTTTGGCCCACGTAAAAGCCCCAGAGGCAAGGATAGGTAGATACCCAAGCTCAGTGGCCAACCAGTCTGATCAGTAAACTCCAGATTCCATGACAAACCCTTTTTAAAAAAATAAAATAAGATGGCCCATTGAGATGCCCAGTAGGTAAAGTGACCTGCTGCCAAGCCTGATACTTGAATTGGATTCTTGGGGCTCATATAATTGAAGGTGAGAACCAACTCCTAGAGATTATCCTTGACCTCTACTTAAGGGACATGGCGTTCCCCCACATATACAACCCAAATAATAAATATAAAAATACAAAAATAAATATGTATATAAAAATAAGGTAGAGAACAATAGAGTAAGATGTACAACATGGAGCCTGGCATGGTGGCACACAACTTTAATCCCAGCACTTGGGAGGCAGAGGCAGGCAGATCTACGAGTTGAGACCAGCCAGGTCTGCAGAGCGAGTTCCAGGATAGCCAGGGCTACACAGAGAAACTCTGTCTAAAAAAACAAACAAACAAAAAAAAGATACCCAACATGGTACTCTGGCCTCCACACACCCATGTGTACACACACACACACACACACACACACACACACACACACACACCCCATACACAAGAAAGAGAAAAGAAGGAAGGAAGAAAAGGAAGGAAAGAGAGAGATGTAGTAGTTAGGCTGCTGTGTGGTCTCACCAAGAGATACGGAGGCATTCTCATACGTGCAAACTCTGCCGGATCTCAGCAGAGGGAACCACCGTCATGGCACCATGCCACACACCATCCTGGAGAGTGGAACCCCGAGTGTCTCAGCTCAGGTGTTTTTATTGCTTCAGAACTCCTTAAGGATTCTACTGATAACCATGTGCAGATCATAAGCAATTAAACATCCCCCCATGGAAATCCAACACCTGAAAACAATACTGCAAAGACCTAGGGTAGCCCCTCACCCAAAAGTGCATAAAAACATTTTAAACATAACTAAAAATAAGCTTCCACAACATTTCTCCTCTTCTGTATTAAAAAAAAAAAATTTTTACAACACAATTTAACACTACACCAGCAAAACTATTTGCAAGAGGAAAAATCATGAGGGTTCTTACATACATGGTCAAATGAAACCAAACATCTCTCAAACTTTTTACAATGTCTTTAGATAGCAGAAAAACATGATCAATGTCCAATTATCTGGAATTCACTAACAATCTTCTGAGCTCCTCCAAAGTGCTTGGATCACTTCTCAGGCTTTGCCTTCTGCAACACACACAGCTTGTCCTCCAGGCTCTGGTTGGCTCTACTCCACTGCTGCTGCTGTTCTTGGTGGTCGTCCCATGGTACTGGTATCTTCAAAAACTGCTGGGGTCCCTTACTGCAACTGGACTGCACTTTCACCAATAGCCTCTCCTGGGCTTTCTTCATGGTGCCAAGCCTCAACTTCTTTACATGGCCCCTCGTGCCTGCATACCAGCACCACCTGGGTAGCTCTTTCAGTACCAAGTTTGGCTACCAGCACAAGATACAACCTGGACCAGTTCTGGGAGACAGCTTCTGTATGCTGACTCTGAGGAAATACTTTCCAGATTTTAAGATAGAGTCTGGTTTGGTTGAAAAATGTGGGGGTGAGTCCAGCTCTATTCCCAAGGTGGGTTCCTCGGTCTCCACAAAGGAGGATATACGACGAAAGTTATGACAAGTGAACGCAGTACTTCACTTTTCTATGGGACTCAATATGTCATGCTTTTCACGCTTTTAATGACACGCATAGACACACTTTTTGTATGATGACATGCTTCTTTTAATAATAAAAATAAAGAAGTTAGAAAAGTTAAGAGAGTAAAATTAGCAATGTACACATTGGAGAAAAATTACAAGACTCCCCTCCAGACAAAGATCTTGCCCTAACTAAAATAGCAAGACTGCCAGCTTCTTATCTAACGGAATGCAGGTGTTTTAGGCATACATCAATGCAAGATGTTCATCCCCTCCCAGCTGCAGGCCTCTAATCTTCAAGGTTAATTTTAGTGGGTAGTCTTAACACAATAGTCTATTAATGAATAGCTGATTTTAGGTCTGTATACTTACTACAATAAAAGGGGGCAGGCATTCAGGGGTGAATTATCTATTTGCTTTTTTAAGCTTGCTGACCTACTGTCTAAACTTCATTTCTGATCTTGATTATGGCTTTGTCTCTATGAGAAGGTCAGTTTAACCAAGAATTATTTTTATTATATATCTACAGAAAGCATGAATAGTTTTCACACATGTCAAAAACTTGAAGATGAGTAAGACTGTTACAATTACTTACAGCTGAGATGGCAGTGTTCCCCTCTCAGCCAGCCCAGGAATTGATTTGAGTTTTCACTATTAGGCCAAATAAACAATATTATTGATGAGAGGCTTTTTTTCACCATACAGTAAAGATAAGAAAGAGGCAAAGTAGTTGGTGGGCTTCAGATTCCTAGTAAAGGGAAAAACCAGGATCTTTGTCAAGCTGGTTATGTCCACAGCCTGGGTATCATCGCCCCTCAACAGAAAAAATAACTAGTCCTTGTCTGCAGGAAGAGTTCCCTCATGGTGTGGAATTGCTCTCAGACAGATTTGCAGGAAAAAAAAAACAAACCTGTTCAGTTTAACTGAGCTGATTTTTGGTTCTAAGCTGTGGCTTCCACAACAGGGTGTCCTGGGCTGGTGGGAAGAATCTCTGGTTTAAACATTCTGGCAATTTGGCGTTCTTTCTCACCACCACTAAGGGGAAACATACAACCCCTCCATAGATTTCAAATACAACATCTGCAGCTTCACACACATACAATGCAGCTATCACAAAACTCAGTTTGTGAAACAGCAGGCCACCACCAGCAGCAGGTAGGAGTGTCGGCTCCATGATCAGGAAAAGCAGTTTAGGACCTTGCTTTTCCCTGCTCCCAGATGAATTCTATGTTTTTACCATGAAAATTTCTTTCTCTTTCTCTAAAGGCCTATATTCTGTGGCTCTCACCTTGGAGCTTTTTTCCTTTTATTTATTAACTTCACACCCTTTTCTCTTTATAGAGGCTTTTTTTTTCTTTCTCTCCTCTTCCTTCAGGAACCTTCAATTAATACCTTAGTTGCTATCCTCTGGTAGCTTCCCTGAGTGTACTTTACTGGACTCTGTGAGGTCTGGAGTTTCCTTCTCTTTTTCCTTGTCTTCATGTTGGATGAACTGACTTGATGTCAGTGCCCCACGTTGGGTGACATTTGTAGTAATATGCTGCTGTTGGGGTGGCTCACCAAGGAATACAGGGAGGCATTTTTCATATGTGGAAACCCTGCCAGGCCTCAGCAGAGTTTGGCATTGGCTATGAAGGTGGTTCCCTCTGCTGCAGTTGGGGAGAGTTTCCACATATGAAAAATGCCTCCCTGTCTTCCTTCGTGAGCCACCCCAACAGCAGGGTACTACAACTGAGAGATATTAGAAGTTCAAGATTATCTTCAGTTCTTCAGCTGCATAATGAATCTGAGGCCAGCCTGGGCTACAAGGGACTTAATCTCAGAAACCCCACCTCACACTCTGCCAATAAATAAATATATAATAAAGCAGCAAAACAAAAATAAAAATCAGGGAGGAACTAAATAAGGTTGGCTCTAACTGTCACTGAAGAAAAGGGCTGGGGGTCAGCAATCCACAGCATGTAGGGCAAAACGCAATCTGACTATATAGTGAGTTCCAGGCTAGCCAGAGAGACCTGGTGAGACGCTGTCTCAAAAAACAAAAACAAACAAAAACTCAACACTTACTGCTCTTCTAGAGGACCTGAGTTTAGTTCCCTGCACCCAGTCGGGCAGCTCACGACCACCTGTTGTTGCTGCCCCAGGAGAGTCAGTGCCTCTGGACTCTGTGGACACTGCGGTCATGTGCATATCACTACATGCAGACACAAAAAAATTTCAAAAATAATAGAAATACATCTTTTAAGATAGGCTGTCTCTGCGCAGCCCTGACTGTCATTATGAAGTCCAGACTGGCCTTGGACTCAGAGATCCCCTGTCTCTGCCTCCTGAGTGCTGCGATTAAAGGTGTAAAGGTGTGCATCACCACACCTGGCCAAATAATAACAATATATACATATTTTTTCATCACAGGGTTTCTCTGTGTAGTCCTGGCTGTTCTGGAACTCTGTAGAGAAGGCTGGCCTTGAACTCAGATATCTGCCTGCCTCTGCCTCCTGAGTGCTGGGATTAAAGATGTGTGCCACACGCCCAAAAATAAAATCTTTAAAAAAACTTCTTTGTTGTTTTTTTTTATTGAGATAAGTTCTCACTATGTAGCCCTTTCTAGCCTGGAACTTGATATGTAAAGCAGACTGGTCTCAAACTCAGAGCCTGCTTCTGCTCCTGAGTGCTGGGATTATAGGATCAAAGGTGTACACCACCAACCCAAGCCTAACTTTTATTTGTGTGTGTGTGTGTGTGTGTGTGTGTGTGTGTGAGAGAGAGAGAGAGAGAGAGAGAGAGAGAGAGAGAGAGAGAGAGAGAAAAGCGAGAAACATGTGTGTGCCTACAGATGTTTGAAGAGGGTGGCCTATCCCCTGGACCTAGTTATAGATAATCATGAACCACCTGATGTTGATGTTGGAAACCTACCTCAGGACCTTTGAGAGAACAATACTTATTCTTAAATGCTGATCATCTCTCCATCTCCAAGAACTCTAACATTTATGATTATTTGTTGGGACCCAATAATCTAAGCAATGGACATGCCAGTTTGACAAGGTTTCTGGCCCCTTGCTGGTATTGGAATTCCTTAACTGCTTTGCCCCTTTCTCATCTATATTGTAAGGTGACAAAAGCCTCTCATCAATAATATTGTCTAATAGTTAAAACTCAAATCAATTCCTGGACTGGCTGGGAGAGGGACACTGCCATCTCAGCTCTAAGTAATTGTAAACTAACCTTCAGGTTTTGGCATGTGAGAACTATTCATGCTTTCTGTAGACATATCATAAAAACTTATTTTTGGTTACCCTGACCTTCCCATGGAAACAGAGCCATAGTCGTGATCAGAAACGAAGAGTCAGTAGGCCAGCAAGCTTGAAAAAAACAAATAAATAATTCACCCTTGAATGTCCGCCTCCTTTAACAGTGAGTATGCAGACCAAAGATCAGCTATTCATTAGTTAAACTATTGTGTTAAGACTACTCACTAAAATTAACCTTGAAGATCAGAGGCCTGAGCTGGGAGGGGATGAACACCCTTGTACTGCATTTTTTGATGAATGCTTGACATAAGCAGCCTGAAGTTTTTTGCTAAGGAGTTAGCGCAAAATCTTTGTGAGAGAGGGAAGCCTTGTAATATTTTCCCCATTGTGCACATTGTTATTTTGCTTTCTCTAATTCTTAATTTTTCTAAGTTTTAATTTCTTTAATTTTTATTATTAAAATAAACTCTTTATCATACATAAGCCGTGTTCTATGCGAGTCTTAAAAGCACTATAAGTGCGTCATATATTGTCCCACTAGAAATATGAACTACTGTGTTCATTTTTCTTAATCTCTCTTAATTTTCCTTCAACAGTCCGTCCTCTTCTGTGGATAGTTCGTGGAACTGGATTGTGGATGAAGACCGGTCAGTAACCCGAAATTATTAGTGTCCTTCAAATGTTATGTAAAGAATTTACAGCCAGATATGATGACTCAGGTCTGTAATCCCAGCAATTGGGAGTCTGAGACAGGAACATTGCTGTTAGTTCCAGGCCAATCTGGAACTAAGTTAGAGTTAGTTAGATATAGTCCCTGTAACAAAAAGGATTTACAGTTTGCAGACCGAACATGGTGCTATACACCTTAAATCCCAACCCTCTCGAGGCAGAGACAAGTGGATCTGTGTGTTCAAGGCCAGCTTGGTCTACATAATGAGTTTCAGACAGCCAGAATTACATAGTGAGACCCTATCTTAGTAATGTATTTTTATTTTATATACATTTATGTTTTGCCTGCATGTATGTCTGAGGGTGTCAGATCTCCTAGAACAAAGCTTACAGACGTTGTGAGCTACCATACAGATGCTGGGAATTGAACCTGGGTCCTCTGGAAGAGCAAACAGCGCTCTTAACCACCGGGACCAGCCTGAAAACCTGTCTTAAAAAAACAAAAACCCGCCGGTGATGGTGACCCCAGCACTTGGGAGGCTGAAACAGGCAGACTGCTGTGAGTTCAAGGCCAACCTGGTCTACAAAGTGAGTTCCAGGACAGCCAGAGAAACCCTGTCTCAAAAACCAAAACAAACAAAAAGAAAACATAAAAAAAACAAAATTAACAACAACAAAAATCCAAAAACAAAACAAAACAAAACTTATAGTTTTCAAGTAATGTCTTCCATATTTATTCTGTCTTCTACCTCAA